>CM061549.1:31017774-33517774 GCA_030864215.1 Capsicum pubescens | reverse complement strand
TGGAGTCTCTATCTCTAATACGCCAAAGGGCACTAGGCCAGCGTATGGTCCCTCTTGGAGACATAATAAATCCGTATCGGCAAAACACAATTTTGGGCTAGGAGTTATCTGAACTCAAGCCTTCTTTGGGCAACCATCTAACTCTCTTTAAGCCCATTTTTAACTCTTTAAGACATGCATTCTCCGAAATTAAAATCTGAAAATTTTACTCTATTATGGCATTCAATCTGATTAGTATCGTCATACCAAGATTTGCAAGTCGTATCTCTAAGCCATACAATATCATGTTATGGTCTCTTCATTCAAAACATAAAGTCTTGACCACCGTATCATTGAAACAGCTCAAGAGAATTCATATTACAAAGCATATGTAAAAATATGCAAGGACTCTCTCCTTTCAACATTTCAACAAACATGTGGTGGTCATGTATTTTGTGACAAATCATGCAATTCTTTAGTTATATATCTTCAATATTTATCAACATGTAAAACCCTCTCTCTTCAGTTTATAATCAAAACCTAGTCTTAAACAATAGTAATGACGTTTGTGCATACTTCTCAATATGAGGTTGAAACAATTCATAACATATGAACACAAGGGGGTTTAAAACAAGAGAGGGATTATAAATGTCCATGCTCTCAATTCAAGTTTCAAACGCCAAACCATATGCATACATACATACATACATATATATACATACATACATACATATATATACATACATACATACATATATATACATACATACATACATATATATATATATACATATATATATATATATATATATATACATACATATATATATATATATATATATACATACATATATATATATATATTAATCTAGTTTAAGGGGGAGGCCTTAAGACCAAAACTTTATTATCAAGAAAGATTCAAAATGCATAATTGTAGTTGAAATTTCAATACCCTTTTGTAAATTCATGATTTCTCAACGTTTAAATGTTATTGAAACAACTTAATCATGCCCATGTAGTTTAGGAAAACCCCACATACCTTAGATTACTTAGTTTAAAGAGTAGAACTCGAATCTTGATTTTTTCCTTGGAAATCTTGGACTTAAGGATTGATTTTTCTTAATTTCTTGTTCTTGAAGAAAATCCTAGTTTGATCTTGTTTTGAGAGTGAAGAGAGTATTTTTGATATTGTTAACTGATAATGATTGATTATTAACGCTTAAGGTGTGATTTAATTCGTGTGAAAGATTTTTTGGAGAGAGGAAAACACCAAAATACCCCTAAGGAAATAGAAAAAGTCGCAGAATTACATCAGTTGACGACCAAGATTGATGGGTCGTCACTCAGGTGATAGGCCGTCACCTAGGTCGTCACTTTTGGGCTGTTTTTTACCACTCACTGCCTTAGGATGACGACTAGGGCTGATGGCTTTCACCTAGTTGATAGGTCGTCAGCTTCGTCGTCACATTTTGGCAGACAGACACTTCGAAGTAAATTGAGCATAACTTTCTATTCCGAAATCGGATTAAGGTAAAACCAATTGCGTTTGAAAGAAGACTAGAAGACCTTTCATTTGATATATAGTAGGCCCCCTTATTCGATATATTAAAAAGTTATGATATATGGAAGTTGACTCAAGTTTAGACGTTCATCAAAACTTAATCGATAGAAGAGTCTTCAACTCGTCTTTGAGTTTGGGATTTTTTTGACCTCAATTCTTATTCAAAGGTATTAACACACTATATAATTGATCATCACACATATATTAACAAAGAATGATTGGGTTCGAGTCTATACGCGTAGAAAAGATAGTTCAAACTTTAGCCCGAAAGTGTGGGGTGTTACATTATCGCCCCCTTGGGATCACTCGTCCCCGAATGATGGGTAAGGACTTGTTGAAGTACTAAAGGTATGGAATAAGGAACGTAACCTTGCATTTAACATTTTCCTCAACAAAATATGCAAAGACATAAAAAAAAAAACTTCTTGATAACCCCTAGTGAAACGCATAAGCACGAAACATGAGGTAATGAACTTTAAATAGGGTGGCCTTGCACATGAGCCCTATGAATCATTATCATCACAACATGTGGTATGAGTTAATTTGGTGATAATAGGCCTAATTAAGATTGGTAAAAGATAAGAGATGAGATTCTCACGGCACATAAGAATAGAAACATTCTCCACCTTACAAGATACAACTAAAAGACTTAAACTTAGAGACACTACTTGTCTATGCCCCAAACAATAAATTACATGCCTCATCATTTCCAACTTACAATTCTCTCAATACACATCTAACAACACGAGTTTGAGTCCCACTGCATAGTACTTTTATGTTGAAGCCTAATTCGGAGGAAAGAGGTGCCAACTTTAGCTACGGAACCCTGTACTCTATACCCCATTAAGAAAATTACTTCACCTTTTCACCACCATCAAACACACTTGAGTTTTAAATCAAGGAGCATCAACCATATAACCTATTAGTTTGCGTTTTCATCAATCACAACATTCAAGCCTATCATTAATACACCCACTTCATGGATCTTCCCACTAAGACCAACCAATTCAATCATTCTCACTAAGGTTTTCACCACATAACTCCTTAACTATCTCACGTACCAAAAGTTCATCTCCTTCTTCCCCCTCCTTCTATAGCCTTAGCTCAAGAAATCACATAAAAAAATTTCACCATCAAGAACATCTACTCCCCTACCTAACGCATTATTACTCTTCCACAAACACCATCATACCAACATATGGAGGGTCATTGAGTGACCCAAGCATAAACATCATGAATGGAAGTAACACTTGTCAGACCATAACTTATACTTATTGCACTACTCAAGGAACGGCATGTGGTGAAGATACGATAGAATAGACACAAGGTGATTCATGTACCAAGTATACGAATCATAAGTAAGGAGTCTTTCGGCACGAACACAATACAACATGGTTTCCTTAGGACAAACCACAATGAGAAACATGGGTGCACATATCATGAGCTATATAGCATAAAGCCAAAATTTATGTAGTTAACAACTAAGACAAAGATTGCCACTTAATGCGACTGATCCTCATTTAAAGAACTGAAATTTCTCATAAGTTAGCATAAGCTTTATCACTTTGGCTAATTCTGGCATAAAATGATTCAGTGACATATAGAAACATATTTTTTTTAGGACCAAGCATGCTGTGAGACATATATTTAGATCATGAGCAACATAACGTATGGCTTGGTTACTTAGAATATTGGATCACTGAGGGCCTTTACTACTTCTTGTTTGTAGGTCGAAACATGACATGAGTTACGTAGAGAGCTCAAATCTTAGGCATAGGAAAGACAGGAATACATAAGACATTAGTAGATGTCCATTCAAATCGAAGTAGGAGGATCTTGCTTGAATAGGAATTGATTTATCATGATTCTTACTTAAAACTTGACGCCACAAGAAAATTCGGGAACTACTTTAATCCATCATCTCCCCCTAGATCAATTTCATGCTCCTAGACTTACGGACATAACCTCATATCAAAATTTATAGCCACAACTCTCAACACAACAGAGACTTCACCATATACTCAAACTCTAAAGACTCCCTGATGAACTATACCCTGAAGGCCTCGCTTTCCAAAAATCCTACTCTTAACTTTCTCTAGCCTCTATAGCCATCACTCTACATCTCCCACTCTCATGAGTGCACGCATCCACACTCCTTATCACAAAAGGGGGTATTAGTATATACATAAACACAAGTTTCTCTCATTAATCTCTACTATAAGGACACTAAATTCTTTCTAGGACATCCCCTTTCAGGGACACTAATCGTAATTTCTTCTAACTCCCAAAGTCATTAACTTACAACTAACATTTTCATGGGCATAGAAACCCAAGCTTCTAAAAACTTAACACTCCATCTTTAATTTCTTAGAATACTATCATTACACCTCTACTCACATAACCTACAACTTAACAAAATCTATAAAACTATACCAAAGACGCACATTGCCTACCTATATCTCCTCAATTCAACTCTAAAGAACACCATACAACAACTTTCCATACTTCTCCATACTAAAAGATTCAAGAACTAAATCTAGGTACACAAAACACTTATACACATAAAACTTTATCTAACAACCTACTACCTGGGGTTCAACTTATTCCTATATACTTAGGTTCTTATCCACTTAATGATTCAACCACAATTCATCGTTTTAACACTAGTCCTCATGTACATATATACCTCACTATTACCACTTAAAAATTTCATAAATTATCAACCTAGGCCATTTCACACATCACATCAAGACTGCTAATTAATTCCAACAAAACAAGCATCATTAATCTTAAGCTACTACTTCTACCACCGCACTTCACATCTTAACTTCAAGCCTATAGTCTAATATCAATCATGTACCACAAACGAAGCATGCCAAATACTATACTAATCCATCAAGTTGTGAAATCAACCCAAAATACTTTATTTTTCCTAGATACTACCTACAATTACATCCCCTCTATGACATTACTAGTACACCTCAAATTCCACTACCTACATTCTCACATAATACTAGTTTACAACTACTAAAGAAAAGACAATCAAAGGGGTAAAGTCACATAATAGGGATAGTTAATCTTAACCTTATAATATAACCAATTTCAATCTTATCAACATATTCAAATTTGTCACATCATACTTACTTACCCATGCATACATCACTACTACCTTCAAGATTCCATGTACAACAATGAATTTCTACCCATAACTTATTGACTACTCTACCCCTATCCATTCAAACCTATAACTGATTTATACAACTGCCATAACATCCATTCTGAGATCCTTTCCTATTTTGAATAAATAATAAGCATATCCTGTCACTTCCTTCACAAACTACCATACAATCTACAAATATTTCTACCACATTAGTCTATACTATAAAATGGAAAGACCACCCCTCAATCAAAGGATAAACAACTAAAACTACTTATTTACACAAAAGTCACCCTCACTCTGACTGCTAACCTTGTGGCTTCATGTCACTAACTTCTAGACCACCGCACTACCAATAGGTCATGACACTTTAACATATACTACTACTCGGGCAGAAAGACAGTTCCAATAATCTACTACACATTATTACCCTTACGTATGACATCTGCAATCAGAATTTTGAAAGGGGACTGAATATACTTCGTGCCTCAAGCTGGAAAGAATGATTTCATAAAGATAAAGGTATACACTCGAATTAATTTACCTTGAAGAACTAATGGACTCCTCTCAAGTCCTTGTGCTATCTCATAACTGTCATGATCTGAATCGAGGCCCTGGCCATGACTAGCATCCCGAACCATGAAGGCCCGGATGCCCTTGTCTATCTGGTAATCATGCACAATATTCATAATTTATAATAGAAGATGCGGACAAATATAAAGAAATGGAATCATGGTTATAAGTCTGATACAAGTTCGATGATGGAAAATGAAATCCAAACCCTCTAATAACATCTGAAAAACCATCTGCAAAATCTCAACTATATGACTAATAGCTATTGTCTGAAAATTCTGGGACAAGGCCCCCAGTAGACCCAAAACAAAAGAATAACGTAGTCAGAAATAAACAGGCCTTCTGGAGCAAAGAAGGATCACCAACAACACACATCACTGCTGTTGGAAAAATTCTACGGCCTAGAAAGACCTCTGAACTGAGCTTTAGACCCTGGGAGAAAGGGGGGTCAATACAAATGTACTAGTACACAAAGTAATCCAAAATAAAGTTTTTATATAAATAAAATAACGGAGAGCAATTTTTCCAAACATCATACATAAAATAGTTTTCAAAACACATGAGCATCGTTTTGATAATCATAAAAACCTATATTTCAATGTAATTTCTGATCTTCGTATTACTTCTGAGTTAGGTGGTACACCCCTACGAGTCTAAAACCCCATGGGCTATATGGAGTCCTCCATTGACTCGGCGTGGAAGCCCCAACCCAAGTGTGCCGCAAGGGTTGGAGTGTCAGAGTCTAATACACCACAGAGCACTAGGCCAGTGTAATATAACATACCCGGATCGTCAAATCACGGCTTTGGGTAATGAGTTATCTGGACTCGTTCCTTTTTCGGGGGACCACCTAACATATCTTTATACCCAATTTTATCCATTTCTAAACATATATCATTCTGAAATCTTAAGTCATGAAAATCTGGTTTCTATGTTTGTCTGAGCCTATTATGGCATTGTCTATTTAGGTATCGTCATACCAAGATTTGCAAGTCGTAATTCTGAGACATAATGCATTAAGCATAATTCTTTAATTAAAACTCACTTCAGACCACCCAACATTTGCAATAGTATAAGATGATTTCATGTTCCGAAACATAAGTCCAAACTATGCAAGAATTCTTCAAACATATGGTGGTCATGTGCTTTTGGCAAAACCATGCACTCTTTCATTATATGTATATTCAATATTTATCAACATGCATAACCCTCTCTTTTTATTTCAAAATCATATTCAAGTCATAGTATAAATCAAGACATTTCGTATCATGCTCTTCAAGATGCATTTCAAAACAATCCATAGTATGTCATGAGTAAAGGAAAATTATAACAAGAAAGGGATTTTTCATGAGTCATGCTCTCAATTCAATCATCAATCTTTAAAAAGCGTGCTTACATATATATACAATTTTAAATAAATTTGGGGGAAGGTCTAAAGACCAAAACAATACCGTCAAAACTTCTAAAACATGATTATATTCATAAATCCAAAACCCCATTCTTAAAATCATGATTTCTATACCCATGAGATTTTAGGAAAACCCCACGTACCTTAATTTATGACTCTTGATTGAACTCGTGCTTTAGGGATGCTATTCAAACAATTGATGGGTGCTTTTT
Organism: Capsicum pubescens; assembly: GCA_030864215.1. Classification (NCBI taxonomy): domain Eukaryota; kingdom Viridiplantae; phylum Streptophyta; class Magnoliopsida; order Solanales; family Solanaceae; genus Capsicum; species Capsicum pubescens. The sequence goes on along the minus strand of CM061549.1, from coordinate 33,510,884 downwards.
ATAGCCATCGCAATGGGGATTTTGAATCTCGAAGAATTATTGAAAACCCACGGTGAAATTTTAAGTTATTTGGGTTTTTAGTTTGAAACCCTAGAGAGAGTTTCTTGTGAATTTTTGAAGAAAATATGAATCATATGGTCACTTGGGAGAAAAATCTCATGTTTAAGCTGATAAGGTGGGTGGAAATTACCCAACATATCCTTAATGAGATAGAATAACATATAACTAGGAGCCTGATTTTATGGGCCACCGCGACACGCCACTATCGCGATGGCTCACTGGAAAATGACGAATGAGATTCTTGGGGTCACCGCAATGCGGAGCCATCGCGTTGTCCCATTGGTTGGGACCTGAAACTTCAGCGCGACGCACCATAATCACGCTAGGCTACTGAAATTTGACAATTGTTAAATAGACCACCTCCGCGACGCGCCAAGTACCAAAATGATGGTTTTTGTTCTAGCTCGAAATACGGGGTGTTACATTATCTCCCCCTTGGGATCATTCATCCCCGAATAATGGGTAGGAGTGTTGAAGATTAAAGGTATGAAATAATGCTGAGATGATGTGTCTTCTAAGAAAGGATATAACTGATCTGAAATATTTAAACTTCTATCGTAAAACTGAATTCTGAGCTGACTTGACTTTACTTGCTTCAAAGAGTTGATTCATGCTGAGAGTTTATGATTCCCACCGAATGTTTATGCTCAAATCACACACATTGAATTTGGAAGTGATAACTTATGTAGGTACGAATCATGAGGCAACAAGATTTAGATCGTACAAAGGTATTACACTGTCTGAGCTAAAATAGTTGGAAAAATTTAAGATAATGTGTTGAACTCTTATGAACTGAGTCATGACTAAATAACTGAATCTGAAACATGATGCTTGGACTGAACTGAGTTTGTAACTTACCCGGATGGAATAGATTATCTTTTGGAATGGTCATACGTATTGGGCTTCGGATAGTAGGACTGGGCGAAAAGGTAGGAAACCGCAGTAACTTGTCTGCCTGACTGTTAAGATGAATTGCTGGCTACACATACTTAAAACTTATACTTAACTAAAGTTTCTCTTCAATACTATTTCTAAAGAAGTCCTAGTAGAATTAGGGAGCAAAGAATCTGTGACATGAGTTACACTAAACATCCAACTAAGGAATTACGACAATGATACTACTCTATGGCATGGAATATCAATATAAAACTTGTAAACTAGGATAGAATTACTGAACCTTAGGAATTGCAACTTCTTACTTTCAAGATTAGCCACCTTTCTAAAATACTCTCTCAACTATACTTTCCCCTTAAACACCATGCTCATTGATTCCACTTATTTTTCTCACATGGCCGCTGATATTTCCATCTACTAATGTCTAAACTGAACTAAATCTCATCACCATCTTCAAGCATAACTCAAAATCACAAGACGCACCACATAATATTATAGTACAAGTCTGAATCATAAATTTAGTACACCCTGCATTTCATAACTCCTCATCTCATGCCTAATTCTTTTTGCCACTCCAACACTCACCTTCAACTTTGTATTAGATATTCACACACACTCAAAGCATCCATCCGCATGTATATAGACATGATATTTAAGCCTATCTTCATACCCACATATACACTTCGAAACAAACACTCATAAAGGATCTTTCTCATAATCTCTAATACTTCCATCCATAACAACTTCCCTGCACTACTCAGATGATACACATAAAATATTCTCAACTAACCAAATCATAAACAAAACTTTACCTTAAAATTCTTTCAAACTTAAAAGCTTACATAAAACAAGCACACAACAATTTTTCCCAAATATAACACATAAAACTTCAACTAACCTTGACACACATCAAAGCCAATCTTACTCCACAATTACCGCCTTAACTCAAATAAGCATACAACCATCTTTTATCAACAAGAAATGTTTACTCTTTCCCATCTAAACAACTGTTCATCACCACTATCTCGACCAAAGGGAAAATGTCACTGCAAATTGGAATATCGGGATCCAGAACATAAGAAAAGTACTAAGCTAACTTGATACCCTACTGAGGCATGAGAAATAGAGCACTCACGATATGGACTCATAAAAGAGATCTAATCTGAGGACGTACCTGATATGAATATAAATTTTCACTAATCATTAAAAGTACGGAAAGTGATTCTGACTGCTGAATAAACTGGGAACTCATCATACTAGGAACTAGGAGAGTACATGATTCCTTATCATATGCATGAACACAAACAATGATCATAAAGCTCAACATAAAGCATGAGTATGTATCAGAATAACTGAAGTAAACTACTGGAATAAGAATAGATTGAGCATTGTTCTTTCTCACGGCCAATTCCATAACATACTGGCACATCTATTAGCATCTAAAAACTTGACTTGGTTACTCGTTCTATCATCTCCCCCTGAGGTTAAAGCCACTACTCTAAGTTTGTGAACCACTATATATACTGGTATAAACTGAAATCACTTTACTCTAGAGTCGGGGATATAACAATACACATAAAACTAAACTTACCCTGTAAGACGGTATCTTCATGTATAGAAACCAATGCTACTACCTCCTTCTAAGATTCAACCCTTAGGTTTCTATAGCCCCAAAAGTCATCATATAACATCTTAAAAATTCACCAACTCAGATTCTTCTAACACTAAACATGGATATCTCCAAACCTTTGACAGAACATGCCACTTCTGTCATAGTCCACCAGCATCACAACTCCAAACTTATATTTCTAAACCATGAGAATCAAGATTATGCAAAAAAAAAGGCTCAACATCATTAATCATAACTCCATAACTTAGCTATCAAGAACATCGCATATTATCTAACTAGTCTTTCTCCACATAGCAACTCAAACGTACTACTAACCACACAACATGCAATGATCCTTGAAAATAACACAACCCCATAGCACCGTGGGCGTACTTCTTCATCATACTTACAACCTCAGACTTGATTATGAATCAAATAAACTTAAGCCCTTGTAAACAATGTTCAAGCCTACTAGATCACTTTCACACAACTAACACCCACCACATCAATACATTATATCCACCTTGATCACAATCTACTATTCCAACTTAGTGTCTAGTTCTAGCTATGATGAACCACCACTTCACACCATATTTTTACATGCCAAAACATCTGGAAACATTAATCCGCCAAAACTTCATAACAGTAAGGATCAATCACAATCCTATGATCTATCTTATTTAAAATCCATTAACACATCTTCCTTCTACACATCATTACTATCTACCACTTTTATACAGCTAAACTTAGTTCATGGCTCCATAAGTCCCAACTAAACTCCCTCTTGCAACCTTAGGGGCATTAAAATTAACACCACTCATCCACCAAATACCTTCATCAATAACCTATAATTTCCTTGCATGACAACCACTGTCAACAACTCTTTTCATACTTCAAGTAAACAATAATTCACCTTAACTAATAACTTCTTCTCTACCTTACCTTCTACTAAACTAACACACAGGTATGTATCACTTCATTACCAACACAACCATATGCAAAAAGATTCAGCCATACATATATTCAATAAATCGTCCTTACAACTTTTCTAGCCATTACGCTACTAAACCCCAGTTCCAACTAATACAAAAATAACAAGTTGCTAGTGAATCGAAATAGGCCCCACACGGATCCACTAGACTTTGATTTTGTGTTTTGAACAAGAAATGAGTTGAATGACAAGGCAACTATGCTAGTGAATCGAAAGAGCCTCACACGGCTTTACTAGACTTTCAGTTTCAACAACATAATGATAACAAGATTATAAGAGATAGAAACTTGGCACACATCATTCCATGATCTAAGAATAAACATCTTACTTTGTATAAAAAAATCCGAGCCAAACACTCCCCTACAAACTACTATACAATCCACACATGCTACTAGCTACCACATTAGTCGATCACTGTAAATGGTAAATCATTCTCAAATATCAGTTATTCAACTAAACATATTCATCTACACAAAAGTCACCCTTGCTGTGATTTCTAACCTTGCGACTTCACATCACCAACTTCTTGGTCCAATATTGCTACCAATAGGTCATGACACCATCACTTTAACTTATACTACTACTAGGGTGGAAATATAGTTCCAACATTCTACTACATATAATTCCCCTTGAAGAATGACGTCTGTAACATAAATTTTAAAAAGGAATGAATACACTTAATACTGCAGGCTGAAAAGCACAATCTCATCAGAATCAAAGTTCACACTAGAATCAATACACTCTGAAGCACTAATGGACTCTTCTCAAGCCCTTACACAATTTTAAAATCTTATATGAATCAATCAGAAAGGACCATATCTTGTAGACTCTAAACTTCTGCACTAAAATTGCCCCAATAATGAGACATATCAAAGCACATCAAAGTAAGGAAGGAATTAGGATGACTTTACTTCCGTATGGGCGACACCATAGCACGATTTAGAGTATGTAAGAGGGATATTCTGACTCCATAGCATGAATTAGAATATGAAGAAAGAGAGACATTTCTAAATGTCTAGTAACCTCCTGTCTATAAGTGTGGTGCGCTACACACCCATAAACAAGACTCTACCCGACGTGATTTTGCAGACACCCAGGGACCATGAATCATGCTCTGATACCAAGTTTGTCACGACCCGAACCGAGGCCCTGGCCGTGACGAGTATCCCGAACCATGAAGGCCCATACGCCCTTGTCTATCTGGTAATCATGCACAATATTCATAATTTATAATAGAAGATGCAGACAAATATAACGAAATAGAATCATGGTCATAAGTCTGATACAAGTTCGACGATGGAAAATAAAATCCAAAACCTCTAATAACATCTGAAAAACCGTCAGCGAAATCTCTACTACATGACTAATAGCAACTGTCTGAAAATTCTGGGACAAGGCCCCCAGTAGACCAAAACAAAAGAATAACATAGTCTGAAATAAACAGGCCTTCTGGAATAAAGAAGGCTCACCAACTGCACACATCACTGCTGTCAGAAAAATTCTATGGCCTAGCAGGACCTCTGAACTGAGCTTTAGACCCTGGGAGGAAGGGGGGTGGTCAATAAAAATATACTGGTATGCAAAGTAATCCAAATTAAAGCTTTTATATAAATAAAATAATGGAGAGAAATTTGTCCAAACATCATACATAAAATAGTTTTCAAAACACATGAGCATCATTTTCATAATCATAAAAACCTTTCTGTCAATGCAATTTCTGATCTTTGTATTACTTCTGAGTTACGTGGTACACCCCTACAAGTCTAAAACCCCACGGGATATATGGAGTCCACCATTGACTCGGTGGGGAAGCCCCCAACCCAAGTGTGCCACAAGGGTTGAAGTGTCTGAGTCTAATACGCTACAGGGCACTAGGCCAGGGTAATATAATATACCTGGATCGTCAAATCACAATTTTGGACAATGAGTTGTCTGGAATCGTGACTTCTTTGGGGGACCACCTAACATCTCTTTAAGCCCAATTTTATCCATTTCTAAACATATATCATTCTGAAATCTTAAGTCATGAAAATCTGGTTTCTATGTTTGTCTGAGCCTGTTATGGCATTGTCTATTTAGGTATCGTCATACCAAGATTTGCAAGTCATAATTTAGAGCCATAACGCATTAAGAATAATTCTTTCATTAAAAATCAATTCAGACCACCCAACATTTGCAATAGTATAAGATGATTTCATGTTCCAAAACATAAGTCCAAACTATGTAAGAATTCTTCAAACATATGGTGGTCATGTGCTTTTGGAAAAATCATGCACTCTTTCATTATATGTATATTCAACATTAATCAACATTTATAACCCTCTCTATTTATTTTAAAATCATATTCAAGTCATAGTATAAATTAAGACATTTCGTATCATGCTCTTCAAGATGCGTTTCAAAACAATCCATAGTATGTCATGAGTAAAGGAAAATCATAACAAGAGAGGGATTTTTCATGAGTCATTCTCTCAATTCAATCATCAATCTTTAAAACACTTGCTTACATATATATACAATTTCAAATCAATTTGGGGGAAGGTCTAAAGACCAAAACAATACTGTCAAAACTTCTAAAACATGATTATATTCATAAATCCAAAACCCTATTCTTAAAATCATGATTTCTATGCCCATGAGATTTTAGGTAAACCCCGCGTACCTTAATTTATGACTCTTAAATGAACTCGTGCTTTAGGGATTCTATTCGAACAATTGATGGGTGCTTCTTATAGCCCTCGCAATGGGGATTTTGAATCTCGAAGAATTATTGAAAACCCACAGTGAAATCTTAAAATATTTGGGTTTTTAATTTGAAACCCTAAAGAGAGTTTCTTGTGAATTTTTGAAGAAAATATGAATCATGTGGTCACTTGGGAGAAAAATCTCATAGATGATAAGGGGGTGGAAATTACCCAACGTACCCTTAATGAGACGGAATAAAATATAACTAGGAGCCTAATTTTATGGGCCACCGCGATGCGCCACTAGCGCGATGACTTACTGGAAAATTATGAATGGGATTCTTGGGGTCACTGCGATGCTGAGCCATCGCGTTGTCCGACTGGTTGGGACCTGGAACTTTAGCGCAACGCGCCACAATTGCACTAGGCTACTGGAATTTGATAATTATTTAATAGACCACCTCCGCAACGCGCCAAGTACCAAAATGTTGGTTTTCATTCTAGCCCAAAATACGGGGTGTTACAATAATTTTTCGGGATAACTCTATTAGAGAGAACCACCCCGCTGAGAGAGATAAACTCTTTGACTTGTATCTCCTCGACAATGAGGCATAGCCCATGAAATTAGAACGAGAAAGGAATTTGGATAACTTTCTTATGGACGACGCTATAACACGAACTAGAATATGAAAGAATAGAAACCAACTAATAAATGCCCGGTAGCCTCCTGATTATAAGTGTGGTGCACAACACACCAATAAGTTTGACTCTACTAGACATGACTTCATAGACACCCTAGGACTATGAACCTTACTCTGATACCAAGTTTTTCACGACCCAAACTGAGGCCCTGTCCATGATGAGCATCTTGAATCGTGAAGGCCCGAGCGCCCTTCTCTATATGGTAATCATACACACATTCAAATAATATGAAGGAAAAATACTGAATATAAAACAATATGAAATCATGGTCAACTTTTATTTCAAACTACTCAATACTGAAATGAGTTCATAAAGATAAAAAACATCTAACACTAGTCTGCGAAATCTCTACTAACTGAAAATAACCTCTGTCTGACGACTGGGACAAGGCTCCCAGTTGGACTATGTATCAAAATAAAATAACAATGACTTATACATTAGGCATTTCAGAATAAGGGAGGCTCACCAACTGCAAATCCCAGACCAATCAATCTATGGTTTAGTGGGCCCACGAGACTTAGCCTAAGATCCTGAAATATGGGGAGGGGGTCAATATAGATGTAATGGTATGCAGAGAAATCTAAAATAACATATTTATATATAACATGAGTGAGAGAAATTGATAAAACCTTTTATATATAATATATGAAATCACATGGGCATACTTTAAAGTCTTTGAAACATTTCTTTGAAACCACGACTCACTCTTTATCTTACTTTTGAGCTAGGTGGTATACCCTACAAATCTATAATCCCATAGGCTATATGGAATCTGCTCTTAACTCAACAGCCAAGCCCCCAACCCATGTTTTCCGCAAGGGTTGGAATCTCTATCTCTAATACGCCAAAGGGTACTAGGCCAGTGTATGGTCCCTCTTGGGGACATAATAAACCCGTATCAGCAAAACATGGTTTTAGTCTAGGAGTTATCTGAACTCAAGCCTTTTTTGGGAAACCACCTAACTCTCTTTAAGCCCATTTTTAACTCTTTAAGACATGCATTATCCAAAATTAAAATTTGAAAATCTTACTCTGTTATGGCATTCAATCTGATTGGTATCATCATACCCATACTTGCAAGTCATATCTCTAAGCCTTACAATATCATGTTACGATCTCTTCATTCAAAACATAAAGTTTGAACCACCATATCATTCAAACAGTTCCAAAGAATTCATATTACAAAACATCTAAACATCTATAAAAATATGCAAGGACCTTCTCCTTTTAATATTTCAACAAACATGTGGTGGTCATGTATTTTATGATAAACCATGCAATTCTTTAGTTATATATCTTCAATATTTATCAACATGTAAAACCCTCTCTCTTTAATTTATAATCAAAATCGAGTCTTAAGCAATAGTAAAGACATTTGTACATACTTCTCAATATGAAGTTGAAATAATTCATAACATATGAACACAGGGGGGTTTAAAACAAGAGAGGGATTATAAATGTTCATGCTCTTAATTCAAGTTTCAAACGCCAAACCATATGCATATACACACACATACACATACACATACACACACACACACACACACATATATATATATATGAGCCTCAAGACCAAAACTTTATTATCAAGAAAGGTTCATAATGCATAATTGTAGTTGAAATTTAAATATCCTTTTGTAAATTCATGATTTCTCAATGTTTAAATGTTATTGAAATAATTTCATCATGACCATGTAGTTTAGGAAAACCCCACATACCTTAGATTACTTAGTTTAAAGTGTAGAACTTGAATCTTGATTTGTTCCTTGGAAATCTTGGACTTAAGGATTGATTATTCTTGATTTATTATTCTTGGAGGAAACCCTAGTTTGATGTTATTTTGAGAGTGAAGCGAATATTTTTGTTGTTATATAACTTATAATGATTGATTAATAATGCTTAAGGTATTATTTAATTCATTTGAAAGGTTTTTTGGATTGAGAAAAAGACCAAAATACCCCTAAGGAAACCAAAAAAGTTACAAAATTACATCAGTTGATGACCAAGGTTGATGGGCCGTCACTCAGGTGATAGGACATCACCTAGGTCGTCAATTTTGGGCTGGTTTTTACCACTCACTACCTTAGGATGATGACTAGGGCTGATGGTCCATCATCTAGCTGATAGGTCGTCATCTTCGTTGTCGCATTTTGGCAGACAGACACTTCGAAGTAAAATGGGCATAAGTTTCTACTCTAATATTGAATTAAGGTGAAACCATTTTTGTTCAAAATAAGACTAGAAGACCTTTCATTTGATATATATTTTCCCCCTAATTCGATATATACAAAAAGTTATGGTCGATGGAAGTTGACTCATGTTTAGACGTTCATCAAAACTTAATCGATAGAAGAGTTTTCAACTCATCTTTGAGTTTGGGGATTTTTGTGACCTCAATTCTTATTAAAAGGTATTCACACACTATATAATTGATCATCACACATATATTAACAAAGAATCATTGGGTTTGGGTCTATACGCGTAGAAAAGATGGTTTAAACTTTACCTCGAAAGTGCGAGGTGTTACATTTTAATAAAGTATAAACGTTCAAATCACTTTTCAAAGATCCTTCTCACTTTAATATAAAAATGTAAACCTAAATATATATTTTAGTATAAACACATACATATATTTTACCACCAGAAATTCTAAGTGGTTGATGGATCATTACTTTTTGCATTTGTCATATAGTATCTTTTTCCCTTGTTGTCAGACTGTAAGAGAGACACATCAATATGAACCATATATGTGGTATGAATTATATTGTGTATGATGTGGTTTTGATGATTGAAAAACTGAAAAAGTTATATGAAATATGTCAGTCAAGCCGGTTCACAAACACACTATCTCATGTAGCTGAAACTTGGAGCAAAATCATCGATGATTAAAGATTAGCATGCAAAAATCAAGGAAGGACCAGGTGGGTGGTTAATTTAGATAAACTCAAGGAAATAAACATGTGTTGATTTAAAGAGTAGGAGTTTGTCTACAACACTAAGAAAACAAGAGTTGGAATTAAAAAAGGAGTCTGACTTGAAGTAGAACTCTATGCAATGAAAGTTATGATTAAAAGAGGAGTTTGAAATAAAGAATGACTCTTTGGAGAGCTGTGCTTAAATAGAATTTGTATAATTCAGACTAACGCATGCACTTACTGGGAGAGAAAAGTCTAAAAACAATCAAATTAAGAAAATTCATAATTGAGAGAACTCTGACTAAAGATTCAAGTGTTGCTAGTACAAAGGAACAAATTTACGAACCTGTTTCATAAGATTAAGATTTATAGTTCATGAGTCAGTTTAAATGTATTGTTCTTATTGAGTTGTAATTTATTACTTTCCTAGATTGATTGTTTGGGAATAATAGTGAGCTGAGTTAACTTCATATTTAGGATAACTTGAAGTAGGTTCAACAGTCAAGGATGATTTTTGAGTTATAGGAATTAGAGTTAATAATTTGTAGTTATTGAGGTATAGTAATTAGAGTTTATAATTCCTAGCTATTGGTTACAAGATTTTTGTAATCTGTTGTTGTTGAGGCTCAGATTTATTTAGTGAAGTTGGAGTTATATCTTGTAGAGGTACAGGTTGTGGTTTTTTACACCTCTTGAGCCGGGTGTTTTCCACGTAAGCATCACTGTGCAATTTACTTACTATTTTAGATAGATATGAACACGTTAGTTAACCTATTCCATTAATAGGAAACTGTAAGGCTAAAGTAAGTAATCAGTAGGGCATGCACTCTAATAAGTGGTATCAGAGAAAGGTTGTCTTAAAAAGGGTTAACACCTAAGACAAAGATCACTATGATAAATTTCGCACCACCTACTAGTCACGGTGAAGGTTAATCCACTACTAGACCTCCACTCTTTGATGGATCTCACTTTATTTGGTGGAAAGCTTGGATGGAAACGTTTCTTCAAAGTGTAGATTATGAATTATGGGACAAAATTATTGATGGACCAACAATTCCCATGAAGTTAGTGGATGGAGAATAAATGAAAAAGGTAAGGAGTGAATTCACCCCATAAGATCTTGTTGCACTAAAAAATAATGCATAAGCTAAAAATATTCTTGTTTGTGGTCTTGGTCCAGCCGAGTACAATAGAGTGTCTAATTACAACACTGCTAAACAAAGCTGGTATGTATTGGTGAATGCACATGAAGGCACTAGCCAAGTGAGAAAATTCAAAATTGCAATACTTTTCACTGAATATAAGGCTTTCAAAATGGAGAAAAATGAGTCACTACAAGAAATGATAACTAGGTTAACTTTGTTGGTACATGAGTTATCATCTCTAGGAAAGGTTTTATATACTGAGGAATAGGTAGAGAAGGTCTTGAGATTCCTACCAAAGTCTAAGTGGGATGTCAAAGTTATAGCCATAAGAGAAGCTAAGGATCTCACTAGAATGTCCCTTGATGAGTTAGTTGGAAATTTGAAGACCTATGAAATGAATATAGAAGATCTAAATAGGGCACCTGAAAGTGATGAATCAGATGATAAAGAAGATGATGAAACTTTTCTCATGGTCATTGGAGATTAAGACATGGAAGAAGATGATGGAACATCTGAGGTTAGTATTCTTGAACTGAAATAAAAGTTGCATTTATTTTCTAAAAAGAAACTTGTTTCCTTAATGAGTGCTCTAATTGATGATTTCCAAGAATTAACTTCTGATAGGGATGAGTTATTCAATAATCTTGTAATTCTCAAGTTTGATCTTATTGATCTAGAATCTTGTACGAATACTATTGAAAAGGAAAACTACACTCATAAGGAACAAGTTGGTCAACTTGATTCTTCAAATTTGATTCTAAATCTAAAATCTTGAAACTGATTCTTTCTGAAAAACGGAAAAAGGGAAAAAGTGATGAACAAGAAAATACTGACCTTGAATTGACCAAGTCCAAACAAGAATGTAGTGATGAAAAGGAAAAGGTGAACAAATTAATCCAAGAAGTCTCTAAACTAAAATTTGATCTTGAAAAGGCAAATAGATGAACAAATTCCTCAAGAATTGTTCATCAACTCAGTGAAAAAACTCACAGTGAAAGGAATGGATTGGGTTTTTTCAAGATCTCTAATGTTACTAAGGATTTATGTTATATATGTGGTAATCATGGACATCCAACTACTGAATGTCCAGTTGTTGCTAAAAGCAGAGATATGAGCACTAATTTGGTAAAGAAATCAGACTTCTTGGTAGTATAGACAAATAGGATAAAAAGTAAAATTGGTCAAAGAAGCAAGTCACACCACCTGTTACCTCGATGGGCTAGGAGTAATTTGATTCACCCTTTTACTCATAAGAAAGGACCCAAGCATGTCTGGGTTCCTAAAGTTAACGCCTAATTTGTTTTGCAGGTGAAAGTGAAAGGTGACAAGAAAAAGTAGTACCTGGATAGAGCTTGCTCAAGGCATAAGACTGAAACCAAGTAAAGTTCCTTTCACTTACCACATTTAAAGAGGGAATGGACCTTTTGGAGATGGTAAAAATATCACCATTAATAGAGTTGAAAAGATTGGGAGAACTAAAACAAAAGCCTTTTTAAAGATGGTCAGATTTGGAGTGCTCATGTAAAGGGGAAGCAAGAGAGATCCTCTTTTAGAAAAAAAGGGATGACAGTGAAAATGATGAGCATGCATAGGAACATATTGTACCACCTAGTCAAACTGTTGTACAGACTGAGGGCATATTGACAGGGGAAACAACAAATCAAAAAATTGATGCATCAATAACACCAACACAAGCTGCTGATAATTTTGTTGGTAGTTCATAAGAATTGGAGTTGTCAAAAGAAACTTGAGATATCTCATGGGAATCAATGGTTTGAGACTACGGTATCCAAAGGAAAGCAATTTCACTCTTGAGGGCTATACAAATGTTGACTATGTGGGTTACTTAATTGACTAGAGAAGCACCAAAGGCACTAAGTATAGAGCATTTTGAAATGAATAGGTTATACTTGGGGATGATTAAAATTGCATGAACGGTAATACCCTGGATTTTCTTTAAGTTGAGTTTTATTTTTCAGAAGGATAAGGGCTGACTTCCCAAGTGAGAAATATTTTAAACCGAGTAGAATTTCCCTAATATCGACTTTTGGTCATATAGATATTGAATTATCTTTTCAACGATACCGATTTCATCTAAATCCGATATCAGGGTGAGAAGTTATGGCCGTTTTACTAAGAACTGTCGGAACCGCCCAGCTGCGACGGGCAGGTTGACGGACCATCGAGCTTGCGATGGACCGTCGCCCAGACCATCATAACCAATGTAGTAACTCCCTCTTATGGCCCAAGTATGACGACCAAGATGACGGACCGTCAAGCTAGCGACGGACCATCGCTAAGACCGTCACAACTAAGGCAGTGTTGCCTTTTTCTGACCAACGTGCGATGGACGATCCGACGGACCGACAGACTAGCGACGAACCGTCACTCCGATCATTGCAAATATCGTTTAGTATTTTTAAGTCATTTTTAAAAGGATCTTTTTGGTCTTTTCCCTTTTAATACCCTGATATATTCAAAACAAAGCATATGACTTCATTATCTCCTCAAACATCCAAGAGCTAGGGTTTCTCTCTCAAGAACAAATCCAAACCCTTCTCCAAGAAATTCAAGAACTCACCATAGATTCTACAAATTGAGTTGAGATTTGTGTTCCCCAAGTCCAAGGCTTCAAGAATCCTCTCTTAAAGAGTAAGAAGAAGAGTTTCAAGCAAGCTTGTTCATCTAATTTCACAATCTAAGGTATGTGAGGTTCGAAAAAGGATAATTCTTTCATCCTTGTGCCCAAAACTTGTTTTACATTACAAAGATATATGACTTTATGAGTTATCCTATGAATTTGAAGTGTGGGTTCATACCCAGTATTACTATGCATGAGATGTTGAGATTTGCCAATGTTCTAGATATTGAAGTACATGAGTATGTTGAGATTTTAATGCAAAATGCTAAAATTTCCGATTTTTATATGATTTATGAATCCTTATGATCTCTATTATTCATTTTGATGAGTCGTAACTTTAGATAGAACTATGGGCCACTAAGCCCTACTTGAGATTTGCAATTTCATGAACTTTTATGCTATAAGCACCCATGATTTGAGTACTTTGAGATTATGGATAAAGTTTTGACCTTAATGGTCATAGTAGCTTTGAAATCTACTTTACTACATGATATTACAGATTTTATAGTTGGGTTCTTTATGAACCACAAGATTATTTTTAAAGTGGATTTCCATGAGATGAGGGTAGCTAATAAAGGGAGTAGTATTTAGCACTGAGTTGGGTAAGTTACTATGGTTTCATACCCCAGAACTACGTGCCATGTAGGATTGAGATTTATGGGCCTGAGGCTGAGATAAGTGATCACTGAGTTGTGGTTATACTCCCTGGCAAGAGTATGACGCCTCTCCCCAACGTGATGTTTCTTTCTTAGGAGGACAAGACATTGGACTCCATGTAGCTCGCATGGTTTATGTCAGTGAAGAGAACCTCCCTTGAGATTGAATATTTTCCCTAAATCTTTGAGATAAGTGATTTTCCGTAATAGTAAGATTTTCAAAATAGTTTCTTGAAGTAAAATTTTCCCAAGAAGAAAGTAGTTTTCTCTACTAGTAAGAGTTATAGAATTCCGAGTTACAAGTGTCTTGATTTTAAAAGAGTTCAATGTTCTTGAGCATTAAAGAAGTTTTACTCTCCATGAGATATATGCATGAGTTTGAAAGTACTGTTTAAAGCTTTCTTTAGTCTTCGAGTAATGAGAATAAGAGAAAAGTTCAGATTTTAAAGCTAAAGTATAATGACTCACGAGATTTATGTTAAATGCTTTATTCTACATGATTTATGAGCTTATTATGTTAGACTTATTCAAGCTATGTGAGTCATTCATATTTCCAAGTATGAATTGATTAAAGAGCATGGATATTGTTTTATGTATATGCATACACCCCCAAATACACAGTACATTCCCAAGTGCTGATCCACATATGTGTCTATGTGCTACATTGTCTTATAATGTAGGTTCAGGTGCTCAGTCCCAGCCTCGTCAGTGATTTTCCAGTACCTTTGTCTACACCTCTTCAGTGGTGAGTCCTTATGTTTCGAGGACCTATCTTCAGACATTTCAGTATCGTTAGTAGACATATTATTTCTTTCAATTCAGTTTGAGTTAGTTGGGGACCTGTCCTAATGTCTCTCTAGTTCATGAAAAAGTAGAGGCTTTGTCAGACTAGTTATCAAATTGTTAGTATGTTGAGATTTCCAGTATTGTGGTCGTTTGACCGAGTAATTTCTTCATATTTCCTATCATTTGATCTGACAGTACTAGAATTTTGTTTATTTCATCTTCAAATAAGTTATTATATGTAGTAACAGGCTTGAAGGGTTAGCTTGGGGCTACTTGTAGCCTTAAGCACCATGTGATATTTTGGGAGGAGGTTTTGGGGCGTTACAAACTTGGTATCAAAGCCTAAGGTTTAAGGAGTCCTAGGGAGTCTAAAAAGTCACATTGAGTAGAGTCTTGATCATCGGTGTATAGTGCGCCACATCTATGAGCAAGAGGCTACAAGACATTTTAGGAAAAAGTTATTTCTTTCTTTTAGATTCTATCGTGTCTACAGTTGTCCCTCTCATCTAATAATTCGTGCTCTCCTATTTCAAAAATGCCTTCCCGAAGAGCGAACGCCCACAAAAATAATAATGAGCAACCCCATCCTGTCGATCCCTTGAATGAGACAGTGTCTCATGCTGAGTTTCAGGAGGCCTTTCAGGTGTTAGCCCAAGCGATCACCGCTAATGTTCAGGCCAATAACTAGGCCGCAGTTACAAATCAGCAGGGAGGTGATTTAGCTACTGCTAGGATTCATGATTTTATGCGGATTAATCCGCCAGAGTTTTATGGGTCTAAGGCTGGCGAGGACCCACAGTTATACCTTGAGAAGGTTTGAAAGATCACACAGGTGATGCATGTTTCTGAGGAAGAAAGTATTGAGCTGGCATCTTATAGGTTGAAAAACACTGCTTATGACTGGGTTGTATCATAGAGGAAGGGCAGAGGTGAGGATGCTGCTCCTCTGGCTTGGCAGGTATTCCAAGATGCATTCTTGGACAAGTTCTTTCCGCTTGAGATGAGGAAAGTGAAGATTGAGGATTTTATGAACTTAAGGCAGGGCTCCATGACTACTAAAGAGTACTGCTTGAAGTTCAACCAGTTAGCTAAGTATGCTCCTGATTTGATTTCTGACACCCGATCTAGTGTGAGCAAGTTCGTGATAGGTGTTTTTGGTTTGGTACTGAATAAGTGTAGAACTGCGATGATGAATAGGGATATGGATCTATCTAGGTTGATGATATATGCACAAAAGATAGAGGCATACAAGATAAGAGAGAGATAGAGTGAGGGGTAACAAGAGGGATAGATATGAGCAGCATGAGTATGGTCAGGCTAGGTCCCATGATGGGAACCACCCACAATTCCAGAGTCGTTCATCTATGCCAGCGCCTTTATCAGCTAGTGCTCTCACGCCTAGAGACAGACAAGTGCAAGGGAACAGGTCTTCTATGTCCTAGGTCGCAGAACAGTATAAGTAACAGACCTCGCTATCCTCTTTGTGCTAAGTGTGGTAGGGACTATCTCGGTGAGTTCTTAGCGGACAAGAGGGTTTGTTTTGGTTATGGAAAGCTGGGCCATAGTCTTAGAGATTGCTCGCATGCTTGGAAGGGGAACAGAGATTCTCGACCTCAGGCACAGACTACTAGTGCACCAGCTCTTGTACCCCATCCCACCCCTACTCAGGGCGTTTCATCTAGAACTGCTGGCAGTCAGTGCCAGAATAAATTCTATGCCTTACCATCCCGTCAGGAGCAGGAGGACTCTCCCAATGTTGTTATTGGTATGCTCTATGTATTTTGCTTTGATGGTTATATGTTGTTGGACCCCGAGTCAAGTTTATCTTATGTGACCCCATTAGTAGTTGTGAATTTAAAAATAAGTCCTGAGAAGATTCGTGAGCCTTTCCTATTTTCCACACCAGTAGGGGAGTCGGTTATTACTAAGCAAGTGTATAAGCATTATCATGTTACTGTTCTTCATAGAGTCATATTTGTTGATTTGATAGAGTTAGACATGGTGGATTTTGACCTTGTTCTGGGTGTGGATTGGCTTCATTCTTGTTATGCATCTATAGACTATCATACCCGTGTGGTCAAGTTTTAATTTCCTGATGAACCACTTTTGAGTGGTCCGAGAGTTTGGTATCTCCCAAGAGTCAATTTATCTCCTATATCAAGTACAGAAAGCTAATATCCAAAGGTTGTATTTATCACCTAGTTAGAGTCAAAGACACTAAGTCCGAGGTTCTAATTATTTAATTAGTCAGTATTGTTAATGAGTTTCCTGATGTTTTTTCGGAAGATCTCCCAGGGGTACCTCCCAATAGAGAGATAGAATTTGGGATTGACCTTCTTCTCGACACTCAGCCAATTTTTATCTCGCCTTATTGTATGGCACCTGCAGAGCTTAAGGAGTTAAAAAAGCAACTCAAAGATCTTTTGGACAAAGGTTTTATAAGGCCCAGTATTCTCCTTGGGATGCACCTATTTTATTCGTATGAAATAAAGATGGTTCTTTACGTTTGTACATTGACTATCGTTATCTTAATAAGGTCACAGTAAAAAATAAATATCCTCTTCTGAGAATTGATGACCTATTTGATCAATTGCAAGGTGCAAGTTATTATCTAAGATAGACCTTAGATATGGCTATCACCAGCTTAAAGTGAGGGAATGTGATATCCCAAAGACAACTTTCCGAACCCGATATGGTCACTTTGAGTTTCTAGCCATGTCTTTCGGGCTAACCGATGCCCCAGCAGCCTTTATGGACCTTATGAATTGAGTGTTCAAGCAATATATCGATATGTTTGTCATTGTTTTCATAGATGATATCCTTGTGTACTCCCGTTCTGAGAACGACTATGTAGATCATCTTAGAATTGTCTTGCAAACTCTTAGAGATCACTAGTTGTTCGCCAAATTCAGTAAGTGTGAATTTTGTCTAAGATCATTAGCTTTTCTGGGTCATATTATTTTAGTCGAAGGCATTAAAGTTGATCCCCAAAAGATGGAAGTTGTAAGAAATTGGCCTAGACTTATTTCCCTATTTGACGTTAGAAGTTTCTTGGGTCTAGCTGGCTACCACCGTTGTTTTGTTAAAGGTTTCTCTTCTATTTTATCTCCCATGACCCGATTGACCCATAAGAAAGTTAAGTTCCAGTGGTCAGATTCATATGAGAAGAGTTTTCAGGAGTTGAAGACTCGACTTACTTTAACCCTTGTGTTGACTTTGCCTTATGGTACGTATGGTTTTGTGGTGTATTGTGATGCCTCTAGAGTTGGTTTAGGTTGTGTGTTGATGCAAAGATGTAGGGTTATACCCTATGCCATTAGACAGTTGAAGTCGCATGAAAAGAACTACCCAACCCATGATCTTAAATTAGTTGTTGTGGTCTTTGCTTTGAAAATCTAGAAACACTATCTTTATGTTGTCCATATTGATGTGTTTACTAATCATAAGAGCCTAAAATATGTGTTTACCTAGAGGGAGTTGAATCTTAAGTAGAGGAGGTGGTTAGAGTTGTTAAAAGACTATGATATGAGTGTGTTATATCACCTGGGCAAGGCCAATGTAGTGGCACATGCCCTTAGCAGGTTGTCCATGGGTAGTGTTACTCATATGGAAGAAGGTAAGACAGAGTTATCTGGTGATGTGCATCGTCTAGATAGATTGGGTGTTAGGTTGCTTGATTCCGCTGAGGGAAGTACTTTGGTGCAAAGTAGTTCCAAATCCTCTTTAGTTTCGAAAGTAAAGGAGAAGCAAGATAGAGATCCTAGTTTGGTCAGACTGAAGGAGTTAGTTAAGGACCAAAAGGTAGAGCTTTTCTCCTAAAAGGGAGATGGCATATTGAGATTGCAGGGTAGGTTCTATGTTCCGTGTGTTAATGATCTGGGGAAGAGGATTATGGCTGAAGCGCATGGAACATGGTATTCTACTCATCCCAATGCTACCAAGATGTACCGCAACTTGCAGGAAATATATTGGTGGAGTGGTATGAAAAAGAATGTAGCTGAGTTTGTAGAAAAGTATACAACATGCCAATAGGTTAAGGTAGAACACCAAATACCTAGTGGTGTGATGCAAGAGTATGGTATACCCACTTGGAAGTGGGAAGAGGTGAATATGGACTTCATGACTGGTTTACATCTTTCGCATCGTCATCATGATTCTATTTGGGTTGTTGTAGACAGGATGAATAAGTCCGCGCATTTCTTGCCCATGCATATATCTTATATAACTGAGGATTATGTTAGGTTGTATATTTGAGAGTTAGTTAGGCTGCACGGAGTTCCCTTGTCTATCATTTCAGATAGGGGTATTCAATTTACTTCTCAGTTTTGGAGAGCGTTTAAGCAGGGTCTTGGTACCTAAGTTCATTTGAGTTCCGCTTTTCATCCACAGATAGATGGTCAGGCTGAGAGGACTATTCAGACTCTAGAAGATATGTTGAGGGCATGTGCTCTTGACTTTAAAGGTAGTTGGGATGAGCATTTTCCATTGATAGAGTTTACTTATAACAATAGTTACCATGTTAGCATCGAGATGGCACCATTTGAGGATTTTTTATGATAGAAGATGTAGATCACCCATAGGTTGGTTTAAAGTGGGTGAAGCTGCAGTGATTGGACCTAATGTGGTATTCAGGGCTATGGAAAAGGTGAAGTTAATTAGAGAAAGGTTGAAGACAGCTCAAAGTCATCAAAAGTCATATGCCGATGTGAGGAGAAGGGATCCCGAATTTGAGGTGGATGATTTGGTGTACTTAAAGATTTCACCCATGAAAGGGGTGAAGAGGTTTGGTAAAAAGGGGAAGCTTAGTCCCTGTTATGTGGGCCCCTATAGAGTCTTGATCCGTGTTGGTAAAGTAGCCTATGAAGTTGAGTTGCCCGCAGAGTTGTCAGCCATTAATCCTATTTTTCATGTCTCCATGCTTACAAAGCATAATGGTAATTCTATTGTAGTAGATCCTTCGGAGAGTGATGATATTCATAACAGTCTTTCGTTCGATGAGATTTCTGTTGAGATTCTAGATATTCTGATCCGTAGACTGAGGAACAAAGAAATTCCCTTAGTCAAAGTTTTGTGGCGGAACTAGTCTGTGGAGGGTGCTACTTGGGAGGCAGAAGCAGTCATGCGAGCCAAGTACCCGCACCTCTTCTCCGCGAGTTCAAATCAAGCCGAAGGTATTATTCTTCCTTAGTTCATCCCTTCTAATCTAAAGTTCAGCTATGCACCTATTCTTACATGAGTTCTTGCAATTTCTGAAGTATTCAAGAGTTTAGAAAGATTTTAAGAACGTTTAGCAAATTGCTTCAGCTATGTGTACTCAGATATTCCTATGTTCTTGGTCTAACAAGAGACATTCGAGGATGAATGTTCCCAAGGGGGAGATATTGTAATACCCCAGATTTTATTTAAGTCGAGTTTCATCTTTAAGAAGAGTAAGGGCTGACTTTCCCAGTGATAAATATTTTAAACCATGTAGAATTTCCCTAATAGTGACTCTTTTTCATGTAGAGAATTGAGTTAGCTTTCCAATGATACCAATTTCGTCCAAATCCGGTATCGGGGTGAGAAGTTATGGCCGTTTTACTAAGAGCTGTTGGAACCGCCCAGGTGCGACGGGCTGGTTAAGGAACCGTTGAGTTTGCGATGGACCGTCGCCTAGACCGTCGCAACCAAGGCAGTAACTCCCTCTTCTATCCCAAGTGTGATGGCCAAGATGACGGACCATTAAGCTAGCGGAGGACCATCATAACTAAGGTAGTGTGGCCTTTTTCTGACCAACGTGCGACGGACGATCCGACGGACCTTCAGACTAGCGATGGATCGTCACTCCTACCATCGTAAATCCTGTTCAGTATTTTTATGTCGTTTTTAAAAGGATCTTTTGAATCTTTTCCCTTTTAATACCCTGATATATTCAAAATGAAGCATATGACTTCATTATCTCCCAAAACATCCAAGAGCTAGGGTTTCTCCCTCAAGAGAAAATCCAAAACTCTTCTCCAAGAAATTCAAGAACTCACCATAGAATCTACAAATTGAGTTGAGATTCGAGTTCCGCAAGTCTAAGGCTTCAAGAACCATCTCTCAAAGAGTAAGAGGAAGAGTTTCAAGCAAGATTGTTCATCTAGTTTCACAATCTAAGGTATGTGGGGTTTGAACAAGGACAATTCTTTCGTCCTTGTGCCCAAAACTTGTTTTAAATTACAAAGATATATGACTTTATGAGTTCTCCTATGAATTTGAAGTGTGGGTTCATACCCAATATTACTATGCATGAGATTTTGAGATTTGCCAATGTTCTAGAAATTGAAGTGCATGAGTATGTTGAGATTTTAATGCAAAATGCTGAAATTTCAGTTTTCTATATGATTTATGAATCCTTATGATCTCTAGTATGCATTTTGATGAGTCATAACTTGAGATTGAACTATGGGACACTAAGCCCTACTTGAGATTTGCAATTTCATGAACTTTTGTGCTATAAGCACCCATGATTTGGGTACTTTGAGATTATTGAGAAATTTTTGACCTTAATGGTCATAGTAGCTTTGAAATTCACTTTACTACATAAGATTACAGATTTTATAGTTGGGTTCTTTATGAACCACAAGATTATTTTTAAAGTGGATTTCCATGAGATGAGCGTAGCTAACTAAAGGGAGTAGTATTTAGCATCGAGTTGGGTAAGTTACTACTGTTTTATACCACAGAACTACCTGCCACCATAGGATTGATATTTATGGGCCCGAGGCTGAGATAAGTGATCACTGAGTTGACGTTATACTCCCTGGAAAGAGTATGATGCTTTTGCCCAACGTGAGGTTTCTTTCTTAGGAGGACAAGACGTTGGACTCCATGTATCTCGCATGGTTTATGTCGGTTAAGAGAACCTCCCTTGAGATTGAATATTTTCCCTAAAGCTCTGATATAAGTGATTTTCCCTAATAGTAAGATTTTCAAAATAGTTTCTTGAAGTAAAATTTTCCCAAGAAGAAAGTAGTTTTCTCTACTAGTAAGAGTTATAGAATTCCGAGTTCCAAGTGTCTTGAGTTTAAAATATTTCTAAGTTCTTGAGCATTAAAGAAGCTTTACTCTCCATGAGATATATACATGAGTTTGAAAGTATTGTTTAAAGCTTTATTTAGTCTTCGAGTAATGAGAATAAGAGAAGAGTTCAGATTTTGAAGCTAAAGTATATTGACTCACAAGATTTGTATTACATGATTCATTCTACATGATTTATGAGCTTATTATGTTAGAATTATTCAAGCTATGTGAGTCATTCATATTTGCATGCATGAATTGATTAAAGAGCATGGATATTGTTTTATGTACATGCATACACCCACATATACTCAGTACATTCCTACGTGCTAATCCACATATATGTCTTTGTGCTACATTATCTCATAATGTAGGTTTAGGTGTTCATTCCCAGCCTCTTCAGTGATTTTCGAGTACCTTTGTCTACATCTCTACAGTGGTGAGTCCTCATGGTCCGAGGACCTATCTTCAGATATTTCAGTATCGTTAGTAGACATATTATTGCTTTCAGTTCAGTTTGAGTTAGTTGGGGATCTGTCCCAATGGCTCTCTAGTTCATGAAGTAATAGAGGCTTTGTCAGACTAGTTATCAGATTGTTAGTATGTTGAGATTTCCAGTATTGTGGTCGTTTGACCGAGTATTTTCTTCGCATTTCCTATCATTTGATCTGACAGTACCAACATTTTGTTTATTTCATCTTTAAATAAATTATTATATGTAGTACCAGTCTCGAAGGGTTAGCTTGGGGATACTTGTAGCCTTAAGCATCGTGTGACGTTTCGGGAGGAGATTTCGGGGCATTACAGGAACTCCCCTCAATGATTGACTAGAATAACCATTTTTTTCTTAATCTTATTAGCTAAAATGTTATTTGATTCAGTCTTGCACATTTAGTTGTATGTCCCAATTCTAGATTTTTGACTCTTCTAACCTAATATTGTATTTGATTGTGTAGAAAAATAGGTACAAGCAAGCAATTGTGACCATGATGTGTGAGCAGACGCTAACACATTTAAGGCTTTTAACTGAGAATAATTGCGAAGTCTTAAGAAACTTTTTTCATTTTTGATTATTTTACTTTGATATTGCAGTGAAAGTCATGATGAAAGGAAAATTTAAGGAAATGGAAGCAAAAGAGCTGAAAACTGATGCAAAAGAACTGGAAGTGTGGCTAACGACATTCCTGATAAGTCTTCAGCCCTATGATAAGTTATCAGAAATCATGTCAGGTGTTGCAATGTTAGAAGGATTAAAGTAAATCTGTAATGACATTTATGACATGTGATAAGGTGTCAGAGTTGCCGTCAAGTATAGGCAGAGAATCAAATTTTGAATGAAGAAGTGACGACATTTCTGATATGTCGTCACATATCTGATAAGTCGTCAAGCTCTGTCGTCAGTTAATGAAGAAGATGCCAAGAATGCTGAAGGGACTGACGACATTCCTGATAAGTCGTCAGGACCCTGACACGCCGTCACAAATACCGTCACCTATTCTGAAGGATTTTCTGAACATTGTGATTTTATTTCCTTATTTAGGATTAACTATAAAAATCATTATTTAGGGTTTTTCTAGGGGGTTGTCACTTGAGTTTTAAGAGACATATTTTAATATTTTCTCTGTTTACTTCTTGACTTTAACAACACAACTATTTTTGAGAGATTATTATCCGTATTTTGGAATTTTTCCTTTGTGATCTAATCTGCGATCCACTAGTTATTATTCATCTCTGTAAGTTTATCTTTCAAATCATGAATTCAATTATGTGTTTCGTTCGTTACATCATGAGTGGATAAACTCCATTAACCTTAGTTATGGGTTCTAGGGTTAGGTCTTGATGAGGTGCTAAGTATTCAAGATTCAAAAGGTGGTAGGATTTCTTGATAATTCTGAAGTTTTAATTAATGTCTGTTGGTTGCAAACAGTAGACACACCTGCTTTGATTTGCTTGGGAAAGAAATCAAATATAGTAGGAAGTGAATTATCAACAGGGACTCAAAAATACTTCGTTTAATAATCAGCGCTGTAACAAGGTTGGTTAACCTGAGGTTAAATCTGGGAAGTAAATAGAAATTCCCTAAGTCCGAGAGGATTAGGGAATTAAATGCTTAAGTTGGTCGAGAGACATTTAAGCATAACATCGATAAAGATAGCTTGTTATTCTACCCACCATGAGAATCTTGAACCAACATTAGCATCTGTCAAGTACCAAAAACCCTAGTGAACATAATTCTGGTTATTCCATAAACTCTTAATTACGAACACTGAAACTAGAGTGACCAACAATTATTTTCTAATCATTAAAAACCTCCACTTTATCTTTTCGCATCATTCGTTTGAATTCAACTTGTATCTATAGTTTCAAATTGATTTAATCGCCACTCACATTGTTCCCTGTGGATTCGACCCCGACTCCAAAGTTGGGTAAATATATTGACGACGATCGCCTTTCACTAAATTGAGGTGTAAGTTAAGCGTTATAAAAAATGGCGTCGTTGCCGGGGAACAATTTGGCGTATTGAGTTGTTTTAGAATTTTAGCCTACATGCTTGAATTTATACTCGTAAATGTTTATTTTTAGTTTTCTTTTATTTCTGGTGTTAGGTAGTGTCACACCCCTTTTTCGGTCGAGGCGAGTCTAGGTCGAAGGGTTTTTCCAATTAAAGTGACGATTTTGAATAGAGATTAATTTATTTACAGAGTCGCCACTTGGAATCGAGTTATGGTGTTCCAAGTCACCTTTTTGAATCCCTAATAAAAAAGAAATGACTCTTTATTGGTCTGCGAAAATAGAAGACTGGGTAAGGAATTCTGTTGACCGGTGGAAAGGTGTGAGGCACCCCTCGAATCCCGTGGTTCTAGCACGGTCGCTTTTATTAACTTATACTTAACTAAAACTATTTTGGTAAATTATGTTAAGGCCTAATTCAATCATTTTTAATATACTAAATCAACTATATATTTTATATTAATTAAATCTGTGAAAATTCAAAAAAAATAAAATTGTCAAGGTACATTATTGCATCCTTGAAATTTAAAATGTCTCAGAAAGATGCGTATGCCACATTCTAAATTGAGACCAACGTTAATAATAAATTAAAATAAATTTCTTTTACCATAATTAATTAGTAAACTTCATTAATAATAATAATAATATACAGAAATTACACTTATTATACTAAATTTTATTATGACCTTGATTTATTTTCTTAAATTAATATAAGTCCAAAAATCGCCCTAAAAGGTAATTCTTTTAAGTAACCTTTAAATAATATTTATTCAAGATACTCAATTAATTAATAATTATCATGATTTTGTGATTAACAGTGGATAGAAATACGTAAGCTACATACTAGTGTTTATTTCTTACAGACTCAAAAATAAAAATAAAATAAAAAAATACCAGACTTTTAAAACCATATCAATGTACTAATTTAATAATAGTATTGTATAACTTATATTAAATCATGAAACTATTGAATAAAAATATAATTTCCATTTTTAAATATGTAGAAAGTGCTATATCAGAATATAAGAAAATCCCAATTTTGACAACTACTCTTGCCCCCAGAATAATATAATAGCAACGACCGTAGTGAGAAGGAAATCACTTTCCGATGAAAGTTGAAACTGGCAGTGACAGGTATCGCTGACCGTTTTGGTGGCTTTGGGAGGCCGGCCTTTCGGTGATCAGATCCGAAGGCAACGTCAGAGAGAGGAAAAGGCATTGCGATGGCGTCGTTGTTTTGTCGGCAGCGACCCAAGGAGAAAGAGGGGGACCGACGTCGGTTAGATCCGGTGAGGGATTGGCTCGAGATAGAAATGAGTGAAGGGGAAAGGGAAGAGGAGATCAACGGCGAGGGAGGCGTGGCGGCATGAGGAGGGGAAAAGGATGGAAGGCTGGCGCTGGGTGGTTCCGGTTGTTTTCCGGAAATGAGGGTTGTTTGACTGGTTTTGGCATTTTTCCGGCGATTTTTTGATATAGACTCGCCGGAAAACGTAAGAAATAAAATATTCTCCGGTTAATCTTCTACTTTGTGATCTGTCTCATCTCATTAAATTATCTGATTTTACGGATTTTTTTTATCCGGATTTCGTTGCAATTTTTGATACACTATGTGTATTGTTGTACATCAAACAGTATTAATTTCTTTCATGTATTTCTCTTTTTCGTTTCAAATTTTAACTTTAACAAAATTAACACAACACAGTTTTTTTTTTTTTTTACACTCAAAACATAAATAAATATATTATAACTTAATTAGATAGCATGCAATAATAAGAGACCCACACAATCAATTAACTATGCTTACTAAATATTGCATAAAACAACTTAACGATCATTTTTATTCATGCATTTATAAAATAAATTCATAATTTAAGTGATACAAAATATAAAAATAAACCTGTGATTGACTCGAACGGAATAAAGAAACAAGCTTGACTCGAATGGAATAATGAAACTAGCAACAATCGTCACCGGAATCTTGAACACGAATCCAAATTCAACTTCACTGCTTTTCCTCTCTGATTTCTTCTGTTTTTTTTTTGTTCTGATTTTTTTTATGCAGAAAAGTACGTAGTCCCTCTCTGAAGGAGGAAAATCCTTTAAACATGGACTTTTGGGAGGGAACAATTTTTTTTTTAATTTAGAGGGAGTAATTTTTAGGAAGATAAATGGGATGAGTTTTTTTTTTTTTTAAATTCTAATTTTATCATTATTATTATATATATATATATATATTAATATATAAAATAATAATAACAAAATGATAATAATAATTATTATAATAACAATTAATTGATTTTATGTTTAAGAAAATACAATAAAATTTACAAATAGTCAAAATAAATACAACAATACAAAAATAGTTAATTTTATATATATTTTATTTTATTATTATTTTTAATATCTCAAAATTAATATTACTTAATTATTTATTTTTAACTAAAAATTTATTAAAAAATAAAATTAATAATCAAAATAATATATGATTGAATATTTAAAATCGATGGAGGATAAAAAATCACATGTCTACATTTTTGCCCCTCTTTGTGTTAAATCTCAAAGAGTTTTTATACAAATAAGTAGACAAGATATGATTTTTGAACCTCCGATTATTTGAAAGGTAAAAATAAAAATAAAAATTAAAACAAAAAAAAAGAAAAATGTGACCGAGTTCTGTTTTTGAACATCCTACCTATCCCGGGTTATAAGGGAATCAGGTCACGAGTAGTTCAAAGGTAATATGGTGAGAAAAAGAGTTAAAAGTCGAATGAAATTCCGTCGAGTTTTCGGTTGACAACTTCTGCTTTTTATATTCAAATGACTAAGAAAAATAAAAAATGAAATGAAAATTGTAATCTCTAGAATCTTGATTCAAATCTTCATGACTTGAACTTAAAAAGTCACCCTATTCTTTAGGTGAGCTCCTGACTTGTTATTTTTTTACCCTATTCTTCAGGCGGGCTCCTGAACTTCCTCTTTCTTCACCCTGTTCTTCAGGCGGGATCCTGGACTTTTTTTTTCTTCACCCTGTTCTTCAGGCGGGCTCCTGGACTTACAATTTCTGCACCATGTTCTTTAGGAGGGCTCCTGAACTTTCGTTTCTTTACCCTGTTCTTCAGGCGGGCTCCTGGACTTCTTTTTTCTTCACCCTGTTCTTCAGACGGGCTCCTGGACTTCCTTTTTCTTCACCCTGTTCTTCAGGCGAGCTCCTGGACTCACAAGTAAACAGTGAAATAGAAAATAACATCCTATTATTTAGGAGGGTCCTGGACATAAAATAAATTCCCATTCTTCATGAGGGTCCTGAACAAAAATAAATTCCCATTCTTCAGGAGGGTCCTGAGCAAAAGTAAATTCTCATTCTTCAGGAAGGTCCTGAGCAAAATTAAATTCTCATTTTTTAGGAGGGGCCTGAGCAAAAGTAAATTCTCATTCTTCAGGAGGGTCCTGAGCAAAATTAAATTCTCATACCACATACATAAAAATTGCCCCAGTTTGTACTGAAAAAACTATGTGTCACTGGATCTTTAGACATTTTGCAAAGAATAAAGTTTACCATGACCGAGATCCAGCATCGGATGCTATAAACATGCTTCTTGCGTTGAGAAGTGTGAAATCACATTCTTTATCTAAAAACAATTATTTCATCTCTGTTCCAAACAAAGAAAAATTATGAGTTTTAAAACATGTGGTGGTTGGTTTGTGGCATTTGGCTTTTGAAGTGGCCGCTCTCGTACTTGCCATGCTCAACTCAATAATATTCATTGAATTGTCATACTTTTGACTCAGAATTCTGACTACTTAGATCCTCAACTCAAATCATATTTCTATTGTATGATGCTTCTGAGTTTAGCTTCCAATACATCCCTTAGATTTTCACAAGTTTAAAATGGTCAAATCACAATCATCTTGAGTACCTTACTTTTACTTTGAAACATTGTCTCTGTGCATCGACCCTTTGTCTTGCTTTGTACCCTTAAAGGAGTTGGTAGCGAGTTTGGAGTCCTTTCTCACTCGACCTGACGTGAATTTGACTCAAAAGACAACAAAAAATTTTTGTTTGATGACAAGGACATAAAAAATAAAAAATTAAAATAAAACAAAAAGAAAAAGACAATAGACATCTCTTTTTCAAAACAAAGAGAAAACTTATCTAAATGTGTAAACCGATTCTGGTGATTATGACATGTATTTTGAATCAAACAACCAGATCTACCCACACCAATCATTACCACTTTTGTCCACTTATTGAGCTTGAAATTAAGCTAATGTTGAACTTGTTCCTTCTTGATAACGACCTTTCTTCATCTAGTTGCACCTCAATGGGTTTTTGCCAACGAGCCTATCTCCTTTTCATTTCTGTCTCAGCTCACAGTCATCTTATGGTGCCTGAAAGGGTTTTCACCAATAAGACTCTCTCATTTTTATTTTATTTTAAATAAACACCCAGAATATGAAATATCATGCACTCATAACATGTTTAGCCTTGACATTCTCAAAGATTGATCCGAAGGTCTTTATTTGGTTGTAACTTGTCTTTTGGATAGGGTTAGAAAGAAAGGTCGGCATGAGGCTCAAAAATTTATATAACATTGGGTGGAACATACAACTTTTGGAATCGATTCTTTTAAGAAAATAAATTTTTGCCCCAGTTTCATTTCATTCTAGGTAATTTGAATTTTCTTCTGGTTAGACCGAACCCCGGAGTAGGGCTGCCTACGTATCTTGTCATAGCAAGAATCAGGTCAAACGTAGTTCAGGAAACCCCATTCTTTTGCTTGATTTTGAATTTTTGATTGATTTCTTCATTTTTTTTTGTTTTTCAATTTTTTTTTCTCAACCATTTTTTCAATTTTTTTATTTTTTTCAATCTTTCTAACTTTAATTTGATTCCAAAAGAGGGGTACGAAGAAAAATAAAAGCTCAAAGGGGTAAGCAAAGGTTGATATATTATTCGGATAGTACAACAAAATGTCTTCATCATTTCAATCTTTAAAAATGTAAGTACAAAACATACATAACATAATTGTACATGAATATCATACATAATATCTTTTAACTGCATCAGCATTGACCGGTATTCCCTCCATTTTGCCTTCTACATCAGTCATATATAACATGCCATTAGGTAACACTTTCTTCACCATGAACGGCCCATGCCAATTAGGAGAAAATTTGCCTTTGGCTTCAATCTGATGAGGTAGAATGCATCTTAGTACCAACTGACCAACTTCAAAATGTCTATGATGCACCTTTTTGTTATATGCTCGTTCCATTCTCTTCTGGTATAGTTATCCATGACATATTGACGTCAATATTTTTCATCAATCAAGCTTAATTTCTCCAAACGAGTCTTAACCCATTGGTCTTCATCAATTTCAGCTTCCACAACTACTCGAATCTCTGCAGGTATGACTGCTTGAGTTTCATACACTAAATAGTAAGGAGTTTCACCAATTGAAGTCCGAACTGTAGTACGATAACCCAACAAAGCAAAAGATAAATTTTCATGCCATTGTCGGGAACCCTGCACCATCTTGCGAAGTATTTTCTTTAAGTTCTTGTTGGTAGCTTCTACAACCCCATTTTCCTTTGGGAGATAAGGAGTAGAATTTCGATGCATAATCTTAAATTGTTGGCACACTTCTTGCATTAAATTACTGTTGAGATTTGTAGCATTATCGGTGACAATTATCTTCGGAATGCCAAACTAACAAATAATATTGGAGTGAATAAAATCAACCACCGCTTTCTTGGTCACTGACTTGAAAGTCGTTGCTTCCACCCACTTCGTGAAATTATCAATGTCTACCAAGATGAACCTATGTCCATTCGAGGCCTTTGGTTTAATTGGTCCAATTACGTCCATTCACCAAGCCACAAAAGGCCATAGAGCAGTCATTGTATGCAACTCAGATGGAGGGGAATGTATCAAGTTTCCGTGTACCTGGCATTCATGACATTTACGAACAAAATTGATGGAATCTCGCTCCATGGTGATCCAATAATAACCTGCTCGGAGTATTTTCTTTGCCAAAACATACCCACTCATGTGTGGTCCACAAATCCCAGAATGTACTTTAGTCATTATTTTTGAAGCTTCTTTAGCATCTACATACCTCAGAAGTCCCAAATCAGGAGTCCTCTTATACAAGATTCCTCCACTTAAGAAAAATCCTCTAGAAAAAAGTCGAATGGTTCTTTTTTATTACCATCAGCATGTACAGGATATTTTCCAGTCTGAATATATTCTTTGATATCATAGAACCACGGCTCCCCATCAAGTTCTTCTTCAACCACATTACAATATGCATGTTGATCATGAATCTGTATATGCAAAGGGTCAATATAAGTTTTGTCGGGATGTTGAAGCATCGAAGATAAGGTCGCCAAAGCATCAACAATCTCATTATGAACTCTGGAAATGTGTTTGAACTTCACTAATACAAATCGTTGACAAAGATCTTGCAAACAACTTCTATATGGTAGGAGTTTCGAAGCACGAGTCTCCCAATCTCCTTGGATTTGGTGGAATAATAAATCTGAATCTCCTAATAGCAACAATTCTTGGACCCCTATGTCAATGGCTAATCTCAATCCCAGAATGCAAGCTTCATATTCTGCCATATTATTGGTACAGTAGAATCGAAGTTGGGCTGTTATAGGATAATATTGTTCTGATTCAAAAATGAGAACCGCTCCTATCCCCACTCCTTTTATATTAGCAGCTTCATCAAAGAACAACTTCCATCCCGAATGGCAATCGTCAGAAACAAACTCATCAACATACAATACCTCTTTATCTGGAAAATAAGTCTTCAATGGTTCATACTACTCATCAATAGGATTCTCATCTAAATGATCCGCTAAAGCTTGAGTTTTCATTGCAGTTCGTGTCACATAGATAATATCAAACTCTATGAGAAACATCTGCCATTTCGCAAGTCTGCCTGTGGGCATAGGCTTCTGGAAAATGTACTTTAAAGGATCCATACGAGAGATAAGGTAAGTAGTATAAGATGAAAAGTAATGTTTTAGATTTTGGGCTACCCAAGTTAAGGCGCAACACGTCTTCTAAAAAAGAGTGTACTTAGCCCCATAAATGGTAAACTTTTTGCTAAGGTAGTATATGGCCTGTTCTTTTCTGCCTGTAACATCATGTTGACCCAATACACAGCCGAAAGAATTGTCTAACATAGACATGTACAATATCAAGGGTCTGCCTGGCTCTGGAGGAACCAAGATAGGCGGATTCGACAAGTACTTCTTAATTCTGTCAAATGTCTCTTGACATTCTTCAGCCCATTCAACTTTAGCATTCTTCTTCAACAACTTCGTAAGCTGAGCAATAAATCTACTGATATAATTCAACCTTCCAAGTAAACTCATCACCTCCGCTTTATTTTTTGGTGGAGGTAAATCTTGAATAGCTTTTATTTTTGAAGGGTCTAACTCAATGCCGCGCCGACTGACTATAAACCCCAAGAGTTTTCCCGATGGAACTCCAAATACACATTTTGCTGGGTTATGTTTGAGATCATACCTCCGAAGCCTTTCAAAGAATTTTCTCAAATCTTTGACATGGTCAGACTGCTCTTTTGATTTATTGATCACATTATCCATATAAACTTCAATCTCTTTGTGCATCATGTCATGAAATATTGTAGTCATTGCCCTCATGTAAGTTGCCCCAGCATTCTTTAGTCCAAAAGGCATAACTCGATAACAATATGTCCCCCATGGAGTAATAAATAATGTCTTTTCCGCATCTTCTGGATCTATAATAATCTGGTGATACCCCGCATAACAATCCACAAAAGATGCAAGATCATGTTTGGCACAATTGTCCAACAAAATATGGATATTGGGAACTGGAAAATTATTTTTTGGACTCGCCTTATTTAGATCACGATAATCAACACACATCCAAACTTTGTCGTCCTTCTTTTGAACATGAACAATATTTGCCAACCAAATAGGATACTGGGCCACTCGAATGACTTTAGCCTCAAGTTTCTTCGTGATTTCCTCTTTAATTTTTTCACTCATGTCAGTTTTGAGCTTTCTTATCTTTTTCTTGATAGGAGGAAAAGCAAGATCAATTGGAAACTTGTGAACTACCAAATCAGTGCTCAAACTAGGCATATCATCATAAGACCATTCAAAGATGTCTTTATACTCATGCAAAGCTTTAATTATGGTTTTATTTTGTTGTGGTTGAACATGTACACTTATCTTAGTTTCCCTAATATTTTCATGATCTCCTAAATTGATCGCCTCGGTTTCATACAAATTGGGATTTGACTTATTCTCAAACTGTTTGAAATCTTTGCTTATATCCTCAAATGCTTCTTCATCAAACTCAACTTCTTTATTCATTATTTCATAATTAGATTAGGTTTTTAAATCTGGTTGACAATTATTTATGCATGTCATATCATTAGAATCGACATAGAAAGAACTGTATGATAGAAAATAAATAAATAAAAATCAGACTCAAAATAAAACGAAGGGAAACTACGCTTTATTAAAAACATAGATAGAAAGTGTTTTAACCTAAAATACCAAGTTTAAAGTTCTGAATTACAATCCTAGAATGATTCAAATTACAGGAGTAAAAACAAACAAACTACTAAGACTATAAGAAAAACAAACAAACTACCAAGACTCCTTTATAATAGGGAGAGGAGTGGCCTCCCAATTGTTAAGCTGGATATCAGGGCCGACAAACTGCATATCTGCATTGCTGGTACCTTCCCCAATTTCAACCATATCAGCTTCAATGAACATATTTTGAAAAAGGCTAATCATCTCTGTATCATCATCATTCATTGATTCTGCAGCAGGTAACTTAGAGGATCCAACAACGCTGAATTTGATGAAAGACTCGTGAAGTGGCGGTATCGGCTTGGTAAGTGACCATGAATCTTTCTTACGCTTTTTAGCCTTATTTATATCTTCAGCAGTAGGCTCATATCCCAAACCAAAAGTACCAAAGTTCTCATAGAGGTTTACCGGATGAACTATGCCTTACAAAAACATCCCTAGACCTTTTCCTGGTTCAAAACCATGCTTCAATATTTCATTCACTACCATAACAGATGCAGAGGACAATTGTGATCTTACGATGAGATTCCCCTCGAGGATATGCTCAACAGCCACTACCTCAGAAGCTTGATGAATTAACACATTATCTGCAACATCTTCTCTTTGGAGGAAATGAAGTAGTCTTTATACATGGATAAATCTCCTTCACCATGAGCAATTATTTCTTGCCTGTCGTATTCAAATTTGATCATTTGATGCAATGTTAATGTGACTGCTTTTTCCCTATGAATCCATGGCCTTACCAATAACATATTATATGAAGTTTCAATGTTCAGCACTTGGAAATCCATAGAAAATTTCAAAGGTCAAATTGTCAATATGAACTTTATTTCACCAATGGCATCAGTTTTTGATCCATCAAAACCTTTGATGCATACATTATTAGGTCGGATCCTTTCCACATTAACATTCAACTTTTTAAAAGTTAACATAGGATAATTGTTAGAGCCTAATCCTCCATCAATTAACACTCGAGTGACGATGGAATGTTTATATTTCACAAAAATATACAGACCTTTGTTATGCTCAGTACCTTCCATAGGCAATTCATCGTCTGAGAAAGTAATTTTATTTGCTTTAAGGATCCTTCCAATAACTTTTTCCAGATGATTTACTCTAAACTCACTGAGAACACATGCTTCATTAAGATTCTTTATTATAGCCTTGCGGTGTTCCTTTGAATGTATCAATAAAGACAACAAAGAAATTTGTGTTGGTGTCTTCTTCAACTGTTCTACAATAGAATGTTCTGGCAATTTCATTTTCTTTAAGAATTTTTCAGCTTCTTCATCAGTGACAGGCTTCTTGACTGTCATTCATTCTTCACCACCTTGTTTATTCTTTCTTAACTCTACTGGAGCATAACATCTTCCAGATCGAGTTAATCCCCCTACTTCATTTACATCTTCAATCACTTCTTTTCCCTTGTGCATCACCATAACACGATCATAATTCCAAGGTACTGCCTTAGTATCAACCATAGGCAGCTGTGACACTGGTTTAATAATAATAGGAGCTACGGGAGCTCCTTTTATGATTAAAAGAGGCTTATTGGATCTTCCGGGAATAATGAGTTTCTGCTTTATTTGACTTGACCCAATATTTTTTGAAATCTTTTTCCCCACCACCAAAGGATCATTCGATGATTCGGGTTTTGTTATCACTACCTCCACTTCTGCAGGCTTTTCTTTTGTGAAATCCATAACATTTGCTGATTTTTCCGAATCGGTTTTAATTTTAATGATCGTCTTAAAGGAAATCGTAGCATCTTCACCACTGAGTATCACTTTGAGCATGTTTGTTTCATTATGATCTGGCAGCGGATTTTGATTAATATTTGGAGCTTCTGGACTTTCTACCATGATCTGTTGGGTATTGATCAACTCTTGAATGGCTCTTTTCAGATACCAACATTTCTCTGTCTCATGCCCTGGGGCATCAGAATAATATTCACATCTTCAAGAATAGTCCAAGTTCTTCGGAGGAGGATTCGGGATCCTTTTCTCAATTGGGTTTAGTACATTCATTTTTCTCAGCCCATGACATAAACTGGTGTAAGATATTCCAATAGGAGTGAAATTATATTTTACCATATTATCCCTTTTGAATTCTACTCTAGGCCGGAAATTAGACCAAGGAGGGCCTCTTTGACTTGTGGGGCCATTGGATGATTTTGGATTGTTGGTGCACGCCACTGCGGGTAAGAAGGAGCCCGAGCATATGGTTGTGCATTGTAAATAGAATATTTGGGGGATGGAATAAAATATAATGGATTCTGTGTGTATGGTTGACGCGCACCTCTCTAATTTTGTCATGAACCTGTCACGACAGTTGCTACATCCTCTTTTCTTTTCTTTCCCCCGAAACTTCCTGCACCACTTTGAATTGCCTGTGTTGTTGCTTTCAAAGAGGCCTGGCTGATAGTCTTTCCTGACTAGATTCCATTTTCTACCATCTCTCCAACTTTGATAACTTCGGCAAATGTGCTTCCGATAGTAGAGAGCAAATGATGGAAATAATCAGGCTCTTGTGCTTGCAGAAAAATATCAATCATTTCAGATTCATTTATCGATGGTCTGACTCTTGAAGCCTGCTCTCTCCATCTGAAGTCATAATCTCGAAAACTTTCAGTCATATTTTTCTTATGTTAGCAAGCGTAGTGCGATCTGGTACTATCTTAATGTTATATTGAAATTATTGAACAAAATCCCTAGACATGTCATCCCATACGTGCCAACGGGAAATGTCTTGGTCAATGGACCATTCAGAAGCCATCCCTGTAAGGCTTTCTCCAAAGTAAGCCATCAATAATTCTTCTTTTCCTCCTGTTCCCCTTAATTGATTGCAAAACTTTTTCAAATGAGCTACAGGATCGTGTGTCCTTCATATTTGTCAAACTTTGGCATTGTGAATCCTATCGGCAAATGGACATCAGGAAACATACACAAATCCTTGTATGAAATATTTTTTGGACCACCTAATCCTTGCATATTTCTCATACTCTGCTCCAGGCTTCTAACTTTTCTAGCCATCTCCTCATGTTCCTCATTCTTGGAAATCTTCTCAATCACGGTACGAGTATCGCATTGATGAACATGATAATGTGGATTTTGAGATTTTAAAGTCATTTCAGGAGGATACAATATATCATGACTTGGTTTCCCCATATTCTTCGGTACTGTCGGTTGAGTACCCACAGTAGCTGGTGCTACAAAAGCAAAAAATGGGTTATTTGCGATAGACGGATTCGGTAGGTGCATGGTAGAAGTACCAGCAACTCTAAACATATTAGGATATGGGCCAAATACTGGTGGGTAAAATGGATCACCAGCTTGAGCTGGGTCAGAATTTGGATCATTCGAAGTCGAAAGTCCAGGGATTGAAGAAGGCGGGGCTTGTCCATTCAACCAAGCTTAGTACATCTCTGCCATCTGTTGTTTCAATGACTTTATTTCTTCCATTGATGCTAGTTCCTGTGAAATCAACTGATTTTTCTCTTCTTTACTGTCAGACCCTATACCTTCTCTGCGGGTCATTTTCCTTTCACCCTTGTATATGGTATTATACGAATGTGATGCCAGTTTAAACCTCAAACCAACCACCAATTACTTTATCTTTCTGTAACCAAGTAGCAAACAGGTGAGTGTTATATTTTTAACACATTATAATGTCAAGTTATATGCCATGCTTCTATATGCATTTTCCAACCTATCATGGAAGGCTTTATGTTTCATCCCGGCTTTTCTAGGCATATTTTTTCAAAATTTACGATCGAACCCTTTGTAGGGTTGCCTACGTATCATGCCAGGACATGAATCAGATCTTGCGTAGTTCGGGAGGAATTTAACAAAATTGTTTTGTCTTGTCTTTTTTTTTTCATTGAAGAAAATATTTAAAGTAAGTGAAGTAAAACATATGTAATATATATACAAATAAACAGTCAACTTCATTACATTCTATAATATAAATACGACAAAATAACTGATCCAACTCCTAAAATAAAACCTACTAACTGACATGTGAAAACTTAAAAGACATAATATCTAAACAAGAAGTTTTAAAACTGAAAATGAAAAACTATGACAAAGAAATCAACTATCCATTCAAGGAGACTTCGGCTTAATATGTCCTCCTAAACTCGAATATATGTCCTACAATGAAGTAGTGAGACGCTGTGCGAAAGCTGGTACTTGTGCCAAAAGTACTTACGATCCAACTGCTGATAATCCAAACCCATTCTGGTAGTATCTTGTGCTACATGATGGACTTTCCCTCGAAGGGAACTGAAGGCCTGATCCCATTCCTGGGCCTATCGATCTCAAAAATCAACCATCTCTCTTGCAAGCTGTTCACGAGCAGAAGCAACCTCCAACTGTTCTCGTAATATTCCTCTTTCACAAATCCACTGAGATCTCTCTCGATCAAATTATTCTTACATGTTCTTTTCAACTTCTTACAGTTTCTTTCGGCGAGATGCGGCAAGTTCTGCAACGTGTGACCCTCTAGTGGTAGCCAATTTGATTTGTCCCCGAAGTGAAACCTCAATATCTGCTGATTTAGCTTTCTCTTTAGCAAATTCCCTTTGTTGTTCGTCTATTTTTTCCCTGGCATGCTCTAATTCTGCTCTCAAAGCTTGGTTGGCCTCATGATGTTTCACATGGCTCTCTCAATTCCTATCCTGATTGCAGCTTCCTGATCTATAGGTCCCCTAATCGATCTTTCTGGTCTGACTGGAAAACTCGACTATTCTTCAAACCATTCACGATAATCTGGGTGTACTTCTCCTTTATCACGATCTATGACCATCGTTTCAATCCCCATGATACGACAACCTTTCCAAATATGCTGGGTCAATTCCTCCGAACGTAGGGTCTCTGGTTTGACCTCAAATACAAACTCGGTCATATATTCCGTAATGTGAATTATTTGACGTCTTCCTAGCTGACGTAAAACTCTCAATGGAACATATGGTTGAACACCCCTAATACCCATTAATAATAAGAACGACCGAATGACAGAACTATGTATGACTTGTCTCCAAGGGAAACAAGGGAGATTCCAAGTGATTTTATCTTCTGCCAGAGAACGAAAAAGCTTATCCCAGTCTCTAACTCCTTCTAGGCATTTATATTTCTCTAACCTCTCTTCGTAATCTTTGATGCGATTGAATATTTCAGGATTAAATCTAGCCATTGTAGGACGTCGGTAGAGATGTTCCACAATCCACATCTGTAACAAGATATTACATCCCTCGAAAAAACTCTTTCCTTTCTGACAAACAGTTAAAGCACGGTAGATATTTGCCAGGATCATTGTTACCATAGTGTAATCTTTCTTAATCAATATATTTACCACTCCTGCTAAATGAATGTTAACCATAGTGCCTAAAAAGGCTACCATGAATGAAAATCATCTGTGAACCTTCCAGGCCTCAAAATTCCCCTTATTACAGAGCTTCTTACCGTACTTTTTGAACCCTTCTTGCATTTCGTATCTATCGTACAAAAACTGCAAGGAAACCCAACCTTTTTTCATCGATTCTTCTTTTGAATTCCTTATGTTCATGAGTTTGCAGAATTTGTTTATCGAAATGAGTCTCGGGGCTATAAGTTTCTTTCGATGTATATCCCCATATCCAACATAGGCTGCTATCTCCTCTACAGTAGGAGTCAACTCAAAATCCAAAAAATGAAACACATTGTTCTTCGGGTCCCAGAAGGTTAGTAACACATCAATCACCTCCCTATTAGTCTTTATTGTCATAATACTCGTAAAAAAACCCAAATACTTATGTATCTCATCATAATCGAATGTATCCATTTCGTTCCACCACAACCAAAGCTGCGAAGGGGTACAATCCATAACCTGAAGCGGTACACTCCCATCTCTCTTCCTCTTTGATTGCTTTCCACGAACAGGGGGAGACATTTTATACCTATTGACAAGGACATGAAATTAATAAATGTCTCGATTTAGGCTGAACTTGATTCATTAATTTTGAAAAGAATTTTTAACTTGACTTGTGAGAACTATCGCAACTATTAAATTGAGACTCAGATGTAAAGACAATTTTATCAAAAATCAAAGCGAGAGAAACAAGACTGATAATATTTTTAAGAAAAATACTTATTTAAATTGACTCTATCAAAAACTTTGCAATAACAAACTTCTAGACAATTTTACTTATATGTTTGAAGACAATACTCCCTAAGTACATTTAAAAGAACAAAAATAAAATAAAAGGACTCAGAAAGAAAGAAAAATAGAATGATCGTTTTATGTATGAAGTTGTATAAAAATTTCAGTCTCACGACCCCTAAAGGTTCAGGACTGTTAAAATATATGTTTACATATTTTATTACTTTGCAAAAATTTAGCTCACGACCCCTAAAGGTTCAGGCTATTATGATTTTTATGTTAAAATTAATTTTTTAAAATAAAAATGAAAAGTAAAATAAAGATAATAATATTTATGAAAATAATCATTTTTCTTCTTCTAATTATTTTTAAAATTTTTCTAAAAATTTCCTTCGATAAATTTGTGAATAAATATATTATTATTATTTTTCAAATAAATGGTCATATCTTGGGTAGGACTTCCTACGTATCCCACTAAAAAGTGAGAATCAGACCCTCGTAGTTCATGAAGATTGTAAAAACTATGTTGCTGTATATTTAAAAATTTTCTTTATTATTTTTTTTTTTTAAAATAAAAATAAAATTTTTCTTTCAAAAATGATTAACTAAATTTGAGGATAAATTAATCTCTCGCATTTTAAAATTGCCTAAAGCCGGTCAACAAATAAATAGCCTTTCAAGCAAATATCAAAGAGCACGTAGGATGCACATGTTGGTCTTTATAAATTAGGTCACCTGTCCTAGACAGACCCAACCCCTGTACCGAGTCCCGCTAAGTCAAATGCATATGATGCAAATAAAGCGGTACCTAATAGGGATAACCAGATTCTGAGTTTTCAGTTCTTCTAAGTTTATGCCTAATAGGGATAGGTGTCTAGACTGACTTACCCCAGCGGACACTCGAGCCGGGGAGGGACAACTTGGTCGGTAGCAGGGCAACACCGCCTTCATTGCTGATCCGAACCCCGCCTAACATGTGTGACTATATCCTTCACCAGGTGCCTTGACACTCCGGCTATCTCAAAAAGAAGGTGGGATACATATGCTGCATTCCCTCTATCCTATTTCAGAGACTCAGGGGGGTACGTAAGAGAAGACAATATCTAATACAGTTCAAATAATATCAAAGCAGTAAATGAGCAACAAGTATCACATAAGGCCAACAAACACAATATCAACAATAATTAAAGCAAGTATAAGTCAATATAAAAAGCTCGAAATCTTATTAAGTTTCCAATTAAAGTGACGATTTTGAATAGGGATTAATTTATTTATAGAGTCGCCACTTGGAATCGAGTTATGGTGTTTAAAGTCACCTTTTTGAATCCCTAATCAAAAGGAAATGACTCTTTATTGGTTTGCAAAAACAGAAGACTGGGTAAGAAATTCTGTTGATCGAAGGGAAGGTGTGAGGCACCCCTCGAGTCCCGTGGTTCTAGCACAGTCGCTTTTATTGACTTATACTTAACTAAAACTATTTTGGTAAATTATGTTAAGGCCTAATTCACTCATTTTTAATATACAATATCGTCTATATATTTTATATTAATTAAATCGGTGAAAATTAAAAAAAAATATTTGTCAAGGTGCATTATTGCATCCTTGAAATTTTAAATGTCTCAGAAAGATGCGTATGCCGCATTCTAAATTGAGACCAACGTTAATGATAAATTAAAATAAAATTCTTTTAACATAATTAATTAGTAAACTTCATTAATAATAATAATAATAATATACAGAAATTACACTTATTATACTAAGTTTTATTATGACCTCGATTTATTTTCTTAAATTAATATAAGTTCAAAAATCGCCTAAAAGGTAATTCTTTTAACTAACCTTTAAATAATATTTATTCAAGATACTCAATTAATTAATAATTATCATGATTTTGTGATTAACAGTGGATAGAAATACATAAGCTACATACTAGTGTTTATTTCTTATGGACTCAAAAATAAAATAAAAAAATACCAGATTTTTAAAACCATATCAATGTACTAATTTAATAATAGTATTGTATAAATTATATTAAATCATGAAACTATTGAATAAAATTAAAATTGCCATTTTTAAATATGTAGAAAGTGCTACATCAGAATATAAGAAAATTCCAATTTCGACAACTACCCTTGCCCCCAGAATAATATAATAGCAACGACCGTAGTGAGAAGGAAATCAATTTCCGATGAAAGTTTCGACTGGCAGTGACAGGTATCGCCGATCGGTTTGGTGGCTTTGGGACGCCGGCCTTCCGGTGATCAGATCCGGAGGCAGCGTCAGAGAGAGGAAAAGGCGTCGCGATGGCGTCGTCATTTTGTCGGCAGCGACCCAAGGAGAAAGAGGGGGACCGACGTCGGTTAGATCTGGTGAGGGATCGTCCGAAGAGAGAAATGAGTGACGGGGAAAGGGAAGAGGAGATCAACGGCGAGGGAGGCGTGGTGGCGCGAGGAGGGGAAAAGGATGGCAGGCCGGCGCTGGGTGGTTCCGGTTATTTTCCAGAGATGAGGGTTGTTTGACTGGTTTTGGCATTTTTTCGGCGTGTTTCTGATATAGACCCGCCGAAAAACGCAAGAAATAAAATATTCTCTGGTTAATCTTCTACTTTCTGATCTGTCTCATCTCATTAAATCATCTGATTTTACGGAATTTTTTTATCCGAATTTCGTTGCAATTTTCGATACGCTATGTGTATTGTTGTACATCAAACAGTATTAATTTCTTTCATCTATTTGTCTTTTTCGTTTCAAATTTTAACTTTAACAAAATTAACACAACACTGTTTTTTTTTTACACTCAAAACATAAATAAATATATTATAACTTAATCAGATAGCATGCAATAATAAGAAACCCACATAATCAATTAACTATGCTTACTAAATATTGTATAAAACAACTTAACGATCATTTTTATTCATGCATTTATAAAATAAATTCATAATATGAGTGATACAGAATATAAAAATAGATCTGTGATTAACTCGAACGGAATAAAGAAACGAGCTTGACTCGAACGGAGTAATGAAACTAGCAACAATCGTCACCGGAATCTTGAACACGAATTCAAATTCAAATTCACTGCTTTTCCTCTCTGATTTCTTCTATTTTATTTTTGTTTTGTTTTTTTTTTATGCAGAAAAGTACGTAGTCCCTCTCTGAAGGAGGAAAATCCTTTTAACATGGACTCTTGGGAGGGAATAATTTTTATTTTTTTTTTAAATTTAGGGGAGTAGTTTTTAGGCAGATAAAGGGGAGGGAGTTTTTTTTTTTTTTCCTTTTAAATTCAAATTTTATCATTATTGTTATATATATATATAATTTTTTTTATTATATAAAATTATAATAACAAAATGATAATAATAATTATTATAATAACAATTAATTGATTTTATGTTTAAGAAAATACAATAAAATTTACAAATAGTCGAAATAAATACAACAATACAAAAATAGTTAATTTTATATATATTTTATTTTATTATTATTTTTAATATCTCAAAATTAATGTTACTTAATTATTTATTTTTAACTAAAAATTTAGTAAAAAATAAAATTAATAATCAAAATAATATATGATTGAATATTTAAAATCGATGGAGGATAAAAAATCACGTGTCTACAAGTAGATTTTTATTTTAGTTTACTTATTACTATGGTGTCTTGGAATGAACATGAGCTTGGTTGTTGGAAATCGTATCTTGATGATCCAAGTCCATATTGTGATGGACCTCACTTTTGGCAAGATTGTAGATATGCTCCCCGGAGAGAGATGTGTGCACCATCTCCATTCTACTGGGAGTATGATTGTTCTTTATATGGTGGTCATGATGTATAGTGGAGTAATTTCCCAAATGCCCCCTCCCCCCGGTATGCTAACCCAAATTCTAGTTCTTCTTATGATTTTGATAGGTCTTATGGTCAAGAACAGGAAGAACGAAGCACTAGAAAGAGTGGCATTAAAGTTATGATTCAACTAATGTTGGATTGGGTGGACACAACGAATGATATCATACGTGATATACACCAAGACATAAGGAAAAATAACGAGGAAAGAAGAATGATAGAGGATATGGATATAAAGGTCAAGCATTTAAATCACTTTTCCACATTATGTTTAGATGATATCTTGTCTGTGGAATCATTTAACATAATGGACGAGTGTGAAGATAAGGAACAAGAATCCTATATCGATGTTCTACTTGATGTTGAGAAACCCTCGATGATTTTTGAACCAATCGAACCAACCATGAGGGATGATGCCAAGATTGAGAAAACGGTGCTAGAGGCAAAAGAAGAAACCAAGTAAATCTCTTCTGAAGACTCTAGCCCAATTCGGGTTGAGGATGCCCAGAAGGAT
Organism: Capsicum pubescens; assembly: GCA_030864215.1. NCBI lineage: Eukaryota > Viridiplantae > Streptophyta > Magnoliopsida > Solanales > Solanaceae > Capsicum > Capsicum pubescens. Next base: position 33,467,145 of record CM061549.1, on the reverse strand, counting down.
GCAACTCCAAAATTAAGCAGAAGACCTCATTCAAACCATTTTCACTATTGTTCTTAGTGGATGAGATGGAAGTCCACCTACCCAAACAACTGAGGTGTTTTGAGGATGAGGAACATAATCCTTATATTTTGGAGTTTGGCATTCAAAAAGAGTAAAATGAAACCCCCCACTTGAAGGTCAGTAAAGGCAAAATTCAATGTGCATCAAGTGGACTATTGATAATCTCATCAATACCCAATGAGCCTATCCAAAAATTTAATATGAAGTTGGGTAAGATATTTAAGTCATCAAAGTGGTGAGATAAAAGAAGTGTCATTGTATTCATACGTTTTCCCAATGCGCCTCGAAGATGTATTGATCAAAAGTTGGGTCGACGTTTCAAATCCTCCAAGTGGAGACATAAATAATTATCAACAAGGTATCTTGATGAAGTTTGAGTAGTCAAGATAACTGAGTCGTGCCGCGAGACTAAATTAGGTGCTTCTTGGGAGGCAACCCAAGGTATTTAGTTATTTGTATTCGTATTATGTGATTGACATTAGATCTTCGCACCCGTGGTGCCACATGTATGTTTCTAACTCTCTTGTTTTGGTTTGATGCATTGGGGATATTGCATGATTTTAAGTTAAGGGTGGGGCTACTTGTGGGTGTTGATGTCCTCTTGGGGTTTTTGTTGTCGTGCCTCTTTTTCCCGGAGTATTGTTCCTAGTAGAGACGGCATGTTCAGGCGTATTGTGTTTGTTTTGTAATGTGTTGTGGTTAACTGGGGAAAAAAATAGGTATCTAGGACAGTTGACATATTTTTGTTGATTTTTCGTGGAATGATGAATACCTCTCCAATTGTCTATCTGGTAACTGTATGATTGATAACGCTCAATCTACAGCTCTCGTTTGAGTGTAAAGCGGTCGTTAGCAAATATAGAACCCAACCTGGGTTGGGTGTCGATCCCACAGGGAATAGCTTGGCCAACAAGTAAGTAAAATTACTAAACTTTTGGTGCAAGTCTCGTAAGAAGGGGGGATTCTTGTTTTGCAAGTAATGTAAACAAAAGCTGAAAATAATAAAGTAAAAAGGGAGAGATTGTTACGTTGGTTGTAAACAATGAGAATTGAAGCGTTGGGGTTATGTCCACCTTCTGAGGTATACGTCTCTATTGGCTATGAGTGTGTAGAATTTTGACATGCAATTGCTTATAGAGGATTGTAGTCGATGGTAAATCCAAGCGTCTCTCGACCTAAACAAGGACTATTTCACTTTAACTCTCTCGAGATTAAAGCGTGTCTAACGGTACGAATTCTCCAAGAGGTTAGTCCAGTTACGGCACCAGCTTTTTAATAGGAAAGGGTGTCCTACTACCTTGACATTATCTCTTTTCCAGACAAATAACTTTTCTCTCGAACAAGTTAAATGTTAGACTGGCGTATTCTTGCGTTTGCAACCGCAAAGAATGTAGATTAAGATGAAGAGAATAATGATATAAGCAATATACATGCCTCGAACTCACAAACTCACAGCAATAGATAGTATCTCATACGGCTTCCATAACCCCAACAGAGAAGTTTAGTTACCCATGAATGCGAAGGAGATCACGATTGACATTGTTGTTATACCACAAGATTGAGTAATTTCGTGTAGCTTAGGTGGTAGGCGTGAATTCCTAGGCAAAGTAATGATTCTCTTGTTGTGGAATTTAAGAATGGAAGAGTAGAAGAAGAAAAATAGAATTAATGGAAAGATTAGAAGAGTTGTAGAGTAATAGAATTGAATTGTAAGAAGATGTAAGAAGATGTAAGAAGATGTAAGAAGATGTAAGAAGATGTTCTAAAATCTCTAGCATGATAGGGTATTTATAATACCCATATCCTAATCCTACTAAGCTAATGAAATAAATAACCAAATCCTACTAGACTAATGAAATCCTTAACCCAAATGTACTAGGTTAAGGTAACATTGTCAAAATCCACATAAAATAATGAAATACATAACCTAATTGTACTAGGTTAATATATCATTGTCAAAATCCAGCTTTGTGTCTGTAAGTCCCCAAAGTCTTCAGAATTGCTGTTTTAGCCCGGGACAGATTTTCCATGCAGCAGTTTTGGTCCATAGGCGTGTAAACTCCCTTCCCTTCCTTCGTGAGCTTTCTTTAGCGTCAAGTAAGCCATAAAATGCTGAATTATGCATCATTTATACCTGAAACTTTACTAATCATGTTCGTTAGCTCATTTACAGGAAAAAGGATTAAAAGTGCATGAAATATATAATTTGTTCTCAAAACTAGGCTAAAATATGGGCAAAATATATTGATATAGGCGCGTAAATTCGCCTATCATCAACACCCCACACTTAGAGCTTTGTTCGTCCTCGAACAAACTATCATGTCCTTCTAAACATCAACTTAGGGTTTTACAGCAACAACACAAAATATTCGTCAAGACAAGCACAACAATTATCAACAAAGAGTAGCTTTTCGATTATAGGTAGAAACAATTTAACCTCTAGCATAGACTCGTGACGGTGATCAACTCGCATGCAAACGTTAAGGTACAAGGAATCATATAAAACTACCCAAAACTCATCAACCATGTGTGTCTCACACTATAGTACCCATAATCACTCATAAGTATAGCATATTTTTCAAACATGGGTATCAAAATATCCTTGCTCTCGCTCTCACAAAGAATTCATAAGAAGCAACTGATGACCATAGGCTTGCCCTTAATGTAATACTCTACTAAATGTCAGAATGCTAAGCTTAGGATCAAGTAGGTCTTTTGATGGTTGTAATGTAGGCTAAGGGACGGGTAGGATCAGCTATTTCTGGCCAGAATAGTGACTATGTTCCTAAGCGCTTAAATACATCACATTGTATCATTAACACTTTTCTTTCTAACAACCTTTCTACTTTCTTTTATTCTACCGCTCTTTTTCTCCTCTTTTGTTTTTTGATTTTAAACATAACTCACTTTTTAGCTTTCTTTTCCTTTTTCTTTTCATAACATACCTCTTATGATAGCACTTTCTTTTTCATAACACATTCAAGCACCCTTACAATTTAAAGCATCATACTTACCCAATTTCCTCTTATGTTGTCACATGACTTTTTCACTTTAAAGCACTTAGGAATTTGGATCAAATTACGGTCTTGAACAAAATGGATTAGGCTTACATACAAGGTTGTCAAAGAAATAGGCTAAAGGCTCAAAAGGGGTTAACTAGGATGATGTCCATGGGTAGGTGAAACTGAAGGTAAATAAATATAGGTTGTCAAAGAAATGCCTAAATCACCTCCTAAACTTACACTCCTTATTTTCGCTTTGCATACATACCAGGCAAGTTCTAGCATCAGCCACAAACATAGAATATACTATTATCTCACACACACAAGGCACATGGTCGACTTTATTGGAGGTAATATAGACTCTTGACCCAACAAGTGAAGGAATTGAACCACACAATATCACATAATGAGTCACAACTGGAGCCTAAACGTCTCAATAGTCATAATTGTAGCACATACTCTTGTTATAATCTCATGCTGCCTATTAGAATAATCTCATGCGAAGCTAAGTTAAAAAAAATATTAACTACTAAAAAAATCTTAACTAAAAAATGAAACAAAAATAAAACAAAAGCAAACAAACATAGATGCGAGTAGAGAAGTATAGCATGCAATACCACCACCCCACACTTAGTCGGTACACTGTCCTCAGTGGAAAATAAATAAGAAGAACCTGGTTAGTCGGACTTATCCTCTATGTCTGGGGTCATACCCCTTGCATTGGGATCATCATCAGAGTCGTCATCCTTAGAAGTTCCTCATAAGTATCCCACTTAATTCCAAGCGTGAGTCGAGGTATTTGCAGCGAGGAGGGTTCTCCTTGCTCCTTGCGGCCTCTTTTCTTGCTCTTTTGGGAATTGGTAGCCTTTTCTTTGCCTTGTCTTGCTTTGGGTGCCATTGTACCTGAGACTTGAAATAGTGTTAATGGTAGAACAATCCCAATGGATACAATCTATACACAAGTAGTAGGGGTACCACCCCACACTTAGTTTGTTGCTACAAATTAGTGAAGTGAAAGTGGTCGATTACTTAGACTTCATCGACATGCGTTTTAGGAGCTATATTCCAACGAGAAAATCAAAGATATATCACTTCTTGCAACCTTTGCAATACTTTCATGTTAGGTATAACAAGACTACTACGTAGGGATTACATCATGGTATCGTTTCTATCAATAAACTCAACCTCCTATGTCGGTAGGCAGTTATAAGTCTTATTCCGATGAACGGGATATTCTAACATGTAAGTATTCAAGTGACAAGATTATGCAATGTTCATTACTATAGCAATTCTTCAAGTAGTATAACAATGCATTAAAATCAAATTCAAGTCGGACATAAGTTAAGAGCATCCTAACGTACATGTTCACTCACTTGGTTTTGTATCAACAATTCAAACATGTTCACATCACCAATACTTTTTCAAGATTTAGCAATTCATAATAGGTGTAGTAAAGTAGTACTTACAAAATATAAATGAAGAACAAAGTAGTACTTACTTGGTTGAAGCCTTTGGATGATGTTCTTGTGACGAAAAAGAGCAAAAGGAAACTTTTAGATAGGTTTTGGAGACTATAGGTGGTGCATAAGCTAGGTTTCCAATGTGTTTTTGGTTCAAGACTAAGTCTCATATTTATAAGAAAAGAATGGGTCGGGTTTTGACCCATTTACAATCGGTTTTGGAGACAAAAATGCTACATATGCGGTGCATTATCTATGGCATAATGGGACATATGCGCCGCATAGTCTATGGCATTTGGAGACATATGCGCCGCATAGTCTATGGCATATGAAATACTGAGACCAAATGCCATATCATAGGCGGCGCATAGTCAAAAGCATACCTAGGAATAGGCGGCGCATAGTGTATAGCACACTAGATTACGAGACCTTAGGCTATAGGATAGGTTGTGCATCGTTCGTGGCCTAGTTTTACCAAGGCCTAGCCTTCCTCGAAGCCTATTTTGGCGTGAGAAAGGCTCAATCCATAGCCTTATGCATCACCCTTCCTAACTTACCAACTTTACCATACAATGCGTCCAAATCGTCAATTGAACTCAATCTCCTCGTTGAATACCTCTTGCACCTACATTTGCTCAAAAACACTAAAAATGATTAGAACGATGGGTTGCCTCCCATCAAGCGCCTTAGTTTTGGTCGTGGCACGACTCTTATTTTTGGATTTTTATTTATCAAAAGCAAAACACATACTAGAACGAAATGAAAAATGAAAAATGATAAACGATAAACGATGGGTTGCCTCCCATCTAGCGCTTGATTTATTGTCGCGGCACGACATAGTTACCTCGAGTACTCAGACTTCGTCGAGATAGATGGTGGATCATTTTCTGAATGGATTCAAACGACAATGAGGCTTACTTGTAGGAGGGGTACCAATTATATCATTAATAGTCCAACCCATAGCTCTCATGTATCTCTTCAGAGTAGAGATGAGAGCCTCTACGTGCTGTTTACTTAAATCATCCGCACTCACCGGAAGTATCTTTATACTTTCCAAGAACACATACCTTAGATAATCGGGGAGCTCTTTCGATTCTAGCATTGGTGGCTCTTCAAGGGAAGTCTTCGCTGTTGGTTGATTCTTGAGATCACAATCTGGTTGCTTAGGAGTATAAGACTCTATTTCTGTTAGAGCACCCATAAGTTCTTCATAATCTTCATTATCCTCATGCTCAACTTTCAGTGGCGCAGCAGACAATGGCTCAGCAGTAGGCTGTTTCTCTATAGATAATGCTTTCATATCCTCATGATGAACATCAGCTACAGATAACTCATTCATATCGCTGGGCTGCTTCATGGCTTTGCATTTATCAAAGCGGACCACTTCGTCATTAATTTGAAACAAAAGCTCATTATCTTTCATGTCAATAAGCACACTTCCAGTTACGAGGAAAGGGCATCCCAAGATTATGGGAACCTCTGAATCTGCTTCACAATCCAAGATGACAAAGTCTGCTGGAATGATAAATGAAGAAACCTTTATCAAGACATCGCATAGAATACCAACCGGTCGTTTTACTGACCTATCCGCCATAACAAGCCTCATATTAGTTGGTGTAGGATCTCCTAACCCCAACTTCTTGTAGATCGATAATGGCATCAAGTTGATGCTGGCTCCTAGGTCACATAATGCTTTGGCAAAGTTCAAAGATCCGACGGTGCAAGGAATAGTGAAAGCTCCGGGGTCGGCCTTCTTCTGAACTATCGATCGGGTAGCAATTGCACTACAATGATGCACATCATCCTTCAGCTCATAACTTGCTTCCCTCTTCTTAGTCAAAAGATCTTTCATAAACTTCGCATACCCAGGCATTTGTTCAAGTGCCTCTACCAATGGAAGATTAATGGTCAGCTGCTTCAACATAGTCATAAATTTGCTGAACTTAGTGTCATCCGCCACCTTCTTCAATCTTTGGGGAAAAGGTGGTGGTGGGTATGGAAGTGTTCTCTCCATGGATTTCTTCTCCTCTTGCTTCCGTTTTTCCATTTTTTCAGGCTGCACGTCACTGGGCGTGACATCCTTGACGTCAGGACTGGTTGTTGCGGCATCTTCTCCTTTTGCGTTATCATCCATGTCCACAACTTCGTCAACCACTTGCTTGCCTTTTGCTGAAGGTTCCAGCACCTTACCACTTCTGGTAGTGATGGCCATGCATGACCCATCATTCCTTGGGTTTTGCACAGTATCGCTAGGTAAAGCGCCAGCCTTTCTTTGATTGAGTGCTGCTGAAAGTTGGCTCAATTGCTGCTCTATTTTCTTGATTGAAGTGGAATGAGAATCAACTAGTTGTTTCATGGAGGACAAATCATTAATTACCTCAGTAACTCCCGCGCTTGTTGCTTCCACTCCTTTCAATAATTTAGCCATCATGTCTTCCATACTTCAAAAATTAGATGTGGTGGTATCACGTCTACCAGGGGGAACGTACAAACCACTCTTTTCATTCTTGTTCTTCCAACTACCTTGGTCCATGTTTCCAGATTTACCATAATAGTTCCGACCTGGGTTTCCTTAGGTATTCCCTCGGAAACCCCCCTGATTATTCAAGTAGTTGGCCTCTTCTTCCGAATCAGATTCGTCTCTTCCTTTTAGCGCCACAGCTTTCACTTTTTCGGTCTTCCCTGATAATAAATGCTTTGTAAGAAGATCCATTTGTGTTTTCATGTGCGCCATATCTTGATCACGTTCTTCTTCTCTTCTCCTTTGGTCTGCAGTCATGCCAATAGATAAAGTGGGGCTTGCTACCTCAGAATCCCTGGTATGCCAAGCTCTACTTTGTTTCGTCATACGATCTAACATATTGCTTGCTTGACCAAAGGTGAGGTCCATAAAAGATCCTCCAGCTGCGTTATCCACCACTGGCTTAGTTATTGAATTCAAGGCTCTATACAATATCTCTATGAGGTGAACATTAGTCATGTGATGGTTTGGGCATCTCGCTAGCTTTGTCTTGAACCTCTCCCATGTTTCATGAAGAGCTTCAGTTGGAAGCTGACGAAAGTTGCTAATTTCATCTCTCAATTTTGCCCTTTTGGAAGACGGAAAGAATCTTTCTAGGAAAGCGTCTCTCAATTGCCTCCAATTTGTAATTGAATCAGGAGTCAGCCCATTCAACCATAGAGTTGCCTCCCCAGACAGAGACAATGGAAATAAGCGTAACCGAATTGCATTCTGACCAACTCCAGGATTGTCAAACGACTTGCATGTAGAAATAAAATTGATGAGATGCATATTCGGATCATCGCCTGCTAGTCCACCAAATAATCCCTTGAGTTGCAATAACTGAATCATGGTGCTTGTGATGTTGAACTTGGCTCCAGGCGCTAATGGTGGAGGAATAATGGCTCCTGTGGCTCCGAATCCATCAAGATCATCATCATCGTCATCGAACAGTATTTCACGTTGTGCATCCAATGATGCACTGAACAGAAACCTGCAGTAAACCAAAACAAAAACTAAAAGTAAAAGTACGAGAGTCTTCGACCAAAGGGTCTAGTAATTATCATGAACTTGATTGACACTTGTATTCCCCGGCAACGGTGCCAATTTTTGATAACGCTCAATCTACAGCTCTCGTTTGAGTGTAAAGCGGTCGTTAGCAAATATAGAACCCAACCTGGGTTGGGTGTCGATCCCACAGGGAATAGCTTGGCCAATAAGTAAGTAAAATTACCAAACTTTTGGTGCAAGTCTCGTAAGAAGGGGGGATTCTTATTTTGCAAGTAATGTAAACAAAAGCTGAAAATAATAAAGTAAAAAGGGAGAGATTGTTACGTTGGTTGTAAACAATGAGAATTGAAGCGTTGGGGTTATGTACACCTTCTGAGGTATACATCTCTATTGGCTATGAGTGTATAGAATTCTGACATGCAATTGCTTATAGAGGATTGTAGTCGATGGTAAATCCAAGCGTCTCTCGACCTAAACAAGGACTATTTCACTTTAACTCTCTCGAGCTTAAAGCGTGTCTAACGGTACGAATTCTCCAAGAGGTTAGTCCAGTTACGGCACCATCTTTTTAATAGGAAAGGGTGTCCTACTACCTTGACATTATCTCTTTTCCAGACAAATAACTTTTCTCTCGAACAAGTTAAATGTTAGACTGGCGTATTCTTGCGTTTGCAACCGCAAAGAATGTAGATTAAGATGAAGAGAATAATGATATAAGAAATATACGTGCCTCGAACTCACAAACTCACAGCAATAGATAGTATCTCATACGGCTTCCATAACCCCAACAGAGAAGTTTAGTTACCCATGAATGCGAAGGAGATCACGATTGACATTGTTGTTATACCACAAGATTGAGTAATTTCATGTGCTTAGGTGGTAGGCGTGAGGCGTGAATTCCTAGGCAAAGTAACGATTCTCTTGTTGTGGAATTTAAGAATGGAAGAGTAGAAGAAGAAAAATAGAATTAATGGAAAGATTAGAAGAGTTGTAGAGTAATAGAATTGAATTGTAAGATGAGAAGTTAAGAAGATGTAAGAAGATGTAAGAAGATGTAAGAAGATGTTCTAAAATCTCTAGCATGATAGGGTATTTATAATACCCATATCCTAATCCTACTAAGCTAATGAAATAAATAACCAAATCCTACTAGACTAATGAAATCCTTAACCCAAATGTACTAGGTTAAGGTAACATTGTCAAAATCCACATAAAATAATGAAATACATAACCTAATTGTACTAGGTTAATGTATCATTGTCAAAATCCAGCTTTGTGTCTGTAAGTCCCCAAAGTCTTCAGAATTGCTGTTTTAGCCCGGGACAGATTTTCCATGCAGCAGTTTTGGTCCATAGGCGTGTAAACTCCCTTCCCTTCCTTCGTGAGCTTTCTTTAGCGTCAAGTAAGCCATAAAATGCTGAATTATGCATCATTTATACCTGAAACTTTACTAATCATGTTCGTTAGCTCATTTACAGGAAAAAGGACTAAAAGTGCATGAAATATATAATTTGTTCTCAAAACTAGGCTAAAATATGGACAAAATATATTGATATAGGCGCGTAAATTCGCCTATCATCAATGATGTGCATCTATATGTGACTATTGTGAATCTTTTTATGGCATTTGTACTAGGGACATGATAATCACTGCTAACAATTGCATGAACCGAATGGGTAGTAGCTTGTGATGTACCTTTGTGCCATGTTATGTGAGATGCTATCTAGTTTTCGTTGTGTGTTAAATCCAGAACTTGCCCGGTTGATCTTGCCTTGGTTGTAGGATAGAGATTAGGAAAGGATCATAGGCCGTTGTTGATATTAGTCCACTTTTAGCCTAAATGACCTTCCATGTGTGAATAATATCCCTTGATCCTGATTTTGAGCCTAAATGCCTATTCTTTTTATTATACCTATCACCTTCCCATTTGCATCAGAATGAACCTATTTTGGCCTTGGTCCTCCTTGGACATTATGCACTTTGACTGAGGCAAATCGCCTAAGTTGAGGGTGGCTACCATAGGGGTGTATGACGTAAAATGAGTATGAAGAAAGGTAGAATGAAAGAAAAGAATAAAAAGCTGGGAGCGGTGGAAAAAAATAAGAAAGGAAAAGTTTTGAAAAAGAAGAAATGATTGTCAAAAATACCGCACCCATCCGGAGTGTGTGTGATCAAGAAAGGAGAGAATTAAGTAAAGGTTGATAAGTGAGACCCCAAAAATAGTGTAGTACCAAGGAGGCTTAGTCGATTTAAATATCCTTGCGTATCATACCATCCCCAAGCCTACATTACAAAGCCAAAGAAAAGACCTATAGTGATCCTAACTTAACTGTCTGAAAAGTTAGGCAATGAAAATAAGGGCAAGCATATGTTATTTGACATACATTGATTGGAATTTCTTTCTGAGAGTGAGTGTCTCTTGACCGTCCCTGCATTTACATGCTTGATTTCATATATGAGTGGGGAGGGACTTCGTTGTTATAAGGGCACATCGGTTGCATTGCCAGTTGCCTACTTGTTTGGGTAGTGTAATTTGTACATATGTATAGTTATTGTTGCTAAGTTGATGCCATATCTTGATTCCTTTCTGTCACATTATTGATCTTCATGGATATACACAACTGGGTTTAAAGTGATTGAAAATGGAGAGAGTAATGTGTTTTGAACTAAAATTGATGATCAACTGTCATAGGTATCTTATGTGTCTCTTAGTTAAGCATCGTAGTGTTGTGCTTTAGTTGCTTGAGGGAAAGAAATTATTTTAAGTTGAGGGTGTTGATGTGTGAGCAGACGCTAACACATTTAAGTCTTTTAATTGAGAATAATTGCGAAGTCTTAAGCAACTTTTATCGTTTTTGATTATTTTACTTTGATATTGCAGTAAAAGTCATGATGCAAGGGAAATTTAAGGAAATGGAAGCAAAAGAGCTGAAAACTGATGCAAAAGAACTGGAAGTATGGCTGACGACATTCCTGATAAGTCGTCAGCCCTGTGATAAGTTATCAGAAATCAAGTCAGGTGTTGCAGTGTTAGAAGGATTTAAGTGAAACTGTGATGACATTTCTGACATGTCGTCACAACTGTGATAAGGCATCAGAATTGTCGTCAAGTGTAGGTAGAGAATCAAATTTTGAATTAAGAAGTGACGACATTTCTGATATGTCATCACGTATCTGATAAGTCGTCAACCTCTGTCGTCAGTTAAAGTAGAAGATGCCAAGAATGCTGGAGGGCCTGACGACATTCTTGATAAGTCGTCAGGACCCTGAAACGCCGTCCCAAATACCGTCACCTATTCCGAAGGATTTTTTGAACATTGTGATTTTATTTCCTTATTTAGGATTAAATATAAAAAACATTGTTTAGGGTTTTTCTAGGGGGTTTGCACTTGAGTTTTAAGAGACATATTTTAATATTTTCTTTCTTTACTTCTTGACTTTAACAACAAAACTATTTTTGAGAGATTATTTTCAGTATTTTGGAAATTTTCTTTTGTGATCTAATTTGCGATTCACTAGTTATTATTCATCTCTGTAAGTTTATCTTTCAAATCATGAATTCAATTATGTGTTTCGTTCATTACATCATGAGTGGCTAAACTCCATTAACCTGAGTTATGGGATCTAGGGTTAGGTCTTGATGAGGTGCAAAGTATTCAAGATTCAAAAGGTGGTAGGATTTCTTGATAATTCTGAAGTTTTAATTAACGTCTGTTGGTTGCAAAAAGTAGACACACCTGCTTTGATTTGCTTGAGAAAGAAATCAAATATAGTAGGAAGTGAATTATCAACAGGGACTCGAAAATACTTCATTTAATAATCAGCGTTGTAACAAGGTTGGTTAACCTGAGGTAAAATCTGGGAAGTAAATAGAAATTTCCTAAGTCCGAGAGGATTAGGGAATTAAACGCTTAAGTAGGTCGACAGAAATTTAAGCATAACATCGATAAAGATAGGTTGTTATCCTACCCACTATGAGAATCTTGAACCAGCATTAGCATCTGTCAAGTACCAAAAACCCTAGTGAACATAATTCTGGTTATTCCATAAACTCTTGATTACGAACACTGAAACTAGAGTGACCAACAATTATTTACTAATCATTAAAAACCCCTACTTTATATTTTCGCATCATTCGTTTGAATTCAACTTGTAGCTATAGTTTCAAATTGATTTAATCGCCACTCACATTGTTCCCTGTGGATTCGACCCTGACTCCAAAGTTGGGTAAATATATTGACGACTACCGACTTGAACTAAATTAAGGCGTAAGTCAAAGTTCTTCTTATCAGGTACGTTCTACACTGACATAAGTATAGACTGTCTACGTTGAAATAGTTGACCACACCTGTTCAATTCCTCACGCTTCATCCTCTCCTTGTCTTATAAAGCTAACGAATTGGTTGACCAAACTTTCTTTAATTCTGTCCAAATGGTTGTGCACAAATGTGTTTAATCCTACACCAGAAATATCTTCTTCTCTCTCAACCAAAATTTTAGTTTTTGTACCATGGATTTGCCAAGCTTGATCATTAATCACATGCAGCATATGTTTCTGAAGGATAAAAAAATATTATATAGTCTCCCTTTTGGGTTCTAATTAGATTAGATTTTTGAGGACTTCTCAGTCCTAGTTAAGATTTAACTTTTCTAAGAAGGGTTCAAAGGAGGGATAACATTCATTTTTTTAAAAAAGGAAATACTTTAGCTGAGAAAAGTTCTGAACTAGAAGTTACACAAGATATTCATGAAGTGGAAAAAGAGGTCCTTCAGGACTAGGATCATGACTTTGATGCTTGAGCTTGATCGAGAGAGTGCTGAAAATGTTTTAGTCATTCATCAATTGACACAGTTGATATCACCTGTTCCACCTTCCTCATTTACTCCCCACTCTTCAAATCCTTATCCATGTCTTACTCTTATACCATGTTTTATTTTATTAATGTTCATTGTTTTGCTTTGATAAGTACTAGCTTAGGTTTAATGTGGAACATGCTCTGATAGTTTAATGGAATGATTATCTTTGCTTAATTGACTCATGTTCTTGCTCTCTTTAATACATTACTATGTTTCCTGAAGTCTTTATATGATTGTTTTGGTGATAGCCCTAGTGGCCATGAATAACATAACTAATAACTTTGTCTAGTATGTTATCACATTGAAATGGTTTTTTGACGATGCCAAAAGGGGGAAGATAAGAGGGTGGCAATGTTTATAACCCATTGACTAACCTGTTTCATTCTCGTGTATTATACTTTAGTACCTACAGGTGAAGATTTTTGAATGCACAAAGACAAGAGGTTTGTCATCATTAAAAAGGCGAAATTTGTTGGGTATGATGTTGTTTTGATGATTGAAAAACTGAAAAAGTGATATAAAACATGTCAGTCAAGATGGTTCACATACACACCGTCTCATGTAGCTGAAATATGTAGCAAAATCATCGATGATTAAAGACAAGCATGCAAAAATTAAGGAAGGACTAGATGGGTGGTTGATTCAGATCAACTCAAGGAAATAAACATGTGCTGATTTAAAGAGTTGGAGTTTGACTACAACACTAAGCAGACAAGAGTTGGAATTGAAGAAGGAGTCTTACTTGAAGTAGAACTCTATGTAATGAGAGTTCTGATTAAAGGAGGAGTTTGAAATAAAGATAACTCTTTAGAGAACTGTGCTTAAATAGAAGATGTATTATTAAGAGTAACACGTGCACTTACAGAGAGAGAAAAGCCTAAACACAATAATAACCCATTGACTAACCTGTTTAATTCTAGTGTATTATACTTTAGTACCTACAGGTGAAAATGTTTGAATGCACAAAGACAAGAAGTTTGTCATCATCAAAAGGTGGAATTTTTTGGGTGCAATGAAGTTTTGATGATTGAAGAACTGACAAAGTGAAATAAAATATGTCAGTTAAGCTGGTTCACATACACACTGTCTCATGTAGCTGAAACATGTAGAAAAATCATAGATGATTAAAGACAAACGTGCAAAAATCAAGGAAGGATGAGATGGGTGGTTAATTCAGATAAAATCAAGGAAATAAACATGTGCTGATTTAAAGAGTTGGAGTTTGAATACAACACTAAGGAGACAAGAGTTGGAATTGAAGAAAGAGTCTTACTTAAAGTAGAACTCTATGTAATGAGAGTTCTGATTAAAAGAGGAGTTTGAAATAAAGAATAACTCTTTCGAGAGTGGTGCTTAAATATAAGATGTATCATTCAGAGTAACGCACACACTTACAAAGAGTGAAAAGGCTAAACACGATTAAATTAAGAAAGTTCATAATTGAGAGAATTCTGATTGGAGATTCAAGTGCTGCTAGTAAAAAGGAACAAATTGAAGAACCTGTTTCTTAGGATTAAGCTTTACAGTTCACGAGTCAGTTTAAATGTATTGTTCTTATTGAGTTATAATTTATTACTATCCTGGATTGATTGTTTAGGAATAATACTGAGCTGAGTTAACTTCAAGTTGGGATAACTCGAAGAGGGTTCAACAGTCAAGGGTGATTGTTGAGTTATAAGAATTAGAGTTTATAATTCGTTGTTATTGAGGTATAGGAATTAGAGTTTATAATTCCTAGTTGTTGGTTACAAGAGTTTCGTAATCAGTCTTTGTTGAGGCTCAGAGTTATTTAGTGAAGTTGGGTTAAATCCTGTAGAGGAACAGGTTGTGTTTTTTTACACCTCTTATGCCGGTGTTTTCAACGTAAACATCACTGTGTAATTTACTCACTGTTTTAGCTAGATAGGAATACGTTAGTTAACCTGTTCCATTAATAGGCAACTGTTAGGCTAAAGTACTCTTAACAAATTATCTTTTTTTTTTCTATATTTAAAATCTTTCCTTGTTTTTAAAGTCAAATCTTTACAAAATCATTGATTTCATTTTTATTATGTACTTAAAACTTTTAAAAGTTTGATACTTATTAAATTTTTCTTATCCTAATGTTTTTATGTTTATTTTTAGATTTTTAGATTTTTTAAATCTTCTTAAAATCAAATTTAGTTGATTTAGAATTCTTAAACTAATGAAAAAAGTATTAGTTGCCATTAATTCTGATAACTGCTAATAAGGAAAAGTTTTATCATAAGTATATTTAATTAATTTTCAATTCTTAAATATTAGGAAAAAATAGTGAAAAGACGATTTTGTCTAAAATAAAGACTTTTAATGAAGGGCAAAAAGTTCAAATAACATTTCTAAGGTCCTTCATACTTTTAATATATTATAGATATAGATATAGATATAGATTATAAATTATAGATATAGATATAAATTATAGATATAGATTAGTTTATGTTGGATGGAAGATGGAACAACTAATTCATTAATAGTTTAATCAATATAACTATTCTATGCATTACTAATATGTGACCAGCAACCAAACGATCAAGTATCGAATTGTGGACTACATTAAGTCAAATTTGCCAATGGTTCACCCTCCAGTTACATCCTCATGCAAGAAAATAGATTATATTGTACCATGATTTTGTTAAAGTATGGTGGAGTTTACAAAGTAATCACTAGTCTGAAGTTTGATAAGAAAGACCATCTTACATTATTATGAGAATTAGTCATGGAAAACAAATGTTTTAAAAAACTACACTTTTCGACTATCTTACATAAGCTATAACGATGTCTTGATCAACAGAGAGAGCTGCAGTTTTGGAACTATATTACAATGCAAAATGAACTACATATCTTGCGCCTTTTCTTCTGAAGTGTTCATCATTCTTTTTTTATACTCCTTCAGTTCCCTCTTGTACCTTTCCTTGTCTTCTATCCCATAATTTTTATATACCTGTAGTATGTATAGACCAACCATCAGTATCAATATCTAAGGGCAGTCTGGTGCATAAAACTCCCACTATATGCGAGATTCATGGAAGGGGCAGACCACAAAAGTCTATTGTACGTAGTCTTACCCTACATTTATGCAAGAGATTGTTTCCATGGCTTGAACATGTTACCTCATGGTCACAGACAAAAATTTTACTAGTTACTCCTAGACTCCCCTTCAATCAATATCAATGTCCCTATATAATCTAATTTTTGTTTAATGGTCGAGATTGAGTATACAGCAACTATGCTTCAATCACAAGCTAGTTGGGGCCGAATATATAAATCTTTCATTGACCATGTCACTCAAGATCCTACGTTCTCAATTTATTATAAATCTTTATAATACCGGATGGTACTGAATGATCGAGTTTGAGCATACGTACCTTTTTTTCTTCAGGAGATAGATTGTTCCAAGATTGAGAAATCTTCTTTGTGAATTCCTTATCTCTATGCAAATGAAGAGATTTGAGCATGGAATGTTGTTCAGCAAAGAAGAACTGGTATCCACTCCTATTAGATTTTGGTAGATTAGCATCTCTCCTCTTCCTCCTCTGGTTCCCCAAACCTGAATTGGAAGGTGCAACTGAGTTACAAGTTTGTCCAGATAATCCGGAAGAAGATGATGGAGCTTGTTGGTATTGATGGTAAAGTACTCCATTAAGAACTTCAGATCCAAGTTTGATGGATACGAGATAACCATCGTCAAATTTGTCATAAATTGTCCCTTCTGCTTGGAAACTCATTGATCCTAAATACACAAGAGAATATCAGAACAACCAATGTGAGCAACCATTGACTTAAGGAGTTTCATGAGTCGCACCTTAAGTAAGTTACAACACTATTTCAGTACAATTTTCAGCATAATTTAAGCACCATTTCAGCACTATTTCAACACCATTTTAACATCATTTTCAAAGTTAAATTGGCCAATTTTTGTATCGGGATAGAAGAATTAAATGAGGATCATATTTAAATTGGGAGAGAAATACATCCACCTAGGATAATAAGGGATGGGACAGTGCGATTAACATTTTAAACGCAAATATGTGGTCAAAGTTGGATGACAGAGTTAATTTTGTTGACAAAAATATGACGAGGGCTAAATATAACTTTTTTTGAGTGGATAGGGACAAATAGGACTTTTTTGTTTTTTCCGTTTCTAAAAAGTTTAGAAGAAATAAAAGGAAAGTTAAGAAGAGAGGAAGTGTAATTTAATCAAGTAACACTTACAACTACTTATGTTAAAATGTCAAACATCAATAAAAGCACAAAAGTAAGAAATATCATATTTAGAATCACAAATAGATAACCTAGAATACATATATCAACACGATTTATATACCATTAAATAGATAAAATGAATAAAGAAGAATTCACAATAGATGAAAAAATATATGAAAATCACGAAGGACTAAAAATAAGAATGGTATATAAATCATGTGGATATATGTATTCTAGGTTATCTATTTGTGATTCTAAATATGATATTTCTTCCTTTTGTGCTTTTATTGATTTTTGACATACTCCAACAATTATGTTATATTGTTATCTAGGTATGAATAGTAACTATCATCATTTAAATGTATTTGTTCTAATTCATCATTATCCAATTTTCTAATACTTCATCTTCAATAAAAGCACAAAAGGAAGAAATATCATATTTAGAATCACAAATAGATAACCTAGAATACATATATCAACATGATTTATATACCATTCAATAGATAAAATGAATAAAGAAGAATTCATAATAGATGAAAAAACATATAAAAATCACGAAGGATTAAAAATAAGAATAGTATTTTCTAATTTAGGAAGAAGATATAAGAAAATAGGTGAACATTTATATTTAATGTTAGA
Organism: Capsicum pubescens; assembly: GCA_030864215.1. Taxonomy (NCBI): domain Eukaryota; kingdom Viridiplantae; phylum Streptophyta; class Magnoliopsida; order Solanales; family Solanaceae; genus Capsicum; species Capsicum pubescens. The sequence continues at coordinate 33,449,395 of CM061549.1, read as the reverse complement.
AAAAAAGAATTAAAATTAGAAGATAAATTAACATCTATGGTAAGAATAGCAAGAGAAAATGAAGAAATAGACAGGAAAAAAGAAATAGATAAAATAAAACAACAGACTGCAGAAGAAATATGAAAAATAGAAGAAACTAAAAATAATAGGATTGCTGAATTAGAAAAAGAACTACAAATGCTAAAAGATCTGTATGAAAAAAGACAGAAAGAAAAAGAAGAAAAGGATAAAGAACAAAAATTATTAATTGAGATAAATCAATTTAAAGAAAAATTAGAAAATAAAGAATTAGAAACTAATGAAATAGAAATAAATACAATAGATACTGAAGAAACAAATAATTATGATTCGGAAGATAGTGAAACATATACAGAAATCTTAACAAATATAGAAAAACTAGAAATTAATGAAAAACAAGAAGTAATTAATAAAGAAAACTTAGGAAATACAAACACGGAAATAAACACTCTTGATAAAAAGGACGATGAAAATATAATACCTAGTACATCAGAAATGACAAAACCTATATATTATTATAAAGATAGGTTTAAAAGGTATAATCTAAAGGATGAATATAACAAATGGACACAAAAACAAATAATTAATAAAAATTATAACTTCATAGACTTAGACTGTGTAATAGATGTAGATAAAACGATACAATTATGGATAGGATATATAACAAAATAATTATTAGACAATGGTATAAATACAATAAATACACCAGAATATATAGAAAGAACACTAATAGGAACAACAAAATTATGGTTTTTAAATTTAATTGAAGAAAGTAAAAAGGTATTAAGGGTTGATAAAAAAACGGAAGGAACAACAGTACTTAAACTAACACCTATAGACATATTGAAAAAATATGAAATGGCTATAAGAGATGAATTTAGCAGTATGGCAACAGAAGAAGAAGAAGAACAAAACAAAGAAAAGATACAAATAGGAATTTAATGTTAAAACTAACAATATGTAATATGTGCTATATAGATAAATATACGTGTGCATTTAAAGAATACTACTATAAGGGAACATACAATACAGAAGAAAGTAAAGAAGTAAGAAGATTATATTTTAGTAAATTACCTGAACCATTTAGTTCAAAAATAATAAAGAGTTAGGATGAAGCCAAAACAGTAGATACCCTAGGAGCAAGAATAAAATTTCTACAACAATGATATAGAAATCTATGTAAAAAATACAGGGAAGAAATAAAAATGAAAAAAATATTAATAAAGAATTTAGCATGTTGCAAGGATAAAATAGCACCCCGATTTGGATGTGAAGAAAAATATTATAGGAAAAGAAAAAGACATAGGAAATATAAGAAGTACAGAAAGTCAAAATATAAGTATAAGAAACCAAGAAAAAGATATTATGTAAAAAATTATAAATATAAAAGACCATAAAGAAAAAAGAAATCTATAAAAGAATGAACTTGTTATAATTGTGAAAAACTAGGACATTTAGCTAGAGATTGTAAAATGCCTAAAGACCCAAAAAAGAAACACATATCAGAAATAAAGATAGAAAATGTAGAATATATGGAAATAGATTATATAGATTATGAGTTAGAAAGTGACGATAGTATATATGAAATCTCGAAAAATGAAACAGATAATGAAATAGATAGTAAATCAGATGAATCAAATGACTGAAGAAGATATAAAAATAATAACAAAGGAAGAATATTTAAATGTAGAAGGAACAGATCAGAAAATAATATTTGATAATAATATATTTGATGAGATATAAGGAAAAGAATTAGATCTAAGTGTACAAAAAATATTTAAAATACCAATAATAAAAAACATATTTAGTAGACGAAAAGAAGAATACTACATAGTAAGCCAAAAAGAACACGTAATAGACTGTAGATATGCAAAAGGTAGAGCTAGTATACCACTAGTAACAAAAATAATAATAAATAAAGAAATAAACTATATAAAAAGTAAAGACCCAATAAAATACGTATACCTTGGAGGAACGGAAATATTAATAAAAGCTTATTTTAGAGAAGGAATAGATACACCAATAAAATTATATTTAGCAGATGATAGAATTATAAAACATATAGAAAAAAGTATAATAACTGCTATAAGAAGAAATCTAATAAACCAAAAATTTAAATTTATAATAAGTGTAAAAGATTGTTCGGATAACTATGTTTGTTGAAATGCTATGTCATAGCATTCCTTAGTTATTTAGTTTAACCTTATTAATCCTTCTATATTATTTTTAAGGTATACTATATGTTCCATATTTCTAGTTTTTATGTAGTCAAGTAGATTCTTTTTCATAAGTGTTTCTATTAATCTTATTTGCTCCATATCTTGTCTCCAATATTCTAAGTATTTGTAGTTTATCATTTTATCCTATAGTAGTTGTAATTTTACAAATTTCTATGTAATAACTTATTCTAATCGTACTATATTTGATATGTAATTCTATGTTATCTATGTGATCCATTAACATTTGTTGTTCATGTATAATATTATATAAACTATCATTTGTATCTCCTTTTTCTAAGGTTAATTTTATTCTAAATAATCTTTCTTCTAATTGTCTTTTTTCTCTTTTAAGCTGATTCCTGTAATTAATTTCTTCATATAGCCAACTTTGTCTTTCTCTAATTCTTCTAATATATTCTAACATTTTTTAATCTGTATAATATCCGTCTGAATAGTAATTATCTAGGTATGAATAGTAGCTATCATTATTTAAGTATATTTGTTCTAATTCATCTTCTATCCAATTTTCTAATCCTTCATCTTCAATATTAAATACCTATTCCCATATAATTTTCTTTATATCTACTATCTCTATATCCTTAAGTACATATTAAACAAGTATTTTAAATTCATCTATTATTTCATCAATAAATAATTATTCATTTTTCATATGATGCTATTTTTTAAAATATTTCCTCCAATCATATACATAACAAAATATGATCATATTAGATCACTATATACTAGATTATTCTTAAATAACATGTTGTTCGGTCACTATTAGCATGGTAATCTGGATACTTTTTTCCTAAACAGCACCTCTACTCTAGTTACTCCCCTATCAAGGCTTCTTTACCTCACCGATTTCACCTTTAGGATGGCCTAGTTCTAGGAATTTTTCTCCTTTTTCACTTTGCTAATAAACTTCTTAACATGCTATTCTTTGAATAATTCTACTATAAAGTAACTAACATGAGCTTATTTTATTATACTTATTATTGTCAAGAATTTATGAATTTAGCTATTCATAATTATAAATGAAAATACCTGTTCTGGTAGATTTTGATAAATCTGTGGTTTGTTCATCCATAGCTTAGTGTAAAACTGAATATCTTTATTGATTATATGAGAGAAAATTTTATTGTGTACAAGAAGGCTTGCTTTGCGTGTAGAAAGTCTTGCCTTAACTTAACAAATGCTTCTGCTATTTATAACCTAAAAAGAGAAAACGCGTATACTATTATATACTGTTCCTACTTTACATTTGTCATCTTTACAAAAGTAGAAAAGACTTTCAAAAAGAAAGTCTTAAAGCTATTCTACAAAAAACAAAGCTAATAATGGCTTTTTGCCCAAAAAGTCAACAAAACTATTAAAAGCTAATAAATGTTACTTAACAATTTACGTATCTAAAGTTAAGAGAAATTATCTCATTCTTCATATGTCCTTTTCATAGCTTTAATGCTTTTGACTCCTTGTTTTTATTATTTCTTCATCGGTCCGTGTTGCTTTATATCTTTTGTCGTATATCTTTCAGCTGGTGTCCTTATCTTCTTTTATTCTAGTTGAACTTCTGGAATAATGTTATCTTCTCCGTTACATCTCGAACATAGATGGTCTGGATATTTATACCCTTTTAAGTTACAGTATCTGGTCAATAATTCATCTGAAATAAATTTTTCCTTAATTGCTCTGATAGTTGGTCATTTCTCTGGATTAAGTAGTGTCATAATCCATCTTTGCATTTCCTCCATATCTGTTTGTCTTAACTCTCTTGAATTTGAATAAATCATTAGCTGGTCTCTTGAATAATAACTCTATATTGGAGTTTCATTTAGGTTTTTATTTGCTAATTCCTGGATAATTGTAGATATTCCAATAATTCTTTTATTCGAATAGAAATCTGGTACATCTATTATGGGTATTTAACTTGCTGTTCAATATCTTCGGGTATGATCATATCTCAGGTCATTCCTATCCTCACAACTTGTATAACTAATTTAATTTCATCATACAATATCTCTGCTGTTTCCGTATAGAACTTTACAAAAAATAGGTTGCCTTTGGTTATCTTTTGGTAAGTGGTAATTTCTTTATATATTTCTAGTATAACGGATAATTTACTTCCGTCTTGGGTATATACAGTATTGAGTAGTCCATAACTGAAACAGGTTTTAACTAGATTTGGGTTAGTTTTTGGTAATACAATTAACTTATTGTATCCTTGTAGCTTTTGGGTTATATTATTAATATTTGGTTCTTGAATGTTTGTAGCTCTGGGTTTATGGTTTAAGTAGGTTTGTATCTGGTGGATGTTTTCAACATATGCTCTGGTTATGTGGTTATAAGCTTTCTTGTCTTGGTTTAGGCTATCTAAATGTGTAATAGTTTGTGAGGGTATAAACATAGGGTCTTTTGGTGTTTCTGGTATAAATAGCTTGTCAAATATTTTGTTCAAGTTCATATTTGGGTTCTTTCTAACTCCTTTGCTTGTACCTGCAGAAGTAGATTGATAAATGTTATGGGTTTTTTTGAGTGTCCTAAGTCTCCTTCTATCTTTGGAATTTTATTGTCTTCCGATCGACATTTCTCTGCACACTGTTGAGTTATCTGAGTCATAGCTTCAGACTTCAGTTTAACTTCATTAGTCTTTAGCTTTTCTATCTCATTTCCCATACTATCCACTTTCAGTGAAAGTGTAGTTAGGGTTTTGAGTATCTTTTCTAGAGAATCGTCTTCTGTAATATCATTTTGGGTAGCTTTGTCTCGATATGTAATCTGCAATAATATTCTTGTTAGTCTTGATTACTTCAATCGTAAATGTAAAATTTAATATATCCAATACTAATCTGAGAATTTCCTTCGTTGTAACTGAATTTTGTATTTTTCTTGTTAACTACCATCATACCTGTGTGTTATCTGTTCATACAATGAACTTGTTATATACAATATATGACTCAAATGCTAATAAACATTTATATAATGAGAATAATTCTTTTCTATTTATTTTCTATTTTATTTCTGTTTCATTAAACGTTCCAGAGTAGTATCTACAATGATGTTCTAATTTTTCTTCTTCATATCTATATTTAAGTACTCCTCCATAACTATATTCACTTGCATCTGCTTCTACTATATATGTAAAAATTTTATTTTCGTCTGGAAATTGTAATTTTGGTAATTCTTTACAAAGTATTTTTATTTTCTGTACTTGTTTTTTATCTTCTTTGTTGTAATTATATTCTACATCCTTTCTTAATTTTTTTTGTAATGGTTTTAGGTTTTCTGCTAATTTTGGTATATATTCTCTTACTTGGTTTACTAATCCTTAAAATGATTATAATTTCTTTTTTGTATCTAATTCTTCTTTTGAATTTATTATTTTTTGTACTATATGTTGTTGCATTTTTACTCCACTTTTATCTATTTGTATTCCTAAAACTGCTACCTGGTTTTTCATTATTTCTGCTTTCTTTTCACTTAGACTTATTCATGAATTTTCTATTATACCTGCAAATTGTTCTAGTAATTTTAAATGTTCCTCTTTAGTTTTTGTATATAGTAGTATATCGTCTATGTATACTATACAATTAGGTAATTGTTTGAAATAACTATCCATAAAGTGTTGGTATCTACTTGGTGCATTTTTATATCCAAATGGTAACACATTCCATTCATAAAATCCTTATGGCACTGTAAATGCAGTTAATTTTTTAGATTCTTCTTCTAACTTTAAATGGTAAAATCCTGATTTACAATCGAACTTACTAAACTAATTATATCCTTGTATCTGTCTTATTTATAATATCTTATTTGGTATTGGATAATTATATGTCATAGTTTTTGCATTTAGGTTTCTATAATCAATAACCATTCTACTTTTTTCTTTTTTTTGTTCACTGTGTTTATTTACTATAAATGCTGGGCTATGGTGTTTACTATTACTTTTTTGTATGTATTGTCTAATAATTCATCTATATGCATTTTAAATTCTTTTAAATCATCAAAGTTATATGTTAATGGTTTTTGGGTTATTATACTATTCTTATCTATTAGTTCAATTCTTATAGTAGCCTTATGTTTTTCCTATCCTTTTAATGGATCTTCACTGTATAGTTGTCTTAACTTTTTCTTTATTATTTGTAACGCCCCGATGTTTTTCTTAGCTAAATTTTGTCCCTAAAATATCAAGCATTGGCTTCTAGAATTATTTATACTTTTTTCCGGTGGAATCCCTTAGATTTCAACTTTTCATTTCGTAGATGATTTAATAAGTTTTTCGTCGACATAAGATGCGTCCAAAACGGACACTCGGTGAAGGAGTTATGATTAATTTAAGTCCTAGTCGTAAAACACCATCATTTCAGTCCTTGGTGCATCGCGGAGAAGGTGTAAATGACGATGGTCAATTTCCAGTGGGACTTCGCGATGGTGGGGCATCGCGGAGTGGGTCAAATTCTCATTCGTCAATTTCCAGTGAGCCACCACGATAGTGGCGCGTCGCGGTGGACCATGAAATCGGGCTCCCAGTTATATTTTAATACCGGTCTCATTAAGAGTATATTGGGTATTTTCCCACACCCTTATCAGTTCAAACACGAGATTTCAACCCCAATTGAGCATATTACTCATATATTCACGAAAAATATTCAAGAACACTCTCTAGGGTTTCATATTGATAATCCAAATAAATCAAGATTCAACCGTGGGTTTTCAAAACAAATTGAAGATTTGGAATCCCCAAGCCGTGGGCATCAAGAAGCATCCTTTAAATTTCTAGATAGAGGTACGTGGGGTTTATCCTAAACAAAACTACATGGGCTTAAAACCATTAGAGCATGATTTTTAGATTTTTATGCATGAATTTCAAAGGGGTTTTGGAATCTATGTTCTAAATTACGTACTCCGAATGTTTTAGTGTTACTATTGTTTTGACCTTGTGGTCCTATCCCCTAAATTTATTTGCATGTATATGTAGATGTATGGAATTTGAGATTTAAGATCGTTGAGACCATAAATTATGAACTCCCTCTCGTGTATTGAATTAAAGATTATGGTTTTGTGATTTGAAAGATATTTTCGCAATATTATAGCATTTGAGCATGATTTGAAATTGTTGAGAGGGTATTTCTTGATATAAATGTGTTCTTGTGTTTAAGAGAAAGAATTGCATGTGAATTGAGAACTTTGACATGACCACCTTGTACTGTACTACTGAAATGCTTGACAAAGATGAGTTCCTTGCATGTGTTTACATGAGATTTGAGAAAGAGTTTCTTTAAATTGAATTATTGAAATGGTGGTCCCAAAACTTGTATTTTGAAAATAGAGATTTATGATAGACTAATAATGGCTCAGAGATGTGACTTGCAAGTCAATGGTATGACGATACCATAACAGATTATGTTTTTAGAGCATGTTTTCAGAGACTGTATGTTTTGATAGAGTTTAAAAAAGTGGCTTAAATAGGGTTAGGTGATTACCCGAAGAAGGCACGAGTTCAAGCAACTCTTAGCCTGAAACCGTATTTGCTGATACGGGTAGATTATTGTTGTATGCTGGCGTTGGCCATGTGGCGTATTAGATTCAGAGACTCCGACCCTTACTGCACACTTGGATTGGGGGCTTCGCTGCTGAGTTAATGGCAGTTTCCATATAGCCCTTGGAATTTTTAAGAGTTGTAAGGTATACCACCTAGCGCAGAAGCAACATAGATTTATTAGATTTGAGATGATTTTTACAGAGTCTTTAAAATACCCATGTGAATTCTTACTATATGATATACTTATGAACTGTTTTAAATTGCTCTCATATATGTTGAATAATAAATGATTATTTTGGATATGCTTTCCGTACTAGTATATCTGTATTGACCCTCCCTACCTCTCAAGTTCTAAGACTCAGTCTAGGGGTTCAGATAAGCAGTAGATAATTTAGACAGCTGATCAGATTGTGCAGTGGCGAGCCTTCTCTATTCCAGAAGGCCTATCTTTTTAGATTATGTCACTTATTTCAGTTTTGGTCTACTGGGGGCCTTGTCCCAGTTTCAGACAGTTGTCGAATTTTCATGTAGTAGAGATTTCGCAGATTGAGTCAGATGTTATTTAGATGTAGTTGATTTACAGTTTCCATACTTGTGTTGAATTCATAATTGATCATGTTTCCGTAGCAGATTATGTTTCCGTATCTTTTTTTATTATATGAATGTTGTGCATGATTATAGATAGAGAAGGGCGTTCTGGGCCTTCATGGTTCGGGATGTCTGTCATGGCTAGGCACTCGTTCGGGTCATGAAAAACTTGGTATCAGAGCACGGTTCATGGTCCCAGGGTGTCTGCACCACACTTATAAGCAGGAGGCTACTAGGCGTTTAAGAATGTTTCTCTTTTTTGTGATTTAGTTCATGCTTCAGAGTCTAATCTATCCCCTAATCAATGACCTCTTGCTTTTCATAAAACCAGCGATGCCTCCCCATCCCACCAACGTTAATACTCAGGATGATGAAGTCCGTCCCACTCATGGGATGCAGACCCATAATAGAGATCATACCCCAGAATCTTTTCCTACTCCGGCAGTACCTCTTATACCGACCAGTCCTCCCAGAGCTCCCCGAACGAGGGCCAATTGCACAAAGCCTCGTGAAAGAGAGGTTTCTAATGCTGAATTTAGACAGTCTATTCACAAGTTGGCACAACTGGTAGCTTCACAAACTCAGAGATCAGAGGATACTGGGTCTGCGTCTGTTCTTTTAAAGTTACTAGAGTGGGCCAGTTCATGAGAATGAACCTACCCAAGTTCTCTGGTGCTAAGGTAGAAGAGGACCCGCAGGAGTTCGTAGACAAAATGGAGAAGATTTTTAAAGTAATGCATGTTGATCAGGTGGAGGGCGTTGAGCTAGCAGTATACCAGCTAAAGGATGTAGCGAACCAATGGTACAATGAGTGGGAAGATGCGAAGGGTGACAATGCTGAGCCCACAGTTTGGGACGAGTTCGTGGAAGCTTTTCTTAGACCGATTCTTTCCTCTGGAGCTAAGGGAAGCTAAAGCAGAGGAGTTCATGAACTTTAAACAGGGTAAGATAAGTGTTCAGGAGTCTACTTTAAAGTTTAACCAGCTGGCCCGTTATGCTCCTGAGATGACGAGTAGTATGAGGGCCCGAATGAGGAAGTTTTCTTCCGGCCTTCCAGATGATCTGCTGCTTGAGTGTCAGGGAGCTATGCTGAACAGGGATATGGACTTTGCTAGACTGTCAGTCCACATGCAGCAAGTTGAGGAGAAGAAGAAGAAGATAGCTGAATCTAGGGAAAAGGACAGGCAGGCAAAGAGAGCCAGAGCGACAGACCAGAGTCATAGTCAGCAGCAAAGTGGTAATTGGGGAAGAAAATGGAAAAAGAAAAAGAATTAGGTTAATGCATAGTCGGCAGCTAGTGCTCCAGTGTCTAGACCCACAGCTGAGCAGCGCACCCAGAATTTTTAGTCTAGTCAAAGGCCGAGGATGCAGGGTACGCAGTCGCAGGGAAGTGTAGCCCATACCTCTCGGTCCTATCTGCGCTATGGGAGATGCGGGAGAAATCATCCAGGGAGATGTCAGTTTGGCGCTTTGGTGTATTATTCATGCGGCCAGCCAGGCCATATCTAGAGAGACTTTCTGGAAGCAAAGAGTAATGTTGGAGAAGCCAAGTCGCATGTGAATTCATATGCACCACCACCTCAGAAGGGTGCCACTTCATCCGCTGGAAACGGTCAAAATCGGTTGTATGCTTTGACCAACCGCCAGGAGGTAGAGGCCTCACCAGATGTAGTCACCAGTACGTTGCAAATCTTTTCTCGTGATGTGTATGTATTACTTGATCCCGGGTCTACCTTGTCTTATGTGACCCCATATATGGCTGTTGGTTTTGGGTTTGAGCCTGATGTGATTGCTGAACCTTTTTTGGTTTCCACCCCTGTGGGAGATTTTGTTGTGGCTAGGAGGGTATATAGAAATTGTGTGTGTCTATTTTCATCCAGGATACTGAGACAGATCTCATAAAAATTGATATGGTTGATTTTGATTCCATCTTAGAGATGGACTGACTCTATTTGTGCTATGCCACCTTGAATTGTTAGAACCGAAGAGTCACCTTTTTTTTTGAATGATTCTGTGATAGAATGGGAGGGACATTCTCTAGAACCTAGAGGGAACTTCATATCTTATCTCAGGGCCTGTAAACTTATTTCCAAAGGTTGCTTGTATCATCTTATTCGGGTTAAAGATTCTAGTGCAGAAAGTCTCCTTCTTCAGTCTGTCCCCGTAGTGAATAAATTCTCGAAAGTCTTTCCAGATGATCTCCCAGGAATACCACTTTATAGGGAGATAGATTTTGGTATTAATTTATTTCCAGATACCCATCCTATACCAATTCCTCCATATAGTATGGCTCCTGCAGAGCTAAAAGAGTTGAAAGAACAATTAGCAGATCTTCTAGATAAAGGTTTTATCCGCCCCAGTGTGTCTCCCTGGGGTGCACCTGTACTTTTTGTGCGAAAGAAAGACGGTTCCCTTCGTATGTGCATAGATTACCGCCAGTTGAATAAGGTCACGATTAAAAATAAATATACCCTTCCTAAGATTGATGATCTTTTTGATCAACTTCAGGGTGCTAAATGTTTTTCAAAGATAGACCTTTATTCAGGATATCACCAGTTGAAAGTTAGAGAGGCAGATATTCCCAAAACAGCTTTTCAAACCAGATATGACCATTACGAATTCTTAGTCATGTCCTTCGGTTTGACTAACGCCCCTGCATCTTTCTTGGATCTAATGAATAGGGTTTTTCGTTAGTTTCTGGATCTGTTTGTCATTGTATTCATTGATAACATTTTGGTATATTCTAAGAGTGAGGAGGACCATGCCAATCACCTCCGAATCATCCTTCAGACCCTTATAGATCATAAGTTGTATGCAAAATTTTCCATGTGTGAATTCTGGTTGAATGCTATTGCGTTCTTAGGGCATATTGTGTCTAGTGAGGGGATTAAGGTTGATCTCCAAAAGATTGAGGCAGTGAGAAAATGGCCCAGACCTACGACTCCAACTGACATTCGAAGCATGTTGGGTTTGGCATGTTATTACAGAAGATTCGTCGAGAGTTTTTCTTCCATAACTGCACTACTTACTAAGTTGACTCAGAAAAAGGTGAAATTTTTGTGGTCTGACTCTTGTGAGAATAGTTTTAGAGAAGTTGAAAGACAAGTTGACTACTGCTCCTGTTCTGACTCTTCCGGAGGGTACAAAAGGTTTTGTTATATATTGTGATGCACCCCAAGTGGAACTTGGGTGTGTTCTTATGCAGCACGGTAAGGTAGTGGCTTATGCATCTAGGCAGTTGAAGGTGCATGAGCGAAACTACCCTACTCATGACTTGGAGTTAGCGGCTGTGGTTTTTGCATGTAAGATCTGGTGGTACTATTTGTATGGGGTACACGTTGATATATTTACTGACCACAAGATTTTACAATATGTTTTATCGCAGAAAGAATTGAATCTCAGGCAGAGGCGATGGTTGAAACTTTTAAAAGACTATGACATGAGCCTGAACTATCATCCGGGCAAGGAGAATATGGTAGACGATGCCCTCAATAGGTTATCTATGGGCAACTATTCTCATGTCGGGAAAGAAAAGAGGGAGATGGTGAAGGATATTCATCGACTTGCAAATCTAGGAGTGCGACTTTTGGATTTCGAGGATGGAGAAGTGGTTGTTCATGAGATAGCTAAATCTTCCCTTTGTGCAGAAGTAAAAGAGAAGCCGGTTAAAGATCCCATCTTGATGCAGATCAAGAAAGATGTGGGTCAACAAAAGGTATTGTCTTTTGAAATTGGTGGTGATGGTGTTTTGAGATACCAGGGTAGATTGTGTGTGACAGATGTAGATGGTCTGAGGAAGAGAATCCTTGACGAAGCTGACACGACGAGGTATGTTGTTCACCCTGGCTCTACTAAGATGTATCAGGATTTAAAAACCATTTATTGGTGGAATAATATGAAGTATTATATGGCTAACTATGTTGCCAAGTGTTTGAATTGTCAACAAGTTAAAGGGGAACATTTGAGGCCAAGTGGTTCTTCTCAAGAGATAGTTTTTCCTTTTTCACATGTATTCCTATACCATTGTTGTAAAAATTTTATTCTTGCTCCTAGGGTATCTACTATTTTTGCTTCATCCCAACTCTTTATTATTTTTGAACTAAATGGTTCAGGTAATTTACTAAAATATAAGCTTCTTACTTCTTTACTTTCTTCTGTATTGTATGTTCCCTTATAGTAGTATTCTTTAAATGCACACGTATATTCATCTATATTGCACATATTACATATTGCTAGTTTTAACATTAAATTCCTATTTGTATCTTTTTCTTTGTTTTGTTCTTCTTCTTCTGTTGCCATACTGCTAAATTCATCTTTTATTGCTATTTCATATTTTTTCAATATGTCTATACGTGTTAGTTTAATTACTGTTGTTCCTTCCGTTTTTTTATCAGCCCTTAATACCTTTTTACTTTCTTCAGTTAAATTTAAAAACCATAATTTTGTTGTTCCTATTAGTGTTCTTTCTATATATTCTGGTGTATCTATTGTATTTATACCATTGTCTAATAATTGTTTTGTTACATATCCTATCCATAATTGTATCATTTTATCTACATCTATTACACAGTCTAAGTCTAACAAGTTATAATTTTTGTTAATTATTTGTTTTGGTGTCCATTTGTTATATTCATCATTTAGATTATACCTTTTAAACCTATCTTTATAATAATATGTAGGTTTTCTCATTTCTGATGTACTAGGTATTATATTTTCATCGTCTTTTTTATCATGAGTGTTTATTTCCGTGTTTGTATTTCCTAAGTTTTCTTTATTAATTACTTCTTGTTTTTCATTAATTTCTATCTTTTCTATATTTGTTAAGATTTTTGTATATGTTTCACTATCTTCCGAATCATAATTATTTGTTTTTTCAGCATCTATTGTATTTATTTCTATTTCATTAGTTTCTACTTCTTTATTTTCTAATTTTTCTTTAAATTGATTTATCTCAATTAATAATTTTTGTTCATTATCCTTTTCTTCTTTTTCTTTCTTTATTTTTTCATACAAATCTTTTAACATTTGTAGTTCTTTTTCTAATTTAGCAATCCTATTATTTTTAGTTTCTTCTATTTTTCATAGTTCTTCTGTAGTCGGTTGTTTTATTTTATCTATTTCTTTTTTCCTGTCTATTTCTTCATTTTCTCTTGCTATTCTTACCATAGCTGTTAATTTATCTTCTAATTTTTTTTTTAACATTAAATATAAATGTTCACCTATTTTCTTATATCTTCTTCCTAAATTAGAAAATACTATTCTTATTTTTAATCCTTTGTGATTTTCATGTGTTTTTTCATCTATTATGAATTCTTCTTTATTCATTTTATCTATTTAATGGTATATAAATCATGTTGATATATGTATTCTAGGTTATCTATTTGTGATTCTAAATATGATATTTCTTCCTTTTGTGCTTTTATTGATTTTTGACATACTCCAACAATTATGTTATATTGTAGTCTTTCTTTTCTTATTTTTAATTTTCTTCGTTTCTCAGCTAATATTTTTTTTAGTTCTTTATATTTTTGGGATTGGTCTATATTATTCATTAGTATTTATAATATTTTGATGAATTTCTAAATTTAGTTCTATCATAATATGCATTCCTTAAATAAATACATACAACTTCTCGTTTTTTAAATAACATAGACTTTGATACCAATTGTAGGGGAGGGGGGTGCGGATTGTGCGGATAACTATGTTTGTTGAAATGCTATGTCATAGCATTCCTTAGTTATTTGTTTTAACCTTATTATTTTCTAGTGCTTTCTACCTTGGTAGAACAATTTGGTTCACAATTCATTCTCTTGTTCCATGGCTCGTACTTTCTAGTTTTCTGCCAACCATCAAATTTCGTACACTTGACCTATTTTCTTGAAACATACACTTAAAAGTCATCATATCACATAAAATATACGTAAGAACTATAAAAGTTCTACATTAAAAAGTGTCAAATGTGTTGTAGATTTCCGACACATCAACATCACCAACTTAGAATCTTTACTTATCCTTAAACAACTTAAACAACACAGTATTAACAAAATACAAACTTTTACTATGCTCTATCCACAAGATACTTAGGTATCAGAAAAGTAGGATGTCTACGATAATTTTACCAACAATTATCGACATGCAAACATAGGGTATCTCATGCTGACACTAATAAATTAAAGAATAACATCATGTTATTAGTAGATGATTGTGCATGTAACAAGTCATACACAACTTCTCAACTAGTGATCAATAGGGTCACCTATATTCCCTTATTTTGACCAATAAATTCCGTACACATTTATTCGGATAAATAAAAAATAATACATAAACAAGTCACTCTCAAAAGAAGTTCAACTATTGCTCATACATATATCATAGGCTCACATGAATTTTCTATGCTTCTGTTATTGGATGTATGCTCGCATATATTTTCTATGATTTTTTCATTGGTCGGTAAAATTGAAAGAACTATAAGACTTTATTCAGGCTTGTAATGTAGCCTTAGGGAGATGTGTATTAGTTTGGATAAGTGAGTCAACCCTCCTTGAATATTATTTTACATTTTACATCTATACCCTTTTCTTTCTTTTTCCCCTTTTTATTTCTTTCACTAAAACAAAGGTGTGATTTATTTCTAATAACTAACCATTCTTTCTTTTTGAATTGCAATTTTCTGCCTTTTTTATTTGTTTTCTTTTATTTTTTCAAGATTTTCTTAGCACACCCTATTTTTCATTGACTAGGCTATTCCCTTCTACATTTAACTTTTAACTTTTTCTTCTCCAAATATAAACATCCCAACTTAGGTATTTTACCTAGATTCAATCCTAAAAGTGTTTAGAAAATAAAGAATTAGAAACTAATAAAATAGAAATAAATACAATAGATGCTGAAGAAACAAATAATTATGATTCGGAAGATAGTGAAACATATACAGAAATCACAACAAATATAGAAAAGCTAGAAATTAATGAAAAACAAGAAGTAATTAATAAAGAAAACTTAGGAAATACAGACACGGAAATAAACACTCTTTATAAAAAGGACGATGAAAATATAATACCTAGTACATCAGAAATGAGAAAACCTACATATTATTATAAAGATAGATTTAAAAGGTATAATCTAAAGGATGAACATAACAAATGGACACCCAAACAAATAATTAATAAAAATTATAACTTTTTAGACTTAGACTGTGTAATAAATGTAGATAAAATGATATAATTATGGATATGATATATAACAAAATAATTATTAGAAAATGGTATAAATACAACAGATACACTAGAATATGTAGAAAGAACACTAATAGGAACAACAAAATTATGGTTTTTAAATTTTACTGAAGAAAGTAAAAAGGTATTAACGGTTGATAAAAAATGGAAGGAACAACAGTAATTAAACTAACACCTATAGATATATTGAAAAAATATGAAATGACTATAAGAGATGAATTTAGCTGTATAGCAACAGAAGAAGCAAACAAAACAAAGAAAAAGATTTTTAGTAGATGTGCCAAAACATAAGGAGTAATATTTTGACATATCTATTAAAATTAAAATATCTTGAAGTCATGAAAAATAACATGTGACAAAAAATAACTTATCTAATTACTCCTCAATGAGAATTGAGAAAGATGAGATTGGGGAAGATCAGGGTTAAAATTTGAGATAAGGCGCAAGTAGATCTCCCTCACTCCACCCCCACTCTCCCTAATTATAACTAAAGTTTCTATCACATACCTAAACGTTACAGAGATCCTATTACCCCCTTTCTAAACTTATTTTTTAAATATTTTTATGCTTCTCTTGTGTTAACATGGCTATCAAGTCAGCACAAAAGGAGAACAAAAATATTCTGCTACTTGACAGTCACGTCAGCAAAAAGAAGCACAAAAATACAGAAAAAATAAGTTTAAAAGGGTAATAGGACCCCATAAAGTTTAGTGTATCATAACATAGGGTATACTTATGCATTCTCTTAAAATTGAGTATGTCTAGTCTAGTAATGTAATATTCCGTAGATGTATCACTCAAAAATGCACTATAAAATGACCTTTAGGGACCCTGTATCGATGGTAAACCATGTTTAGATGTTTTGGGAGGTGTTGGGGGGTGTTTTAGGACCTTGAAATTGAGTGTGCGTCGCAAGGTAGACCCATGCTATGGCCGTGCAGCCACAACTAGGTGATTTTCATGCTTTTCTCACTTAGGGATAGGCGATGGGCATGCGTCACCAACTTGGGGGTTGTTCAATGGATGTGCGTCACACACCTTGGCCTGTGCCATTGTTGTGCACCACATGGCAAAGGAAAATCAACGTAGGTGCTTCATTTTGTATTATTTGAGGGAAAAAAGGTGTTTTAATCTTCCTATATCTATTTTTAAATCAATATGGATGAAATTAAAGTCCATAGTCATGTATTAACACTCACAAAATTCCCAATTCATCTTCCTTAAATAAATGAGGGGAAAACTAACTAGGGTTTGAGAAATTAAGCTCAAGAGTCAAAGTTTCTCAATGTTTTCATCAATTCAAAGGTACGTGGGACTATCCTAAACCTCATGGGCATAAATTTACTATTTTAAACAAGCTTTAAAGGTATATTATTATTCATACGAAATGGGTTTCGAAAGTATTGATGAACATGCATTGAAAATCCCATTTTATGATGAAGTCTTGTAGAAATTATGGCGTTGTTCCCTAAATTTGAAATGTTTTCATGTGTTTATGATTTAATAAGTTTGAGAAGTGATGTGAGAGCATGATTTAAAGAATTCCCTCTCTTTTTATGAAATCCATTGTCTTAATGTGTTGCGGTTGTTTATACAAAGGGTTGAAAGCATGAGTTTAAATGTTTCACTATCAATTATGGATTTGCATCACATTACAATAAATGAAAGAGTGTTTTATAAATTTATAATGATTTGGTGTCATGATAAAGAATTGTATGCAATTGGTGAAAGAGATGACCACCGTATGTTATAGTATTGAAAAGAGAGTATTTTTGGCACAAGTTTCCATGTGTTTTGAAATAAGAATCTTCATGTGATGTTAAATATTTTGGGTGGTCATTAACATGCTATGAAATAAGAAGGGCAGTAGATATAATGTGATATGAAATGAAAGACTTGCAAGTCTAGGTATGACGATACCCTGTTATGATTTGCCCTAAACAGAATAAGAAACAAACTCCTTCTAAGAAGGAAGTTTGATTTTTAAGAGTCTAAAAGGGGGATTAAAGAGAGTTAGATGGTTACCCAAAGAAGGCACGAGTTCAGATAACTCATTTCTCAAAAATGCATTTTGCCGACACTGGTTTTATTTTGCTCGTAAATTAGGGAATTGTACACTGGTGATGGCCTTGTTGCGTAGTAGAGATAAGAGACTCCAGCCCTTGTGGCAAACTTGTGTTGGGGGCTTGGCCGCCAAGTCAAGGGTGGATTCCATATAGCCCGTGGAATTATAAAATTGTAGGGTGTACCATCTAGCTCAAAAGTAAAATAAAGAGTTGAGTCATGATTACAAAAAAATGTTTTGAATCTCATCAAATTATGCCCATGTGCTTTCATTTACCTTATGCTAAATTTATTTATGAAATGCTCTCACTTGTGTTGTATGAAATCTATGTTATTTTTGGTTTGTTCTATGTACTAGTTCTTTCGAGTATTGACCCCCTATATTTCAGGTTATGAGGCCTAGACCCATGGCATTGTAAACCAGTAGATTGTTCCAAGAGTTTAGAGTTGGTGAGCCTCCTTTACTTCGGAAGACATCCTATGCATATTTTAGTTTCAAGTTATTTTATGGTCCAACCGGGGACTTGTCCCAGTTTAGATAGACTATTATTTCAGTTCAGTAAATACTTCGTAGACTAATTTAGGTTGGATTTTGGGTCTTTCCCTTTTGATACGATGTTATTATGTTATAAGTTTGTTTATGGGACTACTATATTTTCAGTTTATCTTTCGCATTGTTATAAAATATGAGTTATGCTTATGATTGCATACTAAAGGGTCTCTTGGTCCTTCATGGTTTGGGATGCTCGTCGTGGCTAGGGCCTCAATTTGGATCGTGACAAACTTGGTATCAGAGCATGGTTCAAGGTCCCGGGTGTCTACGAAGTCGTGTCGAGTACTTTTTATGGGTGTGTACCACGCCACACTTATAAGGAGGAGGCTACTAGGCATTTAGGAATGCTTCTCTTCTCTTCATGTTCTAGTTCATGCTATAGAGTCTGCATGTTCCCTAACTCTTGATGTCCTATATTTCATAGATTGATCATGCCTCCCCGTAGATCAAATAATCCGAACACCCATGCTGATGATGGTCGCCCTACTCATGGTATGCGGACCCATTACAGAGCCCGTACCCCAGAATTCGATGCTACTCCAGGAGTTTCTCTAGTCCAAACTAGCCCACCTCGGGTTCCTTGGTCTAGTTTTAACCATACCCAATCTCCTCATAGAGAAGTTTTAAATGATGAGTCCCATCAGTCTATCCATATGGTAGCTCAGCTTGTGGCTTCTCAGTCTCGTCATCCAAGAGATGTGAGTTTTGTGTTTGTTTTATCTGAAATCACTCGGGTTGGCCAATTCATGAGGCTGAACCCACCTACCTTTATGGGAACCAAGGTTGAGGAAGACCCCCAAGGGTTTATTGATGAAATGGAGAAAATATTTAAAGTCATGCATGCTAGTGAGGTTAAAGAGGTTGAGTTGGTAGACACTCAGTTGAAGGATATAGCTAACCAGTGGTACAATGAGTGGGAGAATTTGAGAGGTAAGGATACAAAACCTGCTGTATGGGGTGAGTTTGTAGAGGCCTTCTTGGACCGTTTCTTTCCCTAGGAGTTGAGGAAAGCAAAATCTGAAGAATTTGTTAATCTGAAGTAAGGGAAGATGATCGTTAAAGAATATGCACTGAAATTTACCCAACTGTCTCGTTATGCTCCGAAATTGATGGGCAATGTAAGGGCTCATATGAAGAAGTTTGCATTTGGTCTCTCGGATGATTAGGTGTTAAAATGTAAGGGGCAATGCTGAACAAGGACATGGGTATCTCTAGGTTATCCATGCATATGAAATAGGTAGAAAAGGAGAAGAAGAGGTAGGCAGAGGTAAGGGAAAAAAAAGACAGGCTAAGAGAGCTAGGTCTATAGATCAGAATGTCAGTCAATAGCAAGGTGGCCAATGGGATAAGAAGTGGACTAAGAAGAAATTTTGGAATAATACTCAGTCTTCAGCTAGTACCCTAAGGCCTAGATCTCCAGTCAGTCAGCTGTTTCATAATTCCCAGCCTAACAGTGGGACGAAGATGTAGGGTACTCTTTCCCAGTAGAGTATAGCTTAGACCTTCACATACTCATGTTATGGGAAGTGTGGGAGGGATCATTTGGGAAAATTTTAATTTGGTAGTCATCTATGCTATAACTACAACCATCCAGGTTATTTTAACTACCCCTCAGCTAGAGAAAATATAGGGGGCGCTAAGTCCCAAGCCGCATCTACAACTCCACCACTATGGGTTCTACTTTATCTGCTGGAAGTGGGCACAATAGGTTGTATGCCCTGTATACTCATCAGGACTAAGAGGCTTCACTAGATGTGGTTACTGGTACATTGCGGATCTTTTCTCGTGATATTTATATGTTGCTTGATTCGGGGTCTACTTTGTCTTATGTGACCCCTTACGTATCAGTGGGTTTTAGTTTTGAGACCAAAAATATTCCAGAATCTTTCTCTATATCCACCCCTGTTGGTGATTATATTGTGGCTAGGAGAGTTCATAGAAATTGTGTGGTGTTGATTTTTCATCGTGATACTGTGGCTAATCTTGTATAACTGGACATGATTGATTTTGATGCTATTCTGGGGATAGATTGACTCAATTAATGTTATGCGACCTTAAATTGTAGAATTAGAAAAGTGACTTTCTCTTTTCCAATTGAGCCAGTAGTAGAGTGGGAAGGGTATTCTCTTGCACCAAGAGGGAAGTTCATCTCTTATCTTAAAGACCGTAAGCTTATATCTAAAGGTTGTTTGTATCATCATGTTTAGGTCAAAGATTCTAGAACTGAAAGTCCTTCCCTCCAGTCTATTTTGGTAGTTAATAAATTCCTAGAAGTATTTCCTGATGACCTCCTTGGGATACCACCAGATAGGGAGATAGATTTTGGCATTGACCTATTTCCAGAAACCCGACCTATTTCTATTCCACCATACAAAATGGCTCCTACTAAATTGAAAGAGTTAAAAAAGTAGTTAAAAGACCTTTTTGATAAAGTCTTTATTCATCCTATTGTCTCTCCCTAGGGTGCCCCAATGTTTTTCATGCGTAAGAAAGATCACTCCCTCCGTATGTACATAGATTACCATCAGCGGAACAAAGTCACAGTTAAAAATAAGTATCTTCTTCCCAGAATTGATGATCTTTTTGATCAACTCCAAGGTGCTAAATATTTCTCCAAAATATACCTTCGTTTAGGGTACCATCAGTTGAAGGTTAGGGAGGCGGACATTCCTAAAATAGTCTTTCGAACCTGATATGGTCACTATGAATTCTTAGTTATATCTTTTGGGCTGACTAATGCCCCCACAATGTTTATGGATCTAATGAATAGGGTGTTTTTCAGTTTCTATACCTTTTCATCACCGTCTTTATTGATGACATCTTGATTTACTCTAAGAGTGATGAGGAACATGCCAGTCACCTCCGAATCGTTCTTCAAACTCTGAAGGACCATGAGTTGTATGCGAATTTCTCCAAGTGTGAATTCTGGATTAGTGCCATTACTTTTTAGGGGCATCGTATTTCTAGAAAGGGAATTAAGGTTGACCCCCAAAAGGTTGAGGCAGTGAAAAAATGGGCCAGACCCACCACTCCAACTGATATCCGGAGCTTCTTGGGTTTGTCAGGTTATTACAAGAGATTTGTAGAGAATTTTTCATCCATAGCCGCTCCACTTACTAGATTGACTCAAAAAGGTAAAATTCTTATGGTCTGACTCTTATGAGAATAGTTTTGAGAAACTGAAAGACAAGTTGACAATGCACTGGTTTTGACTCTTCCTGAGGGTACAGAGGGATTTGTGGTTTATTGTAATGCATTCTGGGTAGGACTTGGGTGTGTACTTATGCAGCATGGTAAAGTGGTTGCTTATACATCTAGAGAGTTAAAGGTAAATGAGAAGAACTATCCCATCAATGATCTAGAGTTAGCGGTTGTGGATTTGACTCAAAATCCGACGTCATTATCTTTATGAAGTGCATGTCTATATCTCTACTGATCATAAAAGTTTGTAGTATGTCTTCACGCAGAAAGAACTAAACCTCAGGAAAAGACGGTGGTTGGAGTTATTGAAGGATTATGATATGAGCCTGCACTATCATTCGGGTAAGGCTAATGTAGTGGCCGATTCCCTTAGCAAGTTGTCCATGGGAAGTCTTTCTCATATGGAGGAAGGAAAGGGAAATATGGTGAAGGATATTCATTGGCTTTCTAATTTGGGAGTTCGACTACTAGATTTCAATGATGGAGGGGTTTTCATAAAAGAGGTAGCTAAATCATCCCTATGTGCTGAGGTTAAGGATAAAAAAACTAGAGACATTATTTTGATGCAAATTAAGGAAGATGTTGGCCAACAAAAGGTAATGGATTTTGAAATTAAAGGTGATGGAATTTTGATGTATCAAGGTAGGTTATATGTATCGGATGTGGATGGATTATGAGAAATTCTAGATGAAGCCCACACTTCCAGGTATGTTGTTCACCCTGGCTCTACTAAAATATATCATGATCTCATGGAAATTTATTGGTGGACTAACATGAAAAAGGATGTTCCTAACTTTGTCGCTAAGTGCTTAAATTGTCAACAAGTTAAGGTGGAGCATTTGAGGCCAGGTGGAACTTTCCAAGAAATAGCCTTACCTTTGTGAAAATGGGAGATGATCAACATGGACTTTATTATAGGACTTATAAGATCCCAAAACCAATTCGACTCTATTTGGATTACTGTAGATAGGATGACCAAATCATCTCACTTTCTCCCTGTGAGGACTAATTATTCGGGAGATGATTATGCTAAGATATACATTCAAGAAATAGTTTGTTTGCATGGGGATCTAATATCTATTATATTTGATTGAGGTACGCAATTCTCTTCTCAATTTTGGCAATATTTTCAGAGGGGTTTAGGCACCTAACTAAATCTTAACACTGCTTTTCACCCTAAAATGGATGGGCAAGTAGAGCGAACCATTCATACCTTAGAAGATATGATGAGGGCATGCATGATTGACTTTAAGGGTAGTTGGGTGGTTCACTTGTCGTTGATAGAATTCGCCTATAATATAATAGCTACAACTCCAACATCCAAATGTCTCCTTCTGAGGATCTATATGAAAAAAGATGTAGGTCACCGAATGGGTGGTGTGAAGTGGGTTAAACCCATTTGTTTGGGCCTGACCTTATTCATTAGGCGATGGAGAAGGTGAAAGTCATTAGAGAGTGACTTAGGACAGCTTAAAGTCGCCACAAGTCTTACCCCAATATTAGAAGAAGGGAGTTAAAGTTTGAGGTTGATGATTGGGCGTTTCTAAAGGCCTCCTCTATGAAGGAAGTCATGGGATTTGGGAAGAAAAGAAAACTCAATCCTCATTATATAGGCCCTTATCAGTTTTTGAGAAGGATTGATGGGGTTTCTTTTGAGCTAGATTTTCCCGTAAGTTTACCTCTAGTTTATCTGGTATTTCATGTGTCAATATTGGAGATTATTCGTTTATGTTTCACGTAGAGGAGATCGGTGTCAAAGATTTATTATCATATGAAAAAGAGCCTATAACTATTTTAGATCGTCAAGTTTGGAAGTTGAGAAGTAGGGAGGTATCCTTGGCTAAAGTGTTGTGGAAGAATTATAAAGTTGAGAAAGCAACTTGGGAGTCGGAAGATGACATGCATGCTAGAAATCTAACTCTCTTTGAATCTGCGGATGATGATATAAATGGTATTGATCCTATATTACCCCTTATTGTTCCATGTAACATTTGAAATCCTGCTTATTGTGTTTGAATCATCATTCAGGGACGAATGATCCCAAGGGGGATAATGTAATATCCCATAGTTGTATCACTCAAAAATGCTCTCTAAAATGACCTTTAGGACCCCTTATCCATGGTAAGCCATGTTTAGATGTTGTGGGAGGTGTTGGGTTGTTTAAGGACCTTGAAATTGAGTGTGCGTCGCAAGGTAGACCCCATGCTAAGGACGTGCATTGCATGGCCATCACCAATAACCACTGGAATGGGTAGGCGATTGGAATGTACCACTCAGTTGGGGCTAGATAATAGGCGTGTTTCACCCACTTGGGGGATGTGCAATGGTTGTGCATCGTACACCTTGGCTTGTGTCATTATTGTGTGCTACATGTCAAAGTCAAAGCGGTGTAAGTGCTCCATTTTGTATTATTTGAGGGCAAAAAGGTCTTTTCATCCTCCCATATCTGTTTCTAAATCAATATGGATGAAATTGAAATTCTTAATCACGTATTAACACTCACATAATCCCTAATTCATCTTCCTTAAGCCAAAGAGGGGAAAACTAATAAAGATTTGGGAGATTAAGCCTCATGGGTCAAAGTTTCTCAACGTTTTCGTTAATTCAAAGGTACGTGGGATTATCCTAAACCTCTATTTTAAACAAGATTTAAAGGTATTTAATGATGCATACGAAATGAGTTTCGAAAGTATTGATGAACATGCATTCAAAAATCCCGTTTTATGATGAAGTCTTATAGAAATTGTAGTGTTGTTCCCTAAATTTGAATTTTTTTCATGTGTTATTAAGTTTTAGAAGTGATATGAGAGCATGATTTACGGAATTCCCTCTCTTGTTATGAAATCCATTGTCTTAATGTGTTGCGGTTGTTTATACAAAGGGTTGAAAACTTGATTTTAAATGTTTCACTATCAATTATGGATTTGCATCACTTTATAATCAATGAGAGGGTGTTTTATAAATTAGTAAATGGTTTGGTGCCATGATAAATAATTGTATGCAATTGATGAAAGAGATGACCACAGTATGTTATAGTATTAAGAGGAGAGTGTTTTTGACACAAGTTTCCATGTGTTTTGAAATAAGAATCCTCATGTGATGTTAAATATTTTGGGTGGTCATTAACATGCTATGAAATAAGAAGGGTAGTAGAAATGATGTGATATGAAATGAAAGACTTGCAAGTCAGGGTATGACGATACCCTGTTAAGATGTGCCCTAAACAGAATAAGAAAGAAACTGTATAGAAGAAGAAAGTTTGATTTTTAAGAGTATAAAAGGGTGCTTAAAGAGAGTTAGATGCTTACCCAAAGAAGGCACGAGTTCAGATAACTCATTGCCTGAAACTGTATTTTGCGGACACGGATTTTATTTTTCCCTGAAATAGGGGGATTGTACGCTAGCGACGATCTTTTGGCGTAGTAGAGAGTAGAGACTCTAGCCTTTACGACAAACTTGGGTTGGGGCTTGGCCACGAGTCAAGACCGGATTCCATATAACCCATGGAACTACAAGACTGTAGGGTGTACCATCTAGCTCAAAAGTAAAATAAAGAGTTAAGTCATGATTACAAGAAAATATTTTGCATCTCATCAAATTATGCCCATGTGTTTTCATTTACCTTATGCTAAATTGATTTATGAAATGCTCTCACTTATGGTGTATGAAATCTATGTTATTTTTGGATTGTTCTACGTACCAGTACTTTCAATTATTGACCTCCTATATTTCAGGTTTTGAGGCCCAGTCCCATAATCCTGCAAACTAGTAGATTGTTCCAAGAGTTCAAAGTTGGCGAGCCTCCCTTATTTCGGAAGGCATCCTATGCATGTTTTAGTTTTCAATTATTTTTTGGTCCGGCCGGGGGCCTTGTCCTTGTTTAGACAAACTATTGTTTCAGTTCAGTAAAGACTTCGAAGATTAATTTAGGTTGGATTTTGGGTCATTCACTTTTGATACGATGTTATGAAGTTATAAGTTTGTTTATGGGACTACCATGTTTTCAGTTTATCTTTCGCATTGGTATAACATATGAGTTATTCTAATGATTAAATGCTAAGGGGTATCTCAGGCCTTCATGGTTCGGGATGCCCATCGTGACCAGGGCCTCAGTTTGGGTCGTGACAAGTAATAATGCACATATGTTATCTCCTATATAGAAAAGATCTAGCCTGGTAGAAAAAATCAAAATCCAAACTAGTTAGTAATTATAAAGTGTAATTTCGTCTAATAACATTTCTTATTACTATTATTAAATGATTTTTAAGGAATGAGTAGTATTTTTAGACATCAATTAAAAATAAAATATCTTGAAGCCATAACAAATGGCGTGGGACATAAATATCTTCTCTAGTAACTTATCGATGAAAATGAAAAAAAAAGAAGACTCCAAAAGAGGTTAACAAATATGTCTAGCCTAATAGTAACAAATGCTAGCGCATATTGGAATGCATAGTAGAAAATCTAGCTTACTAGTAAAAGATCAAAATCTTTGAACTGTAAACTTAAACTTAATGCTCGTCAAGATCTCCGACATTGTAATCTTACTTTGAAATATTATAAAAAATACATACCAAATGTGGAAGACATTAATATCGCAGAGGAGGACAAAAGCTTTAGATGCAAAATAGTTTCTACCTCTTTTCCCTAACGTCGTACTACTACAACCACAGTGATGGAATTTATACAGAATATATGGTAACCATAGTGGGCGAAGGAAGAACCAACTTATAGAAATTAAGACTTAATCTAGTACGTCCATCAAATATCAATGTACGAATGAGATCTAATTTTTATTAAATATTTATGGGCTTTACATTGATTGGGACACATGTAAAATAACAAAGGAAAAGGACATTAATTGCACTTCAGATGAAACTAATGACACAAAAATGGCCATTGAATTTTAATTTTATTTTCTAGCCATTTATTGGCAACTATATACAAGATTGTTACAAATTTGATACATATTGTATACATATATGCATTCTCTCTCTCTCTCTCTATATATATATATGCATATATATTATACGATAATGATATAAATTCTATGCACAACATATTAAAAATGCATATTCCATATGACAATGAAACAATTTTTACCCATAAATTTGTTGCCCTATTTTTTTTACGAATTATATTAGAATGATATATGGATTGTATGAATATGGTATATGAAATCTATCTGAACTATATGGGCCAAAATGATCCAAATTATGAAATGACCAAAATATAAATTTTGTTTGGACCGACTGGCCATGAATGTCCAATGGCCCAAACATGAGCCCATTATTTTGAAAAGGGTCAGCCCATATCCTTTGCTCAAATAATAAGTCTTACACTCTCTCAATTGGCAATAACATAAATATTAGTTGCGTATAAATAAAATTCTTTTGTAATGTTCATTATAGATAGCACAATATGAAAAACAACTAAGGTGAGTTATATTTGGCGGTTAAACATAATACCAGCGCCACATACTTCCGTTCATAATACTTGTTAAGAATTCATTCCCTACTGATTATCTTATTTTGACCTAACTGTTGCCTATCGATAAAACGGGTTGCCTGACGTGTTACAAGGAAGTAGTAAAACAGTAAATAAAGAACACAATGATTTTTACACGGAAAACACCCGCTCAAAAAGGTGTAAAAAACTACGACCTGCACCTCTATAGGATTTAACCCCAACGTCACTAAATAACTCTAAGCCTCAACAACGACTAATTACAAAACTCTTGTAACCAACAAATAGGAATTATAAACTCTAATTACTTTAATAAAACGACTAGGGATTATAAACTCTAATTCCTAACTACACACACCTCCCAAAGTATGCGTTCCCTAAGTCTCTGAGTTTTTCCCAACTCGAAGACTAGCTCCTAGTTCAGTTTATAATACACTGAAACTAATATTACATCAATAGTTCAAACACAATGAACAACTCTAAAAATCAATGCCAAAACTCTTAGCTGGATTCTATATTTAGGACCAGGTTCTTCAATGTGTTTCTTCAGTGTTTGAGTAGCACTTCGTGAAGTCAATCTGTCGATAGTGCTTTTCTACTTTGTAAGTGCGTGAGTTTATTCTGATTGATGCATCTTCTATTTAAGAATAACTCTTCAAAGAGTCATTCTTTATTTCAAACTACCCCTTCAATCATAACTCTCATTGCATAGAGTTCTACTTCAAGTGAAGACTCCTTCTTCAATTCCAACTCTCTAAATAGTCCTTCAAATTGTACGTTTTGCATAGACTTCTTCAATTTTCAGAATCTTTCTCCTTCTACACATAGGACTCTTAAGGATATGCTCAAAAGTAAAACTCCTTCCTCACATAAGACTCCTTTTTCAACTCAACTTTCTTTCCCTTATCATCAAGTGTTTGAATTAAATTCAACTTGTTCTATTCCCCACATACTCAGTAAGTTGAAGTTTCCAGTTGCACTAATTTAATTCATTCTGATTTTTAATTATTTATACAGTAGACTACACTCTTGAACTTTTCGGATAAGTGGAACACGTATATCAACTTGTTTCATTCATATTGTCATTCATCAAAACTTCAAGGTTCCAACAAATTCCCCCTTTTTGACGATGACAAACCTCTTGTCTCTGTGTATTCAAATATCTTCACCTATAGTCACTAAAGTATAAAACACTAGAATGAAATAAGTTAGTCAATGGGTTATAAACATTGCACAACCATCTTATATTCCCCCTTTTGGCATCATCGAAAATCATTTTAATGCAACAATATACTAGCTAAAGTGATTTTTATGCTATTCATGGCCACTGGGGCTATCACCAAAACAATCAGACAAAGACTTTAGCCAACATAGTAATGTATTAAAGAGAGAAAAAATATGAGTCAATTTATCTAGTACTAAACAAAGCAAAACAATTGAGCATTAAAAAAATATGGTATAAAAGTGGGACATGGCTAAGGATACGAATAGTGAGGAGATGATGAGGGAGGTGGAACAGGTGTTATCAACTATGCCAATTGATGAATGATTTTAACATTTTCATCCTTTTCTCAATCAAGGTCAAGCTTCAAAGTCATGATCCTAGCCTGAAGGACCACTTATTCCACCTCATGACTATCAGATGTAGCTTCTAGTTCAGAGTTTATCTCAGCTAAATCATTTTTCTTATCATTTCTTTTGCAATGAGTTTTATCCCTCCTCATTGAACCAGGTAGAGCAGCATGATTCATCTGTTCAAAAACATCTATTATTGTTTGAAAAGTCAAACCTATACTTGGACTAAGAAATCCTAAAAGATCTAAGCCAATTAGGAACTAAAAGAGAGAGCATATCTTTTTTTATTATTTAGAACCATAATATTCATGTGATTGATGATCAAGCTTGGAAAATCCATGGTACAAAATTGATATTTTGGTTGACAGAGAAGAAGAAATTTTTGGTGTAGGATTAACTCATTTGTGCACAATCATTTGGAGAGAGTCAAAGAAAATTTGGTCAACTAATTCATCATCATCATAATAAAAGGGGAGGATGAAGTATGAGGAATGGAACAGGTGTGCTTAACTGTTTAAACTTAGACAACCTATGCTTATGTCAGTGTAGACCATACCTGATAAAAAGAACTTTGTGGTCACAATTGCTTGCTTGTACCTATTTTCTACACAATCTAATACAAAATTAGGTTAGAAGAGTAAAAAATCTAGACTTGGGACACAACTAAATGTGCAATACTGAATCGAATAACATTTTAGCTAATAAGATTAAAAAGAAAAATGATTATTCTAGTCAATCATTGAGGGGAGTTCATGCAATTTTAATAATCCCCAAATCTAACCTATTCCTTTCAAAATGCTCTCTACTTAGTGCCTTTGGTGCTTCTCTAGTCATTTAAGTAACCCACATAGTCAACATTTTTATAGACCTCAAGAGTGAAATTACTTTCATTTGAATACCATAGTCTCAAGAAATTAATTCCCATGAGGTATCTCAAGATTCTTGTGACAACACCAATTCTTATGAATTACCAACAAAATTATCATCAGTTTGTGTTGGTGTTATTGATGCATCAATTTCTTGATTTGTTGTCCCTCCTGTCAATATGCCCTCAGTTTGTACAACAGTTGAACCAGGTGGTACAACATGTTCCTATGCATGCTCATCAGTTTCATTGTCACCCTTTTTTTTTCATCTCCAAAAGATCCATTCCCCCTTTAAATGTGGTGAGTGAAAGAAACTTTATTTTCTCCCAGTCTTATGTCTTGAGCAAGCTCTATCCATGTACTAATTTTGCTTTCCTCCTTTCACTCTCACCTGTAAAAAAAATCAATGGTTAACTTTAGGAACATAAACAAGCTTGGGTCCTTTCTTATGAAAAAAATGATGTATGACGTTCCTTCTAGCCCATCAAGGCAACAAGTTATGTGACCTATTTCTCTGACCAGTTTTAACCTTCTTGTCAGCTTGTGCTAACATAGAACCAGATTCTTT
The DNA here is from genome assembly GCA_030864215.1 of Capsicum pubescens. NCBI lineage: Eukaryota > Viridiplantae > Streptophyta > Magnoliopsida > Solanales > Solanaceae > Capsicum > Capsicum pubescens. The sequence goes on along the minus strand of CM061549.1, from coordinate 33,419,500 downwards.
TGCTAGGATTATGCTTCTTGATTTGCTTTTTGCTACAACTGGATATTCAGTGGTTGGATGCCCATGATTACCACATATATAACATAAATCCTTAGTAACATTAGAGATCTTGAAAAAACCCAATCCAGCCCTTTCACTGTGAGTTTTTTTCACTGAGTTGATGAACAATTCTTGAGGAATTTGGCCATCTGTTTGTCTTTTCAAGATCAAATTTTAGTTTAGAGACTTCTTGAATTAATTTGTTCTCTTTTTCCTTTTCATCACTACATTATTGTTTGGACTTGGTCAATTCAAGGTCAATATTTTCTTGTTCATCACTTCTGATTCTTTTTTCCTTTTTCAGAAAGAGTCAGTTTTAAGATTTTAGATTTGAGAGTCAGGTTTGATGAATCACGTCTGCTAACCTGTTCTTTAAGAATGCAGTTTTCCTTGTCAACAGTGTTCTTACAAGTTTCTAGATCAATAAAATCAAATTTGAGACTTGCAAGATCGTTGAATAACTCATCCCTATTAGAAGTTAATTCTTGGGAATCATCAATTAGAGCACTCATTAAGGAAATAAGTTTTGTTTTAGAAAACAAATGCCACTTTTCTTTAAGTTTAAGTATACTTACCTCAGAAGCATCATCTTCTTCCTCCAAGTCTGAATCTCCAAGAGCTATGAGTTCAGTTTCATCATCTTCATCATCATCTGATTCATCACTTTCAGATGTCCTATAATTTAGATCTTCCATGTCCATCCCATAGGTCTTCTAATTACCAACTAACTCATCAAGGGATATTCTAGTGACATCCTTAGCTTCTCTTATGGCTATAACTTTGACATTTCACTTAGACTTTGGTAGGACTCTCAAGACCTTCTCTATCTGTTCCTCAGTAGATACAACCTTTCCTAGAGATGATTACTCACTTACCAACAAAGTTAACCTAGTTATCATTTCTTGTAGTGACTCATTTTTCTCCATTTTGAAAGCCTCATATTCAGTGAAAAGTAATGCAATTTTGAATTTTCTCACTTGGCTAGTGCCTTCATGTTCCTTCACCAATGCATCCCAGATTTGTTCAGCAGAGTTGTAATTAGATACTCTATTTTACTCGGCTGGACCAAGACCACAAACAAGAATGTTTTTGGCTTTTGCATTCTTTTGTACTGCAACAAGATCTTTCGGGGTGAATTTACTCCTTACCTTTTTCACTTGTTCTCCATCCACTGTCTTCATGGGAATTGTTGGTCCATCAATAATGCTATCCCATAATTCATAATCTATACTTTGAAGAAATATTTCCATCCTAGCTTTCCACCAAATGAAGTGAGAACCATCAAAGAGTGGAGGTCTAATAGTGGATTGACCTACTGTGACCAGTAGGTGGTGCAAAATTCATCATATTGATCTTTGTCTTAGGTGCTAGCCCTTTTTAAGACAACCTCGCTTTTATACCACTTGTTAAGAATTCGTGCCCTACTGATTATTTTTTTTTTCCTAATTGTTGCCTATCAATGAAACAGGTTGCTTGACGTGTTCCAAGGAAGCAGTAAAATAGTAAATAAAGAACACAATGATTTTTACATAGAAAACACCCGGCTCAAAAAGGTGTAAAAAACCACAACCTGCACCTCTACAGGATTTAACCCCAACTTCACTAAATAACTCTGAGCCTCAAAACTACTGATTACAAAACTCTTGTAACCAACAAATAGGAATTATAAACTCTAATTCCTTTAACACAACAACTAGGAATTATAATCTCTAATTCCTAACTACACACACCTCTCAAGGAATGCGTTCCCAAAGTCTCTGAGTTTTCCCCAACTCGATGACTAGGTTCTAGTTAAGTTTATAACACATTGAAACTAATATAACATCAATAGTTCAAACACAATGAACAACTCTAAAAATCAACGCTAAAACTCTTAGCTAGATTCTATACTTAGGACCAGGTTCTTCAATGTGTTTCTTCAGTAATTGAGTAGCACTTCGTGAAGTCAATCTGTTGATTGTGCTTTTCTGCTTTGTAAGTGCGTGAGTTTATTCTGACTGATGCATCTTCTATTTAAGCATAACTCTTCAAAGAGTCATTCTTTATTTCAAACTCTCCCTTCAATCATAACTCTTATTGAATAGAGTTCTACTTCAAGTGAGACTCTTTCTTCAATTCCAACTCTTCAAAGAGTCCTTCAAATTGTACGTTTTACATAGACTTCTTCAATTTTTAGAATCTTTCTCCTTCTACACATAGGAATCTTAAGGATATGATCAGAAGTAAAACTCCTTCTTCACATAGGACTCCTTTTTCAACTCAACTTGATTTCCCTTATCATCAAGTGTTTGAATCAAAATCAACTTGTTCTATTCCCCACGTGATCAGTAAGTTGATGTTTCCAGTTGCACTGATTTAATTCATTCTGATTTTTAATTATTTATACAGTAGACTACACTCTTGAACTTGTCGGATAAGTGAACATGTATATCAACTTGTTTCGTTGATATTGTCATTCATCAAAACTTCAAAGTTCCAACAATACTAAGTTCATAAGTTCAAAAACATTAAAAATTATAGTCCACAATAGTGTTTCATTAAGACTTTTAATGCAATATCTCTAAACAATATTGTATACATCTTTATGAGAATTAAGAAATTCATTAATGTACATCACAACACATAATGGATCTCAAAAATGTAAAAACATCATTAATGCATTAATTACAAGTTCAATCAAGACCCGTTCTTTGAAGATGTTCTAACCATCTAGCAATCAAACACTTAAGTGTCAAATGGTGGACTATATTACATCCACCGTGACAACGCTTGACCGAAAAATAGATTATTTTTCTAGACAATAAAGACTTGTTCGGATGGTATGCACCCCTTATCTTCAACCCTACGATTGTAAGTTCAAGTCACCAAGAAAGCCAAAAAAGATGGGTGCTAAGGAGGGGTAAAACAAAAACAATGCTACCTTTTATTGTAGTATGGTGGAGTTTATGAAGTGATCACTAGGCTGAAGTTTGATAAGCAAGACCATACTATAATCATGAGAATTAGTCTAGGGAAACTAATGTTTTGAGAATCTACACTTCCGAACTATCTTGCATAAGCTATAACAATATTTTGATCCACAGAAAGAGCTGCACTTTTTTAACTACAATAGAATGAAACATTTACATGTTGATCTCTGATGCTAAATGGTTACTACTACTTTAAATCATCGTGATAATAAGGAAACAAACTTAAGAAGTTAAGCAAGAAATTTATGATATTTTGCACGATGCAGCTAACATTGGATAACTCGTGCTATGCACGTGTCTGAAAACTAGTAGTTTGATAAGCAAGACCGTCTTATAAGCATGAGAATTAGTATAGGAAGACAAACATTTTGAGAAACTACACTTTTGGTCTATCTTAAATAATCTATAACAACGTTTTGATCCACAGAAAGAGCTGCAGTTTTGAAACTACATTACAATTGTCATGCTCAATGAACTATATATCCTTCTCCTTTTCTTCTGATAGTCGGTCACCTTTAGTAGGAGGCTGATGTAGCGTAATTCTTTCTTTATACTCCTTTAGTTCCTTCTGGTACCTTTCCTTGTCTTTCACGTCATAGATTTGATAGACCTGTATGTATAGGCTAACAATCATTGTCAAACTCTTTCAATGTCACTATACAATCTAATTTTTATTTTAAGGCTCGAGTTTGCTAATTCGAAAGAAGACGGACCAACTTATGAATCTTCACTTTCCATATCGCTCATTTACAGCCCATGGTCCAATATTAAGAGACAATTATTTTTTCATTCTTAATTGTGATAACTCTTCATAATACAGAATATACAAAATGAGTTTGAGTGTGGTTACCATTTAATCTTCAGGAGATACATTGTTCTAAGATTCTTCAATCATCTTTGTGAATTCCCTTTCTTTATGTGGATAAAGATATTTGAGCATGGAATGTTTTTCTGCAAAGAAGAAGTTGTATCCACTCCTATTAGCGTTTGGGCGATTAGGATCTCCATTCTTCCTCCTCCTGTTCTTCTACCCTGAATGGTGGTGAATGAATGTAAGGTACAATCGCATTGCAATTTTGTGCAGCTAATTTTGAAGAAGATGATGGAGCTTGTTGGTGGGGATGGTAAACTACTCCACTAAGAACTTCATATCCCATTTTCATGGACACAAAATAACCATAGTCGAATTTGACATCAATTGTACCTTATGCTTGGAAACATCTTGACCCTAAATATATAAGAGACTATAACATAACAACCTAGGAGAGAAATTGAATAATGTGAAAAAGAAACAGTCAGGTGCACGAAGCCTTACATATTCACTCAAGGTCGTATGGGTTGCTGATACGAGAGTATTCTATGATGACAAGAATAGACACAAATACTAAAAAAACTACGAAATTGACAAACGAAAAGTAAAAGGATTAAAAGGATAGATGATAGAAAGATAGACACAAGAAGATTACAAAAGGGAAACCAAAGGGTGTATCAAACCTAAAGACCTCCCTCATTGATTACCTACGAGCACCTAGCTCTTACATTGACCGAAAGAGGGATCAGATATCCCTTACAACCACCGTTTCTAAAAAAGGTTCAACATTGACCTTTTTAAGAACTCAACACTCCCTATGGAGTTTTCATGAATTCATCATCATCATTAAACAAAAGATAACTAAAATAAGCCTAGCTACCAAGTATTTATAGTTTGGCTAAATATTACATAATTAGGACCCAAAAGTGACCCAAAATGTAAGAAAAGGCCCAGTAGGGGCTGTTTTGACCCGCTTTTTAAATGCTAGATCGGATCCAAAGCGCCTTGGGTGCATGACCCTTCCAGGGGGTTTTCGAGCCCCGTTTTGCACTCCTTCGACTTTTTCAAAGTCCTTTGACCCTCGTTAATGGCAATATTCATCCATGTGACATATTTTAGTAGCACAAAGGAGTCATCAAGCACCTCGAGCATCATACATATCTCATCCAAAAGTTCGGAGGCAATTTGACTTGTATTATCCTCCCCTTCTTGAAAAGGATTCAACCTCTAATCCTCCCCTTGCAACACCAATAGTATCCTTCCCTTGATACTATTTTTATTTCTCCTGTATTTGAAAATCGTACTCACCCTAAAATAAAAAGAAAATATTTAATGTGCATTAGATGCTAGGTGAATGTGGATGTGTAGGATGGTAGGTGTTCCTTTGAGTTTCTCTATATAATAAAAAAATTCTCGTAATTTTTCTTTAATTCTGGATCTTGAATTTTTCACCCACTCAAATCATTTTCTTACTAAGCTATTTTCTCCATTTTTAGACGTTGTTTTCGCTAAGGCCCCTCCACTCCCCTCTCAAAAATATCATTAGCTTTTCTTGTAAGTACATCTTTGAATTTATTAAGGTTTTCTTACTTCTATCCCATTTTTATTTTCTAAATAACTAGATATAATTTTTTATCTAGATCTGACTATTCAACCTTAAAACTTATTAGTATCGCAAATATGAATATGTGTGGTTGGGGGGGCGGGGGAGAGGGGAAGGGGATTAAACTTTTGAAAATCCTAAGCGAAAAGATTCACGAAATTACTTAATATTATTTTTATCTTGTCCAGTATATGCCAATCGTATTCACCCTAAAACAAAAAAAAATATTTAGTGTGCATTACATGCTAAGTGAATGGGGATGTGCAGTATGGTAGGAACGCCTTTGAGTTTTTCTATGTAATAAATAAATTCTCGTCATTTTTCTTTATCTCAGGGTCTTGAATTTTTCACCCACTAAAATCACTTTATTTCTAAGCTATTTTCTCCATTTTTAGATGTTTTCTCTAAGGCCCCTCCACTCCCCTCTCAAAAAATATCATTAGCTTTTTTTAAAAGTACATCTTTGAATTTCTTCAGATTTTCTTACTTCTATCCGATTTTTATTTTGTAAATAACTACATATAATTTTTAATGTAGATCTAACTATTGGACAGTAAGACTTATTAATATTGTTAGTATGGATGTGTGTGGTTTGGGGTTGGAGAGGGGGTTGGGGGTTGGAGACAAGGTATTAAACTTTGAAAATTCTTAAGCAAAAATGTCACAACTCGAACTAGGGCCTGGTTGTGACGGACATCCCGAACCATGAAAGCTCGAGTGTCCTACTCTATCTGGTAATCATGCACAACATTCACATAATAAAAGGAGATGCGGAAATATAATCTAATACGGAAACATGGTCATACTCTGCATTTAGTTTAACAATAAGGAATGAAATCCGAACTCAACTAAACAACATCTGGAACAGTCTGCGAAATCTCTACTTCATGAAAATTTGACAACTATCTGAAAGCTAGGACAAGGCCCCCATCAGACCAAAATAACGGAATAACATAATCTGAAATAACAGGCCTTCTCGAACAAAGAAGGCTTACCACTGCACAGATCACTTCTCTCTGGGATACTCTACTGATTAGCCGGAGCCTTAGACTAAGCCTCCGAACCTAGGAGGTAGGGGGTCAATACAGATGTACTGGTATACAGAGAAAATCCAAAATAATAATTTATATTCAACATATATGAGAGCAATTTAAAAATAGTTCATACACATATCATATAGTAAGAAATCTCATGGGCATTTCTGAAAGACTCTGAAGGAAAATCATCCGAACTCTGAGACATTCTTTGTTTTACTTCTGCGCTAGGTGGTATATCCTACAACTCTGAAATTCCACGGGCCATATGAAATCCGTCATTGACTCGGCGGAAAAGCCTCCTGCCAAGTGTGCCGCAAGGGTTGGAGTCTCTGAACTCTAGCCCTCTTCAGGCAACCACCTAACTCTCTTTATGCCCATTTTTAACTCTTTAAGACATGCATTCTCTGAAAACATACTCTGAAAACTCTAACTCTGTTATGGCATATATTTATATGGTATCGTCATACCATTGACTTGCAAGTCACATCTCTGAGCCATTATTAGCATATAATAATCTTTGTTTCAAAACGTAAATCAGGGACCACCATATCAATAAATCATTTCAAGAAACTTTTTCTTAAAGCTCATGTAAACATATGCAACAAACTATCTTTTTCACCATTTCAAATACACAAGGTGGTCATGTCAAAGATATCAATCATATGCAATTCTTTTTTTTAAGACAAGGACGAAATCATAATAAGAAACTCCTTCTCATCATCATAAAAATCATGTTAAATACTTAAATATTGAAAAGATCCCCTTCAAAACATTAAACAAGCATCTCAAATCATTCCCAATAAGTTCATCAACTCTAAATCATCAAAAAGAGGAGTTTCAATAATAATGCTCTCAATCAAATCTTCAACATCATACATATTCATATAAGTTTAAATCAATTTAAGGGGGAAAGTCCTAAAGACCAAAACAATAATATCATCAACACAATCAAGATGCAAAATTTAAATCATAAGTTCCAAAACCCCTTTAAAATTCATGCTTCATAATCTTTAAATCATGTTCTAGTGTTGATAAGCCCATGTAGTTTTTAGGATAAACCCCATGTACCTCTATTTAGAAAATTAAAGGATGATTCTTGATGCCCACGGCTTGGGGATTCCAAATATTCAATCAATTTCTAAAACCCACAGATGAATCTTGAGTTGTTTGGGTTTTCCTGTTTGAAACCCTAAGGAGTGTTCTTGATGGTTTTTGATGAAAATATTACTAATGAGGTCATTTGGAATTAAAATTTCATGTTTAAGCTGATAAGGGGGTGAAAAATACCCAATAAACTCTTAATGAGATGGAATAAAAATATAACTGGGAGCCCAATTTTATGGACCACCGCGACGCACAACTATCACGGTGGCTCACTGGAAATTGACGAATGGGATTTTTAAGGTCACCGCGACGCGGAGCCATAGCGTTGTCCTACTGGTTGGGACCTGGAACTTCAGCATGACGTGCCACAATCGCACTATGCTACTGGAATTTGACAATTGCTAAATAGGCTCACTCCGCGATGCGTCAAACACCAAAATGACGGTGTTTTATGATTAGGACTTAAATTAGCCACAACTTCTTGCCTGGGTATCGGATTTGGGCGAATCTTATATCGATGGAAAGCTCATTCAATTTCCCATATGATAAAAAGTTAAAATTTGGGAAATTATATATGGTTTAAACTTTACTCATTTTGGAAGCCAAAAATGAGACTAAGTCTCTTTGACACTATTCTAGTCTTTTAACTCTAAGAGCATATTACCACGAGCTAATGCATGGACGATTTTGCGGGGTGTTACAAAGGTACACGAATTACATGATATTATCTTTATATTCTACGATATATGTCAATCATACTCACACTAAAACAGAAAGAAAATATTTATTGTGCATTACATGCTATGCAAATGTGGATGTGCAAGTACATTTTTGAGTTTCTCTATATAAGAAATAAATTCTCGTCATTTTTCTTCAACTTAGGTTATTGAATTTTCAACCCACTCAAATTATTTTATTACTAAGCTATTTTCTACATTTTTAGATGTTGTTGTTTTATCTAAGGCCCCTCCATTCTCCTCTCACAAAATATCATGAACAATTTTTATACGTACATCTTTGAATTTCTTATGGTTTTCCCAATTCTATCCCATTTTCATTTTGCAACTAACTAGATATAATTATTTTATAGATCTTAAATAGATGATAACAATTAGGGTTTAGGCGTGGTTATAAGAAATTGTGGCATGGATAGACCTAGTAACGTTGTAACCCCTAATATAGTCTCTGAGTCCTAAAATTTGATGATTTCAGTGTAGACACGTAATTTTGTCCCTCCCCAAAAATATTTTTATCATTTTTACCCCCGTCTTACTGCGTCCCCTCACCCGTATGATTATATCCCACAAAAATACAAAAAAATAGCAAACCCACTAACAAACCTAATCCCCAATTATTCTTTTATAACAAAATTTACCACTCCTCCTATCAATTTTGGACAACACATCACTACCCCATCACCCCATACCCTACCCTCACCTCACCACTACCCTACCCTACCCCCTTTTACACATTGTTTTGGACCCAGGGAATGGACACGCATAAGGGACCATATATGCACATACATATACAAAAAAAAGGAAAGGGAGACCATTTTTTTTTATTTATTTATTTTGATTTCTGATTCACTAAGATATACCACACCCACATTCACTCACTGGAAGGCCATTAACACATCTCACATATTTCTACACATACACTCACACAGAATCACTAAACAGAATAACACACACAGCCATATCTGCACACACCACACCTCAAATTTTTTTTTCTTCTCCACAAAATAACGACACACTGCACACGCATAAAAAAAATCTCATGAATACACACACCAATTGGGGATTCACCAAGACACAGACAAAAAAAAAATACTCCACACACAGAGAGGAAAATCAGGCGAGGGAAAATTAGTGAATGTGAGTGAGGAGAGAAGGGAGAATCGACAGAGAAAAATAGTTAAGTAAGGTTAATTCTGATTACCAGAGTTCTCTGAAGTCCGTCGAAGCGGAGAGAAGGAACCCGGCTCCACATCATTGCGGAATACGCCAAAAAATATTGGTAAATGATCCATTGCATGTCAATTTCGGTGAGGATTCACCGAAAATACCACCAGTAATCAGTAACTAGGCAAATCCCACCGGAATATCTAAAAATACAAACAAACACCATCGGAAAACCATCCTAAATGACCTAGCTTCGTCCACGATCGAACCCATATAGGAAATTATGAACAGGTTATTTTGGTCCTCGTGGTCTTGTTGTGATTTTGGTGGAAAACAGTGAAGCCGTACCGAGGTTGGGATTGTTCTTGTTGGGGTTTCGAATCGAGGTTCTTCGACACTGATTTTGTCTCTTCATTCTAGTAATATTTAGTTTGAAAGCTTCAAAATGAGGTCTAATTTTATCTTCTCTCCCTTTAATTTTTATGTGAATGTGAATGATTTATGGTTTGACATGTTTGAATCTTTGTTGTGTGTTGGTTGATGTTGCATTTGAATGTGAAAACTTGATTAGTAGTCGAAGAATTGATTAATTGTTTTGAGAATGAATGCGGGAAGGGATTGGTCTCGATAAAAGCAAATTTGGATAAATTTTGATTCATTGATGATGTTGATAGAATCAGGATAGGACGAGTCGGGTAGAAAAATAGTAAGTTCGGATAGGCAAATCTTAGGAATGGTGTTTTGTTGAATGTTGAATGTTTGTTGAACAATTCTCTTTTTCTCGCATTTGGAAATGTATTCATTCAGTCGGGGAATGCCCCGTGGTCATTTGTATTCATTTACCGGGGAATGCCCCGAGGTACCTTGTATTCGGAAGACGTTCGTGATCAAGGCCCAGAACGTCGGGTGGAGTTTAGTTTAGAATAGAATAGGTTTTATATTTCAGCATCTCTTTTATTTTGGATTGTATAATTTGGACTGAACATTACTTTGGTTTGTTTTGAATTTTGTGTGATTTGTCTATTTGCTTGTTTCGCGTGTTTATGTGGTTTGTACATTTGTAATGTCAAATTAGCCTATATGATCCACCAAGAGACCGTGGTCAAACCACGGGATTGAGGGATGCCTAACACCTTCCCCTCGGTCAACAAAATTCATTAGCCGGAATCTCTGTTCGCAGATCAGTTTTTAGAGTCAAACCGTTTCGAAAAGGATTCTCCAAAGGTGACTTGGCACAACATATTATGCCAAGTGGCGACTCTGAATAAGAAAAAATAATAATGTAAATAATCCTTTTTTTTTCTTTTGAAACAAATTTTTCATTTTTGTCACCTTAATAATAAAAACCTTCCAAAACTAAAATCAATCTTTTTGGATGGTGAAAAAGGGGTGTGACAGCTCTGGCGACTCTGCTGGGGACTATTTCAGAATTCGAGCTTTTTTTTTGGAGTCGTATCGGCTTTGTTTGGCATTACGAGTGTATAAGCATTGTTTGTGATTTTTTTTTTGTTTTCACTTTTGTGCGTTTTCGTTGGCATCATTTGCATAACCCGAGTCAATTCTTTCCGCAACAAGTCTCGGAGCGCACGTTGTGCGCATGAACTCTAGTTGAGTCATCTTTATTTTAGGGGGAGCCGTTGGATGTTTGGAGTAGGTGGAAAGAAAAGCAGCCACTATCGACCATATGCTCCCCCGAACGACCTTGTTAGTATACCACAACGTAGGTCAGCCTTTAGGTCATTCTTATGTGCATCATATTGAGACCTAGCGGGGCCCACACGGTTCTTTGTAGGAGACTCACCTCTAAAGCATCTCTACGTGCGAAATGTTGCATCTCTGAGGGTAATGTGGTCATTTGACGTACTGATTTGGGGAAAGCATGTATTAGAAGTAAAGTGTGTAGACAAGAAAGTGTTGAAAAAAAAAGGGAAAGAAAAAGGTGAATCAAAAAGAGTTTCGTAGTTTTTAGATTCTTTATGGCTTTTGTTTTCCACAATTCCACAATTCAAAATTCAAAAAAGATTTTTTTTACTTTTTGCACTCATTTTCAAAAAAAATAAAAAGCATCAAAAAGATTTTCCTTTTGTTTCCTTTAACAAACATTCACAATTCGAAAACTCCAAAAAGATTTTTTAGGAGATTTTTATAAAAAATAAAAATGCAAAAAAGGTGGTAGAAGTTTTGTACATTTCATATAACGAAAATACCAAAAAAAAAATAAAAAATTCTTTCATAGTTGTTGGTGTCATTTTTTTTATGTGAAGTGTCAAATTGAAAACTCAAAAAAAAAAAAGATTTTTGTTATGTTGTTCATCGTATGTCTTTGGTCGTGTCTCAAGTCAGGGTGCAATCCGTTGTTTAATCATTAATTGTCCAATTTGGACGAACTACGCACCGCTAATTCTCTTCTCTCGGGAGTGAGATATGTAGGAAACCTATTGTGGGTTCGGGGATCTTATTTCAAAAATTCAAAAAAATATTTTATTCACTCTTCATTTAGAGTAGGTGTTTCATATACATCTTCAATAGAAAACTACAAAAAGATTTTTCTTTAATAGTTTCAAGCCTCATTTTCATATGAAATTCAAAATTGAAAACCCAAAAAGATTTTTTTTCTTTGGTAATCATAGGTTTCGTTTTGTATAGGTATTTTAAAAGTGAAAAATGTGAAAAGATTTTCGTCAATTCTTTTGACAAATTGTTATTTTCTTTTCTTCTTAAAGTTTCAAGGAAAAGAATGAAAAAAGAGTTTAATTGGCCATTTTGGCAAGACTTCATGAACTACGCACACCTGATTCTTCTCTCTCAGGGGTGAGATACGTAGGAGCCCTTCTAGGGTTCGGTGTTTTTTTTTTCAAGGAAAAAAAAGAAGAAGAGGTTTTGAAAAATCGTTGAACTCTAATGCATTTGCTATCTCTTGTCCAGTTAGTTTAAGGTGGTTGGTTTGTGGCATTTTGGATGGTCCTCCATATTGCTCCAAGTCACAGAGAAAGTTATGGCCAACAAGGATATTGAGTTTGTTTTCACCAATCAGATAGGGAGTTTGGGAAATGAGAATTTAGGAGCTAATGAAGAGATTCGAAAATTAAGGCAACAAATGATAGAAATGCATCGAGCTTGGGCTAACGGGTTGCCTCCTTCTCCAGTTCCCACTGATAATCTGGAGTATCTTTCTAGCTTGCCTCCCATGTCACATGCACAATTTCCCATTTTTGTTGATATGCCACAACATGCATCAGGATCGACTCCGGGGCAACAATATCCAACCACTTCCAATGTTCATTTCCTCACTCCCCAATCCAAGACTACCACATACTTGGCTCCAGCTGCTGTTCATGATTTTTCGGTACCACCCCCACCTGAAGCTCCTACTTTTGATATTTATCCACAAGTTGTGCCTCCCCACTCTACAAGAGAGCCTGCATTGAATATTTTTAGTGATTAGCATTATGCTCTCGAGCCACATTTAAGTCGACTGGTCCTTACGATTGCCCTCAACCGCCTGAATTTCCTCCTATCACTGAGAAGCCTGTTATGACAGAAGAACAAGAGGAAATAGCCAGAAAATTGAGAAGTTTGGAACTGACTATGAAAAACTTTCAAGGACTCTGAGTCCTAAAATTTGATGATTTCAGTGTAGACACGTAATTTTGTCCCTCCTCGAAAATATTTTTATCATTTTTACCCCCGTCTTACTGTGTGCCCTCACCCGTATGATTATATCCCACAAAAATACAAAAAAATAACAAACCCACTAACAAACCTAATCCCCAATTATTCTTTTGTAACAAAATTTACCACTCCTATCAATTTTGGACAACACATCACTACCCCATGCCCCCATACCCTACCCTCACCTCACCACTACCCTACCGTACCCCCTTTTACACATTTTTTTTGGACCCAGGGAATAGACACGCATAAGGGACCATATATTCACATACATATACAACAAAAAGGGAAGGGAGACCATTTATTTTTTTATTTATTTATTTTGATTTCTTATTCACCAAGATATACCACACCCACATTTACTCACTGGAAGGCCATTAACACATCTCACAGATTTCTACACATACAATCACACATAATCACTAAACAGAATAACACACAACCATATCTGCACACACCACACCTCACGAAAAAATATTTTTTTTTCTTCTCCACAAAATGACGACACACTGCACACGCATAAAAAAAATCTCATGAATACACACACACCAATTAGGGATTCACCAAGACATAGACAAAAAAAATACTCCACACACAGAGAGGAAAATCAGGCGAGGGAAAATTAGTGAATATGAGTGAGGAGAGAAGGGAGAATCGACAGAGAGAAATAGTTAAGAAAGGTTAATTCTGATTACCAGAGTTCTCTGAAGTCCGTCGAAGTGGAGAGCAGGAACCCGGCTCCACATCATTGCGGAATCCGCCAAAAAATATTGGTAAATGATCCATTGCATGTCAATTCCGGTGAGGATTCACCGAAAATACCACCAGTAAATAGTAACTAGGTAAATCCCACTGGAATATCTAAAAATACAAACAAACACCATCGGAAAACCATCCTAAACGACCCAGCTTCGTCCACGATCGAACCCATATCGGAAATTATGAACGGGTTATTTTGGTCCTCGTGATCTTGTTGTGATTTTGGTGGAAAACAGTGAAGCCATACCGATGTTGGGATTGTTCTTGTTGGGGTTTCAAATCGAGGTTCTTCGGCACTGATTTTGTCTCTTCATTCGAGTAATATTTAGTTTGAAAGCTTCAAAATGAGGTCTAATTTTATCTTCTCTCCCTTTAATTTTTATGTGAATGTGAATGATTTGTGGTTTGACATGTTTGAATCTTTGTTGTGTGTTGGTTGATGTTGGATTTGAATGAGTAAACTTGAATTAGTAGTTGAAGAATTGATTAATTGTTTTGAGAATGAATGCGGGAAGGGATTGGTCTCGATAAAAGCAAATTTGGATAATTTTTGATTCATTGATGATGTTGATAGAATCATGACAGGACGAGTCGGGTAGGAAAATAGTAAGTTCGGATAGGCAAATCTTAGGAATGGTGTTTTGTTGAATGTTGAATGTTTGTTGAACAATTCTCTTTTTCTCGCATTTGGAAATGTATTCATTCAGTCGGGGAATGCCCCGTGGTCATTTGTATTCATTCACCGGGAAATACCCCGAGGTACCTTGTATTCGAAAGACGTTCGTGATCAAGGCCCGAAACGTCGGGTGGAGTTTAGTTTAGGATTAGTTTAGAATAGAATAGGTTTTATATTTCAGCATCTCTTTTATTTTGGATTGTATAATTTGGACTGAACATTACTTTGGTTTGTTTTAAATTTTGTGTGATTTCTCCGTTGGCTTATTTCGCGTGTTTATGTGGTTTGTACATTTGTAATGTCAAATTAGCCGATAAGCTCCACCAAGTGACCGTGGTCGAACAACGGGATCGAGGGGTGCCTAACACCTTCCCCTCAGTCAATAGAATTCCTTAGCCGGAATCTCTATTCGCAGATTAGTTTTTAGAGTCAAACCGTTTTGAAAAGGATTCTCCAAAGGTGACTTGGCACACCAGATTATGCCAATTGGCAACTCTGAATAAGAAAAAATAATAATGTAAATAATCCCTTTTTTTTTCTTTCGAAACAAATTTTTCATTTTTGTCACCTTAATAATAAAACCCTTTCAAAAATAAAATCAATCTTTTTGGATGGTGAAAAAGGGGTGTGACAGTCAGAAGTTTGATCATATGCTTTTCAAATTAAAAGAACCAGTTACTAAATTACAGGCTACAATGTTTCAAGGTCTACTAATGCCACAATTTCTTATAACCGCGCCTATACCCTCATGTTATCATCCATTTTAGATCTATATACAAAAATTATACTTAGTTACAAAATCAAAATGGGATAGCAATAAGAAAACCTTAAGAAATTCAAAGATGTACTTATATAAAAAGCAAATGAAATTTTGTGATACGGGAGTGGAGGGAACTTAGCGAAAACAACATCTAAAAATGGAGAAAATAGTTTATTAAGAAAATGATTTGAGTGGGTAGAAAATTCAAGATCCTTTGATAAAGAAAAATGACGGAAATTTATTTATTATTTAGAAAAACTCAAAAGGGCAGCTACCCATCCTGTACATCCACATTCACTTAGCAGTTAATCCACATAAAATATTTTCCTTCTATTTTAGGGTGAGTACGATTGACATATACTAGAGAAGATAAAAATAATACGAACTAATTTCATGTACCTTTATACTTAGGATATTCAAAAGTTTAATACCTCCCCCCCTCCTCCCCCCCTCCTCCCCCCCCCCATATCCATACTAGCGATACTAATAAGTCTTAAGCTCAAATAATCAGATATATATAAAAAATTATAGGTAGTTAGTTACAAAATGAAAATGGGATAGAAGTAAGAAGCCTTAAGAAATTCAAAGATGTACTTAAAAAAAAATATAATGATATTTTTTGAGAGGGGAGTGGAAGGGCCTTAGCGAAAACAACATCTAAAAATAGAGAAAATAGCTTAGTAGGAAGCTGATTTGTGTTGGTGAAAAATTCAAGACCCTGAGATGAAGAAGAATGACGAGAATTTATTTATTATCAAGAGAAACGCAAAGGTGTACCTACCAATTTTGCACATCCACATTCATTTAGAATGTAATGTACATTAAATATTTTCTTTAAGTTTTAGGGTGAGTACTGGTATATATCGGAGAAGATAAAAATAATATCAAGTAATTTTGTGTACCTTTTTGCTTAGGATTTTCATAAGCTTAATTCCTTCCCCCCCCCCCCCACCCTCCCCACCCCCTCCCCAAACCACACACATCTATATTTGCGATACTAATAAGTCTTACGGTCCAACAGTCAGATTTATATAAAAAAAATATAGATTTAGTTACCAAAAGAAAATGGGATAGAAGTAAAAAAATCTTAAGAAATTCTAAGATGTGCCTATAGAAAAAGATAATGATATTTTGTGAGAGGGGAGTGGAGGGCTTTAGAGAAAACAACAACATTTTAAAATAGAGAAAATAGCTTAGTAAGATAATGATTTGAGTAGGCGGAAAATTCAAGATCCCGAGATGAAGAAAATTAGGAGATTTTGTTTATTATATAAACTCAAATGCGTACTTACCCACCCGGCACATTCACATTCACTTAGCATGTAATACTCATTAAAAATTTTCTTTCTGTCTTAGGGTGAGTACGATTGGCATATACAGGAGAAGATAAAAATACTATCAAGTAATTTTGTGTACCTTTTTGCTTAGGATTTTCAAAAGTTTTATCCATTTCCCCCCTCCCTCCCCACCAAACCACATGCATCCATATCCGCGGTACGAATAAGTCTTAAGGTCCATTAGTCAGATCTATATGAAAACTCATATCTAGTTATCTACAAAATGAAAATAGGATAAAAGAAAGAAAACCATAAGAAATTTGAAGATGTAATTATTAAAAAGATAATGATATTTTCTGAGAGGCGAGTGGAGGGGACTTACAGAAAACAACAACATCAAAAAATGAAGAAAATAACTTAGTAAGAAAATGATTTGAGTGGGTGGAAAATTCAAGACCCTGAGAAGAAGAAAAAAGACAAGAATTTGTTTATTGTATTGATGCACTTCAGTTGGTCAAGGTCAAGAGACCCTCGCTCCCTAGTCTTTGCAAGCCTATACAACTTTTTATCCCCGCATTTATTCTCTAAAGCTGCATACAAGCTCTCTAAAGTTGTTGTCTTACCTGTTGAAACCGCTAACTTAGCTTCTCTTCTGGCTACCTTATACTACTCCTTATTCACCTTTCTTTCTTCATCATCTTTTCTATCAACCAACTTAGCATAAGCTACCTTCTTAATATCCACCTTCCTCTTAACTTTTTCGTTTCACCAGCAGTCCCCCCGGAGCTTGCTAGATCGGTCACTCAAGATACCCAACACCTCTCTAGTGGTCTCGCTAATGCAATTGGAAGTCGTCTCCTACATACAATTCATATCCCCTCTACTCTCCCAAGCCCCCTAGACATAAACTTCTCTCCTATTTCTAAAGAACTAGCTGAAATTAAGCTACCTCACTTAATCCTGAGCCAATCTTCTATTGTCACGACCCGAACTGAGGCCCTGGCCACGACGATCATCCTGAATCATGAAGGTCCGAGAGACCTTCTAACCGGAAATCATATGCATAATCCATATACTTAAAAATAAATGAGGAAAAACATAACAATACAGAAACATGATCATCTTATTTCAACTAACAATATGATTATGAAATCCATAAAACATTCAACAACATCTAACACCAGTCTACGAAATCTCTAACAATTACAAAACCAATATCTATCTAAAACTGGGAGAAGGCCCCAATTTGGACCATAAACCAATATAAAAAACAATGTTCCAAAATAGGCCTTTCAAAATAAGGGAGGCTCACCAACTAAAACTTCTGACCGAATTGATCTACTGCCTAGTGAGACCCCGAGATGGAGCCTCAGATCCTGAAATATAGGGGTCAATACAGATGTACTGGTATGCAGAGCAATAAAAAATAATGTACTTTTATACAATATAAGTGAGAGAATTTCATAAAAAAATTTACATACCATATATGAAAAACACATGGGCATACTTTAAATGACTTTGAAACATTTCCTTGAAATCATGAACCAAACATTATGTTACTTCTGAGCTAGATGGTACACCCTACAATCTGTAATTTCAAGGGCTATATGGAATCCACCCTCTACTCAGCGGCCAAGCCTCCAATCAAAGTTTGTCGCAAGGATTGGAGTATCTATAAGGGGAGACACGCAAAACCATACAATATGGTGCCATGATCCCCAATCAAATCAACATGTCATGGTAGTGAACAAGACCACATAGCGTGGATCCTAACCATAGTCCTAAATGTGGATGACATGAATCAAGGTACACAAGACCACAGAGCATGGTACCATAACCTCGTGTCGGCAAATCACAGTTTCTAGCATTGAGTCTTTTAACTCGTACTTTCTTCGGGTAACCATCTAACTATCTTTAATCCCATTTTTAACCTTTTAAACATGCATTTTTATGAATTCAAAATCTGAAAATTTGAGTAAAATCTATATTTTATTCTTTCTTGAATCTGCTATGGCATTCATCTGTTTGGTATCGTCATACCAAGACTTGCAAGTCATATCTCTATGCCATGCATTATCATATTACAGCTCTTTCATTCAAACAATGTTTAGAACACCTAGTCATTCATATAGTACAATAGGATTCATTTTTCAAAACATATGTCAAACTATGCAAAGATTCTCTTTTTCAATATTTCAACAAATGGTGGTCAATTTCTCGAAACAATCATGCAATTCCTTTGATTATCAGATTTAGCATTTAAAATAAGAAATTATCCCTCTCTTCAATTCACAATCAACATAAAATCCATATAAGTTAGTTAACTCTTGGTTCATGCTTTAAGACATGCAATTGAATAACCCTTAACTTGTAAATCAAGAAATAACATAACGAGAGAGGGAAATTCATTCTTCATGCCCTCAATTCATATTTTCAAACTTCAAACATATACATACATATCATATATATATGATCAAAAATCTATCTTTAAGGGAAGGCCTCAAAACCAAAACATTTTATTGTTAAAAAGGACTCATAATGCATAACCTTTGAATTGTTCTAAAAACCCTTCATGAGTATATGATTACATAATTTTTGAAACTTACTAAAACGATTTCAATATGCCCATGTATTTTAGGAAAACCCTACGTACCTTATGTTGTTTAGTTGTGAAGATTGGACTTAAATCTTGACCCTTTTTTTTCAAATCTTGAACTTAGAGGAAAACCCTAGTTTGATCTTGTTTTTGAGAGTGGAGAGGATTTGAGATGTTGAAAACTGATAGACAAATGGATTATAACGCTTATGATACAATTTATATTCATGGTGTAGGTTTTAGGGTTAGGAAAATACCAAAATACCCCTAAAGAAACCAAACAAATCATAGATTTTCTTCAGTTGATGACCAAGGTTGATGGCCCATCACTCAGGTGATAGCTCGTCACCTAGGTCATCACTTTTGGGCTGGATTTTACCACTTACTGACCTAGGCTGACAACTAGGGATGATGGGTCATCACTTATTTGTTGGACCGTCAACTAGGTCATCACCTAGTTGATAAGTCGTAAACTTTGTCGTCACATTTTGGCAGACAGACACTTCGAAAGTATAATGAGCATAACTTTCTACTCCGAAATCGGATTAAGGTGAAACTAGTTGCGTTGGAACGAAGACTCAAAGATCTTTCTTTTGGTGCATGGAAAGACACGTAAATCATTATATAATAGGAGTAATGGTCGTTGAAATTTGACCCAAGCTGAAAAATTCAATAAAACTTAATCGATAGAAAGGTTCTCAACTCGTCTTTGAGTTAGGAGATATTTGTGACCTCAAATCGTATCCAAAGGTATTCCCACACTATATAATTTATAATAACACATATATTAACAAGGAATCATTTGATCTGGGTCTATACGTGTAGGAACGATGGTTTAAATTCTAGCCCGAATCTTTTTGCCCATATTGATAACTAAGTCCATCACCAACAACTTATGTTGACTCAAAAGATTCTTTCTAGGTATGACCTTACAGTCTCTAAAAATTGCTCTATCACCTTTCTTAAGTAGCAGAAAAGTCTATCTGGGTCTTGGCCACCGAACTACAAAAAGTAATAAGGTGGTCCACCCTCTTTGTGAATCTCGAATTTTACCACCCACAACCCAAAAGTCCTAGCAAAATCCAAAAAAGAATCTTCTCATTCATTTCGTTCCCCCAAATTGAAACCGCCATGCACATCGTCATAACCTCTCTGTAAAGACCCAATATTTCCATTGAAATCCCCTCCAACGAAAAACATCTCTTTGCTCAGAACACCTCTCGCCACCTCATCCAAAGCCTCCAAAAGTTCCTCTTCTCCTCCTCGTCCAATCCTGCTTGCACAGTGTAGGCACTAATAACGATCAAAGTAGACCATCCAATGACCAATCTAATCGACATCAACCTATCGACAACCCGCTTAACCTTGTCCACCTGCCCCCTAAGCTTTTCATATACGAAGATACCTAATCTATTGCTATGCCTCATGTTACTCAAGTACCACAACTTATACTTGTCCATATCAGTCGCCTTAGAGCCTATCCATTTAGTTTTCTGGTCACAAGCTATACTAATCCTTCTCTTCCTAAGAATCTTCATGAGCTCTATTGACTTACCTTGAAGAATGCCTATGTTCTAAGACCTAATTCTTAATTTGAAATCTCCCTTACCCACCTAACCCTACTACCCCTAACCCCAACCCCAAACTCGAACCTAGACCCACCCCTAACCCATTATTAGACCCAGACCCCATCCTTACCCTATACCCTAATCATGTCCCCAAACCTAACCCCGACCCAGAACGTGACACTAGTTTACCATCGTCCACCACAACCACCACTCAAAAGGAGATGAGAAAAAAAATAGCAAATAGTTAGGGCTAAAAAACAAATAGGAAAGGCTAAAATGATGAAAAGGTAATAATGAGAAAAATCTATTGGAAAAAAATCAAGAAACAACCACGTATGGCCAGGACCACAAAACCAATAAGCTATAACACAAGTTTGACAAACAACAATCAATAACAAGAAATATACAAGTCACACTAACTTTGGTTATCTTTAGAAAGTAGCCCCAACACAAGAAGAAAATGCCAACCCATACCACATTAAATAGATATACTAGTCTTAACTAACTCCTACCCAGTTAAAGAGAAATAGGAACCAATAATCCTAAAATAACAGTCAAGATATACAACACGAAATCAAGATAGAATAGACTGAAAAATATGTATCAAAGACACAAGACGTATCCGCCTCCAAATAATAAGGAACCTAGACCAGAATAACTAAAAGATGTGAAATGAGTGCATCTGATCCAATGAGAAGATGAAGTGAGGATGTTTTCTTGATCGTTTTGTCGTATTCAGGAAAGTTGGTGGACAAATTGGTTGACGAAATATTGCTGACACCTCCTTTACCTTCTGCTGATATCGACCCTGAAATAGAACATCGACAAATAAATTGGCTGCCAAAAAATGTATGTCGCGATCTGCCAGAAAAACCTGGTGCCGGAGTATTGCCTCGGGAGATTCATCGGAAGGACTTTGAAAAATTAGATCTGGGTTACAACTGTTTCTTGGTCATTGCCAGAACAACGATTCCAATAGTGGGATTGGTTTGTGTCTCACTGAAAAATATGGGGTACCGGTCGTGATGGTGGTAACTAGTCAGAGAAGAGGGTGGAGACAGAGAATAAATAGGAGAGAGAAATGGGTTGAAAAGATTTGAGAGAATATTACCTTACTGTCATGACCCTAACTAGGGCCTGGCCGTGACGGACATCCAGAACCATGAAAGCCCGGGTGTCCTACTCTAACTGGTAATCATGCACAACATTCACATAATAAAAGAAGATGCAAAAATATAATCTAATACGGAAACATTGTCATACTAGGATTTAGTTTAATAATAAGGAATGGAATCCGAAATCAACTAAACAACATCTGGAACAGTCTATAAAATCTCTACTACATGAAAATCTGACAACTATCTGAAAATTGGGACAAGTCCCCTAGTAGACCAAAACAACGGAATAACATAATCTGAAATAACATGCCTTCTGGAACAAAGAAGGCTCACCACCACACGGATCACTTCTCTATGGAATACTCTACTGATTAGCCGGACCCTTAGACTGAGCCTCCAAACATGGGAGGTAGGGGGGTCAATACAGATGTACTAGTACACAGAGGAAGTCCAAAATAATCATTTATATTCAACATATATGAGAGCAATTTAAAGCAGTTCATAAATATGCCATATAGTAAGAAATCACATGGGCATTTTCGGAAGACTCTGAAAAAAATCATCTGAACTCTGTTACACTCTTTGTTTTACTTCTGCACTAGGTGGTGTACCCTATAACTCTAAAATTCCACGGGCTATATGAAATTTGCCATTGACTCGGCGGGGAAGCCTCCAACCCAAGTTGGAGTCTCTGACTCTGCTACGCCACACGGCCGTCGCCAGCGTAAAATAATATACCCGGATCGGAAAATCACGGTTTTAGGCTAAGAGTTACTTGAACTAATGCCCTCTTCGGGTAACCACCTAACCCTCTTTAAGCCTATTTTTAACTCCTTAAAGCATGCATTCTCTAAAAACATATTCTGAAAACATACTCTATTATGACATACATGTTTATGGTATCGTCATACCATTGACTTGCAAGTCACGTGTCTGAGCCATTAATAGCATATAATAATCTCTATTTTCAAAACATAAGTTTGGGACCACCATATCAATAAATCAATTCAAAGAAACTCATTCTCAAACCTTATGTAAACACATATAAGACACTCTTTTTGTCAAGCATTTCAATAATACAAGGTGGTCATGTCAAATTTCTCAATCACATGCAACTCTTCCTCATTTAAAATAAACGTGTAATTATATCAAGAAGCTCCCTCTCATCATCTCTAAATCATGCTAATACACTAAGGTATTGAGAAAACTAGTTTCAAAACCATAATTCATGCATTTCAAATCATTCACAATAAGATCATGAACTTGAATTTATCACAAGGGAGGGACTTAATAGTATGTGCTCTCAAACAAATCTTAAATTTCAATTTCATACATATACAGATACTTGTAAATCAATTTAAGGGGATGAGGACTAAAGGCCAAAACAACAATATCAATAACATGCATAAAGCATAATAAAAATCATTGATTTCAAACCCCTTTAACAAATTCATGCTTTATAATCTTTCAATCATAATTGAGTGTTTTCAACAAGCTCATGTATTTTTAGGATAAACCCTACATACCTCAATTTACGAATTTGATGAATGATTCTTGAAGCCTACGACTTGAGGATTCTAAATCTTCAATCAATCTTGAAAATCCACGGTTAAATCTTGAGTTATTTGGGTTTTTAGTTTGAAACCCTATAGAGTGTTCTTGAGTAATTTGGATGATTGTGAATGTATTCTAGTGTAATTGGGATTAAATCCCGTGTTTAAGCTAATAAGGGGGTGAAAAATAACCAATATACCCTTAATGAGATGGAATAAAAAATATAACTGGGAGCCTGATTTCATGGGCCATCGTGATGCGCCAAAATCGTGGTGGCTCACTGGAAATTGACAAATGGGATTCTTAAGGTCACAACAACGCGGAGCCATCGCGTTGTCCCTCTGGTTGGGACCTAAAAATTCAGTACGATGCGCCATAATCGCGTTATGCTACTGGAATTTGACAATTTCTAAATAGGCCCTCTCCGCGACGCGCCAAGCACCAAAATAATGGTGTTTTACGACTAGAACTTAAATTAGCCATAACTTCTTGCCCAGGTATCGGATCTGGGAAAATCTTATATCAACGGAAATCTCATTCAATTTTCCACATGATACAAAGTCAAAATTAGGGAAAATATCTATGGTTTAAACTTTAGTCACTTTGGAAGTAAAAAATAAGACTGTTTCTTTGACACAATTCTAGTCATTTAACTCTAAGAGCATATTACCATGAGCTAACACATGGACAATTTTTGTGGGGTGTTACATTATCCCCCCTTGGGATTAGTCATCCCCGAATGATGATGCGGAACACAGAGAAGAACGATTTAAAGTATACTAAGTCCATAAAAGAATAAGACAAGGATTGTACCTTCCATTTCGTCATCCACCGGATCGAATAAGTTTGGGTATCTATCTCTCATGTCATTTTTTGATTCCCAAGTTGCTTCCCCAACTTTATGATTTCTCCACAACACCATAACCGACATTATCTCTTTGCTCCTCAACTTCCGAACTTGGAAATTTAAGATTGCAATAGATTCCTCTTCTTATGCTAATGAGTCTGTCACCTTGATGTCCTCTACAGGCAACACTAGGGAATGGTCTCCAATACATTTCTTCAGCATGGATATGTGAAATACCGAATAAATAGAGCCCAAACTTGCAAGCAACTCTAACTTATAAGCAACTCCCCCTATCCTTCTCAAAATCTGGTATGGCCCTATATAGAGAGGAATCAACTTACCTCTCTTCTCAAAACGTATGACTCCCTTCATAGGAGAAACTTTGAGAAATACCCAATCACCAACCTCAAACTCTAAGTCTCTTCTCCTAACATTGGCGTAGAACTTCTGTCAACTCTGGGCTATCTTAAGTCATTCTCTAATAATATTCACTTCCTCCATTGCCTGATGAACAAGATCAGGCCCAAACAACTGAGTCTTACCAACTTCATACCACCCTATTGGCGACCTACATCTTTTTCCATACAATACCTCAAAAGGAGCCATCTTAATACTGGCATGGTAGCTTTTATTATATGAAAACTCTATCAATGGTAAGTGATCCACCCAACTCCCCTTGAAGTCAGTTATGCAGGACCTTAACATATCCTCAAGAGTCTGAATGTTGCTCTCAGCTTGCCCATCAGTCTGAGGGTGGAATGCAGTACTTAGGTTCACTTGGGTACCTAAACCCCTCTGAAAAGACCTCCAAAACTGCGAAGATAATTGCGTACCTTGGTCAGATACGATGGATACAGGTGCTCCATGCAAATGGATTATCTCCTCAATGTACATCTTGGCATAGTCATCTCCCGAATAGTTAATTCTGACGGGCAGAAAGTAGGCTGACTTGGTCAGTCAATCAACAATCACCCAAATTGAATCATACTGGCTTTGAGACCTCAAAAGTCGTGTAATGAAGTTCATATTGATTATCTCCCATTTCCACAAAGGCAAGGCTATCTCTTGGGAAGTACCACTTGGCCTCATATTCTCTACTTTTACTTGTTGACAATTCAAACAATTGGCAATAAAATTAGCCACATCATGCTTTATATTATTCCACCAGTAAATAGCTTTCAGGTCATGATACATCTTAGTAGAGCCTGGGTGAACAACATACCTCGAAGTGTGAGCTTCATCAAGGATTCTCTTTCATAACCCATGTATATCTGGCATACATAGTCTGCCCTGATATCTCAAAACTCCATCACCACCAATTTAAAAAAACATCACCTTCTGTTGACCCACATCTTTCTTGATCTACATCAAGATGGGATCTTCAACTTACTTCTCTTTAACTTCATCACAAAGAGAAGATTTAGCTACCTCATGAACAAACACTCCCCCATCTTCGGAATCCAAGAGTCGCACTCCTAGATTTGTAAGTCGGTGAATATCCTTCACTATCTCCCTCTTTCCCTTTTCAACATGCGAAAGACTACCCATAGATAACCTACTGAGGGCATCGGCTACCATATTTGCCTTGCTCGGATGGTAGTGCAGGCTCATGTAATAATCCTTTAAAAGTTCCAACTAACGTCGTTTCCTGAGGTTCAATTCTTTCTGCGAGAAAACATACTGCAAACTCTTGTGGTTAGTAAATATATCAACATGTACCCCATAGAGATGATACCGCCAGATTTTAAGTGCAAACACCACAACCACTAACTCCAAGTCATGGGTACGGTAATTTTGCTCATGCACTTTTAACTTCCTAGACGCATAAGCCACCACTTTACCATGCTGCATAAGTACACACCCAAGTCCCACATGGGATGCATCACAGTACATAACAAACCGTTCCGTACTTTCCAAAAGAGTCAAAATAGGAGCAGTTATCAACTTATCTTTTAACTTGTCAAAACTATTTTCACAAGAGTCAGATCATACGAACTTCACTTTTTTCTGAGTCAACTTAGTAAGTGGTACAACTATGGAAGAAAAACTCTCTACAAATCTTTTGTAATACCCTGCCAAACCTAAGAATCTCCGAATATCAGTTGGAGTCATGGGTTTTGGCCATTTTCTTACTCCCTCAATCTTTTGGGGATCAACGTTAATCCCGTCACTAGACACGATATGACCCAAGAAAGAAATAACATTAAGATAAAATTCGCACTTGGAAAATTTTGCATACAAATCATGATCTTCTAGAGTCTGAAGGATGATTTGGAGGTGATTGGCATGGTCCTCCTCACTCTTAGAATAAATTAGAATATCATCAATGAAAACTATAACAAAAAGATCTAAAAACTGATGGAACACCCTATTCATAAGGTCCATGAAAGCCACAGGGGTGTTAGTCAACCCAAAGGACATGACTAAGAATTCATAATGACCGTATCAGGTTTGGAAAGCTGTTTTGGGAATTTATGACTCTCTAACCTTCAACTGATGGTATCCCAAATGAAGGTCTATTATTGAAAAATAATTAGCACCTTGAAGTTGGTAAAAAAGATCATCAATTCTAGGAAGAGGATATTTATTTTTAACAGTGACCTTATTCGCTGATGGTAATCTATACACATACGCAGGGAACCATCTTTCTTTCGCATGAAGAGTACAGGTGCACCCCAGGGAGAAACACTAGGATGGATAAAACCTTTATCTAGAAGATCTTCTAGCTGCTCTTTCAACTCCTTCAACTCTGCAGGGGCCATTCTATATGGCGGAATAGAGATGAGATGGGTATCAGGCAATAAATTAATACAAAAATCTATCTCCCTATCAGGTGGTATTCCTGGGAGATCATCTGGAAAAACTTCTGGGAACTTATTCACCACAGGGACGGACTGAAGAGAAGGCTTTCAGTATTCGAATCTTTAACCCGAATAAAATGATACAAACAACCCTTAGAAATAAGTTTACGGGATCTGAGACAAGAGATGAACTTCCCTCTAGGTGCTAAAGAATGTCCCTCCCATTCTATTTCTGGTTCATTCGAGAAAGAGAAAGTAACTTTTTGGTTTCTACAATTTAGTGTGGCATAGCACGAATAAAGTCAATCCATCCCTAAGATAGCATAAAAATCAACCATGTCTAAGTCTACGAGTTCAGCCGCAATATCCCTCCCACAAATAGTCACCACACAATTTCTATACACCTTCCTAGCTACAACTGAGTCTCCCACCAGAGTGGAACCAGAAAAAGGTTCAACAATTACATCGAGCTCAAACCCAAAACCAACAGCCACATAAGGGGTCATGTAAGACAGGGTAGACACGAGATCAAGTAATATATAAACATCACAGGAAAAGATTTGCAACTTACCAGTAACTATATCCGGTGAGGCCTCTACCTCTTGGCAGTTGGTCAAGGCGTACAACCGGTTGCGGCCGTTTCCGAAGGCTGAAGTGGCACCCTTCTGAGGTGGTGGTGGTGAAAAAGAATTATCCTGTGACTTTGCTCCACCAATATTACCCTTTGTTGTCGGTCATTATCTCTAGATATGGCCCGGCTGGCCACACGAATAACACACCATAACGCCAAACTGACATCTCCCTGGATGATTCCTCCCATGTTTTTCACAGCGCGGGTATGTCCGAGAGGTCTGAACTATACTTCCTTGAGACCTTGAACCCTGCATCATCGGCCCCTGCCTATACTAAAAATCCTGAATGTGCTGTACGGCTAGGGTCTGGTCACCGGGGCACTGGCTATAGACTGCACATTACCCCAATTCGTTTTTTTCTACCATTTGTTACCCCAATTCCCACTCTGCTACTGACTATAGCTCTGGTCTACTATTTTGGCTCTCTTTACCTATCTATCCTTCTCTTTCGATTCAACGATTTTCTTTTTCTTTTCCTCAACTTACTGCATGTGGATTGATAGTCTGGCAAAATCCATGTCCCGGTTCAGCATTGCTCCCTGACATTCAAACACTAAGTCATCTGAAAGGCCAGATGCAAATTTTTTCATTCGGGCTCTCATGTTACTAGTCATCTCTGGAGAATAATGGGATAGTTGGTTGAATCTCAGAGTGTACTCCTTGACACTTATCTTACCCTGCTTTAGATTCATAAACTCTTCAGCTTTGGCCTCCCTCAGCTCAAGAGGAAAGAATCAATCAAGGAAGGCTTCCACGAACTCGACCCAAATTGTGGCTCAGCATGCTCACTCTTTGAATCTTCCCACTCTTTATACCATTGGTTTGCTACATCCTTAAGTTGGTAAGCCGCTAACTCAACCCCTTGTACCTCATCTACATGCATCACATTAAAGATTTTCTCTATCTCATCCACAAACTCCAGTGGATCCTCTTCTACCTTGGTACCAGTAAACTTGGGCAGGTTTATTCTCATGAACTGGCCCACTCTTGTAGCCTCAGACGTATCAGATTCAGACCCAATATATTCTGACCGTTGAGTCCTTGTGGATACCAACTGGGCGAGCATGTGAATGGACTGTCTGAATTCTACATTAGATACCTCTCTCTCGCGATGCTGAGTGCGGTTAGTCCCCGTTCGGGAAGCTCTGAGTGCCCTAAGTGGGCTGGTCTGAGTAGGTGGTACTCTCAGAGTAGCATCAATCTCCAGAGTCTAAGCTCTATTTTGGGTCATCATCCTATGAGTCGGATGTACCTCATCTGTCTGTGCATTCTGATCGATAGTATGACGAGGAGGCATAATTGTTTTTCTGACACACAAGAGAGCATCGATTAGGGGACAACTCAGACTCTGAAGCATGAACTAAACCACAAAGAAGAGAAAAGTTCCTAAATTCCTTGTAGCCTCCTGCTTATAAGTGTGTCTCTCTACACACCCATAAAGAAGATTCTACCCGATGCAATTTTGTAGACACCCTGGGAGCATGAACCGTTCTCTGATACCAAGTTTTTCATGACCTGAACTAGGGCTTGGCCATGATGGACATCCCGAACCATGAAGGCCCAGGTGTCCTACTCTAACTGGTAATCATGCACAATATTCACATAATAAAAGAAGATGCGGAAATATAATCTGATATGGAAACATGGTCATACTTTGGATTTAGTTTAACAATAAGGAATGAAATCAATCCGAAATCAACTAAACAACATCTGGAACAGTCTGCGAAATCTCTACTACATAAAAATCTGACAACTATCTGAAAACTGGGACAAGGCCTCCAGTAGACCAAAATAATGGAATAACATAATATGAAATAATATACCTTCTGGAACAAAGAAGGCTTACCACCACACGGATCACTTCTCTCTGGAATACTCTACTGATTAGCCGAACCCTTAGACTGAGCCGCCGAACCTAGGAGGTAGGGGGAAGGTCAATATAGATGTACTAGTATACAAAGAAAATTCAAAATAATCATTTATATTCAACATATATGAGAGAAATTTAAAGCATTTCATAAATATGCCATATAGTAAGAAATCACATGGGCATTTTTAGAAGACTCTAAAAATAATCATCTGAACTCTGCGACACTTTTTGTTTTACTTCTGCACTAGGTGGTGTACCCTGCAACTCTGAAATTCCACGGGCTATATGGAATCCGCCATTGACTTGGCGGGGAAGCCTCCAACCCAAGTATGCCGCAAGGGTTGGAGTCTCTGACTCTACGCCACACGACCGTCGCCAGCGTTAAATAATATACCCTGATCGGCAAATCACGATTTTAGGCTAAGAGTTAGTTGAACTAAATCCCTCTTCGGGAAATCACCTAACCCTCTTTAAGCCTATTTTTAACTCCTTAAAGTATGCATTCTCTGAAAACAAATTCTAAAAACATACTCTATTATGACATACATGTTTATGGTATCATCATACCATTGACTTGCAAGTCACGTGTCTGAGCCATTAATAGCATATAATAATCTCTATTTTCAAAACATAAGTTTGGGACCACCATATCAATAAATCAATTCAAATAAACTCTTTCTCAAACCTTATGTAAACACATATAAGACACTCTTTTTGTCAAGCATTTCAATAATACAAGGTGGTCATGTCAAATTTCTCAATCACATGCAAATCTTCCTCATTTAAAACAAACGTATAATTATATCAAGAAGCTCCCTCTCATCATCTCTAAATCATGCTAATACACTAAGGTATTGAGAAAACTAGTTTCAAAACCATAATTCATGCATTTCAAATCATTCACAATAAGATCATAAACTTGAATTTATCACAAGGGAGGGACTTAATAGTCTGTGCTCTCAAACAAATCTTAAATTTCAATTTCATACATATACAGATACTTGTAAATCAATTTAAGAGGATGAGGACTAAAGGCCAAAACAACAATATCAATAACATGCATAAAGCATAATAAAAATCATTGATTTCAAACCCCTTTAACAAATTCATGCTTTATAATCTTTAAATCATAATTGAGTGTTTTCAACAAGCCCATGTATTTTTAGGATAAACCCTACGTACCTTAATTTAGGAATTTGATGAATGATTCTTGAAGCCTACGATTTGGGGATTTCAAATTTTCAATCAATCTTGAAAATCCATGGTTAAATCTTGAGTTATTTGGATTTTTAGTTTGAAACCCTAGAGAGTGTTCTGGAGTAATTTGGATAATTGTGAATGTATTCTGGTGTCTTTGGGATTAAATCCCGTGTTTAGGCTGATAAGGGGGTGAAAAATACCCAATATACCCTTAATGAGACAAAATAAAAAATATAACTGGGAGCCCGATTTCATGGGCCACCGCGATGTGCCACAATCGCGGTGGCTCACTGGAAATTGACAAATGGGATTCTTATGGTCACCGTGTTCCAGAGCCATCGCGTTGTCCCTCTGGTTGGGACCTGAAACTTCAGCGCGACATGCCACAATCGTGCTATGCTACTGGAATTTGGCAATTTCTAAATAGGCCCTCTCCGCGACGTACCAAGCACCAAAATGATGGTGTTTTACGACTAGAACTTAAATTAGCCATAACTTCTTGCGCGGGTATCGGATTTGGGAGAATCTTATATCGACAGAAAGCTCATTCAATTTACCACATGATAAAAAGTCAAAATTAGAGAAATTATATATGGTTTAAACTTTACTCACTTTGGAAGTCAAAAAGGAGACTAAGTTTCTTTGACACAATTCAAGCCATTTAACTCTAAGAGCATATTCTCACGACCTAACGCATGGATGATTTTTGCGGGGTGTTACACTTACCTGCCATTAGTGAGAGCGACAACAACGAACTCAACTGCTGGTCTTCGATGCTCATGAAGGAACGTTACACAGAGATGTTTAAAGAGAGAGATGTCAGAGAGAGAGAGAAGATACTTAATTAGTAAGAAATGATTTGAGTGAGTGGAGATCTTGAGATGAAGAAAAATAATTAGAATTTATTTATTAAATAGAGTAACTCAAAGGCATACCTAACCATCCTGTACATCAACATTTACTTAGCATGTAATGCACATTAAATATTTTCTTTCTGTTTTAGGGTGAGTACAATTGACATATATAGGATAATATTAAAATAATATCAAGTAATATTTTCTAATTTTTGCTTAGTATTTTCAAAAGTTTAATCCCTCCCCCCCTTCTCAACCACATACATCCATATTCGCGATACTAATAAGTCTTAAGGTTCAATTGTCTGATCTATATCAAAAATTATATATAGTTAGTTACAAAATGAAAATGTAATAGAAGTAAGAAAAGCTTAAGAAATTCAATGATGTTCTTATAAGAAAAGCTAATGATATTTTGTGAGAGGGGAGTGCAGGGTCCTTAGTGAACACGCTTTAGTGAAAACAACAACATCTAAAAAAGGAGAAAATAGATTAGTAAGAAAATAATTTGGGTGGGTGGAAAATTCAAGACTCTGAGTTGAAGAAAAATGATGAGAATTTACTTATTGTATAGAAAAACTCAAAGGAGAACCTACCCATCTTTCACACCCACATTCACTTAGAGTGTAATGCATATAAAATATTTTCTCTCTGTTTTAGGGTGAGCACGATTGGCATATACTGGAGAACATAAAAATAATATTAAGTAATTTCGTGTACCTTTTTCTTAGGATTTTCAAAAGTGTTATCCCTTCTCCTTCCCCCACCATGCATCCATATTCGCTATACTATTAAATCTTAAGGTCCAGCAATCAGATCCATATAGAAATTTTTTTATCTAATTAGTTACAAAATGAAAATGGGATAAAAGAAAGAAAACACAAGAAATTCAACGATGTACTTTTAAAAAAGCTAATGAAATTTGTAAGAGAGTGGAGGGGCCTTAACAAAATCTAAAAATGGAGAAAATAGCTTCGTAAGAAAATAATTTGAGTGGGTGGAAAATTCAAGACCTTGAGATGAAGAAAAAAAGATGAGAATTTGTTTATTATATAGAGAAACTCAAAAACACACCTACCCATCTGCACATTCACATTCACTTAGCATGTAATGCACATTAAATATTTTCTTTCTATTTTAGGGTGAGTACGATTGACATATAATGGAGAAGAAAAAAATAATATCAAGTAATTCTGTCTACCTTTTTGCTTCGGATTTTCAAAAGTTTACACTCTTCTCCCCTCCTACCCCCCATCCTCCCGGCTCCACCACATACATCCATATTCACGATACTAATAAGTATTAAGGTCCAATTGTCTGATCTATATAAAAAATTATATCTAGTTAGTCACAAAATCAAAGTGGAATAGATGTAAGAAAAGCTTAAGAAATTCAAAGATGTACTTATAAAAAAGCTAATAATATTTTGTGAGAGGGAAGTGGATGGACATTTGATATGAGTACGACCTCGTAGATGGACATTTTTTGAACATGTCAAAGAAAACCGAGAGAAGGCCCGAGCTTAAGTGTGGATGAAGGCCAAAACCGCCCCTAACTATACACTCAATGGGCGGCTTTTGGAGAATTTTTATTAAAGGGGTACTTTATTCATTTTAGCCTTATTTTGTGATGTAATATAAATAGAACAACTTAGGGTGTTCATTAACTTATTTTATTATTGTTGAGACTTACAACTTTGTAACACTTTAGTTCTCTTCTTAGGAGCTCCAACCGCAAAAAATGTTAGACAAGTGAAGATTCACTTGTGTTTGCATTGTTGGCTTGAAAAGTTGGTGTTTAGAGGAGGTAAAGGCCCTCTTGTGTCAACGTAGAGTTATGTTAACCGTTGTGAGTAGTGTTAAGGGTCCAAGAGTACCATATTCTTAGGGTCTTAATATTATTCCAACCAAAGTCTAACTATCTATCTTGTAGTTGTTGTAAGTTTCAGATTTTTGGTTGTTGTTAATGTAATCTCATGACTGTCTTTTTGTTTTAATATTGTTGTTATTTCCTTCTATTTCGAATATATTTTGCTGGTTAGCTGGAAAATAGGTGTTAAACACCTCATTACATTGTGTTCTTATTGTTGATCTTGAATCCGAGAGGGGTCACTCAAAGGGTCCTCGGTTCTCTTGAACTTGTGGACTATTTTGAGTATGTGTTTTGAGTGTTGTTGTTCAATATTGTATCATTTGGTATTAGAGCGTGGCTTGATCGTGTCCCAACAAGACCAAATCTTGGGCTTGCTTGTTAGAAAAATAAAAAATAAAAAGAGAAAAGTTGTCTTGTATTTGTGTTCTTGGCCGAGAAATGTAGCCCTTGTTGTTGTTGTTTTGGCCAAGAGTTTATGACTAGATTTAGTAGATTTTGTTTTTCTAGTGTGTTTATTGTGTTTGTTTATTTCTCACTAACACAAAAGGTATCTAAATCTAAAGTTTAGCTTATAATATTGACCTTGTTGTTGTGAACTTGAAGTGGCCGTGTGTTGTGGTTTAAAGACGGCCGTGTGTTGTGCCTTGGTATTGAATATTGGAGGATGTTTTTGATATTTTCATAAAAAAATTGTTGTTTTTCTTAGATTGTTCTTCACCTAATCTCATATCTTGACCACTAAAAAGTGTAAAAATAGATCCTAAAAGGTGTAAGACAAAGTTGTAAAGTTTGTTTATGAGAAGACTTGAGTCATCACTGTCACGCCCCAAATCCGATTGGAGCGGACTGGCACCCGTAGCCGAGGAGGCCCGGGAGAACCCATTCATAACCTATACTTTCACATTTACATTACTTTATTGAAGTGGTATCAGAGAAGTTCGTCCTAGTGAGTCTACAAAGCCGTGTCTATGTAGAATGTCGTTTATCGGTGTGTTGTGCACCACATCTATAAACAGGAGGCTATTGGACATTTAGGGATTGTTTCCATTCTCCATTTCTTAGATCGTGCAATAGAGCCCATATTAGAGATAAAGTCATAATCGATCGCTTAATCCAATTGTTTTTTTTAATTTATTATAGTAACGATGCCGGTTATAAGGAGAAAGAATAAGTGGAAGCGAGTAGATGTAGTGGCCGGAGAAGGTACTAGTAAGTCACCACCGGCACAAGCTGAACAAAGTGAGTCTCAAGCTGAGCATATATCAGGAGCTTCTTCTCCTCCAGAAGGGCCATCTATTAATGCTATTGATCGAGATTTGAGGGATGCAGTACAACTTCTGACGCGTATAGTTGCCGGTCAAGTTCAAGGGCAAGCTATTCCTACCACGGGTTCTAGTGGTACGGATAGAGCAGCTAGCCTTCGGACACAGGATTTTCTGAAACTGGATCCTCCTACTTTTACCGGATCAAATATTAACGAAGACCCGCAGGACTTT
This sequence comes from Capsicum pubescens, assembly GCA_030864215.1. Classification (NCBI taxonomy): domain Eukaryota; kingdom Viridiplantae; phylum Streptophyta; class Magnoliopsida; order Solanales; family Solanaceae; genus Capsicum; species Capsicum pubescens. The sequence goes on along the minus strand of CM061549.1, from coordinate 33,384,484 downwards.
GTCGATCAAACCCAAAGGGCTCTAGATGTTATGCACATATCCGGTAAAGAGATGGTTGAGCTAACAACATATAGACTGAAAGGAGAGGCTATATTGTGGAACGAGGATTGGAAATAATCTAGGGGTATTGATGCACCTCCAACTACGTGGGGAGAGTTCAAAGATGCATTTATTGATCATTATCTTCCATTTGAGACTCATCAGGCCCGTGCAGATCAATTCTTAAATCTTCGTCAGGGTAATATGAGTGTAAGGGAGCATAGTCTTCGATTTAACTCCTTTTCTCGATATGCTTCTAATGTGGTAGCTACTATGGATGACAAAGTTCATCACTATGTGGATAAATTGGAACCATACTTGGTTAGAGATTGTACCATTGCTGCTTTGAACAAGGACATGGATATAGCGAGGATACAAGCTTTCGCTCAGAAAATGGAAGATCAGAGGCAAAGAAGAAGAACCCAGGAATCAGAAAAAGGATATTCTAAGAGGGCCAGAGCTATAGGGCAGTTTATGGCATCTCAGGGAGGTTTTAGGCCTTCGTTCTCTCATAGATTGCCTATCACGTTATCTTCTTATCCTGCAATTAGTGCTCCACCACAATTTCAAAGGTTCAGAGGTAATTAGTTCGGGCAAAACAGTGAAAATCAGAGTTCGCGAACAGTGGGGTATCAAGGTCAAGGGAGTATGAGTCAATTGAGACCTCCACGACACCCGTGCCCTATATGTAGAAGATTTCACTTTGGCGAATGTCGGCTTGGAACGAACAATTGCTTTTGGTGCGGTAAGCCAGGGCATATGGCTAGAGATTGCCCACGCAGGACCACAAGTGGTATAACACGACCTACCGGATCAGCTATTGCGTCATTATCGGTGCCTCCTTTGAGTAGGGGTACACAACCTATGGGTCACGGTAGAGGTGATAGAGGAGCAGCTAGTTCTAGCGGAGCTCAGAACCGTGTGTATGCCCTAGCAGATCGGCAGAATTTAGAGGCTTCTCCAGACGTGGTTACAGGTACGTTGTCCATCTTTGCATTTGATGTGTATGCCTTAATTGATCCTGGTTCTACATTATCGTATGCTACTCCTTTGGTTGCGGGACAGTTCGGAAGAACACCCGAATTATTAGCCAAGCCATTTGAAGTATTAACGCCAGTGGGGGAATCTCTTATAGCTAGGAATGTTTATCGAAATTGTGTTGTGAATATTTGTGGTCGTGATACAATGGCTGATCTTGTTGAGTTAGAAATGGTAGATTTTGATGTTATTATGGGCATGGATTGGTTAACGTCTTGTTATGCTACAGTAGATTGCCGTTCTAAGAAGGTATATTTTCATTTCCCAAATGAGGCAGTCCTTGAATGGAAGGGTAATGTTGGCGCGCCGAGAGGTAGATTTATTTCTTACTTTAAGGCAAGAAAAATGATTTCCAAGGGGTACATATACCATTTGGATAGAGTAAGGGATACAGAGGCAGAGCCGCCAACTTTTCAGACCGTTCCGGTTGTGAATGAATTTCCTGATGTATTTCCTGAAGAACTACCAGGTTTACCTCCTGAACAAGAAGGGGAGTTTGGTATTGATATGTTGCCAGACATACATCCAATCTCAATTCCTCCTTATAGAATGGCACCAGCAGAGTTGCGAGAATTGAAAGAGCAACTGAAAGACTTGCTAGAGAAGGGATTCATCAGGCCTAGTATGTCCCCTTGGGGAGCACCAGTATTGTTTGTGCGTAAGAAAGATTGTTCACTGAGGATGTGTATTGACTATCGGCAATTGAATAAGGTGACTATCAAGAATAAATACCCTCTTCCCTGAATTAATGATTTATTTGACCAGTTGCAGGGTGCCCAGTGTTTTTCCAAGATTGACTTGAGATCAGTCTATCATCAAGTGAGAGTCAAGGATAAAGATATACCCAAGACAGTTTTCCAAACACGGTATGGTCATTATGAATTCCTGGTTATGTCATTCGGGCTGACAAATGCACCCGCAGTTTTTATGGATCTGATGAATAGGCTGTTTAAGCCGTTTCTAGATGTGTTCATGATAGTTTTCATAGATGATATTCTGGTCTACTCTAGATCAGAAGAGGATCATGTTAATCACTTAAGGCAGGCGTTGCAGATTCTTCGTGATCGTAAGTTGTATGCAAAGTTTTCTAAATGTGAGTTTTGGCTCAAGTCAGTGGCATTTTTGGGCCATATTGTATCCAGTGAAGGCATAAAAGTTGACACTCAGAAGATTGAGGCTGTGAAGAATTGGCCAAGACCCACGACGCCTACGGAGATTCGTAGTTTCCTCGGGTTGGCAGGTTATTATAGAAGGTTTGTTGAAGGTTTTTCTTCTATTTCTGCACCCTTGACTAAGTTGACGCATAAAGCCTCCAAGTTTCAATGGAATGATGCCTGTGAAAAGAGTTTCCAAGATCTGAAGAGCAAGTTGACTTCTACCCCGGTATTGGTACTTCCTGAAGGCACAGAAGGGTATGCAGTGTACTGTGATGCTTCTAGAATTGGCTTAGGATGCGTATTAATGAAACATGGTAGAGTAATAGCCTATGGCTCTAGAAAGTTGCGACCACATGAGAGGAATTATCCCACGCATGATCTTGAGCTAGCTGCAGTTGTATTTGCTTTGAAGATATGGCGCCACTACTTATATGGGGTTTATGTTGACATATATACCGATCATAAGAGCCTGCAATATATCTTCAGTCAGAAAGATCTAAACTTGAGGCAGCGGAGATGGCTTGAATTGTTGAAAGATTACGTTGTTGATATCTTGTATCATCCAGGAAAAACGAATGTGGTAGCGGATGCACTGAGTCGTAAGTCTAAAATGGCATCTATAGAAAAGCAGGGGATGATTAAGGATCTTCACCAACTAGCTAATTTGGGAGTTCGACTTCTCGAAACTCCAGATGAAGAGGTTATTGTACGTAATGCAGCGGAATCTTCATTGATAGCTGAAGTGAAAGAGAAGCAGTATGCAGATCCAATTTTATTGCAGCTTAAGGAGGATGTGCAGAGTGGCACGACAAAGGCATTTGAGCTTACGCGAGAAAGAGTGCTTCAGTGTCAGAATCATTTATGTGTACCTGATGTAGTTGAGCTAAGAAAGAGAATTATGACAGAAGCACACTGTTCAAGGTATTCCATCCATCCAGGGTCGACTAAGATGTATCAAGATTTGAAAGCAATATATTGGTGGAATGACATGAAGAAGAATATTGCCGAATTTGTAGCTGAATGTCTGAATTGTCAAAGAGTCAAAGTAGAACACCAGAAACCCGGTGGTTACATGCAATGTATAGATCTTCCAGTCTGGAAGTGGGACAAGATCAATATGGATTTCATCATGGGTTTGCCTCGTACATTTCGGAAGTTTGATTCCATATGGGTGATCATTGATAGGCTTACCAAATCCGCACACTTCTTACCAGTTAAGACAACTTATACGGCGGAAGAGTATGCGAAGTTGTATATTAAGGAGATCGTTCGGTTACATGGAGTTCCAATTTCCATTATATCCGATCGAGGAGCCCAATTTACCGTGAATTTCTGGAAGTCTTTTCAAAGGAGTTTGGGGACACAAGTAAATCTAAGTACGGCTTTTCATCCTCAAACGGACGGACAAGCGGAATGTACCATCCAGACACTTGAAGATATGCTACGAGCATGTGTATTAGATCTCAAAGGCAACTGGGATGATCACCTACCTCTTATCGAGTTTGCCTACAATAATAGCTATCATTCAAGTATCAAAATGGCACCATATGAAGCATTGTATGGAAGAAAGTGTAGATCGCCAATAGTATGGTTTGAAGCAGGTGATGCGGTCTTGTTTGGATCGGATCTTGTTTATCAAGCAATGGAGAAGGTTAAAGTGATCCAACAACGGCTTAAAACAGCTCAAAGTTGACACAAATCTTATGCGGATGTTAGAAGAAGAGGACTTGAGTTTTCTATCGATGATTGGGTATTCTTGAAAGTATCACCAATGAAAGGAGTGATGAGGTTTGGCAAGAAAGGAAAGTTAAGTCCACGATACATAGGTCCGTACAAGATCATTAAAAGATTTGGACAAGTTGCTTATGAGTTAGAGCTACCTCAAGAGCTCTCAGCAGTTCATCCCATATTTCATGTTTCGATGCTTCACATGTACATCGGAGATCCATCGCACATCACTACTACGGAAGATGTACAAGTTACAGAAGATCTCACTTTTGAAGAAATGTCTATTGCTATTCTTGATCGCCAAATTAAAAAGATAAGGAATAAAGAGATAGCATCGGTAAAAGTACTTTGGAGGAATCAACAAGTTGAGGAGATCACATGGGAATCCTAGGAAGCGATGAATATTAAGTACCCTTACCTATTCAACGATGAGGAGGAAGTTCATGAGACGGAAGAAGAACAATAACAGGTAAGTGTTTATTTTTATGCAAGTATGTTATGATGATGAATATGTTAATTGTAAGCTTGGACATGTCTTAATTGAGTAACTATGCTAACATTCGAGTACGAATGTTCTTAAGGGGGGGAAAATGTAACACCCCATAAATTTTTTCGTACACTAATCGCGATTATATGGAGTCCTAAAGGCTTGCGTATGGGTTAAATTAAGTTTATGGTGTTCGGAAGTATCCCGTAAATAGTTGTATGTGTAGGTATTGGAATAATATTTCCAATGATATAAAGTTTGCCCAAAACAGAGGAGTATTTCATATAAGCGAGCACATTCAAAATTTCAAAACGGTGGCCGGGAAGCCTGTGAACAGTAAATCTGCAGGAAAATTACTACAGCTAGGCAATTATTTTTTTTGGATCAACTTTAGACGATCATAACTCCTTGTACAAAAATAACTGTGTGACATTCTATATATCGAAGAAAATATCCGAGAGTCTTCTTTCCGATGAAATTGGTTTCATCCAAATCCAATGTCTGAGTAAGGAGCTATACCCGTTTTACTACAGCCTATAAAAAAAAAAACAGAATTTTGGGACAGATTTTTGGGTCAACTTTAAACGACCATAACTCCTTGTACAGGAAGAACTGGTTGGTATACTTTATATGAAAATGAAATCCCTTTGAATTATATTTCCAATGAAATTGGTTTCACCTAAATTCGATACCGGAGCAAAGATTTATGATCGATTTACTTCAGCCTGTCAAAACTGTCCACTGGGGACAGATTCGGATTTATTTAAATTTTTAGGGCAAAATGGTCATTTTCTATTACCTCTTGGACGAAAATTGGTCTTTATAAACATACACTTAGACTCATATATATCATATATCATCCAATTATTAAGAGAAGGTGAAACCCTAGCCTAATTTCAACTTCAAATATTTTGTGATTCAACCGTAGAAAATTCGAATTGGTTCCGTAGTTGTGTTCACCATCTCGAAAGCTTCGAGAAGCACCCCATGGTTATGTAAGGAGGATTCTAAATACAAGAGTTCATTGTTAAGGTATGAATATTGTTTATTCTTGATTCTTATCCATGAATAAGTATTGATAAGGGATTATGAGTATTGTCTTGATGTTGGAAGATAACTAGAAACATAGTTATGAATTGTTTTGTATAAATTGTTAGTAGTAAATCATGGAAGTTGTTGTATTGGATTATGGAGGATGAATTGTGGTGATATATCATTATATTAGTGGTTATGTATGCCTAGTGATCATGTTGGTATTGGATGGTGATTAAGAGGGGAAATAAAGGCTAAGAGTGATGTTGAGGGATATTGCATGAAAATGCATGATATGTGAATGTAATAAGAGTATAAGAGGATGTATGTAGCACTCTTATTGATGAGTTAAAGGATTACTTCCTAGACATTATTTGGTGAAGTTAATACCTAAATGGTAAGGTTTGGTTGCTAATACTAGTTTGCCACAAATGACTTATTGTAGATAAGTGTTCGAAGAGTACGGGAAGTCAAGTTGGACTTGTATTGAAGTGGTTATATCAAGGTATGTAAGACATACTCTATCTAATATTTGGCATGAATAATGACCCATGGCACTCTCAAGTAATCTTCCAACATTGTCCTACGACACATGACACATAATAACATCATATGATCTTCGACACTACCAATTGAACTTGTTTTCACTTTTAAGATGTCCGGCTAGTCAAAAAAATGTCCATATACTATTGTTGACTCCGAAATGGTTTAATGAGGTATCCATGATTCTCTACTTCATTTTCATGATATTGATTACCTATTTACATGTTTTTCCTATTGAGGTATCGTGGTTTCAAGTTCCATAAGGTGTGACCACAAAGTAACCAATCTCAAAGATTAATTGAAGTAAGAAATGGAATGTCTTTATTTTAAATTGTTGATATGATGTATTGTATTAGTACCACTGATCAGTTGGCCATTGTATTATAAAGATTATGTATATATGCTATTCCAGGGGTGGTCCCTGATGTATTGTATTAGTACCACTGATCAGTTGGCCATTGTATGACATATGTTATGTATTGATAAGGAATACGGGAAGTAATGATATGAAAGTAATGTGCAGGTATCCCATAAGCTCTTTTAAGTGTGGTCTACTCATACTGTTTATTCACTGGTATCTGGGTTCTGTTGATCTTTTGTATCTCATCTTGATACTCACTTCCTTACATACTTAGTACATATTTCCGTACTGACGTCCCTCACGGGGGACCTGTATTCATGCCTGCAGGAACAGGTACTTCAGGTCGTACACCTCCGCAGTAAGAGCCAGGACATTCTGTTGATAGTGGTGAGCTCCAGTTGTTTTGGGGCATCCCAAGTCGTTTCTATATGTATTTTTGGTATTTGTATAAAAGTCTTTTGTGGGCGGGAGTTTGTCCCGACCCTAACTCAGTTGTGTATCTATGTAGAGGCTTTTGTAGACATATTGTACAGCCATAGGAGTGTTTGGTTGATAGACGTGATGGCTCTGATGGCCAATTACTATTTATATATATGCATTTTTGTTGGGCTGATACAGGTACTGTTATCTTCTATTTACAACGAAGTGCTGCCCAAATTTCTAATTTTCATAAGTAATGTATATGTGAAAGTATAGGTTATGAACGGGTTCTCCCGGGCCTCCTCGGCTACGGGTGCCAGTCCGCTCCAATGGGATTTGGGGTGTGACAATCACCTCCTAGACTTGACATCTACTTTCCACCCACTTTACCTTAAATCAAGGGCCTTGTTTTGTGGAACTAGAACAATTAAAGTCTCACTATTTTGAGGTTGAATTTGAAAGAGGGTCAAGACTTGTATTTTTCCCTCCATTACCAATTGTCTTCCATTCCAAATTGTATGAAGATTAAAATTTCAAATTTGTGACTAAAGATAGTGTGGGACCAAGACCAATTGCATGCTGCCACATCACCCTAATTACTGTTCACCATCAATATTAAGCTCAACTTTGGATTTTTTTCTATTTTATAATTGTTGATTCTCGGTTTCATTAGTTGATCCTAGAACTAATTAACAAAATAGTAAACTCCAACTAGATTGTCAATTAGTCCTTTGCATCCCTTGTTCATGTCTACGTTTCTTTTGTGCTTTTGTCATTTTTAAAATCGTAGTACTTCTTGGTTCTAGTTCGAACATTACTTACTTTAGTCTTCCAACAAAGAATCCATTCTAACTATGGAGTAGACTTACTCTTCAAGTCACCACGAGTTACAAGCTGACTTACAAACATTTGTGACATCAAGTGTGAGGCCACAACGTGAGTGAGGGGATAGTGAAGTTGTTTGAACTAACATGTGTTTTATTTGTATGTTTTGTGTTTTATTGTTGTGTGTGATGTTGTGGACTGATTTGTTGTCTTGAAGGGTTAAGTTTTTTTGGTACAACCACAATGGAATCCGAGGCTTCCAATGCTCAGGCAATGGACACTAATGCCATCAATCTCATTTTGGCTTTCCTTGAAACTATGTCCCGAGATGTGGCTAGGTTGAATGTGAGTCTTGAGAAATTAGATACGGATGTGGCATCAATGAGTTGGAGATTAGAACATTTGGAAGGCCAAAGGAGTCGACCTTCCACCCCTCAAAACAATTCCCCAACTAATACTCCCGAGACTTTGCACCAAATGCTATATCCACCAATTGCGACAAATCAAACCAATATTTACTCCTGAAGTCGAGAACAAGATAGACCGAGCCATCCTACACTTCACCAAGTCCAACAAGAAGGTCTTGGAACCCAAATTCCACCACAAAACCCGAGCCCTCCAAACCAAACTCCACTTGACCAAAGACCTCACTATCCACCAAATCCAATCCCACCACTACAAGCTCCACTTAACCCAAATAAACCTATCCAACATAAGAGGTATGGGCTGTTTTATAATGCTTACATGAGAGGGGAAGATATACGGGGTATAAATGTTGATCCAAGGGGAGTTCATGGTCGGGAAGAAAGAATTGGTTATTGGAACCAACAAGGGAACCAAAACCGTGAAATAGGGCTAAATACCATCAAAATGGGGCTTCCAATCTTCAAGGGTGAGAGTGATCCCAAAGAGTTTCTTTCATGGGAATAAAGATGCAACAGGGTATTCCATGTCAATGATCTTACCGAGGAGAATAATAGTTGTTATGCGATTGCTCACTTTGAGGGTTATGCAACTACATGATGAGAGTATGTTAAGCTTTTTGGAAATGTGTTGGTTGAGGGGCATCCCCCTCCTTTGTTTCAAATAAGTTTCCTAATGAGACAAAGGTACCTACCCGAAAGATATTATCAAGAGATCCTTTCCAAATTGTATATCTTGAGGCAAGGAAACAAAAGTGTCGTGGCTTACTATGATGAGTTTGAACAACTCATCTTGAAACTTGATCATAGAGGGGAGAAAGTGAGTCATGACATCATCCAATTTAAGGTGGGGTTGAATAGATATATTTCCTCATGTTTGACACTTCACAAGTTCAATACCCTTGATGCCATCTTCCAATCCACATTGGAAATTGAAAGAGAGTTGCGGGAGAAATCAGGGTCCAAGTTCAAAGCCCAATCTCCCTCGGGTTAGAACAATGAAAAGAGTGACTTATACAAGGTGGATCAAAGCAAGTACAAGGTTGACCATGCCGAGAACAAGGCACACCAAAGGTATCCTCCGAGAAATGAAGGTAAACCATATTCCTTTCCTAATTCTAAGGGCTTTAAATGTTTTAAATGCCAAGGTTGGGGACACAAGGCTAGTGAGTGTTAGAATAGGAGAAATGTGATTCTAAAGGATGGGATATTGTACTTTTTTGAGGAGGAGGTGTGACTTGAATTGAAGGAGATTGATCATCAATCTCAAGATGCAGAGAGGGTAGAACCCTAGAGGCCAAAGGAAGGAGAGGAGGAAGATGGTTTTCCGTGTGATGGTGATCTTGAAGTTCCATGTTTTTTAGTGAAAAAGGCCATGATTAGTAAGGTTTTGGTTGATCATACTCAAAGGGAAAACCTTTTTAACACCAAATGCCTTGTTAAGAGAGTTGTGTGTTCTATGATTATTGATGGAGGTAATTGTCCCAATATTGCTACTAGTACCTTGGTTGATGTCTTGAGGCTGTACACTATCCATCATTCCAGTCCATACAAACTTCAATGGTTGAATGAGTGTGGGGAGTTAAAGGTAAGCCAACAAGTGGTGATACGATTCAAGGTAGGCAACTACTTTGACGAGGTGTTGTGTGATGTTATTCTTGTGCAAGCGTGCCACCTATTTTTGGGGAGACCATGGAAATATGATATTTATATCGTGCATGATGGGAGAGACAATAGATAAACTTTGGAGTCCCATGGCCGAAGGTATACACTCCACCCTCTCTCACCGAAGCAAGTGGCCGAAGTTAGTCAACAAGTGAGAGAGTTGGAGGAAAGGAAAAATAAGGAGATAAAGAGAAAGATCGAGAGTGTTAATAGAGGAGAAAGTAAGGGAATAAAGGATCAAAGAGACAAGGGTTCCTCACTTTTGGGACTTACCCTCGGGGAGCCTTTACTTCTCACTAACGTAGGCACTAGCATTTTTCCTAGTACCCCTTTTTCTTGTGTGCAGGTACATGGTCATGTTCTCCCTAATGGGAATATCGGGCAGATTACTCACAAAAATGCACTTTATGATCTTAAGGAGCCTATGGCTAAGAATCCAAGTTTCGAGGCCAAAAATAAAGAGATGATTCTATAGAAAAACCGTGAGGTTGATAAAGCCATGAGTTTGAGGTCAAACTCCTTTCAAGATGGAGAGGATGATACGAGTATGACCTCATAGATTGAAATTTTTTGAGCATGTCAAAGGCAACCGAGTGAAGATCCAAGATTAAGCGTGTATGAAGCCCAAAGCCGCCCCTAAGTAAACACTCAAAGGGCGGCCTTTGGAGCATTTTTATTAAAGAGGCACTTTTGTCATTTTATCCTTATTTTGTGATTTAATATAAATAGAAAAACTTATGGTTTTCATTCACTTAGTTGATTATTGTTGAGACTTACAACTTTGTAACATTTTAGTTCTCTTCTTAGGAGCTCCAACCGTAACTAAGGCTAGACAAGTGAAGATTCACTTGTGTTTGCATTGTTGGCATGAAACGTTTGTGTTTAGAGGAGTTAAAGGCCCTCTTGTATCAACATAGATCTAGGTTAACCATTGTGAGTAGTGTTAAGGATCCAAGAGTACCATATTCTTGGGTTCTTAAGATTATTCCAACCAAGGTCTAACTATTTATCTTGTAGTTGTTGTAAGTTTCAGTTTCTTGTTGTTGTTAATCTAATCTCGTGACTGTCTTGTTGTTGTAATATTGTTTGTCTTGTCTTCTGTTGCTAATATAGTTTGTTGGTTAGCTGGAAAATAGGTGTTAAACACCTCATTACATTGTGTTCTTATTGTAGATCTTGACTCAAAGGGTCCTAGGCTCTCTTGAACTTGTGGACTGTTTTGAGTGTGTGTTTTGAGTGTTGTTGGTCAATCTTATATCAGCCTTAGAGAAAACAACATCTAAAATGGAGAAAATAGCTTAGTAAGAAAATGATTTCAGTGGGTGGAAAATTCAATACCCTTAGATGAGGAAAATAACAAGAAATTTTTAATTCATAGAAAAACTCAAAGGCGTACCTACCCATCTTGAACACCCACATCCACTTAGCATGTAATGCACATTAAATATTTTCTTTATGTTTTAGGGTGTACCAATATGAATATACCGGAGAAGATAAAGATAATATCAAGTAATTTCGTGTACCTTTTTTCTTAGGATTTTCAAAAGTCTAATACCTTATACCCCTCCCATACCCAACCACACACATTCATATTCACAATACTAAAAAGTCTTGAGGTCCAATAGTCAGATCTATATGAAAAATTATATGAAGTTAGTTACAAAATGATAAAGGATTAGAAGTAAGAAAACCTTAATAAATTCAAAGATGTATTTATAAAAAGAGATAGACCTTATAAAAAACAACAACATCATCATCAACAACAACAACATACCCAGTGTATTCCCACATAGTGGGGTCTGGGGAGGGTAAAGTGTACGCAGACCATACCACTACCTCAGTGAAGTAGAGAGGCTATTTCTAATAGACCCCTGGCTCAGGATAGAGAATAGTATAACAAACACAAAACATAAAAGCATAAAAACTAGTATAGTATTCAAAATAATCTAATACTGCTAGCTATACAGGAAATAATACAACTACAAGATAACACAATAAACTATCTATTCAAAAATCATAAACATCACCCAATCACGAACAAGAAAATCCAGACGCAAACAAAGTACTCCCCCAACTATTATAGACGCCTCCTACCCCTAATACTCTACCCTAATCCGCATCATCCACACCTTCCTATCAAGGGTTATGTCCTCCATAAGATCTAACTACTCCATATCATGCCTAATCACCTCCATCTAGTATTTCTTTGGACTATCTCAACCCCGCCTAAAACCATCCGTAGACAGCGTCTCACACCTCCATACTAGAGAACTTGATCCCCTCCTCATCACGTACTCGAACCAACATAAACTTACTTCTCGCATCTTGTCCTCCACCGAAGCTACTCCCTCTTTTTTCTGAATAATCTCATTCTTAACCTTATCTATCCTGGTAAGGCCACATATCCATCACAACATCCTCATATCTACCACCTTCATCTTTTAGATTTGGGAGTTCTTAACTGGCCAACACTCCGCTCCATACAACATAGCCGACCGAACTTTCACTTTATAGAACTTACCTTTAATCTTCAAAGGCACCTTCTTATCTCATAAGACTCCTGAAGACTGCCTCCATTTCAACCACCCTGCACCAATACGATGCGTGACATCCTTATTAATATCACCATTCCCCTGAATCATAGACCCCAAATACTTAAAACTATTCCTCATCGAAATGGCCAAAGAATCAAACTTCACTACCACGTTAGCCTCTTACGATGAATCACTAAACTTATATTCCTATTACTCCATCTTGGTCCTGCTCAACTAAAATCCTTTAGACTCAAGTGTCTATCTTCGAATCTCCAACTTATATTTAACTCCTCCTCGAGTCTCGTCAACCAGTACCACATCATCAGCAAATAACATACACCAACGCACCTCTCCTTGAATATATCGTGTCAAGACATCCATCCCCAAGGAAAATAAAAATGGGCAAAGAGTTGATCCCTAGTACAACCCTGTCAAAATAAGAAAGTGCTCTAAATCTCCACCTACCATCCTTATGATTCTTTGATCCATCATACATGTCCTAAATTAACCTAGTGTACACCACAGTCACCCCTCTAGCCTTGAAAAACCTCTACAAAATCTCCCTGGGGACTTTGTCATATGCCTTCTCAAAATTAATAAATACCATGTGCAATTCCTTCTCTCTCTACTGAAACTAATCCAGTAATCTCCTTACTAAGTAAATGGACTTAATAGTAGATCTACCTAGCATAAAATAGAATTGATTCTCAGAGATAGTTATAATCCTCTCCAACTTTCACTCTACCACCTTTTCCTAAGCCTTCATAGTATGACTCAACAACTTGATACCCCTATAGTTGTAACAACTCTGAATGACCCCCTTGTTATTATATTATGGAATAATCATTCTCTACCACCAAGATTCGAGAATCTTCACCACCTTAAAAATGATGTTAAACAACCTTATCAAACACTCCAAACCTTCCCCACCTATGATCTTCCAAAACTCCACCAAATTCTCATCTAGCGTAGTAGCCCTACCCCTACGTATCTTGATAATATCCCCCATTGACCTTCATAACCTTGATACACTTACAATACGCATAATTGGGACACCTTTCAGTGTTGTCTAAGGACCCCAACATGAAACCTTTGTCCCCTACATAATTCAAAAGATTATGTAAATAGGACTACCACTTCTTCCTAATGAGGGCATCCTCAACCAATACTGTACCATCCTTCCCCTTATGTACTTTAATAGGTCAAGGTCATGAGTCCTTCACTTCCTGGCCTTGGAAATCCTATAAAACTTCTTATCCCTTCCTTTCTCCTCTAAATATATATAAAAGTTCTCAAAAGTTGTTGTCTTTGCCATCATAACCGCTAACTTAGCCTCTCTTCTAGAAACTTTATACTTCTCCCTATTTGTATACCTCTCCTCATTATCCTTTCTCTCAACCATCTTAGTATAAACCACCTTCTTAGTCTCCGACTTCTTCTTAACTTCTTTGTTCGACAACCAGTCCCCCTGGTGTTTTCTATATCAACCTCTTGAGAAACCCAACACCTCTCTGGAGGTCTCCCAAATACAATCGACAGTCTTATACTATATAATATACATGCCCCCTATATTATCCCAATCATCTTTAATCATCAACTTCTCCCTCATTTCTAAATCACTAGACAAAGTCTATATACCATACTTAATCTTGAGTCGATCCTCCACTCTTTTTTTCCCATTATTGATTAATAAGTATTAACACCCCACACTTTCGGGCTAGACTTTGAAGCATCGTTATTACATGTGCAAACTATAATCCCATTATTTACTTTTGAATTTATGTGTCATGATCTTTATCCTAGTATGTCAAGTGCTTTTGAGGAGAAAAATGTTCATAGGAATCACTTAAAACAAAGTTGCTATTCGACTCTACAAGGGTCTACTTTGAATGTGTATTAATTTTTATTTACATAGAATTTTTCATCGTATGACCCACCAATTTGTATACAATTAAATTAGCTTTCCAACGATACCCATTTTACCTTAATCTAATTTCCGAGAAAAAAATTATGGTCATACAAAGGGTCGTGCATTACATGAAAAATCACAGAGGGCCACTGGAAAGGGTGTATGATTGGCCATGCGTTGACCACTTAAGGGATAGTCTATTGGTCATATGGCACCCACCATGGCTTGGGTGATATGCTAGGCATCGCTTATGTCATTGCACATGCCAAAAGTGTTTTATTTTTGTGTTATTTGAAGGGCAACAAAGTCTTCTCACATTCCATAACCATCCCTAAACATCTATAGACAATATTGGGGTATTATTCATGGTTAAACAGTGAAAAATCCCTAGTTCATCTTCCTTAAGCACAAGGAGAGAAAAACAACCTAAGGTTTGGACTTCTAAGCTACAAGAGATAATTTCTTCACGAGTTCTTCATTGTTAAAGGTACATAGGAATATCCTAAAACTCATGGACATATATTTACTATTTTAAACAATCTATAAATAGTATATATTTAATCATACAAAAAGAGTTTCAAAAGAATTGATGAACATGCATTGAAAATCCCATTTTTATGATAAAGTCTTGTAAAAATTATGGTGTTGTACCCTAGATTAAAAATGTTTTCATGTGTTGATGTGATATTAAGTTTAAGAAGTTAAATGATAGCATGATTCATGTAATTCCCTCTCTTATTATGAAACCCATTATTTTTACATGTTGTGGGTTGATTATACGAATAGATAAAAGCTTGAGTTTGAAGGTTCACTGTCATGTATGAATTGTACTGTTTTTATCACTAAATGAAAGGGTGTTTTTCCTTTAATTATAAATGTTCATGTTTCCAATAGAGAGTTGCATGTAATTGATAAAAGAGATGACCACCGTAGATAAAGTATTGAAGAAATAAAGTGTTTTGTTTTCATGTGCTTTTGAAGTATGAACTCTCATCTCATTTTTAAATCTTTTGGGTGGTCAATAATATGATTTGAAATAATAAGGAAGGTGGAGATGTTATGGTATGAAATGAAGGACTTGCAAGTTTGAGTATGATGATACCCTTTTATGATATGACCTAAATGATGATGCCCTATTATGATATGACCTAAATAGAGTAAGAGAGAAACAATTTATAAAAAGAAAGCATTATTTTTAAGAGTCTAAAATGGGTATTAAATAGAGTTAGATGGTCACCCGAAGAAGGCTCGAGTTAAGATAACTCATTGCCTAAAATCGTGATTTGCCGACACGGGTTTTATGTTTCCCTGAAATAGGAGATTGTACGCTGGCGACGACCTTATGGAATAGTAGAGATGTAGAGACACCAGCCCTTGCAGCAAACTTGTGTTGGGGTATTAGCCTCCGATTCAAGGAAGAATACCATGTAACCCGTGGGATTATAGATTGTATGGTGTACCGCCTATCTTAGAAAAGAAGTGCAGATTTGAGTCATAATTTTAAAAAGATGTTTTGAAGTTAATCAAATTATGCATGTTTTTTCAAATGTTTTATGATAACATGTTTTTATGAGATTCTCTCACCTATGTTGTATAAAAATATAATTTGATTTTAGATTGTTCTATGAACCAGTACATTGTGTATTGCCCCCCTATATTTCAGGCTCTGATTCCCAGTACCGTGGCCTCACTAATTAGTAGATCATTTTCAAACATTTGGAGTTGGTGAGCCTCCCTTATTTTGGAAAGCCTTTTTCCATGTGTTGATTTTATTTGTTTTTAGTTCATGGTCCGATCGGGGCCTTTGTCTCGATTTTACACATCGTATTGTTTTTAGTTTTGTAGTGCTTCGTAGATGTGTTATAAATGGTTTTGGATTTTTGATGAACTTATGTTCCGCATTGATTAAGTTGAAATAATGGAACTACTATGTTTCTAGTTTACTTCTGCATTTTGATAATATATAAGTTATGCTTATGATTATAAGCTAAGGGGTCTCTCGGGACTTCATGGTTCAAGATGCCCGTCACGGCCAGGGCCTCGGTTTGGATCATCACAAACTTGGTATCAGAGCATGGTTCATGATCCCAGGGTGTCTACGAAGTCGCGCCAGGTAGAGTTTTTTTTATGAGTGTGTAGCGGGCCATATTTATAAGGAGAAAACTACTAGGCATTTAGGAATGTTTCACTTTTCTTAAAGTTCTAGATTGTGCCATTGTGTTTTCCATTTTAAAGTTATCCAAATTCCTTCTTTACTCTGATTTTATTAACTATGTCTTATTGTCGAGTTTATTCAAGTGCAGAATCTTAGAGTCTATATGTTGTGGTCCCTTCTAATTGAGTCATAACAGATTATGAAATTGTACAAGGACTTGAGAGGAGTCCATAAGTGCCTTAAAGTCTATTGATTTAAGCGCATACCCTTATCTACATCAATCATGCATTTGAGCCTGAGGTATGGAGTGTATTCAGTCCCTTTTCTAAAACCCTTATGGCAGATGTCATGCTTTAGGGTAATGATGTATGACAAAATGTTGGAACATTATTTTTACTCGAGTAGTTGTATGTGATAAAGTGTCATAACCTATGAGCTGTAAGATGGTCCAGAAGTTAGTGATATGAAGTCACAAGCTTAGAAGTCAGAATGAGGGTGATTTTTGTGTAAATAAGCTAGTTTAGTTGTATAACCATTGTTTAAGGGATGTGTTTCCATTTTATAGTGATAGACTAATATGGTAGCAATATTTGTAGATTATATGGTAGTTTGTGAAGGAAGTGGCTGGCTATATTATTATTTGTTCAAAATAGGGAAAGATCCTAGAATAGATAGTTATGGTGGTTTTAGAAATCATTTATTAGCTGGGAAGGGGTAGATCAGTCATTAAGTTATGAATAGAGACTAATCAGTGTAAATGAAATTTGAAGGTAGTGGGGATGTATGTATGGGTAAGTAAAATCTGATGTGAGAAAATGGAATATGTAGATAAGATCATAATAGGTTATAATATAAGATTAAGATCGACTATCCCTATTATGTGACTTTACCCCCCCTCCCCCCGATTGTCTTTTCTCTAGTCATTGTAAACTAGTACTTCATGTGAGAAGGAATGTGATAGATTTTGAGGTGTAGTAGTAATGACATGGAGAGGATGAAATTTTGGGCCATAGTTAAGTGAAATAAGAAACTTAGGTTGATATTTCTATTTGATTGATTAGTATAGTATATAGAAAGCCTTATATGATTGGTGTTGTCGGACAATAGGCTTGAACTTTAGATGTGGAGTGTAGCGGTGAAAATAGTAGCTCAAGATTGATAATGCATGCTTTGTGGGAATGAATTAGTTTTCTTTATGTAATGTTTGAAATAGCCAAGGTAGGCAACTTGCGGAATAAGGAGTGGATAATTATAATATATATATATATAGTCATGATGACTAGAGTTACAAAATGATGAATTGTGGTTGAGTCATTAAGTGGATAAGGGCGTAAGTATATAAGAATGAGTTGCACCCACATTGTAGTATGTTGTTAGGTAAGGTTTTATGTGTATGAGTGTCATGTGTACCTATCTCATGTTCTTGCATTTTATAATATGAAAAAGTCTGGGAAGTTGTTGTATGCTGCTATTTAGATTTGGATTGAAGAAATATAGGTAGGCAATATGCGCCTTTGGTATAGTTTTACACATTTTTGTAAATTGTAAGTTATGCAATTAGAGGTTTAATGCAAGTATGTTAAGTGATGGAGAATAATGTGTTATGTGATAAGGGGTGTAGCTATGTATGCTCATGAGAGTGTGAGTTGTAGGTTGATGGCTATAGTGGCTAGCAAAAGTTAAGAGTAGCATTTTTGAAAAGCAAGTCCTTCAGAGTATATTTTAACAGGGAGAGTTTAACGTATATAGAAATGGTGATATCCCTTTTGTATTGAGAGTTTTGAATATAGATTTGATGTGAGGTTATGTCCTCAAGTCTAGGATTGTGACTTTGATCTAAGGGGGAGATGATGAATTAAGGTAGTTCTTGAATTTTCTTGAGGTGTCAAGTTTCAAGTAAGAATATGTAACACCCCATGGTTTCCTCGATTTAATACCTCACTTCGTAGCATGCTTAAAGGGTTAATTATCTAAAATTTCCTAACTATAAAAAAGACTTATTCATATTTTAAGCTCCTAAACTTTTGTGATTTCTAAATCGATTTTTCCAACCTTGAGATATGAATATTTTTAAGTTGAATCATGTTAGGGGGAGTAAAGGGGAAATCTCGGTAAAGTTTTGGATTTTTTGGATAACGTTAGAGGTGTGTTTGGATGTTGGAAACTATGGCTCAATGTAAAGTCGACGCACCGCATCGATGAAGTAGTGGTCCGACACGATATTGACGCATCGCGTCGGGTGCCTAGTTCACATTTTCTTTTAAATTATGGGTCAGGTGAGGTATATTAGTCTATTTCCCTCGTCTAAAATCTGTCATAACACAAAATTTTATCATTTTTGGGGCTAAATACATCAGAAACCACTTATAACCTCTCAAATCAGAACCCTAGTCCTTTCCCCTAAGATCAAGAGTTCATCCTTAAAGTCAAGAATTCCAAGAACTTATTTGAGATTTGGATTTCCACTCTTCCTCCTAAGTGATCTAATGTACGTGGGGTTTTCCTAAACTTCATGGGTTTGTTGAAAACCCTTTGAATAAGGTTTAAAGTTTTAGAAATCAAGAATTTACAAAGGGGTTTTGGAATTTACATTTACAATTGTGCATCATGAATTCTTTAATGATATTATTGTTTTGGTTTTGAGGCCTCCCGTTGCAATTGATCTTTTACCTATGTATATATATACATGTATTCATTTTATGAGATTGAACGTTGAACTGAGAGCATCAATTATTGGAAATCCCTCTTGTGTTTAAAGGTTTTCTTGTTTCCATATGTCACATTTTATTTGATTGCATCTTGTGAAGTATGATTCAAATGCCTTTTATGGTTGCTGAAACTTGTTTATGGATTTTCATTGAAGATAGGGTATTTTACTTGGTGTTAAAGGTTAACATTGTTTATTAAGAAGAATTGCATGCTTTTTCATAAATCGTGACCACCACATGTTTGCTGAATAGCTGAAAACAGTGATCCCAAAATAATTTGACAAATGTTTTTGAAATATTACTCTACATAAATTGTTGAAGTATGGTGATCCAATTTTTTTTTTTTGAATGAAGAGATTTCACCATAATACTTTATGGCTTAGATATACGAGTTGCAAGTCAATGGTATGACGATACCATACTTGATTTTAGAGAATACATGTCCTAAAGAGCTAAAAATAGGCTTAAAGAGGGTTAGGTGGTTGCCTGAAGAAGGCTTTAGTTTAAAAAACTCCTATCCCAAAACCGTTTTTTGCCGATACGGGTTCATTGTGTCCCCAAGAGGGACCATACACTGGCCTAGTGCCCTGTGGCATATTAAATACAGAGACTCCACCCTTGCGACAAACTCGGGTTGAGGGCTTGGCTGCCGAGTTAAGGGCAAATTCCATATAGCCCATGGGATTTCAGAGTTGTAGGGTATACCACCTAGCTCAGAAGTAAAATAAAGAGTGAATCATCGAGTTCAGACAATTGGTCCGAGTCTTTTAAATATGCCAATGTGTTTTCTTTTCATATGTTATATTTATAAAACTGTTTCTACATTTCTCTCACTTATGTTGAATAAAAGTTATTATTTTGGGATTGCTTTGTGTACCAGTACAATTTTATTGACCCCCTTATTTCATGGTCTGAGGCTCAGTCCAGAGGTCCTGCTAAGCCTTAGTGTTATCAGATAGAAGTGTGCAGTTAGTGAGCCTTCTTTATTTTGGAAGGTCTGTTTCTTATTTGGACGTTGTTATTTACTTTGGTTCAGGTCCGATTGGGGGCCTTGTCCTAGTTTTCAGATAGTTATTAATTTTGTATGTAGTAGAGATTTCGAAGACTAAACCAGATGTGGTCTAGAGGTTGATGGATTTCTTTCTTTATTGATAAACTGAATTTAGTACATGACCATGATTCCATATTGTTTATATTTCTGCATTGTCCTTCATATTAAATAAGAGTGTGTATGATTGTCATGTAGAGAAGGGCGCTCATGCCTTCACGGTTTAGGATGCCCATCACAGCTAGGGCCTCAGTTCGGGTCGTGATAGAATCATGATAGATCAATTCCTATTGAAGCAAGATCCCCCTACTTCAATTCGAATGGACATCTACCAATGCCTTATGTATTCAAGTCCTGCCTATGTCTAAGGTTTGAGCTCTCTATGTAACTCGTGTCTTGTTTTGACCTCCAAACTAGAAGCAATAATGTCCCTAAGTGATCTAATATTCCAAGTATGCAAGATCTATGTTATGTTGCTCATGATCCATAAAAATCCATGTCTCACATAATGCTTGGTTCTAAGAAACTATGCTTTCTTTATGTAACTGATTCATTTTACGTCCGGATTAGCCAAAGTGATAAGATTCATGCAAACTCATGACTATATCATTTATGAAAATGAGAAACAATAGCTTCAAGTATCAATCCTTGTCTCAATCATTGACTTCATGAATTCAAAATCTATGTTATATGACTTGTGATGTAAGCGCTCATGTTTCTCACTATGGTCTATCCTAAAAACTCATGATGTGTTACGTTTATGCCTAAACGACTCTCTATTTATGATCTAGATATCTGATGTATGAAGCAGTTCATAATTATTGTATCATATCTTCATCTCATTTACCACCTAGAGTAGTGCAATAAGTTATAGTCAAAAAGTGTTACTCCCTTTCATGATATTTATGCTCAGGTCCCTCATTGACCCTCCGTATGATAGTATAATAGTAGTTATGGAAGAGTAGTAATGTTTGAGGATGGGGAGAAGATGTTCTTGAATTTTAAAATTTTGATGTGATTTCTTTAGGTAAGGTTATAGGTGAAGGGGGAAAGAAGGAGATGAACTTTGTTATGTGAAATAGTTAGGAAGGATATAGGTAGCGAAAGTCTTTGTGAGAGTGATCGAATTTGTTGGTCTTAGTGGGGAGATACATGAAGTAGGTGTAGTAATGATAGACTCAAATATTGTGACTGATAAAAATACAAACTCATGTACTATGTGGTAAGTACTCCCTAAATTGAAACCAGAGGGTGTTTGATGGTAGTGATTAGGTGAAGTAATATTCTTGAAGGGATGTAGAGTATAGGGTCCCATAGCTTAAGCTAGAACCTCTTTTCTCCGAGTTAGGCTTCAACATAGAAGTACTATGTAGTGAGACTCAAACTCTTATGAGTATATGTGTGATGGGAGAGTTGTAAGTTGGAATTGATGAAGTATGTTATTTATTGTTTAGGGCATAGAAGAGTAGTTTCTCCAAGTTTAAGTATATTCGTTGTATCCTATAAGGTAGATAATGTTTCTATTCCTATCTCCCGTGAAATTTTGTTTCAAGATTAGTACCAATGTAAATCAGGCCTATGATCGCCAAATAAACTCATACCATATTCTATGATGATTATGATCCTAGAACTCATGTGCAAGGTCGTCTCTATGTACATCCTTATTATCTCACGCTTCGTGCATACAAGATTCACTTGGTGTTATCCTGAAACTCTTTTGATACCTTTCCATATTTTGTTGTGGAAAAATATTCAATGCGAGGTTACATTCTTTATTTCGGAAGGCCTTTTTTCATGTGTTGATTTCATTTGTTTTTAGTTCATGGTCCGACCGGGGGCCTTATCCCAGTTATAGACAGAGTATTATTTTCAGTTTAGTAGAGACTTTGTAGATATGTTATAGAAGGTTTTGGGTTTTTGATGAACTTATGTTCCGCATTTATTAAGTTGAAATAATAGAACTACCATGTTTCCAGTTTACTTTTGCATTTTGATAATAGTGAGTTATGCTTATGATTACAAACTACGGGGTCTCTCGGTCCTTCATGGTTTGGGATGCCCGTCGCGTCCAGGGCCTCGATTCGGATCGTGACATAAGTCCATAACTAACAACTTATGTTGAGTCAAAAGATTCTAGCTAGGTATGACTTTACAATCTTAACAAATCGCTCTATCACCCTTCAACAACAACAACGAACCCAGTGTGTTCCAACAAAGTGGGGTCTGGGAAGAGTAAGATGTACGGAGTCTATACCGCTACCTCCGAAGAATTAGAGAGGTTGTTTCCGATAGACCCCCGGCTCAAGATAAATAATAAGAGACAAGGAGATGAAATACATAACAGAAAAGTCATAAGGACTACTAAAAAGTAAATAAGAGTAATACGAAAATACGAGAGATATCCAACACGAAGTAAGCAGATAAAAACTTAGAAAATATGAAAGGGACCCCAACTTATAAGTAACATATATTCTCCACCATAGACACCTATATATACAGACCTAAGGTTACTAACGCGGCTACACAAGATCTCTCCTGGTGGCTTGCTACAACCGATACCCTCCCGCTAGCCTTCTACCCTTATCCGCGACCTCCACACCTTCCTATTTAGGGTCATGTCCTCAGTAAGCTACAGCTTCTCCATGCCATGCCTGATCACCTCCCTCCAGAATTTTTTTGGCCTACCTCTACTCCTCCTAAAGCCATCCAACGCTAGACTCTCACACCTACGCACGGGGGCATCCACATCCCTCCTCATCATATGTCCAAACCATCTCAACCTTCCTTCCCTCATCTTGTCCTCCACTGAGGACACTCCCATTTTCTCCCAGATAATCTCATTCCTAATCCTATCCTCTCTAGTAAGACCACACATCCAACACAACATCCTCATTTCCGCCACCCTCACTTTTTGGATGTGGGAATGCTTGACTGGCCAATACTCTGTGCCATGCAACATGGCCGGATGGAATGCCACTCTACAGAATTTTCCGTTAAGCTTAAGGGAAACTTTCTTATCACACAGCACCCCCGAGGCAAACCTCCACTTCATTCAACCTGCTCCAATACGATTAGTGACATCCTCATCAATCTCACCATTCCCCTGGATCAAAGACCCAAGATACTTAAAACTATCCCTCTTACAAACATCTTGGGAGTACAACCTCACCACCATATCATCCTCCTGCCTCAAATCACTAAAATTTCATTCCAAATACTCCGTCTTGGACCAACTCAACCTGAACCCCTTCAACTCAAGGGTTTCTCTACAAACCTCCAATTTGTCATTCACACCCCTCCGCATCTCATCAATCAACACTACATCATCCTCAAATAGCATACACCAAGGCACTTCACCTTGAATACTCCTCGTCAACACATCCATTACCAACGTAAATAGGAACGGACTAAGAGTTGATCCCTGATGCAACCCTGTCTCGATTGGAAAATGGTCTGAGTCTCCTCCCGCCATCCTCACCCTGGTCTTCCCTCTACTGTACATGTCCTTAATAACTCTGGTGTCCGCCACCAGGATACCCCTCACCTCCAAACACCTCCAAATAACCTCCCTCGGTACTTTATCATACACCTTTTCTAGGTCGATGAACACAAAGTGTAAGTCCCTCTTCCTTTCTCTATATTGCTCCACCAATATCCTCACCAAATGGATTGCCTCTGTCATTGAACGGATAAGAATAAATCCAAATTGGTTCTCTAAAACAGACACAACCCTCCTCAGTCTCTTCTCAACCACTCTCTCCCAAATCTTCATAGTGTGACTCAACAGCTGAATACCCCTGTAGTTATTGCAACTCTGAATATCACCCTTATTTTTATAGAGCAGAATCATTGTACTCCATCTCCAAGCCTCAGTCATTCTCGCAGTCTTGAAAATACCGTTAAACAAATCCGTCAACCACCTAAGCCCTGACCCACCCGCATACACCCTTCCTAAGTAGCGAAACGTCTATTTGTGTCTTGGCCACCAAACTATGAAAAGTAATAAGGTGCTCGTCCCTTTTTGGGAAGCTCTAAATTACCACCCACAACCTAAAAGCCCTAGAAAAATAAAAAAGATAAGCTAACCTTTCATTTCGTTTCCTACAATCGAAACCTCCATGCACATCGTCATAACCTCTCGGTAAAGACCTAATATTCCCATTAAAATCCCTTAAACAAAAAGTATCTCCGTGCTCAGAATGCCTCTGACCACCTCGTCCAAAGCCTCCCAAAAGTTCCTCTTCTCCTCATCATCCGATCATGCTTGCGGAGCATAGGCACTAATAACAATCAAAGTAGACCCTCTATTGACCAATCTAATCGACATCAACCTATCATTAACCGACTTTACCACCACCACCTTCCCCCAAAGATCTTAATATACTAAGATACCTACTTCATTCCTATGCCTCACGCTACCCGAGTACCACAACTTATACTTTTCCACATCCTCCCCTTACAGCCTACCCATTTGGTTTTCTAGAAACAAGCTATACTAATCCTCCTCTTTCTAAGAATCTTCACGGGATCTATGGACTTACCTTGAAGAGTCCCTATGTTTCAAGACCCAATTCTCAACTTGGAATCTCCCTTACCAAACCTAACCCTACTACCCCTAAATCCCAACCCCAAACTCGATCCTATACACGTCTCTATCTCATTCCCAGACCCAACCCCGCCCTTAGCCAAGACCCTAATCCCGCCACAACCCAACCTTGACCTAGAACATGAACCTAGTTTACCATCGTCCACCACAACTACTACTTAAAAGGAGAAGAGAAAAAAATAAGGAAATAGGAGGGACTAAAAACAAATAGGAAAGGCTAAAAAGACACAAAAGGAACAATGAGATAAATCTACAAGAAAAAATCAAGAAACAACCACGTATACCCAGGACCACAAAACCAATAAACTATAACACAAGTTTGACAAACAATAATCAATAACAAGAACTATACTAGTCACATTAAATCTGGTCAACTTTAGAAAGTAACCCTAATACAAGCAGAAAATACCAACACATGCCACAGTAAATAGATATACTAGTCTCAACTAAATCCTGCTCAGTAAAAGAGGATAAGGACCCAATAATCACACAAGAATAATCAAGATAAATATATAAGAAATCAAGAGAGAAAGGGCTGAAAAATAGGTATCAAAAGACACAAGATGTTTCCACCTCCAAATAATCAGGAATCTAGACTAGATAAAATAGAAGAGATCAAACGAATGCACCTGATCCTACGAGAAGATAAAGTGTGGATATTTTTTTGATCGTTTCGTCGGATTTCAGCAATTTGGTGGAGAAATTGGTCGCCAGAATATTGATGCCACCACTTTTACCTATTGTTGATATCAACCCTAAACTTGAATGTCAGAAAATAAATTGTCCATTGAAAAATGTACACCGCGATCTGCTGGCAAAATCTAGTGCCAGAGTATTGCCGCTGGAGCTTCACTGGAAGGCCTTTGAAAACCTAAATCTAGGTTACCACTATTTATTGGTCATCGATTTCGACAATGGAATTGGTTTGTGTCTTGCCAAAAAATATAGGGTACCAACGTAGATGGTGGTGACCAGTCGAAGAAGAGGACAGAGAGATAGAAGGAACCAGCGAGAGAAATGCATTGAAAAGATCTGAGAGAATACTACCTTACCTTCCACTGGCGAGAGAGACAATGTCGGACTCAACTTCCGGTCATCGACACTCATGAAGGAATGTTATAGAGAGATGTTTAAACAGAGAGATAGGATGCTTAGTAATAAATGATTTTAGTGTGTGGAAAATTCAATATCCTGAGATAAAGAAAAATGAAAAAAATTATTTATTAAATAGAGTAAATCAAAGGCATACCTATCCATCCTGCACATCCACATTTACTTAGCATGTAATCCACATTAAATATTTTCTTTCTATTTTAGGGTGAATACGATTGACATATATTAGAGAAGATAAAAATAATATCAAGTACTTTTGTGTACCTTTTTGCTTAGGATTTCAAAAGTTTAATCCCTCCTTACCACATGAATCCATATTCGTGATACTAATAAGTCTTATGGTCGAATAGTCAGATCCATATAAAAAATTATATCTAGTTAGTTACAAAATAAAACTGGGATAGAAGTAAGGAGACCTTAAGAAATTCAAAGATGTACTCATAGAAATAGCTAATTATATTTTGTGACAGGCGAGTGGAGGTGCTTTAGCGAAAACAACAACATCTAGATGGAGAAAATAGCTTAGTAAGAAAATGATTTGAGTGGGTGGAAAATTCAAGACCCTGACATAAAGTAAAATGACGAGAATTTTTTATTTATATAGAGAAACTCAAAAGCATACCTTCCCATCTTCCACATCCACATTCACTAAGCATGTAATGCATATTAAGTTTTTTCTTTCTGTTTTAGGCTGAGTATGATATGCATATACTGGAGAAGATAAAAATAATATAAGTAATTTCATGTACCTTTTTTCTTAGGATTTTCAAAAGTTTAATCCCTTCACCCCCCAAACTAGGCACATCCATATTTGCGATATTAATATGTCTTAAGGTCCAATTATACTTTACCTGTTATATATTTACCCCCAAGATTACAATAAGTAAGAAAACAATAGATGATTTATGGTTGGTATTACTTTGTTCACAATTAGCGTCCTTCCTAACAAGTTTGCTTTAAAGGTTCAAAAAATAAAATCATAACTCCAAAATACTTAAATTGATTAATTCAATATTAAACTTAAAAAATTCAATTCAATTCAATTGGAAGTTATTTGAATTCAATTTGAATTGTAATTTCTTTAATTCAATCAAAACTTTCATATCCTTGAAGGAAGTGCGCATTTTTTCTAAACCTTACCAGTTGCTGTAAGAAAGAAATGCAGGAATCTTTCATCATCTTCTGTCTTTTTTCCCCTGGAGAATCTTCCTCTCTCTTCAAAACCACAAAAATGGCATAATATATAAGTACTTCAATTTTCGTTATGCATTTCTAGACATTTCAATTCATTTTTTACTGTGTCGATTGAATACTTCAATTTTTAAAATGATTATCTACACAAGTTCAAAATTTATGTGCCACTTCAACATCCGGCACGAGGCATGCGGAAAATGAGTTGGAGTATTTAATTGCCAATCAAGACCAAATTAAAGTGTCTAGCCTTACACTCTCAAAGTTGGAATGGTTATTTGCAAAACTCATAACAAATAAAAATATCTATTTATGTGTTATGCCTACAAATGAGCAAAAATACATTTCATTCTAACTCTACAAAAAGAAAAAAATTTGCTTTCCTATCTGTCTGTATGCACATCCCGCTTTATATATTGAAAGGATATCTGATACGAAATAAAACTACAAAAAGTAAAGACGTTATGAAAAAGTAAAGATAATCTGTAAGATAGATAATTAGACATAAGAAAAGAAGTAACCAAGAACAAAAGAGTATGTCAAACTCCAATACCCTCAATTACAATCTAATCGGACACCTCAATTATAGGCATTGTCGTTTATCCTCTCAAGAACTTGAAATCGACCATCACCTCAGGGCAACAATTTGGATTTTATTTAGGTTGAAAACCTATCCTTCCGAAGGTTCTCCCACACCCAATCACTCTGTTCAAGCACAAGCCGATTCCTTCCCTTGTTTACTCTTTTGGCTACCTCTTGATTCTTCTTCTCAAGGCTAATTCTCACTTTCTCATGCAACTTCTTCATGGTTTCCGCCCTCTTGTGTCCATCTAAGTTTATCACAATATAACTAGTCAAAAGAGTGAGATCTAAAGGGTTAAGGGGGTTAAAACCATAAACACATTCAAAGGGAGTCATACCAATAGACGAATGGATAACACGATTATAAGAAAATTTGACTGGAGGTAGGTGGCCCTCCTAAGAGGCCTTTTTTCCTTTAAATAAGGTGAGCAACATAGAACCCAAGGTTATATTTACCACCTATATTTTCCCATCCATTTATGGGTGGCAAGATGTTGAGAAAAGCAATTTGATGCAAAGCCTACCCCAAAATGACCTCCAAAAGTGATTAAGGAACTTAGAGTCCCTATCATTAACAATAGTCTGAGGAATTCCACGTATTTTTACAACATGCTCAACAAAAAAAGAAGCCACATTAGAAGCATCATCAATTTTAAGACATGGAATGAAATGGGCCATTTTTGAGAACCTATCAACCACTACAAAAATGCAATCTCTACCCTTCATTGTCCTAGGCAATCCTAAAGTGAAATGCATAGAGATGTCAAGCCATAGGCATTGAGGAGTGGGTAGTGGGGTATATAACACTTTAAAGAGAAAGTGAGATTTCTCACTTCTACAATCCATGCATTGGCAAAAAATTCTAGCAATATCTTAACGCATCTTGGGCTAATAGAATTGTTCCTCTAGGATTCCAAGGGCCTTGTCAATTCCAAAGTGACCCATCATACCACCATTATGTGCCTCTCTTACAAAAAATTCTCTCCATGAGCTAGACGGCACACAAAACCTTCTTTTGTTGAACAAGAAACCATCAAACTTGGAATAGGGCATAGAAGCACTATCCCTCTCCCACCTTTCCCTACCCCATATCTCACAATCTTCATAGATTTGAGAAAATTTGGGGTCCTTGGGTTACATTGTCTTTAGACTCTCAAATCCCATCAATTTAGAAGAAAATTTAGAGATAATCACATGCTTTCTAGACAATGCATCAGCTACCACATTTTTCTTTCCCTTTTTGTATTGTATTACATAAGGAAAAGTCTCTAGGAAAGCAATCCACTTGGCATGTATTTTATTGAGTTTATATTGGGCCCTGAGATATTTCAAGGACTCATGATCGGTTCAAATCACAAACTCCTTGGGACACAAATAATGTAGCCTATTACTCAAGGCTCTAATCAAGGTGTATAGCTCTAGATCATAGGTGGAATAATTTAGAGTAAGCCCTTGAGTTTTTCACTAAAATAGGCAATAGGTTTATGATATTTCATTAAGACGACACCTATTCCTACCTTACTTGCATCATATTCAATCTCAAACATCTTATTAAAATTGGGTAATTGCAATAAGGGGGCGGAGCTAAGCATAGCCTTCAAAGCTTTAAATGCATTGACTTGCTTATCACCTCTTAAAAAGGTTTATCCTTACAGATCACCTTGGTCAAGGGAGCGGCGATGCTACTAAATCCTTTGATAAATTTCCTATAAAAACTAGCCAACCCATGGAAGCTTCTTGCTTTACCAATAAATTTTGGAGTTGGCCAATTATTGATGGCCTCTATCTTAGATTCATCAACCTCGACTCCTCTTGATCTCACAACAAATCCCAAGAAAATAACTTCATTCACACTGAAAGAACATTTTTCAAGATTAGCATACAACTTCTCTTTTTTAAGCACTTCAAACATATCATGCAAATGTAAGAAATGTTCTTCAAGGGATTTTCTATAAACTAGAATATCATCAAAGCATACCACAACAAACTTCCCTATGAACTATTTCATCACATGGCTCATCAACTACATAAAGGTACTAGGAGCATTGGTAAGACCAAAATCCATGACCAATTATTCATATAGACCAAACTTGGTCTTGAATGCAGTCTTCCACTCATCACCCTATTGCATCCGGATTTGGTGGTACCTGCTCCTCAGATCTATCTTATAAAATACATAATAACCATTCAAATCACCAAGCATATCATCTAAACGGGGAATTGGGTGGCGATACTTTACTGTTATTTTATAGATGGCTCGGCAATAAATGCACATGTGTCATGTTTCATCTTTTTTTGGAACTAGAAACACCGAAATCGCACATGGACTCATGCTCTATTTGATGTATCCCTTTTTGTGGAGTTCCTCGACTTGCCTGTTAATCTATTTTGTGTCCTTTGGATTACTTTGGTAGGCCGACTTGTTGGGTAATTGAGAACTCGACACAAATCAATTTGATGCTCATTTCCCTGAATGAGGGTAATCTTTGGGGAAGATACTTTGGGAACACACTCCATAATCCTATAAAATAAAGAAAATAGAATGGGGGACAGGAGAATTAGAGCGATTAGCATGAAAATCAAGGTCTAGGAGGAGCATGGTTGTTTTGTCATCATGCTTTTCGAAAAGATCTTTGTTCCTAGCCAACATCACCAAGGCACTCTTTCCTTTCAACCTTCTCTTCTCCTCTTCTTCACCCCTCTACTCAATTTGGTCCTCTTTCTCACCTTATTTCTTACCCTTCTTTTTCAATTTTCTCAATTTTTAGCGACCCTCATTCACTTGAGATAGCGAAAGTGGATGGAGAGAGAATTTTTGACCAGTCAACGCAAAAGAGTACCAATTTTTCCTCCCATCATACATGCTTGAATTATCATACTGCCATGGTCTCCCAAGAAAGAGATAACAAGCTTTCATAGGAATCACGTTACAATGCACCTCATCATGATAATTCCCGACTTGTAACCGAATCACCACTTTCCTAGTCACCTTTAACTCACCACAATTATTTAACCATTGGATCTTGTATGGTGTGGCATGTTTGGTTTTGGGCAACTTCAAGAAATCAACCAAAGTAGCACTAGCCATATTAGCACAACTTCCGCTATCAATGATCAAAGAGCATACATTTTACTTTATAAGACATTTAGTATGGAATAGATTCTCCCTTTGAATAGGGTCATCTATAGCCTTACTAACCATTGCACACCTCATAGTAAAATTTGGAACCTCATACTCTCCATATTGAGGCCAAGCATCTTCATTCTCCTCTTCTACTTGCTCATATTCTTGGGACCCATCTCCATCTTGGGCTTTTTCATCATTCCCATCTTCCAATCCCACGTCTTCTCCAAGGTAATAAAATTTCCCTTCCCTAAGGATCACATTTCTCCGGTTGGGACATTCACTTACCTTAAGTCTCCACCGTTGATATTTTAAACATTGAAAACTTTTATAATTGATATTAGGATATTTGTTACCTTTATTCCTTAGCGGGTACTTCAGAGTTGTCTTCTCTAAGGGCTTCTTGTCATTAGACTTATAGTCCTTGTTATTGTTCCGCCCCGATGATGATTTCTCTACCTCTTTACTCTTACTCCAAGTGTTGGTAGATGAGTACACTTTTGGTTTGTCAGTTGCCCTTTCTTTGATATCCCTCTTAATCTCCAAGGGCGCTTGGAATATTTCTTCTATGGTATCTAACTTGTGGATAGTAATGCATCAGGAGATATCTTTTTTCAATCCAACCTTGAAGTGTATGATGTTATGGTTCACGTTCTATCGATGGTCGGGCTTCAAGATCAATTATTTGAATTCATCATAATAGGCTATAACACTCTTTCTATCTTTCCTCAAGTTGTACACCTTGGCAAGTAGCTCATGTCCATACCTCTCTGGAACATATCTTTGTCTCATGAATATCTTCAATGCATCCCATGGAGGGGGTTGTCCTTCATTCAACACATTTCCAAATCTCTTGACATAATCCCACCATGTATTGGCATACCCTTAAAAATGGGTTATGGCGTAGAATCTCTTCTTCTCTTTGGTGATATCATTAACTTGGAATATCCTTTCACAAGAGTACTCCCATGATAGATAATCTTTGGGATTACTTTAGCCTTTGAAAGTTGGAAGACTAATCTTGATTGAATTGATACCCTGATCCCTATTACCTTGTTGGTTCTATTGATCATAACCCTGAGGTTGGTTTCCTAAGTTTCCTCTACCATTAGGAGCTGGACCAAATCCTTCTCCTCGACCTCGATAAACTCATTGATCGATTGGTATACCTCTTATTTCCTCTACTAATATTCCGACATCATCAAATGCTCCAAAGTCTGCTTATTATTCTTCTCTTTCTTCCTCGTCTCTTTGGATGGGTTGGTTTTGGTTAAGGGGTGCTTGGAATGGGGGAATTTAGTTATGTGGAGGTTGGGGTATTCGGGTTCAAGATTCATCATGTTGTGTTTGATTGAATTAAGGTTGGAGTGGTCGAACGGGATTTCGGTTTTGTGTATATGTAGTGGCTTGAGGAATGGAATCATGTACTTGTATTGGTGGATTGATCATTTTGTGATGGTTTTCCGAGAAAATATAAACGGAAGGATTTGGAGCATGCCCACTAGTTGAAGAATGGAAGTGTTGAGGTGTGGATAGGGATGTGTTTTGTCAACCTTCCATGATATCCACTCTTCCACCAATAAGGGATACACTCCCTTCAAGAGAATCCACCTTAAGATCATGTGAATTTATCTTAGCGTCCATAGAATCACTTTTACGATTGAGATTTTCAATGGCCGCTAAGATAGAATTTGTTGAGTGGTTATACATGGTTTGTGAAGTTTCTCCTTCCATAGACATTGTACCTATGAAGAAAGACACTCTCAAAAATAAAAATAAACACATTAGCGTTAAATAAATTAACCTCACAAACTCTTCACACGTTTGTTTACCTCACACTTGGATCACAAAAGTTGAAAGATGGTTTATACTTCATGTGGTAATCGAGGTGCCAAGTTCTACTCTTGATCGGATTGGATTCTTGTTTGATGGACTCAAATAAAGATGTACGAACTTGGATTAAGAATTAACAACGATATTAAAAATACAAAAAATTGAAAGAAATGGGACGATGAATGATTTGGACTCAAGAACTAATCATTCAACTTAGTAGGTGGATTACTAGTTGTTTGATAGGTTTAAGAATCAAGAGTTGAATTTATGAATCAAGGAATGAAACTACGGAGTATAACTTGGGTAAATTGGATTTTATAAGTGTTAGAATGAATTTGGAACATGAATTGGATATTGGGAAGGCTTGACATGCATTTGTATAACTTCCCAAAAACTAATTCCTGGGATGCCACATGGTGCTCCGAACTACAAGTAGTCCAGAGCTAACCCTGGCTGGTTTCTACTAAATCTGAATCTCAAAATAGGGGAAAATGGACACGAAAACATAATAAATGCGGAAATCTTATCTGAAGCATACTAATCTTACAAGTCTTGGTAAAACAATACTGAAAAATCTGGATACGGAATCAAAAGTCTAAACTGAATCTACTAGTCCAACAAGTCTATTTTGACTGAATCTAGAGAGTCACTGGGACAGGCACCATCTGACTCAAACTGTCTAAAATGAATACTAAATCATCTACTAGATAAAAAGGAAATATGAATAGCTACGTCCTCAAACTATTAGGGCTCACCAACTGCAGAGATGTAGATGAGATGCTCGAAAATCACTCACGCTGCTGAGACTGAGCACCTGAACCTACATAATGAGACAATGTAGCATATAAACGTATATGTGGATCAGTACTTTGATGACGTACTGAGTATATAGGGTTGAATGCAATAAGTAAACAATATCATCATAATTTATAAAATCATGCATGCGAAATATAAATGACTCACATGGGCTTGTGTAATTGGAAATCTGAAGATCATAAATCATGAACAATAAAGCATATAATATGAATCTTGTGAGCCATAACATTCAGTTCTAAAATCTTTTCTTTTCTGAAAACTGCCACATTATCGTCAACTGTAAGGGAAATACTTCATCTCAAGACTTTAAGAAATCTTAAAATCCATAGATTTCAAAGCATATACTTTTATATTAAGGCTTTTAACGAATATACTATTTAAGAGTGGGGACTTATTTTGGGAGGTTCTTCTAACCGACCTAAACCATGTGAAAATTCATGGAGTCCAACGTCTTACCCACGCTGGGGAGAGCTGTTCTACCCTTGCCATCAGAATAGAACTTCTCATCTTAAGTGATCACAACTTAGTCATCCATGTAGAAGTGGGAATAATCTTAGTCCTACTCCCATTCCTATGCCCAGGATCATAAGAAATCCACTTCAAAAAAATAGCACAAGGGTTTACAAGAAAAATCTATTATGCTTTTCTTTCTTCAAATCTCAAGTCATATGAACAATGTGGATTCCTTATCTTATCTTAGGACCAAAAGGTCAAATCTTTATTGAAAATATGAGAATAATCTTATCATAGGGTGCTCGTGGCACAAACAATCTTGAAATTGCAATCTTTAATTAGGGCTTAATGACCCATGCTTCAAACTCATGTAAAATCAAAGAAAAACATCATGCGCAATATGTTTCTTGAAAATACTTCATCAATATCAAAATAATAAAGTAAAGAATCTCAATATCATGCTTAAACTCAATTGGGAAAATCTGGAAAATCGTATTATACACATAATTATATAAGAATAGTCATGCAATTCAACATTCAATCACTTGAAATCAGGTAAGCTTGTAAATAACAATAATGGGTATAAAATCCTAACTAGAATTTCATGGAAAATCATATAAAATTGGAATTAAAATAAATTTTTGGGCTTAAGGACAAAAGGATTGTCCTTGTTCATAACCCCACATACCTCAATTGATGATCTTAGATGCTAAAACGTGAATCTTGGATCTCTATTGATGCTTTGTAGATGAATCCTTAGAGTTCTTGAGTTGTGGATTCTAAATCTTGTATTATCTTGGAGAATTAATGGAGAAATTGGGTTTCTTGGAGAAGGAGCTTTGCTGATCTAGGGTTTTCTTTTGAGAGAAAGTGGATGAAATAAGCTAAAGTGCTTTAAAATACGTTAAATCTTGCGTTTTGGATGGATTGGGGGCTTGGGAATTGACCAAAATGCCCCCTTTAAGCTATTAAACGGAACTGAAAAATGCAATATTTTCAGAACTACGTAGCCACCGCAATGTGCCACTTTTGCGGTGGCTCACTGGAAAGTGGATGAATGGGAACTGGGCTTTCTCCGCGATGCACCATAATCGCAGTTCCCTTTAGTTTGCCATTTGGCCACTGGCGCGATGCGCCAGTATCGCGAAAGCTCACTTGAAATTGACAAATGGTAAATTTGACCTCTTCGTGATGTGCCAATATCACGGAGGTCCACTAGAATTTGAAAATTATGAAATTTTCCTTCCTGCGATGCACCAAGTTCCCAGATGGAACACTGCCAACTTAAAAATACCATAACTCCTTCACCGTGTGTCGGATTTGGGCGAATCTTATATCGAAGAAAAACTTATTCAATTTTCCACACAATGGGAAGTATAAATCTGGAAAATTCCACATAGAATAAATATTATTAATTTTTGAAGCTATCTCTTAACATTCCAAGAATGAATTTAAGCTAAGTAAGTTCGGGGTATTACAATATCTCCCCCTTGGGAACATTCGTCCTTGAATGTTTCTAGTTAGATTAAGTATACTGAGAAATCTGAGGCTATATGATAGCATACACAATCGAAGTAAGCTGACTAACTGAATCTAAATCATTCTGAGCTTATGAGTAATTCTGTGAGTGCATGAACTTACATGAGGACAACTATATAGCTGAATACATGATTAGAAATGAACTTAATCTAGGAAGAGTATTACCTTCAGCTAAATCTGAGTTTGCGGAGAAAAGGTGAGGGAACTTGTCTCTCTTATCTGCTTCGGCTTCCCAAGTGGCACCGTCAACAGACTAATTCCGCCAAAGAACTTTGACCAAGGGAACTTCTTTGTTCCTTAGTCTACGGATCTGATGATCAAAAATTTTGACTTGAATCTATTCTTAAGAAAGGTTGTTTTGAATATCTGAGCTTTCTAAAGGAACTACAATAGTGGTGTGACCGATGAACTTCTTAAGCATAGAGACGTGGAATACAAGATGAACGACTATCAAGTCTGCGGGCAGATCAAGCTCATAAGCTACTTTCCCAACACAACTCACAATTCTAAAAGGTCTAACATACCGGGGACTAAGCTTCCCCTTTTTGCCAAATCTCTTCACCCCTTTCATGGGTGAAATCTTCAGATACACTAAATCACTAACCTCAAACTCTAGGTCCATTCTTCTCACATTTGGATATGATTTCGGAAGAGTCTGGGCTATTTTCAATATTTCTCTGATCAACTTAACTTTCTCAATTGCTTCAAACACTACATTGGGCCTAAGCAAAGTGGCCTCACCCACTTCAAACTAACCTATGGGCGATCTACATCTCCTCCCATAAAGAAACTCAAATGGGTCCATTTGAATGATGCAATGGTAACTGTTATTATAAGCGAACTCAATCAATGACAAATGCCCATCCCAAATACCTTTGAGATCAAGAGCACATGCCCTCAACATATCTTTTAGAGTATGGATGGTCCTCTCTGCTTGACCATCTGTCTGAGGCTGGAAAACTGAACCAAGATGGACTTAGCTACCAAGACCCTTCTGAAAGGCTCTCCAAAACTGGGATGTAAACTGAATAACCCTATCTTAAATGATAGACAAAGGAACTCTATGCAATCTAAATAACCCTCAAATATAAGACTTAACATAATCCTTAGTTGTATAAGACGTGTGAACTTGCAAGAAATGCATTGACTTCGTCAATCTGTCTACAATAACCCAAATCAAATTATGATGATAATGCGAATGGGGTAAACTAGTCACAAAATCTATATTCACCTCTTCCCACTTCCAGGTGGGAATACCAAACGCTTGCAATGAACCACTAGGTCTTTGGTGCTCTACCTTAACCTGTTGACAAGTTGTAAACTTGGCCACAAACTCAGCTATGTCTCTCTTCATACCACTTCCCCAATAGATTTCTCGTAAGTTGTTGTACATCTTGGTAGCACCCGGATGAATGGAATAACATGCACCATGTGCTTCCTCCATAATCCGCTGTCTCAAATCATCAACACACAACACACACAATCTACTCTGATATCTCAACATGTCATCTCTCCCTTGGGAGAAAACCTCTACCTTTTGGTCTTTAACTGACTCCTTCAGTTTGACCAAACTAGAATCCATATCTTGCTTCTCCTTTACTTTCGAAACTAGGGAATATTCAGCACTACTTTGAACCCAAACATTCCCTTCAGCTGAATCAACCAACCTAATATCCAATCTAGATAAACGATGAACTTCTTGAGCTAACTCTTTCTTGTCATTCTACATATGAGCAACACTGTCCATGGATAATCTACTAAGGGCGTCTTCCACTACATTGGCCTTGCCCAAATGAAACAACACACTCATGTCATAATTCTTCAACAACTCCAACCACCTTCTCTGATATAGATTCAACTCTCTCTAGGTAAATACATACTGCAAGATTTTGTGATCCGTGAACACATCCACATGCACACCATACAAATAATGTCTCCATATTTTTAAAGCAAACACTATAGTAGCTAACTCAAGATCATGGGTTGGGTAATTCTTCTCATAAGGCTAAAGATGTCTAGAGGCATATTCTATGACCTTACCTATCTACATCAACACACAACCCAAAGCAACTATGGAGGTATCACAATAGACCACAAAACCGTCTGTACCATCTGGTAGTGCTAAGACTAGGGTTGTAGTGAGTCAAGTTTTCAATTCCTTAAAACTATTCTCATAGGAATATGACCACTAAAACTCAAATTTCTTTTGGGTTAGTCTAGACATAAGAGATGCAATAGACGAGAAATTTTCAAGAAAACGACGGTAATAGCTAGCTAAATCCAAAAAACTCCCCATGTCTGACAGAGAAATGGGTCAAGGACAATTTCTTACGGCTTTCGTCTTTTAGGGA
Organism: Capsicum pubescens; assembly: GCA_030864215.1. Taxonomy (NCBI): domain Eukaryota; kingdom Viridiplantae; phylum Streptophyta; class Magnoliopsida; order Solanales; family Solanaceae; genus Capsicum; species Capsicum pubescens. Next base: position 33,346,805 of record CM061549.1, on the reverse strand, counting down.
TCAACTTTAATACCATCGGCGGAAACAATATGACCGACAAAGGCTACTGATCTTAGCTAAAATTTACACTTGCTGAATTTGGCAAACAATTGGTGATCTCTAAAGGTTTACAAGACAATTCTAAGATGATCTACATAGTCATCCTCACTACGGGAGTACTCAAGGATGTCATCTATGAATACTATAACAAACATGTATGGATTCTATTTGAACACTCGATTCATGAGGTCCAAGAAAGTTGTAAGAGCATTGGTTAGATCAAAAGACATGACTAAAAACTCAAAATGACTGTAACGGGTCCTGAAAGCTATCTTTGGAATATCACATTCCCTTACCTTAAGCTGATGATAGCCGGATCTAAGGTCTATCTTTGAGAAATAACTTGCACCTTGTAATTGATCAAATAAATCATCAATTCTAGGAAGAGGGTATTTTTTCTTAACAGTGACCTTATTCAGCTAACGATAGTCAATGCACATGTGCGAAGAACCATCTTTATTTTGCATGAATAGGATAGGAGCGCCCCATGGAAAAACATTGGGCCTTATAAAACCTTTATCTAAAAGATCTTTGAGTTTCTCTTTCAACTCCTTAAGCTCGGTAGGAGCCATACAACAAGGAGGGATAGAAATAGGCTGAGTATCCATAAGAAGGTCAATACCAAATTCTATCTCTCTATCGGGAGTTACCCTTGGGAGATATTCTAGAAAAACTTTAGGAAACTCATTGATCACTCAGACAGACTGAATTGTTGGAGCTCAGACTTAGTGTCCGTGACTCGAACTAGATGATAAATGTAACCTTTGGAAAACAACTTTCTGGCTTTAAGATAAGATATGAAATGACTCTTGGGAGACACTGAATTTCCTGACCACTCAAAGACTGGATCATCTGTGAATTGAAATTTCACCACCCGGGTGCGACAATCTATAGAAGTATAACAGGAATGGATCCAATCCATACCAAGGATAAGATCAAAATCAACCATATCTAACTCTATAGAGTATGCTAACATGACTTTATGAAGGATAGTTATAGGACACTTTTTATAGATTTGTTTAGTAACAACTGACTCACCTACTAGAGTAGAAATCAAGAAAGGCTCAGGGATCTTTTCAGAACTTATCTCAAAATTTTCTACAACTGATGGGGTTACATAAGAGAAACTCGACCCAGGGTCTAAAAACATATAAACATTAAAATAAAAGACACAAAGCATACCAGTAACGACATCTGGTGAATCCTCCTGCTCCTAATGGGATGGTACAACATAAAACCAATTCTGGTGCTGAACGCCACCAGTACTGGATGATGCGCCCTGAGGAGGAGCTGTGCGACCTAGAGGAGCTGGTGCACTATTAGCCTGAGTCTGGGGTCGAACATCCCTATTTCCCTGTCTAGCATACGGGCACTCTTTGATTCCGTGACCCGGCTGGCCACATCTATAACAATCTTTCTGAGCTCACAAACACTTGCCCAGATGGGTCTTACCACACTTAGAACACTGAGGATAACTGGGCCTACCACTCACACTATTATGATAGCTGGACATAGAAGACTTACCCCACTGTTCATGTCTATTATTGGGTGCAGGAGTCCTGGTTGAAGAAGGTGCAGGAATAGATAAATGATTCTGAAACTGCGAACGATTTCCTCCTCCAAACCTATTCTAACCATAATCAAACTACCCTGTTCTAGCATTTTTATTTACTTTCTCTCTCTTTCTTTCAACTTTTCTGCGTCAATTTGTTGTGCGTGAATCATCAATCTAGCAAGATCCATATCTCTAATGAGCATATCCATTTTAAATTCCTTAACTACCAACCCAGACACACCGGTCACAAACTTATTCATGCTTAACCTAGGGTCAGTGTAAAGCCCTGGGTCTGTACCCCGGATGCTACACAGTGCACATAGTCTCAAAGAACAACAAGCTAACCATGACTGGTACCTTCTACAATAACTGTGTAATAAATACTGTAATCATTGTTTAAATAGGCAAAAATATATGCAATAAGGTTTAAATTCTATAAATAAATATGAATGTGGTATCAAAATATCAAAACTAAATATAAGTACTGAAAAACTGAATAACTGTCTGAAAATCCTCAAACTTTCTGAACTATGGAGTTGATGGGGCAAGCCCCCAAATAACTCCATCTACTGAAATAAAACTGAAGTACTGTAAATAATAAGCATGTCCTCAAACTATGAGGAATCACCACTACTCTGAAAGATGAGACTTTGAACTGTTAAGGGTGCCCTGGAGCACGTGCATTTGAACCTATAATATAAGACATCATAGCGCAAAGAAAAGCATGAGTTAGTACTTTGAATGTACTGGTATGCTCAGTGAGGTAGGCTGAAATGCATGGGTTTATATACATGCACAATAATAACTGAATAACATAAGTATGACTAAGTTAGAGTACATGAATAAATATATAGACTGTAACTGAGATCGTGCTAATAATGAGTACTGAATCTGAAATACTGATAACCGATATCTGAGCTTATGAATACTGTATTAGTGATCATCTGAATGACTGTATCTAACAGTTCTGAATATGTTGGAACCATACTGAGTTCAATACTAAGCTGAGTGACTATGTCTAATAGTCCTGAATCTATAGAACTGAACATAGTTCTATTCTGAGACTGAGACTGGAACTGAAACTATGTGAGGTAATCATCTAACCAACATGCCCCTCTCTAAAATAATTTGGTTTAACCTGTAACCCCAGTTGGAAGGGTGTCAATACTATGCCATGGGTAAGGACAAGTTGTGACTTAACCCTCTCTGACAGGAAGCTCTTTCGTCAACCCTCGCTGGCAGGATAACTCGGATGAGAAATATCAACCCTTATAATGTCTGGAAGGAAGATACCTCAACCTACGCTGACTATATAGTTTTGTAATGCAGTGACTGTTGTTAAGGGTCAAACCCTCTGCTGACAGGAATGCTCCCATCCCTGGGTTTACTCAGTGCTGAATCCTACTCCCAACTGAATAGACGCTGAACTGATTTCTAGTCTGTACTAGGCCGGACTGAATAATTACTGAGATTATTATTTAGATGAACTGAACTGATTTCACTAGGTTTCGTTGATTGAAAGAATACTACTGAATTCTGTTAGCTAATTGAGTTTACTGAGGTCTGGACTGGATACTGAATTAGACTGGACTAATACTGAATCTACTGAGTTTTTTTGAGTTCTGTAACTGACTAAGAGTACTACTGATCGTGCCATGACTAATACTATTCTATGACTAATACTATTCTATGACTAACCATGGCTCTAGGTAATCAGCTAAATTGTCGGGTACAAGTACCCCCAGGACTCGATAGCATGAATTAAGAGATATGACACAACTTGAAGGATATAAGCTAAATATTTGATCATCATTCATTCATTGGGGCATTTTGAAAAACACTTGCATAATATAACTTGCACATAAGCTAACTTGATATGATTTCATTTTCTTAATAGTTCACATGGACAATTTATTAAGCACTTGGTGAGCACAATATATGCACATTGTATTGAACAACAAGTGAGCATCATAATTCAACTCTAATTTCGCAATTCAAGGGTTTATCATGGATTCACATGAATCTACACACATAATGATCAATTTCACATGAAATATATATATAATTATGAATTAGGAACTTAATCCAAATAGGAATCATGGATACACTTTAATTCCAAATATGGAAATCATAAAATCAATTACTTGAAGTTCAAAAGAGATTCTTGGACTCCAAGGGTGGAAGGAGCCCTTGGATAAACACTTCACATACCTTTGTTGAAGAATTGTTGAATGTTTATGGTGGAATCTTGTTCCCTTGATTTGAAATTGAATCTTCTAGGGTTTTGTTCTTGAGATATTTTGAGAAAGAATGACTATATTTTCTCTATAGGGTGTTTAATTTCATATTTGGGGACTGAGGGTCGAGGAAAAAAACCCATATACCCCCAAGAATGCATAGGTAGACGCGCTGTGTTGATAACATCAATGCGATAGCCATCGCGTCGCACCAAGTTCACGTTGGTTCACTGGAATTTGCACTGAAGCTGGGGAAAAACATCCATCGAAATGATGATCGATGCGACGCGTTGACCCACTATTTTGGGAACTCAAACATGTTTCAAACGAGGTCCAAAAAATCTGAAACTCGTCCGGGAACACCTATGGACTCCCCTGATCATGAATTAACCTAAACATCAACATTTAATGAAATTAAAGGTCGCAAAATAATATTCCCAACCTTCGTAGGCTAAAATGACACTAAGTCTGAGTACTTAGTTAAAATATTCTATGTCTGGGACCCCTTGACAAGCCTAAAGGACTGAATTAAGCTTAGGATTTTGCGGGGTCTTACAGTCAGCCATCTTATCTGTGGCATACTCAGATAACTGGTTGAACCTGAGGTAATACTCCTTCACTGTCATATAGACCTACCTCAGGTTCATGAACTCTTCTATCTTAGGTTCCCTCATCTCACGTGGGAAGAACTTGTCTAAGAACGCATCCTGAAACATCTGCCTAGTCATGGGAGTTGCATTCTCCCCTCTACTTTTCTTCCACGTCACTACCCAATCATAAGCAACATCCTTCAGCCTATAGGATGCCAATTATACACTCTCTTCTCCAGAAATATGCATAATTCGGGTGATCTTCAGCACCTCATCTAGATAAAACTGTGGGTCCTCACCTGTCTTTGACACAAAGAACTCTGGCGGGTTTATTCTCATAAAATCTTGAATTCTGGCTGCAGCTAAATCCCCATCTTGCTGGGGTGGGACTGCAGCTTGACGATTGTCCTGAACATTAGCCGTCACAACTTGGGCTAGCACCTGGAAGGCAACCCAAAACTCTGCATGTGACACATTCTCATTCAAAGGATCTACGGATTGACGTGGCTGGTTATCATTTCAGCGTGCATTATCTCGACGAGGAGGAATTTTATTTCACGTGAAAGCATGAGTTATAAGTAGATTGAGACATGGAATACATGATAGATCATGAAAGAAGAGATTATTTCCTAAAATGCTCCATAGCCTCTTGCTCATAGATGTGGTGCGCTTCACACCGATGATCAATACTCTACGTAACGTGAATTTTCTGACTCCCTAGGACTCTATAAACCTTAGGCTCTGATACCAAGTTTATAACACCCCGAAATCTAATTTTCGGGACACCACATAGTGCTCCAAACTAGAAGTAGTCCTGAGCTAACCCTGTCTTCTTTCTACTAAATCTGAATCTCAAAATAGGGGAAAATGGATAGAAAAACATAATAAATGCGGAAATATTATCTAAAGCATACTAATCTCACAAGTCTTGGTAAAACAATACTAAAAAATTAGGATGCGGAAACAAAAGTCTAAACTGAATCTAGTAGTCTGACAAGCCTATACTGACTGAATCTAGAGAGTCACTGGGATAGGCCCAACAGACTAAAACTGTCTAAAATGAATACTAAATCAGCTACTAGATAAAAAGAAAATCTGAATAGCTAAGTCCTTGAACTATGAGGGCTCACCAACTGCAGAGAGGTAGACGAGATGCTTAAAAATCACTCACACTGCTAAGACTGAGCACCTGAACCTACATTATGAGATAATGTAACACATAGACGTATATGTGGATCAGTACTTTGATAATGTACTAAGTATATAGGGATGAATGTAATAAGTAAATAATATCATCACAATTTATAAAATCATGCATGCTAAATGTAAATGACTTACATAGTTCTGGGGCATGAAACCTTGGTAACATACTCATCTCAGTGCTAAATACTACTCCCATTCTTATGCTCAGGATCTTAAGAAACCCACTTTAAAAAAAATAGCACAAGGGTTTACAAGAAAAATCAATTATGCATTTCTTTCTTCAAATCTCAAGTCATATGAACAATGTGGATTCTTTATCTTAGCTTAGGACCAAAAGGTCAAATCTTTATCGAAAATCTGAGAATAAACTTATTATAGGGTGCTATGGCACAAACAATCTTGAAATAGCAATCTTTAATTAGGGCTTAATGAACCATGCTTCAAACTCATCTGAAATCATAGCAAAACATCATGCTCAATATGCTTCTTGAAAATACTTCAACAATATCAAAATAATAAAGTCAAGAATCTCAATATCATGGTTAAACTTAATTGGGAAAATCTGGAAAATCATATTATACACATAATTATATGAAAATTGTCATGCAATTCAACATTCAATCACTTGAAATTTCATAAGCTTGTAAATAACAATAATGGGTATAAACCCTAACTTGAATTTCATGGAAAATCATATAAAATTCAGTAAAATTGGAATTAAAATAAGTTTCTGGGCACAAGGAAGAAAGGATTGTCCTTGTTCATAACCCCTCATACCTCAATTGATGATCTTAGATGCTAAAACTTGAATCTTGTATCTATATTGATGCTTTGGAGACGAATCCTTAGAATTCTTGAGTTGGGGATTCTAAATCTTGAATTACCTTGGAGAATTAATGGAGAAATTGGGTTTCTAGGAGAAGGAGCTTTGATGATCTAGGATTTTCTTTGGAGAGAAAGTGGATAAAATAAGGATAAAGTGCTTTGGAATACGTGAAATCTTGGGTTTTGGACGGATTGGGGGCTTGAAAATTGACCAAAATGCCCCCTTTAAGCTTTTAAATGGAACTGAAAAACGCAACATTTTTCAAACTGGGTGGCCACTGCGACGCGCCACTATCGCGGTGACTCACTGGAAAGTGGATGAATGTGAATTGGACTTTCACCTTGATGCTCCACAATTGAGGTTCCCCTTAGTTTGCCATCTGGCCACTTGCGTGACGCGCCAGTATCACGAAGGCTTACTGGAAGTTGACAAATGGGAAATTGTCCCTCTCCGTGATGTGCCAATATCGCGGAGGTCCACTGGAATTTGATAATTATGAATTTCACCTTTACCTCAATGCGCCAAGTGTCCAGGTAGCACACTGTCAACTTAAAAATGCCATAACTCCATCACCGATTTCGGATTTGAGTGAATCTTATATCGATGGAAAACTCATTCAATTTCCCACACAATGGGAAGTCTAAATCTGGAAAATTCCACATAGAATAAATATTATTCATTTTTGAAGCTATATCTTAACATTCCAGGAGCGAATTTAAGTTAAGAAAGTTTGGGGGTATTACAGTTTGGGAGGTGTCACACACCTTGGGCGCACCTCTAGAGCACTTCTAGCGCAGGTGGGAAAGGGTGCTCACTGTTTTCATGTGTTGCAGCAGTTCCAATGCACTTCCTGAGCAGATTGGACACAAGAGAGACCCTAGACACCACCTTGAGGTGCAGCAGCAGGCTGGGAGCAGCTACAGCACACCTTGCGCGCAGGTCAAGGGCAAGTTGGCCGCCTCTTGCTTGTTCCAAGGCCGAAAATGCCCTTTGTGTAATTTTCTCTTGGAATATTCTTGAAATCTTTTTAGATGCTCAAACACAAACACCCTTTCACTATTTTTGTTCCTTCTTTTTGGATCAAACACCTTCCATTGGATGAATTTTAATATGAATATAACAATCTCCTCAAGAACACACCAAGAATACTTCTAACTTTTTCTCCGGAGCTTGGAATGAGTTGCAATTTTGAACGTAGATACTTCTTAGACTTCTAAACTTATTCCAAACATTAATTTCCCCAAATTCTTCACCAAAATCTTCAGATTTTCAAGTCACTTCAAATTTCTTCAACCCAAGCTTCCAACAAGGATAGAACTCTCAAATAAGCTCCGATTTGACTCAAATTTGGTTTGTAGACTCGTATAGTGTTAGGGAACACAAATCTAACACTAGAAACACAAGAAAATGCAAAAATCAAAAACTCAAAATATAACCTAAGACCTAAAACGTGAATAGTAACCTTTTTTTGTGATTTTTGATTTTTCGAGACGACTACACCCAAGATTGACGTCGTAGGAACGAAATTAAGCTTGGCTCTGATACCAAATGATAAAGAATAAAACTACGAAAACTAAAGACGATACGAAAAAGTAAAGATAATCAAAAAGATAGATGATTAGACACAACAAAAGAAGTAACCAATAACAAAAGAGTATGTCAAACTCCAATACCCTCAATTACAATCTAATCGAAAACCTTATTCCTATAGTGACCAAGATGGATATGAATGCCCTCTAAACAAACGTTTCTAAACCAAAGTTCAACAAAAGTTGTCCAATGCTCTCACTCAATGGAGAAGCATTCATCATTTCATTAAGAATCAAGCAAAACTAAGAAAATGAGTTAGCCTTAAAAGTATTTATAGTTTAGTCTAATTATTACAATTTTAGGGTCCAAAAGTGACCAAATTGCAAGAAAAGGCCCCCTAGGGGCTGTTTTGATCCACTCTTGAAATGCTAGAGCGGATCCAAAGCGCCTTGGGCTCAAGTCCTTTCCAAGGGGCTTTCTAGCCCCGTTTTGACTTCGCTTACCTCCTCCAACGATCCTTAAACCAATGTGAGTGTAATCATCAACAAATAACACCCTCTTGATGGTAAAGAGGCTTCTTCAAGTACCTCCCTCTTCATGAACAATCCTTGGATCCTTTGAAGCTCACGAACTTGACTTCTAGTGAATGGATTGGAGTTAATCCGGATTGTATCAATATCTTAGTGCACTAAAACTCTTGTTATGCATGGGATTCAAGGAAGGACCGGACCACAAGAACCTATTGTACATAGTCTTACCTTGTACTTCTGTCATAGGTTGTTTCCACGGTTTGAATTCTTGATCTCGTGGACAACAACTTTACTGGTTGGTTGTTCATGTATATTCCCAAAAAAGGACTTTTTCAAAAATTCCACTTTATTCACTGCCACTGCACTGCCGACTCTTGTTGTTCTTCTTCATTAACTTTTGTAATTTTTCTTTCCGGAGAGTAGTGAAATCATCTAGAACAAGCCAAGAATCACTTTCCCCTTTCTCTTTTTTGAACTTGTTTAAGTTCTAGAAATGGAAAAACATACAAAGTCCTTCAAATCTCTCTCCTGATCATCATCGTAAAGAAGAAAAAGAACATCAAAATCTCTTGAACCAAACTGAAACAGTAACGCGTGACATAGTCGATTCCTAAACCAATGGCGTCATCCCCTCAATAATGCGTGATATAGTCGATTCCTATGCAGCAGTATGTCAAAATCTTGAATTTTCTCTGTATAAAGACTTCAGTTTCTTCTCAATCAGTTATGTCTCTATTAAGTTCAATATAATTTGCTTAGTGACATATGTGTCTTCCATCTTTATTGTAACGCCCTTGATGGAGGGCAGGTGACTGTCACGCTCATAGCTTGACAAGTTTCTAAAGATGAGTTGCACATGACACCATCGGCGAATTCTATCAGAATGGGATAGGAAAGTGAAGATCTTTTTAAGGCGTATCACAACGTTCACATGGTACGACAATATGTGCCATGGACTTGGACTACGACATTTATAATTTCTCTTGACTGCCTTTTATGTTTTTTGATTCTAGATAAGCCTGCTTTAAGCAAATCGAATAAGAACTCATTCATTTCATATTTCTGCTATCCAGATTCATCAAATATCTGATGGAAATCCCAGGAATTCAATTCATTCCACTTTCTCAAAAAGGCAAGGTGCACAGGGTATTGATCACCATGGCAGGTAGATGCATGATGATACAAGTTTTAATAATCTGAACTCTCTTTCCTATGCTCAGTATAGTGATTGATGAAAGCTTCAACAGGACAATATAATTCAACTTTTTTTTTTCTTTTTTGAATTTACAGCATGCATCCCCCACCTGCCTTTAGTTTATTGCCAAGCACAATTTTTTTTCGTGTTTTCTAGTTTCTTTGTGACAGTATATTTGTAATTCTGTGTCTTCTCATGTAATTTACCACCATGTTGCCAAACTAATGTGTCACTTATAACTAGCATTTGTCAAGTAAGGAATGCCTATATTCTTCATTTGTGTGCTTATAAATGAAGAGCCTTGACGTAATTGGTAAAGTTGTTGCCATATGACCAGGAGCTCAAGGGTTCAAGCCGTGGAAACAGTCTCTATGCAAAATGCAGGGTAAGGCTTCATACAGTAGATACTTATAGTCGGGCCCTTTCCTTGACCTGCACATAATGGGAACTTTTAGTTTATCATACAGTCCTTTTGGTGTGCTGAAAGTTACTTCACTTGTTCTGAATTGGGGATGTTGAAACAAACCCAAATTCTCAACTCAACAATCAATACACAAAGTGAACGAAACTAATCAACTTTGATCAATACAGAAAGGAGAAATTACAATATGAAGAAAAGGAATAATAGTAAACGGGGATGAGAGGATTAGAGAGAATTGGGGATAAAAAGCATAGCCTTTGCCTAAGCAATTATCACAATTTGCATAAACCGTTCTGTCAAGTCCCATTTCCTATTTAACGCATTGACAATTGGGCCTGGATCCCAAATAAAACACTCCAACATTTTTGTGGGTCCAAATCAGTCCAATATACAACTTCTAACCCATAGCCCCTTACAAAGTTGACTTGGTTCACAACAATACTCCTATATTGAAAAAGAACCTTGTCCCGAAGGTTCGAGTAGAAAAACATCTATTTGAGACATGAGAAATAAGTCGTTGCTAGAGAAAATGTTGTGGCAAAAATATTATTCTGAACCATTCTTGTCTCTATGTCATTACTTGAGTCCATGTAAAAGACAACACCTTCAACCTTTGATGATTCCTTTGAAAATTCCACCTTAGTAGCATGCCCCCAGGACTTGCTAAGACAAACTGAATATTCTTTGAAAAGAAAGATTACAAATCTAGGGGATTTAATTGCAATTAAGTTTAATGCTTCTATTAAATTTTTCACTGTGCCAAAGACAAGAGCTTCTTTCTTTATGTCTTCATCCACTCCTATTGCAGGATTGAGTTCACTTAATATAACTTAGGTTCCAGCAACCACAAACTGCTTCAGTTGATATCTTAAAACACTATCAATAATCTTGTAGTCACATACTACAGCAACTATTTGAATAGCTGTGGGTACATTTTGTGGCAGAAGCTGCACCGCAGATTGTGTTCCAACAAAATCATTCCCTCTTGTCGCCAAAATGGTATCCTGATGCCTGATAAAATAAGCCATACTTTTCTTCGTCCCAATGTAGGAAAACAGAAAGCTTGAACCAGGATCAAAAGGAAAGTTTGATACGAATCGATTATGGAAAAACTGACACCAAGTTAATATAAGTGTAGCCTGATTAAGTGTACTAAAGCACACAAATATACCTCTTCTTATAAGCTCGGTATAACAATAAGCCGACATAATACACGTCTCCTCCAAGAGTAGGCCAAGCCCGAGTCCTCATTGAGAGTGGCTATTTCTGGCATGTTGAGCAGGCAAATGATTCTGACCCTCTTCGTAGGATGATTTACTAAGATGTTCAACGCTGCCATGATGTACTTGTGAACAAATAACATCAGGTGAATAGCTTACAACCTCAACTATCGGTCGTTTAAGCAACTCCAAATTCAGTACTAGGCAATTCAAAACTACAAGATAAAAATCATGAAGTAAAGGTTGTTTGATAATAAATGCAAACTCTCCGGACCAAGTAAAATTTTCAAAATCGATAAGAAAATTTTCATCAGGGACGGAGTTCTTAGTATCTGATGGAACCTTATTAGCCATCGTGATGTTCTCATCATGCAACTGTAAATACTTGCAGCCACGAAAAGGAATCAGCCATGATTCCTCATGTGAAACTTGAGTTACCTCTTCAGAGTCAACATATAAAAGCACACATGAATCAACTTCAAAATCTTGCCCTGTGTCGAACCAATCGTCAAAATAACTACAAAATGGAATGGTCCCAAGTAATTTAATTTTGTTGAGTGGTCGAATGTCGTGTAAGAAGGCATCAGATTTGAAGACAGTGAATAAGCTCTGTGTGGGAATACAGGAAGAGTAAAGAGATTCAGATATAGGCATGGTAGTAGAGATTGGATTTGGAAATGAAAAATCCTGGAAGATTGGGGAAAATTCCTCATGAACTACCTCTTCATGGATATTTATAGCAGCAATCAACTTCTGTTGATCCACATCCTTGGAGCCTTCAACTTGCTCTTTCACTTCGCTTCCTTCCTTGGACTTTCCATCCTCGAATGTAGACTCCGTTGGTGTTAAAGGGGACAAAGTAAGTGCTGAAATCTTATGTGCCGAATCACCAACATCCATGATATGCTTATTACCGAGATTCCCATTATCTCCGTCTGTCACGGCCATTTCAATTGGAATTTCTGAACGTGCCACGGTAAATACCTTGGCGCAGCATCTATTTGACATTTCATCGAACATCTTGTGTGCATCTGTTTTGCTTTTGCATTCAGATTGCATATAAAATTTCTGAGGCAAAACTGGGTTGTTTTCACTTCTCCATTGTGTATAAACATGTGTAGGGCATGAAGTAAGTACATCTGGCTTACTGAATCCCAACAAAACAGCCTCAAAACGACTGGAGTACTCAGTCACGGAGGGCATCTGATTAGCCAAGTGATTTTCCAGTGATTCGAGATGTCGTTTAGGAAAGCAAATCAACACTTTTTGCAGTAAAATTTTCCCAATTAACCAATTGCTTGTTCTGCAAAAGCCATTGGTACCACAACAAAGCAGCCCCATCGAGATAGGACGACGCCAAAGATAACTTGCGGGTTTCTGCAATTTTGTAAAAATCAAAGTAGCTTTCAGCCTTATAGATCCATAACTCGGGATTCTCTCCACAGAACTGTGGAAACTCCATTGGAGTAGGTTTACTCCTTGTAGGGTTTCCAATCAACTCATGTAATAATGAACGAATTTCACATATCTCCTTGGACCATGAATCCCATCCGACACTAATTGAATCATTGGGAGTTCAAAATTTTGGGTCCTCCATTGAAGACCTCTAGATGAAAGCACCAATGAAACAAACCCAAATTCTCAACTCAACATTCAATACACAAAGTGAACGAAACTAATCAACTTTGATTAAAAAGAAAAGGAGAAATTACAATATGAAGAAAAGAAATAATAGTAAACGGGGATGAGAGTATTAGAGAGAATTGGGGATGAGAAACATAGCCTTTGCCTAAGCAATTATCACAATTTGCATAAACCGTTCTGTCAAATACCAATTCCTATTTAACCCATTGATAATTGGGCCTGGATCCCAAATAAAACACTCCAAAATTTCAATGGGTCCAACAATCAGAACTGGATCAGCCCAATATACAACTTCTAACCCATAGCCCCTTACAAAGTTGACTTGGTTCACAACAGATGTTGTTCAGACTTTTTCCCTCTCTGTACATTAGATGTTTCTCTTTTAAGTTCCTTACATGATATATTGATTAAGGTTAATGCATGTTAAATTCAGCTGACTTCTTTACATTCGGAGATTGGACTGAACATTCAAGAAGCTCACGCTTTCTCCACTAAAGACGATTACTCCTTGGATGTCTTTGTGGTTGATGGTTGGAAAAATGAGGTACTTATATAGATGAACATATAAATTGACATGTAGAAGACATTTTTGTGGTCAGTGAGGTACTTTCTCTCCATATATCTCTATATAATTCTTGACTTATTCCCTTTCTCCATTATTAGGAATCTGAGAAATGCACTGTTGAAGGAAATTTCAAATATGGAGGTAAAAAGTCATTGACAAGCTCAGTAATGTTGCTCCGTCTATCATCCATCTCTTTCTTAAAAGTTTTGAAGGGCAATGCAGAAATAGCTTGTGTTAAAGGAAGACCTTTTGTCCCCCAAAAAGGAGTTCATACAAACTGGTATCAACATCACTGCGGACCATGTGGATACACCAAGTAACGGGAGTGAAGCATGGGAAATTGATAATGCACAACTGAAATGTGAATATAAAATTGCAACTGGATCAACTGGTGAGATTTGTCAGTAAAAATGTCACTTTGAAACAAGGATACCATGTGGTTGCTAACTGCGGCCTAACAATTAATATTTTCGGCAGGTTTAATGGTTCATTCCATAATCAGGAAGTGGCTATTAATGTTCTCAAGGCTGAGTGCCTAAATGAAGATGTTCAAAGAGATTTTGCACAAGAAATTTATATATTAAGGTGACTAAAACTAGATATGTTTGCACTGATCAGCAACAATAATTTGTCCTGCTTCAATTTTACTATCATCGTCTTGATATGACTGATTCGGGAAAATGAAAACATTTGAGTACTCTTACAAAGATATTGTAGAAGACTATATATACATGACCTGAACTCTTTCTGTTACTTACAGGATAGTACGCCACAAGAATGTTGTGCAATTTATTGGTGCATGTACAAAACCTCCGCGCTTATGTATAATCACAGGTAACTCAAGACATTCTTTCTTCTTTGGTAATAAAATGTGAAATATTATCATTAACAACCAAAAATAATAGACCTGATGAGCCGCCTCGAGAACCTTAACCGCCTTCTAGGAAAGATGCTTGGACTGATAGATCGATCTCTAATCACAAGCAAACAACAAAATAATTACATTATCTCATCATCTTCAATATTCCCTTGTATGCAGAATATATGTCCGGTGGAAGTCTGTATGATTTTCTGCACAAAAAGAAAGGCCTTTTCAGGCTTTCAGTATCACTCAAGGTTGCGATTGATGTTTCAAAGGGTATGAGCTACCTGCATCAAAATAATATAATTCACAGAGACCTCAAGACTGCCAATCTCTTGATTGATGAAAATCAAGTAATGACTGCTTTGGCAGCATGGATATAAGTCCTCATCTCTTTAACTGGATACATAAAAAAGACAACTGCTTACAGTTTGTGCTAGCTTGACAGGTTGTGAAGGTTGCTGACTTTGGTGTAGCTCGAGTGCAAGTTTAGTCTGGTGTCATGACCGAAGAAACAGGAACATATCGATGGATGGTTCCTGAGGTCGACTCTCTTTCATTCTTCTCTAGTATCAATCCGCTTAACTGTTTTTGTGTTGTGACACTTTAAAAATGAAGAGTACAAAAACAAGAAAATTACAAAGGTCCATAAGGTTTGAAGCAAAAAAGCGAGAAGTGAAGCACACAATTATAGAAAATTTAAAAAGTCGGAGTACCAGACTTTCATGAATTTGATCAGATTGAAATTAAACTAGCTATTCCCACATTCAACGTATCTTTAATTTAAGACCACAAAATTTAAGTCTTCTTTACTTTTCTAAACTCCATGTCAATTCAAAACCAGATAAACAAACTGAATCAGAGGAAGAAATGGTTATCTTGCTTCCATAACATAACATTAGTCTCAAGGAGTTCATACATCCTGAGTCCTGACTTCTATTTCTTTTGTTTGATAATAATTTAAAAGGTTATTGGACATAGACCCTATGATTGAAAAGCTGATGTTTTCAGCTTTGGAATTGTACTGTGGGAGGTGTTAACAGGAAAGGTAATGTTTTATCTGTTGATTCTTCCATTTCAATCATTCATAAATCCATAGAGAAGATAAAGAACATTAATAAATATTTGTGGAAAATACATCCATGTGTATTTTACTAGCATTTTCATGTTGCCTAAGATCATTATTTCACCCTATAACCTATTACTCTAACTAGTTTATGTCATTTTTGTTTCCTAATGAGTATTTTCTTGGCTTTAAAAATTTTCAGTATCAATAATTGTTTTTGTTGATGTTAACATATCAGCTTCCTTACGAGTTCTTGACCCCATTACAAGCTGCAGTCACTGTTGTCCAGAAGTTATATATTTCTCAATCTACAAACATATCTCATCCTCTTCAATTTTCAACGATTCTACTTGATAACTCAACAACAACAACATTCCTAGTGTAGTCTCGTAAAGTAGGGTCTGGGAGGGTACGTAGAGTGTATACAAACCTTACCTCTACTTGATAACTCGTGCACTATATATGGTTGCACCGGGACATTGAGGCTGCCAAAATCTGTAGAAAACTTAGCAGTAAAAACAGTTCTTTTTTACTTTCAAACAAAAACTACATATAGCACACTTCATAGCAATCCACAAATATCAATACACATTGTTGAGTTTATTTTTTAACATAAAACTATACGGTCTAAGGTCAAAAATTCCCTCGAACACTCACCCAATGCTGGTAGAATTGCTCAAGAAATGCTGGCAGCAAGACCCTTGCTTAAGACCTAAATTTTCCGAAATTATTGACATCTTGCATCACATGAACAAAAAGGTACGTCATATTAGTATCAATTTTAATGTGATTTCTGCATATGTTCTGTGTTTATAAACACTATTGTGTTGGGTTCATAGTAGATGAAAGAAGTGTGAATGAAAAAATGGTGAGTAAAAGGGTGGAGGGAAGGAGACACTAAAAATGAAAAGTGTACTCCCAAATTGGCAAGTTTACTCTTTCTCCCACAGTGGTGGAAGAAGAGAACTTGAGAGTGTTTATATTGAGAAACACTAACTCCACATGGATAGTGAGGTAAGAACTAGATGATTCCTCGCGCCGTCGTCGTCGTCGCTCGGCTTTGGCTTCGGCTTCGGAAAATCGATCGATGAGATCTATCTTTTTGGACAAACTTTATTTGAATTCCGAAAAATGCCAAAGGGAATAACACAGTAAATATTTTTTCTGTGTTCGATACTCCATTTATATGCATTTTGGTGATGTTTTTCTGAATTGATGTGTTGTTTCAGTGAACGTTGAACAGATGCACTGTAACAGTAAACAGATGCACTGTTCCAGTGAACAGATGTCCTGTTACAGTAAACAGATGCACTGTTCCAGTGAACTGGTGCACTATTTCACGAAATCGTGTAATGTTTCAGAAAAATACTGCACTGTTTTGGGGAAAAACAGCCATGCAATTTCAGAATAGTCACACCTCTAAGTTAAACCAATGCCACCTTTTCGAACAGGCATGTTATGGCTATAAAAACCTGCCTTCTTCCACAGGTTTGATGCAATGAAATTTTCAGAATAAAAACTCTCTTCTTTTCTTTACAAATATTTTGTTTGATCAATCAAAGCATTCTGTGCATTCGAAGAATCCTCCTATTTGAGGTACCGCTATAGTCGGATTAAAGGCCATTTTATCCAGGGAGGAAAAATTCCACAACCTCGGGTACAGTGAGGGGAATTATTTCCTTAAGAAAATTCCGTGAATTCGGACGACTTGGCCTATTCAATTTCTGCTTCATCTTATTTTTCCTGAAAAATAAATACACCTCTTGGAAAGGTCATTTTGATCTTGGGTTGAGGGTATTTGATACTTCATTGTGTTCTTGTTTATATTTGAACTCTAGTTGAAGTTGTTGTAATATACAAATTCTGCATACCCGACCATATTGTGGGAAATAACAATCTTAAGGAAATAATTACAGAATCTGTATTGCTTGTTTTTTGAGATTAAAGATTAATCTTTCTACTCCGCTTGAATTTAACTAGTGATTAGAAGACAGGAAATCTTCATCACAAGTTAAGGTTCACTCGGTTGACGATTCGAAGTAATAAAAACTTCATTGTTAACTAGAAATAAGAAGAAGAGTTTCAAGTTATTTAACTTTATAAATAGTATTCTGAAAAATTACTAAGTTTGTTGTCTTGTGATAACAGGAAAAATGACAACTGAAAGTCAAATGCATGTTGTGGCTACGACTGTGGGGGCAATCAATATTGCTTCATCAAGCCGCACAAATGCTCCGCCAACAATGGCATCGGCGGAGAAGCCCAGAAAATTTTCGGGCATTGACTTCAAGCGGAGGTAGCAAAAGATGTTATTTTACCTCACCACTTTATGTCTACAATGGTTCACTAGCAAAGACGCTCCTGAGGTGCCCGAGGGAAACTCAACAAAGACCGCTTCGCTATTGCAGAAGCTTGGAAACATTCGGACTTCCTTTGCAGGAATTATATTCTGAGTGGTCTCCAAGACGACCTCTACAATATTTATAGTGGAACCAAGACATCAAAGGAACTGTGGGGCGAACTTGAACAGAAATATAAGACGGAGGATGTGGGAATTAAGAAATTCCTTGTTGCACGGTTCCTGGACTTCAAAATGATAGATAGCAAATCTGTTGTCTCTCAAGTACAGGAGTTGCAAGTCATCATATATGATCTCTTAGCAGAAGGTATATCTTTGAAAAATACCTTAGTTGAACAAACTAAAAATGTTCTTAGTACTCACATAAACTGTTTTGTAGGTTTAATTGTGAATGATTCTTTCCAAGTAGCAGCGATAGTTGAGAAACTACCACCTTTGTGGAAAGACTTCAAAAACTACTTAAAGCATAAGCACAAAGAGATAACTGTTGAAGATCTTATTGTCCGACTTTGTATTAAAGAGGACAATAAAGCTGCCGAAAGAAGGTCAAAGGGGAATTCTACAATTAATGGAGCACATATTGTAGAAGATGACCAAAACAATTCGAAGAAAAGAAAGAAAGTTGAACATGAAAGAAATCAACCCAAGAAAAAGTTCAAGGGGAAATGCTTCAATTGTGGAAAAATTGGCCACAAGTCCACAGAATGTTGAGCCCCGAAGAAAGGCAAGAAAAAGGATCAAGCAAATATGATTGAATCCAACAAAGAATGTGATGATTTGTGTGCTATGTTCTCATAATGCAACTTGGTGGGGAATCCTCGCAAATGGTGGATGGATTCTGGTTCCACCTTCCATGTATGTGCCAACAAGGAGTTGTTTTCGTCATTTGCTCCGGTTCAAGAAGAAGAAATGATCTACATGGCTGACTTCTCTACTGGTAAGGTGGAGGGAACAAGAAAAAATTGTTTAAATATGACTTCCAACAAGGTCTTGGCACTGAACAATGTGTTATATGTTCTGGAGTTACGTAGGAACTTAATTTCTGTTTCACTCCTAGATAAGAACGGATTCAATTGTGTAACCGTTTCTGGAAAAATTGTAATTAGCAAAGGAGAAATATATGTAGGGAAAGGATATCTGACCGAAGACCTTTATAAGATGAATGTAATGACTATTGAAATAAATAAAAGTTTAAATTCTTCTTCTTTGCTTGAGTCTTATGATTTGCGGCATGAACGTTTAGGCCATGTTAATTACAAAAAATTATGAAAACTAATTAACTTAGAAGTTTTGCCAAACTTTGAGTGCAATAAATCAAAGTGTCAAACGTGTGTGGAATCAAAGTATGCAAAGCATCCTTATAAGTTCGTTGAAAGGAATTCCAATCCCTTAGACTTAATACACACTGACATTTGTGACATGAAGTCAACACCATCACGTGTGGGAAAAAGTATTTCATAACTTTTATTGTCGATTGCACTAGATATTGTTATGTCTACTTGCTAAATAGTAAGGATGAAGCAATAGGTGCGTTTAGGAAATATAAAACTGAAGTTGAAAATCAGTTAGACAAAAAGATCAAAATAATAAGAAGTGATAGGGGTGGAGAATTTGAATCTCCCTTTGTGCAAATATGTGTAGAGAATGGAATAATCCATCAAACTACGGCCCCATATTCACCTCAATCTAATGGAATTGCGGAAAGAAAAAACCAAACTTTGAAGGAAATGATGAATGTCTTACTTATAACTTTTGGTTTACCACAAAACTCATGGGGGAGGCTATCCTTACGACCAATCGTATACTCAACAGAGTTCCCCATAGTAAGACACAATCAATTCCTTACGAAAAATGGAAAGGAAGGAAGCTCAACTTGAAATATTTCAAAGTGTGGGGGTGTCTAGTGAAGGTTCAAGATCCTATACCTAAAAGGGTTAAGATAGGACCTAAAACGGTGGACTGCGTGCTCATAGGATATGAAAAAAGTAGTAAAGCATATCGATTTTTGGTTCATAAATCCAAATATCCAGATATTAATGAAAATACGGTAATTGAATCAGACAATGCTAAATTCTTTGAAAACATTTACCCGTATAAAATTAGACATGAACAGTCTAGTGGAGGATCTAAACGACCTCAAGATGAACCAAGTGAGAATGTACATAATGAATAAAATCCAAGACGTAGTACACATCAAAGAACGTCAACTTCATTTGGATCGGATTTTGTAACATTTCTCTTAGAAAATGAGCCTCAAACATTTAAAGAAGCGATGTCATAGTTAGACTCATCCTTTTGGAAAGAGGCAGTCAATAATGAGATAGATTTAATCTTAAGCAACCATACATAGGAATTGGTTGACCTTCCTCCCGAAAATAAACCTTTAGGTTCTAAACGTATTTTCAAAAGGAAAATGAATGCGGATGGTACTATTGACAAATACAAGGCAAGACTTGTAGTAAAAGTATTCAAACAGAAGGAAGGCCTTGATTACTTTGATACGTACTCGCCACTAACAAGGATAACCTTGATTCGAATGTTAATTGCCTTGGCGGTGGTATATGATCTTCAAATCCATCAAATAGATGTGAAGACCACATTCCTAAATGGAGACTTGGAGGAAGAAATATACATGGAACAACCTGAGGGTTTTGTGGTTCCAGGAAAAGAAAATAAGGTGTGTAAACTTGTTAAGTCACTTTATGGACTAAAACAAGCACCTATGAAATGACATGCAAAGTTTGACCAAACCATGTTGGCAAACGAATTCAAGATAAATGAATGTGATAAATGTGTTTACATTAAAGACACTCCAAATCACCAAGTCATTGTTTGTTTATATGTGGATGATATGTTAATCATCAGTAGAGACATTTCTGACATAAATGCAACAAAACGAATGCTCGAGAGCAAGTTTGATATGAACGACCTTGGAGTTGCAGATGTGATCTTAGGTATAAGAATCCATTGAACTCCACAAGGGTTAGCATTGTCACAGTCTCATTATATCGAAAAAGTACTTGACAAGTTCAAGTATCTGGAATTCGGTATTGCCAAGACTTCATTGGATGTGAACTTTGCACTTCGAAAGAATGAAGGTGAAAGTGACTCACAATTGGAGTACGCAAGAGTATTGGGATGTTTAATGTATATAATGAACTGTACACGACCAAACATAGCCTGTACTATTAGTAAATTGAGTCGGTACACGAGTAATCCCAACAAAACTCATTGGATGGCAATGAAAAGAGTTTTGGGGTATCTTAAATACACTCAAAACTATGCTTTGCATTATAATAAATATCCTGTGGTAATTGAAGGATATAGTGATGCAAATTGGATCACCAGATCGAACAAAGTAAAATCCACAAGTGGATATGTATTTACTATCGGTGGAGGAGCAGTTTCTTGGAAATCATCCAAATAGACTTGTATCGCTCGCTCTACAATGGAATATGAATTCATTACATTAGATAAAGCCGGTGAAGAAGCAGAATGGCTCCGGAATTTCTTGGAAGATATTCCCTATTGGCCCAAGCTAGTGGCACCAGTATGTATACATTGTGATAGCCAAGCGGCAATAGGTAGGGCAGGAAACATGATATACAACGGTAAATCTCATCACATACAACGGAGACATAATACCATTAGGGAACTTCTCTCTAGTGGAATTATCACTATTGACTATGTAAAGTCAAAGGATAATGTGTCGGATCCAATTACAAAAGGCCTATCTAGAGAAAGAGTGGAAAGAACATCCAAGGAAATAGGTTTAAGGGCTAGGACGAGTCAGCATAGAGGTAAGTCTACCTAGCAGACTGGAGATCCCAAGAGCTAGGTTCAAGGAGATCAAACAAAGTTGTGTCTGACAGATTCAACATTTTCAAATACCCAGCCCATTCTCATGATGTAGACAAAGTTTAGTAAACAAGGACAACACTTCAGGTGAAAAGTTTTTTAATGATTATCTAAATTTGGCAGATTTGACAAAATAGTTTAATCTACAAGATTGAACGTTTAGAAATCACCTATGTGAGGGAGAAGTGGAAGGCGCTTCAAGGAGAATGTTAGTAAAGGCCTATTCTCTAACCTCTCATGAAACCAGGACGTGTTCATGGCTGAGAAGAATAAAACCATGAGAACCATAAACGTTAAAAGGCTGGTTGTGTCACATGTATTGTCTAGGTGTATAATAAAGTTCGACGGTTCAAAGATATCAAATCTATAGATTGACCGAGTGTATTCGATGCATGTTCACTACGGAAAGTTCAAAGGGAAATACCCTTATCCAGATGCAATCAGTCTGTGCTTGATGACCACATACTTGTCCGAAAACTTTTACAAAGAATAGCCATTCCCATTTATGTGGGGGATTGTTGGGTTCAAAGTAGATAAAAGAAGTGTGAATGGAAAAATGGAGAGTAAAAGGATGGAGGGAAGGAGACACTAAAAATGGAAAGTGTACTCCCAAATTGGCAAGTTGACTCTTTCTCTCACATTGGTGGAAGAAGAGAACTTGAGAGTGTTTATATTGAGAAACACTAACTCTACATGGATAGTGAGGCAAGAACTAGATGATGTCTCGCGCCGTCGTCGTCGTCGCTCGCTCGGCTCGTCTTCGGCTTCGTATTTGGATTTGGATTTGGATTTGGATTTGGTCGATGAGATTTGTCAAATGATCGATCGATGAGATCTATATTTTTGGAGAAACTTTATTTGAATTTCGAAAAATGCCAAAGGGAATAACACAGTAAATATTTTTTCTGTGTTCGATACTCCATTTATATGCATTTTGGTGATGTTTTTCTGAATTGATGCATTGTTTCAGTGAACGTTGAACAGATGCACTGTTACAGTAAACAGATGTACTGTTCCAGTGAACAGATGCACTGCTACATTAAACAGATGCACTGTTGCAGTAACAGATGCACTGTTCCAGTGAACTGGTGCACTGTTTCGCAGAATGGTGTAATGTTTCAGCAAAAATACTGCACTGTTTTGGGAAAAAACAGTCATGCAATTTCAGAATAGTCACAACTCTAAGTTGAACCAATTCCACCTTTTCAAATAGGCATGTTATGGCTATAAAAAACTGCCTTCTTCCACAGGTTTGATGCAATAAAATTTTCAGAATAAAAACTCTCTTCTTTTCTTTACTAATATTTTGTGTGATCAATCAAAGCGTTCTGTACGTTCGAAGAATCCTCCTATTTGAGGTACCGCTATAGTCGGATTTAAGGCCATTTTATCCTGGGAGGAAAAATTCCACAACCTCGAGTACAGTGAGGGGAATTATTTCCTTAAGGAAATTCCGTGATTCGGACGACTTGGCCTATTCAATTTCTGCTTCATCTTATTTTTCCTGAAAAATAAATACACCTCTTGGAAAGGTTATTTTGATCTTGTGTTGAGGGTTTTTGATACTTCATTGTGTTCTTGTTTATACTTGAACTCTAGTTGAAGTTGTTGTTGTAATATACAAATACTGCATACCCGACCATATTGTGGGAAATAACATATTGCACTGTTTGAAATCAGATTTTTGAAGAAGAGAAAAGTAACAAAAGAAGAAGCGTCCATTGCCATTGAGGAAGCATGATGCATGACAACATTTAAGTTATATGTATTGACAGTGTAATTTTTTTTCACTATCAGTGTTGTAGTGCAATGGTCTTTGGTAGTAGGTTAGATACATCTTTTCACAGATTTACAAATTAGTAATGTTTATCATTGGGATTTACCTTGTAACTGACATGATCATGTTGTATAAATATTTTTAAACTGGCTACTTATAACAAATGTTATGTTTACCGTATACATCCTTTCTTAGATAAAATTATCATTCCTTCTCAATCCAGCTTTATACCGGGCAGAAGAGCATCGAATAATGCTATTATTGTCAAGGAAGCTATTCACTTTTTCCATAAATCTAAGGTTGCCTTTGGGAAAATGATGATTAAAATAGACCTTGAAATTTTTTTCGATAGAATGGAATGGTCGTTCATAAACTACTCTCTTTTTAGTGTAAACTTCCCCAAAAAAATAATCAACATGGAATGTCTTACAACCTCCTCCATATCTATCCTCGTAATGGAAACCCTACTAATTCTTTCAATCCAACAAGGGGTATTAGACAAGGAGACCCACTATCTCCATACCTATTTATTATCTGCATGGAATCCCCTTCTCGATTTATAAATCAAGCCGTAATCGAAAAAGAATGGACTCCTTTAAAAATCAATAACTCTTCCCCTACATTATCTCACCTACATTTTGCCGATAACTTGGTATTATTTGCTAAAGCGGATTTAAAAAATGCTTCCATTATTACCTCTATATTTAATGATTTTGAGAAAATGTCAGGCCAAAAAATAAACTATAATAAATCCAAAGTTATTTTCTCAAACCATGTCCCTCAGAATTTATCAACATCCATAGCAAATCATCTAAATATAAACACTTCTACTTTGGTAAATATTTGGGATTACCTATGACAAGGCTATAACCTAGGAGTAGATATTATCAATTTATACTAGACAACATGAACAATAAATTAAAAGGTTGGAAAACCAAAATGCTATCGATTTCCCTACTTATGCAATGCAAATTAATTTATTGCCCGCTAAAACATTAAAACATATTGATCGTATACAGAGAAACTTTCGTTGGGGGTAACACAGATGAGTTATGGAAGATACACCATGTAAATTGGAATATTGTAACCCTACCTAAGATCTATGGAGGATCGGGTATCCCTAATTCTAACGGGAAAAACTCAGCACTCATCTCGAGCCTTAACTGGTGATTCATAAAAAATAAATCTCATCTTTGGGCCAAAGTTCTTCAAAGAAAATATAAGAATAGATGCGATACTAATCGAATCTCCCACAAAGTGACTGATTCTTATATTTGGAAAAGTTTAAGTAAAAACCAAAACATATTTCTTAAAGGAATTTCTTGGAATGTAGGCCATGGAGATAAGATTAACTTATGGAATGATAGATGTTTATATAATAACAAAAACTTAAGAGAACTAATCCAAGGCCCTATTTCAGAAAACGATAACAATATAATCAAACTCTTTCATAAATTATTTCAAATGGTCGTAGGATTTCTCTAACATATCTGCCCAAATCCCTCCAGACATCTCAAAAATCATCCATAATACGTACATTCAGCAAATAGAACCAAAATCAGACTCTTGTTTCTGGAATGCCACTCCTTTAGGAACCTTTACTACCAAATCTTACCTACTTTTCCTTAATTCCACTGACAATATGTATTTCAAATTTTTTTTTTAGTGAACACTGAAACTGGAAAACCAAATCACTTAATAAGATTAAATACTTCTTGTCGCTCATTGCTTTAAATAAACTCCCCATGGAAGAAACTCTAAATAAAAGAAATATTATCCCAACGAACCACTGCCACTGCTGTCCGACTCAACAGAAACCACCGCACGCGCTCTACTAAATTTCCATACAGCAAAGAATTATGGTCCATTTCAATTTATCTCCATCTGAAAATAACTTACTAAGAGATCTTCGAAATTTTTTTCTGTCTAACAACACCATCAATCTACAAGGTAACATCATTATTCCTATATCCATCTTAACACCCCTCATTCTATGGTCCATTTGGAGGAATCGAAATGACTCTATCTTTAATAATTCGGCTAACCAAATAACGACTAAAATGATAGAAATCCAAGCAATAGAATATTATCATTTAGGTCACTCTAACGGCATGAAGCCTACAGCCAATACCACTACTACTATCAACATTAAATGGAACACCCCTCCGAAAGGTTACTTTAAGTTAAATATTGATGGAGCTTATGATCACACAAATAATTATGGAGGTGGAGGAAGAGTCATCAGGAACCACAGTGGCCAATGGATATCTGTCTTTGCTTTCCCACGTATGGACAAATCAACTCTTCATATGGAAACTTTAGCAATGTACCAAGGGTTGCATTTGGACCTTGAAAAGAATTTGACCCCTATTATTGTGGAAACGGACTCTCAGGTACTTCTCCAAATATTAAACTCTAAAAACCAGGTTTTCCCACACATGATTTCTGATTGCAGGTCCCTCATTAAGCTGTTGAATGAACCTGAAATCCGTCACGTCTACCGGGAGGCAAATGTTGTGGTGGACGAGCTTGCATCTTTTGGAAAGCTCCATCTACATGGCATGGAGAATAACTCCATGACTTTTAATTCCCCCCGCCTTTTATTTTGCATGAACTTTGGAGACATTCAAAGCTTAGGAACTACCAGGATAGTTCCTTGTCTGTAATAAACTTTCTATTTGTTTTAATAAATCATCTTCTTTAAGCAAAAAAAAAAGCATGATTTTTTTCCAAGATGATTTAATCAATCAAACATAGGAAAAATTGAGTAGAAAATGTTTTTTCTCCATACTTTTTTCTAAAAATATTTGCTAAATATATGATCAAGATAAGTAGTATTAGTGGAAACTTACAAGAATTTAGGCGCAAATTTGTTAGGTGATATATCTTGTTAAAACAATTTATTTCATAATGTAGAGTGACAACATGTTTATCATGTTACCTTTTCTTGATTTTATTGGAATGTAATGAGAGAAATAATTGGAGCATAAATGAGAAGAATTTTGTGGTAAGTACATTAGTTTTTTCTTTTCTTAATAAAATCAACTAGAGTGTTGGAGTCATAGCATTGTAAACACCATAGGTTTTATTTTACTTTGTAAAAAGGTAGATGACTCTCTAAATTAACCACTAGTACCTTATCCCAATTTTATATGTCTTAATTTAACATTCTATGAAGTTTAAGAAATAAGGTCAAAGATATATATTGTAAAATAAAGAGTCAAGTGGCATTTGATTTAAATCGAGCATAAAGAGATTTACATTACATAAATCAAAATAGAGAGTATTTAGGAGTTGTAATGGCAAAGAACTTTTATCCATTTTTCGAAAAAATAGAGATATGCACCAAGTCCCCCCTCAAAATTCAACAACTTTAAAGAAGGAATATATTTGTAACACCCAGTGATGTCCTCGACCAAATACCTCATTTCGTAGTATGCTAAGTTGGTTAATGATCTGAAAATATTCTAAGTGTAAAAAGAGACTTAGTCACTTTTGAACTCCTAAACTTGGATGCTTTTATTTTTGACCTTCCCGACCTTGGAAAGTTAATTTGTAAGTTGATTCATGACCGGGGGTGTCAATGGTACATCCCGGGTAAATTTTGGAACTTTTGGACTAGCGTAAGGGTGAGTTTGGATGTCCAAAACAGTGAGGCCTTGCGATAGGCCCACATTGCGAGGTCCATTTAACCCAGATAGGTATCACATCGCGAGGTCCAGTTGACCCAAGTAGGGGTCGCGACGCGATGGAAGCCCAATTCTGCATTATTTTATCTGCGATTTTTAAGTGCAAATGGGTCTTTTCCTTCACCCCAATTCGCCCAAAACATGAGATTTAATGATAATCTAAGCACATTAGGCTTGATATCATCAGAAACTACTCCTATTAATTTAAAAAGAAAACCCTAGCTTCTTCCCATAAGATAAAGTATTCATCTTTGAGTTGAAGAATTTCAAGAACTGAAGTGTGATTCGGACTCCACTCTTCCCCCTAAGTTATCTAAGGTACGTGGGGTTTTTCCTAAAACTACATGGGCATAGTAAACTCTTATTAATTATGTTGAAGGTTTAGAAATCATGTTTTCACAAAGGGGTTTGAATTCACAACTATAATCATGCATCGTGAAACCTTTTGATAAAATTGATTTGGTCTTTAGGCATTCCCCTTGAAATTGATTTTTGTTAGTATCTATGTATATATATGTGATTGAGTCTTTGAAATATTAATTGAGAGAATGAGCATACAAAATCCCTCTCTTGTTGTTAAGTCATTTGTTTCTATATGTGTTATGGACTATACGATTTCATTTTGGCTTATGACTTGATAATGATTTTGAACTCAAGAGGGGGTGGTTTACTTGATGTTAAATGATAAGAGAGTTGCTAAAAGAATTGCATGACTTGTTACAAAATACATGACCA
This sequence comes from Capsicum pubescens, assembly GCA_030864215.1. Lineage (NCBI taxonomy): Eukaryota > Viridiplantae > Streptophyta > Magnoliopsida > Solanales > Solanaceae > Capsicum > Capsicum pubescens. Next base: position 33,318,904 of record CM061549.1, on the reverse strand, counting down.
CCACAGGTGTGTTGAAATGTTGACAAGAGAGATTCTTTGAATAAATTGACATATGTTTTGAAGTACGAGTCTTCTTGAATGGTTTGAATTATGGTGGTCTGAACTTTAAGTTTTGAAAGAAGATATTATAATATGATAGTTTAAGAATTAAATATTTGACTTGCAAGTCAATGGTATGACGATACTATATAAATGTATTCCATAATAGAGTTAGAGTTTCAGACTTGGTTTTAGAGAAATCATGTTTTAAAGAGATAAAAATGGTCTTAAAGAGGGTTAGATGGTTTCCCAAAGAAGGCTTGAGTTCAACTGACTTCTAGCCTAAAATCGTGTTTGCCGATACGGGTTCATTACATCCCTTAGAGGGATTATACGCTGGCCTAGTTCCTACAACCCTTGCGGAAAACTCGAGTTGGGGGCTTGGCAACCTAGTTAAGGGCAGATTCCATATAGCCCGTGGGATTTTAGAGTTATAGGGTACACCATCTAGCACAGAAGTAAAAACAAAGAGTGTGTCATGGAGTTCAAATAATGGTTCAGAGTCTTATAAATATGCCCATATGATTCCTTTACATATGTAAATTTATAAACTGTTTCTAAACTGCTCCCGCCTATGTTGAATAAAAATTGTTATGTTGGAATTTCTCTGTGTACCAGTACAATTGTATTGGCCCCCTATATTTTAGGGTTTGAGGTCCTGCTAAGCCGTAGAGTTTTCAGATAGAAGTAAAGAGTGTAGTTGGTGAGCCTTTTCTATTCCGGAAGGCCTAATACTTTTCATTTATTTGTTATTTATTTTGGTTTAGGTCCACTGGGGGCGTTGTCCCAGAATTCAGATAGTTTATTTATGTGGTATATAGTAGAGATTTCGCAAAGTGAAAGAGACAATGTTTAGATGTTGAAAATTTATTTCCATTTTATTAAAAAAATTTCAAATTTATGACCATGATTCCGTTTATTTCATTTTCGCACCTTTTCTTCATTATTCGAGTATTGTGCATGATAACCAGATGTAGAAGAGTGTCCGAATCACTATGGTTCAGGATACTCATCACGGCTAAGGTTCCAGCTTGGGTCATGACAAACTTGGTATCAGAGCACAATCCCAGGGTATCTGCGAAACTATGTCGGGTAGTGTCTTGTTTATGGGTGTGTAGCGCGCCACACTTATAGGAAGGAGGCTACTAGGCGTTTAGGAATGTTTCCATTCTTTGTGGTTTAGTTCGTGCTGTAGAATCTGAATTCCCTCTAATCAATGGTATCTTATATTTCAGAAAGTCATCATGCCTCCACATCGCTCCAATGATCAGAATGCCCAAAATGAAGATGTCCATCCTACCCACGAGATGAGGACACATAATAGGGCTCATATTCATGATTTTGTTACTGCTCCGGGAGTTCCTCCACTTCAGACCAGTCCACCCAAAGAACCTAGATCTCCCCGTTCTGGGACTAACCATACCCAACCTCCCTAGAGAGAGATATCAAATACTGAGTTCAGACAGTCGATGCATATGATTGCATAGTTGGTGGCTTCATAGGCTCGATGGTCGGAGGATGTTGGGTCTACGTCCGGGTGGGTCAGTTTATGAGGATGAACCCGCCTAAGTTTACTGGTACAAAGGTGGAGGAGGATCCACAAGAGTTCATAGATGAGATAGAGAAAATCTTTCGAGTGATTCATGTGGATAAAATTAAAAGGGTTGAAATAGCGGCTTACCAATTGAAGGAGGAATCAAATCAGTGGTACATTGAGTAGAAAGATTCGAGGGGTGAGATTACTGAGCCTTCTACATGGGGAGAATTTGTGGAAGCCTTCCCGGACCAATTCTTTCCTCAGGAGTTGAGGAAGTCTAAGGCTGAAGAGTTTATGAACATAAAATAAAGGAAGATGAGTGTTAAGGAGTACACCCTAAAATTCAACCAACTATCCCGTAATGCTCTAAAATTGGAAGGAAATATGAGGGCCCATATGAGAATGTTTGCATTCATCCTTTCAGTTGACTTGGTGTTAGAGTGCAAAGGGGCAATGTTGAACCGAGATATGGACTTCTTCAGATTATCTATTCACATGCAGTTGGTTGAGGAACAGAAAAAGAGGGTTGCTGAAGCAAGAGAGAAAGATAGGCAGGCCAAGAGGGCCAGACCACCAGAACAGAGCTATAGTCAGGGTACTTGGGGTAACAAGTGGCCGAAGAAAAAGTCCTGGAGTAATGCTCAACCTGCGGCTAGCGCCCCAGCGCCCAGACCTCTAGCTGATTGGCGGTTCCAGAATTTTTAATCTATCCATGGACCGAGAGTACTAGGTACGCAGTCTCAAGAGAGTGTGGCACAAACTGCTAGGTCTTAACCCTGAAGCAACATGTGTGGGAGGCACCACCCAGGAAGGTGTCAGTTTGGCACAATGGTATGTTATTCTTATGGCCAGCCAGGTTATATATAGAGAGAGTGGACGATAGCGAGAGGTAATGTCAGGGGAGCTAAGTCACAAGCAAATTCCTCCGTGCCGCCACCTCCTTAAAAAAATGCTACTTTAGCTACCGAGAGTGGTTGCAACTGATTGTATGCTTTGTCCAATCACCAGGAGGTTGAGGCCTCACCAGATGTAGTCATGGGTATGTTACAAATTTTCTCTCGTGATTTGTATGTGCTACTTCATCTGTCCTAGTATTTCTCCCTGGGGTACACTTATACTTTTCGTGCGTAAGAAAGATGGTTCCCTCCGTATGTGCATAGACTACCATCAGTTAAATAAGGTCACTATTAATAACAAATATCCCCTTCCTAGAATTGATGATCTTTTTTACCAACTTCAGAGTGCTAAGTGTTTTTCAAAGATAGACCTTCGTTCAGGGTATCTTTAATTGAAGGTTAGGGAGGATGACATTCCCAAAAGAGCTTTCTGAACTCGATACGGTCATTATGAATTCTTAGTCATGTCCTTCAAATTGACTAATGCCCCTGTAGCCTTCATGGATTTAATGAATAGGGTGTTTCGTCAGTTTCTGGATTTGTTCGTCAAAGTCTTTATTGAAGACATTCTGGTTTATTCTAAGAGTGAGGAAGACCATGCCAGTCACCTCCAAATCATCCTTTAGACCCTCAAGGATCATAGATTATATGAAAAATTTCCCAAGTGTGATTTTTTGCTAAATGTTGTTACTTTCTTAGGGCATATTATGTCTAGTGAGGGAATTGAAGTTGATCCCCAAATGATTGAGGCAGTGAGAAAATGGCCCAGACCCATAACTCCAACTGATATTCGAAGCTTCTTGGGTTTGTCAGGGTATTACAAAAGGTTCATAGAGAGTTTTTCTTTGATAGCAGCTCCACTTTCTCTAAAAAGGTGAAATTTGTGTGGTCCGACTCTTGTGAGAATAGTTTTGAGAAGTTGAAAGACAGGTTGACTACTGTGCTAGTTTTGACCATTTACAAGGGTACAAAGGGTTTTTTTGTGTACTGTGATGTGTCCCGAATGGGACTTAGATATGTACTTATGCATGATAGTAAGGTGGTAGCTTATGCTCCTAGGAAGTTGAAGGTGCATGAGCGAAACGACCCCACCCATGACTTTAAGTTAGAGGCTATGGTGTTCGTACTAAAAATATGGTGACATTATCTGTATGGGGTACATTTTGATATATTTACTGACCACAAAAGTTTGCAGTATATTTTCTCGTAGAAAGAGATAAATCTCAAGCAAAGGCGTTTGTTGGAACTGTTGAAGGATTATGACATGAGCCTGCACTATCATCCGGGCAAGGCAAATGTGGTAGTCTTTCACATGTAGTGGAAGGAAAAAGGGAGATTGTGAAAGATATTCACCAGCTTGTAAATCTAGGGATGCGACTCCTGGATTTTGAAGATGAAGGGGTAGTTGTGCATGAAATATCTAAATCTTCCCTTTTTGTAGAATTTATGGAGAAGTAGCTTGAGGATCCCATCTTGATGTAGATTAAGTAAGATGTGGGTTAACAGAAGGTGATGTCTTTTGAAATTGGTGGTGATGGGATTTTGAGATATCAGGGTAGGTTATGTGTGCCAGATGTGGATGGATTACGGAAAAGAATCCTTGATAAGGCTCACACTTTGAGGTATGTTGTTTACCCAGGCTCTACTAAGATGTACCATGATCTTAAAACTATATATTGGTGGAATAATATGAAGCGTGATGTGGATGACTTTGTTTCAAGTGTTTGAATTGCCAAAAAGTTAAAGTGGAACATTTGAGACCAGGTGGTACTTCCCAAGAGATAGATTTCCCTATGTGGAAGTGGGAGATGATCAATATGGACTTCCTAATGGTACTTCTGAGGTCCCAAAACCAGCATGATTCCATTTGGGTAATTGTAGACCGGTTGACTAAGTTAGCCCATTTTTTTCCTGTGAGGACTAACTATTCGGGAGACTATTATGCCAAGCTGTACATTGAGGAAATAGTTCGTTTGCATGGGGAACCTTTATCTATTATATCCGATCGAGGTCCGCAATTCTCTTTGCAATTTTGGAGATCTTTTTAGAGAGGTTTAGGTACCTAAGTGAACCTGAGCACTGCCTTCTACCCCCCGACGGATGGGCAAGATGAACGCACCATTCAAACCCTTGAAGACATGATGAGAGCCTGTGTAATTGACTTCAAGGTAGTTGGGTAGACCATTTTCCATTGATAGAGTTCGCCTACAATAATAGCTACCATGCCAGCATTAAGATGGCTACTTTTAAATAACTTTATGGGAGAAGATATAGATCACCAATTAGGTGGTATGATGTGGGCGAGATACGGTTGTTTGGGCCTGATCTTGTTCATCAGGTAATGGATAAGGTGAAAATCATTAGAGAATGACTCAATATATCTCAGATCCGTCAGAAGTCCTCTGCCGATGTTAGAAGAAGGGAGTTGGAAATTGAAGTTGGAGATTGGGTGTTTCTAAAAGTTTCTCCTATGAAGAGAGTCATGCAATTCGGGAAGAAAGAGAAGTTGAGTCCTCTCTATATTAGATCATATCAGTTTGTGAGAAGGATAGGTGGGGTCGCTTATGAGTTACAGTTGACTGCAAGTCTGGCTTCTGTCCATCCTATATTTCATGTGTCCATGTTGAATAAGTGTATTGGAGATCATTCCCTAGTGCTGCATGTAGAGAAGATCAAGTTGACAGACTCCTTATCATATGAAAAAGAGCCTATTGCAATCTTGGATCGCCAAGTTAGAAAGTTGAGGAGTAAGGAAATGACATAGATCAAGGTATTATGGAAGAATCAATAAGAGGAGGAAGCTACTTGGGGATCAGAAGATGACATGCAAAATAGATACCCAATCCTTTTTTAGTATGGGGGTGATGACATGGATGGTACCACTCTTTTACTCTCTCTATATTCCTCTTTCTTTATTTTCCTTGGTACGTTTGAAATCGTGTTTTTCTGTATTATAACCCATCATACGGGGAAGAATGATCCCAAGGGAGGATAATGTAACACCCCGTCATGTCTGCAACCAAATGCCTCATTTCGTAGTATGCGAAGTGGGTTAATGATCTAAAAATATTCTAAGTGTAAAAAGGGAATAAAGTTGAGTGTTTTTATTTTTGACCTCCCCGAACTCAAAAAGTTGATTTGTAAGTTAATTCATGATCGGAGGTGTCAAGGGTACGTCCCGGGTAAGTTTCAAAACTTTCGGACTAGCGTAAGGGTGAGTTTGGATGTCCTAAATAGTGAGACCTTGCGATAGGCCCACGTTATGAGGGACAGTTAACCCAGATACGTATCGCATCGCAAGGGACAGTTAATCCAAGTAGGGGTCGCGACGCGATGGCAGCCAAGTTCTGCATTATTTTATCAACGAATTTTAAGGGCAAATGGGTCTTTTCCTTCACCCCAATTCACCCACAACATGAGATTTAATGATAATCTAAGAAGATTAGGCTTGATATCATCATAAAATACTCCTATTACTTTTTAAAAAAAACCTAGCTTCTTCCCATAAGATCAAAGGATTCATCTTTGAGTTGAAGAATTTCAAGAACTCAAGTGTGATTCGGACTCCACTTTTCCCCCTAAGTGATCTAAGGTACGTGGGGTTTTTCCTAAAACTACATGGGCATATTAAACTCTTATTAATTATGTTGAAGGTTTATAAATCATGTTTTCACAAAGTGGTTTGAATTTACAACTATAATCATGCATTTTGAAACCTTTTGATAAAATTGCTTTGGTCTTAAGGACTTCCCCTTGAAATTGACTTTTGTTAGTATATATGTATATATATGTGATTGAGGCTTTAAAATATTAATTGAGAGCATGATCCTACAAAATTCCTCTCTTGTTATTAAGCTATTTGTTTCTATATGTGTTATGGACTATATGATTTCATTTTGGGGAGCAAGATATGAATATTTGATTTTGGCTTATGACTTGATAATGATTTTGAACTCAAGAGGGGGCGGTTTACTTGATGTTAAATGATAAGAGAATTGCTAAAAGAATTGCATGACTTGTTACAAAATACATGACCACCATAGGTGTGTTGGAATGTTGACAAGAGAGATTCTTTGAATAAATTGACATGTTTTGAAGTACGAGTCTTCTTGAATGGTTTGAAGTATGGTGGTCTAAACTTTATGTTTTGAAAGAAGAGATTATAATATGATATTTTATGGCTTAGAGATTCGACTTGCAAGTCAATGGTATGATGATACAATATAAATGTATGCCATAACAGAGTAAGAGTTTCAGACTTGGTTTTAGAGAAATCATGTTTTAAAGAGCTAAAAATAGGCTTAAAGGGGGTTAGGTGGTTTCCCGAAGAAGGCTTGAGTTCAAGTGACTTCTAGCCTAAAATCGTGTTTTGATGATACGGGTTCATTACATCCCTGAGAGGTATTATACGCTGACCTAGTGCCTTGTGGCGTATCAGAGACTGAGATTCCAACCCTTGCAGAAAACTCGAGTTGGGGGCTTGGCTGCCGAGTTAAGGGAAGATTCCATATAGACCGTGGGATTTCAGAGTTGTAGGGTACACCACCTAGCACAGAAGTAAAAACAAAGAGTGTGTCATGGGGTTCAGATAATGGTTCAAAGTCTTTTAAATATGCCCATGTGATTCCTTTGCATATGTAAATTTATAAACTGTTTCTAAATTTCTCCCACCTATATTGAATAAAAATTGTTATTTTTGAATTTCTCTGCGTATCAGTAAAATTGTATTGACCCCCAATATTTTAGGGTCTGAGGCTCAGTCTAGAGGTCCTACTAAGCTGTAGAGTTTTTAGACAGAAGTAAAGAGTGGAGTTGGTGAGCCTTCTCTATTCTGGAAGGCCTAATAATTTTTAGTTATTTGTTATTTATTTTGGTTTAGGTCCATTAAGGTCCTTGTCCCAAAATTCAGATAGTTTATTTATTTCGTATGTAGCAGAGATTTCGCAGATTGAAAGAGACGATGTGTAGATGTTGAAAATTTATTTCCGTTTTATTAAAACGATTTCAAATTTATGACCATTATTTCATTTATCTCATTTCTGCACCTTTTCTTTATTATTCGAGTATTGTGCATGATAACCAGATGTTGAAAAGTGTCCAAATCGCTATGGTTCGGAATGCTCATCACGGCTAGGGTCCCGGCTCGGGTCGTGATAACGTTTAATAAAGAAGAGTTGTAAGAGAAAGATGTATTTTGTAGAGAAAACTGAACAACTACTTTATTCCCTGTTGATGACCCTTTAAATAAATATTGCTAATTACGTAGACTCATAATCCTACTAAACCACTAACAAAGCACTAACCAAACTCTCCTAAATTTTAGGACCAACTATCTGTAACTCTAAATATCAGGAAAACACTAACGTACTTAAAATAACAGCCTAACAACTCAAGCTAAATGATAGCCTACTGCAGACTTCGTCAAATTTTAAAAAAATGATGTTGTACAACTTTAACACCCCTTCTCGACATTAGCTCCCTGTATTAACCATGCCTAACTGCTGGAAAAAACTTTCCAACTTGTTGACATTTAGACCTTTTATGAACAAGTCTGCAATTTGACGTTCTGTTTTAGTATACTCCAAAGCAATATCTCCTTTCAAGACTTTTACCTTGATAAAATGATAATGTGTCTCCACATGCTTAGTCCTTGCGTGAAATACTAAATTTTCAGCCAAGAAAATTGCTGACTGATTATCATAGTACAAAGGAATTAGATACAACACTTGTTGAAGCAAGTCCTTTAACAGTTGCATAAGCCAACTGTTTTCTTGATCTGCCATCGCTACTACTCAATACTCCGCTTCAGTTGTTGACAAAGACACTGTTGGTTGTCTTTTGCTACACCAATAAATTGCTCCTGAACCAAGCATGATAACATACCCGGTAGTTGAGCGTCGAGTATCATGGTCACCTGCATAGTCAGCATCACAATAACCAACTAGTTTAAAATTTTCACCTCTTTTGTACATAATACCATAGCCCAGCATATTTTTCACATATCTTAGAATTCGGAAAACTTCTTCCAAGTGAATTTTCTTCAGATGTTGCATGTATCAACTCATCAGAACAACTGCAAAAGAAATAGCTGATCTTGTTAAAGTTAAGTCATCTTCTAAATCATTCCCTTCATGAGCACATATTTTGGTGTTTGGCTCTATTTGTGTCGAGATTGGCTTACACTTAAGCATTCTAAAAATCTTTATCAACACTCTGGAATACTTTTGGTGATGGAGAAATATTCTTTCTTGAGAGTAACTGACCTCTATTCTAAGAAAATGCTTGAGTTGTCCAAGTTCTTCCATTTGGAAACGAACTGACAAGTTTTACTTTGTTCCAAAATTTTCTTCTTCATAATTTCCTGTGATGATTATATCATACACATATACTAGTACAATAGATATTTTCTCTTCTTTATCTTTGACGAACAAGCTAGCATCTGTACTAGTCACCAAATATCCACTGTGAGTAAGAAATTCAGCAATCTTACTATACCAAGCCCTCGGTGCTTGTTTTAATCCATAAAATGTCTTCCATAGCTTACACACATACTCGGGATAATCTTGATTTTGAAAGCCGATTGGTTGGTCAATGTAGATCTCCCGATCCAGCTCCACAGGAAAAAATGCATTCTTCACGTCCATTTGCCACTAATTCCAATTTTTACAAGCTACAAGTGCTAATAGGACTCGTACAGTTTTAAGCTTTGGAACAGGACTACAAGTTTCATCATAGTCTAGTCCATATTGTTGAGAAAATCCATGAGCCACCAAATGAGCCTTATGCCTTTTGATTGACCCATCTGCTCAATGCTTTATCTTGATAACCCACTTGTAAGATATCGGCTTCACATCACTTGGTTTAGGTACAAGATCCCGAGTCTAATTCTATTTTAGTGCTGACATTTCCTCTTTTATACCTTTACTTCACTTCTAATCCTGAGATGCTTCTTAAAAAGTATCAGGCTCATTTGCACCTTCTTCCTACACTATTGCGACATTAGTATACTTTGGATTTGGATTTCTGATTCTTGTAGATTTTTTTAGCTGAGTTCGTGTTTCCACTCCACTAGGTTCAGCTTGTTCACATGGTTGTTAGTACACACTAGTTTACCAAGGACATTGGGCTACACCTTCTTAGACATTGTCTTTGTCATTTGCATCTTTTGCTTCTCCTAAACCCAATTGGATTTGAGAAGATTTCACCACATCTTTAAAAACATCTGATTCTAGCAGTACTTCCTTGTCTGATGACCACCATGAAGAAGCTTCATCGAATATCACATTTTGGGATGTATAACACTTTCCAGTTGTCGGGTCACAACATCTCCACCCTTTTGTTTGACTGTCATATCCAATAAAATACATCTGACAACCTTCTTGTCCATTTTGCAACGTAAATGATCAGGTACAAATACATAGCAAACACATCCAAAAACTCAAAAATAACTAACTAAAGGTTTCATGTTCCATAATTTTTGAAAGGTGAAATAAAACATAACCTTTGTTGAGGAATCCTGTTGATCACAAATGCAGCCATCCTCATTGCTTCTACCTAAAAATGTCCTAGTACGTTCTTCACGTGAAGCATGCTTCGACAAATTTCTGTCAGGTGCCTGTTCTTCCTTTCTGCAATGTCATTCTGCTGTAAAGTGATAGCACATGTGACCTAATGACGTATTCAGGTTTCTTGAAGAAAATTACAGAACTTGTCTGATGTATACTATCCCCCATTATCACTGCGTAGACAACAAATTCTTTTGCCAACTTCCGCTTCTGCTACCTTCTTGAATTCTTTACACTTTGAAAAAGTTTCAGATTTTTCTTTCATAAAGTAAATCCACACATACCTTGAGAAGTCATCAATAAAAGTCACCATGTACATAATCCCACCTATGGAAGCTTGTTTCAAAGGCCCAAGCACATCGGAGTGAACCAACTCCAGCGGTTCTCTTGCTTGAAAGTGGGATTCTTCAAAAGGCAACTGATGTAATTTTCCGTATTGGTAGCCTGCACATACCATGTATTTTCTCACTTCAAGTTGTGGAAGTCCCTTCAACATCAACATCTTCATCATCACTTCTAATTTGGAATAGCTAACATAACCCAGCTACATGTGCCACACATCTGGTATTTCATTCTTTTTCATCTTGTCTACATATGCAGCTTCTGTAGACATTACATAGACTGATTCCAACCTTTGTCCTTTCATCATCGGTTCTTCTATAATCTCCAGGTCCTCATAAACCTTCACATCTTGTGGACCAAATAGAACAAAATGGCCAGAAGATGTTAATTGTGCTATGGAGAGATGATTTTTCTTTATACTTGGGACATGGTAAACATTTTGGAGCGTCACCTTGATATCACTATGTTGAGGAGAGACTACTGTATTACCAATGTGAGCTATCGGTAACTTTAAGTTGTTCGCCATTACCACTAGCCTACTGCCCTTATACTCTGACAGGTGCTGCAGCTTGTCTTTGTCAGTCGTCATATGATTTGAGTATCCCAAGTCAACAATCCAATCCTTCTCATAATCAATTGTCTTTGTTGTTGGAACGAGATCCAATTCTTCTTCTTCTACACCAAAGAATGCATCTGCATCCCACTCTTCTTCACTATTTGATGTAGCAACATTGTTCTCAACGCTCTTTTTCTTTGACCAACAATCTTTCGCCATATGACCTCTTTTTCTGCAATTATAACACTTCCCTTGAAATTTTGTCTTAATTCTGAGAACTCCTCCCGCACAAACACTCTCTTCGCCTTGATGTCTTTTTGCCTTGTCAGTATTATTCTTGGATGTACCGGTGTGTAACGCCCCATAATTTTCTCGACTCGATATCACTTTGTAGTATGCTTAATGAGCTAATAACTTGAATGATGTTTTTTCTTTCTAAGTGTTATGAAAAGGACTTATCACATTTTGATCTCCTAATCTTTGATGAATTTATTTTCGACCTTCCCGATCTCGGAAAGTTAATTTTTAAGTTGATTCATGACCGGAGAAGTCAATAGTACATCTTGGGTGAGTTTTGGATTTTTCGGACAAGCTTAAGGGCATGTTTGGTACCCTAAAATAGCAGCTCAAGGCGATATGCCTGGGGCACCCTACCTAGTCCGGTACCTGGGTGAGACGCAATGGAGGCCACGACGCCTCGCCCAGAGCGGAGCTCCAGAGCCCGCAACGCCCTGTCTAGTCTGGCCCATGACTTTTCTGCATTCAAGCTCCACGTTTTTAAGGGAAAATGGGTTATTTTCCTTCACCCTAATTCACCCAAATATGAAATTAAATCATTTTTAGGATAAAATAAATCAAAAATTACTCTTATTATCTTAAATCAAAATCCTAGTTCCTTCTCTTGAGATCAAAGTTCATCCTCAAGGTCAAGAACTCCAAAAAACTCTATTAAGATTCAGATTTCTCTCTCCACTTGACAAAATAAGGTACGTGGGGTTGTCCTAATCTCATAGGCATGATTTTGATACGAATATAAAGAAGATTTTAATAATTACTTAAGTATGTATGCAATTATGAGTGGGGTATTGTTTTAACACAAAAAGCATGCATTGTGGTATGGTTTTGAGAAGAATATTAAAAGATCATGGGATTGTTTGCTTATATATCTTAATTGTTGAAATGGTGGACATATGATTTGAATTTTGAAAGGTGTTATGAACATGAGTTGTGAATATTTTAATTTCCATGATGGTGTTTTATGTACTCCACACTATACTATTGTTAATCTACTGAGAGCATGAGTTTTACATCCACTATTATACTACTTTATAAATGATGAAGTTTTTTGACTATTACTTGATGGGAATCATTATGCATGTGTTGGTGTATATGACTCTTATTGGTGTTCATAATATGATTTTTATAAGAAGTTTTGAGAATTGATGTAGTACTGATGACTTGAAAGTCAGGGTATGACGATACCCAGCAAAGGAATTGCCTCAAATGAAAAGAATATTGTGAGCATGATGCATGTTTTCCTTATATCATACTTAAAGCTTGATTGTTGTGAGTTAGATGGTTACCCAAAGAAAGCATGAGTCAGATGACTCTAGGCTGGAAACCGTGATTTGCCGACACGGGAACTTGGTACCCTGCTACGTGATCTTGCGTACCTAGTACTATGTCATCCCAACTCGAGACCGATGGTTAGGATCCCTATTGTGTGATTTTGAGCCCAACCATGACATATTGACTTGATTGGTGTTGTGGCACCCTGTTGTGTGATCTCTTGTGTCTTTCCCTCACTAGTACTCTAATCTTGGTGGCAACCGAGATTTTGAAGTCGGTGAAAATGTAAAATTCCAGGGTGTACCATCAAGCTCAATAGTGTTTCATTATTGTCAAAAATTATTATACTATGCCCATGTGTTTTCAAAAGATTTTTCATTAACGTGTTTTATAATATCTCTCACCTATATTTTATAAAAGTCGTATTTTGTTTTTGGATTACTCTGTGTACCAGTACTTCTGTATTGACCCCCTATATTTCAGAGTCTGAGGCTCAGTCCACAGATCCTCCTAGGCCGTAGATTTGACAAACAAAAGTGTGCAGTTGGTGAGCCTCCCTTACTCTGAAAGGCCATTCTTAGAATATTGTTATTTCATTATGGTATTTGTCCAACTAGGGGCCTTGTCCCAATTTTAAGTAAGATGTTGATTTTAATGTATTAGAGATATCGTAAAATGATGTTAAGTACTGTTAGGATTTTATGAAATTTCATCTTTGGAATTGTTCAGTCCATCAATTATAATGACCATGTGACGATATGTTGAAACTTCTGAATATCTTATATTGTTTGAATGATGTACATGATTGTTAGAAAGAAAAGAGGGGTTGGGCCACTATGGTTCGGGATGCCCGTCATGGCCAGGTCTTGGCTTGGGTCATGACAGACTTTGTATCAGAGCATTGTTCATGGTCCCAGGGTGTTTATGAAATCACATCGGGTAGAGTCTTATTTATGGGTGTGTAGCGCGCTACACTTATAGGAAGGAGGCTACTAGGCATTTAGGAATGTTTCCCTTTTTTTGTGATTTAGTTCATGCTTTAGAGTCTAAACGTCCTCTAATCAATGCTCTCATATATTTTAGAAAAGCTATTATGCCTCTGCGTCTCTCTAATGAACAAAACACCCAAATTGAAGATGTCCATCCTACCCATAGGATGAGGAAAAGTAATAGGGCTCACACTCCTGAATTTGTTGCTAATCTAGGAGTCCCTCCTGTTCATACCAGTCCACCCGGGGCACCTAGGACTCCCCGGTCTGGGACTAACCACACCCAACCTCCCTAGAGAGAGGTATCGAATGCTGAGTTCAGACAGTCGATGCATATGGTTGCATAGTTGGTGGCTTCACATATCCAATGGTTGGAGGATGTTGAGTCTGCATCTGGTGCATCCTAGACTACACGGGTGGGTCAGTTTATGAGGTTGAACCCACCTAGGTTTATGGGTACAAAGGTGGAGGAGGATTCACAAGAGTTTGTAGACGAGATGGAGAAAATTTTTTGAGTGATGAATGTGGATGAAGTAGAAGGAGTTGAACTATCGGATTATCAACTAATGGAGGTAGCAAATCAGTGGTACAATGAGTGGTAAGATTCATGGGGAGATAGTGCTAAGCCTTTTATGTGGGGTGAATTTTTAGAAGCCTTCCTAGACCGATTCTTTCCCCAGGAGTTGAGACAGTCCAAGAATGAAGAGTTCATGAACTTGAAACAAGGGAAGATGAGCGTCAAGGAGTACACCCTGAAATTCAATTAACTATCCCGCTATGCTCCAGAATTTGTGGAAACATGAGGGCTCATATGAGGAAGTTTGCATCCGGTCTTTCGGATGACTTGGTGTTGGAGTGGAAAGAGGCAATGTTGAACAGAGATATGGACTTCTCTAGATTGTTTGTTCATATGCAATAGGTTGAGGATCATAAAAAAAGGGTTGCTGAAGTAAGGGTGAAAGAAAGGCAAGCCAAGAGGTCCAGATCTTCATATTAGCACTACAACCAATGTCAGGATAGATATTGGGGTAATAGGTGGTCATAGAAAAAGACTTGGGGTAATGTGCAACCTTCGATCAGATCCCCAGTTCCCAGGCCTCTACGTAATCAACGGCCTTTTAGTACTCAGGCCAATAGTGGTTGGAGGATGTAGGACACCCATTCCCAGGGGAGCGTGATGCAACCCGCCAAATTATTTACCCGCTGTAGTACTTGTGGGAAGAATTACCTAGGAAGTGTTACTTTGAGAGGAGGAATTGTTACTCTTGTGGCCAGGTGGGCCACATTCAGAGAGATTGTCCTTCTACCGGAGGTAATGCAGGGGGGATAAGTCCCAAGATGCCTCCATAGCTCCTCCTCCTAAGGGTGCTACTTCAGCTACTGGACGCGGTCGCAATCGGTTGTATGCTTTGTCCAATCGCCAGGATGCAGAGGCTTCACCAGATATGGTCATGGGTATATTGCAAATATTTTCCCGTAATGTATATATGTTACTTGACCAGGGTCTACCTTGCCTTATGTGACCCCATATTTGGCTGTCAGTTTTGGTTTTGACCCTGAAAATATTTTGGAACCCTTTTCTATTTCTACTCCTGTTGGTGACTCTATTGTGGTTAGGAGGGTGTACAAAAATTATGTCATGTCTATCTATAATCGTGATACTTTGGCTGACCTTGTAGAGCTTGATATGGTTGATTTTGATGCCATTTTAGGGATGGATTGGCTCCATTCGTGCTACGCTATGCTAGATTGTAGAACCGAAAAGGTTACCTTCTTTTTATTGAATGAACCGATGATAGAATGGGAGGGACATTCTTTAGAACCTAAGGGGAAATTCATCTCTTACCTCAGAGCCCACAAACTTATATCTAAGAGTTATTTATATCATATGATTCAAGTAAAACATTCTAATACAGAAAGTCCTTATCTCCAGTTTGTCCCCATAGCCAATGAATTTCCAGAAGTTTTTCCCGATGTTCTTCTAGGGATACCACCTGATAGGAGATAGATTTTGGTATTGACTTATTGCCGGACACCCGTCGTATTTCCATTTTGCCATACAGAATGGCTTCTGCGGAGTTAAAAGAATTAAAAGAGCAATTAGCAGATCTTCTTAACAAGGGACTCATCTATCCTAGTGTTTCTCCTTGGGGTGCACCTGTACTTTTCATTCATAAGAAATACAGCTCCCTCCATATGTGTATAGACTACCGTCAGTTGAATAAGGTGAATATAAGAACAAAGACCCTCTACCCAGAATTGATGATCTCTTTGACCAACTTCAGGGTGATAGGTGTTTTTCAAAGATAGACCTTCATTTGGGGTATCACCAATTGAAGGTTAGGGAGGCTGATATTCCCAAAAAAGATTTCCAAACCTGATACGGTCATTATGAATTCATAGTCATGTCCTTCGGATTGACTAACGTCCCTGCAGCCTTCATGGACCTAATGAATAGGGTGTTCCGCCAGTTTTTAGATTTTTTTGTCATAGTATTCATTGATGACATTTTGATTTATTCTAAGAGTAAGGAGAATCATGCTAGTCACCTCCGAATCATCCTTCAGACCCTCAAAGATCATAGATTGTATGCAAAATTTTCTAAGTGTGAATTCTGGCTAAATTCTATTGCTTTCTTGGGGAATATTGTGTCTAGTGAGGGAATTAAAGTTGATCCCCAAAAGATTGAGGCAGTGATAAAATGGCCCAGCCCTCGACTCCAACTGACATTCAGAGCTTCTTAGGTTTGGCAGGGTATTACAGAAGATTCATAGAGATTTTTTCTTCCAAAGCTGCTCCACTTAACAGGTTGACACAAAAAAAGGTGAAATTTGTGTGGTCTGAATCCTGTGAGAATATTTTTGAGAAGTTGAAAGACAGGTTGACTACTGCACCTGTTTTGACCCTTCCCGAGGGTACAAAGGGTTTTGTTGTGTACTGTGATGCATCCCGGGTAGGAGTTAGGTGTGTACTTATGTAGCATGGTAAAGTGGTAGCTTATGAGTCTAGACAATTAAAGGTGCAAGAGTGAAATTACCCCATCCATGACTTGGAGTTAGTGGATGTGGCATTTGCACTTAAAATCTGGTGTCCTATTTTTATGGGGTACACGTTGATATTTTCACTGACCATAAAAGTTTGCAGTATGTCTTTTCATTGAAAGAGTTGAATCTTAGGAAAAGGCGGTGGTTAGAACTGTTGAAGGATTATGACATGAGCCTGCACTATCATCCAGGCAAGACGAATGTGGTGGCCGACGCCCTCAACAGATTATCTATGGGCAGTCTTTCTCATGTTGAGGAAGGAAAAAGGGATATGGTAAAGGATATTCACCGGCTTGCAAATCTAGGGGTTCGGCTCCTGGATTCCGACTATGGAGGAGTAATTATTCATGAGATAGCTAAATCTTCCCTATGTTCTAAAGTTAAGGAGAAGCAGGACAAAGACCCTATCATGATGCAGATTAAAAATTATGTGGGTCAACACCAAGTGATGGCGTTTGAAATCGGAGGTGATGGGATCTTGAGGTATCAGGGAAAATTATGTGTACTGAATGTGGATGTTTTACAAGAGAGGATTCATGATTAAGCCCACACTTCAAGGTATGTTGTTCACCCAGGCTCTACTAAAATGTATCATGACCTTAAGGCTATATATTGGTGGAATAATATAAAGCGTGATGTTGCTGATTTTTTTTCTAAGTGTTTAAATTGTCAACAAGTCAAAGTGGAGCACTTGCGGCCAGGTGGTACTTCTCAAGAGATAACCTTGCCTATGTGGAAGTAGAAGATGATCAATATGGATTTCATCACGAGACTTCTAAGGTCCCAAAACCAATATGATTTCATTTGGGTGATTGTAGACCGGATGACCAAGTTAGCTCACTTTCTGACTGTGAGGACTAACTATTCGGGTGATAATTATGCCAAGCAGTGCATTGAGGAAATAGTTCGTTTACATGGGGCGCCAGTATCCATTATATCCGATCGAGGTGCGCAATTCTCTTTGCAGTTTTGGCAATCTTTTTAGAGAAGCTTAGGTACTCAGGTGAACTTGAGTGATTCCTTCCACCCTTAGACCGATGGGCAAGCAGAATACACCATCCCGAACCTTGAGGATATGTTGAGAGCCTGTGTAATTGACTTCAAGGGTATTTGGGTAGATCATTTGCCATTTATAGAGTTCACCTATAACAATAACTACCATGCTAGTATTCAAATGTCTTATTTTAAAGATCTTTATGGGAGGAGATGTAGATCACCAATTGGGTGGTATGAAGTTGGTGAAACCCGATTGTTTGGGCCTGATCTTGTTCATAAAGAAATAGAGAAGGTGAAAATCATGAGAGAATGACACAAGATAGATCAGAGTCGACAACAGTCCTACGCTGATGTTAGAAGAAGGGAACTAGAATTTAAGGTTGGTGATTTGGTGTTTCTAAAATTTTCCCCTACGAAGGGAGTCATCCGATTTGGGAAGAAGGAGAAACTGAGTCCTCGCTTTATAGGACCATATCAGATTGTGAGAAGGATAGGTGGGGTCACTTATGAGTTAGAGTTGCCCACAAATCTGGCTTCTATTTATCCTATATTTTATGTATCTATGTTGAAGAAGTGTATTGGAGATCATTCCCTACTGTTGCCTTTATAGGAGATCAATGCAAAAGATTCCTTGTCATACGAGGAAGAACCTGTTGCAATCTTGGATTGCCAAGTTTGAAAGTTGAGGAGTAAGGAAATAGCTTCAGTTAAGGTGATGTGGAGGAATAAAAAAGACGAAGAGGCTTATTGGGAATTAGAAGATGATATGCCGGCAAGGTACCCGACTCTTTTCAAAACCATGGATGATGATTTAGAAGGTACAAATCCTATACTACTCTTTTTCTTCAATTTAGTTCTTGAAATCGTGCTTATCTGAATCCTAAGCCATCATTCGAGGATGAATGATCCCAAGGGGGTATAATATAACGCCCCATAATTTTCTCGACTCGATATCACATTGTAGCATGCTTAATAAGCTGACAACTTGAATGATGTTTCTCTTTTTAAGTGTTAAGAAAAGGACTTAGTCACATATTGAGCTCCTAATCTTTGATGATTTTATTTTCGACCTTCCTAACCTCGAAAAGTTAATTTTTAAGTTGATTCATAATCAGGGAAGTCAATAGTGCATCTCGGCTGAGTTTCAAAATTTTTAGAAAAATGTAAGGGGATGTTTAGTACCCCAAAACAATAGCTCAGGGTGATATGCCTGCGACGCCCTGCCAAGTCCAGCACCTGGGTGAGCCGCGATGGAGGCCGCATCTCCTTGCCCAGAGCGGCGCTCCAGAGCCCGCGGTGCCCTGGATAATCCGGCCTGTGTATTTTTCTACTGTCAAGATCCACGTTTTAAGGGAAAATGGGTCATTTTCCTTCACCCTAATTTGCCCAAACACAAAATTAAATTATTTTTGGGGCACAATACATCAAAAACTATTCTTATTATCGCGAATCAAAACCCTAGTTCCTTCTCTTGAGATTAAAGTTTATCCTCAAGGTCAAGAACTCCAAAAGACTTAATTAAGATTTAGGTTTCTCTCTGTAAAATAAGGTACCCGGGGTTGTCCGAATCATATGAGCATGATTTTAATACGAATTTAAACAAGATTTTAATAATTACTTAAGTATGCATGAAATTATGAGTGGGGTTTTGTTTTAACACAGAAAGCATGCATTGTGATATGGTTTTGAGAAGAATATTAAAAGATTATGGGGTTGTTTGCTTATATATCTTAATTGTTGAAATGGTGGACATGTGATTTAAATTTTGAAAGGTGTTATGAACATGAGTTGTGAATATTTTAATTTCCATGATGATGTTTTATGTACTCCACATTATACTATTGTTAAACTACTGAGAGCATGAGTTTTACATCCACTATTGTACTACTTTATAAATGATGAAGTTTCTTGACTATTACGTGTTGGGAATCATTATACATGTGTTGGTGTATGGGAGTCTTGTTGGTGTTCATACTATGATTTGCATAAGAATTTTTGAGAATTGATGTAGTAATGATGACTAGCAAGTAGTAGTATGACAATACCCCATGGAGGAATTGCCTTGAATAAAAAGAATTTTGTGAGCATGATGCATGTTTTCCTTATATCATACTTAAAGCTTGATTCATGTGAATTAGATGGTTACCCGAAGAAAGCACGAATCTGATGACTCTATGATGGAAACTGTGATTTGCCGACACGGGAACTTGGTAGCCTGCTATGTTATTTTGCGTACCTAGTACTATGTCATCCCAACTCGAAACCTATGGTTAGGAGCCCCACTGTGTGATATTGAGACCAACCACGACATATTGACTTGATTGGGGTTGTGGCACCCTTCTATGTGATCTTGGGTGTCTTTCCCTCACTAGTACTCCAATCTTGGAGGCAACCGAGATTTGGCAGTCGGTGAAAATGTGAAATTGTAGGGTGTACCATCTAGCTCAATAGTGTTGCATTATTGTCGAAAATCATTATACTATGCCCATGTGTTTTAAAATAATTTTGCGTTAACGTGTTTTATACTAACTCTCACCTTTGTTGTATAAAAATTATATTTTGTTTTTGGATTACTCTGCGTACCAGTATTTCTGTATTGATCCCCTGTATTTCATGGTCTGAGGCTCAGTCCAGGGATCCTGCTAGAATGTAGATTTGATAAACAGAAGTGTGCAGTTGGTGACCCTCCCTTACTTCAGAAGGCCATTCTTAGTGTATTGTTATTTCATTATGGTATTGGTCTAACTGGGGCCTTGTCCCAGTTTTAAGTAAGATGTTGGATTTGATGTATTAGAGATTTTGCAGACTGATGTTGAGTACTATTACGAGTTTATGAAATTTCATCTTTGGAATTGTTTAGTTGATCTATTATAATGACCATGTGACCGTATGTTGAAACTTCCGCATCTCTTATATTGTTTGAATGATGTACATAGTTGTCAGAAAGAAAAGAGGGCTCGGGTCACTATGGTTTGGGATGCCCTTCACAGCCAGGGCCTGGATCGAGTCGTGACACGGTGGTATGCTATTTTGAATTCCACCTGCCTCGATTGACATAGAGTACCTCTTCTTCCTTCTTCAATGAGACTCCTCCTATTTTCTTAGCTATGTCTTCTTGACCAGCTAACAAATTTTCAAATTCTACAGGCGACGGTTAAATTTGCCATCCTTGTATGGCAAATATTAAGCTCCTAAATTCTGGCTTCAAACCATGAATGATGATGCTCTTTATCCTAGTATCACCAATAAGAGCCTCCGGATCCAACTTAGAAATCTCTTGGCATAGCGACTTTTCTTTATGAAAGTACTGTGAGATTGTCATGCCGCGTTGTGACACTGATAGAAACTCAGACTCTAAGAGTTGGAGCTTCGTATCGTTCTTCTTTTAGAACAACTTGGCGAATGTATACCAAGCTTCCTTTGGAGTTTTGGCATCACGTATATGCTCCAGTATATCTTCTTCAGTTGTTGTCTTCAAAGCAAACATAGCCTTTCCCGCTTTTATCTTCCACTTCCGCAATGTGCCGTGTGCGTCTTCTACTTCTGGTTGTGTCACATTTCTGCTGTTCACAACCTCCTACAGATCTTGCCCTTGCATATAAGACATTATGCAAGTGGACCATGTACTGTAGTTGCTACTGTTGAGCTTTTTCATTCTGCTGACAGCTTGTAGGTCTGTCATTGTATTAACAGTAAAAGTCTCAAAGAGCTACAGTAAGTGATTTCCCAAAGAACAACATTGCTCTGATACCAAATGAACAACTTTAAAGAAGGAATACGTTCAATAAAGAAGAGCCGTAAGAGAAAGATATATTTTGCAGAGAAAACTGAACAACTACTTTATTCCCTGTTGATGACCCTTTAAATAAATATTGCAAATTACATAGACTTACAATCCTACTAAGCCACTAACAAAGCACTAACCAAACTCTCCTAAACTTTAGGACCAACTATCTGCAACTCTAACTATCAGGAAAACACAAATGTACTTAAAATAACATCCTAACAACTAAAGCTAAATGATAGCCTACTGCAGACTTGGTCAAATTTAAACAAAGTTGATGTTGTACAACTTTAATAGAACTATGGTCAAAGTTTCTATGAAACACTCTAACTTCACTCGAGTCCTATTATCCCCCTAACTCAATTTGGAAACTAACTAGATATAATTTTTTATTTTAATCTGTTAGCCTCCTATGTTTGCGCTTTAATAATGACAAAACTAACAAGTGGATATTTGCAGGATATTGAAGAAAAAAGAATATCTCACAAAGGATACACCGAAGATATGAAGGATCAAAGGAAATTAATTCAAAATAGAAGCAAGCAAGAAAGCCGTATCCATAATGGAAGAACATCAAATCATCAAGATCTATGGCATCCATGAACTATGACAAGTGAATCAATCAAAAACAAGAACAAAAAGAAAAAAGATCACAGTCCCAAAGTTACGACAAACTAAATCAATCAAGACTAAAATCAAAAGGAAAGAAGACCACACCCTCTACATGAACATATCTAATATGGCCATGTATGACTGTGGAAGCTGCACCATGTATGGACATATATGATATAGACATACTTTATGGAGAGATCCCTCAATCAAGGAATCTATTCTAATCCTTAATTAAGAAGAAATCTCTTAGGTTTCCTTACAAAGAACAAAAGCGGAAGAAGTTAAAGACTATAAAAGAAAAGACAAAAGGATGAAACACTCATACAACTTTCAGGAAGAATCTCAAAGTGTCTCAATCTTAGTCTCACAAAGCTTTGTACTTATAAGTTTACAATAGTTATATAAAGAATAGGATTGAGTCGACTTTGTAATACAAACTGAAGCTGTGTCACACGATCTGAAGAACAAAAATGTCTTTGGAACTTATTTCTCATCATTGTACTCGAGCCCGACTTTGAAAGATCTAAGGAAACGTTGAAACTCAAGGGGATTGAAAGTATGCACCACATTGGTGTTCCAAACCAGGATAAATCATTGTGTCTTTACTTTAAAGTAAATTATTTACTTATCTATTTATTTAAATCTAATTTGTTTAGTGAAGTATACTAATTTGCAGGAAAGTCGACTAAGAAGTCTCAATAGTCGCTCACAGAAAATTTTGATTCACACCCCCTGTCTTGAAATTCAATTAGTACCAGAGCAGGTCTCACCAAAAGTGTTGCTTAACTGCATATAGGCAAAGATCAAATGGCATACTATCAAATTCCTAGTGCTCTTCTTCAAGATGGTCATTCCTCCATAAGACCATCATACTTTAATGGACAACACTACTCTTACTAGAAGAACAGATTCAAGATCTTTGTCCAATCAAATGACTTCCTAGCCTGGGTTGTCATTAAGAAGGGGTAAAATCCAATTCCACGACTCAAGGAAAATAAAAATGAAAAAGATAAAGAATCGAGCAGTACCGATATAGAAGACCATAAGAGCTTCGAGGTCACCAAAGAACAATAAGAGGTAATTCAAACTAATGCACAAGCTATAATTTTACTTCTTTGTGCAGTTAGTGGAGAAGAATACAACAAGATATCAACTTGCAAGACTGCAAAAGAAATATGGGATAAAATTGAGGTAACCCATGAGGAACCACTAAAGTCAAAAAGGCAAAGATTGTTTCCCTAGTCAATGAATACGAGCTATCCAAAATGAAAGAAAATGAAAAACATCGAAACAATGTTTTCCAGATTCAGCAAAATCATATATGAGCTGATATCATTGGGGATGATCTATCCACATAGCCTACAAGTCCAGAAGCTAGTCAGGAGTGTCCCAAAAGTTTGGGAAACGAAGGCTGCCATTCTAGAAAATGAAGATCTTCACAACATGACATATGATAAACTATGAAAATCTCATTGCATATGAACGAAATTATATCAACAGGTACCACAAGGAGGAAAAGAACAAACCAATATCCAGAAGAAACCATTAGCCTTTAATGTTACACCAATTAAAGAAGAAGATTTTTTAGAAGAAGACAATAGTGAAGTAATGGCTCTCATAAATTGTGTAGTTAGGTAAATCATGAGACAGAGACAATAAAGATCTCAAGTATCCAAAAAATAATGATTCCACTAGAAACGATGATTATTTCTACCACTATGGAAGGCCTGGCCACTTCAAATAAAACTATCCAAAATTAAGAAGAAGACTTTCCAGAAATAATCAAAATTTTGGAGCTTGGAGTGATGAATATGAAACCAAAGAAAAAACAGAAGCAACCAACATGTGCTTCATGGAAAAAGGTAAATCTAGCGAGGTAAGACCACAAACTGTCATAATTATAATATTCTTGAATCTAATTTAGATATGATAACCAACAAGCTTCAGAAGGTTATAGATGAATATAATAAACTCACTCAAGAGAAGAAAAATTTGGAAGGACGACTTAAACGAAAACTTGAAGAGGAATGAAGAAGCTGTCAAGTTGAAATTGAAGTATGTCAAATTGAAATCGACTTAATTCAAGAATAACTTGATGACATTAAAATGAAATTGAATAGAATTAAAAAACCATCAAGTCACAATTTCGTGAGATCAAATTCCTTTAAAACTAACTCAAGGTCCTTTTCAAGATCGTTTAAATTTGTCTAAACCTTTTTCTTCTGTCAAAGTCCTGTCTGCTATACCTATGGATAGAAAGGGCACAAATCTTACTTCTGCAGGCAAAAGCCTAAAAGTGTGTGGGTTTGGAGACCTAAAAGAAGCTCATCTAACCCATATGGACCCAAGACCTCTTGGGTACCTAAACAAAATTGATCTTCTTGTTTTTTAGGAACATGTCTGCCAAAGCTATAAAAAGGAAATGTGGGTTATCGATAGTGGATGTTCCATACATATGATCGAAAAAGAAAGAAATTTTTTATGCTCTAAAGAAAATCGAAGGAGGAACAGTCAGATTTGGTGATAATGCTAGAGGTAACATTATAAGAGTTTGCTCAAAAAATCTCAACTCATGTGAATTTATTGAAGTTTATTTCATAGACTATCTCTAACATAATCTGCTCAGTATTAGTCAGTTGTGTGATGATGGCTTTGGAGTCTCGTTCAAAGCTGAATGTTGTTCCATCAAGCATGATAAAAGAGATATTTGTCTTATCGGTGCATGTATTGATAATATTTATGTCTTAAATAATCCTGATTTTGCTACCATACCCTGTCTCACTATACAAACCAATTATACTTAGTTGTGTCATAGAAAACTTGGGCATGCATGTATGCATATCATTGAGAAACATTCTAGACTAGAATGGTAAAAGGTCTGCCAAAACTCAAATTTTAAAAGGATCACATCTGTGATGTCTACCAATTGGGTAAATAGACCCGGACATCATTCAAAGTCAAAGAAATTGTCTCTACTACCAAACCCGTTCAAACAATCCACAATGATCTGTTTATCCCCACCAAGACCACAAGCATTGGTGGAAAAAGATATGTCTTCGTTATTATTGATGATTATTCTCATTTTATATGGGTAATGTTTCTCGCTCAGAATCATAAGGCTTTCACAAATTTTGAGATCTTTTGTAGAAAAGTATAGAGTGAAGTTAGGCACCTTATTACCTATGTTCACAACAATCATGGTGGAGAATTTGAAAACAAGGCTTTTGAGGAATACTTTGACCAGAATGAATATCCCAAAAGTTCTCATGACCTCGGTCTCCTCAACAAAATAGTGTAGTGGATCTAAAGAATCAGTCTCTCCAAAAAACTGCCAAGATCATGCTGTTAGAAGACAATCTCCCTAATCACTTTTGGGAAGATGTAGTAAGGATAGATTGTCACATCATCAACAGATGTCTCATCAGACCTATCCTAAATAAGTCATCCTATGAGCCGTGGAAAGGAAAGAAGCCAAATATTAGCTACTTTCATCCTTTTGGATGAAAGTGTTTCATCCACAATAAAGTTAAGAATAACTTGGAAAAATTTGACTCATGAAGTGACGAAGGTATTTTTTCTTGGATACTCTCCCACCAGTCACACTTACATGGCCTATAATAAAAGAATATTATGTGTTGAAGAATCTACGCATATTGTATTTGATTAAACTAATCACCCTCCTATAAGCTTAAGTATGGTTGAAGAATAGGTAAGCAATCCATAATTTATAGCCAATGCTAGCACATCTCCACAACCACCACAAGGTGAGTTGACTACATCCCCTCCAGAGCCGGTTCCGACTATGGAAATAGTAAAATCAAGTGCTCCAAGAGAATGGAAGCATAATGCTAGCTATAAAAATGATTTAATCATCGGGAACCCCAGTGAACGGATGCAGATAAGAGCTTCATTGAGAAATCAATCTTCTGTTTCCCTTGTATCTCAAATTAAACAAATGAATATCGATGACCACTCAAAGATGAATCCTGGGTCAAGTCTATGAAAGAAGAGTTGGACAAATTCGAACAAAATCAAGTCTGGACTTTAGTTAAAAGACCAAAGAACTATTCAGTAATTTAATCTAAATGGGTTTAAAGAAGCAAACTAAATGAAGAAGGTAAGGTTATCAGAAACAAGGCCAGTCTTGTAGCTTAAAACTGCTCCCACCAAGAAGGTATTGATTATGATGAGACCTTTGCACCTGTGGCAAGGTTAGAATCAATTTGAATTTTATTAGCTTTTGTTTCTTTCAAATGCTTTAGGTTGTATCAAATGAATGTCAAAAGTGACTTCTTAAATGGTTTTATTCATGAAGAAGTCTTTGTAAAACAACCTCCCGGTTTTGAAAATCCTATTTATCCAAACCATGTTTTAAAATTATCAAAAGCACTCTATGGTCTCAAACAAGCCCTAAAGGCTTGATATGAGAGATTGAGTACTTTCTTGTTAAATAAAAATTTTCAAAGAGTCAAAATCGATACAACTCTGTTCATACAAAATCTTGACTCAAACCTCCTTATTATGCAAATTTACATTGATGATATTATTTTTTATAGTCCTAACATCTCTTTACATGAGAATTTCGCAAACCTAATGAAAGGATAATTTGAAATGAGTCTCATAAGAGAGCGCAAATTTTTATTGGGACTACAAATCAAGAAAACTCTCAAAGGTAATTTCATAAGTCAAGCTAAGTACACAAAGGAAATCATCAAAAAGTTCAGCATGGAAAAAGGAAAGGCTTATGTGTAATACCCCGGGAAATTTTTCATTGAAATTTTGTGCGTAAACGTCTTGGGTTCTATCTTCTAGAATGAATTATAAATTTTCCATGTGAAAGTCTTAGATTATGACCCACCATTGCGTATAGTATCGAATAAACTTTCAAACGATATGTGGATCATCCAAAAAGGACATCCGAGCGACGAGTTATGAACATTCCGATCGAACCGTGAATAGTAGTGAACAGTAAAACGTGCAGGAAAAAAAGTACTGAGGCCTGGCGTATTTTTGCTAAACTTTAAATGATCATAACTCCTTATACACAATGATCTGGGTGATCTACTATATATCAACGAAAATCTCTGCGAGTCCTTTTTCCGATGAAATTGGTTTCATCCAATTTGTCTATCCGAGCAAAAAGTTGTGATCAATCAACTTCATCCTATCAAAAGTGAATTTTTGGGTCAACTTCAAACGATCATAACTCCTCATACACAATGATATGGGTGATATACTATATATCAACGGAAATATATGAGAGTCCTCTTTCTAATGAAATTGGTTTCATCCAATTTGGATATCAGAGTAAAATGTTATGGTTGATCTACTTCAGACTATCAAAACAGTCCATCAAAGGACAAATTCGAGAATTATTTGATTTTTAGGGGCGTTTTGGTCAATCCCCCTCACCCAATATCCGTCCAAACCCTATATTAAAGCCTATTACAAGCATTATATATTATAGTTCATCAAATTCCCTCAAAAAGAAAACCCTAAGCTCCTACATCCAACTTCAAGAATCTCCAAATTTCACCATTAATTCTGCAAATTTATTCAAGATTCCAAGTTCCTAGTTCAAGAACTCCAAGAACCATCATTCAAAGGCACGATTAACATCTCAAAAATGAGTATCGATCTAAAGTTCATCATTCAAGGTATGTGGGGTTTTTCAACAAGAACAATCTTTTGTTCTTGTGCCCAAAAGTAATTTTCTTTACGAGGATATGATCTTTATATGTTTATTATGATTTTGGAGCATGAACTAATATTCTATCTTGGTTATCTTGAGATTATGATGTTTATGACATTGAAAAGTCAAATTTATATAAAATTATGATGCTTGAAAGAAATTTACTATGATTTTGATATTTGGGTCTTGAACCCCATTTGAAATTGTGTCTTTGAGAAAATGTGTGCTATATGCACGTTGATGTTGAATATTTTAGATGTTTTGAATGATTTGACCTTTTGTTCATGAATGAGTTATTTTGAACTCGACTGTGAAAGAAATCCACGTTTTTATTGATTATGATAAAGGGGTAGCAAATTGGCTCACGATGAAAATTGTTGAAGTGTTTATTGTGGATTTTCTTTAATGTGAGCCTGAGGATGATTTATATTTCTGAGCTAAGTCCGGGAGTAATCTTTAGCACCGAGTGGGAGGTATAAAGTGACCTTACTTCCCTAAAAATACGTGCCCCCGTAGGATGTGAGCCTGAGGCTGATTTATTTAGTTATCACTAGTGTTTTTGAATTGATACTGGAAGTCCTTCTCCGATGGCAAGGATAGGACGGCTCTACCCAACGCGGGTTGTACGTTGGACTCCATGTAGCTCATATGGTTTATGTTGGTTATAGGATCTCCCAATGTGTGTGTGTGTACTCTTCTATCTGAGATGAAAACATATTTGCTTAAAAGGCTGAGTTTGAGAAAGTCATTATTCCTAAAAGATTTATGGAATATATTCTAATGAGAATTGACATGAGATTTGATTGTTTTGATGATTTGAAATTGATATGAAAGTGAATTGAGAACGTATTGTAATGACTCACTTGTTTTGCTTTACATGTATTATTCATCCATGTTTTTGATGATTTAATTCGAGTTAAGTGAGTCATCTATATCAGCATGCATAATTTTATAAATTGTGATGCTATTAAGATATTATTTTATATATGCATTGCACCCCCATATGCTTTGTATATTTCCATGGTACTGACCCACATATTCGTATGTGGGCTACATTTTCTCAGAATGTAGGTACAAGGTATAGTTGCACCTTCAGATCCAGTCAGTTCATGGTATCCAGTCAGCAGGTGATGAGTCTTTTTTATTCAAGGGCTTAGGTTAGTTATGCAGAGTTTATAGTGTTGTATTTTCTTTATTCAGTCATATTGAGTTGGGATAGTCGGGAGTCATGACCCGGCTACCTACAGTCAGTACTAGTAGAGGCTTCATAGACAGTCAGTAGAAGTTGATGTATTTTGTTTCAATTTTGGTTGTAAAGGCAGAATTGTAATCTTGTAAAATTCCATTTTTGTATCGATCAGATTCAGAAAAGAGTTAATTTCTGCTGATTTGTATGGATTTGTATTTTTATTCAGTTGCTTATGAGTTATGCAAGTAAAAGGGTTAGCTTGGGGTCAATTGTGACCCTAAGCACCGTGTGACGTCTCGGGACCCAATTTTGGGGCGTTACAAACTTGGTATCAGAGCACAGAGTTCAAGTGACCTAGGGTGTCTATGAAGTCGTGTCTAGTAAATTCTTGCGGAACGGTACGGAGACGTCTGTACTTTTCTTCGAGAAGCTACAAGGCATTTAAGAAATGTCTCCCTTCTTTCAAGTCTAAGATCCTGCTATAAAAAGGTTCTCCAAGAAGCTTATATAGATTTTCATCTTGCTCTATTCAGGACAACTCTGCCTCATTTTCAAGGTATCAGAAACAGTTAAGCTTAATTCTTCGTAGATAGTTATGGGATTGTAAGAGAGGTAGAAAGTATCCTGTCAATGCTTTTGAGTTCCAAAGATTGAAGTACTTTATTCATGTTCATAAAAGTCGTGAACTAAGCCTAGTTTAGATATGCTTTTAGATTCCTCCTTAGAATCTACAATGTTAATCTATACTTCTCCCTCTATGTATTATTTTTTAGAGAACATGATTCGCAAGCTCCAGTTCTTCCCCAGGTAATGCTTCTATATTTTCTAGAAGAAATTTCAAAAGTTACACAAAGTGCTTGAGAAGAGCTCTCTAGTGTGTTAAGTTCCTTAAGTTGAAAGTTATGCCCTCATTCTTATGAGTTATTTAATTAAGACAGAGTAAGGTGTATTCTTAGATCGTTGAATGTTGTGTGTAAAGTTTCTATCTATTGCATTATGTAATCTTGTTATCATTAAGTTTGTGAAAAATCAAAGTCTATTGAAGACGTGTGGGGCTCTTTTGATTCACTAGCATAGCTTCTTTGTTATTCGTCTCATTTTCTTGTTCAAAATACAAACCAAAGTCTAGTGAAGCCGTGTGGAGCCTATTTCAATTCACTAGCATAGTTACTTTGTTATTCATATAACTTTCTTGATCAAAACACAAAACCAAAGTCTAGTGAAGCCGTGTGAGGCCTATTTCGATTCACTAGCAACTTGTTATTTATCTTGTCGTTCCTGTGTTAGTTGAAAGTGTGGGTTTAGAAGTGTAGTGACAAGAAAGGTGGGAAGGGCTATTTATTGAATATGTATATTTGAATTTTTGCTTATGATTGAATTAGTAATGAAGTGATATACCCTTGTTTGTAAGTTTAGTGAAAGTTAGAGGAGGAGTTATTAGTTAAGGTGGATTGTTGTTTGCTTAGGGTAAAGAAAGAGTTATTGATGGTATTTGTGGTGTTATAAAAGTATAGGTTATTGATGAAAGTACTTGGTGGGTAAGTGTTGTTAATCTAGGCGCTCTCCAGATTGCAAGAGGAAGTTAAGTTAAGACGTAGAGAGCTATGAACTATGTTAAGTTGTGTATGAAAGATAGATAGTAGTGACGGGTGAAAAAGGATGTGTTAATGGATTGTGAATAAGATAGGCTATATGATTAGGACCAATTATTATTGTTATGAAGTTTAAGTGGTCTAGTGTTCATGGATGTGTTGTTTTATAATCTTCACGTGGGAGTTATGCGTGAGATGGAGTTGTAAATTATGTGAAGTGTGAGACCTTAAGTTTGAACGATTGGTGATCATGAAGCCGAATGTGACGGTTTTCGGATTAATGGTATTAGTTGCCGGAACTAACCTAATAGTCTTGAACAGTGTACATAAGAGTTTAAGTGTAGTTGATTTGTAATTTAGTTTAATATTATATTATGATGAGAAAGTTCACCCAAAATATTATTGGACTGCTTTAATTTCGAGGATTAGTGTATGTGGTGTAGTGAGTCGTGCCATGGGATTGTTAGATGGATAAATACTAGTTAGACAATGGAAGAGGTTTTGATGGCTAAGTTAAGGCGAGACGCATGATTGGAAATGTTGAGCCTCTTAAGTGTGATTTTGATTCTTATGGGTTAGAAACATATGTTCATAGGCATGGTATTAGAGGGAGAAGATAGAAGTAGCATGGTCTATCAAAAGGTTAGAAAGTATTCAAGTTGAGCTAATAGAAATAAGAGTTGAAGCACTAGATGGTGTACATTCCGGCGATATAGATGTTCGTGGAGATTCGAAATTAGTAAGCATTTGAGAATTTGAGTGGTGGCTTAAAGCTAAGGAGGAGATGATAGAAAAAGTAGTCAAGTCAAGCTCTTACATTTTAGTAAAAGTACCAGTAAGTTGTAAATTTTCTGTGAGAAAGATCGGTGCTTGACCCAATGTTATTTCAGTATTTTCAGTTGTCCGAAAATCTACTTATGCTTTAGATTTCATTTCTATGATCTTAATTCATGTTCATACACGTGATGGAGAATTACATACTCTTCTAGTTTCCAAAAATGAGAAATCCCAGTTCTTCTAGAAGTTGGAATCCCATTGCATAAGTTATGAGCTCTAAATTGAGGGCATGCCGCCCATGACTCATATACTCAAGTTTTAAAAGATGATCAGTTCCAGTACTCAGGCAATACTCTTATTGATCAGTGAGATTCAGTTTCCGTTATGGGTGTCTTCAGTTTTGATACCTTAATGAACCTATTGTATTTGATATTTTATTCCTAAGGCCTCAATAGAGAGAGTCAAGTTATTTACATTATCCCTTCATGTTTTAGGTCTTCATGTTTTAAAATTTTGTGACCTTTTAAATAAGTCAAGCTAATGGTGTTGAGCAGTTGTCTAGAAGGGAGAGAAGATACTTCCTTATCTATGATAGAAGGTGGTGTGCTCACGGCGGTGAAGTGAAGTTAGATTGAGGCTAAGTCCTTGATACATGCCATGGTTAGTTGAAGTTTTAAATGTTTATTTGGAAATATTGTTGTGCGTTGGTCTTATGCACTTCTATGAGGTTGTAGGAATAGTAATACAGAATTTTTGTGTATAGTTCAATTGGTTGAGAAAATGTTATGAGTGTCGTTTAAAGAATTGACCAGTATGTGTGAATGATGTAGTTGATGGAATCTTAGAGAAAGAGAGGAAGATGCTTTATGAGTGTTCGTTTAGAGGTGCATGTGCGAAGTGCATATGTGGTTATGAGTATAGGCTTGAATGTTATGGTTGTATATCTAAAAGAATGCACCGAAAGTTAGCGGATCCCTAGTATAAGATTGTATGTGGTTGTTGGAGTAGCAATAAGAGTTATGTTTGAAGTGAGGAGTTGTGAGTCTCAGTGTGTATTGAGGTTCATGATATAGATTAATATTATAGTGTTATGTGGTGTATCTCATGAGTACTTGGAGTTAGGCTTGAACATAGTCGAGGGAGTAGTTGGGAAGTGTTGCTAAGTTTGGAAGCAAGGAGTTATGTTTCCCAAGACCTAGAAATTCCTATCTTAATTTATGCTATATGGGTCCTTGTTCCCATACGATAGGATTGTATCAAATTATGGTTCATTTTCTTCGCGAACAATGTCATTTGAATCTTTTGGTGGGACTGTTGAGGGACGTTTCATTTGGGCGCAAGTGGTCCTTCTTTTGATGAGATCCCTTTCGAGACCTTTGATTCTCAGTCTCTGAATAAACCAAAGATATCAATTCCTTAAAATCAGTCTCCTTTGTTTAAGATCCAACTATGTGACCATTCTCATGATGAATCGCATGTTCTATGAAGTATTCGAAAGTTTAGAGTGAAGTAAGTGGATTGATTTCGTTATCCCAGCCTTTTTTCCTCATTTCCATAGTATTCTGTACTTTTTCAACGACATTCGCGGATGAATGTTTCCAAGGGGAGATGATGTAATACCCCAGGAAATTTTTCGTTGAAATTTTGTGCGTAAACGTGTTGGGTTCTATCTTCTAGAATGAATTATAAATTTTCCGTGCGTAATGTCATAGATTATGACCCACCATTGCGTAGAGTATCAAATAAAATTTCCAACGATATGTGGATCATCCAAAACGGACACCCGAGCGATGAGTTATGAACATTCCAATCGAACCGTGAATAGTATTGAACAGTAAAACGTGCAGGAAAAAAAGTACTAAGGCCTGGCGTATTTTTTCTCCATCTATAAACGATCATAAATCCTTGTACATAATGATCTGGGTGATTTACTATATATAAACGGAAATCCTTGCGACTCCTCTTTCCGATGTAATTGGTTTCATCCAATTTATCTATCGGAGAAAAAAGTTGTGGTCGATCAACTTCAGCCTATCAAAAGTGAATTTTTGGGTCAACTTCAAACGATCATAACTCCTTTTACACAATGATCTGGGTGAGATACTATATATCAACGGAAATATATGAGAGTCCTCTTTCTAATGAAATTGGTTTCATCCAATTTGGATATCGGACTAAAACGTTATGGTTGATCTACTCCAGTCTATCAAAATAGTCCACCAAAGGACAGATTCGAGAATTATTTGATTTTTAGGGGAGTTTTGGTCAATCCCCCTCACCCAAAATCCGTCCAAACCCTATATTAAAGCCTATTAGAAGCATTATATGTTATATTTCATCAAATTCCCTCAAAAAGAAAACCCTAAGCTCCTACATCGAACTTCAAGAACCTCCAAAGTTCACCAATAATTCTGCAAATTTAGTCAAAATTCCAAGTTCCTAGTTCAAGAACTCCAAAAACCATCATTCAAAGGCACGATTAACATCTCAAAAATGAGTATCGATCTAAAGTTCATCATTCAAGGTATGTGGGGTTTTTCAACAAGAACAATCTTTCGTTCATGTGCCCAAAAGTAATTTTCTTTATGAGGATATGATCTTTATATGTTTATTATGATTTTGGAGCATGAACTTATATTCTATCTTGGTTATCTTGAGAATATGATGTTTATGACTTTGAAAAGTCAAATTTATATGAAATTATGACTTAAAGCATGATGCTTGAAAGAAATTTACTATGATTTTGATATTTGGGTCTTGAACCCCATTTGAAATTGTGACTTTGAGAAAATGTGTGCTATATGCACGTTGATGTTGAATATTTTAGATGTTTAGAATGATTTGACCTTTTGGTCGTGAATGAGTTATTTTGAACTTGACTGTGAAAGAAATCCATGTTTTTATTGATTATGATAATGGGGTAGCAAATTGGCTCCCGATGAAAATTGTTGAAGTGTTTATTGTGGATTTTCTTTAATATGAGCCCGAGGCTGATTTAAATTTCTGAGCTAAGTCTGGGAGTAATCTTTAGCACCGAGTGGGAGGTATAAAGTGACCTTACTTCCCTAGAACTACGTGACCCCGTAGGATGTGAGCCTGAGGCTGATTTATATAGTGATCACTAGTGTTTTTGAATTGATACTGGAAGTCCTACTCTTATGGCAAGGATAGGACGGCTCTCCCCAACGTGGGTTGTACATTGGACTCCATGTGGCTCACATGGTTTATGTCGGTTATAGGATCTCCCAATGTGTGTGTGTGTACTCTTCTATCTGAGATGAAAATATATTTTATTAAAAGGCTGTGTTTGAGAAAGTCATTATTCTTAAAAGATTTAAGAAATATATTCTAATGAGAATTGACATGAGATTTGATTGTTTTGATGATTTGAAATTGAGAGGAAAGTGAATTGAGAACGTATTGTAATGACTCACTTGTTTTGCTTTACATGGATTATTCATCCATGATTTTGATGATTTAATTCGAGCTAAGTGAGTCATCTATATCAGCATGCATAATTTTATAAACTGTGATGATATTAAGATATTATTTTATATATGCATTGCACCCCCATATGCTCGGTATCTTTCCATGGTACTAACCCATATATTCGTATGTGGGCTACATTTTCTCGGAATATAGGTACAAGGTATAGTTACACCTTCAGATCCAGTCAGTTCATGGTATCCAGTCAGCAGGTGATGAGTTCTTTTGATTCAATGGCTTAGGTTAGTTATGCTGAGTTTATAGTGTTGTATATTCTTTATTCATTCGTATTGAGTTGGGGTAGTCGGGTGTCATGACTCGGCTACTTACAGTCAGTACTAGCAGAGGCTTCATAGACACTCAGTAGAAGTTGATGTATTTTATTTCGATTTTGGTTGTAAAGGTAGAATTGTAATCTTGTAAAATTCCATTTTTGTATCGATCAAATTTAGAAAAGAGTTAATTTCTGCTGATTTGTATGGATTTGTATTTTTATTCAGTTGCTTATGAGTTATGCCAGCAGAAGGGTTATCTTGGGGTCACTTGTGACCCTAAGCACCGTGTGATGTCTCGGGACCCAATTTTGGGGAATTCCAAACTTGGTATCAGAGCACAGAGTTCAAGTGTCCTATGGTGTCTATGAAGTCATGTCTAGTAGATTCTTGCGGAATGGTACGGAGACGTCTATACTTTTCTTCGAGAAGCTACAGGGCATTTAGGAAATGTTTCCCTTCTTTCAAGTCTAAGATCATGCTATAAAAAGGTTCTCCAAGAAGCTTATATACATTCTCATCTTACTCTATTCTGGCCTACTCTGCCTCATTTTCAAGGTATCAGAAACTGTAAAGCTTAATTCTCCGTAGATAGTTATGGGATTGTAAGAGAGCTAGAAAGTATCCAGTCAATGCTTTTGAGTTCCAAAGATTGAAGTACTTTATTCATGTTCATAAAAGTCGTGAACTAAGCCTAGTTTAATGTGCTTTCTCATTCCTCCTTAGAATCTACAATGTTAATCTATACTTCTCCCTCTATATATTATTTTTGAGATAACATGGTTCGCAAGATCCAATTCTTCCCCAGGTAATGCTTCTATATTTTCTAGAAGAAATTCCAAAAGTTACACAAAGGGCTTGAGAGGAGCTCTCTAGTGTGTTAAGTTCCTTAAATTGAAAGTTATGCCCTCATTCTTATGAGTTATTTAATTAAGACAGAGTAAGGTGTATTCTTAGATCGTTAAATGTTGTGTGTCAATTTTCAATCTTTTGTATTATGTAATCTTGTTATCATTATGTTTGTGAAAAATCAAAGTCTAGTGAAGCTGTGTGTGGATCTTTAGATTCACTAGCATAGCTTCTTTGTTATTCATCTCATTTTCTTGAACAAAATACAAACCAAAGTCTAGTGAAGCCGTGTGGGGCCTATTTCGATTCACTAGCATAGTTACTTTGTTATTCATATAACTTTCTTGATCAAAACACAAAACCAAAGTCTAGTGAAGTCGTGTGAGGCTTATTTCGATTCACTAGCATCTTGTTATTTATCTTGTCGTTCCTATGTTAGTTGAAAGTTTGGGTTTAGAAGTGTAGTGACAAGAAAGGTGGTAAGGGCGATTTATTGAATATGTATATCTGAATTTTTTGCTTATGATTGAATTAGTAATGAAGTGATATACCCTTGTTTGTTAGTTTAGTGAAAGTTAGAGGAGAAGTTATTAGTTAAGGTGGATTGTTGTTTGCTTAGGGTAAGGAAAGAGTTAATGATGGTATTTGTGGTGTTAGTAAAGTATAGGTTATTGATGAAAGTACCTTGTGGGTAGGTATTGTTAATCTAGGCGCTCTCTAGATTGCAAGAGGAAGTTAAGTTAAGACGTAGAGAGCTATGAACTATGTTAAGTTGTGTATGAAGGATAGATAGTAGTGACGGGTGAAAGAAGGATGTGTTAATGGATTGTGAATAACATAGTCTATATGATTAGGACCAATTATTATTGTTATGAAGTTTAAGTGGGCTAGTGTTCATGGATGTGTTGTTTTATAATCTTCACGTGGGAGTTATGTGTGAGATGGAGTTGAAAATTATGTGAAGTGTGAGACCTTAAGTTTGAACGATTGGTGATCATGAAGCCGAATGTGACATTTTCCGGATTAATGGTATTAGTTGCCGAAAGTGACCTAATAGGCTTGAACAGTGTACACAAGAGTTTAAGTGTAGTTGACTTGTAATTAAGTTTAATAGTATATTATGTTGAGAAAGCTCACCCAAGATATTATGGGACTGCTTTAATTTTGAGGATTAGTGTACGTGGTGTAGTGAGTCGTGCCATAGGATTGTTAGATGGATAAATACTAGTTAGATGATGGAAGATATTTTGATGGCTAAGTTAAGGCGAGGCGTATGATTGGAAATGTTGAGCCTCTTAAGTGTTATTTTGATTCTTATGGGTTAGAAACATAAGTTCATAGGCATGGTATTAGAGGGAGAAGACAGAAGTAACATGGTCTATCAAAAGGTTAGAAAGTATTCAAGTTGAGCTAATAGAAATAAGAGTTGAAGCACTAGGCACTAGATGGTGTACATTCCGGCGATAGAGATGTTCGTGGAGATTCAAAATTAGTAAGCATTTGAGAATTTGAGTGGTGGCTTAAAGATAAGGGGGACATGATAGAACAAGTAGTCAAGTCAAGCTCTTACATTTTAGTAGAAGTACCAGTAAGTTCTAAATTTACTGTGAGAAAGATGGGTGCTTGACCCAATGTTATTTCAGTATTTTCAGCTGTCCCAAAACCTACTCATGCTTTACATTTCAGTTCCATGATCTTAATTCATGTTCATACACGTGATGGAGAATTACATACTCTTCTAGTTTCTTAAAATGAGAAATTCCAGTTCTTCTAGAAGTTGGAATCACATTCCATAAGTTATGAACTCTAAATTCAGGGCGTGCCGCCCATGACTCATATACTCAAGTTTTACACTATGTTCAGTTCCAGTAATCAGGCAATACTCTTATTGATCAGTGAGATTCAATTTCCGTTATGGGTGTCTTCAGTTTTGATACCTTAATGAACCTATTGTATTTGATATTTTATTCCTAAGGCCTCAATAGAGAGAGTCAAGTTATTTACATTATCCCTTCATGTTTCAGGTCTTCATGTTTTAAAATTTTGTGACCTTTTCATTAAGTCAAGCTAATGGTGTTGAGCAGTTGTCTAGAAGGGAGAGAAGATACTTCCTTATCTATGATAGAAGTTGGTGTGCTCACGACGGTGAAGTGAAGTTAGATTGAGGCTAAGTCCTTGATACATGCCATGGTTAGTTGAAGTTTTAAATGTTTATTTGGAAAGATTGTTGTGCGTTGGTTTTATGCACTTCTATGAGCTTGTAGGAATAGTAATATAGAGTTTTTATGTATAGTTCAATTGGTTGAGAATATGTTATGTGTGCCGTTTAAAGAATTGACCAGTATGTGTGAATGATGTAGTTGATGGAATCTTAGAGAAAGCGAGGAAGATGCTTTATGAGTGTTCGGTTAGAGGTGCATGTGCGAAGTGCGTATGTGGTTATGAGTATAGGCTTGAATGTTATGGTTGTATATCTAAAAGAATGCACCGAAAGTTAGCGGATCCCTAGTATAAGATTGTATGTGGTTGTTGGAGTAGCAATAAGAGTTATGTTTGAAGTGAGGAGTTGTGAGGCTCAGTGTGTATTGAGGTTCATTATAAAGATTAATATTATAGTGTTATGTGGCGTATCTCATAAGTACTTGGAGTTAGGCTTGAACATATTCGAGGGAGTAGTTGGGAAGTGTTGCTAAGTTTGGAAGCAAGGAGTTATGTTTCCCAAGACCTAGAAATTCCTATCTTAATTTATGTCATATGGGTCCTTGTTTCCATACGATAGGATTGTATCAAATTATGGTCCATTTTCTCCGCGAACAATGTCATTTGAATCTTTTGGAGGGACTGTTGAGGGACGTTTCATTTGGGCGCAAGTGGTCCTTCTTTTGATGAGATTCCTTTCGAGACCTTTGATTCTCAGTCTCTGAATAAACCAAAGATATCGATTCCTTAAAATCAGTCTCCTTTGTTTAAGATCCAACTATGTGACCATTCTCATTATGAATCGCATGTTCTATGAAGTATTCGAAAGTTTGGAGTGAAGTAAGTGGATTGATTTCGTTATCACAGCCTTTTTTCCTCATTTCCATGGTATTCTGTACTTATTCATCGACATTCGAGTACGAATGTTTCCAAGGGGGAGATGATTTAATACCCCGGGAAATTTTTCGTTGAAATTTTGTGTGTAAACGTGTTGGGTTCTATCTTCTAGAATGAATTGTAAATTTTCCATGAGGAATGTATTATATTATGACCCACCATTGCGTATATTATCAAATAAGCTTTCCAACGATATGTGGAACATCCAAAACGGACACCCGAGCGACGAGTTATGAACATTCCGATCGAACCGTGAATAGTAGTGAACAGTGAAACGTGCAGGAAAAAAAGTACTGAGGCCTGGCGTATTTTTGCTCCAAATTTAACTAATCATAAATCCTTGTACATAATGATATGGGTGATCTACTATATATCAACGGAAATCTCTCCGAGTCCTCTTTCCGATGAAATTGGTTTCATCCAATTTTTCTATCGGAGCGAAAAGTTATGGTCAATCTACTTCAGCCTATCAAAAGTGAATTTTTGGGTCAACTTCAAACGATCATAACTTCTCGTACACAATTATCTGGGTGAGATAATATTTATCAACGGAAAGCTATGAGAGTCCTCTTTCTAATGAAATTGGTTTCATCCAATTTGGATTTTGGGGTAAAACGTTATGGTTGATCTACTTCAGACTATCAAAACAGTCCACCAAAGGACAGATTCGAGAATTATTTAATTTTTAGGGGCGCTTTGGTCAATCCCCCTCACCCAATATCCGTCCAAACCCTATATTAAAACCTATTAGAAGCATTATATGTTATATTTCATCAAATTCCCTCAAAAAGAAAACCCTAAGGTCCGACATACAACTTCAAGAACCTCCAAAATTCACCATTAATTCTGCAAATTTATTCAAAATTCCAAGTTCCTAGTTCAAGAACTCCAAGAACCATCATTCAAAGACACGATTAACATCTCAAAAATGAGTATCGATCTAAAGTTCATCATTCAAGGTATGTGGGGGTTTTCAACAAGAACAATCTTTCGTTCTTGTGCCCAAAAGTAATTTTCTTTACGAGGATATGATCTTTATATGTTTATTATGATTTTGGAGCATGAACTTATATTCTATCTTGGTTATCTTGAGATTATGATGTTTATGACTTTGAAAAGTCGAATTTATATGAAATTATGACTTAAAGCATGATGCTTGAAAGAAATTTTCTATGATTTTGATATTTGGGTCTTGAACCCTATTTGAAATTGTGTCTTTGAGAAAATGTGTGCTATATACACGTTGATGTTGAATATTTGAGATGTTTTGAATGATTTGACCTTTTGGTCGTGAATGAGTTATTTTGAACTTGACTGTGAAAGAAATTCACGTTTTTATTGATTATGATAAAGGGGTAGCAAATTGGCTCCCGATGAAAATTGTTGAAGTGTTTATTATGGATTTTCTTTAATGTGAGCCTGAGGCTGATTTAAATTTCTGATCTAAGTTCGGGAGTAATCTTTAGCATCGAGTGGGAGGTATAAAGTGACCTTACTTCCCTAGAACTACGTGCCCCCGTAGGATGTGAGCCTGAGGCTGATTTATATAGTGATCACTAGTATTTTTGAATTGATACTGGAAGTCCTACTCCGATGGCAAGGATAGGACGGCTCTCCCCAACGTGGGTTGTACGTTGGACTCCATGTGGATCACATGGTTTATGTCGGTTATAGGATCTCCCAATATGTGTGTGTACTCTTCTATCTGAGATGAAAACATATTTGCTGAAAAGGCTGAGTTTGAGAAAGTCATTATTCTTAAAAGATTTAAGGAATATATTCTAATGAGAATTGACATGAGATTTGATTGTTTTGATGATTTGAAATTGAGATGAAAGTGAATTGAGAACGTATTGTAATGACTCACTTGTTTTACTTTACATGTATTATTCATCCATGAATTTGATGATTTAATTCAAGCTAAGTGAGTCATCTATATCAGCATGCATAATTTTATAAACTGTGATGATATTAAGATATTATTTTATATATGCATTGCACCCCGATATGCTCGGTTTCCATGGTACTGACCCATATATTCGTATGTGGGCTACATTTTCTCGGAATGTCGGTACAAGGTATAGTTGCACCTTTGGATCCAGTCAGTTCATGGAATCCAGTCAGCAGGTTATGAGTCCTTTTGATTCAAGGGCTTGGGTTAGTTATGTAGAGTTTATAGTGTTGTATTTTCTTTATTCAGTCGTATTGAGTTGGGGTAGTCAAGAGTCATGACCCGGCTACCTACAGTCATGACTAGTAGAGGCTTCGTAGACAGTCAGTAGAAGTTGATGTATTTTGTTTCAATTTTGGTTGTAAAGGCAGAATTGTAATCCTATAAAATTCAATTTTTGTATCGATCAGATTCAGAAAATAGTTAATTTCTGCTGATTTGTATGGATTTGTATTTTTTTCAGTTGCTTATGAGTTATGCCAGTAGAAGGGTTTGCTTGGGGTGTGACGTCTCGGGACCCGATTTCAGGGCGTTACATTATGGAACTCCGATGAGCCCACCCACGAGTCTTGATTTAGACTCATCCGGAAAAGATGTTGATCAATAGATCTACTTGAGAATAATTAGATCACTACTCTGTTTGACCTCTTGTCGGCCAGACATTATGTTCAGTATATGTAAATGTGGCAGCAAAGAATCTCATATGGCTGCCGTAAAAAAGATCATTCACTATCTAATAGGAACTAAAGACATTGGACTATGGTACCCTTGCTCCCCTTGTTTTAATTTAATTGGATATTTTAATTTTACAGGGGATAAAAGTGATTGAAAATCACTAGAGGAATGTGTCGAATTCTTGGTGATGCCCTAATTTCATGGCACAACAAAAAAACAAACTCTAGTTTCTCTTTCAACAACTGAGGCTGAATACATTGCCGATGGAAATTGTGGTACTCAAATTTTATGGATTATGCATCAGCTACTTGACTTCAACTTATCATTTGAATCTATTCCCATAATGTGTGA
Source organism: Capsicum pubescens (assembly GCA_030864215.1). Taxonomy (NCBI): domain Eukaryota; kingdom Viridiplantae; phylum Streptophyta; class Magnoliopsida; order Solanales; family Solanaceae; genus Capsicum; species Capsicum pubescens. The sequence goes on along the minus strand of CM061549.1, from coordinate 33,277,045 downwards.
TAACACCAGTGCTATTAGTTTGTCTAAATATACTGTGCATCATTCTTGGGCTAAACACATTGATATTAAGCATCATTTTATTCGAGATCATGTAGAAAAAGGTGACTTTTTTTTAACATTTGTTGATTCTAAAAATCAATTGGCAGATATTTTTACAGAACCCTGTTAGAGGAAAGATCTTGTTACCTTAGAAAGAGATTTAGCCCGGCCCCCTCCACCAAGAAACCTCAAACAACCTCTTTAAACTACTTCCCTCTTGAGTACATGCACAAGTTTTGGACATGCTCTCACAAAGACAAATTTTCTTCCTTCAAAAACCATTCAATTGTCCCCTGTCACATAATCAATGTCTGCCAGTTAAAAGACACCTTCTGTAATGTCATCGACTTCTTTAAGTTTCAAAATTTGTCCTTGGTCTTTCATCTCTGTGGACTTGTGGTTTATGAGGATCTCGTTTGTATGTTCTATGTGAATTTATGCCTCCCTCTTGATAGTGGTGAACTTGAAATTCTTGTGCTTGGCAAAAGAATGATTTAGAACAATTTTTTGTTTGATAAGGTTTTTGTTACAAAGCTTTATGGTGTGGTTTATTTCATGAATGGAACCTGGCCCGAAGATTTTGAGGTAAATTTTGAAAAATTAAAATGAATTTTATCTGGTCAGGACTCGGCCACATCCAATTTGGGTCTGTTGTCTTTGTGTTTCAAGTATTGCATCATGGACCACATAATTGCTACCATATTGATTCCAAGGATGGGGTCACTCAGTAAACAAGAGGGCATCAAGTTGTTTACTCGAGTATTCACTCGCATGGACTCCCTAAAGTACTAAGTCCAGTCCTCCAACGATGATCTTGCTATTTCCGTTCAGAACTCCTACACCTCCCAAAAACGTTGAACAATCCTATGACAAATTCTATCATAACATGCATAATACCCTAATGTACTTTCTGACTAAGCGGTGAATGATGATTTTTTTTTTATTCAAAAGGGGGTCCTATACCTTGTTTTGTTAGGTTGTAAGATTTTTTAACACACTATCTTCCACACTTTTTATTTTTGCCTACATACTTAGTAATTAATTAGGCTATTTCTCTGCTATATGTCTATTGTTCTTTTGCTTCTCTATGGTTCTTTTTTTTTATCATGCCAAAAGGGGGAGAAAGACAGGAGCATCAGAATTGCTTACAAGTTAGGGGGAGCAAGTCAACCATCAATCGATAAGAGTAGACTGATACTCAATGAACGGAAGAACAACAGATGTGCTTACAAGTCAGGGGGAGCAAGCCAACTACTTTGACAGGGAAGTCCACTGATGTTTAATGGTTATTTGTCATTATCAAAAAGGGGGAGATTTTTAGACTCCTATGTTTGCATTTTAATAATGACAAAACTAACAAGTTGATATTTGTAGGATATTGAATAAAGAAGAATATCTCACAAAAGATATACCGAAGATATAAAGGATCAAAGAAAATCAATTTAGGAGGGAAGAAAGAAAGAAAGCCGGCTCCAAAATGGAAGAACATCAAATCATAGAGATCTACCACATCCAAGAACTATGGCAAGTGAATCAGTAAAAAACATGAACAAAAGGATAGAAGATCACAGTCCCAAAGTTTCGGCAAACCAAATCAATCAAGACTAAAAGCAAAAGGAAAGAAGACCACACCCTCTACATGGATATATCTAATATGGACATGTATGACTATGGAGGATGCATCACGTATGGACATACATTATTGTGCAATCTCTCAATCAATGAATCTATTCAAATCCTTGATTGAGAAGAAGTCTCTTGGGTTTTCTTACAAAGAACAAAAATCGAAGAAGTTGAAGACTATAAAAGAAAAGAAAAAAGGATGAAACACTCACACAACATTCAGGAAGAATCTCAAAGTGTCTCAATCTTAGTCTCACAAAGCTTTGTACTTATAAGTTTACAATAGTTATATAAAGAATAGGATTGAGTCGACATTGTAATACAAACTTTAAAACAAGTCTTTGGAACTTGTTTCCCATCATTGTACTAGAGCTCGACTTTGAAAGATCTAAGGAAATGTTGAAACCCAAGGGACCGGAAATAGGCACCACATTGATGTTCTGAACCAAGATAAATTTTTGTGTCTTTACTTTAAAGTCATTTATTTACTTATCTATTTATTTAAATCTAATCGTTTTTGTGAAGTATACTGATTTGCGGGAAAATCGACTGAGAAGTCTCAATAGTTGACTCGTAGAAAATTTCAATTCACCCCCTTCTTGAATTTCAAGATTGACTATTGGACCTTAAGACTTATTAGTATCGCAAATATAGATTTTTGTGGTTTGGGGAGGGGTGGGGAGGGAGGTGGGGGGAAGGAATTAAGCTTATGAAAATCCTAAGAAAAAAGATACATGAAATTACTTGATATAGTTTTTATCTTCTTTGGTATGTACCGATACTCACCCTAAAAGTGAAAGAAAATATTTAATGTGAATTACATACTAAATGAATGTGGATGTGCAAAATGGGTAGGTACGCCTTTGAGTTTCTCTTTATAATAAACCAATTCTTGTCATTTTTCTTCATCTTAGGGTCTTAAATTTTCCACCTACTCAAATCATTATCTTACTAAGCTATTTTCTCCATTTTTAGATGTTTTTGTTTTCTCTAAGTCCCCTCCACTCCCCTCTGACAAAATATCATTAACTTATTCTATAGGCACATCTTTGAATTTCTTCAGGTTTTCTTACTTCTATCTTATTTTCATTTTATAACTAACTACATATAATTTTTAATATAGATTTGACTATTGGACCATAAGACTTATTAGTATTGCTAGTATGGATGTGTGTGGTTTGGGGTGGGGTAGGGGTGGAGAGAAGGGATTAAACTTTTGAAAATCCTAAGCAAAAAGGTACAAAAAATTACTTGATATTATCTTTATCTTCTCCCGTATATGTCAATCGTACTCACAATAAAACAGAAAGAAAATATTTATTGTGCATTAATTACAAGCTATGTAAATGTGGATGGGCAGGTATATTTTTGAGTTTCTCTACATAAGAAATAAATTCTCATCATTTTTCTTCAACTTATGGTCTTAAATTTTCCACCCTTTCAAATTATTTTCTTACTAAGTTATTTTCTCTATTTTTAGATGTTTTTTTCGCTAAGGCCCCTCCACTCTCCTCTCACAAAATACCATTAAATTTTTTATACGTACATCTTTGAATTTCTTAAGATTTTCTTAGTTCTTTCCCATTTTCATTTTATAACTAACTAGATATAATTATTATATAGATCTTAATTGGATGATAACAATTAGGTTTTAGGCATGGTTGTAAGAAATAGTGACATTGATAGACCTACTAATGTTGTAACCCCTAATTTGGTCTCTGGGTCTTAAAATTTAATGATGTTAAAAGTTTGATCTTATGATTTTCAAATTTAAAGAATCAGAGACTAAATTATGGGCTACAACATTACTAGGTCTACTAATGCCACAATTTCTTATAACCGCGCCTAAACCCTCATGTTATCATCCATTTTAGATCTATATAAAAAATTATATTTAGTTAGTTACAAAATTAAAATGGGATAGAAGTAAGAAAACCATAAGAAATTCAAAGACGTACTTATATCAAAAGTAAATGATATTTAGTGAGAGGGGAGTGGAGGGTACTTAGAGAAAACAACATCTAAAAATAGAGAAAATAGCTTTGTGAAAAAATGCTTTGAGTGGGTAGAAAATTCAAGATCCTGAGATGAGGAAAAATGACGAAAATTTGTTTATTGTTTTGAGAAACTCAAAAGTGTAGCTAGCCATCATGCACATCCATATTCACTTAGTAGGTAATGCGCATAAAATGTTTTCTTTCTATTTTAGGGTGAGTAAAATTGACATATACTAGAGAAGATAAAAATAATATCAAGTAATTATTCAAAAGCTTAATCCCTCCCCCCCCCCTCCATACTAGCGATACTAATAAATCTTAAGCTCAAATAGTCAGATCTATATAAAAAATTATATGTAGTTGGTTACAAAATGAAAATGGGGGAGAAGTAAGAAACCTTAAGAAATTTAAAGATGAACTTATAAAAAAATCTAATGATATTTTGTGAGATGGGAGTGGAGGGGCCTTAGAGAAAACAACATCTAAAAATAGAGAAAATAGACTAGCAGGAAAATGAGTGGGTGAAAAATTCAAGACCCTGAGATGAAGAAAAATAATGAGAATTTGTTTATTTTAATGAGAAACTCAAAGGCCTACCTACTCATTTTGCACATCCACATTCATTTAGTATGTAACTCACATTAAATATTTTCTTTCAGTTTTAGGGTGAGTATTGGTATATATTGGAGAAGATAGAAATAATATCAAGTAATTTCGTGTACCTTTATGTTTAGGGTTTTTATAAGCTTAATTCCCCCCCTCCACATATTAATTCCTCCCCCCCCCACACACATATTAATTCCTCCCCCCCCCTCCCCCCACATACCCACCTCGTCCCCAAACTACACACATCTATATTCGCGATACTAATAAGTTTTAAGGTCCAATAGTCAGATCTATATAAAAAGTTATATCTAGTTAGTTACCAAATGAAAGTGGGATAGAAGTAAAAAAAATCTTATAAAATTCAAAGATTTGCCTATAGAAAAAACTAATGATAATTTGTGATAGGGGAGTGGATGGTCCTTAGCGAAAACAACATCTAAAAATGGAGAAAATAGCTTAGTAAGATAAGGATTTGAGTTGGTAGAAAATTCAAGATCCTGAGATGAAGAAAATGAGGAGATTTTGTTTATTATATAGAGAAACTCAAATGCATACTTACCCACCCTGCATATCCACATTCATTTGGAATGTAATACACATTAAAAAATTTCTTTCTGTCTTAGGGTGAGTATGCTTGGCATATACAAGAGAAGATAACAACACTATCAAGTAATTTTGTGTACTTTTTGCTTAGGATTTTCAAAAGTTTTATCCCTTTCCACCCCTTTCCCCTCCTCCCCCCCCCCAACCACATGCATCAATATTCGCGATACTAATAAGTCTTAAAGTCCAATAGTCAGATCTATATAAAAAATTATATCTAGTTAGTTACAAAATAAAAATGGGATAAAAGAAAGAAAACCATAAGAAATTCAAAGATGTACTTTTAAAAAAGTTAATGATATTTTGTGAGAGGAGAGTGGAGGGGACTTACAGAAAATAACATCTAAGAATGGAGAAAATAACTTAGTAAGAAAATCATTTGAGTGGGTGGAAAATTCAAAAGCCATAGAAGATGAAAAAAGACAAGAATTTGTTTTTTGTATAGACAAACTCAAAAGCGTACCTACCCATCCTGGACATCCACATTCACTTTGCATGTAATGCACATTAAATATTTTCTTTCTGTTTTAGGGTGAGTACGCTTACAATACCCATAATCGCGACACCTCTTAGAGTTCTCCAAGTCCCCTAGCACGAAACCTTTGTCCCTATCGGCGTTCAAACGTTTATGGAAATAGGACTACCACTTCTTTCTAATAAGGGCATCCTTAACCAACACTGTAACCCACCCCCCATGCACTTCCTTTGTTCAAGGTCACGAGCCCTTTTCTCCCTAACCTTGGCAAGCCTATACAACTTCTTATCCCCTCATTTCATCTCTAAAGCTGTATACAAGCTCTTAAAAGCTCTTGTCTTAGATGACGTAACCGCTAACTTAACCTCTCATCTGTATACCTTATACTCCTCCCTATTCATATGCCTCTCGTCATCATCCTTTCTCTCAACTAACTTAGTGTAAGCCACCTTCTTAATCTCCACCTTCCTCTTAACTTCTTTATTTCGCCAGCAGTCCCCCGGTACTTACCAGATCGGCCTCTCAGGACACCCAACACCTCTCTAGCGATCTCCCTAATGCAACTGACAGTTATCTCCAACATACTATCCACATCCCTTCTACTTTTCCATGCCCCATAGTCATCAACTTCTCCCCCATTTCTAAAGCACTAGCCAAGTCAAGCAACCCTACTTAATCCTAAGCCGATCCTCCACTCTCCTCTTCTTTCTTCCCTTATTGATTACTAAGTTCATCACCAATAACTTATGTTGATTAGAGAGATTCTCGCTAGGTATGACCTTATAGTCTCTACAAATCTCTCTATCACCTTTTTAAGCAGCAAAAAAGTTTATCTGGGTCTTTTCCACCGAACTGCAAAACATAATAAGGTGCTCCTCCCTCTTTGGGAATCTCAAATATACCACCCACAACCCAAAATTCCTGGAAAAAGACAAAAAATAAGATCCTCATTCATTCCGTTCCCCCAAACCAAAACCGCAATGTACATCATCATAATCTCTCAGTAAGGACCCAATATTCCCATTGAAATCCCATCAAACAAAAAACATCTCCGTGCTCAAAATGCCTCTGACCACCTCATCCAAAGCCTCCCAAAATTTCCTCTTCTCCTCCTCGTCTGATCCTGTTTGCAGAACGTAGGCACTAATAACAATCAAAGTAAACCCTCTAATGATCAATCTAATCTACATCAACCTATCATTAACCCACTTACTGTAACACCCTTCACATTCGGACTAGAATTTAAAATGTCGTTCCTAAGCGTATAGAACTGAAATAAGTGATTCCATGTTGATATATGTGTGGTGATCAATCCTATAGTGTAGAAATATCTTTGAATATGAATTTAGGTCACAAAAATCCCTTACTCTAAGATGAGTTGAAAACATTTCTATGATTAAGTTTTAGTGGAGTTTCAACTTGGGTCAACTTCCATCGAATATTACTCCTATAATATGATGATTTAGAGGGCCTACTATATATCAAATTAAATTTCTTTGAATCTTCGTTCCAATGCCACCGACCGTTCGTCAATCTGAGTCCGGAGTCAAAAGTTATGAGTGTTTGAATGAGACACTATCCAGACTATGCGATGGGGCATGTGACTCGTACTTAAGGCTATGACATGGGTTGTGCGTCACCCAGTTTGTCTTGTGCCTTGGGCTGTGCGTCACCCACCTTGGGTACAGCAGTGTAAAAGCTCCGTTTTAGTGTTATTTAAGGATAATACGGTCCTTTCATGTCCTATAACAGTCCCTAAACATTTATAGCCAAATTACAACCCTGATGCATGTTAATTCCTCCTCAAAAAACCCTAACTCATCTTCTAAGTCACAAGAGGAGAAAAGAAACATAGGGTTTACTCTTTCAAGCTTAAAGGTTTGATTTTTTTCACGAATTCTTCGTCAACAAAGGTGCGTGGGGTTTTCCTAAACTGCATGGTCTTATTGAAAATGTTTTGAGTAAGGTTTTAAAGATATGGAATCATATATTTTCGAGGGGTTTTGAATTTACAATGACAAATATGCTTTGTGAACTCTTCTTGATGATAATGCTTTAGTCTTAAGGCCTCCCCCTTAAATTTGATTTTCATTCCTATCTATGCATGTATGCGGTTTAAGTTTGAAAGTTGAATTGAGAGCATGAATATTTATACTTCCTCTCTTGTTATGACATCACTCAATTTTCACGTGTTATGGATTGATGAATTTCATATTTAGAAACATGGCATAAACATTTTTACTATTGTTTAAGGCTTGAAATTGATTATAAACTGAAGATAGGGCGTTATCTTGTTTGTAAATATGAAAGATGATTATTGAAAGAATTTCATGGTTTGCTACGAAGTAACTTGACCACTATTTGTTGAAATGTTGAAAAGAGAAAATCTTTGCATAGTTTGACATACATTTTGAAATGTGAATCCTCTTGTACTGTTTAAACATTTTGGTGGTCTAAAAATTGTTTTGAATGAAAGAACTGTAACACAATAATGTATGGCTAAGATGTATGACTTGCAAGTCTTGGCATGAAGATACCAAACAGATGAATGCCATAGCATATTCAGAACTAACTAAAATACAAATTTTACTCTGATTTTCAGATTTTGAATTAAGAAAGATGCATGTTTAGAAAAGGTTAAAAATGAGATTAAAGAGAGTTAGATGGTTACCCGAAGAGAGTTAGAGTTGAAAGACTCAATGCTAGAAATCGTGATTTGACGACATGGGGCGATGGTACTATGCTTTGTGGTCTTGTGTACCTTGATTCATGTCGTCCTAATTTGGGACTATGATTAGGAGTCATGCTATGTGGTTTTGTGCAATACCATGACATGTTGATTTGTTTGGGTATCATGGAACCATGTTGTGTGGTCTTGCATGTCTCCCCTTATAGATACTCCAATCCTTGTGGAAAACTTAGATTGTGTCTTGGCCGCTGAGTCAAGGGTGGATTCCATATAGCCCATGGTATTGCAGATTGTAGGATGTACTATCTAGCTTAGAAGTAACTTAAAGAGTGGTTCCTGATTTCAAAGAAATGTTTCAAAGTCTTTTAAGTATGCCCATGTGTTTTCCTATATCGTATGTAAACTGTTTTATGCATTGTATGACATATGTTGTATAAAAGTACATTATTTTGGATTGCTCTGCGTTCCAGTACATTTTTATTGACCTCCCTATATTTAAGGATCTGAGGCTCAGTCTCGGGGTCTCGCTAAGCAGTAGATCATTTTCAGATGATTAGAGGTGGTGAGCCTCCCTTATTTCGGAAGACCTTGTCTCATGTGATGATCTTATTATTTTAGTTTATGGTCTGACCGGGAGCCTTGTCCCTATTTCAGACAGAAGTTGTTGTCCTGTTGTTAGAGATTTCAAAGACTGGTGTCATGTATTTTGAATGTTATGAGCCTCATTTCATATTGTCTATTAGAATTAAGAAGTTGACCATGTTTCCATTTTGTTATGTCTTCCGCAATTCTTTATAGTTTATGAATTATGCATATGATTTCCAGTTAGAAGGGCTCTCAGGCCTTCATGGTTCGAGATGCTCATCACGTCCAGGGCCTCGGTTTGGGTCGTGACACTTAACCACTACCACCTACCCCCTATGTTCTTCATCTACTAAGATACCTACTCTATTTCTATACCTTACGCTACTTGCGTACCATAACTTATACTTGTCCACACCCCTCACCTTACAGCCTACCCATTTAGTTTCCTAGTCTCAAGCTATACTAATCCTTCCCTTCCTAAGAATCTTCATAAGAACAATGGACTTACCTTGAAGATTTCTTAGGTTCCAAGACCCAATTCTCAACTTCGAATCTCCCTTACCCCATCTAACCCTACTACCCCTAACCCAACCCCAACTCGATCTTAGACCCTCCCCTAACCCATCACCAGACCTAGACCCCACCCTCACCCTATACCCTAATTTAAACCCCAAACCCAAACCTGACCTAGAATGTGACCCTACTTTACCATCGTCCACTACAACCACTAGTCAAAATGAGACGATAAAAAAATGAGCAAATAGGTAGGGCTAAAAAACAAATAGGAAAGGCTAAAAAGACGCAAAGTTAATAATGAGAAAAATCTACAAGAAAAAATCAAGAAACAACCACGAATGCCCAGGACCATAAGACCAATAAACTATAACACAAGTTTGACAAAGAACAATCAATAACAAGAACTATACAAGTCACAATAACTCTGGCCAACTTTAGAAAGTAACCCCAACTCAAGCTGAAAATACCAACACGAACCATAGTAAATAGATATATTAGTATCAACTAACTCCTAGTCAGTAAAAGAGAAATAGGAACCAATAATCCCACAAGAACATTCAAGATAAACGACAAGAAATAAGGAGATAAAGGACTGAAAAATATGTATGAAAGACACAAGACGTATCCGCCTTCAACTAATCAGGAACCTAGACCAGATAAACTAGAAAATATGAAATGTTTACACCTGATCCTGTGGGAAGATAAAGTGAGGATGTTTTCTTGATTGTTTCGTCAGATTCTGGCAAGTTGGTGGAGAAATTGGTCGCCAGAATATTGTTTCCACCACCTTTACCTACTTCTAATATCGACCATGAACTTGAACGCCGAAAAATAAATTGGCTGCCAAAAAATATATGTCGCGATTTTCCGAAAAACACTAGTGCTGGAGTATTGACACGGGAGCTTCACTGAAAGGCCATTGAAAAAATAGATCTAGGTTACCACCATTTTGTGGTCATCGTCGTACATTCAATTCCGATAGTGGAATTGGTTTGTCTCTCACTGAAAAATATGGGGTAAGTGGTAGCCAGTCGGAGAAGATGGCGGAGATAGAGAGAACGAATGAGAGAAAGAAATGGGTTGAAAAGATTATGATAATATTATCTTACCTACTGCCGGTGAGAGCGACAACACTAGACTAAACTGCCGGTCATCGACGCTAATGAAGGAATGTTACAGAGAGATGTTTAAAGAGCAAGATGTTAGAGAGAGAGAAGGGATGATTAATTAGCAAGAAATGATTTGAGTGAATGGAGATCTTGAGATGAAGAAAAATGATGAGAATATATTTATGAAATAGAGGAACTCAAAGGCGTACCTACCCATCCTGCAAATCCACATTTACTTAGTATGCAATGCACATTAAATATTTTCTTTCTGTTTTAGGGTGAGTACGATTGACATTTATAGGATAAGATAAAAATAATATCAAGTAATTTCATGTACCTTTTTGCTTAGAATTTTCAAAAGTTTAATCCCTCTCCCCCCGCTCAACCACATACGTCCATATTTGCGATAATAATAAGTCTTAAGGTTCAATTGTCTGATCTATATAAAATATTATATCAAGTTAGTTACAAAATGAAAATGGAATAGAAGCATGAAAAGCTTAAGAAATTCAAAGATGTTCTTATAAAAAAATCTAATGATATTTTGTGAGAGGGGAGTGTAGGGGCCTTAGCAAAAACAACAACATCTAAAAATGGAGAAAATAGCTTAGTAAGAAAACAATTTGAGTCGGTGGAAAATTCAAGACCCTGAGTTGAAGAAAAATGATGAGAGTTTATTAACTATATAGAAATACTCAGAGGTGAACCTACCCACCCTGCACACCCACATTCACTTAGAATGTAATGCACATTAAATATTTTCTTTCTGTTTTAGGATGAGTACGGTTAATATATACGAGTGAAGATAAAAAATATATCAAGTAATTTCATGTACCTTTTAGCTTAGGATTTTCAAAAGTGTTATCCCTTCTCTCCCCTTGCCCCCCCCCCCCCCCCCGCCCCCGAAACCACATGCATCCATATTTGTGATACTAATAAGTCTTATGGTCCAATAGTCAAATCTATATAAGAAATATTATATCTAATTAGTTACAAAATGAAAATGGGATAAAAGAAAGAAAACCATAACAAATTCAAAGATATACTTTTTAAAAAGTTAATGATATTTTGTGAGAGGAGAGTGAAAGGGTCTTACCGAAAACAACATCTAAAAATGAACAAAATAGCTCAGTAAGAAAATGATTTGATTGGGTGGAAAATTCATGACCTTGATATGAAGAATAATGAAGAGAATTTGTTTATTATATAGAGAAACTCAAAAGCGTATCTACCCATCCTGCACATCCACATTCACTTAGCATGTTATGCACATTAAATATTTTCTTTCTATTTTAGGATGAGTATGATTAGCATATAGTGGAGAAGAAAAAATAAAATATCAAGTAAATTAGTCTACCTTTTTTCTTCGGATTTTCAAAAGTTAAAACTCTTCTGCCCTCCTACCCCCCCCCCCCCAACCACATACATCCATATTCGCGATACTAATAAGCCTTAAGGTCCAATTGTCTGATCTATATAAGAAATTATATCTAGTTAGTCACAAAATAAAAGTGGAATAGATGTAAGAAAAACTTATGAAATTCTAATATGTACATATAAAAAAGCTAGTAAAAATTAAATATATAACGACATGTTTACTAGTATTTACTAAAAATCTCAACTATTTTTAAAATTTTAGAAAATTCCAACATTTAGCCTTTGATGATACATGTTACTGAACACTTAGCTGAATTTTTCTAAGTCTGGGACCCCTTACTAGCTTTTACAGGACTGAATCAAACTTAGGATTTTACAGGGTCTTACAACTTTAGAATCTAAATTCCATTTTAAAAATCCATAATCATGGCCCCAAGGGTGTTTCAAAATCCTTTTTACCTTTTCCCATTTAATGTCGTGCAATAATTTAAAGGACGGACTAAACACTATAAAATCCTTGTACGAAAATCAAATTATGCTATGGGCTTAGGTTCATGTCATTGCTATGCAAAAACTATAAACATTATAAATCCATGTTACCAAATACCACCCCTTTTTAATACACAATTTCAGTTTACAATCCACTATATTTTCACATTAAAAACCTTTAGAACATGAGGAAACCAATACAAGTATTTTACAAGAAAATCCCTCAACCCTAGCTTTAATGTAACCATTAATACATATGAATATCAAGTAAATGTAACAATATAGTGATAGTTAAAGTAAAGGAGTGTTCAACATGCCTTTTTGAAGAGAATTTCCCTGAAGATCGCAAGAAAGGAGCCCTAAGCTTGAACCCTATCCTTAAAGCTCTTAAGTTGAGTTCTTGAAGTAGAGACTGAGCCGTTTGGAATGATTTTGTCGTTTTAAGGTCTTCGGAATGTGTAAGTGAATAGGGGACGGTTTATTAGGTGTGGAAGGACCCGAATACTCCTAAACACCTTTTAAAACATCAATCCGCCGACTGGGGGGGGGGGGGGTTGAGGTACAGGCCCCATCGCAGTGCGGGGCCTGGAGCGGGGGCGAGGCAGTGAGCCCTTGCGGGGCCCCTCATGGTGAGGGGCCATAGAGCGATGGCTCCCTTGCGATGCACGGCCTATTTTTGCACCCAAAACCCCTCCCAACCCATCTACACCCTTAGCATCCCAAAGTGATTTGCGCTTAATTTAGGGACCACGTAGGCTCATTTTAAGCTCGATTACCCGGGGTGTTACACTACACAAAATCACTAAGCTTTTAGAAACAGCTTTGGACTATCTTACATAAGCTATATCGATGTTTTGATCCAGAGAAAAATTAACCTACAGTTTGGAGCTACATTACAGTGCAAAGTTTAGGTATGGATCTCATGCTAAATGAATTATATATCCTGTCCCTTTCTTCTTCCATTCGGCCAATATCAAACTCTCTCAATATAACAACAACAACATACTCTATGTAATCTTACAACATTTGTAAATAGGCCTTACCCATGCCATGGGAGGTAGAGAGGTTGTTTCTGATAGACTCTCAGATCAATGTCCCTATATAATCTTATTTTTGTTTTAATGCTTGAGTTTGAGTATCCCAAAAAAGTTGGACCAACTAAGAAGAGAACAACACAGAAGCAAAAAGGAAATATGATAAAAGCAAAACAAAGGAACAAAGGGAAAAAATGAAGACTTGCAAATTTGATCTTTATATAATCGTGATTGGTGATTTTTTTTTCCTTTTTATTTTGAATATATAAATAAAAGAAAATCATCAATAGATTACATCATGTTCATATAAGAATTAAAAATATATTGTTAATTGATATAAGTTTACTTTCAAGTTTCTGAAGTAAAAATATTTTTCCACAAGGAATAATGGTGAATGAAAGCAAGAATAAAGCTTGACATGCGAAAGGAATGGAGATGACATCGCCATTGTTTTGGTCGAATGAACAGAATGTATTAGTAACCACATCACACACGTTATTACATCTCTATGCAAATAATTGTTCTATCCAATCCGTCTTTACGTACTTCCCATGCAAGACTTCATAGATTCTGCCTTTGCTTTCTTCTTTGATTATCTTCAAAGCCTTTGCTTTCTTCTTTGATTATCTTCAAAAAACCTTTGGGGTCTGATTACTTCTTTATTCCACAATGCTCCATTTTGTGCCTGCCATATATGATAGATGAGTGCAGCAAGTATTGTTCTTATGAGTACCCTGCTTATTTTCCCAGTAGTCTTTCGTGCAAGTCCCGTCCAGATTCCCGTAAATTCATTCCTATGAATTTTCATTTTCAGCCAGTCTAGGACTCCCTCCTAGCATATATTTGAAAATTTACACTCGAAATATATATGTGTAATACTTTCTGGGAAACTACCACATAATAGGCATCCCAGGGTCCTGACTTACTCCCATTTTATTTAATCTATCCCTGCTAAGCAGCCTCTTGTGCATTGGGAGCCAACAAATAAATTTATGTTTAGGCACATTAGCTTTGTTCCATGCATCTCTCTTCTCCATTGATAGCTGCTTTGGATTGTGTATTTGCCCCTATTTTGTATCCAATCATCTCCACAATACCCAGGAGCATATTTTCATTTGATATGACATATGCTCTTGCTGTACCAGCTACAGTCCACAGGTGGTTTGTATTGCCACCAATCAACCTATAAGATAATTTGCACAGCATATATTAATGACTAAGTTAAATCTTTTAGATGCAAAAAAATTCTAATTATATTTCAATCTTATTCCTTTTATCTTCTATCACTATGAGATGTTCTAATCTTTTCATTTAATAAAGATTTAAATATGGCATAATACATAAATATGACCCTAAACTTGACACCAAATTATAACATTTATCTTAAACTTTGACAGTGCACAAATAGGACCTTTAACTATTCAAAACCTGAACAAATAAACACCCCGATCCTATGTGGCAAAACGCGTGTTGTACAAGCAAAACAGCTCGTGTAAGAGTTGGAATTGAAGGATTTTTTTGTTCAGCTTTTGTAGTTAAAGGGCTTATTTGTGCACCGACAAAGTTAAAGGTCATACTTATGATGTGTTTTTTTATTAGGTGGCACCAAATGAGTGGATTAGTAATCCACATCAGAGCAAGTGAGGTACACGCGTGTAGTTGCAAAATCGGAGTGTCTTTTTGTTCAGGTTTTGTATAGTTAAAGGGCCTACTTGTGTACTATCAAATTTTAAGGTTAATGTTATAATTTGGTGTCAAGTTTAGGGTAATATTTATGTATTATGCCTTTAAATATACTTCAAAATTAGGACAAGACAATATATATATTGACTAGGAGTCATGACTCAGAATTATTGCATATGCAGTGCAATCCAAGTATTATTAATGGAGCCTTTCATTGTCAGATAAGTAAAAACTACCATGTTTTGTTCAGAGAAAGTGAATCCTGGAGCCTTAAGAGTTGAAGTGAGAACTGGTCACATAAATATGTGCATGTATAAAGGAAATCAAAGATTACCTTGATTTGGGGGAAACCTTCTATGGTTATTTGGGAAGCAGCAAAAAGAGCACTCTCAGGATTGAAGATCTCTCGGCATACAAAGGAAAACCATTCCCTCAACGGACCAAGCTCAGTAGCTTCTTCATGTTTGAGTCCTAGGAGCAGATCACCTCGCAACAATGTAGGATCCACATCTCCAATGTATTCAATTGATTCTTCCAGCAACTGGGACCTGTCAATGAACATCTCATGTTGTTAAGAGTACAAAGTCTTAGCAGCTATCTTGGAGTAGGCGGTTAGCTTCAGGGAGTTAGTTACTTGCAAGTTGTTTGTTATAACTAACTAGTAGATAGTGAGCCTCTTAGTTATGATCTCTACTCATAGAAGTGTTCTATAAATACCTACGACATGTAATATTTTTTTGATAACTAATTGAACGATATTGAACTACTCATTCTCTGCAAACTTCATTCATCTTCCTTCTTTCTTCTTCTTGCTTCTCCACTGATTCAAAAAATGTACACCTCGGTTAATCACACATGTGACTACTCATTTCCGTATCTAACTTCTTGAAGCATCATCACTGCTAAATGCCTCCTTACCTCAAAATTCGTTACCTCCTGGTGGTAATAACCCACCAATAATCATCAAAACATTTTGCAGATATCACAATCAAAAAGCACAGTGAAATCTTTCTTTGCCTCATTTTCTTCCATAAGACATCCGAGCAGTTGAAAAATTCTGAAGTGCTATTTAACTCCTTCAGTATTAGAAGATATTGAGACCACTAAGATATAATAGGCTTGCCTTCCCCTTCAATTTGCAATCCGAAGTAGTTTTCCAATTTCCTAAAATACGATTCCATCTTGTCTAGCGAATTGTATAAAATCAGATGCAAATCGCATAATATATGATGCAAACATCCAATATACTCTTTGTCACACATTGCTTTCACTGGTGCCATCCTTCTTCAATGGCAACAATTTCCTCACCAAACACATGTACTCAGTAAATCATGAAATGCGCTCATTGAAAACTCCACAAACTCAATTGATTCCATACTCAATTCTAAATTATGGGATAACTCAACCACTACTACCTCACGTACAAAAAGGAAAAACATCAGGCAATGCTAATAATTCCTTTGTAGTGTTGCAGATTATGATCCCAACGTCCTCTACTATAGCCCCTACACTTTTCGGACAAAAACTATACAAATGATCATCAAGCCCAGCAGCCGCTCTCAGTAGCTTACAACAGACTGATACTACTGGAACACATACATTGTACAAAGTTGCAGGCAACACAGTAAATGAATTGACAAATGAAAAAATGGATTCACCAGCAATTAATCTCTTAGCATTATCTGGAGATGTCTAGTGTTACCAGAGCTGCAGGAACTGATGCGGAGACTAACAATTCCATATGGCCACATGATTTTTCAATATTTTCCTCGAGAGTCATAGTTGTGAACCGTACAAGCAACATTATTATACGATCCGAGTCTGAAGGAAAACAAACATTGTTTTTCAAAATGTCGGAGATCATTGAAATTAAGCAACTGATGAGTTTCCACGCCTTAGCATTATACGTGCTCAGCATTGAACCGAGTAGTTGTATCGTTTTCTTGAAATAGTTACACAATGTTTGTTCATACCGGATCAGCTTCTTTCCCTTGTACATTAGTCGTGATGATCAGCTGGTAGGTGTTCAAGATGATTTTATCACGAACCATCTCAACTGAGTCTGTAGAATCAGATGAATAACTAGGGTTTTGCCTCTGGGAAATGAACGTGCGAAGAACTGAATAGGAGTAGTTGGAATGAAACAGCACGGTTTTCCCTTTCTCTTTCTGATACGGAGCGATGAAGAAGGAACTTGATCGAGTTGACGCTTTTTGGTGGTGGAGTTGTGGTTGTAGACGGTGTCGGTCATGGTGGAAGTAAAGTGAAAATGGTTTTGTAATATGCAAAGACAAAACACAAATATTTTCTCCAGGTTGAATGAAGAACAGTGGAGTGGAGTTTCGTTAAAACTTATGAAAAGATTCCATCTTTTCTTAAGTTGTGACGAGACTCCTCAACCCACCATTTTTATTACAATTTGGAAAAATCATTTTCTTGTTGTCATTGGTGTACCACAAAACAATTTTCACTTCACTTCACCATGACCGACACCGTCTATAACCGCAGCTCCACCACAACAAGCATCCGATCAAGTTCCTTCCTCATCCTTCCGTATCAAAAAGTGAAAGGGAAAACCAAACCATTTCATTCCAACTATTCCTATTCAGTTCTTCGTGCGTTCATTTCCGAGAGGCAAAACCCTAGTTACTCAAAGATGATTCTACCGACTCAGTTGAGATGGTTCGTAATAAAATCATGTTGACCACGAGTATAACAGCTGATCATCAATGGCTAACTTGCAAGGAAAAGCAGTTGATTTTCTCTGAACAAACATTGGCTAACTATGGCATAGAAAATGATACAAATGTGCATCAACTCGATGCAATGCAGAGCACATATCATGCTAAGGCATGGAAACTGATCAGTGACTTAATTTCAATGACCTCCGACATTTTAAAAAGCAATGTTTGTTTTTTTTAGACTCGGATCGTATAATAATGTTGCTTGTATAGTTCACAACTATGATTGTCGAGGATACTATTGAAAAAACATGTGAACATATGGAATTGTTCGTCTCCTCATCAGTTTTTACAGCTTTGATAACACTTTATACGTCTCAAAATAATTCTAAGAGATTAATTGCTCATGAATCCATTTGTTCATATGTCAATTCATTTAGAGTAAAACATCTAGTACCCCCTGAACTATGACCAAATTTCTATGACACACTACAACTTCATAGGAGTCCTATTACCCCCAAACTAAATTTTAGAATAATTTTGTCAACCTTTGTAGCTAATGTGACACCTTTTTAGTTGACGTAGCACCTTTGATGTGGCCCCATTTTTATGTAATAAAGGTGCCACATCAGCACAAAAGGGTGACAAAATATGCTAAAATTGAGTTCAGGGAGTAGTAGAACCCCTGTGAAGTTGGAGTGTGTTGTAGCAACTTTGGCCATAATTCGAGGTGGAACTGGATGCTTATCTCATTCATTTACTGTGTTGCGTACAAGTGTATACAATATATGTGTTCCTATAGTATCGGTGTTTTGTAAGCTACTGAGAGTGGTTGTTGGGATGGATGATCATTTGTATTGTTATTGTCGGAGAAGTATAGGGGCTATAGTAGATGACATTGAGATCATAAGGTTCAACAGTACAAAGGAATTATCAGCATTGACTGATGTTTTTCTTTTTGTACGTGAAGTAGTAATAGCTGAGTTATCCCAAGGTTTAGAATTGAGTATGGGATCAATTGAGTCTGTGGGGTTTCTAATGAGCACATTGCATGATTTTACTGAGTGACGTGTTTGGTTAGAAATTGTTGCCACTAAAGAAGGATGACCAGTGAAGCAATGTGTATATAGGATATTTACATCGTATTTTATATGATTTGCATCTTATTTTATACCATTTGCATCTTATTTTACACGTAGACAATATGGAGTTGTGTTTAAGGAAATTGGAAGACTATTTAGGATTGCAAGATGAAGGGGAAGGCAAGCCTATTGTATCCTAGTGGTCTCTGTATCTTGTAATACTAAAGGAGTGAAAATAGCATTTCAAAACTTTTTTAACAGCTTGGAATTCTTTTGGCAGAAGATAAGGCAAAGAAGGTTTTCACTGTGCTTTCCATTTATGACATTTGCAAAAAGTTCGGACGATTATCGATGGGTTATTGAGCACAAGGAGGTAACAGTTTCTAGTAAGGAAACATTTCGCAATGATGATTCTTTAAGAAGTTAGAGACGAAAACAAGGAGTCTCATGAGATGCTCACTGACAGGTCCTATTTGTTCGAAGAATCATTTGATACATTGAAGATGTGCACCCCGCATTGCTGGGAGGCGATATATGTTAGGTGTCAGAAAGTAGCTTCTCTTGTTACTCTTTGATTAGAACAGAGAAAGAGAACTGGGGGAGAGATGAAAAATGAATGCATTTAGCTTTATGATTACACACATGTATTATAGAAGTTCAATAAATAGCATGTGTGATATCTTCATTGAAAACCCCATTTCCTTGGATTATAGACCTATGGTACTTGAAACTCTCTCTCTCTCACTCTCTCTCTCTCTCTTGGGAATAGCATGTGTATCAAGCCTCACTTCCACGCCTGACTAATTCATTGTATCACCAAATTTGTACTCCAAATACTTTGTTTTGGTCCTACTCAGAACCATTTAGACTCTAGAATTTTTGTTTCCACATCTCAAACTTAGCATTAACTCCACTATGAGTTTCATCAATCAATACTATGTCATCAGCAAACAACATACACCAAGACATCTTATCTTGAATGTTCCTCATCAATTCATGCATCATATGGCAAATAAGAACGGGCTAAGAGTTGATCCCTCGCGCAACCCCATCTCCATTAGGAAGTGCTCTGAGTCTCATCCTACTATTTTGACCCATACTTTGGATCCATCATACATGTACTATATCACACAAATGTAATCCATTGATACACCTCTATCCACCTTCGATCCCCATAGAACTTCCCTCGAAACTTGTCATAGGCCTTTTCAAGGACAGTGAAATACAATATGCAAGTCCCTCTTTTTTTCTTGGTATTTCTCCACCAGTAAATAATTTGTTCAAGTAGGCTTGTCATATTTACTTAATAAGGGTCTCTTCCACTAGCACCTTGCATTGGCCATCCTTGATGCACTTCGCTTGATCTTGGGCCCTTACCTTGCTCGCATTAGCGAGTTTGTACATTTTCTTTTTCTGCCTTTATCTCCTAGGTCAGTACATAGTAATGAGCTACCGTCTTAGCTATTTTAACCTCTAACTTAGCCTCCATCTTTGTCTCCTTATAAATATCCTTAAGTGACCGCTTCTCCTCCTCGTCTTTGCACTTTACCAACTTTTCATAAGCAACGATCTTTGTTTCTGCTTAGCCTTAGACTTCTCCATTCCTACATCAACCCCCTGGGAAACGAGATGCCCTTCAATAGCTCAAACAACTCTTTAACTTCTTTCCTAATGGAACTTATCCCATATGCTTCCGCATCCTAACTATTACTTCTAGCCCCCATAACCATCAGTTTCTCTATCATTTCTCGAAAAGGGCACAGGGCAAGATCCTTACCCAATCATATAAATTGGTTTTCTTCTTTCCTACTTAATTACTAAGTCCATGACCAAAAACTTATGTTTGTAAGATTCTTAGTTGGGATAACCTTGCAGTCCTTACAAAGGCCTTTACTACCCTTCCTCAAGAGTAAGTAATCTATCTGTTTTTCAGCCATCTTGCTATGGCAGGTAACCAAGTCGTCTTCCATCTTTGGAAAGCACAAATTAGCTGTAAATAACTCAAAAACTTTAGCAAAATGCAAAAGCAAGGTTCCACCTACATTTCTATCCCCAAACACAAAGTTTTCACGTACATCATCAAAACCACTAGAATTTGCCCAAATGTGGACATTGATGTTCCCACCAATGAATGTCTTTGCAGTTTGTGGTATACCCCTTACCATCTTATTTAAATCCACCCAAAAGTGCTTCTTAACCTCCTCATTCAATCCTATTTGGGGTGCATATGATACAAAAGTGAGTGTGTATCAAGAGAGTCAAGCCAACACAAGAATAACAAGATGAACAACAACAATGCTAGTGAATCGAAATAGGCCACACACGGCTTCACTAGATTTCAAGGTTTACAAAAAATGACAAGATGATAGAGATTACAAGATTACAATAACAACAACAAGAGCAACAAAGTTGCAGCAACTATAGTGAATCGAAAATGGCCCCACACGGCTTCACTATGTTACCACACAAACAACAAGATTACAAATTAAAGATAGTAACTTGACATACAATATTCAAGAATCTAAGAACCCTAACAACATGAAAGGACTCTAAGACTAAATAATATTATTACCAAGCTCTTACTTGGACCAAGAGGAACTCAATGACCTCAAGATCCTAGTTTCTTTCCAAGATTCAACCCAAGTATCACTCCAATTGGGAATTTCGGTTTTGAGCTTCTCCAATGGAAGAGAGAAGTTCAAAATATTACAAGTCTTGTGTTCTCAAAATATCATGAATGAACTAACTCCAAAATAACCCTAACACTATCTATTTATATTAGTCCACAAAGGGAGATAACAATGACCATCCTACCCTTGCCAAGGGGTGGCCTTGGAGTGTAAGTTTATTACACTTCAAGGCTCCTCTTCACACTTAAAAACATTTAATCCATTGGAAGACTCAAGTACCAACTCACACACGGCCATTTGCATGAACATAGCTTGGAGTTTTTGTAACTCCCGAGCTTGGCTACGTGTGAATGGTCGTGAACTTGTTGGACAGCTTGTAGAACTTGTTGGACAGTTTGGTACACTCGTATCATCCTCTCCATCTTGAGAGGAATTTGACCTCAAATTTGATATTTGGTCATCCTCAAACGCATCCACTAGAGAAAGATCACATACGTTGAAAGTGTTGTGCACTTGGTATTCGGGGGAAGGTCAATCTTGTAGGCATTATGATTGATTCTTTCAAGTACTTGGAATGGACCATCACCCCTTGGCATCAATTTGGTCTTCCTTTGAGATAGAAACTGATCCTTGCTAAGGTGCACCCACACCCAATATCCCGGTTCAAGAATGAGTTTCTTTCTTCCTTTGTTTGCCCGCTTTGCAATCTCATGATTTTTCTTCTCAAGTCAAAGCCGCACCTTCTCATGCAACTTTTTCATAAAATCTGCCCGCTTTCTTCCATCTAGGCTAATCATAAGATTACTTGGCAAAGGAGTTAAATCCAAATGGGTAAGGGGGTTGAGGCCGTATACACACTCAAAGGGAGTCATTCCCGTACTTTAGTGTATGACACGATTATAGGAAAACTCAATTAATGGTAGGTGTTCCTCCCAAGAAGTCAATTTTCCCTTAATCATGGAATGTATCATACCACCCAAAGTCCTATTTACTACTTCTGTTTGGCCATCGGTTTGTGGGTGGCAAGAAGTAGAGAACAACAACTTGGTACCAAGCCTACCCCACATGGACTTCCAAATGTGACTTAGGAACTTAGAGTCCCTATCACTCACAATGGTCTTCGGAACACCATGCAACTTGACAACATTATCAACAAACAAAGAGGCCACACTAGGTGCATCATCACATTTAGAGCATGGTATAAAGTGTGCCATCTTAGAAAACCGATCAACCACAACAAAGATACTATCCCGACCTCTTCTAGTCCTTAGCAACACTAACATAAAATCCATAGATATATCAAGCCAAGGATGTAAAGGGGTGGGTAGCAGGGTGTACAACCCATGAGGTTGGAGCCGAGATTTGGCTCTTTTGGAATCTACACGTTGGCCGCAAATCCTAAACACATCCTTGTGCATTTTTGGCCAATAAAATTGCTCCTCCAATATTCCAAGGGTATTTTCGACTCCAAAGTGACCCATTAGACCGCCATTGTGTGCTTCTCTCACAAACAACTCTCTCCAAGAGCTAGAGGGTACACACAATCGCCTACCTTTAAATAAGTAACCGTCAAACATGGCATAGGGATTTGAACCCCTAGTCGAATACCACTTGTCCCTACCCCATTATTCTCATTCCCTATACATAGGAGAAAAGTGAGGGTCCTCGGGATACAATTCCTTTAAGATCTCAAAACCCATCAATTTTGAAGACAAAGTAGACACAAGAACGTGTTTTTGAAACAAAGCATCGGCAACCACATTGTCCTTACCCTTTTTGTAATGAATAACATAAGGGAATGTTTCAAGAAACTCAATCCACTTGGCATGCCTTTTTTTAAGATTATCTTGTGCCCAAAGATGCTTCAAGGACTCATGGTCCGTTCGGATCACGAATTCTTTAGGCCATAAATAATGTTGTCAAGTGGCCAAGGCTCTAATCAAGGCATACAACTCTAAATCGTACGTAGCGTACTTTAGAGTTGATCCTTTGAGCTTTTAGCTAAAGTAGGCAATAGGCTTCAATTCTTGCATTAAAACCGTGCCTATACCAACTTTGCTAGCATCACATTCAACCTCAAAAGTCTTGTCAAAATTCGGCAATTGTAACAAAGGGGCCGAGATGAGCATAGCTTTCAAGTCCTTGAAGGCCTTAGCTTGTTCATCTCCCCACTTAAAAGGACGATCCTTTTTAATCACTTCGGTCAAGGGGGCGGCAATGGTGCTAAATCCTTTGACAAAATGTCTATAAAAACTAGCCAATCCGTGGAAGCTTCTCACTTCACCTATGGTTTTGGGAGTTGGACAATTTTTGATAGCGTCAATCTTAGATTCATCCACTTCGACCCCTCTTGAGATCACCACAAAACCGAGAAATACAACTTTTTGGACACCAAAAGAACACTTTTCTAAATTAGCATATAACTTCTCCTTTCAGAGGACATCAAACACATATTATAAATGGTTTACATGCTCATCTAAGGACCTACTATACACCAACACATCATCAAAGTCGACAACAACAAACTTTCCAATAAAAGGTTTCATCACATGATTCATTAGCCTCATGAAAGTACTTGGAGCATTTGTTAGGCCGAATGGCATAACCATCCATTCATAGAGACCAAATTTTGCCTTGAAGGCGGTTTTCCATTCATCACCCGATTGCATACGGATTTGGTGATAGCCACTTCTCAAATCAATTTTAGAAAACAAACACGAACCACTCAATTCATCAAGCATATCATCTAGCCTAGGAATAGGGTGACGATATTTTATCATTATCTTATTGATAGCTCGGCAATCAACGCATATACATCAAGTCCCGTCTTTATTGAGAACTAGTAGCATTGGGACCACACAAGGTCTCATACTCTCCTTGATATACCCTTTGTTGAGGAGTTCCTCAACTTGGCGTTGTAATTCCTTGGTATCCGTCGGGTTGCTCCTATAAGCTAGTTTGTTGGGCAATTGTAATCCCAGCACAAAATCTATTTGGTGCTCAATTCCCCGAAGCGGGGGCATCTCTTGTGGAAGTTCTTTGGGAAAAACATCTTCATAATCCTACAACACACAAGAAATCAAAGGAGAAATAGAAGAATTAGTGGGGTTAGTGTTAAAACAATGTGCCAAAAGAAGCATGGGTGTCTCCTCAGCATAATCCACGAAGAGCTCCTTCTTTTTAACTAACATCACCATGTTTTCTTTTCCCTTTGATGTTGAGTCAGCCCCGGATATCCCCACTACCCCACCTTCGGGTTCCCCCTCTTTTTTTTTATTTTTGGATTTCTTCCCCTTTTCTTTCAATTCTCCCATCCTTTGATGCAACTCGTTCATTTGTGAAGGCAAAAGTGGATGAAGTGTGACCTTTCATCCATCCTTATCAAGTTTATATCTATTAGACCTCCCATCATGTTTGGTAGACCTATCATATTTCCAAGGTCTACCTAACAACAAGTGACACACTTGCATTGGTATTACGTCACAAAGTACTTCGTCGTGGTAGTTTCTCACCTTACACTGTATCACACATTGCCTCATGGCTTTCAATTCACCACATTCATTCAACCATTGCAACTTGTAAGGGATAGTATGAAGTGTATTTGGCAATTTCAAGAAGTTCAACATAGCAACACTAAAAACATTTGCACAACTACCACTATCTATCACCAAAGTGCACACACTTCCCTTCACAAGACATTTAGTATGGAATAGATTCTCCCATTGGCTAGGATCATCTATCACCTTACTAATCATGGAACGCCTCACTACAAAGTTTGGAACTACGAACTCCCCTTCTTGTGGATAAGAATCCTCACAATCATCATCATCATCATTATGTGGCTCACTTTCGGGTTCCTCTCCATCTTGAGGCTCAGCCTCATTCTTTTCTTTTTCAAGACCCACTTCCTCACCAAGGAAATACAATATCCCTTTCCTTAGGATCACATTGCGTCAGTTTGGACATTCATTAGATTTATGTCCCCAACCTTGGCACTTGAAACATTGGAACCCTTTAGGATTAGGATACTTATGAGCTTCTTGTCGGGGAGGAAATTTGTGGACTGTTTTAGGCTCGGGCAGCCTTATAGTGGTGGGTTGGTCCTTGTTTTTGAGCCAACCCGAAGATGGTTTTGGACGTTTGGACTTGATTTGGAGGGATTGGATTTTGTGGAGGTGGTGGTCTTTGGTTTAGTTGAGCTTGGGAGGGAGGGTTCGGATTATGTGGAGGCATTTGACGTCCGAGTCCCTATTGCGGAACTTAAAGAGTTTGGGAATGGGTTGTTCTATTGGAGTCTCGGTTTAGCGGGTTATGAGTGGTTTGGCTTGCGGCATTTAGTGGAGCTAGTGAAAGATTTGGAAATTATGGCCATGTTTCGGGAGTAACGGTGGCGAAGGAATTTCTATCAAGTCCACTTGACGAAACATGTCGAGGAGTAGAAGGACAAGAGTTCCTTTGACTCTCCACTTGTTCTAACCTCCCACTAATAGTCGTCACTTCTCCCCTTATGGCTCCCACTTCCGTACTCAACCTTTCAAGAGCTTGGGTCATAGCCTCAAGAGTGACCCTCATATTCTCCATTTCATTAGAATCCACGGTTTGAGACGTGGTTCCGTCCATTGTCAAGGTATCACCTACACAAGCAACAAACAAGTTAGTTTAAAACCTCTCCTCACTCACACACTCTCGGATCACTCACACTCAAGCTCTACAAGTGTTGTAGATTGGCTAGTAACCCATGAATCCTTAAGGTTTGAGTATGCTCTTGTCCGGAGTAGATTCTTGTTTGAAACTCAAAGAATTATTGTCGGACTAGATTCAAGGAGTTACAACGTATTCAAATGACAAAAATCACACAAACAAACGATGACACGAATACAAGGCTTCAAAGGACTAATTGACAACCTAGTAGGAATGTACTATCTTGCTAATTAGTTCTCGAGTCAATTAGAAGAAACTAAGAATCAATAATTAGAAACTAGAATATCCAAATTGAGCTTAATTAATGACATGAATAGTTATTAAGGTTATGTGGCAGCATGAAATTGGTCACGGGTCCATACATTTTGTTTAACAACTTGAAGCCTTAATCTTCATAATTTTGTAATGGATAACTTTGCTTTCGGAGGGAAAGTAAAGTCTTTTAACTTTTCAACTTTTTCCAACTCAAAAAGATGAGGATTGACTTTATTAGTTCCACAAGACAAGGCTCCTTGTTTTAAGGAAAAGTGGTTGTTAAGTCAAGAAGTGATGTTGGCAAGTCTTTTCTCAAACAACTTTACAACTTTGTCTTACAACCCTTTTGGATCTATTTTAGTCTTTATAGTGATCAAACTATGAGATGATGAGAAGATCAAGAAGAACACCACAACAATACTTCAAGAACACAACCACAATTCACCAACAATATCCCACTTTAAAGTCAAGAAACAACACACAAACTCAGCCTTCTTCAAGTTCATCATACTACCACTTCAAGTCCACAATAGCAATGTCAATATATTAAGTTCAACTTAGCTTTAGACACCTTTTGTGTTGATGAGAAAGAAATCAACACAAGAAAAAAACTAGAAAAACAAAAGAACATCTAGATATAAACACACAAACACCAATCTTGGCCAAGACAACAACACAACACAATTTTTTCGGCCAAGAACAAGATGAACAAATTTCTCTTTTATTTTTTTTTCTGGAATTTTCAGATTTCAGCAATCTTTTTTTTTTCTTTTTTTTTTTGGTATTTTTCAACTACCAAACCCAAGATTGATTTTGTTGGAACAAAATCAACCACAATCTTTGATACCAAATGATACAAAAGTGAGTGTGTATCAAGAGAGTCAAGCCAACACAAGAATAACAAGATGAACAGCAACAATGCTAGTGAATCAAAATAGGCCACACACGGTTTCACTAGACTTTAAGGTTTACAAAAAATGACAAGATGATAGAGATTACAAGATTACAATAACAACAACAAGAGCAACAAAGTTGCAGCAACTATAGTGAATCGAAAATGGCCCCGCACGGCTTCACTATGTTACCACACAAACAACAAGATTACAAATTAAAGATAGTAACTTGACATACAATATTCAAGAATCTAAGAACCCTAACAACATGAAAGGACCCTAAGACTAAAGAATATTATTACCAAGCTCTTACTTGGACCAAGAGGAACTCAATGACCTCAAGATCCTAGTTTCTAGCCAAGATTCAACCCAAATGTCACTCCAATTAGGAATTTCGGTTTTGAGCTTCTCCAATGGAAGAGAGAAGTTCAAAATATTACAAGTCTTGTGTTCTCAAAATATCATGAATGAACTAACTCCAAAATAATCCTAACACTATCTATTTATATTAGTCCACAAAGAGAGATAACAAATGACCATCCTACCCTTGCCAAAGAGTGGCCTTGGAGTGTAAGTTTATTACACTTCAAGGCTCCTCTTCACACTTAAAAATATTTAATCCATTGGAAGGCTCAAGTACCAACTCACACACAGCCATTTGCATGAACATAGCTTGGAGTTTTTGTAACTCCCGAGCTTGGCTACGTGTGAATGATCATGAACTTGTTGGACAACTTGTAGAACTTGTTGGACATCTTGGTATACCCGTATCAGCATAAGAACTAATAATGTTCAAAGTTATCCCTTCAATGACTAGCTTAATCGTTATCATCCTATCATTAATCTTCCTAACCTCCGCCACTTACTTCCTAAGGTTCACATCTACTAAAATGCCTACTCCATTCCTATCCCTCGATCCTCCTGGGTGCCGTAACTTAAACTCGTCCACATTCCAAGCCTTGGTACCTACTCATTTAGTGTCCTAAACACGCTATATACTCTTCCTCTTCTTTAAA
Source organism: Capsicum pubescens (assembly GCA_030864215.1). NCBI lineage: Eukaryota > Viridiplantae > Streptophyta > Magnoliopsida > Solanales > Solanaceae > Capsicum > Capsicum pubescens. Next base: position 33,248,962 of record CM061549.1, on the reverse strand, counting down.
ATCTTCAGTAGCTCTATGGACTTCCCCGTCAAGGAGCCATATATTCCAAGACCCTACTCTCAGATAGGAAAACTCTAAACCCACGTACTGCTCCTACCCTTCTCCCTCGATAGCAACTTACGACATAACCCTAGTCTATCATCATTCATCAAAGCCACCAAATAAGGTTTAAACTACATAGGACAATACTAATTTAAATGAATAGTCTGAAAGCAAGATAGCAAGAAATAATTCGAAACTATAATGGAAACTAGAAAAAGAGCACGCAATCAATAAATTGAACTACACCAAAATCAGAAACATAGATCAGAACCTACATTTTATTATAAATCTAAAAAGCAATAAAAGAGAACATGTAGTACGCTACAAGAGAAGAAGAATAAATATCACAGTAATTATGGAAATGACATTGGTAAAAAATCAAGTCAAAGTTAATACTTCCTAATCTAGATCTAAATTAACACCAAACAAGAGGTAGAGATCAAATAAAAGAAGAAAGAAAACGTTAATAAAACTGCACTAAAATAGACAACAACATTCTATATAGCAAGAATGGAAACTTAGGAAGATTTAAACAAAAAATAGAAAATAGCAAACGACTTTAATAAAGATTCAAGAGATAGAAATCACAGGGATTAGGGCGGTTTTCTTGGAAACTTTGTAGGATGTTGGCAAAATCTGGTGCTAAAACTAGTCACCAAAATTTTATTGTCAGAGACTCCGCTTGATAGACCTAGGTTGCCGGAGTAGTGGAGGTGGACGGTGAACCATATTAGTGAATGACAGTTGTGCATTAGAACCAGCAACAATAGTTTCAGATTTGATTTCCCCAGTCAGTTCTGATAGATCTAGAGTTTCAGATTTGATTTCTCTGGTCAGGTCTTATTGATCTAGAGTTCTAGATTTGATTTTCTCTGATTAGATTGATAGATCAGGAGTTTCATGCTCAATTTTCTCCGGGCAGATCTGATAAATTTGGAGTTCCATATTTGATTTCTCTGGTCAGATGTGATAGATTTGGAGTTCCAGAGTTGATTTCTCTTGTCAATCTGATAGATTTGGAGTTGCAATTTGATTTCTCTAGTTAGATTTGATAGATGTGAAGTTTCAAATTTGATTTTCTCCAATCACTCTTAGAGATTTGGAGTTCCAAGTTCAATTTTCTCCGATCACATCTAATAGATCTAGAGTTCCGTATTTGATTTGTCTAGTCAATCTGATAGATTCTGAATTCTAGATTTGATTTTTTCAATCAGATCTGCTAGATCTGGAGTTCCAGATGTAATTTTCTCTGGGTCAAATCTGATAGTTATTTTGAACCACCAAAAGATTTTTCATCACTTTGCAATGAGAATCTTTAAACTCTCAAAGAAGCAACAATTGTTGGTGGAGAAGTGCTGCTGGAAAACAACCAAAATCAGTAGCTTTATCACAAGACTGATCAAATTTTCAAAATTCTTTAGTTTGCAGCTTTTTTCACTTAGTTCTTATAATCAGCTTAAAATAAAAAAAATCACAAAAGAACATCTAAGTGGAACAATATATATATACTTAGTACAAAAGAATTAACATGTTTGATATCTTGCTAATCCTAAAAAGAAGTAATGTAATATTTTGATACATCTATTAGAAACTAGTTACAAGAGGCCCGTGCTAAGTCCGGGCACAAACTCAAGATATAAAATAATAATTTAAATTTAAAATATAATTTGTTATATATTTTTTATTTTATAAATAATATAATCTAATGATATGTCAAACATGTCTTCTTAATAAGTTTTCCTAATTATTAAAGTTTTTAATTACATAAGTAGGTACTTTTTAAGGAAAAAAATATTGTGAGTAAGAATATATTACCAGAGAATTAGAATATATCATAGGGCCACAAACAATTCAATATTTTCTAAATAACATAATTTAAAATAATTAAATAATTATAATTTGACGAATATCATAAATGAAAAAACTATTTATATTTTTATGGTTTTGTGAGTATCTAATTGTTTATTTATATACAGAAATAAATTTCTTTTGATATTTATTGAGTTTTAATTTTGTTCATTATTTCATGTAGCAAGAGTTTTTGCATAATTCAATTTTTTTCATTTTATAAAATCATCTAATACAATAAAATATTTTCATGACTTCAAGTTTATATTATATCTTATAACCTTAATTTAGAGCTTTTACAAAAATTAACTTCATAACAATCTACAAGGATACTAAATAATAATTAAACTACATTGATAGATTACTCTATTCAGTTGATTTACTTGTCGTGCTTATGTTTTACACACCCCCTACAAAAATATCTTATCCATCCCATTTTAGCTATTGTTGTATCTTTTTTCACGTTTGCTATGAAAAATAATATGTACAAGGTATTATTGATTAAGTTGCCCTATTTATTATATGTCATTTGAGAATTGTACAACATCAATAAAAACTATAAGAGTGTAGTTGAAAATCAATATAAACTTTAATTTTGTATTAAAAATTATTTGGATTGATTTGTTTGAGCTAAAGTGATTGTTAATTAAAGATAGATGGAGTTTTAACTAGAAGGTAATTTATAAGTAACAAGAAGAGACCAATAATAAAAGTCCAAGTAGGAATGATCTCACCAAAAAGAGTAAATGCACTGTTTTCACCATGAACTATAAATAAAATTATTGAGACACACTCCAACTTAAAGGGGTCATATTACCCCCTGGACTAATTAAAATTGTATTTTTGACAACCTTAAGTGCATACGTGTGCCTACATGGACTTTCAATATATTGATTCATGCAGTGTACTACGTAGGCCTTAAGGTTCCCAAAAATACAATTTTAATTAGTCCAGGGTGTAATAGGACCCCCTTTATGTTGGAGTTTGTCTCAGCAATTTCGTTTATAGTTCAGGATGAAAATAGTGTATTTTCTCTAACAAAAATAATAAGGGCATAAATGAAAATATATTAGAAAAAGACACCATTAGCTGCCGTGTTAGGTAATCTTAACAAAAAAAAGTGAAATATCTAAAATAACATTGTGAGGACTACCAAAATTGATATCCTCTCTTATATATAGTGGTAATATCAAAGTCAGGACAAGTGACATGTGAAAGAAAGTAGCTCCTCTAGTTACTCCTTGATGAGAATTGAAAAAGGAGGAGACTCGGGAAAAGATGAAAAATTAAATGTGTGCTTAATAATAACACATCGATGTTATAACATATTGGAATAAATAGAAAAAGATCTAGCCTGGTGGTAAAAGAAAAAAAAAATTGTGAACTAGTTAGTAATTATGAAATGTAATTTAGTCAATAGCACTTTCAACTAGTACTATCATTGAATAGTTTTTTATTTATAAATGAGTAACATTTCGATGTATCTATTAAAATAATATATCTCGAAGTCATGATAAATGACATGTGACAAAAAATTGCTTCTCTAGTTACAAATTGATTAGAACAAAGAAAGTGAAAGACTCACGAAGAGGTGAACATTGAATATGTGTAGCCTAGTAATAGCATATAAATGTTTTCGCTTATTGCAATTAAAAAGAAAATCTAGCTTAGTAGTAAAATTTGACATCTTTGAGATTTATTCCCGGAAGAAGACATTATGTTGTGTTAATACAAGCTAGGACAACAAGCTTTATCTATCAAAAGGCTTCACCTAACACCAGGGGTCGTGAGATCTTGCAGTGCATAGATAGTTCATCTAAGAACATTGACAAGATGAGAAGTATACCTACTCATAGTCAGCTGCAAAGGAAAAGGAACGATGAGAAATACAAGCTTATCAAACAGAAGAGGAAGATAAGAAGTTGTTTCTTATTGATACTCTTTTCAGATTCTAAGGCACAAGTATAGGTTAGGAATTTTGTTGCTTACATTTTTGGAGCAAGTCATAGTTTGGGCCTGGTCCTCTTTTATCATTTTTCTTTTTGGATTGGGCTTCTGGCCATTTTAAAGTTTTTTTTAGAGAAACTTACATAAATTCCTGAATCTTTAAGTAATATTACATAAAATTCTGACTATTTTGCTAATTACATTTTATCTTGATTTTTTGAAATAGTGATACATATGTTAAGCGGTGATACATATAAGAAAGTGATACATTTGAAACAGATAAGTTCTTTATTTAAGAAAGTAATGGATTTTCTCTGATTTCAACAATGCAAATCACGCCAAAACTGTTACAAGCGTTAAAAATGCAACTCTAGTCGACAAGAGCTCAAAATTGAAGCAAACCAAATATTTTGAAGCAAACCAGATTAAAAACTAAACTTTTTTGAATTGGGAAAAAAATCGATCTTCCTTCTTAATTTTCTAACTAACTTCACTGGAACTCGTGACTGTTTTGTTGCGTCATTTTGCGAAATGGATTTCAGAAACTAGGTACGTAACTATCAGGTCGACAGTATTGTAATTCATGAAAAAATATCATACCGCAATTTAATGGATGGTATATCAATTCAATTGAATATTGACGTATCTCTGAAAAGAATTCATGACAAATACGTTGTTCAAGGCAATTCTTCAACATTGAAGATTCATAATGATATGGCTGTGAAACTTTTTCTTCAGATTTTGAAACATGAGACTATATTCGGAAAGTATCAACTGTGTATTACAACGAGTGATATTGTAATTGACAGTGATGATTCCGACTCGGATGATATGGCAATTTAGTTCTATGATATTGTTGAGCCATCTGAATTTGCAGTAGATATAGTTGGTAACGTTGAATCTCTGCCAACTGTTGATATGGGTAGTGAACAAGTAATAAGTGATTGCTATAACAGTGTTGTAAAGGTGAAGAAAAAGTAGAAAAACTAAGCTACTCTTGTATCGGTAATGCGTAACTATACAATCAAGCACAAGTTCAATTTCAGAGCTGAGAGATCTGACAAACAGAGATTGGATTTTAGTTTTTCAACATCAATTTCAGATTTAATTTGCAATTGATACATCTGGAATTTTTTGTGATACATTTGCATAATTTGCACAGAATTGTGTTGAAGTATGGATTTGGATATTATTTGTTGTAATACGTGATTCACATAAAAACTTGCTTGCTGTGAATTTTGGTATTTTTGGATAACGCATAAGCAGTTTGTAAGGTGATTCATAAGAATTATACATTTGTTATAATTATTTTTTTTAAATGGTGATTCATATGGTAGATGGTCTTATTGTGTTAGAAAAATTGGTGATACATTTAATCCGAGTTTGATAACACACAACAACTATAGTTTGATTCATTTGAATGATAAATATGTGATCATTATAATTGATAAATGGTAATTCATATGGTAACGCATTACAATGTTTGTGGTTTTATAGAGTAAAGGTGATTCATATGCATGATACATATGTCATTATTTTTTTGTTAAATGGTGATTCATATGGTAAATCGTGATTCATATAATAACAGATTAACAAAACTTCATAGTTGTGATACATTTTATTGGTGTATATTTCAGTTATGTCTTGCTTTACAAATCTCCTGAATGTAGTTGGTTATTCAAGGCGTCATATAAGCTTGGTACTGATACATTCATAGCACGTACTTTCAATTATGAACACACCTGTCCATTAATGGACCGAGTTTTTGAGCAACAACATCCAACAATTATTTTTGTAGCTGGAATAACAGCTCCAAAGTTGTTGAACCGTAAAAGAATAATCACCCCAAGTGACCTTATTGAAGATATAAAATGAGAACTTGGTTGGGAAATAGATTACATGAAGGCGTGGCGGGCTAAAAAATGGGTTTTAAAGATATTGAGAGGGAGACCAGCAGACGGATATAAGAAAATGCCTTCCTACATATACATGTTGAATTCTGTTTATCCCAATTCACATATAAGGATGCATAAGTCTCCGAATAATTAGTTCATGTATCTACTCGTAGCACTACATTCTTTTATTAGGGAATTTGAGTATGTAGGTCTGTTGTGGTAGTAGACGAATGTCACATGAGTGGACCATATAAGGGAACATTTTTTTCAGCTAGCACACTTGAAGGAGAAGATATTGCACATAGTGATTATTTTATATTTTTTCAGCAAATGATCGTAATTGTTATATAAATTAGAACTAATGATTGGTTGATCTTATGTATCATGTCATATATTGCCGCTTGCGTATGGGGTTATAGATTTTGAGAATGATTCCTCCTAGACATATTTTTTCCTGCAATTTAAGTGTGCTTTCGGGGAATGCGATAATATGTGTGTTATCTCTGATAGACATAAAAGCATAATCAAGGCGGTTAGTATGGTGTATCCATGTATACCATATTTTGCTTGTGTTTTGCATCTTTGGAATAATGTCTGCAAGAATTATAGAAAGAGTTAAGGACAAGCTGACCAACGAATTTTTTGCCATGACTAAAGCGTACAAGTTGGATGATTTTGATGATCTTATGTGTAAAGTGAAAAATATTGACAACAGAGTAAAGGTATATCTGGAAAATATTGTATTTGAAAAGTGGTCATGATTTCATGCTCCAATAAATAAGGGAAAGATGATGACTTCCAACATTGCAGAATTTATCAACTCTCGTCTAGTTGAGGCACGTGAACTGCCAACTTTAGATTTTCTTGAATAGGTTAGAATCTTATTTGGTGCGTGGAGCCGCAAAAATAGAGATTGGTCTAGCTTTTTTGTTAAAAACTCATTGGGAGGTAAGTTTTAATAAATTCTTCAATTGAACGAGGCAAAGTTATCACGTATGATGGTAAGTTAATTAATGCTTATTATACTTTAAGTAATTTGATTTGCAGACTATTTTAACTTTCTGATAACAGATGTATCAAAGTGATACATCTGAAACTCAAATATATCATTTCGATACATCTGTACAAATATGCCTCCACTTGAAATCTCATTATTTATATTTAATTAATCTGTAATATATATGATTCATATATTATGTAGACTAACATAACTCTTTATGAAAAAAATATTTTCAAATTAGGGAATCGACAAACTACATATACGGTCTGTATGAAGAAGGAAGGAAATACATTGTTCGGTTGGATAATAGAACATGCAACTGTGGTAGATTTCAACTTGATGAGATACCATGCGCGCATGCTATTGCTATTTTGAAAAGAAACTATGTAAAGGAAATAAAGTCATATTGTTCTGGTTACTACAAGAAGGAGACATTAGTCAAGATTATGAAATATCATTGTGTCCAATGCCCGATAAACGTGATTGGCATGTACCACAGGAGGTGTTAGAATATGTGGTTTCGTCCCCAAAATATAAACCCCCACTAGGAAGACCTAAAAAAGGAAGACAAAAGAAAATAGAGAAAAATTTTCATCAACCTCAAATTGTGTGGTAAGTGTGGGTATGAAGACCATAACAGACGCACTTGCAACTACTTTCCATTAGACATGTGACATTTTTCTTTGAAGTTGAGTCAGACTTGTTTACTTAGTTCAATATTTTGAATTCAATAATTTGAGTTAAATACTCAAAAATTTATTGTTTGAGATATTTTGTCTATATTGGAAAGAGAAATGTTGTTTTCTGATCAATGTTTTTAATTCATTAGTAGTATTCTCTGATGCGGATATGTTAGAGTTCATGATAGTTATGTGATTCATACAACCCATCCCTTTTACATTGTTTATATATTTCATCAGGTGAGGAATGTTAGTGATACATTTCCAACATGAAATTACAAAGCGATACATATTAAAAAAATTTAATACTGTTATATGATTCATATCAATTGTTCATGAAATTTATGTAAATCATATTAGTTATTAAACTCAACAAGTCAATTGGTTATAAATTTTCATCATAATGTTGACAGTTGATACATATTAAAAATTTTAATACTATTATATGATTTATATTAACCGTTCATTAAATTTGTGTGATTCATATTAGTAATTAAACTCAATAGGTTAATTGGTTATACATTTTCAACATATTGTTTTCAGTTGATACATATTGAAAATTTTAATACTATTATATGATTCATATTAACTGTTCGTGAAAGTTATGTGATTCATATTAGTAATTAAAGTCAATTGGTTAATTGGTGATACATTTTCAACATATTGTTTTCAGTTGAAACATATTAAAAAATTTAACACTGTTGTATGACTCATATTAACTGTTCATTAAAGTTATGTTATTCATATTAGTGATGTGTGATTTATTGTTAAGGCTATTAAACACAACTGAAATGTTGGTGATACATCTACAACAAACAGTTTACTAGTGATTCATATTAGACCATCTGTGATTGTTAAAAGAATTATTACGCTACATATCAATTGTAAGACACCTGAAATGCAACTCCAATTATCACCAATTTGATATTCTATACACAAGAAATAGATAACTTTCACTGTCTTGGTTAGTTTATGAAACATTAAATGTAATGACATTAAAAACATAAAACACGTTATCTTGAAATATCTAGAAATCCCTAAATGTAAGAAACAAAATATCCATAAATCAACAAACATAAGAAACTAATATCCTTGTCACATAATAAATTCTAGACAACTACTGTTCAACATGAATCATCTCTGTATCCTCGGGTGGAATGAAGGTGCATTTAGGCCTAGGCAGATCTTGATTGTCACTAACATATTAGGTGCATGCCTTGTTCACACCATAGTCCTATAACAAGGATGTGTATCTTATACAATGCTTTTCTGGATCAAACTCTGAAGAAGGTATTTGATGTCAATTACTTAAATATTCAGCATATGCCGCTACAAACAAGCCACAATCCCTAAAAAATGGAACAATAGGTATTTTATGGGTTGCTATGAGCTCTTATGTAAAAAGAATATATTTAAACTAATAAATGATACTTACAACGTACCGCTTGATTGTTGCACAATCCCATCAACAATCTGAACATCGAATGGATGTTGATCTGTCTTTTCCTTTTATGCTTCTAGTAGTCAGCAATATGTGCGCTTTTTTTTCGAAAAAATCAGATATTATCAAATAAGTTAACAACATTTCAGAAAGCTCCTTTATCTCATCATCATGACCTTTATGACCTTTCAGCGAGTCATACACACGAATACATCTTTTCTTGAGTATTATTATTGCCAATACCCAGTGAAACGATCCCTTATAATTTATTCGCATGTATACCTCATCAGTCAAATGCCATGGAATACCGGCTGGAATGCATAGGCCTTGAATGATCTAACAAATTGATCTCTCTATCGAAGTCACTTTCATTGAACGAACATTTTTGGCCTGCGAGCTAAGATCAATCTCAGATTGACTTTGGTGATAATGAGTGCATGTGTCATGAATGTAGTTCTTGAACATGCAATTCATAGTGGTATATCTATATTCACTGGTTGTGTGCATTTTTGCTTTCTTTCTAAGATAGTAGAATACCACATCGATGTGCTGAAATAGAAAATTAAAATGTATAAGAACATGTGATTTATATAAGCCATGAATACGACAAAGTGTAAAACAGTTGTTACTTATGAATTTATAACAACATAGTATATGAATAATACGTATTACAGATTAGTTCTTGTGGTGACATTTTTTTACATGTGTATCACAGTGATACATATGAGTATCAGATGTATCAAAGTGATACATCTGATAACATAAAAGGTAAATTAGACTGCAAACATCAATTTGGTTGGGTCATGTTATAAAAATCAACTTGTGTTTGAATGATAAAAATTAATAAAATTGTTATTTTCTATATATATTTCTCTGATGCATACCTCATAATTCCAACATTTACTTGATTGTGCCATATCATGAAACCAATTTTTTTTCACCGGGTGTGCAACTATAAAATCAAGCTTTGGTTTAATGTCAACGTATTTGCTCGTATAGTGCTCATCTTTTCCTTTTCTAAAAGAAAATTATGATTTCAATCAGTATTGAGAGTAATACATCTATATAATATTATGAAAGGTGATTCATCAATCTTACCTACTAGCTTTTGTTCTGTACAGTCCAACTAACATCCAAAAAGAGAACTTAGAGAAGAGCTCTTCTGCATATGGTCCATAAATGTTGTGACCTTCAAACGGGTAGTTCAACTTTTTGAGCGGCTAGATGACTTCATTGTCTTTTGACCAGAATAAAAAACATTGATAAATGGCGACTGATATAGTTTTGAAGGATGCCTATTGCTCTTTGTAGGTTTTTTCCTGACATATGACAGATTAGTCTTGCAAATAGGGACTTGAGAAATAGATGCAATAGCGCTGCCACTAATATAAGACTGACTATTAGTGTTGTTTTGCTGATTGCATGTGTCAATATCTGCAACAGTACTATTAGTGATCCTTGTTGGATGGGCAGCAGTCAATGGTGCTACATATAAGGTAATTGCTTTACATAAATCTTCATCTATATTATGAAGGTCTTCTTCAGATTTCTATGAGACGTATGTAAAAAGTGAACTTAGTGTTATAATGAAATTTAGATTGGAAGTTCTTAAACTATCTATTTGTACCATAATGATACATATGGACCAATATGTATCATTATGATTCATCTAGAAAACTTACATAACAGATAACCAACTTTCGGTAATTGAAACTTTAATCATCAGTAGATAGGATTAAAACATTATAACTGAAAAGTTGTTATGCAATAGATAAAATAAGTTTGTGATCATTATAATGAACATCTTAAACTTACTAAATAATAACAAATAATATTCGTGAGCAATTACAAAACAATCTTTGTTTTAAGTAAATAGATATTACCTTTGGGCCATTGTCCCTTATCCGCTTCATCTATTTCAGCAGCTATATTATGCCTATCTTGTTTTGCACCTTGTCTGTGTACGGACTCTCACCCTCTTGTTTGACATATGTCAACTTTTGGGGAAATCATAAGGAACACATAACAAATATTTGTTACTGTAATCTTGATAAACTGTCTATATGTATCACTGCATGCGTCAAAGTGATACATATGTTGCCAGATATATCAAAGTGATACATATGAGTTACTTAATTATTACATATACACCATTATTTTAACAGTTTCAACACTTTGAATAATAACACATAAACTATTTGAGGCTAATATTTTGAGCAGGTTGCAACAAATTGATCATATAACTAAGTCAATTTAATTATCTTTAATCTTTCCTTAGTTCCTCCGTCATTGCCACCTACTTTAGATGATTGTCCGGCATCATTTACAACATTGTCACTTTTAGCATCAATTGTTTTCCTCATTAAGAGATTGAGGAGGATCCCCTTCTCTATCCGGGATATCTTTTTCACTTAGATGAATTGGATAATAAGCAACCTGCAAGATAACAAATTTGAATAATACTGTAACGTACTGATATTAATGATAAATTATGAATACCTTGTCATATGAAGAAAAAACTTCTTTCACAACTACCATAAATCCTGTATAATGGTCCATCATCAACTTTTGCAGATCATTGAATTTCATGTCAACCTACATTGTGAATAACATTTTGAATTTCATGTTAACCTATAATGTGTTTTAACATTAACACAACAAACCAATAAAATATTATACTTACATAAGACATTATATCGTCCAAATCTAACTTGGATAGTGATATCTTTTCTTCTTCAGCAACAGGTTCTTTATCGGCATCCCTCATCTCAACATTATGCACAAATTTGTCTTTATCCAAGGAAACATGAGGCTCTGAACGATCTCTTAATGAACCTGCCAAATGTTTATCTTTGGACAACTGCTCTGAATATTTTTTTTGTCTTTGATACTCATGAACTAACTTTTGCGGATTCCTCAACTATTTTTTGTTTCTTTGCAGGAGGGTGTGAAGATGGACCACTATCAACCCTCAACTTTTTTAGAAGGTATGCATTTGGAGGAGTACTAAAATCATCAAATTCATAAAAAAAATTCAATCGGAGCAGTCCTATCATATTGTTGATGTACAGATACTGCATGTGCTGCATTTGTACCATGATCTATTGAACCAAATGTTAGATGATTGGCCTAATCAAGTTGGTTCAATTCCTGTGGTGAAGGGAATAAATTCTTGTACACAAGATGCAACAAAAATAACACAAAAGACCAAAAAATTAAAAGTACCTTAATAATTCACAATAGACATACAAAGGTATCACTGTAAAAAAACACTACCTTACTGAACATGTCATCCATCAGATCCTCATATCTAGGGTTTGGTTTAACCATTTTCCAGTACACCATCCTTGGGATTAAATTGTGAACAGAAACGACAAGTGATTCATCAACTTTGGAACAACATTCGTACCACCAAATCTGAAGATCCTATGGCATGCCACTCAAATGGTAATACTGTTGCACCTCATTAATCGACCGACTAATACAAGCCATCAGTTTTGCAAAAGCCAATTTTTCCCATGAAAAAAGACTATAACTTCCGTCATTCACCATATGGAAGTCTCGGGGATATTGGTTTTATCTAATTTGGAGAATACAAATGTGTGTATAAAGTACAATATCCCAATTTTTACCACATCTTACATTTTTTTCCACTTTTTAGTCAAAAAAAGGATGACCAGCTCACTTCTTTTCATATTTGCTATCGAATACGAAAAATATTTTTTCTGTAGTTGACATGATGGAAGGTCTGAATAATTAAAATCATCTACATTGTCGATGCATTTCAACCCGGTAACTATAGCAAACTCGTACAGTGAAAATTGAAGAACTGTATTGTTGACCAATACCCTTAGTTAATTCTGATATGGGTGTTGGACCTCTAAGGTCATCAATCACCTTGCTATCGAACCTTGAAAGTTACAACTAGGGAGGTCTAGAAATGACCCAAAACAAGTGCTTCTAAAAATTCTGATTCCTTCATCCTTCAGAACTTCTTTAATCATATCTACTACATTGATGTTGTGTGCACTATCAATCCTTACGTTGTGGGCAAGTCATTTTTTCACAATCAAATTAACATTCTGCCAACAACACAAAATCAAAAGATTATTCATATGTCAAATAAATCACATATTTATAAATTACAACAACAATAAAATGAGTATAGAAAGTGTTATCACATATGTATCACCAAAAAGATGATCCACATAGAATCACTCTTACACTATATGAAAATGTGTAACTATAACAACTATATAAATCACCAGAACACTATATCTATCACCAATTAAATATATGAATATGTATCAAACATTCATTGTGAAAAAAATGTATCACTCAAAAGTAGCATATGAATCATCAATTAATTAAAATAATAACTGTAACAACCATATGAATAAACATAACACCATATGTATCACTCATTAGCATATGAATCACCCATTAAAAAAATAAAAAAGGTATAAATCGTATGAATAACCATAAAATTCACATATTGGTAACATATATATATATACCATATGAATCCCTATTAAATTATAAACATATATGTATCAATCAATTCTTTTATGTTTACCATCTATATGTATCACTTGCGATAATAATACCTGCTCCAACGAGGATTTGGGGATATATTCTATTTCCTTCTGATCGTCCATTTGTATGTTGGAATCTAGAATTTTAGCAGCAAAAGCTTATCTTAAAATCTTCAATCTTTCAGGGTCATTGCATTGCTTTGATCGATTTTCACTAAAACCTAACTCGGTGTAATCAAAATTGCCCGGAGTAAAATCCAAAACTTGATTACTAGCAGGAACACCTTTTTGTATTTCAATTTGTGAAATCCCCAAGCCGAATGAGGGTGAATCATCATTAGCCATTGAAGATCAAACAAGTTACCACAAAATAATTTAAAGCATATATGGATATTGACTTGTCTTGGTAAAACTAACTTCAAACCCACATAAACAAACAAGTAATCTCTTTGAAGTAGTTGACAAATTTTAAAATTTAATGCTGAAAGATTATTGTTCAAATTAGTTGAAGTAGTGGAGAAGGAAGTTAATACAAAATATGCAAATATGGGAGCGATTTTAGGGGAGGAATTTGTGGAAAAAAAATAGATGCGTATCTTGGATGAGAGAGGCGTGAATAGAGGAGAGAAAATAGGGTGTACAATTTACAATAAATGTATCACCAGCAAAGATGCGCAAATGGATTTTATGTAATTTCTAGAATAGTAAGGGATATTTGGTAATATGGTGCCTTAAGTTTGGGATTTGTGTCATTTGCCTTTTTATTATTATCAGTAGAATGATTTTTTAACTTAAAACTTAATTAAAAAATAAACTTAAACTTAATGCACACCATGATCTTGAAGATGATGATCTTATAAAGAAACACTATAGAAAACATTTCTATGGCAAAAGGCATTATCGGAGAGGAGAACGAAAGCTTTAGTTGGAAAATTGGTTTTTGCCTCATTGATCTTACTTTACATTATTGTTGTCGTCAGTTATGAAATTGCATAAAGAATATGAAGTAAACCTAATGACTAGAGGATTGACTAATTAATAGATGTTATTACGCAATCTAATATGTTCATCAAACAATCATGGTACAGATGAGATTTATTCTTTATTAAATATTATTAGTTATGGGATTTACGTATTTGGTCCACGAATAAAATGATGGAAAAATGATAAAAATAACACTTCATTCTAAAATAATTTCACTAAACTAGCCCCCAAATTTAAATACTCCTAATTAGCCGTTAAACTAATTCCACTTAATAGCCATCGTTAACAGAACTTTTATTCATGTTTTCCCGCGGATAAGGCCCGCATACTTGCTTCCCACCAAATACAAAAAAGTTTATTTTTTATTTGTTATATAAAAATGACATATTTTGTACAACAATGATACAAATATATATATTTTATAAACCAATGATACAATTTCTGTGTAAATCTTCTACAAATATATATTCTATATAATAATGATATAATTTATACTCAATCATATACAAACTACATATTCCATACAATAACATTTTATGCAACCCTTAGCTTTAATAATTATTTAAATACATATTCTATATAGTAATTATACAGTTTCTATACAATCTTATACATATACATATTATCTTATAATAAATATTTTTTGTACAATAATTGTACAATTTCTATACACATCCTATACAATCTTTAGTTGCAAGAAGTCGATACGCATTATATACAACAATTATATAACTTCTATACAGATCTTATACATATACATATTTTATACAATCATTATACAATTCCTATACACATTCATATAGTTTCTATACATGTATCTTACATAGGTACTTATTCTATATAACAATTATGGATTTTCAATACAATTGTATTTATTTATTTAATTTTTTATTTAAAACAAAAAAAAAGGAAAAGTGGATTTTAGCCTCCCAAAATAAATTGGAGCCAAAAAAAAAAGGGAAAAAAATGGAACAAAGGGTCTAGATGGCCCAAATAGTGAAATGGTCCAGGAAATTGCATGTCATAGATCTAAATATGAGTGACTTTAGATATTTGACACCAAATAAGAATGCCTTTGAAGAATAGCCTTCCTTACTTTTTAATATACTAAAAGTACCATTTTGCCCCTCTACACCTCAACTATATTTTTAAACTTTCCATACTCATTTATCTCTCAAATTTTATTTTTTTATTATTTTCACTCTTTTATTTTTTCTTTACTTTTATTATTCTACTTTTTTTTCCAATTTTAATTTTTTTTCTTTAAATTTATTATTCTATTTTTTATTATATTTACTTTTTATTTTTTCTTTAATTTTAATTTCATGTTTTAATTTATTTTTCTCAACCTTTATTTTCTTCTCTTTTTTCTCAACCATTATCTATTTCTTTATTTTTTTTTCCCTTTTTGAAAATTTATTTGTCTTTAACCTTTATTTTGGATTTTTATTATTTCTCTTTTTTTTTTTACCAGATTTTCCTCATATACTCTTCTAGTTGTTTATCTTTTTCCCTCATTTTCTCAAATACTTTTTCTCTTGCTCCTCTTTCTCTTCAACGAATACTCTTTCTCTTGCTCCTCTTTCTCTTCATCGGACACCTCTCAAATCTTCAAACTCGATTAATAGAAAAAAAAATGAATGTTGCTTCTGATTCCAATTCTTTGGGACTTTTGCCTTCAAACTTAATTGACATCATTGTTGATGTAAGTTTCTACAAAATTCAGTTTATCATTTACATGAATTTTACGTCAATGTCTGAAGAATATGCCAATAATTAGATTTTTCTATTAAGTTTGTTTAACACTTTAATGTAACCACTTTGTTCTAATTTTGTAAAGTGAAATGACTTGAGAATTAGCTTACAATGAGGTACGATTAGGACTATTTTTTAGATAAGCTTCAAAGTGTCTGCGGTAGGCCATTTACAACTTGTTTTCCTATTTTGTGCATGTTTTTATGTGTATCTCAGATACTGTGCTGCCAAAGGTGTTAGTGTGTTTATTTATTCCATTGTCAGTTAAGGCTAACTTGGAGTGTCTATATATGTATTACTATAATCCTCTCCTCTTTAGACAGTGGAAAATTTGTGTGGAGGAGAAGATAGAGAGAGAAGGGAAGTGGGGGTAATAGGAAAACAAGTCATTGATTGTAAGAAATGGAGGTAGATAATAAGTTACCTATGAAAGAAAAATATGTTTGAACTAGTCAGCACATGAAACATTTAAGCTGTATATTGTTAATGTTATTAGTTGGACAACTGGATACTATCCTTAGAGCAATATCAGATCTCTTAGAGTCGATACACCCAACGTTTTGCTTTTATTGTCATATCGGGAGTTAATCCATGTATTGCCTATGAAAAATTGATAGTGGATTCCTCTTAAATGATTGAGGTAGATGCTAGGTGATATATCCGAATGATAGAGCTAATAGAGCTAGAGTAGGAGCTACAACAACTATAGCACAACACTTTTCTTAGTATTGAAATTTGTACATGATGAGTTGTAGAAAATCTAAAAGAGAAAAATACAAGTGTGAACTGATAAGTGGTGAGTCTATTTGATAGATATTTATTGTCATCCCAAAGTACAATTAGCTATTTAAGTTGTATACGGTCTTGTTCATCCCTCAATTTGTAAGTAATTCAGAGTAACAGTTGAATTTGTTTAGTATTGTAGGCTAAGGTCGACCAAATAATGAAATAAATAATACTAACTCACTTTATGAAAGCAATATAGGCCAGTGATAGCTTGTTTTTCTATTTTGTGCATGTTTTTATGTGTGTCCCAGATATTGTGCTGCTAAAGATATTAGTGTATTACTTTATTCCTTTTGTTCTTTTTTATTTTGGTTAGAAATCATCTCTATAAGATTCTAGCTTGGCTATTTGTGCTTTTTGGTTGTTTCCTTCGGCCGTTGTGCTTATAAGCCTCCAGCTTTATGTTTTTTATATTATCAATGTGCTAACTAGTTGGATTGGTTTCAGTTATTACTTAATATACATATAATAAGCACTTAATAGTAGACTGTCGATTTGCCACTTTGTGATTATTGCTTAGCTTTTAGGAGAGTGTTGGGTTTGTGCACAACTTCTTCAGCTTACCCTCAACGGCTCAACTTTGTCTCTAGCACTTGCTGAAGTTGTTGGACCCTGGTGATGGGTTGAACTTGTACACACCTTGACTAATATTCTAATTCTTTGGGGTACCTGCCAACAACAAGTGTTGGGTAACTCTATCCATCAAGGCTAGAATAGATAGGAAGAAATCACCTAGTATTTTTGTCTTCACTGAATTTTGGACATGAGACCTCGTAGTTCCCAAACACTTCATTGACTACTTGACCAAAGTCTCACACCCTTACTCTTGGGTGCAATAAGGAAATGCTTTCTCTTGTAATTATTATTCTTTTGATATTTGTGTTTTAATAACCAAAAAATATCGCAGGTTAATAATCCACATACTGAAATGACTCTCAAAGGAGTGTGTTTAGTTTGGTTTACAGACTTGAATCTGGAGAACATCTAGCTTTAGAAGGCTAAAAACAGAACATTTAATTGTTCACCCTGTTATCGTTAAAAACTTTTCACAAGGAAATTTTATGGTGTTATTGAGTGTATTAAACATGTTTTCCTATTTTGGTTTAATTTATGTTTTGTTGTTGATTAGTTGAACTATGTTGAATTGCTTCTATGAATGACACCATGTTAAGGCTTCATTTACATTGCGTAAGCATGTAGAACTACAAAAGTGAATAACGAAGTTAGGACCTCCTTTTAGTAGAAGAAGTTGATTTTTTTTCATTCATGTGTGAAAAAAAACGATTAGTGAAAGGAACAACATGAATTGTTGCTTGGACTTATCTACAACTTTGCAGGACCTGTAATGACAAATAAAAAGTAGAATCACTGGAAGCTTATTGAGTTAAGGTCTTCATTTTCAAAAAGAGTGGGAAGATTATGTAATTGGGCAAACTATTTGTATTTAATGTACATATTTGTGATTTCTGGTCCTTTTCTCCGCTATTGTGCTTATAAGCCTCTAGCTTCATGTTCTTTACATTGTCAATGTAATAAATAGTTGGATTTGTTCCAGTTATTACTTAGCTTAAATACATATAATAAGCACTTAATAGTAAGCTATTGATTTTTCACTTTGTGATTATTGCTTAGCTTTTAGGAGAGAGATGGCTTTATGCACATCTTCTCCAGCTTACCCTCAACGGCTTAACTTGTTCTCCAGCGCTTGCTGAAGTAGGCAGGAAAGTTGGACACTTACTAATAGCTCATAGAATTTTTTCTAGTCTTGCCTCTAGGGCAAGAGTTATAGATCATCTGCCAAATCAGTAGTGTCAACTCTTGCCCATAGGGCACAACTTGTTTCTTTGTGATCTAAAAGTCTTGCCTCTTGGGAAAGAGTTATAGATCATTTACTAAATCAATAAAGGCTATGCTAGAGTCAAATCTTGCCCACGGGGCATAACTTTTATCTGGGTGGACTTTGTGTTACTCTCTTTTTCTTTAATATTGAATATATCTTTATTATTTTACTATTCAAATCATAATTTAATGTTGAATTTCTAACTTACTTTAGTAATCTTTCTTTATTTTTTTACAATTTTAATGCAGAGAGTGACATCTTCTATTAAGACTCATCTTGATACTTCTTTAGATGGGATTATGAGCCGTATTATGGTAATTTTCACATTAGATTTATTACTCAATAGAAACAACATCATTATATCAATAATTGTGTTGTTGACATTATTTTTTTTATATAGTCTCTAGAATCCAAGTGTGATTCTATTGTGGAACTTATTCAGAGGTTACATAAATCATGTGATGGATAAGGTGTTGGCATTGTGAATTTCAAGGGGGTGAATGAAACGCAGGAACAAAATGTGTCTATTCTTGAAGATGAAGTCAAGTTTGAAACCAGTTTTCAGATTTGTGCCAAGCTTCAAAGTGGAGAAATTAATCTTTCAACACCTTCTGATGACTTGCTTTCTAGGAAAATAAAGCGGTGCGAAGTATTAGATGAAGATTATGGCCCTAGTTTTACTTTAATAACTCAAACGCCACCCGATGTTTCTGATCATATTTTTATAAAAGATGAATTTTGTACTGCTGAAGATGTGGAAAATTCTTAAGAGGATTTAAGTTTGTCTTTTGTTTCTTTATGATGTTTAAAGATAGTCACTCAAGTTGTAATTGACAGTGTTTACTTTTAACTAATTTGCCATGATTTCTGCTTATCCTTTTGTAAATTATTGCATTATTTTTTCTTGTTTTATTTTTCTTTTTAGTTTATTACTTTCTCTTTCGACTTTTTAATATCAAATTTTGGATCTTGATCTTTTTTACTTGTGAGTTTATTTTTTTCAAGTTATATAAAGGTCATGATATATTCTCTTTTTTGAGTTATCAACTTATGTTAGAGTATCTCATAAGTTACACATAGTGAAATGGTGTAAATTGTTTCACATATATTAATTTTTTGAAAATTTTCTACGATACATTTTTCCTCTATGGAAAGAACTACATAAAATTCAATTAGTTAGACTTAGTGAAATAGTATAATTTTTGTCCTTGAAATATTTGTTGATTTTTTTAAAGACCTTGACCTATGTTTTGTCTATAAGGTAACTATTACGACATGTTATGTCTATGGGTCTCAACTTGTTCCTTTAAAACACCTTGGATAACTCTTCTCGACATGATTCATAGAGTATCTCATAAGTTAGACATTGTAAAATTATGTAAATTATTGTCCATGAGGCATACGTTAATTTTTAAAATGTCAACTCTTGCCCATGGGGCACAACTTGTTCTTTTGTGATTTAAAAGTCTTGCCTCTAGGGCAAGAGTTATAGATCATCTATCAAATCATTATAGACTTAGGCAAAGTCAACTCTTGCCCATGAGGCACAACTTGTTCTTTTGTGATATAAAAGTCTTGCCTCTAGGGCAAGAATTATAAATCATTTGTCAAATCATTATAGATTTAAGGCAAAGTCAACTCTTGTCCATGGGGCACAACCTGTTCTTTTGTGATTTACAAGTTTTACCTATAGGGAAAGAGTTATAGATCATTTGTCAAATCATTACAGACTTAAGGCAAAGTCAACTCTTACCCGGGGGGCACAACTTGTTCTTTTGTGATTTAAAAGTCTTGCCTCTAGGACAAGAGTTATAGATCATCTGCCAAATCATTACAGACTTAAGGCAAATCCAACTCTTGCCCATGGGACACAACTTGTTCTTTTATGATTTAAAAGTCTTGCCTCTAGGGCAAGAGTTATAGACCATTTGTTAAATCATTACAGACTTAAGGCAAAGTCAATTCTTTCCCAAGGGGCACAACTTGTTCTTTTGTGATTTAAAAGTCTTGCCTCTAGGGCAAGAGTTATAGATCATCTGCCAAATTATTACAGACTTAAGGTAAAGTCAACTCTTGCCCATGGGGAATAACTTATTCTTTTGTGATTTAAAAGTCTTACCTCTAGGGAAAGAGTTATAGATCATTTGTCAAATCATTACAGACTTAAACCAAAGTCAACTCTTGCCCATGAGTCACAACTTGTTCTTTTGTGATTTAAAAGTCTTTCCTCTAGACAAAGAGTCATAGATCATCTACCAAATCATTACAGACGTAAGGCAAAGTCAACTCTTTTCCATGGGGCGCAACTTGTTCTTTTGTGATTTAAAAATCTTGCCTCTAGGGCAAGAGTTATAGATCATTTGTTAATTTATTACAAACTTAAGGCAAAGTCAAATCTTGCCCATGGGGCACAACTTGTTCTTTTTTTATTTAAAAGTCTTGCCTCTAGGGCAAGAGTTATCGATCATCTTCCAAATCATTACAGACTTAATTAAGAAAAAGTCAACGCTTGTCCATGGGGCACAACTTTTATTTTGGTGGACTCCGTGTTAGACATTATAAAACTATACATCGTAAGTTAGACATTGTTAAATTACATTGATACAAACTAATAATGTCTACTCTTACCTACGTGACATAACTTATTTTGTTGGGTCTAAATTTTCCTCTTGCAGAACATTAGCTAATTTAATACAGATTAATAGTGTTAACGTTTTTCCATGAGGCACAATTTAAGATATATTATTTTATTAAAAATCAATTATTTTTTAAATGACATAATTTATTTGCACCAAGTTTAAGTTAAAAATACATTTTTGTACGAAAAAAATATTAAAACTATTTTACCCTCTGCACAAAGCTAAAGGCAAGATAAATTTCATCTCAAAGCTCAAAAGCGTCGGATAAATATAGTACATTTTGTACCAAAAAAATAAAGGTAAGTACATTTTGTAATATAGTATAGTACAAATGAAATGACATTTTGAGTTTCGGATTTATGACAAGTTTCATAAAGATAAAAAAATTTCATTTCAAAGCTTGAGCATTGGATTTACGACAAACTTCTTAAAGCTACAAAAAAATCTCATCTCAAATCTTGAGCTTCGCTTTTACAACACATTTCATAAAGCTACAAAAAGATTTCATCTCAAAGCTTGAGCTTTGAATTTATGACACATTTCATAAAGCAACAAAATATTTTTATTTGGGGCTAAAATTTGAAAGTCAGCCTGATTTGGATCTATTTCTGAGATTCTCCCTTCACTGTCTTCGTTCATTAAAGAGTTAATAAAATAAGGTGGTTCAATTCATACTTCAAAACAACTACTTGGAGTCAATTTCTTCCCATGCTTCGCAAGCTTATCAGCTACATTGTTGTGTCTCCTAGATTCATGCCCAGACTGAGGAGAAGATCCCTACAAGAGAGGGTTAAGTTATTGTTAGTTTGTGTGAGTTGATCCAAAGAGTTGATTACCTCTAGGAAATCCGTGGCAATTTCCAGATAAGAGACCTACATATTATTAGCAATAATAAGGCCAAAGAATATACTGGTGCATTCGACTTCTAGAGGTGAATGGACATTAATTCTAGCTCTCTAACCATTCACCTAGGATCCAAGTGAGTCACAAAAGACCCCCCAGCACCCCCAACCTTAGTTAAGTGATTATATGAACCATCAAAATTTAGTTTTAGGCCTTTATCAGGGGGTTTCCAAGTTGAGTGAGTTTTGGACCTACACGAGGAGGGTTCGTAGCTAGGAAGATGAATTCCGCAGCTCGAGCAAACGCGGTGGAAAGAGGAATATTAATTTTTGAGTTGTTGTAAAGGTTATGGTTTCTAATGAGCCATATATTCTACATATAAAAGGGAAAGGCGTCTTTTCAGGCTATTCAATTATTTACTGGAGGTGCATGGATTTTGCTACACATTTGCAACCAGTCTGCGCAGTCAAAGGTTGTGATTGACTAGATATGTTGGAGAAGGTGCATTTGATTCCAGAACTTTTGAACGCTGGGACATTGAATACATATATGTTGCATGGTTTCAGGCGTATTGGATAGAGCTCAGTTAGACCAGGCATATTCCAGAGGCATATTCCAGACTGGTTAATACTTGACACAAAAAATGTTGTGAAACATACTAATGAGCAAGTATCTCTGGCACATTTAACATTAATCAACACAGTCCCATTATTTCATTGTATTACTAATTCAAACAATCTTACAGAATTATTGAGTCTAATTTACAAACTGACAAATCTCTCGGAGAAAGAAATACATAATTTAGATCAACAGTGATTACATGCCATTACACGTCGATTGAAAGATGATCAATCTTTAAAGGAACTTTACTTTTCTATGTTCAGAAATCCTATAGTATTACAGATGGTGAAAATATTAAAATCATTTTCACACATTGAAGTGAATTGGGGTTAGTCAAATAAAGATGTCTCTTCATTAATCTCTAATATTGAGTCATTGTATGTTAAGCAACTGATCCTGTCAAGAAGAGACACAGAGAACAATAAGAACAACGCGAAAATCAGATGACTAACCAGAAATCTGATGCTACTGATACATAGCAAACTTGAGCGTTCATGATAGCTAAAAGTGACAAAGATCAAAACTTTTTCAACAGATTAGACTTCTGGAGTTCCAGAACAACAAAGAAACTAGGATATACTTACGAATTACCCCAATTGGAATATCAAAAATATCGTTATTATTGATTTGGATGTGGCTCGCTTCCAGGCAGAAACTGCTGAAGGAGCAAAGCTCAAGTCCAACTGGATGACTATTGGTTTCTTAAAAAAATATATCCCTAATTTAAACAACATACTGTATAGTGAAATCTCACCATTGGATCTTGATTCTTTGCAGCTAATGGCTACTTTTTGAAAAAATTCCTTGGTAAAATTTATATTTTTTTGCAAATCACTGTAAACTACAAAGGAATGTGAAATTCTTAGTATAACATTCTGTATGAGCAACCAGAATATTAGACTGGTAGAATTTAGGGGTCTAATATGTCAACTCTTACTTATTCAAAGAAATTATAAACAATTCTAGGGAAAACTTCTTCTCAGGATAACTTTTATTTCAACATTACTAAACATCATCATAATTTGATGTTGCAAAGCCATTACCTTTTGTTTTCTTTTCACTTTCAATCGTATTCCACCTTTATGTTTATGTTTAAAATATCCATCTAGGATCTCATTTGTTTTAATTCACCATCTTCTGGTTTCCTCACATTTTGACATTTTTTCCGCGTCTTTATAGCAAAAAGGATAACATCAATTCGTTCAATAACTACTCTGGAGCATTCCTACCTCCCTCATATTTCCTAACCTATATTGTTCCGCTCACTTAAAACCAAATTGGGCTTTAACTGGATATTTCACTGCCTTTCTAGGGAACGAGTTAAATGTTTAATCAATTTTCTCCCTCTTATTTTTCTTCATATTCATGTAGACAAACATATGTAATTTAAAAAGCAACTCCAATCAAATATTCCAAGAAAACCTTTTTCAGAGTCAGAATCCTCCCCTTTAGAATCCTTCAAGATCTAAAACAGCCTAATAAAGATCCATCCTAATTTTTCTTCTCATTCCTTGAGTAAATACAAAAAGCTAACTCTTGCAAGAGAGTTCAACATTTCTTTTTCCCTCTTCTTCACAAACAAATCAGTTTCTACTTCGGTATACATGCATATGTAGCATTATATCATAACAAAACTAAATGCAATAGAGCCAGTTTCTAGAGAAAAGACTATACTGCTACTAAAGCAAAAGATACCATGCTTCATAGTTAAAGATGGATCTTGGTCATCTACATAACCAATCACCTTTGCTGGTATTCCTGCCACCATACTGTAAAACCAAAAGAAAGGCACATCACAACCAGTATTCCATGCAGTATCAGAACTCCTTTACAGATAAACCAGAAGTATAAAATATATAGTACTCAACCTGTAAGGAGGAACATCCTCCATTATAAGAGAATCTACACCAACCATTACACCTTCCCCTACTTTTATATTTCCAAGTATAGTTACATTAGCTCCAATAAGTGCACCTTGACCTATTTTGGGATGTCTATCACCAATTTCTTTCTCGGTTCCTCCTAAGGTTACACCTTGCACAAAATATACTTAGGTGAATAAGAAATTCAGATTATCTTCAAGGATTGAGGGAGTACATATGAACTTTCATATGAGAGTCAAGTTGCCCAGCTTATATAGCATAGACTGATAATAGTCCAGGTGATGGAATGAATTATTTAGGTAATAAATGCATAATACTTCCTTCTCCTTTCACGTAGAAGGATCCCATTAGTTACCACTTCTGTACATCGCTAGAGATCACTACACAAAAACTATACTATTGCCCTTCAGTTCAGAACTTTATGACAGGCTTCCCACTGTGCCCACAACAACATTTCCTTTCTGGTGGGTGTATGAACTGATTCTTATATACGTAGTTTGGCATAAGAGAAATGCAAGGCTGTCCAACAAACAGAGACAACTAGAGACGCTTGCAAGCAAGGTAGCTTCATAGTTTATGTTCAAGTTATAGAAACAATCAAACTTATTTTTGTACCACCTCGGCCTTATACGTTTGGCCTTCCCAAAAAATATTTCGATCAACGTTAACTCCCATATTAACAGCCTTTCCGTCCAAGATCAAACCCCCGCAACTACTAAAATACAATTATAACCACAGTAACAAACTCCCCACAACCTATTCGACACAATTCATCATCATCTTTGAACAATTCCTCATCATCTTCTAATGCTAATTATACCACTAGTTTGAAATACTTGAAACTAATTTCTTGTACCACCTTGACCTTATACGTTTGACCTTACCAAAAAAAATTGTGATCATCGTTAACTCCCATATTAACAGCCTTTTCCTCCAAAACCAACCCTCGACAACAACTCAAACACAATTATAACCGCAATAACAAACACCCCAAAACTTGTTTGACACAATTCCTCAATGAAAAATATGTTACTACAACAACAGCATAGCCCAACTTCAGCTTACGTTCACCTCCTCAAAAATCAAATCAATATGTGAATTATATAACGAGCTAAAATTTACCGCAATGCATCAATAAGCTAAAATTATCACAATGAATTTTGATGATGAAATTCATACCTGAGAAAACCTAACGGCTAAAGTCGATTCTACAAATTTGGAAGAAAGAGCGGAAGAAAGAGATTTAAGAACAAATATATTGGAGTAGGGGTAATTTCGTCCAAAAAAATATGAGTTAACAAGTTAAGGCTATTTTAACAAAGTCTTTTTATTTGGGGCTAAAATTTGGAAACCACCCTAATTTGGATCTATTTTTGAGAATAACCCAAAATAGTCAGCAACCCAAAATTAGAATGGCCAATATATGAAATTACTTGGGCTGACTGGCCATGTAATGTCCAATTACCCATATATAGGCCATTAATTTTGAAAAGAGTCAACCCTGTTTTTTCCCAAAAATAATAAGTCTTGCATTCTTCCACTTGGTCCATTGACCATATAACATTAACATTTAATAACATAAAATTTAGTTATGGGTAAAATAAATTTATGGGAAAAGGCATCATTTCCACCTCATACTATACAAGAAAAGTCTAAGCTACACCTAAATTATATAAGTGACCTATTACACACCTTAACTATATAAAAGTGATATTATTACCTCCCCGCGACCCCCATTCTAAGGCGCGTGTGTTACACTTATTTTAGGTGCATCCAGCCTATTAAATAACAAAAGTAAACAGCTAAAAACATTAAGGGAAAATGCATCGTTTCCACCCCAAACTATAGTCGAAAAGTCGAATCCACACCTAAACTATATAAGTGACCTATTACACACCTTAACTATAAAAAAGTGATACTTTTTACTGACGTGGTGCTGACGTGGCAGCGCGTATAAAACACTACACCACATGCAAGTGGTGGTAGCTTGACAGGGTGTAAATAGTTTCACTTTTTTATAGTTTAGGTGTGTAATAGGTCACTAGTATAGTTTAGGTGTGGCTTCAAATTTTTGGGTATAGTTTGGGGTGGAAACGATGCCCTTTTCCCTAAATTTATTCTATAATGTCCACCATGCATACCTCAATATGAAAAATCACAAATGCTAGTGATGGCAGTTATACATAATTTTTGTGCGATACACTCCCTTCTACATACTACTACATTAGCAAATTATCATAGAAAGTTCATAATCTATAAACATTTAACACTATGGTTCACCATCAGTGGCGGAACCGAAAATTTGCTAAGAGTGTTCAAATTTTAAAGGAGTGAATAATTTTTTTAACCGAGTTGATGCACAAAATATGTTTTCCCACTCATGAGTAGGTGCACCCTAGGGTGCGTGCATAACTTTTTTATTCATAATTTTTAAATAGAAATCAATCAATAAACAAGAAAATAAAAATTAAAATCTAGGGAGTGTTTAGTACGGTGAAAACATTTTTTAGGATTTTTCCCTTATTTTTCATGTTTTGTTAGTCAAAATAGTTTGAAAAATATTGTTCTTTAGGAAACAAGCTTCTAAAAAATAAGAAAAATTACTTTCCTAATGAAAGTAGATAAACAAGTTTCATAAGTAATTAAATCATATCAACACTTATAATTATAAAATATAGTAAAAAATATGTTAATGAGTCTAAAATTAAAAGAAGAAAAAAAGTTCAAATATGTCATCGAACATTGAGAAAAGACTTATCTATACCATCCATTTAAAAGTTGGCTCATTCATGCCATTGCCGTTAAAAAAATGTAATAGTCTAGTTTGGTTGTTTTCCGAAAAACCATTTTGTACACGTGGTCAACAATGATTCGTCCACGTCATTAATTAAAGGAGCCAAGAAAATTTTAAGGGAAAAGACTCAAATATGCCATTGAATTATCAGAAATGGCTCATTTATGCCATCAGTTAAAAGTTCGGCTCATTCATGCCATCATCTTTATAAAACCAGCCCATCCATGTGATTACTTTTTAACGATGAGTTTTCAAAAATAGCTTTACCACGTGGCTTTTTATTAGAGGTACACGTCATTAATTAAAATAAATCAATATTAGTTTTGAAATATCTTAGACCCATCAAAAAGAACCAATCCATTTAACATAATCTGACCCACACCCATTAAAGTATTTTTTTCTACAGCAACAACTATTTTTCTAATCAGAAAAAATAGTGATTACTGTATATCCTTTGGCTATTTCTTGTTAATTCTAAATCATTATAAATGTTATGCTTAACAGAAGCCTCAAAAGTTCTATCCTATAGTAACTTTTTTTTTATCCTACAGTTGCTGATTAGTTGTAATTCCAGTGACTCCAATATATACTCCAAAGTTGCAAGAAAAGAAACCAATGAACGATTAGGGCAAGTAAGAAAAAAATGGAGGCGTGCAAAATGGAACTTCTCCATTCTCTCATCACGAATTATAGGATCATACATGGTTGAAAAACGATTTTCAAATAATGGCTTAAAAGAAGTCCGCTATCCCAACTATTTTGCCATTTATATGGGACAACTTATTCCATCACTATGGTATAAATGGTTGGACAAATAATCCCGATACTAACTAATTTAAGATATTTTAAAATTAATATAGATTTATTTTAATTAATTAAGTGGACCTCTAATAAAAGGCCACGTGACAAACCTGTTTTTGAAAACCCACCATTAAAAAGTAATCGCATGGATGAGCAGGTTTTAGAACGGCGATGACACGAATGAGCCGAACTTTTAACTGATGGCATAAATGAGTTATTTCTTATAGTTCAATGGCATATTTATGCCTTTTCTCTTATTTCAATTAATGACATAGACCTCTAATAAAAGGCTATGTGACACAGCTATTTTTCAAAACCCACCGTAAAAAAGTAATGACATGAATGAGCTGGTTTTATAACGGCGATGGAATGAATGAGCCAGACTTTTAACTGATGACATAAATAAATTATTTTTGATAGTTCAATGACATATTTGAGTTTTTCCCCTTAAAAAATTAATTGAAAGGGTCTAATAAGAAAAAGAATAGGTATGTAGTATTTTAGTAAAATATGGCCCAAGAATCCACGTGTCGGGCCCAACAAAAAATTAAAGAACAAACCTCCAGGTTGCAAATGAACACCCACCACAGGACTATCACCCTCAGTTAATTCTAATGGTGTTCGTTTTTTGTATATATCAGTATAAAATAGAATATTTTACTTGTATACATGATTTAGTTTTTTGACAAAGGGTATTTCGTTGACCACCTTTGCTTGATTGTGGCTCCACACCTGTTCGTAAAAATGTCTCGTTGGGACTTATTCGATAATATCTCAAAACAATAATCATCAATATGAGAAACAAAAAAATTATTAATGTATATCAGACACACATTATTGATCTCAGAGTATTAAAATATCATAAACGCATCAACCATAAGTACAGTCAAGACTCATTCTTTAAACATGTTCTTTAAATGTCTTTGGTTGTATGTACTTCGCTAACGAATATGCAATCATTATATCAATTTTCATATTCTCTAAATGACATTTTGTTTCTAAACTTCTTAATATTCTGAAATTATTTGGAACTAAAAGTTCATTTTTAATCACGTATGAGAATTTTTCTTTTCTTTTAGATAATTTGGTATACCCTACATCTTAAGATTAATCAAATCGATCTATGCTCAAACATCCTTAAAATCATCTATATCTTGTGGATTAGAAATTGTGTCCAATTTTTTTTATAGAACAAAGGATTGTTTGGTTGTTGATTAGGAGGTGATTTATTTATGTATTAAATCATGCATAACTTGTACAATATTTGGTTGCATTTTTACTAGTACACAATTCATCACACCAAATACGGTGCTAGTTTGTAATTTAAATACTGCATAACTAATACAAGTATAACTAATACAAGTGACAAACAAAGCCAAGTACATGGGTCTCCTAGGCTATTACACCTACTAGTTTAGCCGCACGTGGCCCGCACGTGTAACGTTTGCTTATTTAAAATTAAATAATTTTATCTATTACGGAGATTTTAATAAAGTGTAAACGTTTAAATCACATTTCAAAGATCCTTCACACTTTAATATAATAATGTAAACCTAAACATATATTTTAGTATAAGCTCATATATATATTTTACCACCAGAAATTCTAAGTGTTTGATGGATCATTACTTTTGCGTTTGTCATATAGTATCTTTTTACCTTGTTGTCAGACTCTAATAGAGACACATCAATTTGAACCATATATGTGGTATGGTTTATCTTTTTTTTTTTTCTATATTTAAAATCTTTTCTTGTTTTTAAAGTCAAATCTTTACAAAATCATTGATTTCATTTTAATTATGTACTTAAAACATTTAAAAATTTGATAATTCTTTAATTTTTCTTATTCTAATATTTTCATATTTATATTTATATTTTTTAAATCTTCTTAAAATCAAATTTAGCTCATTTAGAATTCTTAAACTAATGGAAAAAATATTAGTTGTCATTAATTCTAATAACTTCTAATAAGGAAAAGTTTTATCATAAGTATATTTAATTAATTTTCAATTCTTAAATATTAGGAAAAATAGTGAAAAGACGATTTTGTCTAAAATAATGAATTTTAATGAAGGACAAAAAATTCAAACAACATTTTCAAGACCCTTCACGCTTTTAATATATTATAAATTATAAATATAGATATAGATTATTATACTTACATATAAGAGAGGATCTTGATTTTGGTAGTCATCACAAGGAGTTTTTTGGTATTTCAATTTTTTTGTGAAATAAAATTATTACACATGGCAATTAATAGTGTCTTTTAATTACATATTTCCATTTTCACCACTATTCTTTTTATTAAAACTATTCCACTTGAATTTTTATAATTGATTTTTTCTTGCCACTTGTTGGGTAGTCCTCACAAAACTTTTTATTTGCTTCCTTTGGCTCTTTCTTTTGTCCTTTCTATTTTTATTTTACAATTTATTTTTTCTTATTTTTTTGACACTCAATTCTTTTTCTTTTAAGTTTATTTTTTACATGAATCTTTATGATTGGTGTATTTGGGGTCTTTGACATTGTTACATTTCAATTATGATTTTTAAATTTTATGATTTTAAATTAAAGATGCACTCCTATCTCACATTAGTTGTCCACTAGCCTCTTCATATACTCTTACGTAATCATATATAAGAGGAATAGTTTTACGAATTTTTGTAGAAAAATTATAAGCTTGCATACACTTCAAAAAGAATTTCAATTGTAAGGGTAAAACAAAAAATATTTTAATTGATTCTCTTTTGTTTTGCAATTTGACAAATAATTTGGGGCTATTATTTTTGGTAATGTAGACAATTATTACGAGATGGACGGAGTATTTAATTTTTAAATCTTGTGTCTTAGACTTTCCATGTAGAATGTTAGATTTGAAAAAACTTACTAAATATAGAAAAAGCGTCTCTTTCTGGAACATACTAAAGAAAAGTAAGATATTTAAATTGAGATGAAGGAGTAGCAAATTTTAAAACCAAATATAAGACTGTTGAATTTTTACATAACCAAAACCTTATATAAAATTGTTACTATTTATTAAAGTAAAGTAATGAAGATTACTTTTTATTTATAGATGAAAATAATTTTATAAGGAGTATATCAAAACGAAAAGGCGAAATAGTCTCGTGGATCCCTGTACTTGTTCTTGTTTGTAAAGTGAACACTTCTACTTAGCCTTTTGTCATCTGAACCCTTCAACCCAACAAAATTCAACATTTTGAACCCTTGTTATGCATATGTGGCATTAAATTGCTGAGTTGGCAAAAAAGTGTCTGAGTTTCCAAAACTCGTATTTACACGCATTTTTTAGCATGTGGTCCGGTATTTTAAAATATTTTAAAAAAATTTAAAATAATAAATTTAAAAGAAATTAAAAAAAGGTTTTAAATTTCATCCCCCTCCCCCCGTCCAGTATCCCTCACCCCCTTCCCCCATCCCCCACCCCGTCCAGCACCCCCACCCCGTCCAGCACCCACCCCCACCCTCCTCACCCCGACCAGCACCTCCCCCCATCTCCCCCCACCCTCGTCCAGCACCCCACCACCCCGTTCAAAATTCCCCCCTCGTCTAGCAACCCCCACCCCCATCCATCATCTTCTTCATGGGTCGCCTCCCCCTGGGGTTAACCAAAATGGGTGTAAGGGGTTTGGATTGAAATTTTAAAAATCGATCTATTTTGGGTTGAAATGGTGGAGGAGATGGATAATGATCATAAGTGGCGGTTGTAGGAGAACCAGGGGAGGAAGAAATGGTATTGAAATTTGATACGGGTACAATCATGATCGGGGTCTAATGAGTCAAGACTCGAGCTCGGGGGGCCTGCCTATCCAAGGAACAAGCTTTGAAGTGTAGAGAACAAGTCCCACAAGCTCCAAAACTGTTCATTGTTCATCCGCGTTGATTGTTCATCCGCCCTTTGCAAGGGTTTTTTAGTCATTTGTAATAAGTTAACCTTGGTATAAATAGAACCTCATTAGTTCATTTTTGGGAGATTTTTGGAGAATATATTTTGTAGCCTCTTTGAGAGTTTTTAGCAAGGTGGAATCCTTGGACAAAGTGGAATCCTTGTGTTGATCATTTGCTTAGAAACGGAGATTATTTGGGAATTCCGGTTCCCTTGAGGCCACGTAAGAGATAGGTTTAGGTTATGTGTGAAATTAAAGGTCCAAAAATGGAATAAGCTTTTGGGTTGTTAATATTATACCATCCCTTTGTCTATCTATCTATCTTTACTTTATTGTAATCGTTTGTCTATATCTAGTGTAATCCGTTTGTGTTCTTGTCTTGTAACCGTGTGTTGTTGTTATTGCATCTTTTTCATCAAGTGTTGTTGCTGTTTTAGTGTGTTTTACTCTTGTTATCACTCCCCTTTTTGTTCTTCTTGCTAATCCGAGAGAGGTCATCAAAAGGGTCCATAGTTCTTAAACTAGTGGACTGATTTTGGTGTTTGTGTTGTTGTGTTCTTGGGGAGTTTGGTATCAAAATTAGAAGAATTTTCTTGAGATCCCTTGTGACCGATAATCCATTCGGTGGCTTTGATAATATCGCCACCGATTGCCGTCTAAGCTTCAGCGGCGATGTCGTCGAAAAACCCCATGCTTATAAGCTGCTACTCAGCCATAGTGTTGGTTATGTTTCCCACTTACGCTTGGTGCTATTTGGTGGATGATGAAAAATTTATCAAGGACCTACCCCCCGCCCCCCCGAACTCCCGTCTAGCACCCCCACCCCACTACCACATCAGTCAAACCCACCCCCCAAATATAATATATAAATTTATAATATTATCAATTTTTAATTTATTATATAAATTTTGTAATAGTATGAAAGAGAAATGAAATTTTAAATTTTATCAATTTATTTTTTAATAATAAAAAATAATAAATTTTTTAATATTATAAACTTTTATTCAGTATTTTTAATTTAAAATTATTTTTAAAAAATGTAAAATTTATAAATTTTATAATGTTAAAAGAGAGATGAATTTTATTTTAAAAAATAAAATTTTAATTTATTATTTTATTATTTTATTATTTTATTTTTTGTTTGATATTATTGATTAATAATCCAATAAATTAAATAATGATGATATTATGACATGTCAGTGACGTGGATATGACGTGACAATTGTTTTTAGGAGAGTGAATCACACACATGGTCAGAAGGGTTCAAAATGTTGAATTTTGTTGGATTGAAGAGTTCAAATGGCAAATGGCTAATAGTAGTGTCCACTTTGCAAACGAGAACAAGTACAGGGATCCACGAGACCATTTCGCCAAACGAAAAATACTATAAATATGAATAAGAAAGCCAATTAGATTACTCTTCATAATTTTTTTTCATTATAAATTTATGGCAAAATTTAGTAATAGTGAAAATTTATGAACAATATATTTTGATGTGCCATTAGGTTTTATTAATTATAATTAAAAGAATATAATACAATTAAGTTTTTAAATTAAAATATTATTATTTTTATATTTAGAATTTGGGTCCGGGCTTAGCACAGGCCACGGATAACTAGTAGATTATAGATATAGATATAAATTAGTTTATGTTGGATGGTAGATGGAACAACTAATTCATTAATAGTTAAATCAACATAATTATTCTATGCATTACTAAAAAGTGCATAACTCTAACCAACAACCAAACTACCAAGTATCGAATTGTGGACTACATATCTTGCTCCTTTTCTTCTGATGTGGTCATCGTTCTTTTTTTAAACTCCTCCAGGTCCCTCTGGTACCTTTCCTTGTCTTCCATCCCATAGATTTGATATACCTGTAGTATGTATAGACCAACCATAGTATCAATATCTAAGGGCAGTCTGGTGCACTAAAGCTCCCACTATATGCGAGATTCATGGAAGGGGCATACCACAAAAGTCTATTTTACGCAGTCTTACCCTAAATTTTCGAAAGAGATTGTTTCTATGGCTTGAACATGTGACCTCATGGTCACAGACAAAAATTTTACTAGTTACTCCTAGACTCCCCTTCAATCAATATCAATGTCCCTATATAATCTAATTTTTGCTTAATGGTCGAGATTGAGTATACAACAACTATGCTTCAATCACAAGCTAGTTGGGGACGAATATATGAATCTTTCATTGTCCATGTCACTCAAGATCCTACGTTCTCAATTTATTAATTATAAATCTTTATAATACCGGATGGTACTAAATGATCGAGTTTGACCATGCGTACCTTTTTTTCTTCAGGAGATAGATTGTACCAAGATTGAGCAATCTTCTTTGTGAATTCCTTATCTCTACGCAAACGAAGAGATTTGAGCATGGAATGCTGTTCAGCAAAGAAGAAGTTGTATCCACTCCTATTAGATTTTGGGAGATTAGCGTCTCTCCTCTTCCTCCTCTTGTTCCCCAAACCTGACTTGGAAGGTGCAACTGAGTTACAAGTTTGTCCAGATAGTCTGGAAGAAGATGACGGAGCTTGTTGGTATTGATGGTAAACTACTCCATTAAGAACTTCAGATCCAAGTTTGATGGATACGAGATAACCATCGTCAAATTTGCCATAAATTGTCCCTTCTGCTTGGAAACTCATTGATCCTAAATACACATGAGAATATCAGAACAATCAATGTGAGAAACCATTGAGTTATGTAAAATGAACAGTCATGTGGACGAACCATTCCAGGTTCATTCAAGGAATTTGATGAGTCACACCTTAAGTAAGTTTCAGCACCATTTCAGTACAATTTTCAGCATAATTTAAGCACAAGTTAAGCACCATTTCAGCACTATTTCAACACCATTTTAACATCATTTTCAAAGCCAAATTGGCCAATTTTTGTATTGGAATAGAAGAATTAAACGAGGATCATATTTTAATTGGGAGAGAAATACATCCACCTAGGATAATAAGGGATGGGACAGTGCGATTAACATTTTAAGCACAAATATGTGGTCAAAGTTGGATGACAAAGTTAATTTTGTTGACAAAAATAGGAGGAGGGCTAAATATAACTTTTTTTTGAGTGGATAGGGAAAAATAGGACTTTTTTGTTTTTTTCTGTTTCTAAAAAGCTTAGAAGAAATAAAAGGTAAGTTAAGAAGAGAGGAGGTGTAATTTAATCAAGTAACACTTACAGCTACTTATGTGAAATATATTTTAATAGATGTGTCAAAACTTGAGGAAGAAATAATAATTTGAAACATCTTTTAAGAATATCGCGACATTATGACAAATTACATGTGGCATAAAGTAACTCCTCTAGTTACTCCTCGACGCGAACAGAGAAAGAGGAGACTCGGGAAGATCGTTGCAGTGAAAATTGAAAATGTCTAGCCTAGTAGTAATGCACAAATGTTATATCATATAGGAATAAATATAAAAGAAAAATCTAGCCTAGTATAAAAGGATTAATATCCTTGAATTAGTTACAACTACAATTTAGTCAAATAACACTTCTAATTACTATTATTAAATGATTTTTTAG
Source organism: Capsicum pubescens (assembly GCA_030864215.1). Lineage (NCBI taxonomy): Eukaryota > Viridiplantae > Streptophyta > Magnoliopsida > Solanales > Solanaceae > Capsicum > Capsicum pubescens. The sequence goes on along the minus strand of CM061549.1, from coordinate 33,213,162 downwards.
TAGATGTGCCAAAACATAAGGAGGAATATTTTGACATATCTATCAAAATTAAAATATCTTGAGGTCATGAAAAATGATATGTGACAGAAAATAACTTATCTAATTACTCCTCAATGAGAATTGAGAAAGAGGAGACTGGGGAAGATCGGGGTTAAAATTTGAGATAAGGCGCAAGTAGATCTCCCCCACCCCACCCCCACTCTTCCTAATTATACCCGAAGTTTCTATCACACACCTAAGCTTTACAGTGATCCTGTTACCCCCCCACCCCCTCCTAAACTTATTTTTTTTTATACTTCTCTTGTGTTGACATGGCTATCAAGTCAACACAAAAGGAGCACAAAAATATTTGCTACTTGGCAGTCACGTCAGCAAAAAGGAGCACAAAAATACAAAAAAAAAATGAGTTTAAAAGGGTAATAGGACCCATAAAGTTTAGTGTGTCATAGCATAGGGGATACTTGGGCATTATCTCTTAAAATTGAATATGTCTAGTCTAGTAATATAATATCCCATAGTTGTATCACTCAAAACGCTCTCTAAAATGACCTTTAGGGACTCCGTATCGATGGTAAGCCATGTTTAGATGTTGTGGGAGGTTTTGGGGGTGTTTTAGGACATTGAAATTGAGTGTGCGTCGCAAGGTAGACCCCATGCTAAGGTCGTGCATCGAATGGACATCACCAACAATCACTGGAATGGCTAGGCGATTGGCATGCGTCACCCACTTGGGGCTGTGCAATGGTTGTGCGTTACAAACCTTGGCCTGTGCCATTGCTGTGCACTGCATGGCAAAGGTAAAGCATCATAAGTACTCCGTTTTGTATTATTTGAAGGTAAAAAGGCCTTTTAATCCTCTCATATCCGTATCAAAATCAATATGGATGAAATTAAGGTCCATAATCATGTATTAAGACTCACAAAATCCCCAATTCATCTACCTTAAACAAAAGAGGATAAAACTAACTAGGGTTTGAGAAATTAAGCCTCAAGGATCAAAGTTTCTCGATGTTTTCATCAATTCAATGGTATGTTGGACTATCCTAAACCTCATGGGCATAAATTTACTGTTTTAAACAAGCTTTAAAGGTATACAATTATGCTTACCAAATGGGTTTCCAAAGTATTGATGAACATGCATTGAAAATCTTGTTTTATGATGAAGTCTTGTAGAAAATGTGGTGTTGTTCCCTAAATTTGAAATGTTTTCATCTGTTCATGTGCTATTAAGTTTGAGAAGTAATACGAGAGCATGATTTATAGAAATCCATCTCTTGTTATGAAATTCATTGTCTTAATGTGTTGAGGTTGTTTATACAAAGGGTTGAAAGCCTGAGTTTAAATGTTTCACTATCAATTATGAATTTGCATCACTTTACAATCAATGAGAGGGTGTTTTATAAATTTGTAAATTCTTTGGTGTCATGATAAGGAATTGTATGAAATTTATGAATAAGATGACCACCGCAAGTATAGTATTGAAAAGAGTGTTTTTGGCACAAGTTTCCATGTGTTTTGAAATTAGAATCTTCATGCGATGTTAAATCTTTTGGGTGGTCATTAACAAGCTATGAAATAAGAAGTGCAGTAGATATGATGTGATATGAAATAAAAGACTTGCAAATCTGGGTATGACGATACCCTGTTATGATGTACCCTAAATAGAATAAGAAATAAACTATTTATAAGAAGGAAGTTTGATTTTTAGGAGTCTAAAAGGGGGCTTAAAAAGAGTTAGATGGTTACCCGAAGAAGGCACGACTTCAGATAACTCATTTCCCAAAATAGACTTTTGCCAACACGGGTTTTATTTTGTCCTGAAATAGGGAGATTGTACGTTGGTGACAACCTTGTGGCGTAGTAGAGAGCAGAGACTCCAGCCCTTGCGTCAAACTTGGGTTGGGGGCTTAGCCGCCGAGTCAAGGGCGAATTTTATATAGCCCATGGAATTACAAGATTGTAGGGTGTACCATCTAGCTCAGAAGTAAAATAAAGAGTTGAGTAATGATTACAAAAAAATATTTTGAATCTCATCAAATTATGCCCATGTGTTTTCATTTACCTTACTAAATTGATTTATGAAATGCTCCCACGTATGTTGCATGAAATCTATGTTATTTTTGGATTATTCTACGTACTAGTACTTTCGAGTACTGACCCTTTATATTTAATGTTCAGATTCCCAGTCCCGTGGTCCTGCAAACCAGTAGATTGTTCTAAGAGTTCAGAGTTGGTGAGCCTCCCTTACTTTGGAAGGCATCCTATGCATGTTTTAGTTTTCAGTTATTTTATGGTCGGGTTGGGGGCCTTGTCCCAATTTAGATAGACTATTGTTTCAGTTCAATAGATACTTTGTAGACTGATTTAGGTTGGATTTTGGGTCTTTCCCTTTTGATACGATGTTATGAAGTTCTAAGTTTTTTTATAGGACTACCCTATTTTCAGTTTATCTTCCTCATTGTTATAACATATGAGTTATGCTTATGATTACATGCTAAGGGGTCTCTCGGGACTTCATAGTTCGAGATGCCCATCGCGGCCAGGGCCTCAGTATGGGTCGTGACAAGCTTGGTATCAGAGCATGGTTCAGATTTTTAAGCAAAGATTTGATCTTTCGATCTCAGCTTAGATATGAAATCCACTTTGCAGTCTCAGTTACAGTTTTAGATAACAGATATACAGTTGGTTTTCATTATAAACCTTTATACTAGTTTTAAAGTGGATTTCCTACAAAATGAGCATATAGATTAAAGAGAGTAGTATTTAGCACAGAGTTGGGTATGTTCACATGCCCTAGAACTACAAGCCAATGTAGGTTCTGATTATCAAATTATTTTCATTTCTATATGGATGACAGATACAGATGTGATCACTTAGATTAGGTTATACTCCTTGGCAAAAGTATTACACCTCTCCCCAATGTGAGGTTTTCCCACTTCTCACATATGCATAAGATTCTTGACGACTCTGAGTTGTATTGAACCTTTCTCGAATCACCTGGACTTTCTCCATGGCTTTAAATACCACATTTGGCCAAATCAACACGGGCGTACCCACATCAAACTAACCAATAGGTGATCTACATCTTCTTCCATAAAGAGCCTCAAACGGGCCATCTAGATGGTAGCATGGTAACTGTTATTGTAGGCAAATTTGATCAACGATAGGTATTCATCCCATCTACCCTTGAAGTCAAGAATACACGCCCTCAACATATCCTCTAGAGTCTAAATGGTCCTCTATGCCTGACCATCTGTGAGGATGAAAATCTGAACTGAGGTGAACTTTGGTACCAAGACCCTTCCAAAAGGTTTTCCAAAAGTGAGAGGTAAACTAAGTACCCCTATCTGAAATAATTGACAAAGGAATTCCGTGCAATCTGACCAACTCTCTAATATACAACTTAGCATAACCTTCGGCTTTGTAGGACGAATGAATTGGCAGTAAATGGGAAGATTTGGTCAACCTGTGTAACGCCCCGAAATCTGTTTCCCAGGATGCCACACGGTGCTTCGAACTACAAGTAGTTCTGAGCTAACCCTGGCAACCTTTTTCTAAATCTGAATCTCAAATTCGGGAAGGTATGAATGAAAAATCATAATAAATGCGGAATCTTATCTAAAGCGTAGAAATCTCACAAATCTTGGTAAGACAATACTGAGAATCTGAATACTGAATCAAAAGTCTAACACTGAATCTAGTAGTCCGATAAGCCTCTACTATTTGAATCTAGAGAGTCACTGGGACAGGCCCCCAGCTGACTCAAAATGTCTGAAATGAATACAGAAACATCTATTAATAAAATGAACACATGAACAGCTTAGTCCCCGAACTATGAGGACTCACCAACTGCAGAGATGTAGATGAGATGCTCGAAAATCACTACCGATGCTGAGGCTGACCACCTAAAACTACATTAAGAGACAATATAGCACATAAATGTGTATATGGATCAGTACTTTGATGATGTGCTGAGTATATGGGGGTGCATGCAATAAGTAAACAATATTATCATAGTTTATAAAAAGTCATGCATGCTAAATGTAAATGGCTCACATAGGCTCGAGTAATTAGAAATCTGAAGATCATAAATCATAAATAATAGAGCATGTAGTATGAATCTTGTGAGCCATAACATTCAGTTCTAAAATCTGTTCTTTCTGAAAGCTACTACATTATCAAATCAATTGGCAAGGGAAATACTTCATCTCAAGACTTAAAGAATCTTAAAACCCTTGCTTTCAAAACATATGCTTTTATCTTAAGGATTTACGCAAATAGACTATTTTAAGAGTAGGGGAAATCTTATTAGGAGGTTCTTCTAACCGACATACACCATATGAGCATCCATGGAGTCCCATGTCTGCCCCCGTTAGGTAGGCCTATTCTAACCTTGCCATTGGAATAGAACTTCTTATCTTAAGTGGTAAAATCTTAGTCATCCATGTAGAAGTGGGAATAATCTTACTTCAATGGTGGCACGTAGTTCTGGGGTATGAAACCGTAGTATCTAACCCATCTCGGTGCAAAATACTACTCCCATTCTTATGCTCAAAATCTTATGAAATCCACTTCAAAAATAGCACAAGGTTAAATCTCAAGTTATATGAACAAAGTGGAATCCTTATCTTAGATTAGGACCAAAATGTCAAATCTTCATCAAAATCTGAGAATAATCTTATCTGAGGGTGCTCATGGCATAAATAATCTCAAAATGGCAATCTTAATTAGGGCATAATGACCCATGCATCTATCTCATGCTAAAACATCTTAAAATTCATGCCTGATAATATAAGCATTTATAATTCATCATATAATCTAGAAATTTCAGCAATATGCATGAAAATATGAACAAGATTATGGAATTCAACTTCTAAATAATTGGATATATCATAAACTTGTAAATAGCAATAATGGGCATAAACCCTAACTTTAGTTTAATGGAAAATGTCATAAACTTCAGTAAGAGTTGAATTTAAAACAAGTTTTGGGAACAAGGATGAAAGGATTATCCTTGTTCATACCCCACAAACCTTAATTCATGATATTTGATGAAAAGTTTGAATCTTGGATTCCTATAAATGCTTTGAAGATGAATTCCTAGAGTTCTTGTGTTGGGGATCCTCAATCTTGAATTTCTTTGAAGAATTAATGGAGAAATTTGGATTTCTTGGGGAGGAAGTTTGATGAACTAGGATTTTGTTGGAGAGAGATTTGATGAAATGTAGATGTAAAGTGCTTTGAAAGGGTTTAATTCATTGTTTAAGACGGATTAGAGGCTGGGAGAATGACCAAAGTACCCCTTCTTTAATTATTAAATGAATTGAAATTCACATATTTTTTCAAATTGGATGGCCACCGCGACGCGCCAATATCGCGGTGGCTCACTGGAAATTGAAAATGGAAACTGGACAGACTCCGTGACGCGGAGCCTTCGTGGTGCCCCTTTGGAATGCCATTTTGGCACATGGCGCGACGCGCCATTATCGCACTAGACCTCCGGAAATTGATGAATGGGAAATTGGCCTTCTCCGCGATGTACCAATATCTCGGAGGGCCACTGGAAATTGAAAATCATCATTTAAAGCCTCTACACGACGCGCTAGTGACCGAAACGATGTGTTTTATGATTGGAACTTAAAATAGCCATAACTCCTTCACCAAGTGTCGGATTTAGGAGAATTTGGTATCGATGGAATGCTTATTCAATTTCCCACACAATGGGCAGTCTAAATCTGGAAGATTCCAGATGAAATAAATATTCATCATCTTGGAAGCTACCCCTTAACATTCTAGGGATGGATTTAAGCTAAGAAAAGTATGGGGTATTACAATATCTCCTCCTTGGGAACATTCATCCTCGAATATCACTGTTTAGGCTAAGAATACTGAGGAATCTGAGGATATATGAAAGCATGCAAAACTGAAACAAATTTTGAAAATGAATCTAAATCATTCTGAGCTTCTGAGTAATTCTGTGAGTGCATAAATTTACATGAGGACAACTATATAGCTGAATATATGAGTAGAGAAGAATTGTATCAAGGGAGAGTATTACCTTCGGCTAAATATGAGTTTGTGGGGAAAAGGTGAGGGTACTTGGCTCGCATATCTGCTTCTTCTTCCCAAGCGGCACCCTCAACATACTGATTCCGCCAAAGAACTTTGACCAAGGGAACCTCTTTGTTCCTTAGCCTACGGATCTGATGATCTAAAATCTCAACTAGAATCTTTTCATATGAAAGGTTGTTCTAAATATCTGAGATTTTTAAGGTGACTACAATAGTGGATCCATCGATGTACTTCTTAAGCATAAAATGTGGAATACAAGATGAACGGTTGACAAGTCTGCCGGCAAATCAAGCTCATAAGCTACTTTTACAAAACAACTCACAATTCTATAAGGGCCAATATAACGGGGACTAAGTTTTCCCTTCTTGCCAAATTTCTTCACCCCTTTCATGGATGAAATATTTAGGTTCATTGAATCACCAACCTCAAAATCAAGGTCCCTTCTTCTCACTGAGTTATTTTCAATATTTCTCTAATCAACTTAACTTTCTCCATAGCTTCAGACACTGCATCAGGCCCAACCAAAGCGGCCTCACCCACTTCAAACCAACCTATGGGTGATCTACATCTTTTCTCATAAAAATCCTCAAACGGGGCCATCTGTATGCTAGAATGGTAACTATTATTATAAGAGAACTCAATCAACGACAAATGCTCATCCCGACTACATTTGAAATCAAGAGCATATGCTCTCAACATATCCCTTAGAGTCTGAATGGTCCTCTCTTCCTGACCATTCTTCTGAGGGTGGAAAGCTGAAGTAAGATGAACTTGGGTACCAGGACCCTTCTGAAATGCTCTCCAAAACTGAGAAGTGAAATGAGTACCCCTATTTGAGATGATAGAAAAAGGAACTCCATGCAATCTGACTAACTCTCGGATATACAACTTAGCATAATCCTCAGCTGTATGGGATGTATGAACTGGCAAGAAATGCGCTGACTTAGTCAATTTGTCTATAATAACCCAGAACGAATCATGATGACGTCACGAATGGGGTAAACCAGTCACAAAGTCTATATTCACCTCTTTCCACTTCCAAGTGGGGATGCCAAACTCTTGCAATGTACCACTAGGTATGTGGTGCTCTACCTTAAACCATTGACAATTTGCATACTTAGCTACCAACGCTGCTATATCCCTTTTCATACCACTCCACCAATAGATTTCCCGTAAGTCGCGGTACATCTTTGTAGTACCTAGATGAATAGAATAACGTGCACCATGAGCTTCAGCCATAATCTGCTGTCTCAACCTATCAACACATGGCACACATAATCTACTTTGGTATCTCAAAACGCCATCTCCCCTTGGGAGAAAACCTCTACTTTTTGGTATTTTACCGACTCCTTTAGTTTGACCAAACTAGAATCTATATCGTGCTTCTCCTTCACCTCCAAAACTAGGGAAGATTCGGAACTACTCTGAACTCGTACATTCCCTTCAGCTGAATCAACTAACCTAATGCCCAATCTAGCCAAACGATGAACTTATCGAGCTAAATTTTTCTTATAATTCTCCACATGAGCAACACTACCCATAGAAAATCTGCTAAGGGTGTCTGCCACTACATTGGCCATGCCTGGATGATCCAACACACTCATGTCATAATCCTTCAACAATTTAAACCATCTTCTCTGACAAAGATTCAAATCCCTATGGGTAAACATATACAACAAACTTTTATGGTCCGTGAACACATTAATATGTACACCATACAAATAGTGCCTCAAAATTTTCAATGCAAACACCACAACAGCTAAGTCAAGATCATGGTTTGGGTAATTTTTTTCATGAGGCTTAAGTTGTCTAAAGGCATAGGCTATGACCTTACCTCTCCGCATCAACATACAATCCAAACCAACTCTAGAGGCATCATAATACACCATAAAACCATCTGTACCATTAGGTAACGCTAGGACTGGGGATGTAGTGAGTCGAGTCTTCAACTCCTAAAAACTCTTCTCGCAGGAATCTGACCACTGGAACTTAACTTTATTTTTTATCAATCTATACATAGGGGATGCAATAGATGAGAAACCCTTAACAAAATGTCTGTAATAACCAACTAGACCCAAGAAACTTCTAATGTCTGACAAAGAAATAGGTTTTGGCTAATTTCTTACGACTTTTGTCTTTTGAGGATCAACTCTAATGCCATCAATGGAAATAATATGACCGAGAAAGGCTACTGATCTTAGCCAGAATTCACACTTGCTGAATTTGGTGAATAATTAATAATCTCTAAGAGTTTGCAATACAATTCTAAGATGATCTACATGGTCATCCTCACTACGGGAGTTTACAAGTATATTATCTATGAATACTATGACAAACTTGTCTAGATACTGTTTGAACACTCGGTTCATGAGGTCCATAAAATCTGCGGGAGCATTGGTTAGCCTGAAGGACATGACTAAAAACTCAAAATGATCATAACGGGTTCTAAAGGCTGTCTTTGGAATGTCACACTCCCTTACTTTAAGCTGATGATAGCCCGATCTAAGGTCTATCTTTGAGAAATAACTTGCACCTTGGAGTTGGTCAAACAAGTCATTAATTTTTGTAAGAGGGTATTTGTTTTTGAATGTGACCTTATTTAGCTGACGATAGTCAATGCACATTTGCAAAAAACCATCTTTCTTTCGCATGAATAGGACATGAACGCCCCATGAAGAAACACTAAGCCTTATGAAACCTTTATCTAAAAGATCTTTGAGTTGCTCTTTCAACTCCTTAAGCTTTGTGGGAGCCATATAATATGGAGGGATAGAAATAGGCTGAGTATCTGGAAGAAGGTCAACACCGAATTCTATTTCCCTATCAGGAGGTACCCCTGGGAGATCTCCTGGAAAAACTTCAGGAAACTCATTAACTCTACTGACTGTCTAAATTGTTGGAGTCTCAGACTTTATATCTTTGACTCGAACTAGGTGGTAAATACAACCCTTGGATATCAACTTTTTGTCCTTAAGATAAGATATGAAACGACTCTTGGGGGACACTGAATTAACTGACCACTCAAAAACTGGCTCATCTGGAAGCTGAAACTTCACCATACGGGTGCGAAAATCTATTAAAGCATAACAGGAATGGAGCCAATACATACCAAGAATAAGATCAAAATCAACCATATCTAACTCTATCAAGTCTGCTAACATGACTTTATGAAGGACAGTGATAGGACACTTTTTATAGATTTATTTAGAAATAACTGTCTCACCTACTAGGGTAGAAACCAAGAAAGGCTCAGGGATCTTTTCATAACTTATCTCAAAATTTACAGAAACTAATGGGGTCATATAAGAGAAACTCGACCCAAGGTTTAATCACACATAAACATCAAGATGAAAGACACAAAGTATACCATTAACAACATTTGGCGAATCTTCCTGCTCCTGGTGAGATGGTTAAACATAGAACCAATTTTGGTGTTGACCACCGACGGTACTGGATAAGGTGCCCTGAGGAGTAGCTGGGCGACCTAGAGGAGCTGGTGCACTATTAGCCTGAGTCTGAGGATGACCATCTCTATTCCCCCATCTAGCATGTGGGAACTCTTTGATTCCTTGACCGGATGGCAACAACCATAACAACCTTTCTGACCCCACAAACATTCACCTCCATGATTCTTACCGCACTTAGAACATGGGGGATTATCAGGCCTATAACTCATACTATTCTGAGACCTAGACATAGAAGACTTACCCCACTATTCCTTTCTATTTATGGGTGCAGGATCACTGGCTGAAGAATGTGCAGACATAGATGAACAATTCTGAAACAGCGAACGATTCCCTCCTCCAGACCTAATCTGACCATAATCAAACTGCCCTATTCTAACCTTTTTTATTTACTCTCTCTCTTTCCCTCATATTCTCTGCCTTAATCTACTGGGCATGCGTCATAAATATAGGGAGATCCATGTCTCCAATGAGTATAGCAGTCCTACACTCCTTAACTACCAACCCAAACACACCGGTAACAAACTTACTCATGCTTGACCTAGGGTCAGCTATCTAATAAGGGACATACTTAGACAACTGGTTGAACTTGAGGCAATAATCATTCACAGTTATTGAGCCCTGCCTCAGGTTTATGAACTATTTTATCTTAGCCTCCCTCATCTCGCATGGGATAAAATTATTTAAGAATGCATCCTGAAACATCTGCCAAGTCATGTGAGTTGCATTCTCCCCTCTACTTTTCTTCCACATCACTACCCAATCATATGCAACATCCTTTATCCTATAGGATGCCAATTCTACATTCTCCACTTCAGAAATATGCATAATTTGGGTGATCTTCTTCACCTCATCTAGATAAAGCTGTGGGTCCTCATCTGCTTTCGACCCAAAGAATTTCGGCGGGTTGATTATCATAAAATCTTGAATCCTAACCGCGACTAAGTCCCTATCTTACTGAGGTGGGACTGTAGCCTGACGGTTGCCCTGAACATTAGTTGTCATAGCTTGGGATAGTGCCTAAAAGTGTAAGACCCCACCAAATCCTAAGCTTAGTTCAGTCATTTGGCTTGGTCAAGGGGTCTCAGACTTAATATATTTTAGCTATCTCAGACATAGTGTTATTTTAACCTATGAAGGTTGGCAGTCTTATTTTGCTACTTTTATGTCCATTAAATGTTGATGTTTATGCTGATTCATGATCAGGAATGTCCGTAGGTATTTTCAGACAAGTTTTGAATTTTTTAGACTTCGTTTGAAGATCCTTTGGAATCCCAAAATAGTGAATCAAAGCGATCTTAGCTTGCCGCGTTGACTATCGTGTTGATTACTATTTTCCCCAGCTACTAGCGTCCAATTCCAGTGAATCAATGCGAACATGGTGTGATGCAATGGCAATCGCGTTGATGCCATTGATTTTCCACGACGACCTGCACGTCGGTAACCTAGTTTTTAGTTATTAAAAACTGCATTCTTGGGGGTATTTAGGTCTTTTTTCCTCGGCCCTCAGTCCCCAAAACATGAAATTAAACTTTCTATAGAGCAAATATAGTCATTATTTGTCAAATTTGCTCAAGAAAAAAACCGAAGATCCAATTTCAAATCAAGAACTCATAATTCCACCATAAACTTTCAGAAATTCTTCAACAAAGGTATGCAAAGTGTTTATCCAAGGGTTCCTTCCACCCTTGGAGTCCAAGAATCTCTTTTGAACTTCAAGTAATTGATTTTATGATTTCCATGGTTGGAATTAAAGTGTATCCATGATTGCTATTTGGATTAAGTTCCTAATTCATAATTATATGTATATATATAAATATATCATGTTAAAATGACCATTATGTGTGTAGATTAATGTGAATCCATGATAAACTCTTAACTTGTGAAATTAGAGATGAATTATGATGCTCACTTGTTGTTCAATACTATGTGCTTATACTATGTTCACCAAGTTCTTGAAAAATTGTCCATGTGAACTATTAAGAGAATGAAATCACGTCAAGTTAGCTTATGTGCAAGTTATATCATGCAAGTGTTTGTCAAAATGCCCCAATGAATGAATGATGATCAAGTTCATAGTTTACATATTTCATGTTATGCCATGTCTCTTAATTTATGCTATCGAGTCCTGGGGTACTTTTACCCGATAATTTAGCTTATTACCTAGAGCGATAGTCAGTCATAGAACAATATCAGTCATGATACGATCAGTAGTACTCTCAGTCAGTTACAGAACTTAGGTAAACTCAGTAAAATCCATATTAGTCCAATCTAATTCGGTATCCAGTTCAGACCTCAGTAAACTCAATCAGCTAACAGAATTCAGTAGTATTCCGTCAGTCAACAGAACTCAGTGAACTCAGTTTAGTTTAGCTAAATAGTAATCTTAGTAACCGTTCTGTCCAGCCTAGTACAGACTAAAAATTAGTTCAGTGTCTATTCAGTTGGGAGTAGGATTCAGTTCCGAGTTAACCCAGGGATGGGGGCATTCCTGTCAGTAGAGGGTTTGACCCTTAGCAATAATCCTTACATTACAGAACTACGTAGCCAACGTAAGTTGAGGTATCTTTCTACTAGACATTATGAGGGTTGATACTTCTCATCTGAGTTATCCTGCTAATGAGGGTTGACGAAAGAGATTCCTGTTAGAGAGGATTAACTAACAGTTTGTCCTTACCTATGGCACGGTATTGACACCCTTCCAATTGAGGTTACAGGTTGAACCCCAAATCAGTTAGAGAAGGGGAATGTCGGTCAGATGATTACCTCCCACAGTCTCAGTTCCAGTCTCAGTCTCAGAATAGAACACAGTTCAGTTCTATAGATTCAGGACTATCATACATAGTCACTCAGCTCAGTACGGAACTTAGTATGGTTCCACAGTATTCAGAACTATCATATCCAGTTATTCAGATAATCAATAATATAGTATTCGTAAACTTAGATATCGGTTATTAGTAATACGATTCAGTATTAGCACAATCTCAATTACAATCTATGTATTCATGCATGTACTCTTACTCAGTCATACTCATGTTATTTAGTTATTATTGTGCATGCATATGAACCCATACATATCATCCTACCTCACAGAGCATACCAGTACATTCAAAGTACTGACACATGCTTTTCTTTGTGCCATGATGTATTATATCATAGGTTCAGATGCACGGGCTCCAGAGCTCCCTTAGTAGTTCAGATTCTTAGCTTTTGGAATAGTGGTGAGTCCTAATAGTTTGAGGACATTCTATTTATTTACAGTGCTTCAGTTTTATTTTAGTAGATGGAGTTAGTTGGGGGCTTGTCCCTTCAACTCCACAGTTCAGACAGTTAGAAGCTTTTTCAGACTAGAGTATTTTCAGACAGTTGTTCAGTTTTTCAGTACTTATATTCAGTTTTGGTATTTTGATACCAAATTAAGATTTATTTATAGATTTGAACTTTATGGCATATGTTTACACCTATTTCCGCAATCATTACAATATCTATTACACAATTATTATAGCAGGTACCAGTCATGGGTTAGCTTGTGGTCCTTCAAGATTATGAGCACCATGTAGCATCCAGGGTGCAAACTCAGGGTGTTATAAACTTAGTATCAGATCCTAAGGTTCTACAGAGTCCTAGAAAGTATGAAATCCGCATCTAGGTTGTGTCCCACACTTATGAACAAGAGGCTATGAGATGTTTTAGGAAAAGTTTCCCTTCTTTCAGTATTCATGTCATGTGAGTGAGCATGAGCTCTAGTTACACTCTCTTTCTAATCCTAGCTTCTCTTTCATTTATAGAATATGCCTCCAAAGAGGACTTAGGTAAGAGGAACGGAATATTAGTCAACCCCTCAGCTAGTCCATCCAGATCCTTTGGGCAAGTATGTCTCCCACGCGGAGTTCAAAGCAACCTTTACCACCCTAGCTTATTCTGTGGTAGACCAAAATGAACGTCCAGCTACGGTTCTGGCCAACCCAATGGCCAATACTGCTACTTCCAGGATTCGGGACTTCACCCGAATGAACCCTCTATCATTTACTAGGTCTAGGTTAGATGAGGACCCTCAGTAATTTCTTGATTAGATGTAGAGGGTTATAGTTAGTATTGGGGTGACCGCTATTGAGAGCGCTACAATGGCCGTATATCAGTTACAGTGTGGCTCATTTATGGTTCATATAGTGGAAGGTAGAAAGGGCCGTAGATGCAAGGTCCAAAGAATGGATGGAATTTGCAGTTGCTTTTCTGGATAGGTTCTTCCCTCTAGAGTTGATGAAAGTAAAGGTTTTGGAGTTTGTAAACCTAAAGCAGGGAAATATGATAGTGCAGGAGTATTCTCTTATACACAATAGCAGCTAATTAAAAATCATGCATAGGATAGTTCTTTTAATGAGTCTTAAGATGTCTAAAGGCATAGGGTATGAATCTACCTCTCTGCATCAAAACACAACCAAGAACAACTCTAGAAGCATCACAATAGACAACGAATCCATCTGTACCATCAGGTAATACTAAGACTGGGGCTAAAGAGAGTCAAGCCTTCAACTCCTGAAAGCTCTTCTCATAAGAATCTGACCACTGAAACTTAACTTTCTTCTGAGTCAATCTAGACATAGGGGATGCAATGGACCAAAACCCTCAACAAACCATCTGTAATAGCCAGCTTAACCCAGGAAACTCCTATTTTCTGATGGAGAAATGGGTTTAGGCATGCTTCTCACTTCTTTGGTCTTTTGGGGATCAACTCTAATGCCATCACTTAAAATAATATGACCGAGAAAAGCTACTGACCTTAGCCAAAATTCACAATTGCTGAATTTGGCAAACAACTGGTGGCTCTAAGAGTTTGAAAAACAATTCTAAGATGGTCTGCATGGTCATCCTCACTATGAGAATAGACAAGAATATCATCGATAAAGACTATGACAAATGTGTCTAGGTGAATATCATCGATAAAAGCTATGAAAAATATGTCTAGGTACTGTTTGAACACTCAGTTCATCATGTCTATGAAGGTTGCTGGAACATTTGTTAGTCCAGAGGACATGACTAGGAACCCAAAATGACCAAAACGGGTTTTGAAAGCTGTCTTCAGGATATCACATTTCCTTAATCTAAGAAGGTGATAACTGGATCTAAGGTATATCTTAGAGAAGTAACTTGAACCTTGAAGTTGATCAAATAAGTCATCCATTCTGGGAAGAGGATATTTGTTTTTAACTGTGACTTTATACAACTGATGATAGTCAATGCACATTTGCAGAGAACCATCTTTCTTCCGCATGAATAGGATGGAGTTCCCCATGGAGAAACACTAGGCCTTATGAAACCTTTATCTAAAATATCTTTGAGTTGGTACTTTAACTCTTTAAGCTCAACTGGAGCCATACAATATGGAGGAATGGATATGGGCTGAGTATCAGGAAGAAGATCAATACCGAATTCTATTTCTCTATTGGGAGGTACCCTTGGTAAATCTTCAGGAAAGACTTACGAAAACTCATTGATTACACAGACTGACTGAACTGTCAGAGCCTCATACTTAATGTCTTTGACTCAAACTAAATGATAAATGCACCCTTTTGAGATCAACTTTCAGGCCTTAATATAGGGTATGCAATGACTCTTGGGAGATATAGAATTACCTTCCTACTCAATGATTGGCTTATCTTAAAACTAAAAATTCACCACTCGGGTGCGACAATCTATAGATGCATAACAAGAATGAAGCCAATCCATGCCCAGAATAAGGTCAAAGTCTACTATATCTAACTCTATTAAGTCTGCAAATATGGTCTTGTGAAGGATAGTGATAGGACACTTTCTGTAGATCTGTTTGGACATAACTTACTCACCCACTAGGGTAGAAACTAAGAAGGGCTTAGAAAGTTTTTCAAGATCTACTCTAAAATTTACCGCAACCAACGGAGTCACATAAGAGAGATTTAACCCTGGGTCTAATTGTATATAAATATTAATATGAAAGATACAAAGCATACCAAAACAACATCTTCTGAACTTTCCTACTCCTGGCGAGATGATAAAGTATAGAACCAATTCTGGCACTGACAGGCACTGGTACTAGATGATGCGCCCTGGGAAGGATCTAGGCGACCTAGAGGAGCTGGTGCGCTAGTAGCTTGAGTCTGGGGATAACCCTGTTACCTAGCTTAGCATATGGGCACTCTTTGAACCTTTTTGTCGTAATAAACATTCACCAGGATGATTTTTACCATACTCAGCACATGCATGATAACTGGGCTTTCCACCTGTACTATTTTGAGACCTGGACATAGAAGTCCCTTCCCACTTCTCCTTCTTGGCTCTGGGTGTGGGAGAACTGGATGAAGATGTCATCGACAAAGACGGGTGACCCTGAAACTATGAACGATTTCCCCTAGAAAATCTCGATTGTCCATACTTAAACTACCCAGTTCTAGCCTTCTTATTTTCTCTATCTCTCCCCTTCAACTTTTCCTCCTCAATCTACTGAGCATGATCCATCAACCTATCAAGGTCCATGTCCCCAATAAGCATAGAAGTCCTACACTCCTTGACTATAAAAACAGACACTCTGGTAATAAACTTACTCATACTAGACCTTGGGTCAGCTATCAAATCAGGAGCATACTTAGATTACTGATTGAACTTAAGGCAGTACACTTTCACTATTATGAAAGCCTACCTTAGATTCATGAACTCCTCAATCTTTGTTTCTCGCAACTCACGCGGAAAGAACCTGTCTAGAAATACATCCTGAAACACCTACCAACTCTTAGGAGCTATATTTTCACCCTTACCTTTCTTCCACATAACCACCCAATCATAAGCAACATCCTTCAACCGATAAGAAGCCAATTCTACACCCTCGTCTTTAGTAACATACAAAACTTAGGTAATCTTTTTCACCTTATCAAGATACAACTGTGGGTCCTCACCTACCTCTGACCCAAAAAACTTAGGCGATTTTATCCTAAAAAAGTCACAAAGTTTGGCTGTAGTTAAATCACCCTCTTGTTGATGCAAAACTGCAACCCGATAGTTGCCCAGAACATTGGAAGTCAGAGCTTGGGCTAACGCCTAAAAGGCAGCACAAAATTTAGCATAAGACATATTTTTATTCATAGGATCAATATGCTGGGGTGGCTGATTATCATTTCTGCGGGCATTAGCTTTGCAGGGAGGCATATTCTGTCATGTAAGAGCACGAATTAAAAGAAGATAGAGATAGAAGTAAGCACGATGGATCACAAAAGAAAAGAATGATTTCTTAAAACATCTCATAGCATCTAGCTTATTAATGTGGCACGCTTCAAACCCATGATCAAGACTCTACATAACGGTCCTTCTCTTACTCCCTAAGACTCTTTAAAACCCTAGGCTCTGATACCAAGTTTGTAACAACCCAAAAATGGTTCCCTAGACGTCACAAGGTGCTCAAGACTACGAGTAGTCTCCAGTTAACCCTGTAAGCCTTCAACTAAATCTGAAACTCGTAATGGAGAAATATAAACATAAAATCAATGTTGCGTTCTGATAGATCTAAGATGAAATTAACTGAACATAAAATCAAAAAATACTTGAATTAAAAATCTGGGCAATCAACACTAAAATTCTGAATTATAACTAGCAGTCTCACATGCCTCTATTACTGACAACTAGAGAGATACTAGGACAAACCCCCAGCTAACTCAAACTTACTAAAAATACTGAATCAACTGATTTAATAAGCTAGAAAACTGAATAACTAGGTCCCAGACTATAAGGACTCACAAACTGTCGGGATATAGATGGAGATGCTCGAAATTACTCACGTTGCTGAAATTGAGCACCTGAACCTACATTATTAAACAATGTAGCACATAGACATAGATGTAGATCAGTACTTATGAAATGTATTGAGCATGTGGGGTAAAAAGCATTAGTAAACAATAGCACAATGTTATTATAAACTTGTAAAAGAATGCATGCTAAGTGTAGATGACTCACATTATCTTGAATAACTAAAAACTAAAAATCATAATCATGAGTAATAAAGCATGTTGTATAAATCTTGTGAGTCCTAACACTTAGTTTTAAAAGCTTTACTTGTATTCTATCTTTAAATCATGTGATCTATGTGTATAAAGGACTCACTTGATATTTGTAAACTGAAAGCTGAAATCTTATGACCAATATCTTATGTGAGAAAATATCTGAAATGAATTGTGAGCCTTACACTTAGTTTCAAAAAATATTTTCTGTTAGGATTACTTTTTTTGTAGGGAGGTTCTTCTAACCGACATAAATCATGTGAACTATCATGGAGTCTAACGTCTAGTTCCCCTAAGAGAAAAAACTCGCGTTGGGGAGAGGTTTCATACTCTTGCCAGGGAGTATAACCTGAGCTAAGCGATCACAATTTGTATTTTTCATCCATATAAATGGGAATAATCTGAATCTGTACCTACGTTGGATCGTAGTTTTGGGAAAATAGGATGCACTAAACCCACACTTCATGCTTGGTGCTAAATACTACTTTCTTTAAATCTGTATGCTCATTTTGTAGGGAATCCACTTTAAAACTAGTATAAGGGTTTATAATGAAAACCAATTATGCATCTATCTATTTTAAACTGTGATCAAACAAATCTGTAGTCAAACTGTC
Source organism: Capsicum pubescens (assembly GCA_030864215.1). Lineage (NCBI taxonomy): Eukaryota > Viridiplantae > Streptophyta > Magnoliopsida > Solanales > Solanaceae > Capsicum > Capsicum pubescens. Next base: position 33,194,991 of record CM061549.1, on the reverse strand, counting down.
ATCAAAACTATAAAGTGGATTACATGTCTTAGCTGAGGATCAAAAGATCAAATCTGAATTCAAAAACTGAATATAAACTAATCATAGGATGCTTAAAGCATAATATTCTTGAAATATCAATAGTTAAACTAGGGCTTAGTAATCCCATTCTTCAAATTCATGTCAATTTATCACAAATCATGCTCAATAGTCAAAATCATGAAGTTCTTGCACAATCTTAGTCAAAATAGTGAAATTCAGCCTTCAATATATCAGAAACCATTTCATAAGCATAAATGTTCAAAGACAGGCATGCAATTCATCATGTAAATATTTGTAATATCATAATCTTCCGATAGAAATATTTGAGTATGAACCCTAATTTGAAATTCATGTAAATTCATATGAAATCATCTTTAAAATAAATTTTGGGCACAAGGATGGCAGTGGTATCCTTGTTCATAACCCCACATACCTTAATTGATGAAATTGATGAAGACACTTGAATTTGAATTCCTATTTGTGCTCTTGAAGATTTTTTCTTGATGTTCTTGAATTGGGAACCTTTAATTTTGGATTATCTTGGAAAAAGAATTGTGAAATTTTGGGTTTCTTGAGGTTTGAAATTGAAGCTCTAGGGTTTTTATTGTGAGCAATTTGGTGAAAAATCAATATAACATGCTTAGAATAGGTTAAATCTTTTATTTATCATGATTCGGGGGCTTGGGAAAAAGATTAAGTTGCCTCTTGGATTTAAAACTCGGAATTGAAATGCCGATTAAGGTTTCACCGCAACGGGGAGAGTGGGTCATCGCGATACCCACCGCGACGCGGTGGAATCGCGGTGACTCATTGTTTTTTCACAAATGCTATTTTGTACATCACCGCGATGCGGTAAGCCCCTCATCGTGAAATTCACCGCGACACGGTGCTATCGCGATGACTATCTGGAAATGACAATTGTATTTTCATCCTTCACCACGACGCGATGACTCCGTCACCACAATACTCACCGCGATGCAACCTAATCGCAATGAGCTTCTGTCTTTCCAATCCTAATGCGATCCAAACCTTGTTTAAAAAATCCGAAACTTGCTCGAGGCATGCTACTTACACCCTTGAATATAACTCAACTCAAAAATCATCGTCTTGGAGATTGAAAGGTCAACTTAAAAATCCTCGAATTTTAAAGGGAGTCAAAAATGACTAGATCCCTCAACTCGAAGCTTTATTTTCAGGTTCTAAGTGCTATAAGCACATACTAAGGGCTGAGTTGAACTAAGAACGTACGGGGTATTACATGATCATTCGCTTCTTATGATGGTGCAATTGTCTCTAAGAAACTGCAAGGGCTATGATTCCTTGCCAGCATAAGGACAATTTCCTTCTTTGAAATTACTTAGTACTAGAGGGATGCATGGAATCATAGAGGTGACAGAAGAATTCTGGGGTAATTCATTGCACTTTAACTCTCTTGAGAAGCTTGAATTTTCAGAGATGCCGGAGTGGAAGCAGTGGCATGTACTAGGGAATGGAGAATACCCCGCACTTCCTGACCTTACAATTGAAGATTGCCCCAAGTTGATTGGAAAGTTGAATGAAAATCTTTGTCGTCTGACAAGCTTGACAATTTCAGGATGCCCTGAACTCATTTTTGAGACACTTATCCAACTTTCAAATTTGAAAAAGTTTGAAGTTGTTTGTTCTCCTAAGCCGGGGGTTCATTTTTATCATGCTGAACTGTTTACATCCCAACTTCTGGGAATGAAGTCGATTGATGAATTATGCATTACTGATTGCAGCTCTCTTACCTTCTTACCTATTAGCAGTCTGCCAAATACTTTGAAGAAAGTAGAGATATCTTGTTCTGGGAAATTGACATTGGCAACGTCAATTAATGAGATGATTTCTTGAGGAAGTGACTTGTTTTTTGATAGATTGGTACTAGATCCATGTGATTCTATATCACCTGAGTTTGAGTTAGTCCCGAGAGCATGTGATTTAAGAGTAGATGATTGCCAAAGCCTTACTAGTCTTTTGATTCTCGCTGGGACTGAAAATGTCAGAATTTTTGGATGTGGAAATCTGGAAATACTTTCAGTGGCATGGGTGACTCGGATGATGGCATTGCGTGGATTGAGTATTGGCAACTGTGAGAAACTGAAGTCGCTGCCAGAAAAGATGCAGGAACTCCTTCCATCTCTTAATGAACTATACCTGACTTATTGTCCCGAAATAGAGTCCTTTCCTGAAGGAGGATTGCCCTTCAATTTACAAGACCTGGGATCTACTATTGCAGGAAACTTGTGAAGGGACGAAAGAAGTGGCATTTACAGAGACTCCCATGTATCAGAGAGCTAAACATCTTCCATGATGGAAGTGACGAAGAGATTCTTGCTAATGAGAATTGGGAACTGCCATGCTCTATTCAAAGTCTTTGTATATCCAAACTGAAAATGTTAAGCAGTCAGTTAGTGAGTCATACTCGTCAAGTTGATAGTTTAGTTAGTGAGATACCAAAATTGATCCCTAGGTTATCTGCTTCTAATGGAAAAATGTTAGAAGTTTTAATTGATCGTTTCACAACTGTTGTGGCAGTATGAATGATTGCTCGGACACAACGGTTATAAAAATTCTCTTTTTATTTTAGTTTTTATAACCGTTGTGGCCGAGCCATCTGGCACTCACCCTGACATAATCGTTCTTTTTCTTCCCCGGGAATAAAATAAATGGAGTGTTATATAGAATGAAACAGATGGAATATTTATTTTCATGTTGGATCTTACTCTCCTCTGTCAGCTTTTATTTGTGGCTTCAGATTTATATTCCAATTAGTATTAGAGTAGTTGTTCCATTATGGTTGTTTCTTCTTCCTGTTATGTTATTTTGGGTGTTGAAGTTGATTCGTGGATTTTGTCATGAGGTCTCAAGATCCTCCTCTACAACACGATAGAAGAGGTAGACTGAAATGGAGAAACATAGAAGCTCAATAAAAAGAGAATTCCTGTGAACAAAATGTGCAACATGCAGGATACACCATATGACAATATAATCACACCATCCTTGCCACGAGAACTATTCTTTGTCTCTTTTCCACCAAAAATAAGCATAATTACACTTATTCCAACTCCGAAAACACACTTGAGGTTATGCTAAATTCCCTTAATCACACAATTTTTTCGATTAACTATCCTACCTTCATACAGTCGCTTCTGGTCATCGGTCGGTCATACCTATCAGATAATAACAAAATCATTACATAGCATTTAGTCAAACTTACCTGTATATGTAGATAAAATACACAAATCATAAGTAAATAAACCATGAATTAAAAATTGAATTAAAAGAGTACCTGGATTAAATTTTGAATCATTACTCAATGTCCCAGTGAAAGGCAGTTGGTTTTCCATTTTTGCACTAGATCCCAAATGAGTATTCTTCCTCATGAGACATTGGCTAACACGTTGGCACCATCCACCTCCCTAAATACCCAAAATTTACAAATTTGTTTAATTAATAATTTTCTATCTAAGATAGAGGAAACTCACAAGAATAAATGTTACAATCTAAAGTGGAATTTTATTAACAAATTTCAAGGATGGACATTGAGTTGTAAATCAGCTGGAGGTTGTTGAAAATTTGTTTGATCTGCTATTGATACGAAGGTAGGTTTGCCTTGCATCATTCTTTCCCATAATAATTGATGATTGCAAAGGTAATGTTCAGTTGGATCGTAGAAGAAGTGGGTTGGGTGTTCCTTTTTGATTTTTTAAGCTTACACTTCATCCCTAATTTTAGGCTATTTTTCGAATTATTTCTCTGTCTAAAATACACATCAAACCTGAAAATGTTTTATCTAATGTCCTTTTTGCAAACAAACACAAACTTGGGGCTTGGATACAATACGTTAAGACTGTTAACAGTCTTTGTGATTCAAAATTTAAGACTACATAATCTACTGTATATTACAGCTAAACCTGAAATTTCATTACTCAAGAAGTATGCAATTACATCCGTATGGGTTTATTAATCTTCATTGTAGAGACCTAATTTTGTGCCTCCCCGATAGCATTTTTACCATTTTACCTTCGTCTTACTACGTGTCCTCACCCGTATGATTATATCCCACAAAAATACAAAAAAAATAACAACCCTATCCTAACAAACTTTACACCTCATCCTAACAACCTACCCAATCAAAAGAAACCACATCACACCCTACCCCTACCCCCACCTCACTACCCCACCTACCCTACCACACAATTCTCACTCACTGAAAATAGAACAAAAAGGGGATTAACGAGCTTCATCTCGGCTCCTCTCTTCACACACTCACAGCAACACACACCAATATAGAGACCATTCTCAATTCCATTCGAAAAGAGATCATCCATCAATACCCACTACAATTTATTCACAGAACCACACACCCACTATCAATTAACAAACGCAAAACACACACACACACAAAAGACACACACACGCACATTGAGACATAAAAATAGAGAGAGCGAGGGTGACCGAAGATCGGAGAGAGAGGGAGAAAGGGGAGAAGAGCTGAAATCGATCGAGAGGGAGAGAAAAGGCGTTGGGTTTGACTATTTTCGGTGAGTTCCTCACCGGAAATCGATCGGGATCATCACTGAGAAAGCTCCAGCGGTCACTGTAGCTACTATTCATTCACCGAAAAACGTTGAAAACAGACAAGGAGGTCCAATTCCGGCCACCATGGTCAAAACTCGACTGGACTAACACCAAAGCCCATCAGAAAAATCAAAAAACCGATCCTCCCATTCCAGTTCTTCGGCGAAGAAGTAACGGGGTACAAAATTCAGTGCGGGTTCATCTTTACTTCATCATTTTTGGTTCGGCTAGGAGAAAACCAGAGCAAAAACGGATATATCGAGTTGATTTTGTTGGTATTGAGGTTCGGTTCAAAGATTCCAGACACGGCTCCATCTTTTAATTGCGTAATTTGGCATAATAAAAGCATTTGGAAGATTCAATTCTATCTTCTCTCCGTTTAATTTTTACTCCATCGTGAATATTCGTGTGTTTGACATGTTTGAATCTTCATTGCATGTTGTTTGATGTCAGATTTGAATGTGAAAACTTGGTTGGTCAAGTGCGTATTGAATTTGATTAGTTTTAATGGTGTGAGTATAAAAGGAAATTGAGGGTGGGAATTGAAAATTGACGAAAAGGGTAGATTCAGATTAATTTCGATCTATGGTTGATATGAAACATGATAGAATTATCATATGTTGAAATGGATAGGCCAATGTAGGTTCGGGTAGGAAAATTTAGGATTAAGATTTTGATTGAATGTTTGAATGTGGAATGTGTTGAATGTTTTTTAGTTTATCGCATCTAATTCAAAATGTATTCATTTGGCCGGGGAATGCCCCGAAGTATTTGTATATATATTTATTCACCGGGGAATGCCCCGACGTACTATGTTGGCAAAGGCGGATCAAGAACAAGGCCCGAGGCGTCAGGTAGCGGGAGCGTAGTTAGTAGTAGCATAAGTTAGATAGGATTTATCTTAGCATTTTTCTTTTATTTTGGACTGTATAAATTGGACTGGACACTATATTTTGATTCGTTTTGTTTTTGTCTGTTTGTTTGTTTATTTTTACGTGTTTGTGTGGTTTGTACATTTAGAGTGTCAAAATTAGCCGATACGTTCCACCAAGCGACCGTGGTCGAACCACGGGATCGAGGGGTGCCTAACACCTTTCCCTCGGTCAATAGAATTCCTTAGCCAGAATCTCTATTCGCAAACCGGTTTAAAGAGTCAAATGGTTTCGAAATTTTTTTTCCAATGGTGACTTGGCACACCAGATTATGCCAAGTGGCGACTCTGATTTTGAATGTAAAAATAATCTTTTTTCGGAACCAATCTTCATTTTTTCACTTTAATAAAAACCCTTTCGAACTTAAAACAAAATTTTTTTGGAGACAAAAAAAGGGTGTGACAGCTCTGGCGACTCTGCTGGGGAACTTTTTGGAATTCGAGCTTTTTTGTGGAGTCGTATCGGCTTTGTTTGGCATTATGGTTGTATGAACATTGTGTGTGATTGTCACACCCCTTTTTCGACTCCAAAAAAGATATGTATTTTAAGGTTTGAAAGGGTTTTTTATTAAAGTGACAAAATGAAGATTGGTTCCGAAAAAAGATTGTTTTTACATTCAAAATCAGAGTCGCCACTTGGCCTAATCTGGTGTGCCAAGTCACCATTGGAAAATCCTTTTCGAAACCATTTGACTCTTTAAACCGGTTTACGAACAGAGATTCCGGCTAAGGAATTCTGTTGACCGAGGGGAAGGTGTTAGGCACCCCTCGATCCCGTGGTTCGACCACGGTCGCTTGGTGGAGCGTATCGGCTAATTTGACATTACAAATGTACAAACCACATAAACACACAAAACAAGCAAACAAATAAATCACACAAAATTCAAAACAAACAAAAATAATGTTCAGTCCAAATTATACAATCCAAAATAAAAGAGGTGCTGAAATATAAAACCTATTCTATTCTAAACTAATCCTAAACTAAACTTCCCCCGACGTTCCGGGCCTTGATCACGAGCCTCCTTTGCGTACATGCTACTCCAAGGCATTCCCCGAATAAATCAATACAAATGCTTCGGGGCATTCCCCGGCCAAATGAGTACAATTTAAACTTTTCGTGCAATAAAGTAGAAAGTACCATTCACGCACATAAACACTCCAACAAATCGTTATTCCTAAATTTGCCTAACCGGCCTACGTTTGCCTACCAAGTTCAACATATTACAATTCTATCATGTTTAACATTATCAATACATCAAAATTAATCAATATTCATTAACCCATTTCAATACACAATCCACCAATCGAGAATAACAAAAATTCACCAATCATTCTTAGCACATCACACACCCAAATGTCACCAACAGTTCACATCAACAAACAAACCACGGTATCGAATCACACGCAATCACAATCACATAAGAATTAAATAAAAGAGAAGAAAGAATTGGACCTTAAATTTGAAGCTTTCAAACTCAATGTTATTCGAATAAAGAGAGTCCGCACCCGGAAATCTCGAGCCGAACCTTAACATCAACAATCCAACTCGACAAATAATGACCCGTTCACAGTCACTTTTCACGCCGTCACTGTTCACCGGTTACTTTTTTTTTTTTTTTCGTTGTTGTTCTTGTTCTTGTGAGGAAGATTATTTGGTGATTCTTGTTATTGTGGAGAAGATGATGATCAAAGAATGAGCCCCCTTTTTCTTCTTAGAATTTTTCTTTTATAATGAGCATTAATTTGTTATGATGTGGAAATTTTGGTGGGTCCCCCATATATTCTTTCTTTGTGGACAAGAAAAAGGAGGGGGGAATCACATGGGTAGTTAGGGTAGGTGGAAGCTTTTGATTGGGTAGGTTGTTAGGATAAGATAAATTAGTTAGAGGTATTTTTTTGTTTATTTTTGTATTTTTTGTGGGATATAATTACATGGGGTTGGACACATGGTAAGGTGAACTAAAAATGAATAAAATTAGACTTCGGGAGGGACAAAATTAGGTGTCTACATCATGACCCCTTTGAATGTAAACACGAAGTATTTTCAGACAAAAAAGTAGACAGCGAGACCAAATTTTGACCCGACCGTTATTCAAAGAAAGAAACAGAAGGAAGAAGGACAACCGGGTCTTGACTTAAGACATCCTTCCTACCCAAATTATAAGAGAATCAAGTCACGGGTATTTCAAAGGATTGGAAAAGAAGTGGACTATACCGAGTTGGAGAGTCGAGTGAGGTTCCATCGAGGTTTCGGTCCGCGGCTCTGTCATTACATCAAAAAATGAAAATTACAAGTTAAAACATAAATGAAATTACAAAAATCCTATCTATACAACTTTTGTTGGCTCTTGACCCGACTTTTATCACCCTATTCTTCAGGCGGGCTTCTGATTTGTAATTTCTTTCAACCTGTTGCTTGCCTTTCAATTTCTTCACCCTGTTCTCCAGGCGGGTTCCTGACTTGCTATTTCATCAACTTGTTGCCATGCTTTCAACTTCTGCACCTTGTTCTGCAGGCGGGCTCCTGACTTGCTATTTTTCAATCAGTTTAACTTTCAATTTCTTCACCTTGTTGCTTGGTTTTCCATTTATTCTCCCTGTGTTTCGGGCATGCTCCTGAAATCACATCAAAACTGGAAAGAAAATTATCCCAAATAAAGAAATGCAATTTCTATGAGTTAATTGGAATGACTCGACTAAAAGGTACGTCTTATAGGAATCCAGGGGGATGACTCGACTAAAAGGTACGTCTTCTAGGAATCAAGGGAAATGACTCGACTAAAAGGTACGTCTTATAGGAATCAAAGGGGATGACTCGACTAAAAGGTACGTCTTATAGGGGTCAAATGGGATGACTCGACTAAAAGGTACGTCTTATAGGAATCAAGGGAAATGACTCGACTAAAAGGTACGTCTTATAGGAATCAAAGGGGATGACTCAACTAAAAGGTACGTCTTATAGGAATCAAGGGAAATGACTCGACTAAAAGTTACGTTTTCTAGGAATCAAGGGGGAAATGACTCGACTAAAAGGTACGTCTTCTAGGAATCAAAGGGGATAACTCGACTAAAAGGTACGTCTTATAGGAATCAAAGGGGATGACTCAACTAAAAGGTACGTCTTATAGGAATCAAGGGAAATGACTCGACTAAAAGTTACGTTTTCTAGGAATCAAGGGGGAAATGACTCGAATAAAAGGTACGTCTTCTAGGAATCAAAGAGGATGACTCGACTAAAAGGTACGTCTTTTAGGAATCAAGACTTAAGTTAGGAAGTACATTACCTAAGAAGAAAAATTTGAATTACCCAATCAAGGAAGTGTGTTTCCTTACCAATGTTGTTTGAATTATCAAAACAATGAAGTGTTTCTCCTTACCAAAGCTGCTTGAATTTGAAACATGTGCAGCAACCTTACCTCTTGCATTTGTTGAGGTGAGAAATTACGGCCTTTGATGTTTAGGCTCTGAAATCCTTGATCTGAATGCAACATGTATTCCTATTACATACAAAGAAAACTTATGAGTTTAAAACACAGTGGCTAGTTTGTGGCTTTGGCTTTTGAGACAATTGCTCCTGCCCCCGTCATATTTAACTTTGCTTCCAACCATTCGCATATGTCATTGATTTGCTGTATCATTGACTCAAACTCAGCTTATCAAGAGTGACTCTGAAACAAACACAGTATTTCTGCTTTGTCGTGTTTCTCAAATAAACCCTTTGAACCTGGGTATTTCCATGAGTTCCCCGACTTCTCTGTTGACAAAACTTCCTGCATGCCCTTTTTGGGTTCACAATAATGTCTCTTTCATGTGCTAGCTTTTGTCTTGCTTTGTGCAATTAAAGAAGCTGGTAGCCAGTTCTTTTCTCACTTGTTTTGACACGGACTTGACTCAAAGACAAGAAACAAAAAAGAATGACAATTTTTGTTTTAATAACTGACTCAAGAAAGATAAAATTAAAATAAAGAGAAGAAAGAAAAGACAATGAATGTCCCCTTTTAAAACAAAGAAACGAAAAATTCATCTAAAAATGACAGTCAACACTAATGATTATGCCATGCATTTTGGATTAAGCAGCTTGATCCTTTCATCCAAACTTTCTACCCATTGTTGTTGAGTTAATGGCCTTGAAACTGAGTCACTTTCTTAGGTCAATTGCATTTAAGACCCCATCGGCTAGTGGCGCCTTGAAGGGTTTTAGCCAACAAGCTTCTTTCATTTTCTCTCGGCTCACTATCGCCTTATGGTGCCCGTGAGAGTTTTCACCAATAAGACTCTCATTTTTATTTCTCTCAACTTACCATCGCCTTATGGTGCCCGTAAGGGTTTTCACCAATAAGACTCTCTCATTTTTATTTCTCTCTTAATTCCCTATGCTGAGGAAGACAAATAGTTCCCAAATGCATCATCATATTCCTTGCATACTCCGCCTTAACATCCTCAAAGATTGATCTGAAGGTCTTTCTTTGGTTGTAACTTGGATTTTGGATAAGGTTAGAAAGAAAGGATGGCATGGGGCCCAAACGACACTTGAAGTGGGGTAGGACTTACAACTTTTGGAATCGACTCAAACAATGAGGATTAACTCATGCCCCAGTTTCTTTTGACTGGGTGACACTAAATTGTTTATTTGGTTGGACCGAGCCCTGAGTGGGGCAGCCTACGTATCTCACCCTTGAGAGAGGAGAATCAGGTCATGCGTAGTTCTGGCAGCTTATTTTGCTTGATTCTGATTTTTTTTGGGGGATTTTTCCGACTCTATTTTTCTTCACTCTTTTTTTCTCTTTTTTTGACACATTTTTTCTCTCTTTTTTTTTTTTGAACTTTTCTGACTATTGTTTTTCTTGACATTTTTTCTTCGAGCTTTGCTGACTATATTGATTCCAAAAGAGGTGTATGAAAGAAAATAAAACTAAAGCTCAAATGGGGTAAACAAAGGATGACACGATGTTTGGATGGCAGAATGAAATGCCTTCGTCATATCAATCTTTGAAAATGCAAGTACATATCATGCAATATGAAAGTGCATAATCAAGATCACTCATGAAATGTTTTACAACACTAACTTGCCCCGAGTATGTGTGCCACCTCTTTTCTACACTTGCCCAGCATACAATTCCACTTTGTTGTACATTCCTCATGCTGAAGGACTCATGACTTCGTGGAGCTAATTTTCTTCCTGTTCCTCTTAATAGGATCACGTAGACACTGTTTTACCTAATTAAGACATGTCTTTCAATTGATGACCAAGTTATTCTCACGATTTTCAAAATAATAGCCTTAATTTTTAAAAAAGGTTTCAACTTGATCACCAAATGCCCCAGCACTCTATCTATTTTCTCAGATGCTCTCTTTTTCTAACTTTAACCCTCTAATTCAATGTTCATTCTTAAACTGGATGTTAAGATCTAGCTGTAAATTTCACTAGCATATCATATCACTGGAGTCAACATAAAATGTACTATGTAAAAACAAACAAACAACACATATTTAAAACACAAAGAAAAAGGGGACACTCCATTTAATAAAAATGAAAGATAGAAGGGTTTGAACATAAACGACAAAGGGACAAAACAAGATAAATCCCGAACTACAACCCTGAAATAATTTGGAGAACAGAAAATAAAACAAAACAAACTACCAAACCCCTTCCTGGTAAGGAGATGGGTGACTTCTCCATTGCTCAGCCTGATATCTTAGACACTGGCTTGCATATCAACATGACTGGAGCTTCCACCACTGTCAGACACATTTCCTTCAACAAATAAGCTCTGGATCCCCATGCTTAACTCATTGCCTCCCACAGATTATGCAGTACCGCGTGCTAGTGAAGAACTCTGTGGGATGGTCGAAGGGTCAATGTTTTTCACCACAATCAATTTATCTTGAATTATCTTTTATATTTCTCTTTTCAAAGTGCGACAATCTTCAGTACTATGACCCTGAACATCAGAATGATATGCACATCGCACATTAGGATCAAAGCTTCTTGAATGCGGGTCAGGAGTATACCCAAGAAGAGGAGTGATCCTGCCCTGCTGTACCAATCTATGGAATAAATTGGCATAGGATTCCCCAATAGGAGTGAAATTATCTTTTTCCTTCCTCCTTTTTGCGAACTCTGGCCTCGGATGAAATTTGGATTTAGAGGTCCCTTGGTAAATTTGTGGGGGTCGAGGACGATGTTGAGGGACAGGGGCATGCCATTGTGGATAAGAAGATGGATGAGCATACAATTGTGTATTGTTCATAAGATATCGAGGAAGTGGAATGGGATTTCTTGGATTTCGGAGAAAGAAACCTTGTTGCAAGTGGTTATGTGGATCTGATATGTAAGCTCGGTATTGAGGCTGACAATATTGGTGGGTTGAACCTCTCAAACTCTGCTTTGGACCTATCATGACAATAGGTACGTTTTCCTTGTTCTTTCCTTCAGTTTCCCTTGGTTGATTGCAATGTCGTCCCGAATGTTTCACAGAATCCTTCTGTCCATCAGGCTCCCCAAATTTTGATGTCTCAAAGCTGGGAGGAAGGTTAACACTTGAAGACATGCCCCAGTTTTTATATGAAACATCTTCATAGCCCATAAGTCCAGGAGAATTTTTAATATCATTTTCTACACTCTTCACTTTCCCAACCATTTTCTCTGGCTCTTTTGGCATGCTAGGCTTCTTAGTAAGAAATTTTGGCGGTTCACTTAACTTAACTGTAGGCTCAAGAGTATACCAATGATCATCAATAGTATTGAACGTGGAGTCACTAGTGGACTGGGAAAGCACAATCGTTAGATTGATAGACAAAGTGGAAGCCTTAGTAGAAGGTTGAGCAACAAAAGCACAGATGGTATGTGATACTGTGAATGTGGTAGACTTATACTGAGGAGATAAAGAAAGAGTGGTGGAAGTATTGAGGTGCATTTGACGTGGAATGGATTCTAAGGCATGCTATGGTGCATCAACAACAGTAGGAAACTGACTTTGCGATTTTGGTGGAAGACTCAAGGTATTTGCAGGGTAAAAAGTGGGGAACGAAAGTGGAGGCAGCCCACTGGCCCAAGGTCGGTACATTCCCATCATTTGTTGTCTCAGTCTCAAATTCTCTTCCTTTAAACTCTCAATTTCCCGACTCTTTGTTTCATCCATGATGTCACTCTCTATATCCTTGTTGGACACAACTAACCCTTCCTTGGATTTGGTGTGATATGGAGGACCAGCCAGGAAACCACAAACCAACCACCTTAAACTAACTGAACAAGAGGTAACAAATATGTTAGAGTTCAACATTTTTTTTCTTCAAAACCTCTTTTTTTTTTTCTTGAAGAAAAATCACCGAACCCTAGAAGGGCGCCTACGTATCTCACCCCCGAAAGGGGAGAATCAGGTGTGCGTAGTTCGTGAAGTTTTGCAAAAATGGCCAATTAAAATCTTTTTTTTTCTTTTTTCTTGAAACTTTAAAAAGAAAAGAAAATAACAAATTATCAAAAGAATTGACGAAAATCTTTTTGTATTTTTTAGGTTTAAACTCCCTATACAAAAATGGAATCTATGATTACCAAAGAAGAATCTTTTTAGGTTTTCGATTTAGAATTTCATAGGAAAATAAAACTTGAAACTATTAAAGAAAAATCTTTTTGTAGTTTTCTTTTAGAGATGTATATGAAACACCTACTCTAAGTGAAGAGTGAAGAAAATCTTTTTGAATTTTTCAGATTCCTATACAACATGAAATCTATGGTTACCGAAGAAAATATTTTTGGATTTTTGATTTTAAATTTCATACGAAAATGAAACTTGAACCTATTAAAGGAAAATATTTTTTTTCGCTTTCTTTTAAAGATGTACATGAGACACCTACTCTAAATGAAGAGTGAAGAATTTTTTTTTTTGAATTTTTGAAATAAGATCAACCAAAAATGAAACCTACGACTATTGAGGAATTTTTTTTTTTTTCCTTTCAAGATATGTATGAAACACCTACTCTAAATAAAGAGTAGAGAAAATCTTTTTGAATTTTTTAAATAAGATCTCCGAACCCACAATAGGTTGCCTACGTATCTCACTCCCGAAAGAGGAGAATCAGGGGTGCGTAGTTCGTCCAGATTGGACAATTAACGATTAACTAACAAATTGACCCTAACTTAAGGGCACAACCAAAGACAAACGAATAAAATCTTTTTATGGTTTTTTTTCTTTTAATTAGACACTTCAACTAAACTGACACCAACAATTATGAAGGCAAAAAAAAAATCCTTTTGGTATTTTCATTACATGAAATGTACAATTTTTTACCATTTTTTGCATTTTCTTTTATAAAAACTGCTAAAAAAAAATCTTTTTTATTGAAAACTTCGAATTATGAATGCATGCTAAAGGAGACAAATGAAAAATCTTTTTGATATTTTCGTTTTTGAGAAATGAGTGCAAAAGGTAAAAATCTTTTTTTTTGAATTTTTGGATTGTGAAGAACAAAAGCCATAAAGAACACTAAAAGCTACGACACTCTTTTTTTTTTCTTCTTTTCGACTCACTTCACTTTTTTTCTCTATTTTTTTCAACAGTTCTTGCCTACGCACCTTACTTCTAACACATGTTTTCACCAAATCAGTCCGTCAAATGACCCCATTACCCTCAAAGATGCAACATTTAGCACGTAGGGATGCGTTAGAGGTGAGTCTCCTACAAAGGACCAAGTGGTCCCCGCTAGGTCTCAATATGATGCACATAAGCATGACCTAAAGGCTGACCTACGTTGTGGTTTACTAACAAGGACGTTCGGGGGAGCATATGGTCGATAGTGGCTGCTTTGCTTTCCACCTACTCCATACATCCAACGACTCCCCCTAAAATAAAGGTGACTCAACTAGAGTTCGTGCGCACGACGTACGCTCCGAGACTTGTTGCGGAAAGAATTGACTCGGGTTATGCAAATGATGCCAGATATAAAGCGGTAACACATAGGATAAATACTGTAAACAAAGAGCACGAAAATGCACAAAAGTGAAAACACAAACAAAAATCACAAACAATGCTTATACACTCGTAATGCCAAACAAAGCCTATACGACTCCAAAAAAAGCTCGGATTCTGAAATAGTCCCCAGCAGAATCGCCAGAGCTGTCACACCCCTTTTTCCACTCCAAAAAAGATATGTATTTTAAGGTTTGAAAGGGTTTTTTATTAAAGTGACAAAATGAAGATTGGTTCCGAAAAAAGATTGTTTTTACATTCAAAATCACAGTCGCCACTTGGCATAATCTGGTGTGCCAAGTCACCATTGGAAAATCCTTTTCGAAACCATTTGACTCTTTAAACTAGTTTACGAACAGAGATTCTGGCTAAGGAATTCTGTTGACCGAGGGGAAGGTGTTAGGCACCCCTCGATCCCGTGGTTCGACCACGGTCGCTTGGTGGAGCGTATCAGCTAATTTGACATTACAAATGTACAAATCACATAAACACACAAAACAAGCAAACAAATAAATCACACAAAATTCAAAACAAACAAAAATAATGTTCAGTCCAAATTATACAATCCAAAATAAAAGAGGTGCTGAAATATAAAACCTATTCTATTCTAAACTAATCCTAAACTAAACTTCCCCCGACGTTCCGGGCCTTGATCACGAGCCTCCTTTGCGTACATGCTACTCCAAGGCATTCCCCGAATAAATCAATACAAATGCTTCGGGGCATTCCCCGGCCAAATGAGTACAATTTAAACTTTTCGTGCAATAAAGTAGAAAGTACCATTCACGCACATATTCAAACACTCCAACAAATCGTTATTCCTAAATTTGCCTAACCGGCCTACGTTTGCCTACCAAGTTCAACATATCACAATTCTATCATGTTTAACATTATCAATACATCAAAATTAATCAATATTCATTTTCCTCCATTTTTAATCCCCACCTTAATTCATTTTTAACCACGTGATTAACCCATTTCAATACACAATCCACCAATCGAGAATAACGAAAATTCACCAATCATTCTTAGCACATCACACACCCAAATGTCACCAACAGTTCACATCAACAAACAAACCACGGTATCGAATCACACGCAATCACAATCACATAAGAATTAAATAAAAGAGAAGAAAGAATTGGACCTTAAATTTGAAGCTTTCAAACTCAATGTTATTCGAATAAAGAGAGTCCGCACCCGGAAATCTCGAGCCGAACCTTAACATCAACAATCCAACTCGACAAATAATGACCCGTTCACAGTCACTTTTCACGCCGTCACTGTTCACCGGTTACTTTTTTTTTTTTTCCGTTGTTGTTCTTGTTCTTGTGAGGAAGATTATTTGGTGATTCTTGTTATTGTGGAGAAGATGATGATCAAAGAATGAGCCCCCTTTTTCTTCTTAGAATTTTTCTTTTATAATGAGCATGAATTTGTTATGATGTGGAAATTTTGGTGGGTCCCCCATATATTCTTTCTTTGTGGACAAGAAAAAGGAGGGGGGAATCACATGGGTAGTTAGGGTAGGTGGAAGCTTTTGATTGGGTAGGTTTTTAGGATAAGATAAATTAGTTAGAGGTATTTTTTTGTTTATTTTTGTATTTTTTGTGGGATATAATTACATGGGGTTGGACACATGGTAAGGTGAACTAAAAATGAATAAAATTAGACTTCGGGAGGGACAAAATTAGGTGTCTACAGTGATTATTGATTTTGTTATTGTTATCACTGTTGTGCGTTTTCGTGCTCTTTGTTTACAGTATTTATCCTGTGTGTTCTCGCTTTTATATTTGACATCATGTGCATAACCCGAGGCATTCTTTCCACAACAAGTCTCGGAGCGCACGTCGTGCACACGAACTCTAGTTGAGTCACCTTTATTTTAGGGAGGGAGCCATTGGATGTATGGAGTAGGTGGAAAGCAAAACAGCCACTATCGACCATATGCTCCCCCGAACGGCCTTGTTAGTAAACCACAACGTAGATCAGCCATTAGGTCATTCTTATGTGCATCATATTGAGACCTAGAGGGACCCACATGGCTCTTCGTAGAAAACTCACCTCTAAAGCATCCCTACGTGCTAAATGTTGCATCTCTGAGGGTAATGTGGTCATTTGACGGACCGATTTGAGGAAAGCATGTGTTAGAAGTAAAGTGTGTAGACAAGAAAGTGTTGAAAAAAATTTAAAAAGGTGAATTAAAAAAAAAGAGTTTCGTAGTTTATTTTTAGAGTTCTTTATGACTTTCGTTTTCCACAATTCAAAAATTCAAAAAGATTTTTTACCTTTCGCACTCATTATCTTAAAGACATCAAAAAGATCTTCCTTTACTCCTTTACCATGCATTCATAATTCAAAAATTCCAAAAAGATTTTTTTTTACAGGAGCTTTTATAAAAGAAAAATGAAAAAAAATTGGTAGAAGTTTTGTATATTTCTTATAACAAAAATGCTAAAAAGATTTTCCTTTCGTAGTTGTTGGTGTCAGTTTTATGTGAAGTCTCAAATTGAAAACCTCAAAAAGATTTTATTCATCTGTCTTTGGTCGTGTCTCTTAAGTTAGGGTCAATTTGTCAGTGAATTCTTAGTTGTCCAAACTGGACGAACTACGCACCCCTGATTCTCCTCTGTCGGGAGTGAGATACGTAGGCAACCTATTATGGGTTCGGGGATCTTATTTCAAAAATTCAAAAAAAGGTTTTATTCACTCTTTATTTACAGTAGGTTTTTCATATACATCTTCAATAAAAAACTACAAAAAGATTTTCCTTTAATTGTTTCAAGTTTCATTTTCATATGAAATTCAAAAGTGAAAAACCCAAAAAGATGTTTTTTGGTAATCATAGGTTTCATTTTGTATAGGTATTTTAAAAGTGAAAAATGCAAAAATATTTTCGTCAATTCTTTTGACAAAATTTTATTTTATTTTCTTCTTAAAGTTTCAAGGAAAAGAATGAAAAAAGAGTTTAATTGGCCATTTTGGCAAGACTTCATGAACTACGCACACCTGATTCTCCTCTCTTGGGGGTGAGATATGTAGGCACCCTTCTTGGGTTCGGTGACCTTTTTTTTTTAAAAAAAGAGGTTTTGAAAAATTGTTGAACTCTAACGCATTTGCTATCTCTTGTCCAATTAATTTAAGGTGGTTGGTTTGTGGCATTTTGGCTGGTCCTCCATATTGCTCCAAGTCACAGAGGAAGTTATGGCCAACAAGGATACCGAGTTAGTGGTCACTAATCAGATAGGCAGTTTGGGGAATGAGAATGTAGGAGATAATGAAGAGATTCGGAAATTAAGGTGGCAAATAACAGAAATGCATCAAGCTTGGGCTAATGGGTTGCCGCCTCCTCCAATTCCCTCTGATAATCAAGAATATCTATCTAGCTTTCCTCCCGTGTCACATGCACAATTTCCCATTTTCGTTGATATGCCACAACATGCATCAGGATCGACTCCAGGGCAACAATATCCAAACACTTCTAATGTTCATTTCCTCACTCCCCAATCTAAGACTACCACATACTCGGCTCCAGCTGTTGTTCATGCTTTTACGACGCTACCCCAACCTGAAGCTCCTACTTTTGATGTTCATCCACAAGTTGTGCCTCCCTACTCTACAAGAGAGCCTGCATTGAATATTTTTAGTGATCAGCATTATGCTCTCGAGCCTACAATTAAGTCGACTGGTCCTTACGATTTCCCTCAACAGCCTGAATTTTCTCCTAACACTGAGAAGCCTGTTATGACAGAAGAACAAGAGGAAATAGCCAGAAAATTAAGAAGTTTAAAACTGACTATGAAAAACTTGCAAGGACTTGGGGGTACAAAAGCGTCTCATACAATGATCTGTGCATGTTTCCTGGTGTATATCTTCCTCTTGGTTTTTAAATGCCGATGTTTGAGAAGTATGATGGACATGGCGATCCTATAGCACATTTGGGGCGCTGGAGGGAAGAAAGAATTACCTATGGCATATTTCGGTGAGAGTCTTTCAGATCTAGCTACAGAATGGTTTGTTGACCAAGACATTGACAGATGGATTGGTTGGGATGACCTAGCTAACAAATTTGAGCAACAATTTCAATACAATGTGGAGTTGATCCCTGTTGAAAAATCCCTAACTAGTATAACAAAGAAGAATACTGAGAGTTTCAGGGAGTATGCGATCAGATGGAGCGAACAAGCTACTAGAGTAAAACCGCCAATGAAAGAAACAAAAATAGTTGAGGTGTTTATTCAAGCGCAGGACGAAGAATATTGTCAACACTTGTTACCTGCATTAGGCAAGTCGCTCATTGAGGTCTTCAAAATGGGGGAGATGATAGAGAATTGAATTAAGACCTGTCGCATTGTGAGTTTTACAGCATTGAAAGCGACTACTCAAGCAATTCAAAAAGGTTCGGTAAGTGTTGGAGGAATGAAGAATGAGGAAGATGCATCTGCCATTATAGTTGGACAACTGGCACGGGTAAGAGGACCATATCATCATTACCTACGAGCTCAAACACAAGTTTATGGCCAAGTTCCACAGAATCTTTCCCAAAATCCATTATATTCCATTCCACCATCTCCATATCAAGTGTATAATGCGCTACCATATATTCATCCCCCATCTTACCCACACTGGTGCGTGCCAACTCTCTCGAGTTATCCTCCAGCTCCACATACATATCGAAGCCTTTCTAGTTCTAGTTTTCAATTTAAGCCAAATAATTAAATGAGACAGAAGTCGAGGGAAAACTTCACACCGATTGGAGAGTCGAATGCAAGTTTGTTCCAAAGATTGGTACAGAAGGACATGATCACTCCTCTCCTTGGGTATACTCCTAACCCATATTCAAGAAGTTTTGATCCTAATGTACGATGTGCATATCATTCTGATAGGCAAACCAGTGGCTAAGATGTCAGGCTGAGCAATTGAGAAGTCACCCCTCTTCTTACAAGGAAGTGTCTGGTAGCTTGTTTTGTTTTATTTTCTGTTATCCGAATTATTTCTGGGATGTAGTTTGGGATTTATCTTGTTTTGTCCTTTTGTTGTTTATGTTCAAACCCTACTATCTTTTGTTTCAACTAAATGAAGTGTCCCATTTTTCTTTGTTTTTTAAATATATGTTTGTTTGTTTTCTTTATATAGAACATTTTATGTTGACTTTAGTGATATGACATGCTAGTGAAATTTTTAGCCAGATCTTAAAATCCAATTTAAGCATGAACTTTGAATCAGAGGGTTAAAGTTAGAAAAAGAGAGCATATGAGAAAATAGATAGAGTGCTGAGACATTTGGTAATAGGTTAAGGCAATTGTTTTGAGAATCACCAGAACAACTTGGTCATCGATCGAAAGGCAGGTCCCAATTAGGTCAAATAGTGGGCGTGTGATCCCTATATCAAGAGAAACAAGAAGATAATCAGCTCTACGAAAGCATAATGAATCTTTAAATGTGAGGGATGTACAACAAATGTGGAGTTGTATGTTTGACAAGTATATAAAAAGAGGTGAAATACATGTTCAGGGAAAGTTAGTGTTGTAAAACATGTCATAAGTGATATTGATCATGTACTTTCACATTGCATGCTATATACTAGTATTTTCAAGGATTGATATGACGAAGACATTTTATTGTGCCATCCAAACATTATGACGTCCTTTGTTTACCCCATTTGAGCCTTAGTGTTATTTTCTTTCATACCCCTCTTTTAAAATCACGATAGAGTCAACAATGCTCAAAAGAAAAGTTTCGAGCAAAAATAGTGTCAGAAAAGAAAAAGAGCAGAGAAAAATGTGTCCAAAAAGAAAGAAAAGAGAAGAATATCTAGAAAAATAGAGTCAGAAAAAAGAGAGAAAGAGTTAATAAAAGAAACATAGAAGAAAAGAAATCAAAATCAAGCAAAATAACAAGCTGCCAGAACTACACGTGACCTGATTCTTCTCTCTTGGGGGTGAGATACGTAGGCCGCCCTACTAAGGGCTTAGTCCAAACAAATAAATAATTTAGCATCGCCCAGTCAAAAGAAACTGGGGCATGAGTTAATCCTTATTATTTGAGTCGATTCCAAAAGTTGTAAGTCTTACCCACTTTAAGTGTCGTTTGGGCCTCATGCCATCCTTTCTTTCCAACCCTATCCAAAATCAAAGTTACAGCCAAAGAAAGACCTTCAGATCAATCTTTGAGGATGTTAAGGCAAAGCATGCAAGGGATATGATGATGTATTTGGGAGCTACTTGTCTTCCTCAGCACAAGAAATCAAGAGAGAAATAAAAATGAGAGAGTCTTATTCGTGAAAACCCTCATGGGCACCATAAGGCGATGATTAGTTGAGAAAAATAAAAATGATAGAGTCTTATCGGTGAAAACCCTCACGGGAACTGTAAGATAACTGTGAGTTGAGAAAAATAAAAATAAGGGTCTCATTGGTGAAAAACTATCACAGACACCATAAGACAATGGTGAACTGAGAAAAAGAGAATAAGAGAGGTTTGTTGGTAAAAACCCTTCAAGGTGTCACTAGCCGAATGAGATCTTAAATGCAATTGACCTAAAGAAACAACTCAGTTTCATGGCCATTAACTCAACAACAATTGGTAGAAAGTTTCAATGGAAAGATCAAGCAGCTTAATCAAAAATGCATGGCATAATCATTAGAGTTTACTGTCATTTCTAGATAAATTTTTCATTTTATTGTTTCAAATGGGGACATTCATTGTCTTTTCTTTCTTCTTTTGTTTTTATTTTTTTTCTTGAATCAGTTGTCCAAATAAACGTCATCGTCATTTTTTTCTTGTCCTTGAGTCAAGTACATATCAAAACAAGTGAGAAAAGATTTCAAACATGGCTACCAACTTCTTCAATTGCACAAAGAAAGACAAAAGGCCAACAGATGAAAGAGACATGATTGTGAGCCAAAATAAGGCATGAAGAAAGTTTTGTCAACCGATAAGTTTGGGAACTCATGGAAAGACCAAGGTTTAAAGGGTTTATCTGAGAAGCATGATAAAGCAAAGATACTATATCTGTTTCAGAGTCACTCTTAGTAATCTGTGTGCGGATCAATGATGCAGTGAGTCAATGACATATGCTAATAGTTTAAAGCAAGGATAATGTGACTGGTGCAAGTGCGATTTCCACGAAAGCCAAAGCCACAAACCAGCCACCATGTTTTTAAACTAACAAGTTTTCTTTGTATGAAACAGGAACACATGTTACCTTCGAATCTAGGATTTCAAAGCCTAAACATCAAAAGTTGAAATGCTTCACTTCCACAAATGCAGGAGACACACTTCCTTGTTTAGTTAATTCAAGCAACATTTGTAAGGAGATGCACTTTCTTATTTGGGCAATTCAAGTGACATTTATGAGGAGATGCACTTCCTTGTTGGGTAATTCAAGTGACATTTGTAAGGAGACACACTTCCTTGTCTGGGTAATTCAAGCGCTATCATAAGGAGATGCACTTCTAAAGGGGACACACTTCCTTGTTTTGTAATTCAAGCGCTATCATAAGGAGACGCACTTCCAAAGAAGACGCACTTCCTTGTTTGGTAATTCAAGCAACATTTGTAAGGAGACGCACTTCCTTGTTTGGACAATTCAAGCAACATTTGTAAGGAGACACACTTCCTTGTTTGGTAATTCCATCGGCATTTGTAAGGAGATGCACTTCCTTGTTTGGACAATTCAAGCAATATTTGTAAGGAGACACACTTCCTTATTTTTGTAATTCAAGCGCTATCATAAGGAGACGCACTTCCAAAGGAGACACACTTCCTTATTTTAGTAATTCAAGCAGCATTGTATTTGTAAAGAGATACACTTCTTTGTTGGGGTAGTTCAAGAACCATTTGTAAGGAGACGCACTTCCTTGTTTGGGCAATTCAAGTGAAATTTACGAGGAGACGCACTTCCTTGTTTGGGTAATTCACGCGACACTGGTAAGAAGATGCATTTTCTTCTTTCGGTAATTCAAGCGGAATTGGTAAGGAGATGCACTTCCTTGTTTGGATAATTCAAGCAACATTGGTATGGAGATTCACTTCCTTGATTGGGTAATTCAAACTTTACTTTTTGGGTAATGAACTAGTTGAGTCAGTCCCCTTGATTTATAGAAAATGCACTTTCTAGTCAAGTTATTGCACTTAATCCTTAGGAGACGCACTTCCTTGCTAGTTTTCATCTGTCAGGTGGCATACTTATTAATTTAAACTTCTATCTCTAGAAGACACACTTTCTAGTTAAAATTCCTTACTTTAATTCTTAGGAGACGCACTTCCTAGTCTTGGTAATTCAATTTTACTCTCAAGAGATGCATTTCTTGGTCAGAGTCTTGCTTTATCATTGCAACAGGTAAGTAGGTATGATGCGACTTTCCCAAAAGTCTTCTGATGGTAAACTGGGGCAAAATTTAATTCTTGTGTTTGGAAATTTACTTTTCTCGCAAACAAAGTTTCTTTTTATAATAATTTTTGTTTAGGATAATCTTCTTTCCAATTTTGATGTGATTTCAGGAGACTGCCCGAAGCAGAGGGAGAATAAATGGAAAACCAAGCAACAAGGTGAAGAAATTAAAAGTTAAACAAATTGAAAAATAGCAAGTAAGGAACATGCCTGGAGAACAGGGTGTAGAAATTGAAAAGCATAGCAACAAGTTGATGAAATAGCAAGTCAGGAACTAGCCTGGAGAACAGGATGTAGAAATTGAAAGGCAAGCAACAAATTAAAGAAATTGCAAGTCAGGAGCCCACCTAAAGAATAGGGTGATAAAACTTAAGTCAGGAGTCCAATAGAAGTTGTATAGATAGGGTTTTTGTAATTTCATTTATGTTTTTAAGTTGTAATTTTTATTTTTGATTTAATTACAGAGCCGCGAACTGGAACCTCGATGGAACCTCACTCGGCTCTCCAACTCGGTTGCTCTTCTTCCTTCTGTTTCTTTCTTTGAATAATGGTCGGGAAAAAATTATGTCTTGTTGTAAACTTCTTTGTCTGAAAACACTTCGTGTTTACATTCAAACGGGCATGATGTAGACACCTAATTTCGTCCCTCCCCGATAGCATTTTTACCATTTTACCTTCGTCTTACTATGTGTCCTCACCCGTATGATTATATCCCACAAAAATACAAATAAAATAACAACCCTGTCCTAACCAACTTTACAACTCATCCTAACAACCTACCCAATCAAAAGAAACCACATCACACCCTACCCCTAACCCCACCTCACTACCCCACCTACTCTACCACACAATTCTCACTTACTAAAAAAAGAACAAAAAGGGGATTAACGAGCTTCATCTCGGCTCCTCTCTTCAAACACTCACAGCAACACACACCAATATAGAAACCATTCTCAATTCCATTCGAAAAGAGACCATCCATCAATACCTACTATAATTTATTGACAGACCCATACACTCACTCTCAATTAACAAATGCAAAACACACATACACAAAAGACACACACACGCACATTGAGACAAAAAAAATAGAGAGAGCGAGGGTGACCAAAGATTGGAGAGAGAGAGAAAGGGGAGAAGAGCTAAAATCGATCGAGAGGGAGAGAAAAGGCATTGGGTTTGACTATACTCACCGTAAATAGATCGGGATCATCACTGAAAAAGATCCGACGGTCACTGTAGCTACCATTCATTCACCAGAAAACGTTGAAAACAGACAAGGAGGTCTAATTCCGGCCACCATGGTCAAAACTTGACTGGACTAACACCAAAGCCCATCATAAAAATCAAAAAACCGATCCTCCCAATCCAGTTCTTTGGTGAAGCAGTAGCGGGGTACAAAATTCAGTGTGGGTTCATCTTTACTTCGTCATTTTTGGTTCGGCTAGGAGAAAACCAGAGCAAAAACGGATATAGCGAGTTGGTCTTATTGGTATTGAGGTTTGGTTTAAATATTCTGGACACGGCTCCATCTTTTAATCGCGTAATTTGGCATAATAAAAGCATTTGGAAGGTTCAATTCTATCTTCTTTCCTTTTAACTTTTACTCAATCGTGAATATTCGTGTGTTTGACATGTTTGAATCTTCATTGCATGTTGTTTGATGTCAGATTTGAATGTAAAAACTTGGTTGGTTAATTGCGTATTGAATTTGATTAGTTTTTATGGTGTGAGTGATAAAAGAAAATTGAGGGTGGGAATTGAAAATTGACGAAAAAGGTAGATTCAGATTAATTTCGATCTATGGTTGATATGAAACATGATAGAATTATCATATGTTGAAATGGATAGGCCAATGTAGGTTCGGGTAGGCAAATTTAGGATTAAGATTTTGATTGAATGTTTGAATGTGCAATGTGTTGAATGTTTTTTAGTTTATCGCATCTAATTCAAAATGTATTCATTTGGCCGGGGAATGCCCTGATGTATTTGTATATATATTTATTCACCGGGGAATGCCCCGACGTACTATGTTGGCAAAGGCAGATCAAGAACAAGGCCTGAGGCGTCAGGTAGGCGGAGCGTAGTTAGTAGTAGCATAAGTTAGAATGTATTTATCTTAGCATATTTTTATTTCCGACTGTATAAATTGGACTGGACACTATATTTTGATTTGTTTTGTTTTTGTCTATTTGATTGTTTATTTTTGTGTGTTTATGTGGTTTGTACATTCATAGTGTCAAAATTAGCCGATACATTCCACGAAGCGACCGTGGTCGAATCACGGGATCGAGGGGTGCCTAACACCTTCCCCTCAGTCAACAGAATTCCTTAGCCGGAATCTCTATTTGCAAACCGGTTTAAAGAGTCAAATGGTTTCGACAAGAATTTTCCAATGGTGACTTGGCACACCAGATTATGCCAAGTGGCGACTCTGATTTTGAATGTAAAAATAATCCTTTTTTGGAACCAATCTTCATTTTGTCACTTTAATAAATACACTTTCGAGTTTAAAATGAATCTTTTTCGGAGATGAAAAAAGGGTGTGATAGCTCTACCGACTCTGCTAGGGAACTTTTCAGAATTCGAGCTTTTTTGTGGAGTCGTATCGGCTTTGTTTGGCATTATGGATGTATGAACATTATGTGTTATTATTGTTTGTGTTATTGTTATCACTGTTGTGTATTTTCGTGCTCTTTGTTTACAGTATTTATCCTGTGTGTTATCGCTTTTATATCTGACATCATGTGCATAACCCGAGTCATTCTTTCCGTAAAAAGTCTCGGAGCGCACGTCGTGCGCACAAACTCTAGTTGAGTCACCTTTATTTTAGGGGGGGAGCCGTTGGATGTATGGAGTAAGTGGAAAGCAAATCAGCCACTATCGACCATATGCTCCCCTGAACGGCCTTGTTAGTAAACCACAACGTAGGTCAGCCGTTAGGTCATTCTTATGTGCATCATACTGAGACCTAGAGGGACCCACACGGCTCTTTGTAGGAAACTCACCTCTAAAGCATCCCTACGTGCTAAATGTTGGATCTCTGAGAGTAATGTGGTCATTTGACGAACCGATTTGGGGAAAGCATGTGTTAGAAGTAAAGTGTGTAGACAAGAAAGTGTTGAAAAAAAAAAGAAAAAAGGTGAATTAAAAAAAGAAGAAGAAGAGTTTCGTAGTTTATTTTTAGAGTTCTTTATGACTTTTGTTTTTCACAATTCAAAAATTCAAAAAGATATTTTAACTTTCGCACTCATTTTCTTAAAGACATCAAAATGATCTTCCTTTACTCCTTTACCATGCATTCATAATTCAAAAGTTCCAAAAAGATTTTTTTTACAGGAGCTTTTATAAAAGAAAAATGAAAAAAGTTAGTAGAAGTTTTGTATATTTCTTATAACAAAAATGCCAAAAAGATTTTCCTTTCGTAGTTGTTGGTGTCAGTTTTATGTGAAGTCTCAAATTGAAAACCTCAAAAAGATTTTATTCATCTGTCTTTGGTCGTGTCTCTTAAGTTTGGGTTAATATGTCAGTGAATTCTTAATTTTCCAAACTGGATGAACTATGCACCCCTGATTCTCCTCTCTCGGGAGTGAGATACGTAGGCAACCTATTGTGGGTTCGGGGATCTTATTTCAAAAATTCAAAAAATGTTTTATTCACTCTTCATTTAGAGTAGGTGTTTCATATACATCTTCAATAGAATACTACAAAAAGATTTTCCTTTAATAGTTTCAAGTTTCATTTTCATATGAAATTCAAAATTGAAAAACCCAAAAATATTTTTCTTTGGTAATCATAGGTTTCGTTTTGTATAGGTATTTCAAAAGTGAAAAATGCAAAAAGATTTTCGTCAATTCTTTTGACAAATTGTTATTTTCTTTTCTTCTTAATGTTTCAAGGAAAAGAATAAAAAAAGAGTTTAATTGACAATTTTGGCAAGATTTCACGAACTACGCACACCTGATTCTCCTCTCTCGGGGGTGAGATACGTAGGCGCCCTTCTTGGGTTCGGTGACCTTTTAAAAAAAAAAAAAGAGGTATTGAAAAATTGTTGAACTCTAACGCATTTGCTATCTCTTGTCCAGTTAGTTTAAGGTGGTTGGTTTGTGGCATTTTGGCTGGTCCTCCATATTGCTCCAAGTCAAAGAGCAAGCTATGGCCAACAAGGATACCGAGTTAGTGGTCACTAATCAGATAGGGAGTTTGGGGACTGTGAATGTAGGAGATAATGAAGAGATTCGGAAATTAAGGTGGCAAATAACAGAAATGCATCGAGCTTGGGCTAATGGGTTGCCGCCTCCTCCAATTCCCACTGATAATCTAGAATATCTTTCTAGCTTGCCTCCTGTGTCACATGCACAATTTCCCATTTTTGTTGATATGCCACAACATGCATCAGGATTGACTCCAGGGAAACAATATCCAACAACTTCCAATGTTCATTTCCTCAGTCCCCAATCCAAGACTACCACATACTCCTCTCCAGCTGCTGTTCATGATTTTACGGCGCCACCTCTACCTGAAGCTCCTACTTTTGATGTTCATCCACAAGTTGTGCCTCCCTACTCTACAAGAGAGCTTGCATTGAATATTTTTAGTGATCAACATTATGCTCTCGAGCCTACATTTAAGTCGACTGGTCCTTATGATTGCCCTCAACCGCCTGAATTTCCTACTAACACTGAGAAGCTTGTTATGACAGAAGAACAAGAAGAAATAGCCAGAAAATTGAGAAGTTTAGAACTGACTATGAAAAACTCTCAATGACTTGGGTGGTACAAAAGCGTCTCATATAAAGATCTGTGCATGTTTCCTTGTGTATATCTTCCTCTTGGTTTTAAAATGCCGAAGTTTGAGAAGTATTATGGACATGGCGATCCTGTAGCACATTTGAGACACTATTGCAACCAGATATGGGGTGCTGGAGGGAAGGAAGAATTAGTCATGACATATTTCGGTGAGAGTCTTACAGATCTAGCTTCAGAATGGTTTGTTGACCAAGACATTGACAAATGGATTAGTTGGGATGACCTAGCTAACGAATTAGTGCAACAATTTCAATACAATGTGGAGTTGATCCTTGACGAAAAATCCCTAACTAGTATAACAAAGAAGAATACTGAGAGTTTCAGGGAGTATGCGATCAGATGACGCGAACAAGCTGCTAGAGTAAAACTACCAATGAAAGAAAGAAAAATAGTGGAGGTGTTTATTCAAGCGCAGGACGAAGAATATTATCAACACTTGTTACCTACATTAGGCAAGCCATTCATTGACGTCCTCAAAATTGGGGAGAAAATAGAGGATGGAATTAAGACCGGTCACTTTGTGAGTTTTGCAACTTTGAAAGCGACTACTCAAGCAATTCAAAAAGGTTCGGGAAGTGTTGGAGGAAAGAAGAATGAGGAAGATGCATCTGCCATTATAGTTGGACAACTGGAACGGGTAAGAGGACCATATCATTGTAACCCATGGGCTCAAAACCAAGTTTATCGCCAAGTTCCACAGAATCTTTCCCAAAATCCATTATATTCCATTCCCCCATCTCCATATCAAGTGTATAATGCACAACCATATGTTCAACCCCCATCATACCCATATTGGCGTACGCCAACTCTGTCGAGTTATCCTCTAGCTCCACATACATACCGAAGCCTTTCTAGGTCTGGTTTTTAATTTAAGACAAATAATGAAATGAGACAGAAGTCGAGGGTTAACTTCACGCCGTTTGGAGAGTCGTTTGCAAGTTTATTCCAAAGATTGGTACAGAAGGACATGATCACTCCTCTCCTTGGGTATACTCCTGACCCATATTCTAGAAGTTTTGATCCTAATGTACGATGTGCATATCATTCTGATGTTCAGGTTCACAATATTGAAGATTGTAGTGCTTTGAAAAGAGAAATTCAAAAGATGATTCAAGATAAATCAATCATGGTATTGAACATTGACAGTGAGGAAAGCTCTAGTCATGCTGATATGCAAACCAGTGGCTAAGATATCAGGCTGAGCAATTGAGAAGTCACCCCTCTCCTTACTAGGAAGGAGTCTGGTAGCTTGTTTTGTTTTATTTTCTGTTGTCCGAATTATTTCAGGGTTGTAGTTTGGGATTTATCTTGTTTTGTCCTTTTGTTGTTTATGTTCAAACCCTGCTATCTTTTGTTTCAACTAAATGAAGTGTCCTATTTTCCTTTGTGTTTTAAATATATATTTGTTTGTTTTCTTTACATAGCACATTTTATGTTGACTTTAGTGATATGACATGCTAGTGAAATTTTTAGCCGGATCTTAAAATCCAGTTTAAGCATGAACATTGAATCAAAGGGTTAAAGTTAGAAAAAGAGAGCATATGATAAAATAGATAGAGTGCTGAAACATTTGGTAATAGGTTAAGGCAATTGTTTTGAGAATCACAAGAACAACTTGGTCATCGATCGAAAGGCAGGTCCCAATTAGGTCAAATAGTGGGTGTGTGATCCCTATATCAAGAGAAACAAGAAGATAATCAGCTCCATGAAAGCATAATGAATCTTTAAATGTGAGGGATGTACAACAAATGTGGAGTTGTATGTTTGACAAGTATATAAAAAGAGGTGAAACACATGTTCGGGGCAAGTTAGTGTTGTAAAACATGTCATAAGTGATATTGATCGTGTACTTTCACATTACATGCTTTATACTAGTATTTTCAAGGATTGTTATGGCGAAGGCATTTTATTCTGCTATCCAAACATTATATCGTCCTTTGTTTACACCATTTGAGCCTTAGTGTTATTTTCTTTCATACCCGTATTTTGGAATCAAGATAGAGTCAACAAAGATCAAAAGAAAAGTTTCGAGCAAAAATAGTGTCAGAAAAGAAAAAGAGAAGAGAAAAATATGTCCAAAAAGATAGAAAAGAGAAGAATATCTAGAAAAATAGAGTTAGAAAAAAGAGAGAAAGAGTCAATAAAAGAAACATAGAAGAAACGGAATCAAAATCAAGCAAAATAACAAGATGCCAGAACTACGCATGACCTGATTCTCCTCTCTCAGGGGTGAGATACATAGGCTGCCCTACATAGGGCTCGGTCCAACCAAATAAACAATTTAGCGTCGCCCAGTCAAAAGAAACTGGGGCATGAGTGAATCCTCATTGTTTGAGTCGATTCCAAAAGTTGTAAGTCCTAATTACTTTAAGTGTCGTTTGGGCCCCATGCTATCCTTTCTTTCCAAACCTATCCAAAAACCCAGTTACAACCAAAGAAAGACCTTCAGATCAATCTTTGAGGATATTAAGGAAAAGAATGCAAGGGATATAATGATGTATTTAGGAACTACTTGTCTTCCTCAGCACAAAAAATCAAGAGAGAAATAAAAATGAGAGAGTCTTATTGGTGAAAAAACCCTCACGGGCACCATAAGGCGATGATAAGTTGAGAAAGTTAAAAATGAGAGAGTCTTATCGGTGAAAACCCTCACGGGCACTGTAAGACAACTGTGAGTTGAGAAAAATAAAAATAAGAGTCTCATTGTTGAAAAACGATCACAGACACCATAAGACAATGGTGAACTGAGAAAAAGATAATGGGAGAGTCTTGTTGGTAAAAACACTTCAAGGTGTCAGTAGCTGAATGAGATCTTATATGCAATTGACCTAAAGAAACAACTCAGTTTCATGGCCATTAACTCAACAACAATTGGTAGAAAGTTTGGATGGAAAGATCAGGCAGCTTAATCCAAAATGCATGGCCTAATCATTAGAGTTTACTGTCATTTCTAGATAAATTTTTCATTTCTTTATTTCAAATGGGAACATTCATTATCTTTTCTTTCTTCTTTTGTTTTTATTTTGTTTTCTTGAATTAGTTGTCCAAATAAAAGTCATCATCATTTTTCTCTTGTCTTTGAGTCAAGTCCATATTTAAACAAGTGAGAAAAATTTTCAAACATGGCTACCAGCTTCTTCAATTGCACAAAAAAAGACAAAAGGCCAGCACATGAAAGAGACATGATTGTGAGCCAAAATAAGGCATGAAGAAAGTTTTGTCAACCGACAAGTCTGGGAACTCATGGAAAGACCAAGGTTCAAAGGGTTTATCTGAGAAGCATGACAAAGCAGAGATACTATATCTGTTTCAGAATCACTCTTAGTATTCTGAGTGCGAATCAATGATGCAGCGAGTCAATGACATATGCTAATAGTTGAAAGCAAGTTTAATATGACGAGGACAAGTGCGATTGCCATGAAAGCCAAAGCCACAAACCAGCCAACATGTTTTTAAACTAACAAGTTTTCTTTGTATGAAATAGGAACACATGTTACCTTCGAATCTAGGATTTCAAAGTCTAAACATCAAAAGTTGAAATGCCTCACTTCCACAAATGCAGGAGACACACTTCCTTGTTTTGTTAATTCAAGCAACATTTTTAAGGAGATGCACTTCCTTGTTTGGGCAATTCAAGTGACATTTATGAGGAGATTCACTTCCTTGTTGGGTAATTCAAGTGACATTTGTAAGGAGACGCACTTCCTAGTCTGGGTAATTCAAGCGCTATCATAAGGAGACACACTTCCAAAGGAGGCACACTTTCTTGTTTGGTAATTCAAGCGCTATCATAAGGAGACGCACTTCCAAAAGATACGCACTTCCTTGTTTGGTAATTCAAGAAACATTTGTAATGAGACGCACTTCCTTGTTAGGGTAATTCAAGAAACATTTGTAAGGAGACGCACTTCCTTGTTTGGTAATTCCATCAGCATTTGTAAGGAGACGCACTTCCTTGTTTTGACAATTCAAGAACCATTTCTAAGGAGACACACTTCCTTATTTTGGTAATTTAAGCGCTATCATAAGGAGAGGCACTTCCAAAGGAGACGCACTTCCTTATTTTGGTAATTCAAGCAGCATTGTATTTGTAAGGAGATATACTTCCTTGGTTGGGTAGTTCAAGAACCATTTGTAAGGAGACGCACTTCTTTGTTTAGGCAATTCAAGTGACATTTACGAGGATACGCACTTCCTTGTTTGGGTAATTCACGCGGCACTGGTAAGAAGATGCATTTTCTACTTTCGGTAATTCAAGCGACATTGGTAAGGAGATGCACTTCCTTGTTTTGATAATTCAAGAAACATTGGTAAGCAGATGCACTTCCTTGATTAGGTATTTCAAACTTTACTTTTTTGATAATGCGCTTCCTAAATTAAGTTTTGATTCTCTGTAGATGTACTTCCTAGTTGAGTCATTCACCTTGATGTCTAGAAAATATATTTTCTAGTCGAGTTATTGCACTTAATCCTTAGGAGACGCACTTCCTTGCTAGTTTTCATTTGTCAGGTGGCACACTTATTAATTTAAACTTCTATCTCTATAAGATGCACTTTCTAGTCAGAATTCCTCACTTTAATTCTTAGGAGACGCACTTCCTAGTATTGGTAATTAAATTTTACTCTCAAGAGATGCATTTCTTGGTCAGAGTCTTGATTTATCATTGAAACAGGAAAGTAGGTATGATGCGACTTTCCCAAAAGTCTTCTGATGGTAAACTGGGGCAAAATTTAATTCTTGTGTTTGGAACTTTACTTTTCTGGCAAACGAAGTTTCTTTTTATAATAATTTTTGTTTAGGATAATCTTCTTTCCAGTTTTGATATGATTTTAGGAGCCTGCACGAAGCAGAGGGAGAATAAATGGAAAACTAAACAACAAGGTGAAGAAATTAAAAGTTAAACAAATTGAAAAATAGCAAGTCAGGAACCTGGCTGGATAACAGGGTGTAGAAATTGAAAAGCATAGCAACAAGTTGATGAAATAGCAAGTCAGGAACCAGCCTGGAGAACAGGGTGTAGAAATTTAAAGGCAAGCAACAAATTGAAGAAATTGCAAGTCAGGAGCCCTCCTAAAGAATAGGGTGATGAAACTTAAGTCAGGAGTCCAATAGAAGTTGTATAGATAGTGTTTTTGTAATTTCATTTATGCTTTTAACTTGTAATTTTTATTTTTGATGTAATGACAGCCGTGGACCGGAACCTCAATGGAACCTCACTCGACTCTCCAACTCGGTTGCTCTTTTTCCTTCTGTTTCTTTCTTTGTATATGGTCGGGACAAAATTCTGTCTTGTTGTCTACTTCTTTGTCTTAAAACACTTCGTGTTTACATTGAAAGGGGGCATGATGTAGACACCTAATTTCGTCCCTCCCCGATAGCATTTTTACCATTTTACCTTCGTCTTACTACGTTTCCTCACCCGTATGATTATATCCCCCAAAAATACAAAAAAAATAACAACCCTATCCTAACCAACTTTACACCTCATCCTACCAACCTACCCAATCAAAAGAAACCACATCACACCCTACCCCTACCTCCACCTACCCTACCACACAATTCTTACTCACTGAAAAAAGAACAAAAAGGGGATTAACGAGCTTCATCTCAACTTCTCTCTTCACACACTCATAGCAACACACACCAATAGAGAGACCATTCTCAATTTCATTCGAAAAGAGACCATCCATCAATACCCACTACAATTTATTCACAGACCCACACACCCACTCTTAATTAATAAATGCAAAATACACACACACACAAAAGTCACACACACGCATATCGAGATGGAAAAATAGAGAGAGCAAGGGTGACCGAAGATCGTAGAGAGAGGGAGAAAGGGGAGAAGAGCTAAAATGGATCGAGAGGGAGAGAAAAGGCATTGGGTTTGACTATTTCCGGTGAGTTCCTCACCGGAAATCGATTGGGATCATCACTGAGAAAGATCCGACAGTCACTGTAGCTACCATTCATTCACTGGAAAATGTTGAAAACAGACAAGGAGGTCCAATTCCAGCCACCATGGTCAAAACTCGACTGGACTAACACCAAAGCCCATCAGAAAAATCAAAAAACCGATCCTCCCATTCCAGTTCTTCGGCGAAGCAGTAGCGGGGTACAAAATTCAGTGCGGGTTCATCTTTACTTCGTTATTTTTGGTTCGGCTAGGAGAAAACCAGTGCAAAAATGGATATATCAAGTTGTTTTTGTTGGTATTGAGGTTCGGTTCAAAGATTCCGGACACGGCTCCATCTTTTAATCTCGTAATTTGGCATAATAAAAGCATTTGGAAGATTCAATTCTATCTTCTCTGCTTTTAATTTTTACTCAATCATGAATATTCGTGTGTTTGACATGTTTGAATCTTCATTGCATGTTGTTTGATGTCAGATTTGAATGTGAAAACTTGGTTGGTCAATTGTGTATTGAATTTGATTAGGTTTAATGGTGTGAGTGATAAAAGGAAATTGAGGGTGGGAATTCCAAATTGACGAAAAGGGTAGATTCAGATTAATTTCGATCTATGGTTGATATGAAACATGATAGAATTATCATATGTTGAGATGGATAGGCCAATGTAGGTTCGGGTAGGCAAATTTAGGATTAAGATTTTGATTGAATGTTTGAATGTGGAATGTGTTGAATGTTTTTAGTTTATCGCATCTAATTCAAAATGTATTCATTTGTCCGGGGAATGCCCCGAAGTATTTGTATATATATTTATTCACCGGGGAATGCCCCGACGTACTATGTTGGCAAAATCGGATCGAGAACAAGGCCCGAGGCATTGGGTAACGGGAGCGTAGTTAGTAGTAGCATAAGTTAGATAGGATTTTGTCTTTGCATTTTTTTATTTTGGACTGTATGAATTGGACTGGACACTATATTTTGATTCGTTTTGTTTTTGTCTTTTTGTTTTTTTGTTTTTACGTGTTTGTGTGGTTTGTACATTCATAGTATCAAAATTAGCCGATATGTTCCACCAAGAGACCGTGGTCTAACCACGGGATCGAGGGGTTCCTAACACCTTCCCCTCGGTCAATAGAATTCCTTAGCCGGAATCTCTATTCGCTAACTGGTTTAAAGAGTCAAATGGTTTCGAAAAGAATTTTCCAATGGTGACTTGGCACACCAGATTATGCCAAGTGGAGACTCTGATTTTGAATGTAAAAATAATCCTTTTTCGGAACCAATCTTCATTTTGTCACTTTAATAAAAACCCTTTCGAACTTAAAACGAATCTTTTTCGGAGACGAAAAAAGGGTGTGACATTCATCAGTTTTACCTTTTATTTTTTTCTTGCTAGGATTTCTTCCTCGTTATTTTCATCATGGCTTCTTTGCTACTGTATAATGTATTAGGTAAGTCCCTTTTACTGTGTCCACATTTTTTAGTTTTGGTGCTTGATATGGTTTGTTTATGTTACATTAACTCGTTGGAATCAAATGAACTTATACCAAAATTTCTCTAATCTTTGTAATGTAGGCACATCCCAATCATGATAAGTTAATCAAAAAAAAAATTGATATATTTGACGAAATGTCTGGTGTGTGGGAATGATCGAGCTAAGATAGATTGTGCTAAGTCATTTGAAGATATAGATTTTGAGTGTTTTTCTAAGAAAGATAATGATAATGATATTGAAGGACCATCCACGGAAAAAGTTGTGCAAGTGACCAAAGCTTCTCAAGTCAAGGCAAGTTGCAAAAGAAAATGTTCTTTGGAGGTGCAAGATGTCGTAGGTGATATATCAATTAAATTTGGAGAAGTGACAATGGAAATTGGCAGGATGATTAATAGTCGTCTAGATGTGACAAAGTTGTACGAAGAAGTTATGGCAATGAAAGGTTATGAGGAAGATTTTCTCGGTGATGTTTTTGATTATTTTGTTCAAAGCGGCACTTTAGCTAAGGCATTCATGGCAAAAAATCAAAATCTTCGTAAGGTGTGGTTGGAACAATTCAAGCAACAATATAGTGACACCTATGGGTTGGAAGAACTTAGCTTCATAGAGTTTGGAATCAATTATTATTCATGAACTTTTTTTTTTGATAATATATCGTGTATTTGCTACCAAACTTCTCTTTGTTGTGTATTTAAGGAAATATTGATTAGGAAGCTTGAATTATTTAATTTGTAGTTGCTTAAATTTTAATGACTTGTAATGTTTTGCTAATCGATATTGGTTTTATTTGATATTCTTAAATTAGTTCCTACAGATCGTTGAGTTGCTAGCGGCAGTGATATACAAGTGAACTGTTAGTAGATAGTTTCAAAAAATATTTTTTTCCTCACCAACTAAATACTAAAAAATATTTTTTGCTAACCAACGAAACACCATAAAATATTTTTCAAAAAGTATTTTTCACTCACCAACCAAACATGAGAAAATAAGTAGAAAATCAACTTATTTCCCATGAAAATATTTTCTAGGAAAACATTTTCCATCATACCAAACACACCCTTATGATATTTGGTCTATAGAGATGATTTTCCTCTTAGTTATGATTATTGGGCTTATAGAGATGATTTTTCTCTTGTTCATGATATATGAACTATAGATATGAGATGTCTAATAAAGGTGATATGCTTATTGATATTATGCCTACTAGATGTGAGATGATTATAGATATCCTATGGCTTATTAATATGATTATTGATATGAGTTCTGGATATGTAAATGGGCCTAAGGCCGTGATTATGATCTTGTGACTATTTCGGATATATATATTATTCGTCCAAGGGTTGCGTTATGATGATAATTGGATATCCCAGAAGTGTTTATCTTTATAAAGGATGATATTACAGTTTATGAGTATGCATATATCTGTTTGTATACACATCTCTCCGGTATGGGACAAAGAAAGTGCAGTATGTTGCTTTCGACTTTATTGATTGAATACTGATGATGGCATGCATAGATTTGGCACATTCATGATTATTATATCAGCAACTTATGTGATTCTGGATGAAATATGATCTTATGATTGTTCTGCTTAATTAAGGGTTAAGCTATATGGTAGTTAATTATTTTTAAGGAGACTATAACACTTGGTGGCTAGGAATCAAATGTGTTAGTTAATGAGTCTTTCTTGATTAAAATATGGTAGATATCGATGGTTGATGCGTGGCTAATGATAATGTTGGGTTTAACATAGGTGAAGATCAGTGATATTGATAACTCAGTTTATAATGTCGATTAGTTGTCAAATGAGGTGTTGTGTATTAATGAGGCTAGATAATTAGTGATGTTGGTAATAAGGAGGTGTCTAGTTAATAATGTAGAATATTTGCTAAATGGTTGATTAATAAATAATTAAATGAGGATTAACTGGTTAACGATGGTTAGTTAATGAATGATGTTAGTTAATAAAAAATAGTTAGGTGATAAGTGGTTATGTGTTGTCTAATAATGGTTAACAGATATATGATGATGTAACACCCCATATTTCGGGATAGAATAAAAACCATGACTCTGATGCGTTGATAATCCCAGAGCCTTAAATCCTATGCCAATTTGGCATGTTTATGTAGTATGTGAATCCATTTGAGCATGAATTTAGACCATAGAGGTCCTTCAACTCAAGGACGAGTTGAAACTATTTCGATCGAATAAGTTTTAGTGGACGTTGTAATTTGTGTCAGTTTCCATCAACCATAACTCTCTGTATATGTCGAATTAGAGAACCTACTATGTGTTAAATCACAGGTCTTTGAGTTAACTTTCCAACGATACCAATTTTGCTAAAATTCGACACCCGAGAAAGAAGTTATGGCCTTTCAAAGTAGTATGTGTCGCCTAACCAATCGCACATGGCCACTGAAAAGCATATGCGATAGCATATGCGGCGCCTATGTAAATATAGGCAATATCATATGCGGCGCCTATGTAAATATAGGCAATATCATATGCAGCGCCTATGTAAATATATGTGATATCATATGCGGCGCATATCTTATGGTTTCAAGTGACTTAAACACTCCGTTTTTGGGGAAAAATGATCCTTTTCCCACCCTTATTCAGCCATAAACACGAAATTCAGTCCCCAATTCTCCAAAATATATCCACATTCATCTAAAAATTCTCAAGAACACTCCCAAGGGTTTCAAACTAAAAACCCAAATAAATCAAGACTCAACCGTGGGTTTTCAAAATTGATTAGAGATTCGGAATCCCCAATCCAAAGGCTTCAAGAAGCACCCATTATTTTCCGAAATAGAGGTACGCGGGGTTTTTCTAAATTCTCATGGGCATAGAAAAAATATGTTTTCGAATGGGTTTTTTGAATCTATGTATATATTCATGTATTAAATATTTTAACATCATTTTTTTCGTGTTTTGACCTTTCCCAAAGTGATTTGAGAATATGAATGTATGAAACTATGTATTTAAGAATGAATTCTTGTTGAGAGCATGATTTTTGGTGAATTCACTCTTATTATGAATTTTTCAGATTTCTCATAGCATATGAATTGTTTTGCAATGCATCCTTGAAAAACACTATATGAAATGATTGAACTCTTGTTATGATTTAAAGGTGGTTTTAAATCACTAAAGAAGGAATCTAGCATGAATGTTTAATGTTCATAATGCGTGTAATGAAAGAGTGCATGAATTTGCTAAAGGCACTAGACCACCATATATTGATGATGTTTTTGCATGATTTTGACTTGAGTTTTGAAACACGAAATCTTCTATATCAGTTGCATGTTTTTGGTGGTCTAAATTATACTTTAAATGAAAGATTTAGTTTTATGAATTATGGCTCAGAAATCATGACTTGCAAGTCTTGGTATGACGATACCAATTCAGACCAATGCCATATCAGACTCAGACTAATAGATATTTCAGACTATCATTATTTTAGACATTCAGAATATTGCATGTATAGAAAAGATTAAAAATGGGCGTACAGAGATGTTAGGTGGTTCCCTGAAGAGGGATTGAGTTCAAGCAACTCATTGCCTAAAACCATGGTTTGCTGACCCGAGTATATTATTATACGCTGACTTAAGTGTCGTGTGGCGTATCAGATTCAAGAACTCCAACCCTTGCGGCATACTAGGGTTGGAGGCTTCCCCGCCGAGTCAATGGAGGATTCCATATCACTCGTGGAATATCAGACTTGTAGGGGATACCACCTAACTCAGAAGTAATACACAGATCAGAGTTTGAGATTTACAGACAGGTTACATATTTTCAGAAGGTGCCCATGTGTTTTTCAAAAACTGTTTTATGCATAATGTTTGATGAACATTTTATCTTACGTATTATATATATATATATGTTCAATTACTCTATTTTGGATTGCTTCGTGTTCCAGTACAATTGTGCTGACCCCCTTCCTCCAAGGTACTGAGGCGTAGTCTAGGGGTCTAGATCCTCAGTAGAGTCTACAGAAAGGGTTTTCTTAGAGTTCAGTTGGTGAGCCTTCTTTTCTTTGGAAGGCCTAGTCATTTAGGTATTTATTTCAGTATGGTTTTTGGTCTGCTAGGGGCCTTGTACTAGTTATTTTGATAGTATGTCAGTAGAGATTTTGCAGATTGTTGCAGATATTTATTAAATATTATTGGGCATGTTTTCAGGCCTTTAACTATTTTAAATTATTGACCATGTTTCCGTATTATTGTGTCTATTCCGTATTACTTTGATCATATGAATTATGTGCATGATTACCAGATAGATAAAGGGCATTCCGGGCCTTCGGGTTAGGGAATGCTCATCACGGCCAGGGCCCCGGTTTGGGTCATGAATAACTTGGTATCAAAGCACGATTCATGGTCCCAGGGTGCCTGCGAAATCGCGTCGGGTAGAGTCTTCCCTAGTGTAAAATTGTGTCCTCGTTCTTATGAGGCATTCAATTAAGACAAGAGTAAGATATGTATTCTTGAGTCATTGAATATTGTGTATCAAGCTTCTATCTCTTGTAATCTTGATATCAGTGTGTTGTTGAAAACAAAAGTCTAGTGAAGCCGCGTGAGGCTTATTTTGATTCACTAGCAACTTGTTGTTCATCTAGTTGTTCTTGTGTTTGTTGGAATTGTATTTCCACCCGAGTAGTAGTATAAGTTAGAGTGTCGGTGTCATGACCTATTAGTAGTGAAATTAGACCAAGAAGTTTGTGATATGAAGTCACAAGGTTAGAGGTCAGAGTGAGGGTGGCTTTTGTGATTAAATATTTATAGTTGAATAACCGTTGATTGAGAATGATTTACCCTTTCGTGGCTGTAGACTAATGTGGTGGTACCATTTATGGATTGTATGGTATTCCATGGAGGAAGTGTTGACTCAGAATGTTATTTATTTTCTTTCTTTCAAAATAGAGAAAAAACCCAGAGTGGATATTTAAGGTGGTTATAGAAACCCCTTATAGGCTATGATTGAAAATGGCTAGATAAGCCAGTAGGTTGTAAGTATAGACTCATTGTCATATGGGGTATCTGAAGGTAGTTTAAATGCCCATTGGGGTAAGTAAGTGTGATGTGAGAAAGCCGTATAAGTAGATAAGATTGTATGGTTATAATATAAGCTTAAGGTTGATCATGTCTATTATGTCACCTTACCCCTTAACCTTCTTCTCATTGGTAGTTGTAAACTAATACTACTTGTGAGAAAGTATGTAGTATATTTTTGAAGTATTTGGGTAGAATATCCCAATTTGAAGGATTAGTATATTTATATTATGTTGCACTCTTCATTGGTTGTAAATGATTGATGCTAGACTATAGGCTTGAATTTAAATGGTGTGGTGGTAAATAGTGGCAAGAGATTGATGATACATGTTTCGTGGGATTAGATTTATAAGCTTGATGTGTTGAAATAGTACGTGCTGATGGATTATGACAAGGAAAACCATAAGGTCATGATCGATTATTATGGTTATGAAGTTCTAGTGTACTAGTGTTTCTTGATTATTATTTCATAGTTTCTAAGTGAGGATTGTGTGTAAGGTTGGTTGTAAATCATGTTTAGCACTAGACATTAAGTTTGAAACAATTGATGGCCATGTAGGTAGATGTGATGATTCCTTGGTTAATGATACTAGTTATATGTAAGTGATCTATAGGCTTGAATAGTGTATGCAAGTGCCTAAGTTTATTTGATTCGTAATGAAGTATGCCGTTGTATATATGATGTAGAAGTATGCCCAAGGTGGTATGAAGCTGTAGTATTTTCTAAGGCTATTACATGTTGTGTATGGCTAATGGTACCGTTGAGTTGCTAGGTAGAAAAAGACTAGCTAGATGGTATATGGTGTTCTAAATAGCCAAGTTAAGGACCTTTGATTGATAGCGTTGAGCCTTTTGATATGAGCTTGATTCTCATGGTAGAGGAAAATAAGTTTGAAGTTGCTATGTTGGTAGACTATGATAGAAATAGAGTGGCTCATTGAAGACTTGGTGATACCCATGTTAGGTGTTATAATCTAAGATTGAGTCCTTGAAAGTTGTGGTAATACAAATAAGAGTAGAGGCACTAGAGGGTGTGCACTTGAACTTTGGGGATACTCATGAAGATTCAAAGTTAGTAAGTGTTCGAGTAATAGATGATGACTATTGGGGTTACAGAATGATAGAGTATGCCTCAGGAGGTTGTATTAGCAGTGGGCGTTCCACTCTTATGTGTGGTCTTTCGGGTTAAGTTTTATTAATTTTATGTATTGTCATATTTCAGAACCCAGAGTGCAGTGAGTGCAGTTATGTTTAAAGTCTAGTAAGGTACCTCCCAAAACTTAAGATGATGGCTTGAAGCTAAGAGGGAGATGACTAAGCGAATAACCAAGTAAGACTCTCAGATTCTTGTAGTGATGTCATGATGATGTAGAACATCAAAAAGTAAGGGTGAATCTCAACCCATTCCTATCTTAGTATTTCTCAGTGATCCTAATACCTACTCATGCTTTACGATTTAGTTCCATGATCAGTTCACGTTAATACATATGATAGAGAGTCATGTACTCACGCTTTATAATGTTCTCCGTTTCCATAACTCATGTTTTACTCCAAATGATTGGCGAGATTCAGCTTATAGACATGAATACCCTAAATTCAGAGCGCTTTGGTGAGTCCCTGTTGTTGTTTTTCTATTCCTCAGGCCTCAGATGAGTGTCAAGCTTCATATAGTCTCATTCCATGCCTCCAGATCTTATGTTCTAACCTTTTTGTGACTCCTCCTTATGCGATGATAGTGGTGGTAAGTAATTATTCCTTGTTGATGAAAGATCATAGTACGTTTGTTTAGATAAGTCCATAAGTATGATGTAAGATTTGGGGCCAAGTTTTTATTTATGTGATGGTTAGTGGAATTTTGTATGTGTATGTTCTTGGGGTAGCTCATGGGAGTGATATTGATAGTGGTTTACAGAATATGTGAAGTATGCCTTTATGAGTGTTTGCTTTGAAGTTCATATGTGGTTATAAAGATAGGCTTGAATAACATGTTGAGATTGTTGTAAAGGAACGCTATATGCGCTAGCGACTTCATAGTAAGAGTTTAGAGTAGTCATTGAAGTGGTAAGGCATGTTATACTTAGGATGTGATCTTTAAAGGAGATATAGAAGATTGTATCATATGGTTTAGAATAATAGCGTGGTCTGGCATGTTGTATTTTTGTGACTTAGAGTTAGGCTTGATCACGGCGAAGGGATTAAGTTATTTCCGACATTAGTAGAAAGATTTGTCAATGCTCATATGAGAATTTTAAGCTGAGTTGAATGAATATGATATTTAAGGAGAATATTATAGTTAAGTGATATTCGAGAAGTGTGCTAAGCTTGAAAGTAAGAAGTTGTAATGCCAAAAGCCTGGAAATTCTATCCTAATTCAGGAGTTATATTCCTATGTTCTAGACTGCAGAGTAGTGTCAATGTGGTGATTCCTCAGTTGGATGTCTTGTGTAATCCATACCCAAGATTCATGGCTCCCTATTACTGCTAGAATTTCTTTAGAGAATTGTGTTGAAGAGATACTCCAGTTAAGTATAAGGGTGTAGTATAATTCAGTCTGTATGGCCAATAAGTCAGTTTAGCAGTCAGACTCGCATGACTTTTTTTCTCGTCTTTGCACTTATTCATGCTACTCGAAATCTCAGACATGCTACTATTCCAAGATAGAGTATACCATTAGTTACGAGTATAGCCCATTTCATGCATCATGCATTAAATTCAGATTCCAGATGTTCAGTTATAATTCAATTCGTAGGTGCCCTGTGCATCGCCTCAGTTTTCCGAGTATCTAAGTGAATTGAGCATTCATAGAGGGACATAAGGTACCAAGGGGGAGATACCCCATTCAGTTTCATGCATAGATTCTTATTACAAGCTTCACATTAGTTATTATTGCGTATATAGCCATACGTTCATACATCAGTTCAGTCAGATATGTAAGCATTAGAAATCCATGTTCAATAGAAAAGTTCAGCTTATAAGTGTATTCAGTCCTGCATTCATCAGAACAACTCGGTCACAGATCCATGCATCAGATATGCATGATTCATTATGAGAATTCAGCCTATGAGTAGCTTCAGTCGTGTGTTCCATGCCTCGGTTATGCATGTCCGACATAAGCATTTAAAACATCAGTAGTTCCAATCTTATAGTCATGTTTTGGATCAGTGTATTCTTTCTTAGGGAAGATATCATGTCCGCGTTATCCCATACCCTTAAGACTTTGACATTCTATTCATCATTCGGGGACGAATGATCCCAAGGGGGAGATAATGTAACACCCCGCATTTCGGGCTAGAATAAAAACCATGACTATGATGCATTGATAATCCCAGAGCCTTAAATACTATGCCAATTTGGCATGTTTATGTAGTATGTGAATCCATTTGAGCATGAATTTAGACAATAGAGGTCCTTCAACTCAAGGATGAGTTGAAACTATTTTGATCGATTAAGTTTTAGTGGACGTTGTAATTTGTGTTAGTTTCCATCGATCATAACTCTCTGTATATGTCGAATTAGAGAGCCTACTATGTGTCAAATGATAGGTCTTCGAGTTAAGTTTCCAATAATACAAATTTTTCTAAAATCCGACACCCGAGCAAGAAGTTATGGCCTTTCAAAGTAGTAGGCGTCGCCTAACCAATCGCACATGGCCACTGGAAAGCATATACGATAGCATATGCGGCTCCTATGTAAATATAGGCGATATCATATGCGGAACCTATGTAAATATAGGCGATATCATAAGAGTCTCCTATGTAAATATATGTGATATCATATGCGGCGCATATCTTATGGTTTCAAGTCACTTAAACACTCCATTTTTTGGGCAAAATGGTCCTTTTCCCACCCTTATTCATCCATAAACACGAAATTCAGTCCCCAATTCTCCAAAATACATCCACATTCATATAAAAATTCTCAAGAACACTCCCAAGGGTTTCAAACTAAAAACCCAAATAAATCAAGACACAACCGTGGGTTTTCAAAATTGATTAGAGATTCGGAATCCCCAATCCACAGGCTTCAAGAAACACCCATTATTTTCGAAATAGAGGTACGCGGGGTTTTCCTAAATTCTCATGGGCATAGGAAAATCGTGTTTTAGAATGGGCTTTTTGAATCTATGTATATATTCATGTATTAAATGTTTTAACATTATTGTTTTGGTCTTTTGACCTTTCCCAAAGTGATTTGAGAATATGAATGTATGAAACTATGTATTTAAGAATGAATTCTTGTTGAGAGCATGATTTTCGATGAATTTCCTCTTATTATGAATATTTCATATTTCTCATAGCATATGAATTGTTTTGCAATGCATCCTTGAAAAGCACTATATGAAATGATTGAACTCTTGTTATGATTTAAAGGTGGTTTTAAATCACTAAAGAGGGAATCTAGCATGAATGTTTAATGTTCATAATGCATGTAATGAAAGAGTGCATGGATTTTCTAAAGGCACTAGACCACCATATGTTGATGAAGTTTTTTCATGATTTTGACTTGAGTTTCGAAACATGAAATCTTCTAT
The DNA here is from genome assembly GCA_030864215.1 of Capsicum pubescens. Classification (NCBI taxonomy): domain Eukaryota; kingdom Viridiplantae; phylum Streptophyta; class Magnoliopsida; order Solanales; family Solanaceae; genus Capsicum; species Capsicum pubescens. Next base: position 33,150,281 of record CM061549.1, on the reverse strand, counting down.
ATCAGATGCATGTTTTTGGCGGTCTAAATTATGCTTTAAATGAAAGATTTAGCTTAATGTATTATGGCTCAGAAATCATGACTTGCAAGTCTTGGTATGATGATACCAATTCAGACCAATGCCATATCAGACTCAGACTAATAGATATTTCAAACTATCATGATTTTATACATTCAGAATGTTGCTTGTACAGAAAAGGTTAAAAATGGGCATACAGAGATGTTAGCTGGTTCCCTGAAGAGGGCTTGAGTTCAAGAAACTCATTGCCTTAAACCGTGGTTTGTCGACCTGGGTATATTATTATACGCTGACTTAAGTGTCGTGTGGCGTATCAGATTCAGGAACTCCAACCCTTGCGGCATACTCGGGTTGGAGGCTTCCACGCCGAGTCAATGACGGATTCCATATCGCCCGTGGAATATCAGACTTGTAGGGGATTCCACCTAACTCAGAAGTAATAGACAAATCAGATTTTGAGATTTACAGACAGGTTACATGTTTTCAGAAGGTGCCCATGTGTTTTTCAAAAAATTGTTTTATGCATAATGTTTGATGAACATTTTCTCTCACGTATTATATATATATATATATGTTCAATTACTCTATTTTGGATTGCTTCGCGTGCCAGTACAATGCTGACCCTCCTTCCTCCCAGGTACTGAGGCACAGTCTAGGGGTTTAGATCCTCAGTAGAATCTACAGACAGGGTTGTCTCAGAGGTTAGTTGGTGAGCCTTCTTTTCTTCGTAAGGCCTAGTAATTTAGGTATTTATTTCAGTATGGTTTTTGTTCTGCTGGGGGACTTGTCCCAGTTATTTAGATTGTATGTCAGTAGAGATTTCGCAGACTGTTGCAGATGTTTATTAAATATTGTTGGGCATGTTTTCAGGCCTTTAACTGTTTTAAATTGTTGACCATGTTTCCGTATTATTGTGTCTATTCCGTATTACTTTGATCATATGAATTATGTGCATGATTACTAGATAGATAGAAGGCGTTCCGGGCCTTCGGGTTTAGAAATGCTCGTCATGGACAGGGCCCCGGTTCAGGTCGTGACAGATGATTAGTTCATAATTTGGAATAATGGATAAATGACGATTATGGTCTAGTGATGAACCTTGGCTATATGTTAGATGTTGGTTATTTAATAAATAATGGTTAGTTGTTATGCCCTAAATAAGGATAATATTTAGACAAATGAGGTCATGTAATGATGAGCGAACTAGTGGTTTCATTACAAATAGGGTTGATTAGCAAATAACGAGTAGTTGGAAAGTAATGTCTAGATAGATACTTTATGGTGATACGATTATGTTCATGAGTATATTAGTATATGTTATTCCGTAATGGTTATGGTGATGATTTTGATACCCGACAAGGCCGGAGGATGCTATTGTGATCATATTGACACCCGACAAGATTGGAGGATACTATTGTGATGATATTGATACCCGGCAAGTCCAGAGGATGCTGTTGTGATGACACTGATACCCAATAAGGACTGAGGATGCTATTGTGATGAAATTGATACCCGGTAGGACTGACGGATATTATGAAGATACATTGATACCCGGCAAGGCCGGAGGTTGATTACGATAATTATGGTCATGATGAGTTGTGATATTCATTGTGTACCTTGCATTCATTCCTACATGTGCATCGCCTAGCACCAGTATGCACCTATTTCTATAAGCCAGTATGAGACAGTTGCGTGGATATGGATGAAGAGTATGCTTTGTGTTGTTGTGTGTTAATTGAACCTTTTGAGTCTGGGCGGTGGGGGTATGATACACCCAAATTATAACTCTTGTTAGAAAGTGTAAGAAGTTGCTGTCAAATATAGAACCCAACTAGGTTGAGGTCGAATCCCATAGGGAATACTGTGAAAACTAAGTGTTATGATTATTAATAGACTATTGATCAAATGTTCCGGGGTAAAGGGGGTTTTTGTTTGTTAGCAAGATTTTGATGTTTGTAACAAATAGTGTTCCAACTAGAGAGTATTATTGCAAGTTTTAATTCAATGAGATTAATCAAACTAGGATTATGTTCACCAAGATGTTCAAGACGTTAGGGTTGTGAGTTGTGCTAAATTTCCAATTTACAACTTCAATTGCAAGAATTATTGAATTCTAAAGTTGACCCATTCGTTTCTCAACCTAAATGGGTAACTACCCTTTAATTCTTTCAAACTCAAAGAATGCATTTAATTATTCAATTGATTTCTCAAGTGGGTTGATCCTGTTAAGGCATCAACCCTTAAACCAAAGGTTGAAACCTCCGAGTTTCTTGTAAATCTCCTCTTTTCCCAATATACAATTTTCTACTCAAACAAGTGATTTTCTTGGGCTCACCCTTCAAGTTTCTAACCAAGAAAGGTCATGAGTGTGAAGAGGAGTTTATACAATCTCAATTAATCATAGAAATTAAGCATTCTCATAACCCCATTTAGTAAATCACATCAAGGCTCCCATAACCCTAGTTATGGGAGCTTTAGCCACACATCTCAAAAGAAGAAGAAGAAAACATTGTTTTGTTCATAAATTAATTCAAAGAATTACTTACAAAAGTTTCCTCAATTGTTCTTGATATTCAGTAAGAATAATGATTAAAATCCTCAGATCCACAATAGTAAATTGTAATCTCATGGAGTAATATGTCACAATGAATTTCAAAGATGGAAATAAGATAAAAGATGTATGAAAGATTCCTAATCTAGGGCCTGGCCGTGACAAACATTCGACTCATGAAGGCCCGGATGTCCCACTCTATCTAGTAATCATGAACAACATTCATGTAATAAAAGAAAAATACGGAATTATAAATCGAATACGAAAACATGGTCATACTCTGAAATTAGTTTAAGAATGAAAGAAAACTCCAACAATATCTAAATAACATTTCACTCAGTCTGCGAAATCTTTACTAAATCTCAAAACAATACTATCTGAAGTTTGGGACAAAGCCCCCTGTAGACCAAAGATGTAGAATGATGAATATCTATAAGACATTAGGCTTTCAAAAATATAGAAGGCTCTCCATTCCATAATCTTTTCTGTTGTCTAAATTATCTACTGCTTATCTTGACCCCTAGACTGTACCTCAGAACCTGAGAGGTTGGAGGGGGAGGGGGGTCAATACAGATGTCCTGGTATGCAGAGCTAATCCAAAATAGTCATTTATAATCAACATATATGAGAGCAATTTAAAGCAGTTCATAAACAAATCATATAGTAAGAAATCACATGGGCACTTTAAAGACTTTGAAACATTTCTTTGAAACCATGACTCACTCTTTGTCTTACTTTTTAGAGAGATGGTACACCCTACAATCTGTAATTCCACGAGCTATATGGAATCTTCCCTTGACTCGGCGGCCAAGCCCCCAATCCAAGTTTGCCGCAAGTATTGGAGTATCTATAAGGGGGACACATAAGATCACACAACAGGGTGCTCAATTTTATGGGCCACCACGATGCAACACAATCGTGGTGGCTCACTGAAAATTGCAAATTGGGAAATTATCTCACTCCACGATATGCCACGATCATGGAGTATCACTAGAAATTAACGAATGCGAAATTGGGATCCTCTACGACGCGCTAAACACCTGAATGACGATGTTTTATGACTAGCACATAAAATTACCATAACTCTCTCACCGGGTGTCCATTTTTGATGAATCTTATATCAGCAGAAAGCTTATTTAGTCACCTACATAATGAAGAGTTAAAATTTAACTAATTACATTGGGATTTGATTATAATTTACTCTACAAGCCCATGCTTGATATGTTTAGGGACAAATTTTAGCTTGAAAACTTTTAGGGCGTTATGTGTTATTAATTTAGGGTTACCTGAGGTAGCAAGAGGGAGTTTAGTTGAAAATTATATAGATATGAAAGAATTTTAATTGTATTGATAGGTAAATACTAATGATGTGTAGAAGGAGGATGCATTAATGGATTGTAAATAAGATAGGCCATATGATTATGGCCGAATATTGTTGTTATGAGATTCTGGTGGGCTAGTGTTTCTTGATGTCTTATTCTATAACTTCCAAGTAAGAATTGTATATAAGGTGGGTTATTATATAAGATTAAGGTTGACCATGTCTATTAAATGACTTCACCCCTTGACCTTCTTTCCTTTAGTGGTTGTAAAATAGTATTTCATGTGAGAAGGTATGAAGTGGATTTTGAGCTATAATAGTGATGTCATGGAGGGGATTGTGATTGTAGGTAGTAGTTAAATGAAATGAGTATTTGGAGTTGTTTTCCTAATTTGATGGACTGGTACATTATGTTGCATGCTTTGCTTTATTAGTGGTAGATGTTTGATACTAGACTATAGGATTGGATTCTAGATGTAGAATATGGTGGTAAGAATAGTAGCTTACGATTAATAAAGTATGTTTTACAGGGATGAATTAGTAGGTTTGAAGTGATTTGTGAAAGATCCTATGTTGATAATTAATGAAAGGTTTAAGTGGTAATTATGAGGTATATGTGTATATGAGAATGAGTGTTAAAATAATGACTTGTGGGTGAGTCATTAAGTGGATAAGGGAAAAAGTATATAAGAATAAGTTGCCCCCCCGGTAGTATGAAGTTAAGTAAGATTTTATGATGTGAATTATATGATTAACGATCATATGTTAGAAGGTCAAGTAGTGGAGAGTGAAATTTTATGTGATAAGAAACGAGGAAGTGTATGCTCATAAGACTGGATGTTGTAGGTTGATGACAGTAGAGGATATCAAAAGTTAAGAGTAGCGTTCTTGGAAATCAATGACTTTAGAGATTACTTAGAAAGGGGAAGTTTAGCTTTTATGTGTATATGTGTTTTATATACCTGGGTTGTGTTCTAATTTGTAGTATGGAGGATTCTGGTGAGTTGTTTTACGGTATTCGTTAGAGTTGAATTGAGGAAATATTGGTAGGCAATATGAGCCTTGGGTATGGTTTTACAAAGTTTGTTAAGTTGTAAGTTATGTGATTAGAGGTGTAATGTGGGTATTCTAAGGATTTGAAGATAGAGTGTTAAGTGTTTAGAAGCGGGGATGTCCATGCCCATAATGATGTTAGTCATGAGTTGATGACTTTGGGGTTAGAGGAAGTTGATTAGTATCCCTGGGGGGATGTCCTTAAAGGAATTTAGTACCTTTATGTTAAATTATTGAGAGGAGTTGTATTCATATGCATATTGATATCCCTTCGTGATAAGGAGTGTGAATGTGTACACTCATGGGAGTGGGGGTTGTAGAGTGATGGCTATAATGGTTAGGAAAAGTTAAGAGTAGCGTCTACAGAAAAGCAAGACCTCCGGGGTATAGATCATTAGGGAGAGTTAGAGTTTAAGTATATGGTGATGTCTCTTTTATGTTGAGAGTTGTGACTTTGATCTAAGGGGGAGATGAGGAATTAGATTAGTTCTTAAAATTTTCTCATTGTGGTGAGTTGGGGAAGAGTCATGATGAACCTACTCCTATTCAAGCATGTTCCTCTTTCTTCAATCTAAGAGGTCACTCTGCTAATGCCTTAAATTATGTATCAAAGTCCTACCTATGTCTAAGGTTTGAGCACTCAGTGTAATTCATGACATGTCTTGACTTCCAAACTAAAAGAAATAATGTCCCTCGGTGATCCAATATTCTAAGCATCCAAGCTATATATGACATTGCTCATGACTGATAAATCTATGTCCCAAATCATGATTGGTTCTAAGGAACTATGTTTTTCGTATGTTGATGATTCATTTTATGTCGGGATTAGCCAAAAGGATAAAGTTGTGCGAATTTATGACTAATTCAATTCTAAAAATGGGAAGCAATATATCCAAGTAGAAGTCCTTTCCAAAATCGTTGACTTCATGAACTCCACACTCATGTTATAAGACTCATGATGTAAGATCTCATGTTTCTCACTGTAGTTGTCCTAAGAACTCGTGTTATGTTGAAATTGTGCCAAAATTACTCTTCACTTGTGATCCAAATACTTGATATATGAAATACTCTGTGATTGTACCATATCTTCAACTCATGTCCCACCTTGAGTATGGAAATTAATATATGTTATAACCAAATAATGTTACTCCTTTTCATGATGCTCTTGCTCAGGTCCTTTAATGACCCTCTGTATGCTAGTATGATGGTGGTTTTAGAAGCGTAGAAGTGTGTTAGGTGGGGGAGTAGATGTTCTTGATGGTGAAGATTTTGATGTGGTTTTCAAGATAAGGTTATAGCTGAAGGGAAAAATATGAGATGGACTTTTGTTGTGTGAAATAGCTACGAAGGAGAAATGTGGCGGAAATAGTTTTGAGAGTGATTGGAATTGCTGGTCTTAGTAGGGAGATCCATGTTGTGGTTGTAGTAATGATTAGGCTTGAATTTTTTGAATGATGAAAACACAAACCTATGTGCCATGTTGTTAGTATTCTTTGAATTAAGACTTGAGATTGTTGGATTACAGTGATGAGATGAGGTGATTTCTAAATGTGATGTAGGGTGCAGGGCCCCATAGTTTAAGTTAGCCCCTCTTTCATCTGAGTTAGGCTTGAACATAGAAGTATTATATGGAGGGACACAAATTCTTATGGTTAGATGCGTTATAGGAGAATTGTAAGTTGGGAATGGTGAAGTATGTTGATTAATGTTGGAGTATAGATAAGAAGTGTTGCTTAGTTTATGTCTTTTCACTGTATTTTGTAAGATGGAGAATGCTAATATTATTGGGTTCCGCGAGAATCTTATCTCATGTCTTGTACCGATCTTAATAGGCCGAGGACTCTTAGAAAAAGTTATGTTTTGCAATGTTTTGATCATGAGAAATAAAGCACATGCCAAGATCATGTCGGTGTCAAGTTTCATTGTCTCAGGTTTTGTGCTTACTCGTTTCCCTAGGGGTTATCATGAAGATCGTGTGATGCCTTTGCATATTTTTGTTGAGGAAAAATGCTCAAATAAATGTTACATTTTTTATTCTACACTCTTAGAGCTTCAAAAGGTCCCTACCCATCATTCGGGGATGAATGATTCCAAGGGGGAGATAATGTAACACCCCGTACGTTCGGGCTAGAATCTAGACCGCCGTTCCTATGCGTATAGACCCGAACTAGATAATTCCTTGTTAATATATGTGTGGCTATCAATCCTATAGTGTGGGAATACCTTTGAATATGAATTGAGGTCATAAAAATCCCCTAACTCTAAGATGAGTTGAAAACATTTGTAGCGATTAAGTTTCAGTGGGCGTTTAAAATTGGGTCAACTTCCATTGACCATAAATTCTTGTATATATAGAATTAGAGGGCCTACTATATATAAAATGAAAGTTCTTCTAAGTAACTTTCCAACGATACCAATTTTGAAAAAATCCGATACACGAGCGAAAAGTTACAACCATTTTTGTGAGAGAGGCAGTAGCTGCATGCGATTAGCGTGCGACGCACGCTCCGTCATATGCACCTAATTTTCAGGTTCTATTTTCGAATTTTAAGGGAAATTTAGACATTTTCCTCACCCAAGGTCTGTCCATAACATAAGATTCATTCCCCAAAAGCAGAATAAACTCCTTCATTCAATTTTTCCTCTCAAATTAAAACCCTAAATCCTTTCTCTCAAGATCAAGAATCAAGAATCAAGATCTTAAGTTCAACACTCCAAGAAAAGGGTCAAGATCCGGGTTCCATCTATCAAGATCTAGGTTCCATCTTTCAACTCTTATAGTCTAAGGTACGTGGGGTTTATCCTAAAAACTACATGGGCTTGTAAACATTAGAGCATGATTTAAAGATTATTAACCATAATTTTTAAAGGAGTTTTGGAATCTATATTTAAATTATGTATTTCGAATGTTTCAATGTTACTATTGCCTTGGCCTTGTGGTATTTTCCCCTCAATTGATTTACATGTATATGTATATGTATGAAAATTGAGATTTGAGATTGTTTGAGAGCACAAATTATGAATTCCCTCTCGTGTATTGAATTAAAGTTTATGGTTTTGTCAGAAAAGAGTTGAAATGCATGTTTTATGATGTGAAAGTAGTTTTCTCAATGTCATAGTATTTGAACATGATTTAGAGATGATGAGATGGTGTTTCTTGTGATATCTATGTTTTGTGTTAAAGAGAAAGAATTGCATGAAATTAAGAATTTTGACATGACCACCTTTGTTTATTGAATCATTGATAAAGAGAATTGCTTGCATGGTTTCACATGAGTTTTAAAGAATGAGTTTTTTGAAAAGAATTGTTGATATGGTGGTCCTGAATTTCATGATTTGAGAATAGAGACATAATTTTCTATAAATGGCTCAGAGAATGTGACTTGCAAGTCAATGGTATGACGATACCATGTAAATATATGCCATAACAGAACTAGAGTCTTCAGAGTTTGATTTTCAAAGATTGCATGTTGTAAGGAATTAAAAATGGGATTAAAAAGGATTAGGTGGTTACCCGAAGACGGCACGATTCAATCGACTCATAGCCTAAAAACGTGTATTGCCGATACGAGTATGTTACTTTTGTATGCTGACGACGGCCTTGTGGCGTAGTAGAGATTCAGAGACTCCGACCCTTGCGGCAAACTTGGGTTAGGGGCTTGGCTGTTGAGTTAAGGGCAGATTCCATATAGCCCATGAAATTATAGAACTGTAGGGTATACCACCTAGCGCAGAAGTAAAACAAAGAGTATGTCACAGAGTTCAGATAGTTTTATAAAGTCTTTTAACCACGCCCATGTGACTTTTACTATGTGATATATTTATGAACCGATTTTAAATTGCTCTCATATATGTTGAATATCAAATATTATTTTGGGTTTGCTCTGCGTACCAGTACAACTGTATTGACCCCCTACCTCTCAGGGTATGAGGTTCAATCTAGAGGTCCGGCAAAGAAGTAGATCTTTCCAGACAGAAGTGCAGAGTTCATTTGGTGAGCCTTCTATGTTTCAGAAGGAATTTTTAAATTTCATACATTTATTTATGGTTTTGGTCTACTTGGGGCCTGGTCGCAATTTTCAGACAGCTTTGTTTCATATGTAGTAGAGGTTTCGTAGACGAAGTCAGATATTATTTTAGATGTTGTTGAATTGCAGTCTTTAACATTTTGTTGATTTCGGAGCATGACCATGATCCTATACTCAGTTATATTTCCGCATTTCCTTTATGTATATGAATGGTGTATGTGATTACAACTTAGAAGGGCGTCTGGCCTTCATGGTTCAGATTGATCGTTGCGGTCAGGGCCTCGGTTCGGGTCGTGATAGCAGAATATACTAAATGATCGATTTGAGTATGCTTATCATTTTTCTTCAGGAGAAATATTGTTCCAAGATTCTCCAATCATTTTTTTGAATTCCCTCTCTTTATGTGGATCAAGAGATTTAAGCATGGCATGTTTTTTCACGAAGAAGAAGTTGTATCCACACCTATTAGCTTTTGGGGATTAGGATCACCATTTTTTCTCCTCCTGTTCCTACGCCTTGTATGGTGGTGAGGTGGTGGATTGTAAGGTACAACCGCGTTGAAATTTTTTGCAGCTAATTTTGAAGATGATGGAGCTTGATCGTGGGAATGGTAAAGTACTCCACTAATAACTTTAGATCCCTTTTTCATGGACACGAAATAACCATGGTCAAATTTGGCATCAATTGTCCCTTCTGCTTGGAAACATCTAGACCCTAAATATACAAGACAATATAACAGAACAACCAAGGTGAACAACTGATAATGTTAAAAGAAACAGTCAGGTGTATGAAGCATTTCACAATCACTCGAAGATTGTATGGGTCGCACCTCAAAGAGGTGTGATGCATGCTGCTAATCCAAAGAGGTGTTCTTTTTGGATGCATACAGTTAATAAAACTATAAAATGATATCATTTTCAGCACTCCTTGAGCAAAATTTAAGCACCATTTCAGCACTATTTCAACACCATTATTACAATTTTTAAATGATTTTTTATTCAATAGATTTGTCAAAACTTAAGGAATGAGTAATATTTTAACTCATCAACTAAAACTAAAACATCTTGAAGTCATGACAAATGGCGTGGGACGTAAAATAGCTTCTCCAGTAACTAATCGATGAAAATGGAGAAAAAGAAGACTCCAGAAGAGGTAAAAATTGATTATGTCAATCCTAACAGTAACAAATGCTAGCACATATTGGAATAAATAGTAAAAAATCTAGCTTACTAGTAAAAGATCAAAATCGTCAAGATCTTGGACATGATAATCTTACTTAGAAAAGTTATAAAAAGACATACCTAATGTGGAAGACATTAATATCGCAGAGGTGGACAAAAGCTTTAGATGCAAAAATGGTTTTTACCTCTTTGCCCTAACGTCACACTACTGCAGCCACACTACTGGAATTTAGAGAGAATATGTGGTAACCCTAGTGGGGGAAGGGAAAACCAACTTATAGAAATTAAGACTTAATATGGTACATCCATCAAATACCAGTGTACAAACGAGATTTAATTTTTATAAAATATTTATGAGCATTACAATGATTGTGTCATGACCAGAACTAGGACCTGGGCATTACGGACCTCCAGAACCATGAAGCCTGGACGTCCTACTCTATCTGGTAGTCATGCACAACATTCATATAATAAAAGAAAATGCGGAATTACAATCTAATACGGAAACATGGTCATACTCTGGATTAAGTTTAACAATAAGGAATGAAATCCGAAAATCACTAACAACATCTGGAATAGTCTATGAAATCTCTACTACATGAAAATCTGACAACTATCTGAAAACTGGGACAAGGCCCCCAGTAGACCAAAACTGTAATAGATGACATAATCTGAAAGGACAGGCTTTCTAGAATAGAGAAGGCTCACCGTTGCACAATCTGATCTGCTGTCTGAATTATCAACTGCTTATCTGGACCCGTAGACTGAGCCTCAGAACCTGAGAGGTAGGGGAGGGGAGTCAATACAGATGTACTGGTACGCAGATCAAATTCAAAATAATCATTTATATTCAACATATATTAGAGCAATTTAAAGCATTTCATAAACATATCATATAGTAAGAAATCACATGCACATTTTAAAAGACAATGCAAAAAATCTGTAATGGGTGACACTCCTTGTCTTACTTCTGTGCTAGGTGGTGGACCCTACAATCTGTAATCCCATGGGCTATATGAGATCTTTCAATAACTAGGCAGCCAATCCCCCAACCCAGGTGTGCCGCAAGGGTATGAGTCTCTGAATCTACTACGCCACACGACAGTTGCCAGCATACAATAATAATCTACCCGTATCGGCAAATACGGTTTCAGGCTAAGAGTTACTTGAACTCATGCCTTCTTCGGGTAACCACCTAACCCTCTTTATTCCAATTTTTAGTTCTTTAAACATACATGCTCTGATATAAGGGTGTACCTAATATAAATATGAATTTTCACTAATTGTTAAGTGTATCACATGTGCACAAGACTCATGAACTGCATGACCTGGATTTTTTTGGAATTCATAACTTACGGAAAGTGATTCGGACTGCTGAACAAACTGGGAATTCATCATACTAGGAACTAGGAGAGTACATGATTCTTTATCATATGCATGAACATGGACTATGATCATGAAAATGAAACATAAAGCATGAGTATGTATTGGAATAACTGAAGTAAACTGCTGAAATAAGAATAGATTGAGCATCGCTCTTTGTCATGGCCAATTCCATAACTTACTGGCACATCTATTAGCATCTAAAAACTTGACTTGGTGACTCATTCTATCATCTTCCCCTTGGATTTAAGCCATTACTCTAAGTCTGTGAACCACTATATACATTTCGGTATAAACTGAAATCACTTTACTCTAGATTTGGGGATATAACAATACACATAAATCTAAACTTACCCTGTAAGGTAGTATCTTTATGTATAACAACCAATGCTAATACCTCCTTCTAAGATTCAACCCTTAGGTTTCTATAGCCCCAAAATTCATCATATAATAGCTTAAACATTCACCAACTTAGATTCTTCTAAAACTAAACATGGATATCTCCAAACCATTGACGGATCATACCACTTCTGTCATAGTCTACCAGCATCATGCCTGCAAACTTATATTTCTAAACCATGAGAATCAAGATTATCCAAAAGAAAAGTCTCAACATTATTAATCATAACTCCATAACATAGAAAGCAAGAACATCAAATATTATCTAACTTGTTTTTCTCGGCCTAGCAACTCAGTATTACTAACCATAAAACATGCAATGATCCTTGAAAATAATGCAGCCCCATAGCACCTTGGGCGTACTTCTACATCATACTTACAACATCTGACTTGATTACAAATCAAATAAACTTAAGCTCTTGTATACACTATTCAAGCATACTAGATCACTTTCACAAAACTAACACCCACTACAACAAGCATTATATCCACCTTGACCACCATCTAATATTCCAACTTAGTGTCTAGTTCTAGCTATGATGAACCACAACTTCACACAATTTCCTTACATGCCAAACATCTGAAAACATTAATCCGCCAAAACTTCATATCAGTAAGGATCAATCACAATCCTATGATCTATCTTATTTAAAATCTATTAACACATCCTCCTTCTACACATTATTACGATCTACCCTTTTATACAACTAAACTTAGTTCATAGCTCTATAAGTCCTAACTAAACTCCCTCTTGCAACCTCAGGGGAATCTAAATTAACAATACTCATCCACCATGTACCTTCATCAATAACCTATAATTTTCTTGCATGAAAAACACCATCAACAACTCTTTTCATACTTCAAGTAAACAATAATTCTTCTTAACTAATAACTCCTTCTCTACCTTACCTTCTACTAAACTAACACACAGGGACATATCACTTCATTACCAACTCAATCTCATGCAAAAAGATTCGGCCATACATATATTCAAAAAATCACCCTTACCACTTTTCTTTCCATTACACCACTAAATCCCTAGTCCCAGCAAACACAGGAACAACAAGATGAACAACAAGTTGCTATTGAATCAAAATAGGCCCCACACGGCTTCACTAGACTTTGATTTTTTTTTAACAAGAAAATGAGATGAATGACAAAGTAGCTATGCTAGAAAATTGAAAGAGCCCCACACGACTTTACTAGACTTTCTGTTTCAACAACACAATGATAACAAGATTACAAGAGATAGAAACTTGACACACAATATTTAATGATCTAAGAATACACATCTTACCCTGTATAAATAAAAATCTGAGTCAAAAACTTCCCACCCCCCACAGACTACCACACAATCCGCACATGCTACTAGCTACCACATTAGTCTATCACTATAAAAGGGTAAATCATTCTCAAACATCAGTTATTCAACTACATTATTTATTCACACAAAAGTCACTCTCCCTGAGACTTCTAACTTTGTGACTTCATATCACTAGCTTCTTGGTCTAATCTCACTACCAATAGATCATGACACCGACACTTTAACTTATACTACTACTCGAGTGGAAATACAATTCCAACATTCAGCTATACCTCATTCCCTCTTAAGCATGACATTTGCAACATAAATTTTTGAAAAGTACTGAATACCCTTAATACTGCAGGATGAAAAGTATGATTTCATCAGAACCAAAATTTGCACTAGAATCAATCCACTCTGAAGCACTAACGGACTCTTCTCAAGTCCTTGCATAATTTTTAAAATCTTATATGACATCAATCAGAAAGGACCCTACCATTTAAATTCTAAACTTCTGCACTTGATTCACCGCAATAATGAGACATATAGGAGCCCATCAAAGTAAGGAAAGAATTGGGATAACTTTACTTTTGTATGGGCAACACCATAGCACGAATTAGAGTATGAAAGAGGAACATTCAAACTCCATAGCACGAACTAGAACATGAAGAAAGGGAAACATTCCTAAACGCCTAGTAGCCTCCTGCTTATAAGTTTGGCACGCTACACACCTATAATAAGACACCACCCGATGAGATTTTGCAGATACCTTGGGACCATGAACAGTGATTTGATACCAAGTTTGTCACAACCTGAACTAGGGCCTGGTCGTGACAGACATCCCGAACAATGAAGGCCCGGACGTCCTACTTTATCTGGTAGTCATGCACACCATTCATATAATAAAAGAAAATGCCAAATTACGATCTTATACGAAAACATGGTCATACTCTGGATTAAGTTTAACAATAAGGAATGAAATTCAAAAATCACTAACAACATCTGGAACAGTCTGTGAAATCTCTACTACATGAAAAACTGACAACTATTTGAAAACTGGGACAAGGCCCCCAGTAGACCAAAACTGTAATAGATGACATAATCGGAAAGGACAGGCCTTCTGGAATAGAGAAGGCTCACCACTGCACAATCTGATCTACTATTTGAACTATCTACTGCTTATCTGGACCCCTAGATTGATCCTCAGAACCTGAGAGGTAGGGGAGGAGGGTCAATAAAGATGTACTGGTATGCAGAGAAAATCCAAAATAATCATTTATATTCAACATATATGAGAGCAATTTAAAGTAGTCTATAAACATATTATATAGTAAGAAATCATATGGGCATTTTAAAAGACTCTGTGAAAACATCTAAAATCTATGACACTCTTTGTCTTACTTCTGCACTAGTTGGTGTACCCTACAATCTATAATCCCACGGGCTATATGGGATCTTCCATTAACTCGGCAGCAAAGCCCCCAACCCAAGTGCGCCGTAAGGGTCGGAGTCTCTGAATCTACTACGCCATACAGCCGTCGGCAGCGTATAATAATAATCTACCCGTATCGATAAATACGGTATCAGGCTATGATTTACTTGAACTCATGCCTTCTTCGGGTAACCATCTAAACCTCTTTATGACCATTTTTAGTTCTTTAAACATGCATTCTATGAAATCTTTAACTCTGTCATGGAATATACACATATATGGTATCGGCATACCATTGACTTGCAAGTTACATTCTTTGAGCCATTTATAGCAATTTATATTTCTGTTTTCAAATCATGAAATTCAGGACCACCATAACAACAATTTTCTCAAGGAACCCATGCTTTAAAATTCCTGTAAAACCATGCAAGCAATTCTCTTTATCAACAATTTAACAAACAATGGTGGTCATGTCCAAAGTCTCTATCTCATGCAAATCTTCTCTTTAACACAAAACATAGTTATGTCAACACACCCTCTCAATAGTTCTAAATCAATATTTCAAATACTATGACATTGAGAAAACATCTTTCAAATCATAGACATGCATTTCAACTCTTTTCCAACAAACCCAAAATCTTTAATTTATCAAAAGAGAGGGAGTCCATAATTTATGCTCTTAAACAATCTTAAACCTCAAATTTTATACATATACGTATACATGTAAATCAACTTAGGGGGAAAGTCCTAAGGTCCATATCAACAATGCATTTAAACATTCATAATGCATAATAAAACCATGTATTTCAAAACCCCTTTTCTAAAATCATGCTTGAAAATCTTTATATCATGTTCTAGTGTTTCCAAGCCCATGTAGTTTTTAGGATAAACCCCACGTACCTTAAATTATAAGATCTGAAAGATGGAACCTAGATCTTGATAGATGAAACCCGGATCTTGATTTGTTTCTTGAAGATATTGAACTTAAGGCTTGATTTTCTTGAATTTCTTGTTCTTGGAGAAAACCTTAATTTGATCTTATTTTGAGAGTGAAGAGGAAGTTTTTGATGTTGTAAAACTGATAATGATTGCCTAATAATACTTAAGGGATGATTTAATTCGTGTGAAAGGTTTTGGAGTGAGGGAAAGACCAAAATACCCCTACGAAATCACTTCCCAGTTGCTGAAATTCTCGGCTGACGACCAAGGCTGACAAGCCATCAGATTTGTGACAAGCTGTCAGATTTTGTCATCACCTGGGAGCTGAAATTGATGGGTTTCTTCCTAAGGCTGACAACATATTCTGACAAGTCATCAGATTTTTGACAAGCCGTCAGAATTGTCGTCACTCAGTTGTCAGGCTGATATGCTGGAGTAAAATGTGCATAAGTTTTTGCACCGATATCGAATTTTGGTAAAATTGGTGGTGTTGGAAAGAGGACTCAAATACCCTCTATTTGATATAATGTAGGCCACCCAGTTCTTCATATACAAGGTGGTATGGCTGATTGATGTTGACCCAAGTTTTGACACTCGCTAAAACTCGAACGATAGGAAAGCTTTCAACTAGTCCTTGAGTTAAGGGACCTCTTTGATCTCGACTCATGCTCAACTAAATTCACACACTACATAATTGATTAAAACTCTATATGTACATCGATATGGCTTTTGGAACATCTATGCAAAGAAAATATGGTTTTCGTTCTAGCCCGAAATGCGGGGTGTTACATTACCATTTAATCTTCAGGAGATACGTTATTCCATGATTCTCCAATCATCTTTGTGAATTCCCTCTCTTTATGTGGATAATAAGATTTGAGCATGGAATGTTTTTCTGCAACGAAGAAGATGTATCCACTCCTATTAGCTTTTGGGCGATTAGGATCTCATTATTCCTCCTCCTGTTCCTCAGCCCTGAATGGTGGTGAGGTGATGGAATGTAAGGTACAATCACATTGCAATTTTTTGCAGCTAATTTTGAAGAAGATGGTGGAGCTTGTTGGTGGGGATGGTAAAGTACTCCACTAAGAACTTCAGATCCCATTTTCATGGACACAAAATAACCACAGTCGATTTGACATCAATTGTCCCTTATGCTTGGAAACATCTTGACCCTAAATATACAAGAGTATATAACATAACAACCTAGGTGAGCAATTGAATAATGTTTAAAAAAAGCAGGTGCACTAAGCCTTCCACATTAACTCATGGTCGTATGGGTTAAAAATAACAGTAAGGTGCCTGAATCCTTCTACATTCACTCAAGGTTAGTATGGGACGCCCCTCCAAAAGGTGTGATGTATGCAGCTAATCCTGAAGCAAATTGGTCATTGTGCAGGTGCTTTTTGGATGCATTTCAGCAGTTAATAAAGCTATAGATTGCATCATTTTCAGCACTCTTTGAACAGAATTTCATCACAATTTAAGCCCAATTTCAGCACTATTTCAACACCATTTTCGCATCATTTTGAGTACCAAATCGGCCCATTTTCGGTGCCAGTTCAGGTAAGATATTTTAATGTGTCAAAACTTAAGAAGTAATATTTTGACACAGCTATTAAAAAATAAAATATCTCAAACTCATGACAAATGACATGTAATGGAAATACAGGTCTAGCCTAGTTATAACACACAAATATTATTGCACATTGGAATAAATAGAAAAAAATTAGCCTAGTAGTAAAAGACAAAATCCTTGAACTAGTTATTACTTATAAAGTGCGCTATTTGGTCAAATAACAATTTCGATTACTATTACTAAATGTTTTCAATAGATACGTCAAAACTCAAGCAGTTATATATTGAAACATATGTTAAAAGTATCTCAACCTCATGTCATATTATCCGTGGCCAAAAGTAGCTCTCCTAGATGATAATGGAAAAAGAGGAGATTCAGGAAGATCAAGGTGAAAATTAAAATTTTTTTAACCTAGTAATAATGCATAAATGTTATCGCATACCATAGCAAATAGAAAAGAAAAAAAAAATCTGGCCTTGTAATAAATTAAAGATCAAAATCCTAGAACTAATTATTACTTGTAAAGTGTAATATAGTGAAATAACACTTTCAATTATGATTATTAAATGCTTTTTAGTAATTGTGTGACAACTTAAGGAGTTATATATTGATGCTTCTTCAAAAATATCTCGACCTCACGCCATATGACACATGGCAGAAAGTAGCTTGTGTAGTAACTCCTCAATGAGAGTTAAGAAAGAAGAGACTCGTAAAAGATCGAGGTGAAAATTGAATATGTCTAACCAAGTAATAACACACAAATGTTATTGCCTACCAGAATAAATAGAAAAACATCTTCCCTAGTAGTAAAAGATCAGAATTCTTGAACTAGTTATTACTTATAAAGTCCAATTTGGTCAAATAACACTTTCGATTGCTATTATGAAATGCTTTTAATAGATGCGTCAAAACGTAGGGGTCGTTTGGTAGGATGTATAAGAATAGTGCAAAATATGATGTATTAGTAGTACTGACATTACTAATACTTGTGTTAGTTATGCTTGCATTTTTCTTATCCAGTGTTTGGTTTGGTGTATTAAAAATAACATGAATTTGCATAATTTCTAAAAGAAAATTATTTTTTTCAAAAATACCCTTCAGAAATATGGCGGAAAGATATGAAAAAGTTATTTAGCTCCGATTATGAATTTAATAATACAAATACATGCATTACTAATACCATGAATTTCTATAAATTAGTAATATACTCCTTAATACCAAATAGAGTGTATATCTAATGCAAACTTTAGTAATACATAAGATGAAAAAGTGTACTGAACTAGTAATACACAAAGTTAATGCAATCATTTTTTTAATACACACTACCAAACGACCCCTTAAGGAGTTATATGTTTGCACGTCATTTAAAAATTATCTCAATCTCATCCCATAAGACACGTGGCCGAAAGTAGCCCGTATAGTTATTCCTCGATGAGAACGGAGAAAGAAGAGACTCAGGAAGATTGACATGAAAATTGAATATTTCTAGCCTAATAATAAAAAAAATATTATCTCATACCAAATTAAATGGAAAAAAAATCTGGCCTAGTAGTACTAGATCAAAATCCTGGAACTAGCGATTACGTATAAAGTGCAGTTTGGTCAAATAACACTTCTGGTTACCACTAGTAAATGCTATTTTAATAGATGTGTCAAAACTTAAGGAGTTATATCTTAGACACATCTTCTAAAAATATCTTGACTTCATGCCATTAGCCATATGACAAGTGGCAGAAAGTATCTCGTGTAGTTTCTCCTCAATAAGAACAGAGAAAGACTAACCCAAGATGATCTATCGAGGTTAAAATTGAATTTCTCTAGCCTAGTAATAATGCACAAATACAATCACATATAAATGTTATCGCAACCGGAACAAAAATTAACGTGGAAAAGAATATATATATATATATATATATACACACACACATACATATATATGTATATATACACACACACACTTAGAACAAATGAAATTAACACATAAAATTTCACTAACCTGGAAAGTTATCATTAAAAGGAATTTCATGCCTAAATTGAATATATCTAGCCTAGTATAAAAAAATGCTCTTGTCTATTAGAGTAAATAGAAATAATTGGTGCTAATAGACTACATATATAATTATTAAATACATCTGGGTTATTCTGTAATTAGTTATTCTTCAGTTCTCTATATATACAGCTGTAACCCCTTCAATATTAAAGAGATCAATTAATTATTAAATCTGTATCATGGTATCAAAGCTAGGGTTTCTTCTTCCGCCCAAACCCTAATCTCTCCTCTTTTCCGACGTGTGTGCGCCGCCGCCACCGTCTACACCACGCCGCACGGCCTCC
This sequence comes from Capsicum pubescens, assembly GCA_030864215.1. Taxonomy (NCBI): domain Eukaryota; kingdom Viridiplantae; phylum Streptophyta; class Magnoliopsida; order Solanales; family Solanaceae; genus Capsicum; species Capsicum pubescens. Next base: position 33,130,760 of record CM061549.1, on the reverse strand, counting down.
CTCCTCCGCCGTAGGTCGGCGCCATGGACAAGGTTATTGATCCTCTGTCAAAATTACCGTCTGGAGTAAAATTACTGCTCAGGAATCTCCACAATCTCATCCCCGAAAAATTATCTGACAACAACTACCCGGCCTGGGCACTTAACGTCCGCACCGCCCTCGCAGCCAACTTGCTGCTCGGATGGATTGACGGTGCGGAGAAGCCGCAGCCCGAGACAGCCGAGAAGGACGGCGTCAAGCTCCCAAATCCCGACTACCTTCCGTGGATGATCGTAGACACTCAGATCCGAGCCTGTCTTCTCGCAGTTATTAGCCCCTCTGTGCACAAACATGCCCGGGGTTTTCTCACATCGGCTTCACTTTGGGACGCACTAGCCACAAGGTACAACTCTGTGTCCACGGCTCATATTTTTCAGTTGCGTGACAAATTGCATACTCTTCGGAAGGGAACGAAGACGATGACTCAATACCTTGATGATGTGGCCTCTATTCTGTCTGACCTAGATGCTGTGAACGAGATTATTCCTGAACGAGACGTGGTGAATGCCGTGATACGTGGTCTTCCGACTGGCTATTCCTCTCTCAAACAGCATATTCGCCTCTCGCCTGTCGAAATCACTCTGAATCAACTGTCTGGATGGCTTAATGCAGAAGAATTGAATCTAGACATGGAACACAAATTACTGCTCGGAGAAGCCAGTTCCACCCCTGGCGTCACGGCTCTTTACTCGGCTGGCAGCGGAGGCTCGGCCAGGGGTCGCGGTGACGATCGCCGTAACCAAGGGCGAGGCAGCGGCGGCGGTGACCGTCGAAACACCGGGCAGCAAGGCAGAGGCGGGCCTCCACCGAGGGACGGCTTCCAGTCAGGCCGCGGACAGGGACGAGGAAACCAGCGGATGCCCACACGAGATCTTCCGACGTGCCAAATTTGTGCTAAACGGGGCCATTCTGCGGCTAATTGCTGGTATCGTTATGATGACTCGCAGAATGTAAATAGCCAGTCCGGAGGATCAAGGGCGATGCATGCGTCCACAAACGCTCAATCTGGCGATTGGTATCTAGACACAGGTGCTAACACCCATGTGACGTCGGATTATTCACAACTTCAAGCTCCTCATCCGTATCATGGCTCAGAAACTATTACAGTAGGCAATGGTCAATCCCTTCCCATCACAAACACCGGCTCTGGGTATGTCTATACCCCAAATGGTAAATTTCATCTCTCAACCCTTCACCACGTCCCTTCCCTCACATCCAATCTTTTATCTGTTTATCGCTTTACTAAAGAAAATAACTGCACCCTCATTTTTAATGACACCAATTTCCAGATAGTGGACAATACCACGAACCGGGTGCGGTACACGGGCCGCTGTGAGCATGGGCTATACACTCTTCTATCCAGGTCTCCGTCTGTTGTGAGTCAAGCCATTCTCTCGTCAACCTGGCATCGCCGGCTTGGGCACCCATCATCCGCCATCACCAAATCCATTTTATCTTCCTTAGGTTTTAATTTTTCAGAAAAATTACATTGCGAGTCCTGTTCAGTGTCTAAATCTTGTCGTTTACCTTTTTCACTGTCTGAACACAAGGCCACTGTGCCATTTCAATTAATTCATTCTGATGTTTGGGGTCCAACCTCAGTTCCTTCTGTTCAAGGTTTTCGTTATTATATCTGTTTTGTTGATGATTACAGTAAATTCACTTGGCTTTATCCTCTGAAATTTAAATCCGAAGCTTATACTATTTTTGTAAACTTTGACCGAATGGTTCAAAATCAATTTAATGCCAAAATCAAAATTTTTCGAAGTGACAATGGCAAAGAATTTGTCAACAATGCATTTGGTGTTTTTCTTCAAAATCTAGGGGCTCTTCATCACACTTCATGTCCATATACCCCTGAACAAAATGGCGTTGCTGAGCGCAAACACCGTCACCTAATAGAAACAGTTGTTGCGCTCCTCCATGATTCCACCTTACCTGTTTCCTTTTGGGTTGATGCCCTTGCTACTGCTAACTACCTCATAAATCGCATGCCCACTCACACTCTCTCCAACTCCACTCCATATGCCCGTCTCTACAATCATCCACCCGACTATATCCATCTCCGCCCGTTTGGGTGTCTAGTTTATCCCTGGTTGCGTCCGCACACTCAACATAAACTTCAACCTCGGTCCACCCCTTGTGTCTTTCTAGGCTATCATCCCACTATCAAAGGTTACAAATGTTTCGATCCTGTATCTCAGAAAACATATGTTTCCCGTCATGTTCGTTTTGTGGAGGAACAATTTCCTTACACAAGTCTTTCCTCTACTCCATACTCCCCCAATCCACTTGGCGTTGTGCCATTATTTCCGTCCTTTTCTCACGCTCATGCTCCGGCTCACTCGGCACCTAACCCGGTACCCCACTACACCACTACCCACCCGAAAACCCAAACCTCCCACCCGAACACCCAGCCGACTGCCACACAACCCACCACTTCCCTACATCATACTCCTAACACACATACAGCCACCCCATCCACCGCTGCACATCCCAGCTCCCACGGCAGCCCCACCCAACCCCCGCCCACGCATCATACAACTCCACCACCCCTTCCTAATCACCCTCCACTCAACACTCATCCTATGACAACCCGAGCCAAGGCCGGTACCTTCAAACCCAAAGCCTACCACACTCAAATACCCTTTGATGCACATCCCACAACTGAGCCTACTACCTACAACCAAGCCTCCAAAAATAGTTTCTGGTGCCAAGCTATGGATGAGGAATTTCAGGCTCTGAATGAACAACGTACATGGGATTTGGTACCTCTGCCTAGTAACCGAAAGTCTATTGGGTGCAAATGGGTGTTTCGCATCAAATGAAATTCAGATGGATCTCTTTCTCGCTATAAAGCACGTCTGGTTGCAAAAGGGTATCATCAGGAGTATGGTGTGGATTATAAGGAGACCTTCAGCCCTGTTGTTAAGCAACAGACTATTCGTCTGGTCTTGTCTCTTGCTCTTCACTATGATTGGCCGCTTCATCAGCTAGACGTCAGCAATGCCTTTCTTCATGGTCATCTTGAGGAAGAAATCTATATGGTTCAGCCACCGGGATATGTTAATCCCAACCGTCCTCACTATGTTTGCAAGCTTCGCAAATCACTGTATGGCCTGAAACAGGCCCCTCGTGCCTGGTACACACGTCTCTCTACTTTTCTGCAGGGTCTTGGTTTTCGCACCTACCATCATGACAACAACCTCTTCACCCTTCACTGTTCTCGAGGGACAGTCATCATTCTTATCTATGTGGATGATATTGTTATTACAGGCAGCTCATCATCACTCATCACTGAAATTACTGAAGCTATGCATCGTGACTTCAAACTTAAGGACCTCGGTCCTCTGGAGTTCTTTCTTGGCCTCGAACTCATCCGCAAATCGGGAACCATATTGATGCATCAGACAAAATATACCCTTGAACTTCTAAATCGGGCTGGAATGACAGACTGCAAACCCGCGGTCACTCCCATGGCAGTCCGCCAATCCCCAGGGCCGAATACTCCCTTTGCCGATCCTACACTATATCGGAGCCTCGTCGGTGGACTTCATTATCTTGCTGTTACTCGTCCGGACATCCAATATGCAGTCAATCGAGTCTCCCAATCAATGCATGCTCCCACAGAACAACACTTTCAGGCCTTGAAACGCATTCTGCGCTATCTTCAAGGTACTCTTCACTGTGGAATTTTATTTCAAAAGGGCTCGTTTGATATATCTGTTTTTTCTGATTCGGATTGGGCTAACGACAAAGATGATCGAAAGTCCACTACTGGATATATTGTTATGATGGGACCGAATCTGATTTCCTGGTGCACCAAGAAGCAAACGCGAGTGTCCCGTTCCTCCACAGAAGCAGAATATCGTGCCATGGCTGCGGGTGTTGCTGAAGCCATGTGGTTACGATACCTTACGGATGCACTTGGCATTCCCCCGACGAAACCACAGATTTATTGTGACAATCAGTCCACTATTTGTGTTACCAAAAATCCAGTCCTTCATGATCGTATGAAGCATGTTGGGTCTGACTGTCACTTTGTTCGCGATGAGGTACTTGCAGGAGCGATGGCCACGCACTATGTCCCATCTACTGACCAGCTTGCTGATATTCTCACCAAGCCTCTTCCGTTACAGCCTTTTCAGTCTCTCTGCTCCAAGCTGCCCCTCGTTACCGCTGATCAGCTTGCGGGGGGATAATAGACTACATATATAATTATTAAATACATCTGGGTTATTCTGTAATTAGTTATTCTTCAGTTCTCTATATATACAGCTGTAACCCCTTCAATATTAAAGAGATCAATTAATTATTAAATCTGTATCAGGTGCTAGTAGTAAAACATCAAAATCTTTGAACTAGCTATTACTTATAATGTAAAATTTGGTCTAATAACACATTCGATGACTATTATTAAATGTTTTTTTACAATAGATATGTCAAAACTTTGGGAGTTATATCTTGACATGTCTCTTAAAATATCTCGACTTCATGCCATATGAAACATGGCAAAAAGTGTCTGCGCAGTCACTCCATGATGAGAACGACAAAATAATAGACTTGAAAAAAATCTTCTTTAGTAGTAAAAGATCGAAGTTCTTGAAATAGTTATTTCTTATAACGTGCAATTTGGTCAAATAGCAATTTCAACTACTATTATTTAATGAACTTTTAATAGATGCATCAAAACTTAAGGAGTTATATCATGACTGGTCTCTTAAAAATATCTCGAGTTCATGACATATGACACATGGTAGAAAGTAGCTCATGTAGTTTCTCTTGTATTAGAACGGAGAAAGATTAGACTCGGGATAATCCATCGAGGTGAAAACTGAATATGTCTTGCCCAGTAAGAACGCACAATGTATCACATACATACAAACGTTATCACATGCCAGAACAAATAGAACATTGATGAGGAAATACATCTATATATTAAGTACAAAAGAAATCACACTTATGAATCTTACTAACCTGGAAATTTATCATTCGAAACTTCATGCCTAAAGAAGTAAACTTGTTCAAAGAGATGAAGCAAAGTGAAATAATATTTCCTCAACGCATACGAAGCACTTGTTGTAGTTGGAGAAAACTTAAAGACTGAACTCACTTCTCTCCAGTTCTTCTCTGCTACAACCTATACAACAAAAAAATATTTGTATATTTTTTGAATTTCTTTGTTTTTTCTAAAAAAAATAATAATAACAAGATGTATTAAATATGAATGAAATAACTAATTATAAGAAGAAAATTAAAAGGAAGAAAAACTTTAACCTTTTCAAAGTCATCCCTTTTAGTCACCTCAACATGGTAAACATGTAGATCAAGCTCCTTCCCTCCGATCACTGGAACCCTTAATTAAACCAAAGAGAGAGAGAGAGATCAGACATTATGCAAGCATTAAAGGGGATAGCTTTGTGCAATAATGCTTTCCTTATGTGTGGAATCCGTGCAAGAGCCGAACCTCAATAGACATTAATTAATTTAGTCAAACCTTATAAATCAATAGACATTAATTAATATATAGAGTCAACCCATAATTGAATTCACCCCGTTATTGGCTAAATTAGGGAGGTGTGGAGTCATCTGAAGTAAATTCTAAATAAAAAAAATTATACTTATTTGTATATATTTCTTTTATACCTTTGATATTTTTGTATATATTTTTTTTGTTTTTAAAATTTTCTAAGTGAAAATCCAATGGAATTAACTACCGTGTCTATAAGAGGAAGAATGAAAGAAAAAGAATAAAAATGAGAAAGCAAAAAAATAAAATTAAAGGTTTTTTACGTGACTCAGACGCAAGCATCCTACACCTCATTTTAAGATTATTGATTAGAATTATCAAAATAACAAAAAGGTGGAAGCTCGGCGGATTTTTTTTAAGAAAAAAAGTTACTTATGTTATAAGAGAGGTTGCTAAGGTAATGCCCATCTAACACCTATACCGCTACAACCTTAAATTTGTTCTTCAAGTTTACCAAGAAATGAAAAAGGTAGATGCTCCGTGGGATAAAAAAATTTAAAGGTTGCTTACGTTACAAAAGGTGTTATGGTAAGCATTCGACATATTTAACCTTAACATTATATATTCCATTCACCAGAGAGCAAAAAGGTGAAATCTCCGAGGAGCAAAACAAAACAAAAGTTGCTTATGGGTACTTTGTACCCAAAAGAGAGTGAAAAAATCTTGAGACATTCCATGAATAATTTTGGATCATTAACGATCTTCACATGCGACGCCAATGGTGTAGGAATAATAGCTTCCTGAGACAACATCAGACCTCTGGAAACTGACTACACATTCACCAGAAAATCAAGAAAGCGGCAAAACAGAGGTAGCTTAGAAATGGAGAGACCAGAAGCCAAATAATAAAAGAGGGTGGTGAATACAAATTAAACCATTTTGTGTACCTAAACTATCAGTTGTTTATTTTTTCAACCTAAAATATCAAAATTGTTTAGATATGAAAGTGAATAACTGATTATTGAGGTGTGCTTGATAAACATTTGATGATAGTTCAAATAGATAAATCACACACCTAATAGATAATCTATATGAAACTCGAAAAATCCAAAAAAATTAGGTGTATCTTTTTTTTTTTCTTCTATTTTTGGTAGAAGGTATGGTGGAGTTTATGAAGTAATACCAATCTGAAGTTTGATAAGCAAGACCATCATATAAACTTAAGAAATAGTCTACGAAAACAGATCTTGTGAGAAACTACACTTTTGGACTATCTTAGATAAGCTATAACAACATTTTGATCCACAAAAAGAGCGGCAATTTTGGAACTACTATTTAATTAAACACATGTTGATCTCATGATGCTAAATTATTACTGTTGGGAGAAAGAAGAGTAAAAGAAGCAGATAAAGTGATGAGAAAGAAAAGACTTGTACTATTTATTTTACTTCTCCATTCATGTCACGACCCGAACCAAGGCCCTAGCCGCGACTGACATCCTGAACCATGAAGCCCAGACGCCGCTTTCTATCTGGCAATCATGCACTACGTCCATACCACGTAAAGAAATGCTGAAAAAAATATCATACGGAAACATGGTCAATATCACTATTCGACTGAACGTTTCGGAATAGAATTCATAAACCTCTAACAACATTTAACATCAGTCTGCGAAATTTCTAACATAGCAAAGCCAACATCTTGTCTAAAACTAGGACAAGGCCCCCAGTCGGACCATAAATCAAATGAAATAGCAAAGTCTAATAACCAGGTCTACAGGAATAGAGAAGGTTCACCAACTGCAAGTCTCAGACACATCGACCTACTGCTTAGAAGGACCCCGGGACTGTGCCTCAGATCCTGAAATATAGGGGGTCAATAAAGATGTACTGGTACGTAGAATAGTCTAAAAACAAAATACATTTTATAAAACAGTGAACATAAGATAAGTTAAAATTCATGGGCATACATTAATGAACTTCAAAACATTTCTTGGAAATCATGACTCACTCTTTATTTTACCTCTGAGATAGATGGTACACCTTAAAATCTGTAATTCCATAGGCTATATGGAATTCGCCCTTGACTCGGCGGCCAATCCTCCAACCCAAGTTTGCCGCAAAGATTGGGGTTATCAGTAATAGAGACATCAAAAGATCATAAAGCAAGGTGTTATACTCCCAATCAAATCAACATGTCATGGTAGTGCACAAGATCACAAAGCAGGGCTGCTAACCATAGTCCCAATTTGGGACAACATAAATACAGGTACACAAGATCACAAAGCAGGGTACCATAATCCTGTGTCAGCAAATCACGGTTTCAAGCATGGAGTCTTTCAACTCATGCTTTCTTCGAGCAACCATCTAACTCTCTATAAGCCTAGTTTTTAGCCTCTTATCAGAAATCATGCATCATGGTCACAAAATATTCTTTCTTAATATTTCAACTGTAATTCGCAATGGGGTATCATCATACCCCAACTTGCAAGCCTTTTACATCATATCATTCGACGACCCGTCCCATCCAATCATTCAAATGACCATACAAAAGAATTCAATTCATTCAACACATGCATATTGGTTATCAAAGCTTTATTTATAAACTATCCCTAACATTTATTAAACATAATTCTTATGATAAAAAAAGGGTTCTTAAATTATACTCTCAACAATTTACAATTCATCTCATTTCAAGTACACAACATCATTATAGGATAAAATGGTTTGCAAATTATATTCAAAACTGTTGTTCAATGTTCAAGGCTCATATGTACAAAAACATCCATCAAAATTATAGAAAAGGAAAACCTAAGATCCTTTGATGTTATTTGCAAATTGTTTCAATAATGTATGCTCTTTTAAAACAAAATCCCAACTCATTCCATATACATGCTTAAGTAACTTTAAAGTTTATTAAAACACATAAAAACACCTGCCCATGAGATTAGGACAACCTTATGTACCTTAGATTACTTTTTTCGGAGAATGGAACCCGAATCTTGACTAGTTTCTTGGAAATCATGAACATAAAAATTGAACTTTTGATCTTTGGGTAAGGGTTAGGGTTTTTTTTATGAGGAAAACTAATCACTTTTAAGCATATAATGCCCTACAAACGTTTTAATCTTCTGTTTTCAAGAGTTGGGGTTACAGGAAAAAGATGAGACTGCCCCTCGAATTTAAAATTATCAGCTGAAAATCAAATTTGGGCATTACTGCGATGTGCCAAGTGTGTCACCTCTATAGGCGTGCCGTAATCGCGCTGACCTATTATTTTGGGAACCTAAACACGCCTCAAACTTCATCAGAAAAGTCAAAAACTCCACCGAGACGTCCCCTTTACACCACTGAACATGAATCAACTCAAAAATCTATGTCTCAGGGCCGAGAAGGTCAATTTAAAAATCGTTGAAGTTAATGACTAAAAATATGACTAAGTCCTTTTTGACACTTAGAGAAATTTCAGGTTGTAAGTCCTCTATGCATGCTACTAAGGGTGGTATTAAGTCGAGAATGCAACGGGGTGTTACACAGACTAGTAAGATTTCAAGCACACTAAGGAAAAGATAAAGAGAGTAGTATATGATTTATACCTTCTGTGTCACCATCCACGATCTAAAAGAGGTTTGGGTATCAAGTATGGATGTCATCTTCTATCTCCCAAGTAGCTTCCTCAGATTTTTAATTCTTCCACAACACCTTAACCAAAGATATCTCCTTACTTCTCAGCTTCCGAACTTGGCGATCCAAAATGGCAATGGGTTTTTCTTTATATGACAAGGAGTCTTTCACATTGATCTCCTCTACAGAAAACAATAGGGAATGATATCCAATTCACTTTTTAAATATGGACACATGGAATACTGGATGTACTGAAGCCAGACTCACGGGCAAATCCAACTAATAGGCAACCCCACCTATCCTTATCACATTCTGATATGGTCCTATATAATGAGGATTAAGCTTACCCTTCTTTCCAAATCACATAACTACTTTGATAGGGGAGACCTTTAGGAATACCCAATCATCAACCTAAAATTCTAAATCTCTCCTTCTAACATCGGAATAAGACTTTTGGAGACTCTGAGCAGTCTTAAGTCGCTCCCTAATGATCTTCACCTTCTCCATCGCCTGATGAACAAGCTCAGGCCCAAAAAATTGGGTTTCACCCACTTCATACCATCTAATTAGCGACCTATATCTTGTCCCATAAAGTTCTTTAAAAGGAGATATCCGGATACTTGAACGGTAGCTATTGTTGCAGGTGAATTCTATCAACGACAAATGATCCACCTAACTACCTTTGAAGTCAATCGTATTGGCTCTCAACACATCTTAAAGGGTCTGAATGGTGCATTCAGCTTGCCCATCCGTCTGGGGTGAAAGACAGTACTTAGGTTCACTTGGGTTCCTAAAACCCTCTGAAAATATCGCCAAAACTGAGAAGAGAACTGCGTACCTCAATCAGATATAATAGATACAGGAGAACTATGCAAACAGTAACCCCCCATATTTTTACACTAGAATCCGAACCATCATTTCTATGTGTATAAATGTTAATATCATGATTTGGATGTTAATACATTTGTCATGATTATTATCCCAGTTTATGAAGTGCTTTCGAAGTGAAAGATGTTCATTGAATTTACTTAGAACAAAGTTGAACTAAGAACCTTAGATTCGTCCAAAGTTGGTGTTAGATTCTTCAAGGGACAAATTGGAGAGTGTATAACTTTTAATGTATGCATAATTTCCCATATAAAGACACATCAAATTGTATATAATTGAATAATATTTCCAACAATACAACTTTTGCCAAAATCCAATACCTGGGTGAAAAGTTATAACAATTTTCGTGTGAGGTAATAAGCTGCCATGGTTACACCGCTCGGCGGTGCCTATAATAGTGGAACCAATAGTGCTCAGGGGTAAGACTCAAAGTCAGTATTTTCCAAAATATTAGGTCACCACGATTACACCGCTCGATGGTGCCTATAGAGGTGGCACCAATAACGCTCAACGGTGAGCCTCAAAATCCAGATTTCGACTGAAACTTCTAATTCTGAGGGGCAGTCTTGTCTTTTCCCTAGAAACCCAAGTCATGTAAATAGTGAATTAAAATTATTACCAAATTCACTCAGATTTATCAAGAACAAAACTCTAACCTCTCTCCCAAAGATCAAGAATCCATATTATATGCTTAAGATTTCCAAGAAATAAAATCAAGATTCGAATCCTATTCTTCGAACTGAGTACTCTAAGGTATGTAGGACTATCCTTAAACCCCATGGACATGATTTTTAATGTTTTTACTAAATTTAAAGATATACAATCGTAATTATGAAAAGGGTTCTTGATAACGTTTGAATGATATGCATCATGGTTTAGTTTTGATAAAAGTATATGTTGGTTTTGAACTCTATTACATATAACTGAATTATGACCATGTATACATGTGTTTTCAAATGTCTTTTTGCAAGATTAAATTGAGAGCATGAACAACAACTTCCCTCTCTTGGTATGACAATATGGTTTAATTGTATTGTGGATTATTTCAAATGCATGAACTAGTGTTTTGAAAGTAAGTTTCTTATTGTTATTGTAATTGAAATGGTTTATGACATGATTAGAGGGAGTTTTTTTGGACATAACTATACTCATTGAAATTAAATGAAGAATTACATGTGATTGAATAATTTCCATGGCCACCGTACGTTTGTAAGAATTGTGAAAAGAGGATAATTGCATAAGTTTTTCTTGAGCTTTGAAAGTGCTGAACCTCTTATGATGTTGTAAATGTTGGGTGGTCTTGTGCATGTTTTGAATAAGACGGGATGTGAATTTGATATGATATTGACTTGCAAGTCAGGGTATGATGATACCCGGTGATGACATGCCCTTAACAAAATAAGTATTAAATGTTTTGGAAGTATGAAGCATGATGTTTAAAGAATTAAAAGTTGGGCTTAAGAGAGTTAATTGGTTACCGAAAGAAGGCATTTGATTATAAGGTCTCATCATTGGAAATCATAGTTGTCGATACAAGTATTATCCTGGAAAGGGGAAAATGTGGATGTCATATAAGGGTGATGCCATGGTACACTTGTAAGTGTACCAACTTATTAAAACTCCAATATTTGCGGCACACTTGGATTGGAGTCCTAGACGCCGAGTCAAGGGAAGTTTCCATACAGCCCATGGAATTTAGATTGTAGGGTGTACCGATTAGCTCAGAAGAATAACAAAGTGTTGAGTCATTATTGTAAGAAAGCATTTGAGATTCTAAATTATTCCCATGTGTTTAACTTATATGTAATGATTTACGAAATGATCTCATCTATATTGTGTAATAAAAATGCTATTTTGGATTGTTTCAGATACTAATACAATTGTATTGACCCACGATATTTCAGGATCTAAGGCTCAGTCCCGCGGTCCTGCTAAGCAATAGATTTATGCATTTGAGATTTGCAGGTTGTGAGATTCTCCTATTTTTGAAGGCCGAGTTTATAAGCTATTGTCATTTATTTTAATTATGGTTTGACTGGGGGCCTTTTCCCAGTTTTACTTTTAGATAAATGTTGATTTTTAGTAATTGTTAGAGATTTCGCAGACTGATGTAAGATGTTTTTAAAGTTAAGAGTTTCATTTTGTATTGTCCAGTTGAATTATGAAATTAACCATGTTCCGTAAGTTAAAACTTCCGCATTTCTTTATGTTGTTTGAATGTTGTGCCTGATTGTCAGAAAGAAAAAGGTCGCTCAGGCCATCATGGTTCGGGATGCCCGTCACGGATAGGGGCCCGATTTGGGTCATGAAAAACTTGGTATTAGAGCACAATTTATGGTCTCAGGGTGTCTGCAAAATCGTGTCGGGTAGATTCCTATTTATAGGTATGTAGCGCACCACACTTATAATCGGGAGACTACACGACATTTAGGAATGTCTCCCTTCTTTTCATGATTTAGTTTGTGCTATAGAGTCTGAATTTCCTCTAATCAATGATTCCCTATATTTCAGAAAGTTATCATGCCTCTCTGTCGACCCAATGAACAGAACACCCAAGATGAGGATGTCCGCCCTACCCATAGGATGCGGACCCATAATAGAGATTATACTCCTAAGTTTGTTGCTACTCTGAGAGTTCTTCCTGTCCAGACTTTTCCACCTAGGGCATCTAGGACTCCTTGGTTTAGAGATGACCATACTTAACCTTCCAACATAGAGGTATCTAATGTTGAGTTCTGATAGTCTATGCATTTGATATCCCAGATGGTGGATTCTCAGGCTATTTGATCAGAAAATGTAGGGTCTGTGTCTGTTTCATCTGAGATTACCCAAGTTGGCCAATTCGTCAGGATAAACCCACCTATGTTTACTGGTACAAATAGAACACTTAGCCATAAACTCCGCAATGTATTTCTTCATACCACTCCACCAATAGACTTCCCGCAAATTGTTGTACATTTTAGTAGCACCTGGGTGAATGGAGTAATGCTCACCATGCGCTTCTGCCATAATCTGTTGCCTCATATCATCAACGCATGGCACACATAATCTACTCATGTATCTCAACACACCATCTCTTCCTTGGGAGAAAACCTCCATCTTCTGATCCCTGACTGATTCCTTCAACTTAACTAGACTGGAATCCATATCTTGGTTCTCTTTCACTTCCAAAACTAAAGAAGATTTTGCACTACTCTGGACCCAAATATTTCCCTCCGCTGAATCAACTAACCTCACTCCTAGTCTATCCAACTGATGAACTTCTCAAACTAACTCTTTTTTGTCACCCTCTACATAAGCCACACTACCCATCGACAGTCTACTAAGGGCATCAGCCACAACATTGGCCTTTCCCGGATGATACAAAACACTCATGTCATAATCTTTCAACAATTTAAACCACCTTCTTTGATGAAGATTTAACTCTCTCTTCTCAAACACATACTACAAACTTTTGTGGTCCATAAATACATCAACATTCACCCCATAAAGATAGTGCCTCCAAATATTCAACTAAAACACAATAACAACTAATAAAAGATCATACATAGGATAGTTCTTTTCATGAGGCTTAATCTATCTAGAGGCATAGGGTATGAATCTACCTCTCTGCATCAAAATGCAACCAAGACCAACTCTAGAAGCATCACAATACACAACGAATCCATCTGTACCATCAGGTAACACTAAGACTTGGGATGAAGTGAGTCGAGCCTTCAACTCCTGAAAACTCTTCTCATAAGAATCTGACCACTGAAACTTAACTTTCTTCTGAGTCAATCTGGATAGGGGATGCAATGGACAAAAACCCTCTACAAATCGTCTGTAATAGCTATCTTAACCAGGAAACTCCTATTGTCTGATGGAGTAATGGGTCTAGGCATGTTTCTCACTGCTTTGGTATTTTAGGGATCAACTCTAATGCCATCACCAAAAATAATATGAATGAGGAAAGCTAATGACCTTAGCCAAAATTCACAATTGCTGAATTTGGTAAATAACTGGTGGTCTCTAAGAGTTTGCAACACAATTCTAAGATGTTCTGCATGGTCATCCTCACTACGAGAATAGACAAGAATATCATCTATAAAGACTATTACAAATGTGTGTAGGTACTGTTTGAACACTCAGTTCATTATGTCTATGAAGGTTGCTGGAGCATTTGTTAGTCCAGAGGACATGACGAGGAATTCAAAATAACCATAACGGGTTCTGAAAGTTGTCTTTTGGATATCACATTCCCTTAATCTAAGCTAGTGATAATAGATCTAAGGTCTATCTTAGAGAAGTAACTTGCACCCTGAAGTTGATCAAATAAGGTATCAATTATGGGAAGAGGATATCTGGTTTTAAATGTGACTGTATTCAGCTGATGATAATCAATGCACATTCGCAGACAACCGTCTTTTTTCCACATGAATTGGATGGAGCGCCCCATGGAGAAATACTGGGCCTCATTAAACCTTAATCTAAAATATCTTTGAGTTTCTCCTTTAAATATTTAAGCTCAACTAGAGCCATACAATATAGAGGAATGGAGATGGACTGAGTATCAGAAAAAAGATCAATACCGAATTCTATTTCTCTAACGGGAGGTACCCTTGGTAAATCTTCAAGAAAGGCTTCTGAAAAGTCATTGACTACACAGACTGACTGAATTGTTGGAGATTTATACTTAATGTCTTTGACTCAAACTAAATGATAAATGCACCCTTTAGAGATCAACTTTCAGGCCTTAATATAGGATATGAAATGACTCTTAGGAGATATGGAATTACCTTCCTACAAAATGACAGGCTTATGTGAAAATTGAAACTTTACCTCTCGGGTGCAACAATCTATAGATGCATGACAGGAATGAAGCCAATCCATGCCAAGAATAAGTTCAAAGTCTACCATATCTAACTCTCTCTATTAAGTCTGCAAATATGGTCTTCAGAAAGACAGTGATAGGACACTTTTTGTAGATCTATTTGGAAACAACTTACTCACCCACTAGGGTAGAAACTAAGAAGGTCTTAGAAATCTTTTCAGGATCTACCCCATAATTTACCGCAACCAACGGAGTCACATAAGAGAGATTTAACCCTGGGTCTAATAGCACATAAACATCAAGATGAAAGACAGGAAGCATACCGAAACAACATCTGTTGAACTTTCCTGCTCCTAATGGGATGATAAAGCATAGAACCTATTCTGGCACTGACCTCCACCGGTACTGGATGATACGGCCGGAGGAGGATTTGGGCGACCTACAATAGCTGATGCGCTAGTAGCCTGAGTCTGGGGATGAACATCCATATTACCTAGCTTAGCATACTGGCACTCTTTGATTTTGTGGTTCAAATTACCATATTCAAAACAACCTTTCTGTCACAACAAACACTTACCAGGATGATTCTTACCATACTTAGCACATGCATGATAACTGGGATTTCCACCCACACTATTCTGAGACTTGGATATAGAAGTCCTTTCCTACTTCTCCTTCTTAGCTCTAGGGGTGGGAGAACTGGATGAAGATAGCATCGACAAATATGGGTGACCCTAAAACTATGAACGATTTTCTCCAGCAAATCTCGATTAGCCATACTCAAACTGCCCAGTTCTAGCCTTCTTATTTTATTTATCTCTCCCCTTCAACTTTTCCTCCTTAATCTGGTGAGCATGAGTCATCAACCTAGCAAGGTCTATGTCCTCAATAAGCATAGAAGTCCTACACTCCTTGACTACAAAAGCAGATACTCTAGTAACAAACTTACTCATACTAGACCTTGGGTCAGCTATCAAATCAGGAGCATACTTAGATAACTGATTGAACTTAAGGAAGTACTCTTTCACTGTCATCGATCCCTGCCTTAGGTTCATGAACTCCTTAATCTTTTCTTCTTGCAACCAACACAGAAAGAACCTGTTTAGAAACGCATCTTGAAACACCTTCCAACTCTTAGGAGCTGCATTTTTACCCTTACCTTTCCTCCACATAACCACCCAATCATAAGCAATATCCTTCAACCGGTACGAAGCCAATTCTACACCCCCTTCTTCAGTAACATACATAACTTAGGTGATCATTTTCACCTTATCAAGATATAGTTATGAGTCCTCACCTACCTCTGACCCAAAAAATTTAGGCGAATTCATCCTCATAAAGTCACAAAGTTTGGTTATAGTTAAATCACCCTCTTGCTGATGCAAAACTGCAGCCCAATGGTTGCCCAGAACATTAGAGTCAGAACTTGGTCCAACGCCTGAAAGGCAGCCCAGAATTCAGCATGGGACACATTTTCATTCAGAGGATCAACATGCTGGGGTGGCTGATTATTATTTCTGTGGCCATTAGCTCTATAGGGAGGCATATTCTATCATGTAAGAGCACAAATTAAAAGAATATAGAGAGATCAGTAAGCACGATGGATCACAAAAGAAAAGAATGATTTCCTAAAACGTCTCGTAGCATCTAGCTCATAAATGTGGCATGCTTCACACCCATGATCAAGACTCTACATAATGCAACTTGTTTGACTCCCTAATACTATTTAAAACCCTAGACTCTAATACCAAGTTTGTAATACCCCAAAAATGGTTCTCAAGATGTCACACAATGATCAAGACTGCGAGTAGTCTCCAGCTAACCCTGTAATCCTTCAAATAAATCTAAAACTCATAATGGAGAAATATGAACATAAAATCAATGTTGCATTCTGACTGATCTAACATGAAATTAACTAAAAATAAAATATGAAAATACTTGACTTAAAAGTCTGGAAAATCAACACTGAAAATCTGAATTATAACTCGCAGCCTCATAAGCCTTACTACTAACAACTAGAGAGCCACTAGGACAAACCCCCAACTAACTCGAACTTACTAAAAATACTGAATCAACTACTTTAATAAGCTAGAAAACTGAATAACTAGGTCCCCGACTATAAGGACTCACCAACTGCCGGGATATAGATGGAGATGCTCAAAATCATTCACGTTGCTGAAATTGAGCACCTAAACCTAAATTATTAAATAATGTAGCATATAGAAATATACGTGGATCAGTAATTTTGGAATGTACTGATCTTGTGGGGTTGAATTCATTAGTAAACAATATATCAATGTTATTATAAACTTGTAAAAGAATGCATGCTAAGTATAGATGACTCATATTATCTTGAGTAACAGAAAACTAAAAATCATCATCATGAGTAATAAAGAATGCTATATAAATCTTGTGAGTCATAATACTTAGTTCTAAAAGCTTTACTTTTATAATATCTTTAAATCATGTGGTTTAAGTGTAGAAAGGACTCACTTTTATATCTGTAAACTGAAAGCTGAAATCTCATGACCAACATCTTATGTGAGATAATATCTGAAATGACTTGTGAGCCTTACACTTAGTTTCAAAAAATCTTTTCTATTAGGATTACTTTTTTTGTAGGGAGGTTCTTCTAACCGACATAAATCATGTGAGCTATCATGGAGTCTAACGTCTAGTTCCCCTAAGAGAAAAATCTCACGTTGGGGAGAGGTGTCATACTCTTGCCAGGGAATATAACCTGAGCTAAGTGATCATAATTTGTATCTTTCCATCCATATAAATTAGAATAATCTAAATTTGTACCTATGTTGGCTCGTAGTTCTAGGAAAATAGGATGTGCTAAACCCACACTTTGTGCTTGGTGCTAAATACTACTTTCTTTTAATCTGTATGCTCATTCTATAGGGAATCCACTTTAAAACTAGTATAAGAGTTTATAATGAAAACCAATTATTCATTTGTCTATTTTAAACTGTGATCAAACTAATCTGTAGTCAAACTGTCATCAAAACTATAAAGTGGATTACATGTCTTAGCTGAGGATCAAAAGTTCAAATCTGAATTCAAAAACTGAATATAAACTAATTATTGGATGCTTAAAGCATAATATTCTTGAAATATCAATAGTCAAACTAGGGCTTAGTAATCCCATTCTTCAAATTCATGTCAATTTATCACAAATCATTCTCAATAGTCAAAATTATGAAGTTCTTGCACAATCTTAGTCAAAATAGTGAAATTCAACCTTCAATATATCATAAACCATTCCATAAGCATAAATGTGCAAAGATAGGCATGCAATTCATCATCTAAAATATTTGTAATATCATAATCTTCCAATAGCAATATTTGTGTATGAACCCTAATTTGAAATTCATGTAAATTCATATGAAATCATCTTTGAAACAAATTTTGGGCACAAGAATGGAAGAGGTATCTTTGTTCATAACCCCACATACCTTAATTAATGAAATTGATGAAGAAACTTGACTTTGACTTCCTATTTGTGCTCATGAAGATTGTTTGTTGATGTTTTGAATTGGGAAGCTTTAATTTTGGACTATCTTGGAAAAAGAACGGTGAAATTTTGGGTTTCTTGAGGTTTGAAATTGAAGCTCTAGGGTTTTCCTTGAGAGAAATTTGGTGAAAAATCAATATAACATGCTTAGAATAGGTTAAATCTTTTATTTATCATGATTCGGGGGCTTAGGAAAAAGACTAAGTTGCCCCTTGAATTTAAATCTTGGAACTGAAATGCCGATTAAGGCTTCACCGCAACACGGTGAGTGAGTCATCGCGATACCCACCACGATGCGGTGGAATCGCGGTGACACTGATTTTTGACAAATTCTAATTTGTGCATCACCACGATGCGGTGAACCCCTCATCGTGAAATTCACCGCAACGCGGTGCAATCGCAATGGCTCTCTGGAAATGACAATTTTCTTTTCATCCATCATCATGACGCAGTGACTCCCTCACTGCAACGTGGCCTAATCACGATGATCTTCTTTCTTGCCAATCCTAATGCGATCCAAACCTTGTTCAAAAAATCCAAAACTTGCCCGAGGCATTCTACTTATAGCTTTGAATATAACTCAACTCAAAATTCATCGTCTTGGAGATCAAATGGTCAACTTAAAAATCCTCAAAGTTTAAAGGGAGTAAAAAATGACTAGATCCCTCAACCCAAAGCTTTATTTTCAGGTTCTAAGTGCTATAAGCACATACTAAGGGCTGAGTTGAACTAAGAACGTACGGGGTATTACATGATCATTCGTTTCTTATGATGGTGCAATTGTCTCTAAGAAACTGCAAGGGCTGTAATTCCTTGCCAGCTTTAGGACAATTTCCTTCTTTGAAATTCCTTAGTATTAGAGGGATGCATGGAATCATAGAGGTGACTGAAGAATTCTGTGATAATTCGTTGCACTTTAACTCTCTTGAGAAGCTTGAATTTTCAGAGATGCCAGAGTGGAAGCAGTGGAATATACTAGGGAATGGGGAATACCCCGCACTTCATGACCTTACAATTGAAGATTGCCCCAAGTTGATTAGAAAGTTGCCTAAAAATCTTTGTCGTCTGACAATCTTGACAATTTCAGGATGCCCTGAACTCATTTTGGAGACACTTATCCAACTTTTAAATTGGAAAAAGTTTGAAGTTGTTTGTTCTCCTAAGCCAGAGGTTCATTTTTATCATGCTGAACTGTTTACATCCCAACTTCAGGGAATGAAGTCGATTGATGAATTATCTATTACTGATTACAGCTCTCTTACCATCTTACCTATTAGCAGTCTACCAAATACTTTGAAGAAAGTAGAGATATCTTCTTGTGGGAAATTGACATTGGCGACGTCAGTTAATGAGATGATTTCTTGAGGAAGTGACTTGTTTTTGGATAGATTGGTACTAGATCAATGTGATTCTATATCACCTGAGTTTGAGTAATTCCCGAGAGAATTTGATTTAAGAGTAGATGATTGCCAAAGACTTACTAGTCTTTTGATTCTCGCTGGGATTGAAAATGTCAGAATTTTTGGATGTGGAAATCTGGAAATACTTTCAGTGGCATGGGTGACTCGGATGGTGGCATTGTGTGGTTTGAGTATTGGAAACTGTGAGAAATTGAAGTCGCTTCCAGAAAAGATGCAGGAACTCCTTCCATCTCTTAATGAACTATACCTGATTTATTGTACCGAAATAGAGTCCTTTCCTGAAGGTGGATTGCCCTTCAATTAACAAGACCTGGGATCTACTATTGCAGGAAACTTGTGAAGGGACGAAATGAGTGGCATTTAAAGAAACTCCCATGTCTCATAGATTTAAACATCTTCCATGATGGAAGTGACGAAGAGATTCTTGCTAATGAGAATTGGGAACAACCACGCTCTATTCAAAGTCTTCGTATATCCAAACTGAAAATGTTAAGCAGTCAGTTAGTGAGTCATACTCATCAAGTTGATAGTTTAGTTAGTGAGATACCACTATTGATCCCTAGGTTATCTGGTTCGAATGGAAAAAATTTAGATTGATGAGTTGATAGTTTTATTATTAAAGTGACAAAAGATGAAAATTGGTTTCAAAAAGGACTTTTATATTCAAAACTCAGGGTCTCTACTTGGCATAATCCAGTGTGCCAAGTAACCTTTGGAAATCCTTTCCAAAATGGTTTTGACACTATGACTGATCCGCGAACAGAGATTCCGCCTAAGGAATTCTGTTGACCGAGCGGAAGGTGTTAGGCACCCCTCGATCCCGAGGTTTGACCACGGTCACTTGGTGGAGCGTATCGACTAATTTTGACTGTCACACCCCTTTTTTTTGTACTCCAAAAATATATCATTTTAAGGTTCGAAAGGGTTTTTATTGTTAAAATGACAAAATATTGAAAATTTATTTTGAAAAGGATTATTTACATTTTTATTCAGAGTCGCCACTTGGCATAATCCGGTGTGCCAAGTCACCTTTGAAAAATTATTTTCAAAACCATTTGACTCTTTAAGACTGGTTTGCGAAGAGAGATTCCGGCTAAGGAATTCTATTGACCGAGGGGAAGGTGTTAGGCACCCCTCGGTCCCGTGGTTCGACCACGGTCGCTTGGTGGATTATATTGGCTAGTTCGACACTAAGAATGTATAAACCACATAAACACACAACAACTAAAAAAATCACGCAGAATTCAAAACAAAAATAATGTAGAGTCCAAATTATACAGTCCAAAATAAAAAGGTACCGAAAGGTAAAACTTATTCTATTCTAAACTAATCATAAACTAAACTCCCATGCCTTACCCGATGCCTCGGGCCTTGATCACGAGCCTCCTTTGCATACATGATACTTCAGGGCATTCTCCGGTGAATAAGTACAATATAATCTCGAGGCATTCCCTGGCGAATGAATACATCTTCAAATCTTGCACAATAAAGTAGAAAGAACTATTCACACACACATTCAAACATTCAACAAAACACCATTCCTCAAATTTGCCTACCCGACTTGGCATTTGTCTACTAGATTCGGTTTATCACAATTCCAACAGATTCAATATAATTGAAGATCCAAAAAATTAACACGAATTCACTTCATCATGTTTAACCCCTCCCAAAATTTCTTTTAACACATGAACTTTAACCTGAAAATAGTTATCAAGCCATATTAACATCGATTTCATACCAACAACTAGCTATTCAAATAAACAACACCAAGTATCAACAAAATTCCCAATCAGTCATCGTCAAACACATAATGATAATAAGAGAGTAGAGTCGAGAATTGGACCTCAAAAGTTTTCGATTAACTTGAAATGAAAGATGAGGGCCACTTCGAGAACCTCGACGAACACCGAAATCTCAACTATGAATCAATTCGAGCACAAAAATACCTCGAAATCCTATTCGAAAAGAGAACCCATGAACGACAGTGAATGAACTTTAACTTGTTACTGAGAAATGGAGACCCGAAATAGAACACAATGAACCCACCAAGATAAATAATGTTCCCACCACTCTGATAAGCTCGGAAAGCAGCGGATATCGATGGACAAGGATGATTCCGGTGATTTTAATGTTTTCAAGCCGAATTCATCTTTGGAAAATGACAACGACCAGAAAAGCCCGTTTCGGCGAACTTCAGTCTGTTTTGATGTTCTCCAGCGACAAACTGACGAGACCTCTACCTCCCCTTTCGAGTCTCACCTCTATCTCTCACTCGATCTCACTCTCTCTTCCCTTCTGATTCTCCAATCTCTCTCAGATCTGTGTGTTTTAGGTGTGTGTATTAGTGTCCTATGAGAAAGAAAAATGGAGTCTCTAGTAGTGTGTGTACCCGTGAAGATGATTGTGAGTATGAAAATGAAGGGTGTGTATATGATGTGCGAGATTTTGTTGTGTGCCTAAGATGATGAAGAAGCAGCCAAAAAGAAAATCAGCAAGAAAAATCCAATCCCCCCTATATGGGTGCACTGTGTATATAAATACCCAAAAGAAAAATGTCTTTTCTCTTAGTGGTAGGGTTCCCCTTTATTTTTTTGTTGTATGTGTTTATCAATGGAAAGTAAGGTGTGTGAGTGAAGGGAAATTAGGCGCCCCAATCAAGTGGGCCCCCCCTTTTTTTCTTCTCTTTCTTTTGTGATTTTGTATATATGTATTGTGTTTTGGTACAAACAAAAACAAAAACCAAAAAGATTCCCTGTGGCCCCCCTTTATCTATAGAAAATTCCCTTTTGTTCCTCTCCCCTCAAAAATGACAAAATCGTGTAAAGATAAGGCAGGGGTGGGTGTCACATGAATTGGGTAGTGGGGGTAGGGTATAGGGTAGGTGGGGTAGGGTGAGTTAGTTAGGATAAGATTTGTTAGGAATTTATTAAGGGTTCTATATTTTTTTTATATTTTTGTGGGATTATCACACGGGGTAGGACACATGGGAATACAAGGGTAAAAATAGATAACTTGGGTTTTTGGGAGGGACAAAATTAGGTGTCTACATCATGCCCCTCTTTGCATGTAAACACAAAGTATTTTCATACAAAGAAGTAGACAACGAGACGAAATTTTGAGCCGAACTTTATTCAAAGAAAGAAACAAAAGGAAGAAGGACAACCGAGTTGGAGAGTCGAGTGAGGTCCCGTCGAGGTTCCGGTCCGCGGCTCTGTCATTACGTCAAAAATGAAAATTTCAAGTTAAAAACATAAATGAAATTACAAAAACTCTATCTATGGAACTTCTTTGACTCTTAACTTGCTATTTCATCACCCAGTACTTCAGGCGGGCTCCAGATTTGCAAGTTCTTCAACTTGTTTCTTGGCTTTCAACTTTTCACCTTGTTTTTGAATTTCCACTTGTTTGCCCTGTTCTTTAGGTAGGATCCTGGCTTACTATTTCATCACCCTATTCTTCAAGCGGGTTCCTGACTTGCCATTTCATCACCCTATTCTTGGTTTTCCATTTATTCACCCTGTGCTTCGGGCAGGCTCCTGAAATCAGAATCAAAACTAGAACAAAATTTATCCCAAACAAAGATGATAATAAAGAAGGAAATCATCATTTTTGAAAGTAATGTCCTATTTTCCAAGAGGGTCTAGAACAAAAAGTAAAATCCCATTCTTCAGGAGGGTCCTGAACATGATATAAAATCCCATTTTTCAGGGGGACCTGAACAGAAAGTAAAGTCCCATTTTTCAGGAGGATCCTGAACAGAAAGTAAAATCCCATTTTTCAGGAGGGTCCTGAACAGAAGGTAAAATCCCATTTATCAGGAGGGTCCTGAACAGAAAGTAAAATAAAATCCAATTTTTCAGGAGAGTCCTGAACAAAATGTAAAGTACCATTTTCCAGGAGGGTCCTAAATAGAAAGTAAAGTCACATTTTCTAGGAGGGTCCTTAATAGAAAGTAAACTCTTATTTTTTAGGAGGGTCCTGAACATAATGTAAAATCCCATTTCTCAGGAGGGTCCTGAATAGAAAGTAAAATGAAATTCCATTTTTAAGGAGGGTCCTGAATAGAAAGTAAAATAAAATCCCATTTTTTAGGAGGGTCCTGAACAGAAAGTAAAGTCCCATTTTCCAGGAGGGTCCTGAACAAAAGGTAAAATCCAATTTTTCAGGAGGGTCCTGAACAGAAAGTAAAATAAAATCCCATTTTTCAGGAGGGTCCTAAACAGAAAGTAAAGTCCCATTTTCCAGGATGATCCTGAACAGAAAGTAAAGTTCCATTTTCTAGGAGGGTCCTGAACAGAAAGTAAAATTTCATTTTCCAAGAGGGTCCTGAACAGAAAGTAAAGTCCCATTTTCCAAGAGGGTCCTGAACAGAAATTAAAGTCCTTTTTTCGAGGAGGGTCCTGAACAGAAATTAAAATCCCATTTTTCAGGAGGGTCCAGAACAAAAAGTAAATCCCACTTTTCAGGAGGGTCCTGAACAGAAAGTAAAGTCCCACTTTTCAGGAGGGTCCTTTACAGAAAGTAAACTCCCATTTTTTAGGAGGGTCCTGAACAGAAAGTAAAATCCCATTTTGCAAGAGGGTCCTGAGCAGAAAGTAAAATCCCATTTTTCAGGAGGGTCCTGAGCAGAAAGTAATGTCCCATTTTTCAGGAGGGTCCTGAACATAAAGTAAAGTCCCATTTTCTAGGAGGGTCCTAAACAGAAAGTAAAATCCTATTTTCCTGGAGGGTCCTGGACAGAAAGTAAAATCCCATTTTTCAGGAGGGTCCTGGACAGAAAGTAAAATCCCATTTTTCAGGTGGGTCCTGAGCAGAAAGTAAAATCCTTTTTTTCAGGAGGGTCCTGAACAAAAAGTAAAATCTCATTTTTCAGGAGTGTCCTGAACAGAAAGTAAAATCACATTTTTTAGGAGGGTCCTGAACAGAAAGTAAATTCTCATTTTTCAGGAGGGTCCTGAACAAAAAGTAAAGTCCCATTTTTCTGGAGGGTCCTGAACAGAAAGTAAAGTCCCATTTTTCAGAAGTGTCCTGAACAGAAAGTTAAGTCCCATTTTTAGGAGGGTCCTGAAAAGAAAGTAAAATCCCATTTTCCAGGAGGGTCCTGAACAGAAAGTACAATTCCATTTTCTAGAAGGATCCTGAACAGAAATTAAAATCCCATTTTTCAGGAGGGTCCTGAACAGAAAGTAAAATCCTATTTTTAGGAGGGTCCTGGGCAGTAAGTAAAATACTATTTTTTAGGAGGGTCCTGAGCATAAAGTAAAATCCTATTTTTCAGGAGGGTCCTGAATAGAAAGCAAAGTCCCCATGGATGTGTTTTCCAATGGTAGATGAATTAAATGAAGTGAATTTGCCCCTGTTTCAACAAAGAAAATTTGTTAGTTAAAAACTTAGTGGTGGCTTACAGCACTTGGCTTCTTAGGTATCTGCCCCAACACTCGTTCCTTTTATATTTGTTCCAAATCGCTGACATTTGTCCTGTCTTGCCGCATCATTGACCCGGATCTAGATTGAGGGAAATGAGTTCTAACTCGAACAATGGGTTTCCATTTTATCATGCCTCTGAGGTGCAACCTTTTCCAAATTTGAATGCTCCCACGAATCCAACAGCCTATCGGTTGATAGACTTCCTTTACTTTGTGTTGAATTACGATCATATTTCTTTCATATGCTGGTCCTTGGTTTTTCCTCATACAATTGGAAAGAATGGTAGCAAGTTTTGAAATCTTTTCTTGCTTGTTTTGACACAGACTTAACTTAAAATGTAAAGAAATGATGGTGACTTTTATTTTGATAAATGACATAAAAAGACAAAAAGCATGAATATGTAAATGAAAGAAAAGGGCAATGTCCCTCTTTTTATCAAAGAAGAAAACTTATTTGAAGATGGCAACCAACTCCAATGACTATGACATGCATTTTGGATTAAGCTTCCTGATCTTCCTATCCAAACTTCCCATTTGTTGTTGAGTTCGTGCCTTTGCGCTGCTGTTTCTTCCAACCCATTGGACTCATATATCTCATTCAATTGATGACATCTTGAAAGATTTTCGCCAACAAACCTCTTTCGTTTTCACCTTTCTTTCGAACTCGTCATCGCCTTACGGTGCCCATGAGGGTTTTCACCAATAAGACTCTCTCATTCTTATTTCTCTCAACTCCCTATCGCCTTATGGTTCCCGTGAGGGTTTTCACCAGTAATACTGTCTCATTTTTTTATTTCTCTCAACTCACCATCACCTTATGGTGCCCGCGAGGGTTTTCACCAATAAGACTCTCTCATTTCCATTTCCTTCCTGATTTCATACGCTGAGGAAAACAAGTAGTACCCCACGATGTATTATCATATCCATTGCATGCTTAGCCTTAACATTATCAAAAATTGATCTGAAGTACTTTCTTTGGTTGTAACTTGGCTTTTTTAAAGTAAAGTCCCATTTTCCAGGAGGGTCCTGAACAAAAAGTAAAGTCCCATTTTTTAAGAGGGTCCTGAACAGAAAGTAAAGTCCAATTTTTCAGGATAGTCCTGAACAAAAAGTAAAATCCCATTTTATAGGAGGGTCCTGAACTTTAAGTAAATTTCCATTTTTCAGGAGGGTCCTAAAGCTAAAGTAAAGTCCCATTTTCCGGGAGGGTCCTGAACTTAAAGTAAATTGTCATTTTTCAGGAGGGTCCTGAACATAAAGTAAGGTCCCATTTTCTAGGAGGGTCCTGAACATAAAGTAAATTCCCATTTTTCAGGAGGGTCCTGAACAGAAAGTAAAATCCCATTTTTTAGGAGGGTCCTGAACTTAAAGTAAAATTTCATTTTTCAGAAGGGTCCTGAACATAAAGTAAATTCTAATTTTTTAGGAGGGTCATGAACATAAATTAAATTCCCATTTTCCAGGAGAGTCCTGAACTTAAAGTAAATTTCCATTTTTCAGGAGAGTCCTGAATAGAAAGTAAAATCCCATTTTTCAGGAGGGTCCTGAACTTAAAGTAAAATCCCATTGGTAGTTGTATTTATTGAACAGAAATTTTGCCCTTGTTTCATCAAAGAAAAATCCCATATCATTTTTTTTTGCTATTCTCTCCCTCTCTGTATGTGTCTATGGAGTTTAGTGATGTGTGCGTATGGACTATGGTGGAGAGGAAAAGAGAAATTGTCCTTTTTTTATTTCTTTTTTTTCTCTGTGTATGTGTATAATATATATAGTGAGGTATCCCCTCCTTTCAAAAGATATTCCCCCTATGTATATGTAATCATGTGGATATATGGGATTTTCAGCGGGGTAGGGTAAAAGGGGTATGGGTATTAGTCTAGGAAATTTCCTAGAAGGTTCCTTCTAGTGTATTTCTTTGTGGACAAGAAAAAGAGAGGGGGAGGGGAGTCACATGGGTTAGGGGTATAAGGTGGTGAGGGTGGTTAGGTGAGGGGTGAGGTGTTGTTTTTTAATTGGAGAGTAAAGGTTAGGTGTCTATTTTTGATTGGGTGGGTTGTTGGAATATTTGAATGAGACAAAGTTTGTTATGACTTGTTATTTGGATAAAACAAAACAAAAATAAATACATAAATAAGTAAAAGATGAGGTAGTTATTTATTTTCTAGGGAAAAATTATAAAAATGGGGTTAAATAGTGTGATATCGAAATTAGAAATATTATTGACAGGACAAAATTACGTGTCTACATCATGCCCCCTTTGAATGTAAACACTAAGTGGTCTCAAACAAAGAAGTAGACAACGAGACAGAATTTTGTCCCGATTATGATTCGAAGAAAGAAAAAGAAGGAAGAAGGGTAACCGAGTCTTGACGAACATCCTACCTACCCAAGTTATGGGGAATCAAGTGACCGATATCTTACAAGATCGGAAGGCGGTGGACTATACCAAGTTGGAGAGTCGAGTGAGGTTCCATCGCGGTCTGTGGCTCTGTCATTACATCAAAATAAAAATTACAAGATAAAACATAAATGAAATTACAAAATCCTATCTATGCAGCTTTCCTTGACTCTTGACTCAATTTTTATCACCCTATTCTTCAGTAGGGCTCCTGATTTGCAATTGATTTCAACTTGTTGCTTGGATTCTAATTGATTCACTTCTTTCCTTGACATTCATTAATTCACCCTGCTCTTTAGGTAGGCTTCTGGCTTGACATTTTTGTCTTTCAATTTCATCACCCAGTTCTTAAGGTGAGTTCCTGACTTAACATTTCTTCAATTTTTCATTTCATCACCCTATTCTTTAAGCGAGATCCTGACTTACAATTTTCTCACTCTGTTTTTTAGGCGGGCTCCTGAAACCATAATCAAAACTAGAACCAAAATTATCCTGAATAGAAAGTAAAGTCTTTTTTTTCAACAGGGTCCTGAACAGAAAGTAAAGTCCCATTTTTTAGGAGGGTCCTGAACAGAAAGTAAAATCCCATTTTCCAGGAGGGTCCTGAACTTAAAGTAAATTCCTATTTTTCAGGAGGGTCCCGAACATAAAGTAAAGTCCCATTTTCCAGGAGGGTTCTGAACTTAAAGTAAATTCTCATTTTTTGGGAAGGTCCTGAACATAAAGTAAAGTCCCATTTTCCAGGAGGGTCCTGAACTTAAAGTAAATTCCCATTTTTCAGGAGGGTCCTAAACAGAAAGTAAAATCCCATTTTTTAGGAGGGTCCTGAACTTAAAGTAAAATCTCATTTTTCAGGGTCCTGAACATAAAGTAAATTTTCATTTTTCAGGAGGGTCTTGAACATAAAGTAAAGTCCCCTTTTCCAAGAGGGTCCTTAACTCAAAGTATATTCCCATTTTTCAGGAGGGTCCTGAACCGAAAGTAAAATCCCATTTTTCAGGAGGGTCCTAAACTTAAAGTAATATCCCATTGGTAGTTGCATTTGTTGAATAGAAACTTTGCCCCTGTTTCATCAAAGAAAAATTTGTCAGTTAACTTAGTGGTGGCTTGCAGCACTTGGCTTCCCAGGCATCTGCTCCAACACTCGTTCCCTTCATCTTTGTTCCAAATCGCTGACACTTGCCCCTGTCTTGCCGCATCATTGACCCAGACCAGATCAGGGGGAATGAATTTTACTCAAACACCAAATTTCTATCTTACCATGCCTCCGAGATGCACCTCTTTACATCTGATACTCCCATGAATCCTACTTCCTATCAGTTGATAGGCTACCGTTGGCTTGCTTTGAATTATGATCATGTTTCTCTCATTTGTTGGCCTTGACTATCCTCTTACATTTACGAAGAATGGTAGAAATTTTTGAAATTCCTTCTCGCTCATTTAGACACAAAATAGACTCCAAAAATGTAAAGAAACGATGGTGAATTTTCTTCTGACGAAAGACATAAAAGGATAAAATATAAATGACTAAATGAAAGAAAAGGGCAATGTCCCTCTTTTAACAAAGAGAAAACTTATCTAAAAATGGCTACATACTCTAATGACTATGACCTACATTTTGGGATTAAGCTGCCTGATCTTCCTATCCAAAGTTTCCATTTGTTTTTGAGTTCGTGCCTTTGCCGCTGCCGCTGCCGCTTCTTCAGACCCATTGGACTCATATATCTCATTCAATTAACGATATCTTGAAAGATTTTTTCCAATGAACCTCTTTTATTTTTACTTTTCTCTCAAACTTGACATCGTCTTACGGTGCCCTCAAGGGTTTTCACCAATTTGACTCTCTCATTTTTGTTTCTCTCAACTCACCATTGCCTTATGTTACCCGCGAGGGTTTTCACCAATAAGACTATCTCATTTTATTTCTCTCAACTCACCATCTCCTTATGGTGCCCGTGAGGGTTTTCACCAATAAGACTCTCTCATTTTATTTCTCTCAACTCGTCATTGTCTTATGGTTCCCACGAGGGTTTTCACCAATAAGACTCTCATTTTTATTTCTTTCCTGTTTTATTATGCTGAGAAAGACAAGTCGTACCCCAAAAATGCATCATTATATCCATTGCATGCTTAGCCTTAACATTATCAAAGATTGATCTGAAGGTCTTTCTTTGGTTGTAACTTGGCTTTTGGATAAGGTTAGAAGAAAAGGATGGCAAAAGGCTCAAACGACACTTGAAATGGGGTGGGACTTAAAACTTTTGGAATCAACTCAAGCAACACATTAACCCATGCCCCAGTTTTGTTGACTGGGTGACTCTAAAAATTTTATTTGGTTTGATCGAGCCCAAAATAGGACAGCCTATGTATCTCACTCCCAAAGCGAGCAGAATCAAGTCACACGTAGTTCCAACGGCTTGTTCTTTGTTTGATTTAATTTTTTTTCTTATACTTACTTTTTCTTCTTTTCTTGACACTATATTTTTACTCTGTTTCGATTCCAAAAAAGGGGTATGAAAGAAAAATAACACTAATCTCAAATATTGTAAACAAAGGATGACACAATGATTGGATAGCAGAATAAAATGCCTTCATCATATCCATCTTCAAGAACGCAAGTACTAAATATGCAATAGAACTAACATAGGATAAAATATCATACATAATATCTTCTGACCGCATTGGCATTGATAGCCATTTCTGCCATTTTTCCTTCAATATCTGTCAAATATAAGGCTCCATTAGGCAACACTTTCTTCACAATGAAGGGACCGTGCCAATTTGGGGAGAACTTGCCTTTCGCTTCAACCTAATGAGAAAGGATACGCTTCAATACCAATTGACCAACTTCAAAATACCTAGGTCGTACCTTTTTGTTATACGCTCGAGCCATTCTCTTCTGATATAATCGGCCATGACATACCGACATTAGCCTTTTTTCCTTAATCAAACTCAATTGTTCCAGTCGAGTTTTTACCCACTCGTCATCATCAATCTCTGCTTCCACAATGACTCGAAGAGAGGGAATTTCAACTTCTGCAGGAATGACTGCTTCTGTCCCATACACCAATAAATATGGAGTTGTCCTTGTTGTTGTACGAACAGTAGTGCGATAACCTAGAAATGCAAATGACAAATTCTCATGCCATTGTCTAGACCTTTGTACCATTTTCCGCAGTATCTTCTTGAATTCTTATTGGCGGCTTCCACAGTGCCATTAGACTTTGGACGATATGGAGTAGAATTTCGATGTGCGATCTTAAACTGTTGACACGCTTCTTGCATCAAATGACCATTGAGATTGACAACATTGTCTGTAATAATTATCTTTGGAATTCCAAACCTACAAATGATATTGGCATGAATAAAATCTACCACCGCCATCTTTGTCACTGACTTGAATGTTACTGCTTCTGCCCACTTTGTAAAATAATTAATGGCCACCAAAATAAATCTATGCCCATTCGATGATTACGGCTCAATCGGTCCAATCACATCCATTCCCCAAGCTACAAATAGCCATGGAGCAGACATTGCATGCAACTCAGCAGGAGGTGAATGCACCAGATCACCGTGTACTTGACATTGATGACACTTTCAAACAAATCGAAGAGAGTCTCTCTCCATAGTAAGCCAGTAATAACCTGCTCAAAGAATTTTCTTAGACAAAACATAACCATTCATATGCGGCCCATATACTCCAGAGTGTATTTAAACCATGATCGACGATGCTTCTTTTGCATCTACACACCTCAAAAGTCCCAGATCCAGGGTTCTCTTATTAAAGATTCCCCCACTTAAGAAAAATCCACTAGCCAAATGCTTAATAGTCCTATTTTGATCACTGGTGGCACGTATTGGGTATTCTCCTGATTGAATGTATCGCTTGATATCAAAGAACCAAGGTTTTCCATCGAGCTCTTCTTCAACCGCATTACAATAAGCATGCTGATCACGACTCTGTATATGCATTAGATCGATGTAGGCTTTATCAGGATGTTGGAGCATTGAAGACAGAGTGGCTAAAGCATCAACAATCTCATTATGAATCCTTGGAATATGCCTAAATTTTAATGAAATAAACCATTGACATAGCTTCTGAAAGCAGTGTCGATACAATATGAGCTTCAAATATCGCGTCTCCTAATCGCCTTGAATTTGATGGAAGATCAGATCTGTTTCCCCCAACACTAATAGTTCCTGGACTCCTATATCAACAGCTAATCTCAAACCAAGAATGAATGCTTTATATTCTTCCATGTTATTGGTACAATAAAATTGAAGTTGCGCTATTACCGGGAAATGTTGCCCCAATTCAAAGATAAGAACTGTACCTATTTCGACTCCTTTCATGTTGACAGCTCCATCGAAGAATAGCTTCAAACCTAGATCAGCATCTATAATGACTTCATCAACATACAAAACCTCTTCATCAGGAAAATATGTCTTTAATGGTTCATACTCTTCGTTAATGGGATTCTCAGCAAGATGGTCTGCTAAGGCTTGAGCTTTCATGAAGGTTAGATTCACATATACAATGTCAAACTCGGTAATCAATATTTTCCACTTTTCTAATCGACCTATCGGCATAGGCTTCTAAAAGATATACTTTAAAGGATACATGCAGGAGATGAGATAAGTAGTGTAGGACGAGAGATAATGCTTCAACTTCTGTGCTACCCAAGTCAGGGCACAACACGTCCTTTTAAGAAGAGTACACCTGGACTCATATGAGATGAACTTCTTGCTAAGATTATAAATAGCTTGCATCTTTTTGCCTATGATGTCATTTTGACCCAGGTCACAACCTAAATAATTGTCCATGACCGATAAATATGAGATCAAAGGCCTACCAGGCTCCGATGGTACCAGAATGGGAGGATTTGATAGATATATTTTGATTTTGTCAAACACTTCCTGACATTCTTTAGTCCACTCAACCGCAACACTCTTCTTTAGTAACTTGAAAATAGGCACACACATGGTTGTGAGTTGAGCAATGAACCTACTGATGTAGTTTAGTCTACCAAGAAAACTCATTACCTTCATTCTATTCTTGGGCGGCGGCAGATCCTTAATGGCTTTGATCTTTGAAGGATCCAATTCAATACCCCGACGGCTGACTACAAACCCCAACAACTTTCTGGATAGAACTCCAAATACATATTTTGCTAGATTGAGCTTGAGATTATACCTATGAAGCCTCTCAAAGAACTTTTTAAAATCATTAACATGGTTAACCTGAATCTTTGATTTAATAATCACATCATCTACAAAGACTTCTATCTTCTTATGCATCATATCATGAAACATGGTGGTCATGGCTCTTATGTATGTTGCTCCAGCATTCTTCAAACCGAACGGCATCACTCGATAACAATAAGCCCCCCATGGTGTGATAAAAAATATCTTTTCCGCGTCTTTATCATCCATAATGATCTGGTGGTATCCGGCTTAGCAATCCACAAAAGAGGTTACCTCATGTTTAGCACAATTGTCCAGCAAAATATGGATGTTGGGCAGCGGAAAATCATCCTTTGGTCTTGTTCTGTTCAAATCATGGTAATGAACATAAACGCGAATTTTGCCATCTTTCTTTGGGACAGGAACAACATTGGATAACCATGTGGGATAATGGGCCACTCAAATGACTTTGGCTTCAAGTTGTTTTATGATTTCCTCTTTGATTTTGATACTTAGATCAGTCTTAAAATTTCTCAACTTCTGTTTGACAGGGGGAATGCGGGATCAGTTGGAAATTTATGGGCCACTAATTCAGTGCTTAAACAAGGCATATCATCATAAGACCATGCAAAAACATCCTTATAATCAATTAATGCTTGAATCATTCCATATTTTAGCTGTTGCAAAGCATGTATACTGATTTTAGTTTCCCTAACATCTTCTTGATTCCCTAGATTAATTGGCTCAGTTTCATTCAAATTAGGATTCGGCTTGTCTTCAAACTGTTCCAACTCTTTGCTTATTTCTTCTAGTGCATCTTCTTCATCATATTCCCCCTTTTGCTTCATTATATCTTGATTAGTTTGGATTTTAAGATCAGGAAGAAAATTCTGTATGCATGTCATGTCATTAGAGTCAGCATAAAGAGAACTGTAGAAAGAAAAGATAAAACAAAATACATTAGACACAAAATAAAAGGGACATTGCATTTCATTAAAAGGGAAAGATAGGAGGGTTTAAACACAAACAACAAAATATAAACAAGCTAAATTCTGAGTTACAAGCCTGGAATAACTCAAAAAACTGATAGGAAAACAAAACGAACTACCAAAACTCCCTCCTGACGGGGAGCGGAGTGACTTCCCAATTATTGAGATGGATAGCTGGGCCTATGAACTGACACCTGCCTTAATGGTACCTTCTCCTACTTCAACCATGTCAACTTCAATTGACAGGTTCTAGAAGTCATCAACCAATTCAGCTTCAAATCCTACAGGCTTCGTGACACCGCTCTTGATAAATGATTCACTGAGTGGTGGCATTGGGCGAGGGAGTGACCATGTTTCCTTTTTCCTTCCCGTGGCCTTCTTTAGATCTTCAGCTGTAGGTTCATATCCCATACCAAAAGTTCCCATGTTCTCATTCAGATATATGGGATGAACCATACCGTGCAGAGACACTCCCAAACCCCTTCCTGGCTCGAACCCATATTTTAACATTTCATTTATCATCATGACAGAAGCGGAAGATAATTGTGGCCCTGGAATAACGTACCCTTCAAAGATACAATACACCAACACTGTATCAAAAGTCTGATAGACAAATATCTCCTCTACATTATTTACTTCAACGAGAGACAAGGGAGAATCTTCGTAAGAGGACAAATCCCCTCCACCATGAATAACCACTTATTACCTGTCATGCTCAAACTTAATCATCTGGTGCAGTGTAGATGTAACCGCCTTGGCCTTGTGGATCCATGGTTTTCCCAATAATAGATTGTAAGAGGAGTCGATATTCAGCACTTGAAACTCTATGGTGAATTCAACTGGCCCTATAATCAACATTAGTTCTATTTGGCCAATGGAGTTGTATTTTGCTCCATCGAAAGCCCTGACACATACATTGTTGGGCCTGATCCTCTCAACACCAATATTTAACTTTTACAAAGTGGAAATAGGGCAAATATTTGCACCTGAACCTCCGTCAATTATGACATGAGTGACGTGGAAATCTTAGCACTTCACTGTAATATAAAGACCTCAGTTATGCTCTGAACCTTCAACAGGCAATTCATCGTCAGAGAAGCTGATCCGATTGACCTCAAAGATTTTTCCAACCATTTTCTCAAGATGATTTACTATAATCTCCCTAGGAACATATGCTTCATTTAATACCTTCAATATAATAGCATGATGTTCCTTGAAATGCAGCAACAAAGATAAGAGGGAAATTTGAGTAGGGGTTTTCTTCAACTGATCTATTATTGAATACTCTGGCAACTTCATCTTTTTCAAAAATTCTTTGGCTTCTTCTTTGGTGATAGGATTTTTGATAGATTAAGTCCCACTCACAATTGGCTTGGACTTCCTTAAACCTTTAGGCACGAAGCATCTGCCTGACCGAGTCAAACCCCTACCTCATCTACATCTTCCACTACTTCATTTCCCTAATAAGTCATCACAGTCTGCTTATAGTTCCAGGGAACCTTTTTCGTATCAACTATTGGAGGTTGGGTCATTGGTTTGATGATAATAGGCGCCGCAAGTACTCCTTTCACCGTCAATATAGGTATACCCGGAGCTCCTATCACCGTCAACTTGGGCTTATCTTGACTTAAGCCAACGACTACTCCGACTCCTTTCACTGTGATCACGGGTTTCTTCATGATTTCTTTGACTTTATCCTCTCTTGTTTCTTCCTGGATCAATTATATTGCTTTCAATGATTCCGCCACATTCGCTGATTTATCCTCATTGGTCTGTATTCTAACAATAGGCTTATAACACCTTGACGACCCTTTCCCATCATATATCAACTCTAACATATTAGTTTCATCATAGGTTGGCAACGGATTCTGGTTAATGTTTGGAACCTCCGGGGCTTGGAAAAAAATCTAATTTGCATCGATTAAATCTTGGACGACTCTCTTTAAATACCATTATTTCTTGATAGCATGGTCGGGCATGTCAGAACAATATGCACACCTTAAAGAATAATCGAGATTCTTGGGAGGTGGATTTGAAAGCCTTTCTTGAATCAGGCTTAATACCTTCATCTTTCTCAACCTATCAAACAAGCTAGCATATGTCTCCCCGAGAGGCATGAACAAATTTTTGACCGCCTTCTCTTTCTTGTACTCAGGCCTAGGTTGGAAACTGGGTCTGTAGGGTTTTTGGTAATTTGGTGGAGCTGATGGATAATTTTGTAGAGCTTGTGCACGCCATTGCGGGTATGAAGGGGTTTGGGCATATGGTGTGCATATATATACTGGGTAAGGAGGGGGTGAAATGGCATATGGTGGGTTTTGTGGAGGGTAGTAATGGTGGAGAGGAATATATGGAACTTGGACATATGCTTGGGCTTGGGATTGGGGATAGGGGCAAGGCGGACTTTTGGAATAGGAATAGGGTCCAGCAACAACGGTCGCCACATCCTTTTTCTTTTTTGTATCGACGAATGTGCCAGATCCACTTTGAATCACTTGTGTAGTGGATTTAAATGCGACAAAACTCACTATTCGTCCGATCTTGATTCCGTCCTCTATCATCTCTCCCATTTTGAGGACTTCAATAAAAGACTTTCCCATTATCGGAAGTAAATGTTAAAAATAGGTCTCATCCTGTGCCTGGATGAAGACCTCTACCAGCTTACTCTCCTTTATTGGAGGCTTTACCCTGGCGGCCTGTTCATGACACCTTATCGTGTATTCCCTAAAGCCTTCAGTGTTTTTCTTCTTCATGTTGACCAAGGATTTTTCGTCAGCAATCAGGTCGACGTTATACTGAAAATGTTGCACAAACTCAGAAGCTAAGTCATCCCAGCAGTTCCACTTGTCGATATCTTGATCGACAAACCATTCTGAAGACAAATCGGAAAGACTCTCACCAAAGAAAGCCATGAGCAACTCTTCCCTTTCCCCTGCATCCCTCAACTGGTTGCAATAATATATCAAGTGCACCACGGGATCACCATGCTCAGTATACTTCTCAAATTTGGGCATTTTAAAGTCGAGGGGAAGGTTAACGTCTAGGAACATACAAAGATCTTTATAGGAAACACTCTTATAACCTCCAATTCCCTGCAAATTCCTCATGTCCTATTCCAAACTTTTCAATTTCCGCACTACGACTTCCTATTTTTCTGTTGCGACAGGATTCTCCGTATCAAACGGAAATGCAGGTGGCTGAGTGTACCCATACGGTTCATTAATCCTCTAAGTAGGATCTGGGTTATAATACTAATTATCTAAAACCTTCAATACTGGCTCACTAGCAGACCGAGAAAGCATCGTTGTTAGACGCACAACGTAGGTAGGAGCTTCAGGTGGTGGCGGATCCACGAAAATAGGTGCTGTCGGTGGCTCCGGCTGAGCAGCGGGCCTTGGTTGGGGAACTTCTAAGGGAGCACTAGAAGTTCCCGGATAATATTGTAGTGGAGTGAATCCTAGGGCGTGTTCCGATGACTCTATGAGAGCAGCGAATTGAGCCTGAAAAAGTAGTGGGCAGTTAAAGATATTCCCAAGATCTTCAAGGAGAAGAGGAGGAGGCATGCCACTAGCCCATGCTCGGTGCACATCTATTAATTGTTGCCTGAGTCTTAGAACCTCATCATTGCGTTCTGAACTTTCCTCCCAGGGATCCTGATCTGGGTCAATGAGCAAATTTTCAATCTCCCTACTAGCCATAGAGAGCTTTACTTTTGATCTAGTGAAGTACGGGTGACTATCCAAAGTGCTGCAAACCAACCACTGTTAGCTGAAATAACATTCTCATCAAAGACTACACCCGTTAGGATTAGGTCACACAACAAGCATGGGAATCACATTGGTAAAATTATCCTAGATTCATGTTCATTTCTACTAGCCTTTGAGGGTAGTGAGGTCATTTTAACATCATCCTGATTTTCATATACACTCATTCGCTTCTTTCCTCCAACCATACCTATTTTCTTTTGCCCTCATTTCTCTCTTTTTTGTATTAGTCTCTGTTCTTTTCCTTTCTTGTCTCATCATCCTTTCTTTCTTTTCTTCTCACACTATCTACTTTCGTTTTATCATTCTTAATGTCTTTTGTTTTTCTTTATAAGAGGAAAAATAATGAAAAACAACTAAACAAAATAATTAGATCGAACCCAAAAGTAGGTTGCCTACGTATCATGTTGTACATGAATCAGATCTTTCGTAGTTTGGGGAATGCATGCATAAACACCACAAAGTTGAAGATATTTGATTCTTGATTTTGATTTGGTTTTTTGATTTTTTTTCTCGAAGAACACACAAAAGGAAAAAATTCCGCAACATTGGCATTTCATAAAAGAGACAACTAAAACAAACTTCGAATTTAAGACAACTTAAAATTGATCAACAAAGACTAAACAACATTCTAGATCCATAAGATAACATGCATAATACTCCTAGTAAAGACCCTTAACGTTTAAAACAAACATGACACCGACTGAACAAAGACACAACAACACAATGACAAAAAAATAAGGGACTCAAACTAAATAAAAGATGAGGGTTGCTCTTTCAAATTGGTGCGCTGTGGGATGACCCTGGCTGAGATGGACCTGCCTGTGAAGTTCCCTCTTTCTCACTCAAATCATGCAACATACCTTGCAATGATACTTTGATATTATAGAGAAATCCTCTAGCCCGTGTACCTGCCTCGTGGGGAGTACAACTGTAAAGACTATTCTGATATCCTTCCACAGTTGCGAGCAAACTTGATAATTAGACTCTCAATTCTTCCACTTTGGCCTCCGCATCTTCATCCTGACGGCCATTAACTATGCATTCTTCCTGCACTCTCCCTCTAAGGTGCATTGGTAATGGCCTACTGACACCCCGAGGTATGGATTGAAGCCAGACTTTATATCTTTGAGTGTACCCCGGATTGTCCAGACCTATTTTGAAAGAATCTATAACCATTTTTGTTGCATTAAGCCAGAATTGCTCGTACTTGATTTCCCCTTTGGCTATATCCTTAAAGTACTCGATATCCTATTGAAGGTCCAATATCGGTGGGATATCTTGCTCCCTACCCAACTGATGCATTACCTTACTCGGACTATAAGGCCTAGTGTATTTGAGCCCTATCAGAACTAGAAGAGGTTGCATGGGATAACCAGAAAAAATACCTTAGGATTGAGCCAACGATAGGTCCAAAGGATATTGTCATGTGTTCTTGCTTCAAGAAATTCGACCCAAGCATTGACTCCCAAAGGTAAAGAAAATTTATCAAAACACATTCTCTCCTCCATGGCGTACACCCGATCATCTAGACAACGATTAACCACATCTGCTCTAATTAAAGAAGGCACATGAAAATGCTCCATCATCCACAACTGTAATATTAAGTTACTCCCCTCAAAAAATCGAATCCCACCTTTCACCTCAGTCAAAGACTTATGTATTTTAGTTAATACCATTGGTACAATGGTAACTTACTCCTTTTTATTGACTAAAGCCATCACCACTAATTGTAAATGGGTATTGATACGCCTCTCATCTAACAGGAACACTAAGATACCCAGTAGAGACAAACAAAAAACCTCGGGAGGACGTTGTTCCCACTTCTCCTTGGTAGTACAAAATCCATCCCAAAAGCAGTCAAAACTTTCCGAGGACCCAAATCTAGCAAACAAATAGTCGAAGGAAATCCATGATTGTTTCTCTTGCCCGTATGATTTGAGGCTAAAATCATCCATTGACCCATTTAAGGCAATTGAAACAAATGAGATATTTCGGCCAGAGTAGGAGTCAATTCACAACTTCCAAACCTAAACACCAAATTGTTTGGATCCCAAAAAGTCAATACAGCCTCTATTAGATCCGGACGGGGCGTGAGATCAAGAAGTGCTACCAGATTGCCTAAAACTTTCCTCACTTCGGGTTTTTCAGAGTAATTGAATGTGCCCCACCACTTGATCAACTTTCTAGGTACCTTGACAGCCATAAGGACTAGAGTTTGTGTGCACGACGTGCACGACGTGCACTCCAGGACTAGAGTTTGTGTGCACGACGTGCACTCCAGGACTTGTTGCAGAAAAAATTGACTCAGGTTATGAACATGATGCCAGATATAAAGTAGTAACACTCAAGAGAAAAACTGTAAACACGTAGCACATAAGCACTCGACAATAATAAAATAAACACAAACAATAACACAAATAATTTTTATACACTCATAATGTCAAACAAAGCCAATTCAACTCCAAAAAAATAATCTCGAATTCTGAAAAGTCCCCAACAGAGTCGCCAGAGCTGTCACACCCCATTTTTAACTCCAAAAAAGATTGGATTTTAAAGGTTTGAGAGGGTTTTATTATTAAAGTGACAAAAGATGAAAATTGATTTCGAAAAGGACTTTTATATTCAAAACTCAGTGTTGCCACTTGGCATAATTCGGTGTGCCAAGTCACCTTTGGAAATCCTTTTCAAAACGATTTTGACTCTATAACTGATCCGCGAATAGAGATTCCGACTAAGGAATTTTGTTGACCGAGGGGAAGGTGTTAGGCAACCCTCAATCCCGAGGTTAGACCACGGTCGCTTGGTGGAGCGTATCGACTAATTTTGACATTATGAATATATAAGCCACACAAAAACACACAAATCAATCAATCGAACAAACAAAACAAATCCAAAATTGTAGTGTCCAGTCTAATTATTACAACCTTAAATAAAAAAAGGACTGAAAAGTAAATCTACACTAATCATAAACTATGCTCCAAGGCTTTACCCGATGCCTCGGGCCTTCATCACGAACATCCTCCAAGTACAAGATACTTTGGGGTATTCCCCGGATAAATTAATACAAATTCCTCGAGGCATTCCCCATCCAAATGAATATATTTTTAGTGCGAGAAAATCAAACTAATTCAAAAAATTTTTAAATATTCCACGGCATTTCCAACATTCGACCAAACAAACCTTAATCCTAAATTTGCCTACCCGAACCTACATTGGCCTATTCATTTTAACGTATCATAATAATATCACGTTTCATATCAACAATAAATCAAAATTAAACTGAATTTATCCTTTTTGTCAATTTTCA
Organism: Capsicum pubescens; assembly: GCA_030864215.1. Lineage (NCBI taxonomy): Eukaryota > Viridiplantae > Streptophyta > Magnoliopsida > Solanales > Solanaceae > Capsicum > Capsicum pubescens. Next base: position 33,089,915 of record CM061549.1, on the reverse strand, counting down.
ATTCTCATCCGCCAAATCCCTCTAATACCAATTTTTACTATTAGCAATCAACATTTCAACAATCCATACTCACATTTAGTAACCAATTCAAACAACAAAACAATATCAAAGAAATCAGACTATTGTAATCAAACCACACATAATCATAGTCAATGTAACCAATCAAAAATGGAGAAGAAAGCGGGTTAAAGAGATGGACCTTTCGATATCGACTTTTTTTGATAATAAAGAAATCCCGGACTTGGAATTTCGAATAGAACCTCAAGATCGACGAATCCAACTCGAATAGCGAAACGACAATCCAAAACCGGTCACGATAATCCGACTGAGCCCCAAAAAGTACCCATATTCTAGGAAAGACAATGTTGAATCCGAACCAAGAAACACAACAGAACCAACTAACCCGTACGTCAACAACTATCACAGGATCGATTCGAACCAAGGGCTGATTTCAACGAAAAGTCCACGACTGGTTCATGCTTTTTGGTGTTTCCGGCCAAATCCAAGCTCACAAATTAAAGAAAGAAAAACAGAAAAAAAAAAAAAATGAAGAAATTTGGGGTCTTCTCGCACTGGTCAGCTGGGCGATGAAACCAAATCGATTCCAGTGAAAGTTTTCACTGGAGAACGCTTGGAAAAAACTCAAACCCCGCACCCCTCCCCTATTCCGATCACACCTCTCTCTCTGTCTTCACCACTCTTTTTTTTTTGTTATTCTTTCCCTCTCTGTATGCATCTATGGAGTTTAGTGATGTGTGCGTATGGACTATGGTGGAGAGGAAAAGAGAAATGGTTCCTTTTTTTTTTCTCTGTGTATGTGTAAAATATATATGGTGAGGTATCCCCCTTCCAAAAGATATTCCTCCCCCTATGTATATGTGATCATATTATGACTTGTTATTTGGTTCCTTTTGTTGGAATATTAGGAAAAAAGAAATGGTTCCTTTTGTTGGAAGATTAGAATGAGACAAAGTTTGTTATGACTTGTTATTTGGATAAAATGAAACAAAAATAAATACATAAATAAGTAAAAGATGAGGTAGTTATTTATTTTCTTGGGAAAAATTATAAAAATTGTGTAATATCGGAATAAGAAATATTATTGATAGGACAAAATTACGTGTCTACAATCGTTTAACAACTGTTGTGGCAGTATGAATGATTGCTCGGACACAACGGTTATAAAAATTCTCTTTTTATTTTAGTTTTTATAACCGTTGTGTCCGAGCCATCTTGCGGTCACCCCGACATAACCGTTCTTTTTTTTCCTCGGGAATAAAATAAATGGAGTGTTATATAGAATGGAACAGATGGAATATTTATTTTCATGTTGGACCTTACTCTCCTCTGTCAGCTTTTATTTGTGGCTTCAGATTTATATTCCAATTAGTATTAGAGTAGTTGTTCAATTATGGTTGTTGCTTCCTGTTATGTTATTTTGGGAGTTGAAGAGGTAGAAGAGGTAGACTGAAATGGAGAAACATAGAAGCTCAATAATATAAAAATTCCTGTGAACAAAATACACAACATGCAGGATACACCATATGACAATATAATCACACCATCCTTGCCCCGAGAACTATTCTTTGTCTCTTTTCCACCAAAAATAGGCATAATTACTCTTCTTCCAACTCCGAAAACACACTTGAGGTTATGCTAAATTCCCTTAATCACACAATTTTTTAGATTAACTATCCTACCTTCATACAGTCGCTTCTGGTCATCGGTCGGTCATACCTAGCAGATAATAACAAAATCATTACATAGCATTTAGTCAAACTTAGCTGTATATGTAGATAAAATACAAAAATCATAAGTAAATGTGCCATGAATTAAAAATTGAATTAGAAGAGTACCTGGATTAAATTTTGAATTACTCAATGTCCCAGTGAAAGGCAGTTGGTTTTCCATTTTTGCACTAGATCCCAGATGAGTATTCTTCCTCATGAGACATTGGCTAACACGTTGGCACCATCCACCTCCCTAAATACCCAAAATTTACAAATTTGTTTGATTAATAATTTGCTATCTTAGATAGAGGAAACTCACAAGAATAAATGTTACAATCTAAAGTTGAATTTTATTAACAAATTTCAAGGATGGACATTGAGTTTTAAATCAGCTGCAGGTTGTTGAAAATTTGTTTGATCTGCTATTGATACGAAGGTAGGTTTACCTTGAATCATTCTTTCCCATAATAATTGATGATTGTAAAGGTAATGTTCAATTGGATCATAGAATAAGTGGTTTGGGTGTTCCTTTTTTATTTTTTAAGCTTACACTTCATCCCTAATTTTAGGCTATTTTTCTAATTAGGTTCTCTCTCTAAAATACACATCAAACCTGAAAATGTTTTATCTAATGTCCTTTTTGCAAACAAACACATACTTGGGGCTTGGACACAATACGTTAAGATTGTTAACAGTCTTTCTGATTCAAAATTTAGGACTACATAATCTACTGTATATTACAGTTGAACCTGAAATTTCATTACTCAAGAAGTATGCAATTATATCCGTATGGGTTTATTAATCTTCATCAGGTTTATTAATCTTCATCAGTTTTACCTTTTGTTTCCTATGTTTCAGTTATTGACTTATCGTATTATTTTTTCCTTGCTACTATTTCTTCCTCTTTATTTTCATCATGGCTTCTTTGCTACTGTATAATGTACTAGGCAAGTCCCTTTTACTGTGTCCACCTTTTTTAATGTTGGTGCTTGTTATGGTTTGTTTATGTTACATTAACTCGTTGGAATTAAATGAACTTGATACCAAAATTTCTCTAATCTTTGTAATATAGGTACATCCCAATCATGATAAGTTCATCAACAAAAAAATTGATATGTTTGACGAAATGTCTCATGTGTGGGAATGATCGAGCTAAGGTAGTTTGTGCTAAGTCATTTGATGATATAGATTTTGAGTGTTTTTTTGAGTAAGATAATGATAATGACATTAAAGGTCCATCCACGGAAAAAGTTGTGCAAGTGACCAAAGCTTCTCAAGTCAAGGCAAGTCGCAAAAGAAAATGTTCTTTTGAGGTGCAAGATGTTGTAGGTGATATATCAATTAAATTTGGAGAAGTGACATTGGCAATTGGTAGTATGGTTGATAGTCATCTAGATGTGACAAAGTTGTACGAAGAAGTTATGGCAATGAAAGGTTATGAGGAAGAGTTCCTCGGTGATGCTTTTGATTATTTGGTTCAAAGCGACACTTTAGCTAAGGCATTCATGGAAAAAAGTCAAAATTTTCGTAAGGTGTGGTTGGAACGATTCAAGCAACAACAATAGTGACACCTATGGGTTGGAAGAACTTAGCTTCATAGGGTTTGGAAGAAATTATTATTCATGAACTTTTATTTTTGATAATATATCGTGTATTTGCTACCAAACTTCTCTTTTTTTGTGTATTTAAGGAAATATTGATTAGGAATCTTGAATTATATAATTTGTAGTTGCTTAAATTTTAGTGACTTGTAATGTTTTGCTAATCGATATTGGTTTTATTTGCTATTCTTAAATTAGTTCCTACAGATTGTTGAGTTGCTAGCGGCAGTGATATACAAGTTAACTGTTAGTAGATAGTTCCAAAAAATATTTTTTCCCTTACCAACTAAATACTAAAAAATATTTTTTGCTAACCAACGAAACACCATAAAATATTTTTCAGAAAATATTTTTCTCTCACCAACCAAACATGAGAAAATAAGTAGAAAATCAACTTATTTTCCATGAAAACATTTTTCTAGGAAAACATTTTCCATCATACCAAACACACCCTTATGATATTTGGTGTATAGATATGTTTTTCCTCTTAGTTATGATTATTGGGCTTATAGCGATGATTTTTCTCTTGTTCATGATGTATGACCAATAGAAATGAGATGTCAAATAAAGGTGATATGTTTATTGATATTATGCCTACTAGATGTGAGATGATTATAGATATCCTATGGCTTATTAATATGATTATTGATATGAGTTCTGGATATGTATATGGGCCTAAGGCCACGATTATGATCTTGTGATTATTCCGGATATATATATTATTCGGCCAAGGGATGTGTTATGATGATAATTGGATATCCCAAAAGTGTTTATCTTTATAAACGATGCAATTACAGTTTATGAGTTTGCATATATCAGTTTGTATGCACATCTATCCGGTATGGGACATAGAAAGATGTGGTATGTTGCTTATGACTTTATTGATTGAATACTGGTGATGGCATGCATAGATTTGGCACATTCATGATTATTATATCAGCAACTTATGTGATTCTAGATGAAATATGATCTTATGATTGTTCTTCTTAATTAAGGGTTAAGCTATGTAGTAGTTAGTTGTCTTTTAGGAGACTATAACATTTGGTGGCTAGGAATCAAATGTATTAGTTAATGAGTCTTGCTTGATTGAAATATGATAGCTATGGATGGTTGATGTGTGGCTAATGATGATGTCGGGTTTAGCATAGGTAAAGATTTGTGATATTGATGACTCCGTTTATAATGTCGATTAGTTGTCAAATGAGGTGTTGTGTATTAATAAGGCTAGATAATAAGTGATGTTGGTAATAAAGAGGTGTCTAGTTGATAACGTAGAATATTTGCTAAATGGTTGATTAATAAATAGTTAAATGAGGATTAACTGGTTAACGATGGTTAGTTAATGAATGATGTTAGTTAATAAAAAATGGTTAGGTAATAAGTGGTTATTTGTTGTCTAATAATGGTTAACAGATATATGATGATTAGTTCATTATTTGGAATAATGGATAAATGGCGATTATGGTCTAGTGATGAACCTTGTATAGATGTTAGATGTTGGCTATTTAATAAATAATGGTTAGTTGTTACGCCCTAAATAAGGATAATATTTAGACAAATGAGGTCACGTGAAGATGAGCTAACTAGTGGTTTCATTACAAATAGCGTTGATTAGCAAATAACGAGTAGTTGGGAAGTAATGTGTAGATAGATACTTTATGGTGATACAATTATGTTCATGAGTATATTAGTATATGTTATTCCGTACTGGTTATGGTGATGATATTGATACCCGACAAGGCCAGAGGATGCTATTGTGATGATATTGATACCCGACAAGATCGAATGATACTATTGCGATGATATTGATACCCGACAAGGCCGGAGGATACTGTTTTGATGACATTGATACCCGGCAAGGACGGAGGATGCTATTGTGCTGAAATTGATACCCGGAAGGTCCGGAGGATATTATGAAGATACATTGATACCCGGCAAGGCCGGAGGTTGATTACAATAATTACGGTCATGATGAGTTGTGATATTCAGTGTGTACCTTGCATTAATTCCTATATGCGTATTTCCTAGCACCAGTATGCACCTATGTCTATTAGCTTGTATGGGAGGATTGCATGGATATGAATGAAGAATATGCCTTGTGTTGTTTGTTGTTGATTGAACCTTTCGAGTCTGGGGTGGTGGGGGTATGATACGCCCAAATTATAACTCTCTTTAGAAAGTATAAGCAGTCGCTGTCAAATATAGAACCCAACTAGGTTGGGGTCGAATCCCGCAGGGAATACTGTGAAAACTAAGTGTTATGATTATTAATAGATCGTTGATCAAATGTTCCGGCTAAAGGGGGTTTTGGTTTGTTAACAAGATTTTGATGTTTGTAACAAGTAGTGTTCCAACTAGAGAGTATTATTGCAAGTTTTAATTCAATGAGTTTAATCAAACTAGGATTATGTTCACCAAATTGATCAAGTCGTTAGGGTTGTGAGTTGTACTAAATTTCCAATTTACAACTTCAATTGCAAGAATTATTGAATTCTAAAGTTGACCCATTCATTTCTCAACCTAAATGGGTAACTACCCTTTAATTCTTTCGAACTTAAAGAATGCATTTAATTATTCAATTGATTTCTCAAGTGGGTTGATCCTGTTAAGGCGTCAACCCTTAACCCAAAGGTTGAAACCTCTGAATTCCTTGTAAATCTCCCATTTTCCCAACATACACTTTTCTACTCAAACAAGTGATTTTCTTGGGCTCACCCTTCAAGTTTCCAACTATGAAAGGTCATGAATGTGAAAAGGAGTTTATACAATCTCAATTAATCATGAAAATTAAGCATTCTCACTATCCCAATCAGCAAATCACATCAAGGCTCCCATAACCCTAGTTATGGGAGCTTTAGCCACACATCTCAAAAGAAGAAGAGGAAAACATTGTTTTGTTCATAAATTAATTCAAAGAATTACTTACAAAAGTTCCCACAATTGTTCTTGATCTTCAGTGAGAATAATGATTAAAATCCTCATATCCTCAATACTAGCTTGTAATCTCATAGAGTAATACGTTACAATGGATTTCAAAGAAGGAAATAAGATAAAAGATTTATGAAAGATGCCTAATCTAAACCTAGACTGGGTATTTATATGTTCCCAGGTACTGGGGATTTAAAATTTGAACTCAGCATTGCCGTGTCACAGTTGATGGCCAAGTTGACAGTCCGTTACTTAGACCTTCGCTGAAGGTCCAAAGCTGCTTCACTCTATTTATGGAGTGACGGCCAAGTTGACGTTCCGTCACTGGTCTGATGGTCCGTCACTTGGACCGTCGCTTGATCACTAGGGGAACCACTTTCTATCTCAGCGTGATGGCCAGGTTGACTACCCGTCAGAGATCTGACTGTCCGTCGCTTGGACCGTCACTTGGGTTATCCATTCTTCCTATTCAGTGTATCTTTGACGAGGACTCTGACGTTCCGTCACATGGTTGATGGCCCGTCAGTTTGGTCATTATTCTCTTTTTTGTTCCTATTTCTTCCATTTTTCTAGGTTGTCCCTTCAGCTAAGTTCATGACCTGAAAGCACTAAAATCCAACATCAAATACAACAACAGTTTCTTGAAAACATACAATTATCCCTTGTAAAAGATATAAAATGTTCTTTCAAAAGCCAAAACATCAGGGTACACATAGGCTCGGCTAGGTATTTTGTTGTCCGGAGTAGCTGGTTATTCGCGCTATTATAGATATTGTTATTATCAATGTTATGATAATTACTATGGCTAGCTTATGAAATATTGGTCATTGATCCGATATCGAGAATTGAGGTATGTCTTTGGCCTCTTCTATCTTATGATGGTATTATTGTACACGATTATATTATGTTTAGCCATATGGATTAGAAACCTTGAGTATGGTAGTATTGAATCCTGATAGTATCAGGATGAGGTCTTAGAATGAGGATGTGATGATGTAGACTAATTTTTTAGATGAACTCATATTTACATGTATGTATATATGTATCTAACTATATGAAGCTATGGCACTACCGTATATTCCTCCCCTCGCTTGTTGCAATTGTATATTCGTTTCTTGACCTTGTATATTTCTATATATCTTTATTTCACTCTTCATTCATATATTGGCCTGGGATATACACTATAGTATTGATGTCTGACGAATGTGGCTGGAATAGGATAGTTCACCTTGATACTTCCTTAGTCTTGTTATGCTAGACTCTTGGACGTTAATATGATAGTTGTCCCTTATTATTCTTATTGACTTGTTATATAAGCTCTGGCCTATTTGGTGTAGTTTTCATTCTGTTTATATGTTATATCTATCTGCTTTATCTTTGGAGCTCAGTTGGCAGTTGCCTACTGAGTACCATTCTTTTGGTACTCATACTACACTTATGCAGCCTGCAGATCATAATCTGCATAGTACGGGTGATCGCTTTTGATTGTGCATCGTGTGGAGGAGCCATGGTTCAGAGACTTAGAGTGAATTCCTAACATTCGGAGTATTACTCATCTCTCTCTTTGTAATAGACTAGTCTCTATATTGAATGTAGAGATAAGTTATATCAGTGTATTCATTTGTACTTCACTTTGAAATCTTATTATTGTAGAAGCTCTTGTACTGATACCACCAGGTTTTGGGATTTCATTATGTATTTGATTATCTTATCTCATCTATTCCGCATTTGTTTTTATATATAATAGGGTAGTCCGTTACTAGCTATTCCAGACTATGGGTTGGCTTGCCTACTAGTGGGTTATAGTAGGCACCATCATGACTTGAGAAATTGGGTCGTGACAATTAAATGATTTTATATTCAGTAGATGTGTCAAAACTTAAGGAATGAGAAACATTTTGACACATCTATTAAAAATAAAATATCTCAAAGTCATGATGACAAAATGGTGCGGAACATAAAATAGGTTTTCTAGTAACTTGTAGATGAGAAGGGAGAAAATGGAGTCTTAGGAAGAGGTAAAAACTGAATATGTCTATCCTAATAGTAACAAATGCTAGCGCATATTGGAATACAAAGTACAAAAAGAGATAATGCTCTATTTCCACATTGAACTATACATGAAAAGGCTGAGACACACCCGAACTTTAGGAGGTTCCTATTACCCCCCGGACTAATTAAAACCGTATTTTTGACAACCTTAGTGCCTACGTGGCACATACGTGGCACAACACACTGAAGGGTTCACTTAGGCACAAGTGTGTGCCATGTATGTGCCACGTAGGCACTAAAGTTGTCACAATATTTTTTTATTAGTCCCAGGGGGGTAATAAGACCTCCTAGTGTCTCAGCCTTTTCGCGTATAGTTCAAGGTGGAAATAAAGCTTTTTTCCTAAAAAAATCTAGCTTAGTATTAAAAGATCAAAATATTTAACTGTAAACTTAAACTTAATGCTCGTCAAGATTTGGACATGATAATCTTACTGAGAAATGTTATAAAAAGACATACCTAATAAGGAAGACATTAATATCGCAGAGGAGGACAAAAGCTTTAGATGCAAAATGGTTTCTACCTCTTTGCCCTAAATTCACATTACCGCAGCCGCAATGTGGAATTTATAGAAAATATGTGGTAACCCTAGTGGGCCAAGGGAGGAACAATTAATAGAAATTAAGACTTAATCTTGTACGTCCATCAAATACCAGTGTACAAATGAGATCTAATATTTATTAAATATTTATGGGCCTTACATTGATTAGATCACAAGTAAAATAATAAGCCTTTTACATTCTCTCAATTGGCAATGACATAATTATTAGTTGCGTATAAATAAATCTCTTCTATAATTTTCATTATACATATCACAATATGACAAACCACTAAGGTGAGTTATATATGGCGGTTAAACATAGTTCTAGTGCCACATACTTCCATTCATATATATACTAATATAGTAGCAGCTTATTGTACCAAGTTCATAAGTTCAAAAACATTAAACATTATAGTCCGCATAATGTTTCTGAGAAATTTCTAATGTCGAAGCTCAATCTATCATTGATGAACTTCATCCACCATTGATGAGCTCAAGGAGCTGAATAGAGGAATGTGCAGGGAAGAAGAAAAGGAATTGTTTTATTGCATTTTCTGATAGAAAAACTATACAAAATATCTATACACCTCACTATTTATAGAAAATCTTGTAACAAACTCAACTATACAGCTCAGCACCAGCTCACTCTAACTAACTAACTCCCACTTGCACTTGTGCAAAAATAGAATCCGTGAATGAACAGTAAAAAATGTTTTACTTCAATGGAACAGTAAAAAAAACTACTTCCTCATCTATCTTGAACTTGCAATACTCCCCCTCAAGCTGAAGGGTGCAGAATATTAAGCACACCAAGATTGCCCATCAAATTCAAATGTTGAGGTTGACAAAGACTCTTAGTGAGTAAATCGGCCACTTTATCATGAGTTTGAACATAAAGAGTCTCAACCAAACCAGACTTGATCTTTTCTCTAATAAAGTGACAATCAATTTCAATATGTTTAGTCCTCTTGTGAAACACATGGTTTGCAGCCAGTTGAATAGCTGATCTTCTGTCACTAAATACCTTGATAGGTTGAGTGAGATGTACATCCAAGTCCTCGAACAGACCAACCAACCAAGTCACTTCTGCAATTACTGAAGCCATGCTTCTGTACTCAGCTTCAGCTGAGCTTCTGGACACTATGCTGCTTTTTGGAATTCCATGAGACCAAGGAATTTCCAAACTTCACTATATAGCCAGTAATAGACCTCCTAGTATTAGGACAGGATTCCCAATCTGAATCACACAAACAACAAAGAGTCTCAGCAGGTTGAGCTTTTAACCAAATGCCTTGACCAACAGTACCCTTAAGGTATCTAACCACTCTAGTAGCAGCCTCCCAATGAGATCTTTTGGGAAATTGCATGAACTGACTGAGGGTCTGAACTGCAAAACTAATATCAAGTCTGGTAATAGTAGCATACATCAATTTCCCACAAGCCTCTGATAAGATGTAATATCAGTCAAAACTGCATCTTTAGGACAACCATTTGCATGATCATATTCCACTATAGTCAATTTGATATTATGCTCCAATGGAGTTGAAGCAGGCTTAGCACCACTAAGACATGCTTCTAAGATAAGCTCTAGAATATATTTCCTCTGGTTCAACAGAACACTTGTGGATGATCTTAGCACTTCAATACCCAAAAACTGCTTAAGCTCACCTAAGTCCAACTTAAATTTCTTCTGTAGAACCTCCTTAGAATTAGATATCAATGAGGAACTTCTACTAGTGATGAGTAAGTCATCAACATAGACTAATATTATCACTATGTCTCCTTCTTTCTTTAATGTAAACAAGGAATAGTCGTGTACTCTCTGAATAAAACCAGCATTTACCAAGGCATTAGTAAGTTTCAGGTTCCATTGTCTGGAAGCTTGTTTAAGACCATATAAGGATTTTAACAATCTATATACTCTTGTGTCTCTTTTTTGTTTGAAACCTTCTGGTATCTCCATGTAAACCTCTTCATCTAGATCACCTTGTAAGAAAGAATTGTAGACATCCATCTGATATAGAAATCAACCTTTTGAAGCTGCTACATTTCAAACAGTAACCATCTTAGCCATAGGAGAAAAGGTATCATGGTAATCCAAACCTTCTTGTTGACTATAACCTTTTGCTACCAATCTAGCTTTGAATCTATCTACCTCTCCATTATCTTGGTACTTGGTCTTAATCACCTACTTGGATCTGACAGTATTCTTTCCAGGTGGTAAAGGCACCACCTGTCACGACCCGAACCGAGGCCCTGGCGGTGACGAGCATCCCGAACCGAGAAGGCTCGGACACCCTTCTAACTTGTAATCAAATACACCATTCATACACAAATGAGGGAATGCGGAAAATATAGCGAAACGGACTCATGGTCATAAATGTGACATAAATTCGAAAATAGAAAATGACAATCCAAAATCATCTAACAACCTCCGGAAAGCCGTCTGCGAAATCTCTACTACATGGTCAATAAAAAATATCTAAAAACTAGGACAAGGTCCCCCGTAGACCAAAACTGTAATAGATAACATAATCTGAAAGGACAGGCCTCCTGGAATGGAGAAGGCTTACCACTGCAAAATCGAATCTGTTGTCTGAATTATCTACTGCTTATCTGAACCCCTAGACTGAGCCTCAGAACCAGAGAGGTAGGGGAGGTGGGTCAATACAGATGTACTAGTATGCAGAGTAGTCCAAAAACAAAAATAGAATTTTTATATAACATAGATAAGAGCTGCTATAAAACACTTAATCAAAAAATAGTTCGGAAACACATGGGCATAGTATAAGGATTTTTCAAGAACAAATGTAACACTACTGAGCGAGGTGGTACACCCTACAATCTTTCACCAACTGCCAAATCCTGGTTGCCGCCAAGATCGGAGTATTAGTAAGTGGAGAAGAACACGCAAGGTGTCTCCATCCCAATCAAGTCCACGTGTCTGGGTTGGTCTTAAGATCACAAAGCAGAGATCCTAACCATTAGTCCCGAATAGGGATGACACAATACAAGGTACACAAGATTACATAGCATGGTACCAAGTTCCCCGTGTCGGCAATTCACGGTTTCCAGCATAGAGTCATTTGACTCGTGCTTTCTTCGGGTAATCACCTAACTCACATAAATTTAAGATTTAAGATTGATTCTAGAAAAAACATACATCATACTCTGTGGGGTATCGTCATACTCTAACGTGCAAATCATCAGTATCACATCACTTCTCCAACATCTTATATCATTCATAACATGCACATACATAAGACTTCCACACACCTCAAACACAAGCACAATGGTTCTCACATATAATAATTCATGAAGTTTTATCATTTATGAGTATTATCGTAGAAACAACAAAAAAAAACTCATGCTCTCGATTGTTTAACACAAGTATCATAGGGGTATAGAACATTATCATGGGGAATTTGAAGAATCACAATTCATATACATCACATCCTATCAAAATTCAGATGACATGTCCACCATTCAACAATTGAAATATATTCAAGAAAACAACCCTATGAAGTTTCATTATTCTTTCAAAATCATGACACAACACGTGTTATTAGTATAACAACAAAATCCCCACTTGTAATAACACATATATATGTATAAAGATTAAAGTCTTGTGCAAATTCTTTTCAAATCATGCCCATGAAATTTAGGACAACCCCACATACGTCTATTTTGGAAAATAATGGATGATTCTCAATGCCTACGGCTAGGGGATTCCAAAACTCCAATTAGTTTCGAAAACCCACGGTTGAATCTTGAGTTAATTGGGTTTTTAGTTTAAAAACCTAAGAAGTGTTCTTGAGGGAATTTGAGAGAATACGGATGTATTTTGGAGAATTGGGGACTGCATTTCGTGTTTATGGCTGAACAAGGATGGAAAAAGGACCATTTTGCCCCAAAAATGGAGTGTTTAAGTCACTTGGGTCATAATGTGTGCGACACACACCTTATCGCATAAGATAGGTTGTGTGGTGCACATTTTATCGCACACATTAGGGTGTGCGTTGCACACCTTATGTCTTAAGTTAGGGTGTGCGTCTCACACCTTATGCTAGGCGACACACTCCACTTTGCAAAGCCATAACTTCTTGCTTGGGTGTCAGATTTTGCCGAAATTGGTATCGTTGGAAACATAATTCGATGAACTTTCATTTTATATATAGTAGGTCCTCTATTTTAATATATTCAAAGAGTTAGTGTCGATTGAAGTTGCCCAAAGTTTCGACGCTCACTAAAACTCTAACGATAGGAAAGCTTTCAACTTGACCTTGAGTTAAGGGACCTCTATGATCTCAATTCCTGCTCAAATAGGTTCCCATACTACATAATTGATTAACATACGAAATTTGCATAGGATTTATGTCTTTTGGAACATCAACGCATAGTAATGACAGTTTTCTTTCTAGCCGGAAATGCGGGGTGTTACATTATCTCCCCCTTGGGATCATTCATCCCCGAATAATTTGTAGGAACTTTTTCAAGCTTAGAGGTATGGAAAAATATGGACATGATGTGTCTTCTAAGAAAGGACATAACTGATCTGAAGCATTTAAATTTCTATCATGAAACTAAATTCTGAGTTGACTTGACTTTTCTTGCTCCAAGAAGCTGATTCGTGCTGAAAATTTAGGATTCCCTTGAAATGTTCATGATTCAATAATACATATTGAAATTGGGAAGTGATAACTTATGCAAATACGAGTCATAAAACATCAAGACTTAGATCGTACAAGGGTATTACGCTATCAACTTTTATGCACCGAGTTATGAATAGATAGTTGAATCTGAAACATGATGCTTGGAATGAACTGAATTCCTAATTAGATGGAATAGATTATCTCTTGGGGATGGCCATACACTTGAAACTTCAGATAGCAGGACTGGGTGAAAAGGTGGAAAACCACAGTACCTTGTCTTTCTGTCTGTCAAACTGAATTGCTGGTTATACTGGCTTAATTATACAGGAAACTTATACTTAACTGGAGTATCTTTTCAACACTCTTTCTATAGAAGTCCAAGCAGCATTAGGGAGCAAAGAATCTTGGGCCTGAGTTATACAAGACACCCAAATAAGGAATCACAAAAATAACACTACTCTATAGCATGGAATATAGATATATAACTCATAAACTAGGATAGAATTACCAGGCCCTAGGCAATGCCACCTCTTACTTTCAAGCTTAGCACATTTCTCGAATACTCACTTAACTATACTATTCCTCTTAAATACCATACTCATTCAATTCAGCTTACAATTCTCATATGGGCATCGATAAATCTTTCTACTAATATCTAAAGTAGCTTAAATCCTTTCACCGTGATCAAGCCTAACTCTAAATCACAAAATACAACACGCTACACCACGATATTATTCTAAACCATATGATCCAACCTTCTATATTTCTTTTTTTTATCATATCCTAAGCATAATGTGCCCTACCACTTCAATGACTAACTCTGAACTCTTACTATGGATTAACTAGCGCATATTGCGTTCCTCCACTTACATCCCAACATGTCATTCAAGCCTATACTTATATCCACATATGAACTTTAAGGCAACATTAATCAAGACGTATTTCATATATTTTCTAAACCACCATCAATACAACTCCCACGCACTACCCCAAGAACATACACACACAAATTTCTACTAACCATCACACGTATCAAAGACTTTGCCCCAAATCTTACTTCACACTTATGGCCTCATCTAAAACAAGAATACAATGATCTTTCATCAACAAGAACCATTCACTCATCACCACTATCATTACATAAGGAGTCACCAAAAGATTAGAACATAAAATCTTGAAGCATGGAAGGATATTATATAAGACTTGACACTTAGCTTAGGCCTGAGGAATAACAAATCAACATCAGGGATTTATCAAAGTAAATTTGAATTGAGGGCATACATGGCTATAAGTTGATTCTCGCCAATCATTTGGCGTAAAGCATGAATTATGGAAACTGAGCACACTATAAGACGTAAATACATGAGTCATGAGCCACATGACCTCAATTTGGAGTTCATAACATATGGAATGTGATTCCGACTACTGAATGAACTGGAACTCATCATTTTTAAACTGGAAGAGTACATGACTCTCAATCATATGCATGAACATGAACAATGACCATGGAACTGAATCATAAGGTATGAGTAGGTATTGGGATAACAGAAAAGTACTAAGATAAGAATGGGTTGAGTACCACCCTCACTTTTTGATATTCCATATCATACTGGCAGTACTATTAGAATCTAAGAGTCTGACTTGGTCACTTGTTTTATGATCTCCCCCTTAGCTTTAAGCCATCATCTTAAGTTTAAGAGATCCCTTACTAGACTCTAAACTGAACTACACTCACTGCACTCTAGGGTTTGGAATACGACAATACATACAATTAATAGAACTTAACCCGATTGGCTATATCTGGAAGGGGAAAACCCACTGCGAATCCTACCTCCTGAGACACACTCCTATCTTTCTATAGCCCTCAATAGTCATCATATAATACTTGAACACTTACTAACTTTGAATCTTCATGAGTATCCCTATAGTCGAAGTGTACACCCTCTAGAGCTTCAACTCTTATTTCTATAAGTTCAATCTTCAAAAACTAAAAATTAGCTTCTAACACTTAACATGGAAATCACTGAGCCTTTGATGAACCATACTACTTCCATCATAGCATACCAATATCGCGACTCCAAACATATCTCTCTCTACCATGAGAATCAATATCATATCAAAAGACTCAACTCTATCAATCAAAACTCCTTAACTTGGCTATCTAGCACACCATATACCATCTAACTAGTTTTTCTCCACCTAGAAATTCAATGGTACCACTTGCCGCACATAACATGTACTAGCCTTAGAAAATATTACAACTCCATATCACCTTGGGCATACCTCTACATCATACATACAACATCATACTTCATTACGAATCAAATAAACTTAAGCTCTTGCGTACA
Organism: Capsicum pubescens; assembly: GCA_030864215.1. NCBI lineage: Eukaryota > Viridiplantae > Streptophyta > Magnoliopsida > Solanales > Solanaceae > Capsicum > Capsicum pubescens. The sequence goes on along the minus strand of CM061549.1, from coordinate 33,074,065 downwards.
CTGTTCAAGCATATTAGATCACTTCCATATAACTACTATCATTAATTAAGAAATCATCACGTCCACCTTCATGTCCATCAACTGATCAAACTTAATGTCTAGTGCTAAACATGATTTACAACCCAACCTTACGCATAATTCTCACTTAGAAATAATGAAATAAACATCACGAAACACTAGTACACTAGAACTTCATAACAACAATAGTCGATCATGACCTTACGGTTTTCCTTATCATAACTCATTAGCACGCACTATTTCAACACATCAATCCTACTAATTTATTCCCACAAAACATACATCATTAACTCATGCAACTATTCTTACATCCACATCCTACATTAAATTCAAGCCAATGGTCTAGCATCAATCATCTACCACCAATGAAGAAGGCAACATAATATACTAGTTCATCAAATTTGGTAATTCTATCCAAATACCTCAAAAATCTACTACATACCTTCTCACAAGTAGAAATAGTTTACAACTACCAACAAAAAGAAGGTCAAGGGGGGTAAAGTCACATAATAGACATGGTCAACCTTAATCTTATATTATAACCCCGTACAATCTTATCTACTTATACGATTTTCTCATATCACACCTACTTACCCAAATGTACATTTAGACTACTTTCAAATTTCAAAAAAAACCATTAGTCTATATGTAACACCCCACATTTTGGGCTAGAATAAAAACTATGACTCTGATGCGTTGATAATCTCAGAGCCTTAAATCCTATGCCAATTTGGCATGTTTATGTAGTATGTGAATCCATTTAAGCATGAATATAGACCATAGAGGTCCTTCAACTCAAGGACGAGTTGAAACTATTTCGATTGATTAAGTTTTAGTGGATGTTGTAATTTGTGTCAGTTTCCATCGACCATAACTCTCTGTATATGTCAAATTAAAGAGAGCCTATTATCTTTCAAATGATAGGTCTTTGAGTTAAATTTCCAACGATACCAATTTTGCTAAAATCCGACACCCGAAGAAGAATTTATGGCCTTTCAAAGTAGTATGCGTCGCCTAACCAATCGCACATGACCACTGGAAAGCATATGCGATAGCATATGCGGCGCCTATGTAAATATAGGCGATATCATACGCGGAGCCTATGTAAATATAGGCGATATCATATGCGGCACCTATGCTAATATATGCGATATCATATGCGGCGCATATCTTATGGTTTCAAGTGACTTAAACACTCCGTTTTTGGGGAAAAATGGTCCTTTTACCACCCTTATTCAACCATAAACACGAAATTCAGTCCCCAATTCTCCAAAATACATCCACATTCATCTAAAAATTCTCAAGAACACTCCCAAGGGTTTTAAACTAAAAACCCAAATAAATCAAGACTCAACTGTGGATTTTCAAAATTGATTAGAGATTCAGAATCCCCAATCCACAGGCTTCAAGAAGAACCCATTATTTTCTAAAATAGAGGTACGCGGGGTTTTACTAAATTCTCATGGGCATAGAAAAATCATATTTTAGAATGGGGTTTTTGAATCTATGTATATATTCATGTATTAAATGTTTTAACCTCATTGTTTTGGTCTTTTGACCTTTCCCAAAGTGATTTGAAAATATGAATGTATGAAACCATGTATTTAAGAATGAATTCTTATTGAGAGCATGATTTTCAGTGAATTCCCTCTTATTATGAATTTTTAAGATTTCTCATAGCATATGAATTGTTTTGCAATGCATCCTTGAAAAGCACTATATGAAATGATTGAACTCTTGTTATGATTTAAAGGTGGTTTTAAATCACTAAAGAGGGAATCTAGCATGAATGTTTAATGTTCATAATGCATGTAATGAAAGAGTGCATGGATTTGCTAAAGGAACTAGACCACCATATGTTGATGAAGTTTTTACATAATTTTGACTTGAGTTTTGAAACACAAAATTTTCTATATCAGTTGCATGTTTTTAGTGGTCTGAATTATGCTTTGAATGAAAGATTTAGCTTAATGTATTATGGCTCAGAAATCATGACTTGCAAGTCTTGGTATGACAATACCAATTCAGACCAATTCCATATCAGACTCAGACTAATAGACATTTCAGACTATCATGATTTTAGACATTCAGAATGTTGCATGTACAGAAAAGGTTAAAAATGGGCATATAGATTTGTTAGGTGGTTCCCTAAAGAGGGCTTGAGTTCAAGCAACTCATTGCCTAAAATCGTGATTTTCCGACCCGGGTATATTATTATACGCTGACTTAAGTGTCGTATGGCGTATCAGATTCAGGAACTCCAACCCTTGTGGCATACTCGGGCTTGGAGGCTTCTCCGCCAAGTCAATGGAAGATTCTATATCGCCCGTGGAATATCAGACTTGTAGGGGATACCACCTATCTCAGAAGTAATATATAGATCAGAGTTTGAGATTTACAGACAGGTTACATGTTTTTAGAAGGTGCCCATGTGTTTTTCAGAAACTGTTTTATGCATAATGCTTGATGAACATTTGCTCTCACGTATTATATATATATATATGTTCAATTACTCTATTTTGGATTGCTTCTCGTGCCAGTACAATTGTGCTGACCCCCCCTTTCTTCCCAGGTACTGAGGCGTAGTATAGGGGTCTAGATCCTTAGTAGAGTCTACAGAAAGGGTTGTCTCAGAGTTCAATTGGTGAGCCTTCTTTGCTTCGGAAGTCTTAGTCATTTAGGTATTTATTTCAGTATGGTTTTTGGTCTGCTGGGGTTATTCAGATAGTATGTCAGTAGAGATTTTGCAGACTGTTGTAGATGTTTATTAAATATTGTTGGGTATGTTTTCAGGCCTTTAACTATTTTAAATTGTTGACCATGTTTCCGTATTATTGTGTCTATTCCATATTACTTTGATCATATGAATTATGTGCATGATTACAAGATAAACAGAGGGCGTTCCGGGCTTTAGAGTTCGAGAATGCTCGTCACGGCCAGGGCCCCGGTTCGGGTCGTGACACTATAATCCTAACTTACTAGCTAATCTAGCCATTTTCGTACTTCAAGCAAACAGCAATTCAACTTGACTAAAAACTCCTTCTTTACCTTCAACTAAACTAACACACAAGGACGTATCAATTCATTACCAACTCAATCTCATGAAAAAAGATTTGTCTATACATATATTCAATAAATTGCCCTTACTACCTTTATTTCCAGTTCTCCTCTAAACCCCTAGTTCCAACCAACACGAGAACAACAAGATGAACAACAAGTTACTAGTAAATCAAAATAAGCCTCACACGGCTTCACTAGACTTTGATGTTTTTGTGTTTTGAACAAGAAAATGAAATGAATAACAAAGCAACCATGCTAGTGAATCGTAAGAGCCCCACACGGCTTCACTAGACTTTGATTTTTCTAAAACACCATGATAAAAGATTACATATTACAAGAGATAGCTAATTGACACACAATATTCAATGATCTAAGAATACACATCTTACTCTGGATAAATAAAAATCTGAGTCAAACACTTCCCACACAGACTACCATAACATCCACACATGCTACAAGCTACCACATTAGTCTATCACTATAAAGTGGTAAATCATCCTCAAACATCGGTTATTCAACTAAAATATTTACATACACCAAAGTCACCCTCACTCTCACTTCTAACTTTGTGACTTCATATCACCAACTTCTTGGTCTAATCTCACTACCAATATATCATGAAACCAACACTTTAACTTATACTATTGATCGAGTGGAAATACAGTTCCAACATTCTGCTACACATTGTTCCCCCTGAAGCATGAAGCATGACATTTGTAACATAAATTTTTGAAAAGAGACGGAATACTCTTAATACTATAGGACGAAAAGCACGATTTCATCAGAATCAAAGTTCACACTAAAATCAATAAACTCTGAGGCACTAACGAACTCTTCTCAAGTCCTTGCACAGATTTTAAACTCTTACATAGCTCAACCAACAAGGACTATACCATTTAGACTCTAAACTTTTGCACTTGAATCACCCCAATAATGAGACATCTCTGGGAACATCAAAGTAAAAAAAGAATTGGGATAACTTTACTTTCGTATCGGTAACACCATAGCACGAATTAGAGTATGAAAGTGGAACATTCCGAGTCCATAGCACGAACTAGAACATGAAAAAAGGGAAATATTCCTAAATGCCTAGTAGCCTCCTACTTATAAGTATGGCATGCTACACACCCAAAAACAAGACTCTACTCGACATGATTTCGCAGACACTCTGGGACCATGAACCATGCTTTGATACCAAGTTTGTCAAGACCCAACGAAGCACTGGCTGTGTTGAGCAACCCAAACCAAGAAGGCCTGGACACTCTTCTAACTTGTAATCAAATACAAAATTCATACACAAATAAGGGAATGCAGAAAATATAGCAAAACTGACTCATGGTCATAAATCTGATATAAATTCGATTATAGAAAATGACAATCCAAAATCATCTAACAACCTCTGGAAAACCGACTGTGAAATCTCTACTACATGATCAATAAAAAATATCTAAAAATTGGGAAAAGGCTCCAGTAAACCAAAACTATAATAGATAACATAATCTGAAAGGACAGGCCTCTTGGAATGGAGAAGGCTCACCACTACACAATCAGATCTGTTGTCTGAATTATCTACTGCTTATCTGGACCCCTAGACTAAGCCTCAGAACCTGAGAGATGGGGGAGGGGGGTCAATACAGATGTACTCGTATGTAGAGTAATCCAAAAACAAAAATAGAATTTTTATATAACATAGATGAGAGCTTCTATAAAATACTTTATCGAAAAATAGTTCGAAAACACATGGGCATAGTATAAGGATTTTTCATCAACAAATGCAACACTACTGAGCTAGGTGGTACACCCTACAATCTTTCACCAACTGCCAAATCCCAGTTACTGCAAAGATTGTAGTATTACTGAGGGAAGAAAACCACGCAAGATCACACAGCAGGGTGTCTCCATCCCAATCAAGTCCACGTATTAGGGTTGGGCTCAAGATCACAAAGAAGGTCTACTAACTACTAGTCCCAAATAAGGATGACACAATACGAGGTACACAAAATCACATAGCATGATACCAAGTTCCTCGTGTCGGCAATTCACAGTTTTCAGCATAGAGCCATTTGACTCATGCTTTATTCAGGTAACCACCTAACTCACATAAAGTTAAGCTTTAAGCTTGATTCCAGACAAAACATATATCATACTCTGTGGGGTATCGTCATACGCCAATGTGCAAGTCATCAGTTTCACATCACTTCTCCAACTTCTTATATCATTCATAACATGCACATACATAAGACTTCCACGCACCTCAAACACATGCACAATGGTTCTCACATATAATAATTCAAGAAGTTTTATCATTTATGAGTAGTATCATAGAAACAGTAAAAAAACTCATGCTCTCGATAGTTTAACACAAGTATCATATAGGTAGAGAACATTATCGCAGGGGATTTAAAGAATCACAATTCATATATATCACATCCTTTCAAAATTCTGATCACATGTCCACAATTCAACAATTGAAATATATTAAAGCAAACAACCCCATGAAGTTTCATTATTCTTTCAAAATCATGACACAACACGTGTTATTGGTATAACAACGAAATCTCCACTTGTAATAACACATATATATGTATAACTATTAATGTCTTGTGCAAATTCTTTTCAAATCATGCCCATGAAATTTTGGACAACCCCACGTACCTCTATTTTTGAAAATAATGGATGATTCTCGACGCCTACGTCTTGGGAATTCCAAATCTCCAATTAGTTTCGAAAACCCACGGTTGAATCTTGAGTTAATTGGGTTATTAGTTTGAAACCCTAAGAAGTGTTCTTAAGAGAATTTGAGAGAATGCGGATGTATTTTGGAGAATTGGGGACTGAATTTTGTGTTAAGGCTGAATAAGGATGGGAAAAGGACCATTTTGCCCCAAAAATGGAGTGTTTAAGCCACTTGGGTCATAATGTATACGGAGCACACCTTATCACATAAGATAGGTTGTGCGGCGTACACTTTATCGCACACATTAGGGTGTGCGACGAACACCTTATGGTATATGTTAGGGTGTGCGTCGCACACCTTATTCTAGGTGACACACTCCACTTTGCAAAGCCATAACTTCTTGCTCGGGTGTTGGATTTTGGTGAAATTGGTATCGTTGTAAAGATAATTCCACGAACTTTCATTTAATATATAGTCGGTCCTCTAATAAAATATATATAAAGAGTTTGGTTCGATTGAAGTTGACCCAAGTTTCGACGCTCACTAAAACTCAAACGATAGGAAAGCTTTCAATTTGACCTTGAGTTAAGGGACCTCTATGATCTCAATTCATGCTCACATAGGTTACCACACTACATAATTGATTAAAATACCAAATTTTCATAGGATTTATGACTTTTGGAACATCAACGCGTAGAAATGACGGTTTTTATTCTGGCCCAAAATGCGGGGGTTACACCACCTCCTAGGTTTTGTTTTCTTCAAGTGCTTGAATATCTTGCTTCATTGCCTTAAACCATCTTGAATCTACTTTAACTTGCCTAAAAGTTAGTGGTTCAACCAAGGTGGATAATTTGTTTAAGTAGCTATGATATGACTTTGTAGTTTTATCATTGGAGAGGTGGTTTGCCATAGGATATCTACAGTGTTTTCCATCCTTAGAAGTAGCAAAGTCCTTTAGCCAAACAGTCTTCCTGGAAACTATAGATGTTCTTCTTGGAGAACACATTGCAGGAGAAGAGGACAGTGGAATAGAGGTGCAAGGGACTTTAACTTGATCATCAGATGTTGTAGTCTTTTGTGAGGTAGACTGGACCATAAAAGGCTGTACATCTACATCAGTGCTAGAAATTTCTATATCCTCCACAGAAAAGTCATCCTCTAAAGGACTATCAACTTCGATTGGCACATTTATGAGCTCTGTGTTGAAAGAATTCCATTGTGATTGTGTAAAAAGGAAATGTATCCTCATGAAATACCACATCTCTGCTAACAAAACATTTGTTTGTAGAAATTTTCATGAGAAAATAACCCTTCTAAGTTGTAGAGTACCCCATAATTATACCAAGTCGAGCTCTCTCTGAAAACTTATCTCCTTTCGGAACAACTGAGGCATAGAACAAGTATCCAATAGTCCTTAAATGTGATAAGTGTGGAGGCGTGGAAAAAAAAACTCATATGGGCTCTTACCAGCTGTAACATGAGATGGTAACCTATTAATCAAGTATACTGAAGCCTTGACACATATACCCCAAAATTTAAGGGGTAACATGGACTGAAATCTAATAGCTCTAGCCACATTTAGAATATGTCTATGCTTCCTCTCCACTGTACCATTTTTCTGTGGAGTATGAGGACAACTACTTTGGTGTATAATGTCTAGATTCAGAAACAACTCCTTACATTGAGAACTAAAGAATTCTGTGCCATTGTCAGATCTTACTACCTTGACAGAAACACTAAATTGAGTTTTGATCAAGGAGAAGAAATCTTTAATTGCAATAATAGTTTCAGATTTAAGTTGAAGCAAATGAACCCATGTGTATCTACTATAGTCCACTACAGTCAAGAAATAGTATTTCTTATCAAATGTTGGAATTTTATAGGGACCCTATAGATCTATATTTACAAGATCAAAACATGCAAATGATTTAGAGTCACTAACTGGAAATGGTAGTCTAGTTTGCTTAGCTAATGGGCAAACTGGACACTTATTTATCAAAATAGTGTCATCAGTACTATGAGATATCCCTAAGCATTTTAGAGTTTGAGATGAAGGATGTCCTAGACTTTTATGCCATAGATTGTAATCTTCTAATGAAACTGTTGCAGCTAAGCTCTGAGATATGTGACTTCTATTTACATCTTTCATTCTCTTTTCACCTTTGAATATGTTTAAACCTCCTTCTTACTTACCAATCCCCTTCACCCTTCCACTAAAGAGGTCCTCAAAGACACAAAAATTAGGGTAGAAGGAAACAAAACAAGATAGTTGTCTAGTGATCGTTGACACAGAAAACAAATTGAACATGAATCCAGGGACAAACAATATATCCTTCAGCAACTCATTCTAAAAAAATGAGCATATCTAACATTAGAAATCTCAACTTTGGCACCTGTAGGTAACTGTACTTTATCTTGTTGTGTTTTATGAGGGTCTGATTCTCTTGTAAGGACCTCTCTATGTGCTGTAATGTGATGAGAATCACTAGAGTCTACTATCCATTTTTGAGCAAAAACATTTGAGAGAAAACAAGTAGTGATACCTGTCATATTGACTTGCTTCATCTCCTTGGTATCCTTACGTAACATATTCATGATCTATTGGTATTCATCCTCTGTGAAAGCCTGTCCTTTAGCCACAGAGGCATTGTTCACTTCAAGACCAATAGAGGCTACATCATTACCGCTGTTAGTGACTTTATTTGCCAAAGGTTGTGCAGTGAAAGTTCATGGACCACCTTGACTGCCAAACGAGCCTTGAGCCTGATGAAAAGGACCACTAGAGTAACTATTTCCCTTAGGAGCAACTGATTTTTTTCATCTTCCAATCAGCTGGATAGCCAATCAATTTGTAGAATTTATCATTTGTATGACCAGGGAAATGACAATACTCACATTTCTTCCCTCGGTAACTAGGATTGCCATGATGAAAACTGTGATTTCGATTAAATTTCATAGCAATTGGCTCGGATTTGTCAGGTATAGCACTAAAGGATGCTGAATGTTGAATTTATCCTCAATTATCATAGCATAGGCTTGGTTAATAGTGGGATTCACTCCCTTCAATAAGATCTATCTGCGAGCTTGATCATAGGATTCATTGAGGCCACTCAAAAACTGAATAAATCTTTGTTGATATAAATGATCAACATAATCCTTTGATTTTAGACAACCACAATTGGGACTTGGTACAAGAGAATCATATCTCCCCATAAGCTTCTTAATTTAGTGAAATAAGTCGAAACTGAATCAGTACCTTGTGAGAGTGTGTTAATCTCTCTATGCAATTGATAGATTCTCATACGATTTACTTTGTCAAATCGTTCCTTCAGATACTCCCAAACTTCAAAGGCACTTGTAGAATACACAATTCCACTTAAAATCTCTTCACATACAGTGTTCATGATCCAAAATAGAACAATGGCATTACATGTCTCCCATTGCTCATGAAGCTCTCTCTATACGAATCCTTGTTGCAATCACCAGTAACAAAGCCATATTTGCATTTCCCCAAAAGTGCAATTCACATTGACCGACTCTAAATTCCATAATTCTTAGATCCAGTCAATTTGATAGGAATCAGTACTGCACCTAAAACATCTGATGTACCAATGAATAACGGATCATTTTGATCTATATCTTAGGAGGCACCATTGCTGAAATTGTCTGGATGAAGCAGACAATTGATAGGAAGAAAAATCTACAGAGAGAATAAGGAATTCATAGGATCGCAGAATAACTATTCTAAGAGCATCACCGGTGGCTCTGATACCATGAGAAATTTCTAATGTCAAAGCTCAATCAATCATTGATGAGCTTCATACACCATTGATGAGCTCAAGGAGCTGAACAGAGGAATGTGCAGGGAAGAAGAAAAGGAATTGTTTTATTGCATTTTCTGATTGAAAAACAATACAAAATATCTATACACCTCACTATTTATAGAAATCTTGTAACAAACTCAACTATACAGCTCAGCACCTGCTCACTCTAACAAACTAACTCCCACTTGCACTCACTTGCACTCACTTGCACAGTAAAAATAGAATTTGTGAATGAACAGTAAAAATTGTTTTAGTTCAATGGAACAGTAAAAAAAAACTACTTCCTCATCTATCTTGAACTTGCAATAGTTTCATTAGGACTTATAATGCAATATCTCAAAACAATAACTAATACATCATTACGAGGAATAGAAAATTCATTAATATATATCAGAACACATAATTGAGCTCAAAAATATGAAAACATCATAAATGAATTAATTATAAGTTCAATCAAGACCCGTTTCTTGAACATGTTCTAACCATCTAGAAATCAAACGATTAAGTGTCAAATGGTGGACAATAGGGAGTTGTTCGGATGGTAAGTACCCCTCATCTTCAACTCTACGATTGTAAGTTCAAGTCACCAAGGGAGTCAAAAAAAGTGTGTGCTAAGGAGGGGTAATACAAAAAAAAACTACTATGTTTTATAGAAGTATAGTGGAGTTTATGAAGCGATCACCAGCCTGAAGTTTGATAAGCTAGACCATACTATAATCATGAAAATTATTCTAGAGAAACAAATATTTTGAGAAACTACACTTTCGAACTATCCTGCATAAGCTATAACAATATATTGATCCACAGAAAGAGTTGCACCTTTGGAACTACAATAGAATTAAACATACATGATAATCACTGATTCTAAGTGATTACAACTTCTTTCAATCATCATGATGATAAGGAAACAAACTTAAGAAGTGAAGCAAGCAATTTATGATATTTTGCATGATGCAGCAAACATTGCATACCTCGTGCAATGCACGTGTCCAAAAAATAGTAGTTTCATAAGCAATATCGTCTTATAAGCATGAGAATTTATCTGGGAAAACAAACGTTTTGAGAAACTACACTTTTGGGATATCTTAAATAATCTTACAATGTCGTGCTAAATAAACTATATGTCCTTCTCTTTTTCTTTTGCCAGTCCGTCACCTTTAGTAGGAAGCTGATGTGGTCGTCATTCTTCTTTGTACTCCTTTAGTTACTTTTGGTACATTTCCTTGTCTTTCACCCTATAGTTTTGATAGACCTGTATGTATAGACTAACAATCATTATCAAACTCTCTCAGTGTCACTATACAATCTAATTTTTGTTTTATTGCTCAAGTTTTATAATCCCAAACAAGATGGAATTGACTTATAAATCTTCACTATGCATGTCGCTCATTGAAAGCCCACGGTCCCATATTACGTAATAATTTGTTTATCATTCTAAATTTATGATGAATATTCATAATGCAGAATATACTAAATGATCAATTTGAGTATGCTTACCATTTTTCTTCAGGAGAAATTTTGTTCCAAGATTCTCCAATAATTTTTGTGAATTCCCTCTCTTTATGTGGATCAAGAGATTTAAGCATGGCATGTTTTTTCAAAAAGAAGAAGTTGTATCCACACCTATTAGCTTTTGGGGATTAAGATCACCATTTTTACTCTTCCTGTTCCTACGCCTTGTATGGTGGTGAGGCAGTGGATTGTAGGGTACAACCGCGTTGCAATTTTTTGCAGCTAATTTTGAAGATGATGGATCTTGTTGGTGGGAATAGTAAAGTACTCCACTAAGTACATCAGATCCCTTTTCATGGACACGAAATAACCATAGTCAAATTTGACATCAATTTTCCCTTCTTCTTGGAAACATCTAGACCCTAAATATACAAGACAATATTGTAGACACCTAATTTTGTCCCTTCCGAAGTCCAATTTTATCTATTTTTAGCTCACCTTATCACGTGCCCTACCCCGTGAAATTATTCCTCCACAAAATGAAAAAATTACAAATCCAACAACCCATAAAAAATTTTATCTTCTTTAATAACAAACTAACAAACCTCCCTGTTAAAAGTTGACAACACATCACCTACCCTACCCCATACCCCCTCCTCCTCACCTTTCTTGGACACAAAGCAAAAAAGGGATAAGCATACACTAAGAAAAATAGGGCCCATGGATCACACACATAGAGAAGGGAATCTTTCAAGTATTTTTATTTTCCATAACAATTCAAAAAAGACAAAAAAGAAGGGGGCCCACGTAGATAAGTCACCCACCCATGGCCATTTTCTCTTTTCTCTCCAGAAATCATCACATATAGGCCATGAACACATAGAAACAGGGGATGCTCCCAGATTTCTCCATTGGAGAACAGAAAATACGCACACACAAACAATACCATACATACATGCACTTACATAGAAGAATATAAAAACACGACACACTGATATACATCTTTGATCGGAGAGAATAGGAGGGGTTTTAGAGAGAGATTGAGAAAAAAAAAAGAGGTCAAGAGAGGAGAAGAGTGACGGGGGTTAACTACTATGGCGAGGTTCTCTTCAGAAAGAGCCATTATCATCAAAATTTCATCCGTCCTCCCTTTCCCATCATCATCTAAGATTGCCGGAGCTCCGGCGAAACGAAAATGACACCTCAGTCCAAAGACACTCCTCCCTCGACCCAAAAGCCAGCAAAAAGCACCATCCATGAGATACCAGTAGCCTCATCACCTCTCAGTTAAAAAAATGACTCAAAATTAGTCGACGTACGGAGTTGTGGTCGAATTTAATTCTGGTTTTGCTCGAATTTCTCATTTGTTCTAAGTTTCCAATCAGCTTTTGGGGAATTGTTTAAAAATTGGGGTTCGAGACTTTGAGGTTGATATCTGAGGTTGGGTTGTTACCGAGGTTTCGGATCGAGTTTCTTGGGCACGCGGATTTGTCTTCTCAATTGATTGATATTCGAAGTAAATTCATCATTGAGCTCCATTTCTACTCCTTTCCTCTTTTTATCTCATTGTTGATGGAATAAGGTGCATTGAATGGAATCTGTGTGTTGTTTGATATCGATTTTGATTAGTGATGAATTGATACTTTGACATTGACTGGTTTCTTAATTTCATTGAAATAGAAATCGTGAATTGAGAAAAATTAGCGTAAAAGGGAATTTGGGGGTGAGAATTGAAAACTTGATATAATTGGTGAATTTTGGTTAGCTTGATTCATAGGTTGTTTGAATTGAAATGAACGTTAATTAAACTTGATAGTATCATGATACGTTGATTGGTTTAGGAAAACATAGGTTGGGTAGGCAAAGTTTAGAATTTGTGGCTTTGGTTGAATGTTGAAAATTCCGTGGAATATTTGAAATTTTGTTAAATAGTTTGATTTTCTCACACTAAAAATGTATTCATTTTTCCGGGAAATGCCTCGAGGAATTGGTATTTATTTATCCGGGGAATGCCCTAAAGTATCTTGTACTTTGAGGACGTTCGTGATGAATGCCTGAGGCATCGGGTGAGGCATTAGAGCTTAGTCTAGGATTAGTTTAGAATAGGATTTACATTTTCGTATTTTTCTATTTCAGGACTATATAACTCGGACTGGACACCATATTTTTATTCATTTTGTTTTGTTTGTTTGTTTGATTGTTTTACGTGTTTTTGTGTGGTTTGTACATCGTAGTGCCAAATTATCCGATTCATGCTACCAAGCGACCGTGGTTAAACCACGCCTAACACCTTACCCTCAGTCAATAGAATTTTTTAACTGGAATCTCTGTTTGTAAACCAGTTTCAAGAGTCAAATCATTTTGAAAAGGATTTTCCAAAGGTGACTTGACACACCGGTTTATGCCAAGTGGCGACTCTGAGTTTAAATGTAAATAATCCTTTTTCGAAACAAATTTTCATCTTGTGTCACTCAATAATAAAAACCCTTTCCAAACTTCAAATCAATCTTTTTTGGGGAGTCAAAAAAGGGGTGTGACAGCTCTGGTGACTCTTCTAGGGATTTTTCAGAATTCAAGTTTATGTCGGAGTTGTATCGGCTTAGTTTGGCACTATAGGTGTATTAACATTTTGTTTTGTGTTGTTTTGTTTTGTGTTATTGTATTATCACTGTTGAGTGCCTACGTGCTCTTTGTTTACAGTTTTTATCTTATGTATTGCCGTTTTATATCTGACATAATGTGCATAACCCGAGTCATTCTTTCTGAAACAAGTTTGTAGTACATGTGTTTCACACGACCTCTAGTTGAGTCTCCCTTATTTTAGAGGGGATATGTCGGTGTTATGGAGTTGGTGGAAAGCAAAGAAGCCACTATGGACCATACGATCCCCCGAAAAGCCTTGTTAGTGAACCCTAACGTAGGTCAGCCTTTAGGTCATGCTTATGTGAATCATATTGAAGACCTAGCAGGGCCTACTTGGCCCTTTGTAGGAGAATCGCCTCTAAAGCATCCCTACGTACTGCATCTTTGAAGGTAACGTGATCATTTAATGGACTGATTTGGAGAAAACATGTGTTAAAAGTAAAGTATGTAGACAAGAAACCGTTTGAAAAAAAAAAGTTTCGTAGCTTTTAGTGTTCTTTATGGCTTTTGTTTTTCACAATTTAAAAATTTAAAAAGATTTCTTTATTTTCTGCACTCATTTGTTCAAAAATGAAAAAATCAAAAAGATCTCTCACTTTGTCTCCTTTAGCATGCATTCATAATTTGAAATTTTCAAGAAATAAATTTAGCAATTTTTATAAAAGAAAATGAAAAATGGTAGAATTTTTGTACATTTCATATTGCGAAAATACCAAAAAGATTTTTTTTTCTCTTTCATAGTTGTTGGTGTCAGTTTTGTGTGAAGTGTCTAATTGAAAACTCAAAAAGATTTTATTTCTCATCGTCCGTCTGTAATCACATCTCTCAAGTCAAGTCTTAGTTCGTTTTAATCCTTAATTGTCCAATTTGGACGAACTACGCACCCCTGATTCTCTTCTCGCGGGAGTAAGATATGTCGGCAGCCTATTGTTGGTTCGGGGATCTTATTTCAAAAAATTCAAAAAAATACTTTCTTCACTCTTCATTTAGGGTAGGTGTTTCATATACGTCTTTAAAAGAAAACTACAAAAAGATTTTCCTTTAACAGTTTTAAGTTTCATTTTCGTATGAAATGTAAAATTGAAAACCCAAAAAGATTTTCTTTAGTAATCGTAGGTTCCATTTTGTATAGAAATCTGGAAAAAAAAACTAAAAGATTTTCTTCACTTTTTATTTAGAGTAGATGTCAAATACATCTTTAAAACAAAACCAAAAAAAAAAATTCCTTTAATAGGTTCAAGTTTCATTTTCGTATGAAATTCAAAACTGAAAACCCAAAAAGATTTCTTTGGTAAACATAGAATTTCACTTTGTAGAAGGGTGTTTAAACCTGATAAATACAAAAAGATTTTCGTCAATTCTTTGGACAAATTGTCATTTTCTTTTCTTCTTAAAGTTTCAAGAAATAAAAAAAATTAATTTGGCCAGTTTGGCAAGACTTCACGAACTACGCACACCTGATTCTCCTCTCTAGGGGGTGAGATACGTAGGCGCCCTTCTTGGGTTCGGTGACCTTTTCAAAAAGAAAAAAAGAAGTTTTTGAAAAAATGCTGAATTCTAACACATTGGTTATCTCTTGTTCAGTTAGTTTAAGGTGGTTATTTATTGGCATTTTGGCTCGTCCTCCATATTGCACCAAGTCATCGAGAAAGTTATGGACAACTAGGATACCGAGTTTGTTGTTACTTAACATATAGGGAGTTCGGGAAATGAGAATTTAGGAGCTAATGAAGATATTCAAAAATTAAGGTAGTAAATGATAGAAATGCATCGAGTTTGGGCTAATGGGTTGCCGCCTCCTCTAGTTCCCACTGATAATCTGGAGTATCTTTCTAGCTTGCCTCCTGTGTCACATGAACAATTTCCCATTTTTGTTGACATGCCACAATATGTATCAGGATCGACTCCGGGGCAATAATATCCAACCATTTCCAATGTTCATTTCCTCACTCCCCAATCCAAGACTATCACATACTCGGCTCCACCTGTTGTTCATGCTTTTGCGGCGCCACCCCCGCCTGAAGCTTCTACTTTTAATGTCCATCCCCAATTTGTGCCTCCCTACTCTACAAGAGAGCCTGCATTGAATATTACTGGTGATCAACGTTACGCTACCGAGCCTACATTCAAGTTGACTGGTCTTTTTGGTGACACTCACCCACCTGAATTTCCTTTTAACACTGAGAAGCTTGTTATGATAGAAGAACAAGAGGAAATAACCAAAAAATTGAGAAGTATGGAACTGGATATGAATAACTTTCAAGGACTTGGGGGTTGCAAAAGTGTCTCATATAAGGACTTATGCATGTTTCCAGATGTCAACCTTCCTCCTGGATTTAAAATACCAAAGTTTGAGAAATATGACGAACATGGGGACCCGGTGGCACATTTGAGATGTTATTGTAACTAGTTAAGGGGCACTGAAGTAAAGGAAGAACTACTTATGGATTATTTCGGGGAGAGTCTTTTAGGCCTAGCTTTGGAATGGTTTGTTGACCAAGACTTCGACAAGTGGATTAGTTGGGATGACCTAGATAATGAATTCATGCAACAATTTCAATACAATGTGGATTTGATTCATGACAAGAAATCCCTGACTAATATAAAGAAGAAGAACACCAAAAGTTTCAGAGAATATGTGATTAGATGGCGTGAACAAGCTGCTAGGGTGAAACCTCCACTGAAAGAAAGTAAGATAGTGGAGGTATTTATTCAAGCGCAGGATGAAACATATTATCAGCACTTGTTACCTGCATTAGGCAAGCCATTCATTGAGGTCCTTAAAATGGGGGAGGTGATAGAAGAGGGAATTAAGACTGGTCGCATTGTGAGTTTTGCAACATTGAAAGCGACTACTCAAGCAATTCAAAAGGGTTCAGGAAGTGTTGGGGAGAAAAAGAATGAGGAAGATGCATCTGCTATTTTAGTTGGTTGGACAACAGGAAAGGTTAAGAAGACCACATCATCATCGATCTCAGGCTCAAGTTCAAGTTTATGGCCAAGCTCCACATAATCACTCCTAAAATCCATTATACTCTATTCCTCCACATCCATACCCAGTGTATAATGCACAACCACATGTTTAACCCTCATCTTACCCACAATGGCATACCTCAACACTCCAGAGTCATCCTCTAACTCCACAAACATACCAAAACCCTTCTAACCCTGATTTTTGATACAAGCCAAACAATAAAATAAGGCAAAATTCGAGAGATAGCTTCACACCAATTGGAGATTTATATGCCAGTTTATTTCATAGATTAGTACAGGAGGGAATGATCACTCCTCTCCTTGGGCACACTCTTAATCGGTGTTCAAGAAATTTTGATTCTAATGCACGATGTGTGTATCATTCTGATGCTCAGGGTCATAGTATTGAAGATTGTGGAGATTTGAAAAGAGAAATTGAAAAGATGATTCAAGATGGATCGATTATAGTGCAGAACATTGATAGTGAGGAAAACTCTAGTCATGCTGATATGCAAACCAGTGTCTAAGTTGTTAAGTTGAGCAATTGAGAAGTCATCCCTCTCCCTACTACGAAGAGCTCTGGTAGATTGTTCTATTTTCTTTTATGTTATCCAAATTATTTTAGGGTTTTAGTTCAGGATCTATCTTATTATGTCCCTTTGTTGTCATGTTCAAACCCTTCTATCTTTCATTTTAATAGAATGGAGTGTCCCCTTTTTCCTTGTGTTTTAAATGTGTTGTTTGTTTGTTTTCTTTATGCAGTACATTTTATGTTGACTCTAGTGATATGACATGCTTACGGAATTTTCAGCAGATCTTAAAATCCAATTTAACAATGAAACATTGGATCAGAGCGCTTAAGTTAGGAGAAACATCTGAGAAAGTAGTAGAGTGCTGAGACATTTGGTGACAAGTTCAAGCCTTCTTTGAAAATTAAGGCCATTTATTTTGAGAATCACAAGAATAACTTGGTCATCAATTGAAAGACATGTCTCAATTAGGTCAAACAGTGTCTGCGTGATCTTATCAAGAGGAACAGAAAGAAAATCAACTCCATGAAAGCATGAGTCATTCAAAGTGAGGGATGTACAACAAATGTGGAGTTGTATGTTTGAAAGGTATATAAAAAGAGGTGACACACAATCTCGGGGCAAGTTAGTGTTGTAAAACATGTCATAGTGATGTTTATCTTGCACTTTCACATTGCATGCTATTTACTAGTATTTTTAAGGATTGATATGACAAAGGCATTTTATTCTACTATCCAAACATTTTGTCATAATTTGTTTATCCCATTTGAGCCTTAGTGTTATTTTATTTCATACCCCTCTTTTGGAATCAAGATAAAGATAGCAAATCTCAAAAGAAAAGTATCGAGCAAGAGAATAGAGTCAGAAAGTTTCAAACAAAAAGGAAAAGAGACGAAAATGTGTCCACGAAGGAAGAAAAGAGTGTCAAGAAATTAGAGTCAGAAAAATCACAAAGAAAAAAGAGAAAAAAAAAAGATGAAGAACAAGTCAGAATCAAGCAACAAAAAAAGAATAAGCTGCCAGAACTACGCATGACCTGATTCTCCTCTCTTGAGGGTAATATACGTAGGCTTCCCTACTCAGGACTTGGTCCAACCAAATAAAAATTTTAGAATTGCCCAGTCAAAAGAAACTGGGGCATGAGTTAATCCTCCTTGTTTGAGTCGACTCCAAAAGTTGTAAGTCCTATACCACTTCAAGTGTCATTTGGGCCTCATGTCATCCCTTCTTTCTAACCATATCAAAAAGCCAAGTTACAACCAAAGAAAGACTGTTAGATCAATCTTTGAGAATGTTAAGACTAAGTATGCAATGGATATGATGATGCATTTTGGATACTACTTGTCTTCCTCAGCATAAAATATCATGAGAGAAATAAAAATGAGAGAGTCTTATTGGTGAAAGCCCTCACGGGTACCGTAAGGTGATGGAAAGTTGAGATAAATAAAAATGAGAGAGTATTAGTGGTGAAAATCCTCATGAGCACCATAAGGCAATAGCGAGCTGATATAAAGAAATAGGTTTGTTGGAGAAATCCCTTCAAGGCTCCACTAGCCGAATAAAGTTTCCGAATGAATTTGGCCTAAGAAAGCAACTCATTTTCAAGGCCATTAACTCAACAACAATTGGTAGAAGTTTGGATGGAAAGATCAGGCAGCTTAATCCAAAATGCATGGCATAATCATTAGAGTTGACTATCTTTTCTAGATAAATTTTTATTTGTTTGTTTCAAATAGGGACATTCATTGTATTTTCTTTCTTCTCTTTATTTTTATTTTATTTTCTTGAGTCAGTTAACCAAATAAAAAATCATTGTCATTTTTTCTCTTGTCTTTGAGTCAAGTCCGTATAAAAAATAAGTGAGAAAAGATTTCAAAACTGAATACCGACTTCTTTAATTGCACAAAGCAATACAATAGTTAGCACATGAAAGAGACATGATTGTGAGCCGAAAAAGGACATGCAGAAAGTTTTGTCAACACACAAGTCTGGGAACCCATGGAAATACCATAGAGAAAAGGGTTTATCTGAGAAACATGGTAAAGCAGAAATAATGTATTTGTTTTAGAGTCACTCTTAATAACCTGAGTTTAGGTCAATGATGCAGCAAGTCAATGATGCATGCTAACGGTTGGAAGCAAGGTTAAATATGATGAGGGCAAGAGTGATCGCCGATAAAGATAAAGCCACAAACCCGTCACCGTGTTTTAAACTCACAAGTTTTCTTTGATGAAATAGGAAACATATTACCTTCAAAGTAGGGACTTCAGAGCATAAACATTAAGGGCTGCAATGACTCACTTTTACAAATGTAGGAAGCAATATTTCTGCACAGGTTTGATAATAAAATTATGGTAAAAATTCATCATCCCATATCCCTCGGAGACACACTTGTCCAGGGATTTCAGTTTTTATTTGCTAGGTGATACACTTCTTAAATTGAACCTTCACTCCTAAGAGATGTACCTTCTAGTCGAGTCATTCCCCTTGACTCTTAGAAGACGTACCCTTTAGTCGAGTCATTTCCCTTGATTCCTATAAGACGTACCTTATAGTCGAGTCATCTCCCTTGATTCCTATAAGACGTACCTTTTAGCCGAGTCATCCCCCTTGATTCCTATAGGACGTACCATTTAGTCGAGTCATCTCCCTTGATTCCTATAAGACGTACCTTTTAGTTGAGTCATTTTCCTTGATTCCTATAACACGTACCTTTTAGTCGAGTCATTTCCCTTGATTCCTATAAGACATACCTTTTAGTCGAATCATCCCCCTTTGATTCCTATAAGACGTACCTTTTAGTCGAGTCATCCCCCTTGATTCCTATAAGACGTACCTTTTAGTCGAGTCATTTTCATTGATTTCTATAAAATGTACCATTTAGTCGAGTCATTTTCCTTGATTTCTATAAGACGTACCTTTTAGTCGAGTCATTCTCCTTGATTCCTACAAGACGTACCTTTAAGTCGAGTCATTTCCTTTGATTCCTATAAGATGTATCATTTAGTCGAGTCATTCTCCTTGATTCCTACAAGACATACCTTTTAGTTGAGTCATTCCCTTTGATTCCTATAAGATGTACCATTTAGTCAAGTCATTCCTTTGATTCCTATAAGATGTACCTTTTAGTCGAGTTATCCACCTTGATTCCTATAAGACGTACCTTTTAGTCAAGTCATTCCCATTGATTCCTATAAGATGTACCATTTAGTCGAGTCATTCCCTTGATTCCTATAAGACATACCTTTTAGACAAGTCATTCTCTTTGATTCCTATAAGACGTACGTTTTAGTCGAATCATCCCAATTAACTCATATGCATTTCTTTTATTTGAAAAAAATTTCTTTTAGTTTTGATGTGATTTCAGGAGCCCACATGAAGAAAAGGGCGAATAAATAATTAGTCAAGCAACATGGTGAAGAAGTTGAAGGTCAAGCAAAAAGATGAAGTAACTGAAAGTCAATATATTAAAAAAATAGCAAGTCAGGAGCCCGTCTAGAGAATAGGGTGATGAAGTTGAAAATCAAGCAGTAAGTTAAGAAATTGCAAGTCAGGAGCCCGCCTGAAGAATAGGGTGATGAAACTCAAGTCAAGAGTCCAACAGAAGATGTATAGACAGAATTTTTGTAATTTCATTTATGTTTTAACTTGTAATTTTTCATTTTTGATGTAATGACAGAGCCGCGGACCAGAACCTTGACAGGACCTCGCTCGACCCTCCAACTTGGTAGTCCTTCTTCTTTCTATTTCTTCCTTTGAATAATGGTCGGGTCAAAATTTCGGCTTGCTGTCTACTTTTGTGTATGAAAATATTTTGTGTTTACATCCAAAAAGGGGCATGATGTAAACACCTAATTTTGTCCCTCCCGAAGTTCAATTTTATCTATTTTTAGCTCACCTTATCACGTGCCCTACCTCGCGTAATTATTCCTCCACAAAATGACAAAATAACAAATTCAATGACCCTTAACAAACTTTATCTTCTTTAATAACAAACTAACAACCCTCCCTATTAAATGTTGACAACACATCACTTACCCTACCCCATACCCCCTCCTCCTCACCTTTCTTGGACACAAAGCAAAAAAGGGATAAGCATACACTAAGAAAAATGGGGCCCATGGATCATACACATAGAGAAGGTAATCTTTAAAGTATTTTTCTTTTACATAACAATTCAACAAAGACAAAAAAGGAGGGGGCCCACGTAGATAAGTCACCAACCCATGGCCATTTTCTCTTTTCTCTCTAGAAATCATCACATATAGGCCATGAACACATAGAAATAGGGGATGCTCCCAGATTTCTCCATTGGAGCACAGACAATACTCACACACACATAATACCATACATACATACACTTACACAGAAGAAGATAACCACACAACACACTGATATACATCTTTGATCGGAGAGAATGGGAGGGGTTTTGGAGAGAGATTAAGAAAAGAAGAGAGGTCGAGAGAGGAGACGAGTGATGGGAGTTAACTGCTCTGGCGAGGTTCTCTTCGGAAAGTGCCATTATCATCAAAATTTCATCCGTCCTCCCTTTTCCATCATCGTCTAAGCTCGTCGGAGCTTCGGCGAGATGAAAACGACACCTCAGTCCAAAGACACTCCTTCCCCGACCCCAAAGCCACCAGAAAGCACCATCCACAAGCTACCAGTAGCCTCGTCACCTCTCACTTAAGAAACTGACTCGAAATTATGGTCGACGTTTGGAGTTGTGGTCGGATTTAATTCCAGTTTTGCTCGAATTTCTCGTTTGTTCTAAGTTTCCAATCAACTTTTAGGGAATTGTGTAAAAATTGGGGTTCGAGACTTGGAGGTTGATATATGAGGTCGGGTTGTTACCAAGGTTTCGGATTGTGGTTCTTGGGCACGCGGATTCGTCTTATCAATTGACTGATATTCGGAGTAAAATCATCATTGAGCTCCATTTCTACTCCTTTCCTCTTTTTATTTCATTGTTGATGGAATAAGGTGCATTGAATGGAATCTGTGTGTTGTTTGATCTTGATTTTGATTAGTGATGAATTGCTACTTTGACATTGACTTGTTGCTTAATTTCATTGAAATAGAAATCGTGAATTGAGGAAAATTAGCGTTAAAAGGGAATTTGGGGGTGAGAATTGAAAACTTGATATAATTGGTGAATTTTGGTTAGCTTGATTCATAGGTTGTTTGACTTGAAATGAACGTTAATTGATCTTGATAGTATCATGATACGTCGATTGGTTTAGGAAAATATAGGTTGGGTAGGCAAAGTTTAGAATTTGTGGCTTTGGTTGAATATTGGAAATTCAGTGGAATGTTTGAAATTTTGTTGAATAGTTTGATTTTCTCGCACTAAAAATGTATTCATTTGGCCGGGGAATGCCTCGAGGGATTTGTATTGATTTATCCGGGGAATTCCCCGAAGTATCTTGTACTTGGAGGACGTTCGTGATGAAGGACCGAGGCATTGGAGCTTAGTCTAGGATTAGTTTAGAAAAGAATTTACATTTCCGTATTTTTCTATTTCTGGACTGTATGACTTGGACTGGACACCATATTTTTGATTCATTTTGTTTTATTTGTTTTACATGTTTTTGTGCGGTTTGTACATCATAGTGCCAAATTAGCCAATTCACTCTACCAAGCGACCGTGGTCAAACCACGGGATCGAGGGGTTCTAACACCTTCCCCTCGGTCAATAGAATTCCTTAACCAGAATCTCTGTTCGCAAACCAGTTTCAAGAGTCAAATCATTTTGAAAAGGATTTTCCAAAGGTGACTTGGCACACCGGTTTATGCCAAGTGGCGACTCTGAGATTAAATGTAAATAATTCTTTTTCGAAATAAATTTTCATCTTTTGTCACTCAATAATAAAAACCCTTTCAAAACTTCAAATCAATCTTTTTTGGGGAGTTAAAAAAGGGGTGTGACAAATATAACAGAACAACCAAGGTGAACAATTGAAAATGTTAAAACAAACAGTTAGGTGATTAAAGCATCCCACAATCACTCGAAGATCGTATGGGTCGCACCTCAAAGAGGTGTGATGCATGCTGCTAATCCAAAGAGGTGTGCTTTTTGGATGCACGCAGTTAATAAAACTATAAAATCATATCATTTTCAGCACTCTTTGAGCACAATTTAAGCACCATTTCAGCACTGTTTCAACACCATTATTACTATTATTAAATGATTTTTTATTCAATAGATTTTGTCAAAACTTAAGGAATGAGTAATATTTTAACTCATCAATTAAAAATAAAACATCTTGAAGTCATGACAAATGTCGTGGGACGTAAAATAGCTTCTCCAGTAACTTATCGACGAAAATGGAGCAAAAGAAGACTCCAGAAGAGGTAAAAATTGATTATGTCTAGCCTAACAGTAACAAATCCTAGCACATATTGGAATAAATAGTAAAAAATCTAGCTTACTAGTAAAAGAGCAAAATCGTCAAGATCTCGGACATGATAATCTTACTTAGAAATGTTATAAAAAGACATACCTAATGTGGAAGACATTAATATCGCAGAGGAGGACAGAAGCTTTAGATGCAAAATGGTTTTTACCTCTTTGCCCTAACGTCACACTACCGCAGCCGCAATAATGGAATTTATAGAGAATATGTGGTAACCCTAGTGGGGGAAGGGAGAACCAACTTATAGAAATTAAGAGTTATTATGGTACATCCATCAAATACCAGTGTACAAACGAGATCTAATTTTTATTAAATATTTATGAACTTTACATTGATTGATTCACAAGTAAAATAATAAGGGGAAAGGACACTAATAGCACTTCAGATGAAACTAATTAATAACACGGAAATGGCCATTGAATTTTAATTTTATTTTCTAGCCATTTATTGGCAACTATATACAATATTGATAAAAATTTGATACATATTGTATACATATTTGCATTCTCTCTCTCTCTCTCTCTATATATATATATATATATATATATATATATATATATATATATTATACGATAATGATACAAATTCTATGCACGTCATATTAAAAAGATAAAATACCCTATTACCCCCTAAACTATACCCAAAACGGCTAAGACACATGACAACTTAAAGGGGGTCCTATTACTCCCTGAACTAATTAAAGTGTAATTTTAACACCCTTAGTGCCTATGTGGCACATACGTGGCACACACCTGTGCCTACATGGACCCTTCAGTGTGGTGTACCACGTATGTGCCACGCAGGCACTAAGGGTGTCAAAATTACACTTTTAATTAGTTTAGGGGGTAATAGGACCCCCTTTAAGTTGAAGTGTGTCTTTGCTATTTTGGGTATAGTTCAAGGAGGTAATAGAGTATTATCTCTATTAAAAAATGCATATTACATATGACAATGATACAATTTCAACAGGAAATTGCATGTCATAGACTTAAATATGGGTGACTTTAGATATTTGACCCCAAATAAGTATGTCTTTGAAAAATAGTCTTCCTTACTTTTTAATATACTAAAAGTATCATTTTACCCCTCTACACCTCAAATCTATTTTTAAACTTTCCATACTCATTTATCTCTCAAATTTTATTTTTTATTATTTTTACTTTTTTATTTTTCCTTTACTTTTATTATTCTACTTTTTTTTATTTTTTATTTTTTTTTTCTTTAAATTTATTATTCTATTTTTTATTAGTTTTACTTTTTATATTTTAGGCTTTGCAATTAACTCTTTCGTAATTAATACAATATGTTAGTTGCCAAACTAAAATTTTAAAAATCGTAAGGTAGTAGTAAAAGAAATCATTTTTTTCGTTGAAATTTATATTATATCATGTTTTATGTTTTTTTTTCCTTTATAATAATGAAACAAAGATGGAAGACCTAACTACTTGTCAGTCAAATTTTAGTTTGAAAATAATCATTAGAATAATAAAAATATCAATTAATTTAGGATCATTTTGGACACCCAATTGTGGGTGACTTTAGATATTTGACCCCAATAAGAAATATTTTTAAAGAATAACCCTTTACTTTTTAAGTATATTACAAGTACAATTTTGTCCCTCTACACCTCAAATATATATTTTTTTATTTTCAAATTTTAATTCTTCATTTTTTCTTGCCTTTTTATTTCTCACTCTTTTTTTTTATTTCTTTATTTTGTTTGATCGCTTTTTCTTTTTTTCAGTTTTTTTTCCCTCATTTTTTCTCAAACTTTATTTTTATTTTTTCTCTCATTTTTATTTTTCTCAATTTTTTTAATTCTTCGATTTTTTCTTGATCTTTATATTTTTTTTTCTTTTTTTTCAATCTTTTTTTTATTTCTCTATTTTGTTTGATCATTTTTTTCTTTTTTCTCCACTTCTATTATATTTTGCTAATAAATAAAAAATTGAATAATTCGCAAATATATCTTCTTTTTTTTGCTATCAAAGCAAATTTAAGGGCATGAATTGTTGTTACAAAGTTCTTTGAAAATTTTTGAGATAAGTCGTGTCTCTAAGGAGAGAGCTGTAGAATATTTCATAAATAAAGGTATAATGTGGTAGTGTCAACTCTTGTCCGTGGGGCATAATTTATTATTTAAAATTCCTTGAGCTATGTCTTGGCTCTAAGGCAAAAATTGTAGAACATCCCATAAATAAAGACATAACGTTGTAGTGTCAACTCTTGCCCGTGGGGCATAATTTGTAGTTTGAAAGTCTTTGAGCTAACTTTTGCCTCTAAGGCAAGAGTTGTAGAACATCTCATAAATGAAAGACATAACGTGATAGTGTCAACTCTTGCCCGTGGGGCATAATTTGTAATTTGAAAGTCCTTAAGCTAAGTCTCACCTCTAAGAAAATAGTTGTAGAACATCTCATAAATGAAAACATAACATGACAGAGTAAAATTTTGCCCATGGGGCATAATTTGTAGTTTGAAAGTCTTTGAGCTAATTAAGTCTTGCCTCTTAGGCAAGAGTTGTAGAACATCTCATAAATGAAAACATAACGTGGTAGTGTCAACCCTTGCCCGTTGGGCATAGTTTGTAGTTTGAAAGTCCTTGAGTTAAGTCTTGCCTCTAAGGCAATAGTTGTAGAACATCTCATAAATGAAAACATAACATGGTAGAGTCGACTTTTTCCCATGGGGCATAATTCTTTGACCTAATTAAGTCTTGCCTCTAAGGCAAGAGTTGTAGAACATCTCATAAATGAAAACATAATGTGGTAGTGTCAACTCTTGCCCGTGGGGCATAATTTGTAGTTTGAAAGTCCTTGAGCTAAGTCTTGCCTCTAAGGCAATAGTTGTAGAACATCTCATAAATGAAAACATAACGTGGTAGAGTCAAATCTTGCCCGTGGGATATAATTTATAGTTTGAAAGTCCTTGAGCTAATTAAGTCTTGCCTCTAAGGCAATAGTTGTAGGACATCTCATAAATAAAAACATAACGTGGTAAATTCAACTCTTGCCCATGGAGCATAATTTGTAGTCTGAAAGTCCTTGAGCTAAGTCTTGTCTCTAAGACAATAGTTGTAGAACATCTCATAAATAAAAATATAACGTGGCAGATTTAACTCATGCCCGTGGGGCATAATTTGTAGTTTGAAAGTCCTTGAGTCAAGTCTTGCCTCTAAGGAAAGAGTTGTAGAACATCTCATAAATGAAAACATAATGTGGTAGAGTCAACTCATGTCCGTGGGATATAATTTGTTGTTTGAAAGTCCTTGTGCTAAGTCTTGCCTCTGAGGCAATAGTTGTAGAACATCTTATAAATAAAAATATAACGTGGTAGAGTCAACTCTTGTCCGTGGGGCATAATTTGTTGTTTGAAAGTCCTTGAGTTACGTCTTGCCTCTAAGGCAATCAATAGTTTTAGAACATTTCATAAATGAAAATATAATGTGGTAAAGTCAACTCTTGTCCGTAGGGCATAATTTGTTGTTTGAAAGTCCCTAAGCTAAGTCTTGCCTCTAAGACAATAGTTGTAGAATATCTCATAAATTAAAATACAATGTGGTAGTGTCGACTCTTGCCCATGAAACATAACGTGTTGTTTGAAAATCCTTGATCTAAGTCTTGCCTCTAAGGCCATAGTTGTAGAACACCTCCTAAATAAAAACATAATGCGGTAGAGTCAACTCTTGCCCGTGGGGTATAATTTGTTGTTTGAAAGTCCCTGAGCTAAGTCTTTCCTATAATGTAAGAATAATAAAACATCTCACAAATCAAAATACAATGTGCTAGTGTCGACTCTTGCCCATGAAACATAACTTGTTGTTTGAAAGTCTTAAGTCTTGTCTCTACAATATAGTAGTGTCAACTCTTGCCCATGAAACGTAGCTTATTATTCGAAAGTCGTAAGTCTTGCCTTTATAATGTGATAGTGTCAACTCTTACTCATGAGATGTAACTTGAATGCAAGAAATCGAAGAAAAGAACAAAAATAATCAAAATTACGAAAAAAGAAGAAAAGTATAAAAAAAAATAAAAATTAAAGAAAATGTAGAAGTTGAGAGAGAATAGGAAAAAAATAAAGGTTGATAAAAAAATAATAATAAAGGTCGAGAAAATTTAAAAAGAAAAAAATCAAAGTAAAATATTTTTTTTTTTTAAAAGTAGACGTTGATAGGTGTAAAGAAAAAAAAAGTAAGAGTTGAGAATAAACTAAAAAGAACAAAAAAGAAAAAGAGGAAAGAAAAAATAAAAAATAAAAATAATAGAAAATTAAAAGAAAAAAGAAAGAAGTTGAGAGGAAAAAGGGGGAAAAAGTAAGTGTTGAGAAAAATAAAAACAAAAAAGAGAAGAAAAAAGAAAAATCAAATTCAAATTAAAAAGTGGAAAAAATAAAAGTTGAAAGATATAAATATGGAGTTGTTATCCATTATGAGGATTATTTATGTAAATTACTTTATTGATCAGGGGCAATTTTATCCAAAAACATATTTGTTCATAGGTAAAGACTATTTTAAGGAGGTTTTTTTATTTGAGGCTAAAACTTGAAAGTCACTCCAATTTTGGTCTATTTTTTAGATTCACACCAATTTCTACCCATAAATTTGTTTCTCTATTTTTTAAGAACTATTTCAATATGGTATATAGATTGTATCAATGTGGTATATGGACTGTAACACCCCGCAAAAATCATCCATGTGTTAGCTCGTGGTAATATGCTCTTAGAGTTAAATGACTAAAATAGTGTCAAAGAGACTTAGTCTCATTTTTGGCGTCCAAAGTGAGTAAAGTTTAAACTATATATAATTTTCCTAATTTCGACTTTTTATCATGTGGGAAATTGAATGAGATTTCCGTCGATATAAGATTCGCCCAAATTCGATACCCGGGCAAGAAAGTTATGGCTAATTTAAGTCCTAGTTGTAAGCCACCATCATTTTGGTGTTTGGCACATCGCGGAGGGGGTCTATTTAGCAATTGTCAAATTTCAGTAGTCTAGCGCGATTGTGGCGCGTCGCGCTGAAGTTCCATGTCCCAACCAGTGGGACAACGCGATGGCTCTGCATCGCGGTGACCTTAAAAATCCCATTCGTCAATTTCCAGTGAGCCACCGCGATTGTGGCACGTCGCGGTGACCCATAAAATCGGGCTCCCAGTTATATTTTTATTCTATCTCATTAAGGGTATATTGGGTATTTTTACCCCCTTATCAGCTTAAACACAAGATTTAATCCCAAAGACATCAGAATACATTCAGAATCATCCAAATTACTCAAAAACACTCTCTAGGATTTCAAACTAAAAACCCAAATAACTCAAGATTCAACCGTGGGTTTTCAAGATTGATTGAAGATTTGAAATCCCCAAATCGTAGACTTCAAGAATCATCCATCTAATTTTCTATTTTGAGGTGCGTGGGGTTTATCTTAAAAATACATGGGCTTGTTGAAAACACTCAATTATGATTTAAAGATTATAAAGCATGAATTTGTTAAAGGGTTTGAAATTCATGATTTTTATTATGATTTATGCATTTTATTGATATTGTTGTTTTGGCCTTTAGGGCTCATCCCCTTAAATTGATTTAAACCTATATGAATATGTATGATGTTGAAGATTTGATAGAGAACATTATTATTGAAATCCCTCTCTCTGATGATTTAGAGTTGATGAACTTATTGGGAATGATTTAAGATGCTTGTTTAATGTTTTGAAGGTGATCTTTTCAACATTTAAGTATTTAACATGATTTTGATGATGATGAGAGGGAGTTCTTGATATGATTTCGTTCTTTTGTTATGAAGAACGAATTGCATGTGATAGATATCTTTGACATGACCACCTTGAGTATTTGAAATGTTGAAAAAAAGAGTTTCTTGCATATGTTTACATGAGCTTTAAGAAAGAGTTTCTTTGAAGTGATTTATTGATACGGTGGCCCTAGATTTATGTTTTGAAACATAGACTATTATATGCTAATAGTGGCTCAGAGAATGTGACTTGCAAGTCAATGGTATGACGATACCATAAGTATGTATGCCATAACAGAGTATGTTTTGAAAATGCGTGTTTAGAGAATGCATGTTTTAAAGAATTAAAACTGGGCTTAAAGAGGGTTATGTGGTTACCCGAAGAAGGCTTGAGTCCAAGTAACTCTTAGCCTAAAACTGTGATTTTCCGATCCGGGTATATTATTTTTACGTTGGCGACGGCCGTGTGGCGTAGTAGAGTCAGAGACTCCAACCCTTGCAGCACACTTGGGTTGGAGGCTTCCCCACCGAGTCAATGGCGGATTCCATATAGCCCGTGGAATTTTAGAGTTGAAGGGTATACCACCTAGCGCAGAAGTAAAGGAAAGAGTGTCACAGTGTTCAGATGATTTTTCAGAGTCTTTCAGAATTGCCCATGAGATTTCTTAATATGTAATATGTTTATGAAATGCTTTAAATTTCTCTCATATATGTTGAATATAAATTATTATTTTGGATTTGCTCTGCGTACCAGTACAATTGTATTGACCCCCTACCTCCCAGGTTCGGAGGCTCAGTCTAGGGGTCCAGCTAATCAGTAAAGTATTCAGAGAGAAGTGATCCGTACAGGGGTGAGTCTTCTTTGTTTTAGAAGTCCTGTTATTTCAGATTATGTTATTTCTTTGTTTTGGTCTACTGGGGGCCTTGTCCCAGTTTTCAGAAAAGTTTTGAGATGTAGTAGAGATTTCGCAGACTTAGTCAAATCTTATTCAGATGTTTTGAATTGCATCTTTCATTCTTGTGTCTTGAAACTCAGAGTTAATGACCATGTTTTCGTATCAGATTGTATTTTCGCATCTTCTCTTATTACATGAATGTTGTGCATGACTACCAGATAGAGTAGGACATCCGGGCCTTTATGGTTCGGGATGTCCATCACGGTCAGGCCCTTGTTCGGATCGTGACATGAACTATATCTGATCTATCTGGGCCAAAATGACTCAAATTATGAAATGACCATAATATGAAATTTGTTTGGACCGACTGACCATCAATGTCCAATCACCCAAATATGAGCAATTATTTTGAAAAGGATCAACCCATGTCCCTTTCCCAAATAATAAGTCTTACATTCTCTCAATTGGCAATAACATAAATATTAGTTGCGTATAAATACATCTCTTTTATAATGTTCATTATACATATCACAATATGAAAAACCACTAAGGTGAGTTATATATGGCGGTTAAACATAGTTCTAGCGCCACATACTTTTGTTCATAATACTAAGTTCATAAGTTCAAAAACATTAAACATTATAGTCCGCAATAATGTGTCATTAAGACTTAGAATGCAATATCTCTAAACAATAATGTATACATCGCTATGATAAATAAGAAATTCATTAATGGACATCAGAATACATAATTGAGCTAAAAAATGTCAAAACATCGTAAATGCATTAATTATAAGTTCAATCAAGACCCGTTCTTGGAAGATGTTCTAACCATCTAGCAATTAAGTGTCAAATGGTGGACTATATTACATCAACTATGACAACGCTTGACCCGAAAATAGATTATTTTTTGTAGACGTTAAGGAGTTGTTTGGATTGTAAGCACCCGACATCTTCAACCCTACCATTGTAAGTTCAAGTCACCAAGGAAGCCAAAAAAGATGGGTGCTAAGGAGGGGTAAAACAAAAAAATTGCTACCTTTTATTGAAGTATGGTGGAGTTCATGAAGTGATCACTAACCTGAAGTTTGATAAGCAAGACCATATTATAATCATGAGAATTAGTCAAAAGAAACAAATGTTTTGAGAATCTGCACTTTCGAACTATCTTGCATAAGCAATAACAATATTTTGACCCACAGAAAGAGCTGGACTTTTGGAACTACAATAGAATGAAACATTTACATGTTGATATCTGATTCTAAATGATTACTACTACTTTCAATCATCGTGGTGATAAGGAAACGAACTTAAGAAGTTAAGCAAGAAATTTATGATATTTTACATGGTGCAACTAACATTTTATAAGCATGAGAATTAGTATAGGAAGACAAACGTTTTGAGAAACTACACTTTTGGGCTATCTTAATAATCCCTAACAACGTAATGATCCACAAAAAGAGCTACAGTTCTGGAACTACATTACAACTGTCATACTAAATGAACTATATCTCCTTCTCCTTTTCTTCTGGTAGTCGGTCACCTTTAGTAGGAAGCTGATATAGCCGTCATTCTTTATTTATATTCCTTGAGTTCCTTCTGGTACCTTTCTTGTCTTTCACACCATAGTTTTAATAGACCTGTATGTATAGACTAACAATCATTATCAAACTCTTTCAATATCACTATACAATCTAATTTTTCTTTTAAGGCTCGAGTTTGATAATTCCAAAGAAGATGGACCAACTTATGAATTTTCACTGTCCATATCGCTCATTTAAAGCCCACGGTCCAATATTAAGTAAGAATTAGTTTATTATTCTTAATTGTGATGAATTTCATAATATAGATTATACAAAATGAGTTTGAGTGTGCTTACCATTTAATCTTCAGGAGATACGTTATTCCAAGATTCTCCAATCATCTTGGTGAATTCCCTCTCTTTATGTGGATAAAAAGATTTGAGCATGGAATGTTTTTATGCAAAGAAGAAAATGTGTCCACTCCTATTAGATTTTGGGCGATTAGGATCTCCATTATTCCTCCTCCTGTTCCTCAGCCCTGAATGGTGGTGAGGTGATGGAATGTAAGGTTCAATCACATTGCAATTTTTTGCAGCTAATTTTGAAAAAGATGATGGAGCTCGTTGGTGGGGATGGAAAAGTACTCCACTAAGAACTTCAGATCCCATATTCATGGGCACGAAATAACCACAGTCGATTTGACATCAATTGTCCCTTATGCTTGGAAACATCTTGACCCTAAATATACAAGAGAATATAACATAACAACCTAGGTGCACAATTGAATAATGTTTAAAAAAAACAGTCAGGTGCACTAAGCCTTCCACATTCACTCATGGTCGTATGGGTTAAAAATAACAGTAAGGTGCCTGAAGCCTTCTACATTCACTCAAGGTCAGTATGGGTCGCCCCTCAAAAAGGTGTGATGCATGCAGCTAATCCTGAAGCAAATTGGTCATTGTGCAGCTGCTTTTTGGATGCATTTCAGCAGTTAATAAAGCTATAAATTATATCATTTTCAGCACTCTTTGAACAAAATTTCAGCACAATTTAACACCATTTCAGCACTATTTCAACACCATTTTCACATCATTTTTAGCACCAAATCGGCCAATTTTCGGTGCCAGTTCAGTTAAGATATTTAAATGTGTCAAAACTTAAGAAGTAATATTTTGACACAGCTATTAAAAAATAAAATATCGCGAACTCATGACAAATGACATGTGATGGAAATACAGGTCTAGCCTAGTTATTGCACACAAATATTATCACACATTGGAATAAATAGAAAAAAATTAGACTAATAGTAAAAGACAAAATCCTTGAACTAGTTATTACTTATAAAGTGCGATATTTGGTCAAATAACAATTTCGCTTACTACTACTAAATGTTTTCAAATATGTGTCAAAACTCAAGCAGTTATATATTGAAACGTATGTTAAAGTATCTCCACCTCATGTCATGTTATGCGTGGCCAAAAGTAGCTCTCCTAGATGATAATGGAAAAAAAGGAGATTCAGGAAGATCAAGGTGAAAATTGAATTTTTTTAACCTAGTAATAATGCATAAATGTTATCGCATACCATAGCAAATAGAAAAGAAAAAAAAATTGGCCTTGTAATAAATTAAAGATTAAAATCCTAGAACTAATTATTACTTGTAAAGTGTAATATAGTGAAATAACACTTTCAATTACGATTATTAAATGCTTTTTAGTAATTGTGTCACAACTTAAGGAGTTATATATTGACGCTTCTTCAAAAATATCTCGACCTCACACCATATGACACGTGGCAGAAAGTAGCTCGTGTAATTACTCCTCAATGAGTGTCAAGAAAGAAGAGGCTCGGAAAGATCGAGGTGAAAATTGAATATGTCTAACCTAGTAATAACACACAAATGTTATCGCCTACCGGAGTAAATAGAAAAATATCTTCCCTAGTAGTAAAAGATCAAAATTCTTGAACTAGTTATTACTTATAAAGTCCAATTTGGTCAAATAACACTTTCGATTACTATTATGAAGTGCTTTTAATAGATGCGTCAAAACTTAGGGGTCGTTTGGTAGGATGTATAAGAATAGTGCAAAATATTGTGTATTAGTAATACTGACACTACTAATGCTTATGTTAGTTATGCTTGCATTTTTCTTATTCAGTGTTTGGTTTGGTATATTAAAAGTAACATGAATTTGCATAATTTCAAAAAGAAAATATTTTTTTTACAAAAATACCCTTCAGAAATATGGCGGAAAGGATATGAAAAAGATATTTAGCCACGATTATGAATTTAATAATACGAATACATGCATTATAATCCATTACATTACTAATACCATGAATTTCTATAAATTAGTAATATACTCCTTAATACCAAATAGAGTGTGTTGACTAGTTCTTCAAATAATCAATCACTCACTGCAAAATCTGTTCTTTATGGTTCTGTTTTTTAGTCTTAGAGGTCCTGTTTTTTAGTCTTAGTGGAGTTATGTTTTACTTGTTCAATGTTTTTCTATTCTCTGTTTTCTATTAGTGGGAATGTTGGTGTTTATGTCATGTTTCACCACTACTTGTTAGTTTCTATATTTTAGCTTAAGTTGTTGAGTTGTAAGCCTATAAAAGGGCAGTAGATTTCTTGTTATTCTGCAGTTGAATTGAGAAGTAAAAAAATAGTACGAGTTTTTTCTTTCTCATCAATTTCTCTATTTCTTTTTTCTCTTCTTTCTTCCAACAAGTTTTGGTATTAGAGCAGCCAGGTTTCTTCACCTGGAAGCGAGAGAGAGGGTGAAAAGGAGAGATTGTAAAACGTAAGAGAGAAATCCACCATCTTCAGATAAGAAAAAATGGCAGTGAACACCAATTCAAATTCTCAACCTCTTCCAATCTTTAAAAGGATGAATTATCAGTTTTGGAGTCTTAAGATGAAGACTATTTTTAAGTCTCAAGAGCTATGGGACTTGGTGGAGAATGGATTTCCAGACCTGGATGAAGGCCACACACAACAGCTCCGGGAAAATCATAGGAAGGATTCGAAGGCGCTGTTCCTGATTCAACAAGCCCTTACTGATGACATCTTCCCTAGAATTTCAGCAGCGGAGACATCCAATGATGCTTGGGAAATTTTGCAGCTGGACTATATGGGAGATAAGAAGATAATTGTAGTTAAATTTCAAACTTTACGTCGTGATTTTGAAACTCTAATCATGAAAAAGGGTGAATCTGTGCAAGACTATATGTTTCGAGTCTCTGCAATTGTTAATTTGATGAAGTCTTATGGAGAAAAAATTACTGATGAAACTGTTATAGCAAAGGTTTTGAGGTCTTTAACCAGTAAGTTTGAGCATGTGGTTGCTACTATCAAAAACTCTAAGAACTTATCTGACTATATGTTTGATGAATTAATGGGTTCTTTGTTAGCTCATGAAGATAGGCTAAATAGGTCTTATGAGAAGGTTGAAGAAAAAGCATTCCAGGGGAAAGAAGAGGCTTCTTCCTTCAAAGAAAAATTCTCAAATTTTCCTGGTAGAGGTAGAGGAAGAGGCGGATTTTGTGGCCGAGGTCGAGGCCACGGCAGAGTTAGAGGACAATTTAATGAGTCACATCAACCCAAGAGTGACTTGCAATGCTGGTATTGCAAGAAGTCTGGCCATACTGGAGCATATTGTTGGACCAAACAAAAAGATGAACAGAAGCATGCCAATCTCTCTGAGAAAGTTGAGGATGAAAGTAAGTTGTTCATGTCTCATTCTCTAATTACTGACAATTCTGATGGTGTTTGGATTATTGATAGTGAATGCTCAAATCATATGTCTGGTACAAAGTCTCTATTTAGAGATTTTGATGAGTCGAGAAAAAGTGAAGTTCGACTTGGTGATGACAATCAAGTACGAGTTGAAGGCATGGGTACCATAGCAATCAAAACAACACAGGGTAATTCTAAACTTGTCTGTGATGTGCAATTTGTTCCTAGTTTGGCTTACAATTTGCTAAGTGTTGGACAATTGATGGTTAATGGTTACTTTTTTCTGTTTGATAATGATTCATACATTTTTAGTGACAAGAAATCTAGTCAAACTGTTGCAATTGTGCCTATGACTCAGAACAATATGTTTCCCCTTAATGTTTCAAATATTGTTAAAAATGCGTTAGTTGATAAAGGTGTTAATGAAACTCAACTTTGGCATCTTTGATATGGTCATTTGAACATTAATGGTTTGAAATTGTTGACTAGAAAAAACATGGTGGTTGGTTTTCCAAAAGTGGGTGATCTTGAGTTATGTGAAGGGTGTATATTTGGAAAACAAAGTAGAAAATCTTTCCCAGTAGGAAAATCTTGGAGGGCTAGTAGTTGTCTGGAGCTTGTACACGCTGACTTCTATGGGCCGATGAAAACTGAGTCATTAGGTGGCAGTCGGTACTTTCTTCTGTTTATTGATGACGATAGCCGTATGAGCTGGGCTTACATTCTCAAGTTCAAATCTGAAGCATTTGAGAATTTCAGGAAATTCAAGGCTCTCGTGGAGAAGCAATCAGGCTACAACATAAAAGCTCTTCGCACAGATCGTGGTGGTGAATTTTTATCTAATGATTTTAATTTATTTTGTGAAGAGAATGGAATTCTCAGGGAGCTTTCAACACCGTACTCGCCACAGCAAAATAGAGTCGTCGAGCGAAAAAATTGTACTGTGGTTGAGATGGCTAGAAGCCTACTTAATCGAAGTGGACTTCCAGTTCACTTTTGGTGAGAAGCAGTGGCTGCGGCTGTGTACCTCCTGAACATCTCTCCAACAAAAGCTGTTTTGGATCGAACTCCATATGAAGCATGGACGGGACGAAAACCACGAGTAAGCCACTTGAAAGTCTTTGGTTGTATAGCTTATGCTTTGGTTAATATACGTTCTAAACTAGATGAAAAATTAGAGTAATGCATTTTCATTGGTTATAGTCCTCAATACAAAGCATATAGACTATATAATCCTACTAGTGGCAAAGTTATTATCAACAGGAATGTTATTTTCAATGAAAAAGAAGCCTGAGAGTGGAATGGCGAGAAAGAAGATTCAGTAATCCATATTCCGATCCAATCAGAAGGAGAGGATACTACGATTCTTGAATCTATAGGTTTTGATCCTTCCTCTTGTTCCAGAAGTGATGCTAATAATTATTCTCACGGCAGTAGTAACAACAAGTATAATCCAACAAGTTCCCACTCTCCATCTTCGGCGTCATCCAGCGAAACGCCACCAATTAAGTTTCGGTTGCTGGAAGATATTTATGCATCTTGCAGTTTTTCCTTGTTAGCTGCTGAACCAACATGTTATGAAGAAGCTGCAAAGCGACCTGAGTGGCAAAATGCAATGATTGAAGAGATCCAGTCCATCTAGAAAAACTAGATCTGGGAATTGGTTGATTTTCCTGAAGGGAAGAATGTTATCAGGCTAAAATGGATTTTCAAAGTGAAGTACAATGCTGATTGAAGTGTGAAAAGGCATAAAGCCCGACTGGTTGAAAAAGGATATTGCCAGAAACAAGGCATCGACTTTGAAGAGACATTCTCACCGGTAGCTCTCTTTGAAATGGTTAGAACTACTCTAGCCATGGCTGCTCAACTTTGTTGGCCTGTGTACCAATTTGATGATAAGTCTGCCTTCCTAAATGGCGACTTACATGAAGAAGTATACGTCTCTCAACCTAAAGGCTTCATCTCTAGTGAAGGGAAGAGCAAAGTATACAGACTGAAGAAGGCATTGTATGGTTTAAAGCAAGCTCCACGGGCATGGTATAGCAAAATTGATACCTTCTTTCAAGAGCAGCAGTTCAGAAGATGTGAGAATGAACCTACACTTTATGTGAAGAAAAGAGGTAATGGTGATTTTCTAGTTGTTTGTCTTTATATCGATGATATTATATATATGGGCTCTTATGAATCTATTGTTTCAGAATTTAAGAGTTCCATGATGGGTAACTTTGAAATGTCCGACTTGGGTATGCTGCATTATTTTCTTGGGCTTGAGGTAAGACAAGGTTCGGATGAAATATTTATTTCGCAAAGAAAATATGCTACTGAACTTTTACAGAAGTTCAGCCTGCTGAATTGCAATCCATCCCTCATGCCCATGAATATGAATGAGAAATTGGTACTTGATGATGGTATAGGCGTAACAAATGCTTCTTATTTTAGAAGCCTGGTTGGTGGTATAAATTACTTATCACACACAAGGCCCGATATAGCATTCTCTGTCAGTTTGATTTCAAGCTTCATGCATAGTCCTTCGAAGCAACACCTGGGTGCAGCCAAATGGATCTTGCGATATGTTGCTGGCACAATAAGCTATGGAATTTGGTACTCAAAAGTTTCAGATTTCAGATTAATTGGTTTTACTGATAGTGATTGGGCAGGTAGCTTGGAAAATCGCAGGAGCACTTCTGGGAATGTCTTTTGTCTTGGTTCTGGAGCAATCTCATGGAGTTGAAGGAAACAAGATACAATCGCCTTGTCATTTTCGGAAGCAGAATACATGGCTGTAACTTCCTCCGATTGCCAAGCTATCTGGTTAAGGAAAATGTTAGTGGATCTTCAACAAGAGCAGATTGGTCCAACTTAAATATGGTGTGACAACAAGGCGGCAATTGCTATGACAAAAAATTCTGCATTTCACAGTAGGACGAAGCACATCGACATCCGCTATCACTTCATTCGCAATCTAGTTGCTGGTGGAATAATTTCCTTGAAATTTTGTGGCACAAATGATCAGGTTACTGATGTTCTTACGAAATTGCTTCAGCGCAACAAGCATGACTTCTTCAGGCTACAAATGGGTGTATGTGATTTTGAAGAAAGGGGAAGTGTTGACTAGTTTTTCAAATAAACAATCACTGCAAAATCTGTTCTTTATGGTTCTGTTTTTTAGTCTTAGAGGTCCTGTTTTTTAGTCTTAGTGGAGTTATGTTTTACTTGGTCAATTTTTTCTATTTTCTATTAGTACGAATGTTGGTGTTTATGTCATGTTTCACCACTACTTGTTAGTTCCTATATTTTAGCTTAAGTTGTTGAGTTGTAAGACTATAACAGGGCAGCAGATTTCTTGTTATTCTTAGTTGAATTGAGAAGTAAAAAAATAGTAGGAGTATTTTCTTTCTCATATATTTCTCTGCTTCCTTTACTCTTCTTTCTTCCAACTGAGTGTATATCTAATGCAAACTCTAGTAATACATAAGATGAAAAAGTGTACTAAACTAGTAATACACAAAGTTAATGCAAGCATTTTTTTTAATACACTCTACCAAACGACCGCTTAAGGAGTTATATGTTGGCACGCCATTTAAAAATTATCTCAATCTCATCTCATAAGACTCATGGCCGAAAGTAGCTCGTATAGTTATTCCTCGATGAGAACGGAGAAAGAAGAGACTCAGGAAGATTGACATGAAAATTGAATATATCTAGCCTAATAATAATGCAAAATATTATTGCATACCAAATTAAATGGAAAAAAAATCTGGCCTAGTAGTACTAGATCAAAATCTTGGAACTAGCGATTACGTATAGAGTGCAGTTAGTACTAGATCAAAATCTTGGAACTAGCGATTACGTATAGAGTGCAGTTTGGTCAAATAACACTTCTGGTTACCACTAGTAAATGCTATTTTAATAGATGTGTCAAAACTTAAGGAGTTATATGTTAGACACAGCTTCTAAAAATATCTTGACTTCATGCCATTAGCCATATGACACATGGCAGAAAGTATCTCTTGCAGTTGCTCCTCAATAAGAATGGAGAAAGACTAACCCAAGATGATCTATCGAGGTTTAAATTGAATTTCTCTAGCCTAGTAATAACACACAAATACAATCACATATAAATGTTATCTCAACCGGAACAAAAATTAATGTGGATATATATATACACACATACATATATGTATATATACACACACACACTTAATAACAAAGAAATTAACACATGAAATTTCGCTAACCTGGAAAGTTATCATTAAAAGGAATTTCATGCATAAATTGAATATATCTAGCCTAGTATAAAAAAATGCTCTTGTCTATCAGAGTAAAAAGAAATAATTGGCGCTAGTAGTAAAAGATCAAAATCTTTGAACTATCTATTACTTATAATGTAAAATTTGGTCTAATAACACATTCAATGACTATTATTAAATGTTTTTTTTCAATAGATATGTCAAAACTTAGGGAGTTATATCTTGACATGTCTCTTAAAATATCTCGACTTCATGCGATATGAAACATGGCAAAAAGTGTCTGCACAGTCACTCCATGATGAGAACGACAAAATAATAGACTTGAAAAAAATCTTCTTTAGTAGTAAAAGATCAAAGTTCTTGAAATAGCTATTTCTTAGAACATGCTATTTGGTCAAATAACAATTTCAACTACTATTATTAAATGAGCTTTTAATAGATGCATCAAAACTTAAGGAGTTATATCATGACTGATCTCTTAAAAATATCTCGAGTTCATGACATATGACACATGGTAGAAAGTAGCTCGTGTAGTTACTCTTGTATTAGAACGGAGAAAGATTAGACTCGGGATAATTGATCAAGGTGAAAACTGAATATGTCTTGCCCAGTAATAACACACAATGTATCACATCCATACAAACGTTATCACATGCCAGAACAAATAGAACATTGATGTGGAAATACATCTAAATATTAAGTACAAAAGAAATCACACTTATGAATCTTACTAACCAGGAAATTTGTCATTCCAAACTCCATGCCTAAAGAAGTAAACTTTTTCAAAGCGATGAAGCAAAGTGAAATAATATTTCCTCAATGCATACGAAGCGCTTGTTGTAGTTGGAGAAAACTGAAAGACTGAACTCACTTCTCTCCAGTTCTTCTCTGCTAAAACCTATACAACAAAACAATATTAGTATATTTTCTGAATTTTTTTGTTTTTTTTTTAAATAATAATAACAAAATGTATTAAATATGAATAAAATAAATAATTATAAGAAGAAAATTAAAAGGAAGAAATACTTTAACGTTTTCAAAGCCACCCCTTTTAGTCACCTCAACATGATAAACATGTAAATCAAGCTCCTTCCCTCCAATCGCTGGAACCCTTAATTAAACCAGAGAGAGAGAGAGAGAGAGAGATCAGACATTATGCAAGCATTAAAAGGGATAGCTTTGTGCAATAATAATTTCCTTATGCGTGGAATCCATGCAAGAGCCGAACCTCAATAGACATTAATTAATTTAGTCAAACCTTATGAATCAATAGACATTAATTAATATATAGAGTCAACCCATAATTGAACTCACCCCGTTATTGGCGAAATTAGGGAGGCGTGGAGTCATCTGAATCAAATTCTAAATAAATAAAAAATATATAATTATTTGTATATATTTCTTTTATACCTTTGATATTTTT
The DNA here is from genome assembly GCA_030864215.1 of Capsicum pubescens. Taxonomy (NCBI): domain Eukaryota; kingdom Viridiplantae; phylum Streptophyta; class Magnoliopsida; order Solanales; family Solanaceae; genus Capsicum; species Capsicum pubescens. The sequence continues at coordinate 33,032,890 of CM061549.1, read as the reverse complement.
GTGTATTTTTTTGTTTTTAAAATTTTCTAAGTGAAAATCCAATGGAATTACCTGCCGTATCTATAAGAGGAAGAATGAAAGAAAAAGAATAAAAAAGGGAAAGCACAATAATAAGATTAAAGGTTTTTTACGTGACTCAGGTGCAAGTTTAAGATTATAGATTAGAATTATCAAAATAACAAAAAGGTGGATGCTCAGAGGATATTTTTTTTTAAGAAAAAATTTACTTACGTGATAAGAGAGGTTGCTAAGGTGATGAACATCTAACACCTATACCGCTACAACCTTAAATTTGTTCTTCAAATTTACCAAGAAATCAAAAAGGTAGATGCTCCGTGGGATAAAAATATTTAAACGTTGCTTACGTTACAAAAGGTGTTATTGTAAGCATTAGACCTATTTAACCTTAACATTATATATTCCATTCACCAGAGAGCAAAAAGGTGAAATCACCGAGGCGCAAAAAAAAAAAAAAGTTGCTTATGGGTACTTTGTGCCCAAAAGAGAGTGAAAAATCTTGAGACATTCCATGAATAAATTTGGATCATTAACAATCTTCCCATGCGACGCCAATGGTGTAGGAATAATAGCTGCCTGAGACAACATCACACCTTTGGAAACTGACTACACATTCACCAGAAAATAAAGAAAGCGGCGAAACAGAGGTAGCTTAGCAATGGAGAGACCAGAAGCAAAATAATAAAAGAGGTAGTGAATACAAATTAAACCATTTTGTGTACCTAAAATATCAGTTGTTCATTTTTTCAACCTAAAATATCACAATTGTTTAGATATGAAAGTGAATAACTGATTATTGAGGTGTGATTGATAAACATTTGATGATAGTTCAAATAGATAACTCACACACCTGATAGTTAATCTATGAAACTCGAAAAAACAAAAAAAATTAGGTGTATCTTTTCTTTTTTTTTATATTTTTGGTAGAAGGTATGGTGGAGTTTATGAAGTGATACCAATCTGAAGTTTGATAAGCAAGACCATCATAATAAGCTTAAGAATTAGTCTACGAAACCAAATCTTGTGAGAAACTACGCTTTTGGACTATCTTAGATAAGCTATAACAACGTTTTGATCCACAAAAAGAGCTGCAGTTTTGGAACTACTATATAATTAAATACATGTTGATCTCATGATGCTAAACGATTACTGTTGGAGGAAAGAAGAGTAAAAGAAGCAGACAAAGTGATGAGAAAGAAAAGACTTGTACTATTTATTTTACTTCTCCATTCATGTCACGACCCGAACCGAGGCCCTAGCCGCAACTGGCATCCTGAACCATGAAGTCCCAGACGCCCCTTTCTATCTGCCAATCATGCACTACGTCAATACCATGTAAGGAAATGCGGAAAAATTATCATAAGAAAACATGGCCAATATCATAATTCGACTGAACGTTTCGAAATAAATTTCATAAACCTCTAACAACATTTAACATCAGTCTGTGAAATCACTAACATAGAAAAGCCAACATCTTGTCTAAAACTAGGACAAGGCCCCAGTCAGACCATAAACCAAATGAAATAGCAAAGTCTAATAACCAGGTCTTTCGTAATAGAGAAGGCTCACCAACTGCAAGTCTCAGACACACCGACCTACTGTTTAGCAGGACCCCGAGACTGTGCTTCAGATCTTGAAATATAGGGGGTCAATAAAGATGTACTGGTATGTAGAACAGTCTAAAAACAAAATACATTTTTCATAAAACATAGGTTAGATTATTTTATAAAACAGTGAACACAAGATAAGTGAAAATTCATGGGCATACATTAATGAACTTCAAAACATTTCTTTGAAATCATGACTCACTCTTCATTTTACTTCTGAGCTAGATGGTACACCTTAAAATCTGTAATTCCATGGGCTATATGGAATCCTCCCTTGAATCGGCGTCCAATCCCCCAAACCAAGCTTGCCGCAAGGATTGGGGTTATCAGTAATAGAGACATCCAAGATCATAAAGCAAGGTGCTATACTCCCAATCAAATCAACATGTCATGGTAGTGCACAAGATCACAAAGCAGGTCTCCTAATCATAGTCCCAATTTGGGACGACATGAATAAAGGTACATAAGATCACAAAGCAGGGTACCATAATCCTGTATCGGCAAATCACGGTTTCAAGCATGGAGTCTTTCAACTCATGCTTTCTTCGAGCAACCGTCTAACTCTCTATAAGCTCAGTATTTAGACTCTTATAAGAAATCATGTTCACAAAACATTCTTTTCTTAATATTTCAACGGTAATTCTCAATGGGGTATCGTCATAGCCCGACTTGCAAGTCTTTTACATCATATTATTCCATGACCCGTCCCATCCAAATCATTCAAATGACCATCCAAAAGAATTCAATTCATTCAACACATGCATATTGGTTATCAAAGCTTTATTTATAAACTAGCCCCAATATTTATTAAACATAATTCTTATGAGAAAAAAAGGTCTCTTAAATTATACTCTCAACAATTTACAATTCATCTCATATCAAGTACAAAACATCATTATAGGATAAAAGGGTTCACAAATTATATTCAAAAACATTGTTCAATGTTCAAGGCTCATATGTACAAAAACAACCATCAAAATTGTAGAAAAGGAAAACCTATGATCCTTTGATGTTATTTGCAAATTGTTTCAATAATGTATGGTCTTTTAAAACAAAATCCCAACTCATTCCATATACATGCTTAATTAACTTTAAAGTTTATTAAAACTCATAAAAACGCCTGCCCATGAGATTAGGACAACCTTACGTACCTTAGATTACTCAGTTCAGAGAATGGAACCCGAATCTTGACTCGTTTCTTGGAAATTTTGAACATAAAAATTGAACTTTTGATCTTTGGGGAAGCATTAGGGTTTTGTTTATGAGGAAAACTGATCACTTTTGAGCCTATAATGCCCTACAAATGTTTTAATCTTCTATTTTCAGGACTTAGGGTTACAGGGTAAAGACAAGACTGCCCCTCGAATTTAAAATTCTCAACTGAAGTTTGAATTTGGGCATTACTGCAATGCGCCAAGTGTGTCATCTCTATAGGCGCGCCGTAATCGCGGTGACCTACTATTTTGTGAACCCAAACATGCCTCAAACCTCATCAGAAAAGTCAAAAACTCCACCGAGACGTTCCCTTTACACCCTTGAAGAAGAATCAACTCAAAAATCTACGTCTCAAGGCCAGGAAGTTCAATTTAAAAATCATTGAAGTTGAGGGCTAAAAATATGACTATGCCCTTTTTAACACTTAGAGAAATTTCAGGTTGTAAGTCCTCTATGCATGCTACTAAGGGTGGTATTAAGTCGAGAATGCTACAGGGTGTTACACAGACCAGTAAGATTTCAAGCACACTAAGGAAAAGATAAAAAGAGTAGTATATGATTTATCCCTTCTGTGTCGTCATCCACGATCTCAAAAAGGTTTGGATATCTAGTATGGATGTCATCTTTTGACTCCCAAGTAGCTTCGTCAGCTTTTTAATTCTTTCAAAACACCTTAACCAAAGCTATCTCCTTACTTCTCAACTTCCGAACTTGGTGATCCAAATTGGGAATGGGTCTTTCTTTATATGACAAAGAGTCTTTCAAATTGATCACCTTTATAGGCAACACTAGGGAGTGATCTCCAATGCACTTTTAAAACATGGACACATAGAATATTGGATGTACGGAAGCCAAACTCATGGGAAAATCTAACTCATAGGCAACCCCACCTATCCCTATCACAATCTAATATGGTCCTATATAATGAGGACTAAGCTTACCCTTCTTTCCGAATCGCATGACTTCCTTGATAGGGGAGATCTTTAGGAATACCCAATCATCAACCTCGAATTCTAAATCTCTCCTTCTAATATTGGAATAAGACTTCTGGAGACTCTGAGCAGTCTTAAGTCGCTCCCTAGTGATCTTCACCTTCTCCATCACCTAATGAACTACCTCAGGCCCAAACAATTGGATTTCACCCACTTCATACCATCTAATTTACGACCCATATCTCCTCCCATAAAGTTCTTCAAAAAGAGCCATCTGGATACTTGAATGGTAGTTATTATTGTAGGTAAATTCTATCAACGACAAATAATCCACCTAACTACCTTTGAAGTCAATCGTGTAGGCTCTCAACATATCTTAAAGGGTCTGAATGGTGTGTTTAGCTTGCCCATCCATCTGGGAGTGAAGGGCAGTACTTAGGTTCACTTGGGTGCCTAAACCCCTCAAAAAAGATTGCCAAAACTGAGAAGAGAATTGCGTACCTTAGTTAGATATAATAGATACAAGGGCACCATGCAAACTGTAACCCCCCGTATTTTTGCACTAGAATACGAACCATCATTCCTATGTGTATAAATGTTAATCTCATGATTTGGATGTTAATAAATTTTTCATGATCATTATCCCAGTTCATGAAGTGCTCTCGAAGTGAAAGATGTTCATAGAATTTACTTAGAACAAAGTTGAACTAAAAACCATAGATTCGTCCACAGTTGGCGTTAGATTCTACAAGGGTCAAATTTGAGACTGTATAACTTTAAATGTATGAATAATTTTCAATCTAAAGACCCACCAAATTGTAGATAATTGAATAATCTTTCCAACGATACCAATTTAGCCTAAATCTGAAACCTGGGTGAAAAGTTATAACATTTTTCGTGTGAGGTAATAAGCTACCACAGTTACACCGCTCGACGGTGCCTATAAGAGTGGAACCAATTGTGCTCAGCGGTAAGCCTCAAAGTCAGGATTTTCTAAAATAGTAGGTCCTCACAATTACACCAATCGACGATGTCGATAGTGGTGGCACCAATAACGCTCAGCGGTGAGCCTCAAAATCCAGCTTTTGACTTAAACTTCTAATTACTAGGGGCAGTCGTACCTTTTTCCTAGAAACCCAAGTCGTGAAAATAGTGAATTAAAATGTCTTTTAGGAATAATATTTCCAAATTCACTTAGATTTATCAAGAACAAAATCCTAACCTCTCTCCTAAAGATCAAGAATCCATACTATATGTTTAAGATTTCCAAGAAACAAAATCAAGATTCGGATCCTATTCTTCGAACTAAGTACTCTAAGGTATGAGGGATTATCCTTAAAACCCATGGGCATGATTTTTAACGTTTTAACTAAATTTAATGATATACAATTGTAATTATGAAAAGGGTTCTTGATAACGGTTGAATGATATGCAGCATGGTTTCGTTTTGATAAAAGTATGCATTGGTTTTGAACTGTATTACATAAAACTGAATTACGACCATGTATACATGTGTTTTCGAATGTCTTTTTGAAAGATTTAATTGAGATCATGAACAACAACTTTCCTCTCTTGCTATGTCACTATGGTTTAATTGTATTGTGGATCATTTCAAATGCATGAACTAGTGTTTTAAAAGTAAGTTTCTTATTGTTATTGTAATTGACATGGTTTATGACATGATAAGAGGGAGTTTTTTGGCCATTACTATATTCATTAAATTTAAATGAAGAATTACATGTGATTGAATAATTGCCATCGCCACTGTACGTTTGTAAGTCTTGTGAAAAGAGGATAATTTCATAAGTTTTTCTTGAAATTTCAAAGTGATGAACCTCTTGTGATGTTGTAATTGTTGGGTCGTATTGAGCATATTTTGAATAAGATGGTCTTTGAATATGATATGATATGATATTGACTTGCAAGTCAGGGTATGACGATACCCGGTGATGACATTCCCTTAACAAAATAAGTATTAAATGTTTTGAAAGTATGAAGTATGATGTTAAAATAACCAAAAGTTAGGCTTAATAGAGTTAATTGGTTACCCAAAGAAGGTGTTTTAGTATAAGGGCTCATAATTGGAAACTGTAGTTGCAGATACGAGTATTATCCTGGAAAGGGGATAATGTGGATGTCATGTAAGGGTGATGCCATGGTACACTTGTAAGTGTACCAACTTATTAAAACTCCAATCTTTACGGCACATTTGGATTGGAGAGCAGGCCGCCGAGTCAAGGGAAGATTCCATACAATCCATGGAATTTTAGATTGTAGGGTATAACGATTAGCTCAGAAGAATAACAAAGTGTGAGTCATGATTGAAAGAAAGCATTTGAGATTCTCAATTATGCCCATGTGTTTAACTTATATGTAATGATTTATGAAATGATCTCATCTATATTATGTAATAAAAATGCTATTTTGGATTGTTTAAGGTACCAGTACAATTGTATTGATCCCCTATATTTTAGGATCTAAGGCTCAGTACCGAGGTCCCACTAAGCATTAGATTGAAGCATCTATGATTTGTAGGTTGTGAGCTTCCCCTATTTCGGAATGCTGAGTTTATAAGCTATTGTCATTTATTTTAATTATGGTCTAACCGGGGGCCTTTTCCTAGTTTTCCTTTTAGACAAATGTGATTTTTAGTAATTGTTAGAGATTTCGCAAACTGGTGTCAGATGTTTTGAAAGTTAAGAGTTTCCTTTCATATTGTCCAGTTGAATTATGAAATTGACCATGTTTCTCTATGTTAAAACTGTCATATTTCTTTATACCGTTTAAATGTTGTGAATGATTGCCAGAAAGGAAAAAGGCACTCGGGCCATCATGGTTCGGGATGCCTGTCATAGACAGGGCCTAGGTACGGGTCGTGAAAAACTTGGTATTAGAGAACGGTTCATGATACAAGGGTATCTATGAAATCGTGTCGGGTAGAGTCCTATTTATAGGTATGTAGCGCACCACACTTATAACCGGGAGGCTACACGACATTTAGGAATGTCTCCTTTTTTTTTTATTTAGTTTGTGCTATAGAGTCTGAATGTCCTCTAATTAATGATTTCTTGTATTTTAGAAAGTTATCATGCCTCCCTGTCGACCTAATGAATATAACGATAAAGATGAGGAAGTCCGCCCGACCCATAGAATACAGACCCATAATTGAGATTACACTCCTGAGTTTGTTGCTACTCTGGGAGTTCCTCCTGTTCAGACTTTTCCACCTAAGGCATCTAGGGATCCTTGTTCTAGATCTGACCATACTCAACCATCCAAGAGAGAGGTATCTAATGCTGAGTTCCGACAGTCTATGCATTTGATAGCCCAGTTGGTGGCTTTTCAGGCTCGTCGATCAAAAGATGTAGGGTTTGTGTCTGTTTCATCTATGATTACCCAGGTTGGCCAATTCATGATACTAAACCCACCTTTGTTTACAGGTATGAAGGTTGAGGAGGAAACCCAAGGGTTCATTGATGAATTGGAGAAAATTTTCATGGTTATGCATGCGAATAAGGTTTAAAGGGTTAAACTGGTGGCTTATTAGATGAAGGATGTGGCAAATTAATGGTATAATGAATGGGATGATTAGAAGGGTAGAGATGTTGAGACTTCTATATGGGGTGAGTTTGTGGAAGTTTTTCTGGATCATTTCTTTCCTCAAGAATTGAGGGAATCAAAGGCTGAAGAATTTATGAATTTGAAACAATGGAAAATGAGTGTCAAGGAGTACATACTGATGTTGCTCCAGAATTGGAGGGTAACATGAGATCTCGTATGAGGAAGTTTGCATCCGGTCTCTTAGATAATCTGGTATTGGAATGCAAAGGAGAAATGCTCAATAAAGACATGGATTTCTCAAGGTTGTCCATTCATATGTAGTAAATTGAAGAGAAGAAGAAAAGGATGGCAGAGGGATGGGAGAAAGATAGTCAGACCAAAAGGGTCAGATCTACAGACAAGAATAGCAGTCAACCTTAAGGTGGTAATTGGGGTGATCGTTGGTTGAAGAAAAAGTTTTGGAGTAATGCTTAGTCTTCGGCTAGCGCCCCAGTACCCATACCTCCTATTGATCAATGATTTTAGAATTTTTAGCGTAATAATTGGCTCGGAGTGTAGGTTACTCAGTCACAAAGGAGTGTGGCCCAGTCATTTTGGGATTGGGTAGAACCATCTGGGAAGGTGTATCTACAGTGAGCACATGTGTTATACTTGTGGTCAGACAGGTCATTTCAAGAGGGATTTCCCTACTGTTGAGGAAATATTGGGGGCTCTAAGTCCCAAGAAAATTCCTCAGCACCACCACCACCACCCAAGGGTACTATTTCAGCTATCAGGGGCAGTCACAACCGGTTATATGATTTGTCTAACCGCCAGGATATAGAGGCTTTGCCAAATGTTGTCATGGGTACGTTGCAAATATTTTCTGATAATGTGTACTTTGTCTTATGTTATCCCATATGTGGCATTCAGTTTTGGTTTTGAGCCCAAAAATATTCTGGAACCCTTCTCTATTTCCATGCCTTTGGTGACTTGATTGTGGCTAGGAAGGCGTATAGAAATTGTGTTGTGTCTATTTGTAACCATGATACTGTGGTAGACCTTATAGAGTTTGATATGATTGACTGATGCGATTTTAGAGATGGATTGGCTCAACTTGTGTTATGTCATACTAGACCATAGAACCCATAAAGTCACTTTCTCCTTTCCAAATGAACCAGTGATAGAGTGGGAGGGGTATTCTTTGGCACCTAGGGTGAAGTTCATATCTTATCTTAGAGCCCATAAACTTATATCTAAGGGTTGTTTTTATTATCTTATTCGGGTCAAGAATTCCATTACTTAAAGTCCTTCCCTCCAGCCTATCCCTATTGTTAATGAATTCTCGAAAGTGTTTCCTGATGATCTCCCAGGGATACCACCTGATAGAGAGATAGATTTTGGAATTGACTTGATGCCGTAAACTCATCCTATTTCTATCCCGCAATACAGAATGTCTTCGGCAAAATAGAAAAAGCTAAAAGAATTGTTAAAGGATCTTCTTGATAAAGGCTTTATTCGTCCAAGTGTTTCTCCCTTGGGTTCTTCGGTGCTTTTTGTGTGTAAGAAAGATGGTTCACTCCGTATGTGTATAGATTACCATCAGCTCAATAAGGTCATGGTTAAGAACAAGTATCCTCTTCCCAGAATTGATGATTTATTTGATCAACTTCAAGGTGCAAATTATTTCTTTAAGATAGATCTTCGTTCTGGGTACTATCGGTTGAAGGCTAGGGAGTCTGACATTCCTAAAATAGATTTCCATACCCGATATGACCATTATGAATTCTTAGTCATGTCTTTCGTATTGACTAATACCCCGCAGCTTTCATGGATCTAATGAATAGGGTATTTTATCAATATCTAGACCTGTTCATCATAGTTTTCATTGACGACATCTTAGTTTACTCTAAGAATGAGAAGGATCATATTAGTCACCTCAGAATTATTCTTCAGACCCTCAAATATCATGAGTTGTATAAAAAAAATTCCAAGTGTGAGTTCTGGCTTAGTGCTATTACTTTCTAGGGCACATTATTTCTAGTGAGGGGATTAAAGTTGACCCCCAAAAGATTGTGTCTGTGAGAAAATGGCCTAGACCCACGACTCTAACCGATATCCAAAGCTTCTTAGGTTTGGCTAGGTATTACAGAAGGTTTGTAGAGAGTTTTTACTCCATAGTTTCTCCACTTACCAAATTGACTCAGAAAAAGGCAAAATTCTTGTGGTCTGAATCATGTGAAAATAGTTTTCAAAAACTGAAAGATAAGTTGACTACCACGCTAGTTTTGACTCTTCCTAAGGGTACAGAAGGGTTTGTTGTGTACTGTGATGCATCTCAGGTGGGACTTGGGTGTGTGCTTATGCAACCCGGTAAAGTGGTGGCCTATGTATCTAGGTAGCTAAAGGTGCATGAAAAGAATTATCCAACCCATGACATAAAGTTAGTGGCTGAGGTGTTTGCATTTAATATCTGGTGGCATTATCTTTATGGAGTGCATGTAGATATATTCACTGATCACAAAAGTTTGTAGTATGTTTTTATACAGAAAGAATTGAATCTCAGGTAGAGGCGTTGGTTAGAATTTTTGAAGGATTATTACATGAGCCTACACTAACATCTGGACAAGGCCAATGTGGTGGACGACACTCTTTGCAGGTTATCGATGGGCAGTCTTTCTCATATGGAGAAAGTCAAGAGGGAGATGGTGAAGGATATTCATTAGCTAGAAAATCTGGGAGTTTGACTTCTGGATTCTTAAGATAGAGGAGTAATTGTTCATGAGATAGATAAATCTTCCCTATGTGCTAAAATCAAGGAAAATCAGGCGGAAGACCCCATCTTGTTGTAGATCAAGAATGATGTGGGTTAACAGAAGGTGATGGAGTTTGAAATTGGTTGTGATGGGATTTTGAGGTATCAAGGTAGGCTATGTGCGCCGAATGTAGATTGATTGTGACAAAGAATTCTCGATGAAGCTCACACTTTGAGGTATGTTGTTTACCCGGACTCTACTAAAAAGCATCATGACCTTAAGTCTATTTAATGGTGGAGTAATATGAAAAAAGATGTTACTAACTGTGTGTCTAAGTGTTTGAATTATCAACAAGTCAAAGTGTAACATTTGAGACCGGGTGGTACTTCCCAATAGATAGCCTTGCCTATGTGGAAATGGGAGGTGATCAATGTGGATTTCATCATGGGGATTCCGATGTTACGGAACTAATATGACTCCATTTGGGTGATTGTAGGTCGGATGGCCAAGTTAGCTCACTTTCTGCCTGCGAGGACTAACTATTCGGGAGATGATTATGCCAAGTTGTACATTGAGGAAATAGTTCTCTTGCATGGGTCACCGATATCCATTATATCCGATCGAGGTATGCAATTTTCTTCACAATTTTGGCGGTCTTTTCAAAGTGGTTTAGGTACCCAAGTGAACCTGAATACTACCTTCCACTCTCAAACTGATAGGCAAGCTGAACGCACCATTCAAACCCTTAAGGATATGTTGAGGGCCTGCATAATTGACTATAAGCATTAGTTGGGGGGATCATTTGCCGTTTATATAATTTGCCTACAACAATAGCTACAATACCAGTATTCAGATGACTCCTTTTGAAATACTTTACGGAAGGATATATAGATCATCGATTGGATGGTATGAATTGGTTGAAACCCGGTTGTTTGGGAATGACCTTGTTCATCAGGAAATGGAGAAGGTGAATATCATTAGGGAGAAACTTAAGACGGCTCAGAGTTGCTAGAAGTCTTATGACGATGTTAAAAGGAGATATTTAGAATTCGAGGTTGCTGGATTTGTATTCCTCAAGGTCTCCCCCATGAAGGGAGTCATGCGATTTGGAAGGAAAGGAAATCTTATCCCTTGTTACACAGGACTGTATAAGATTGTGAGAAGGATAGTTAGGTTTGCCTATGAGTTAGATTTTCCCGCGATCCTTGCTTCCTTTCACCCAGTATTCCATGTGTCCATGTTGAAAAGGTGCATTGGAGATTATTCCTAGTGTTGCCTATAGAGGAGACAAACGTGAAAAACTCTTTGTCATATGAAGATAAACCCATTTCCATTTTGGATCTCCAAGTTATGAAGCTAATATGTAAGGAGACAGCTTCGGTTAAAATGTTGTGGAAGAATCACAAAGATGAGAAGGCTACTTGGGAGTCTGAATATGACAAGCGAACTAGATACCCAAATTTATTTGGAAACATGGTTGACAATATATAAGGTACAAATCATTTACTAGTCTCTTTATCTTTTCCTTAGTGTTCTTGAAATCATGCGTGTTTGCGTTCCGAGCCATCATTCGGGGACGAATGATTCCAAGGGGAAGATAATGTACTCCCCCGTATTTTTTCACTAGAATCCAAACCATCATTCCTATGTGTATTAATATTAATCTCTTGATTTGGATTTTAATACATGTGTCATGATCATTATCCTAGTTTATGTAGTGCTCTCGAAGTGAAAGATGTTCATAGAATTTACTTAGAACAAAGTTGAACTAAGAACCTTAGATTCGTCCAAAGTTGGTGTTAGATTCTACAAGGGTCAACTTTGAAAGTGTGTAACTCTTAATGTATGCAGAATTTTCCATCTAAATACCCACTAAATTGTAGATAATTGAATCAGGTTTCCATCGATACCAATTTTTCTTATATCCGATACTCAGGTGAAAATTTATAGCATTTTTCGTGTGAGGCAGTAAGCTGCCATGGTTACACCACTCGGTGGTGCTTATTGAGGTGGAACCAATAGCACTCAGCAGTAAGACTCAAATTCAGGATTGTCCAAAATAGTAGGTCACCCCGATTACACCACTCGACGGTCCCTATAGCGGCGGCACCAATAGTTCTCAGCGGCGAGCCTCAAAATCGAGATTTCAGCTGAAACTTCTAATTCCAAGGGGCAGTCTTGTCTTTTCCCTACAAATAAAAGTTATGTAAACCGTGAATTTAAATTTATTTGGGGAATAATATTCCCAAATTCACTCAAATTTATCAAGAACAAAACCCTAACCTCCCTCCAAAATATCAAGAATCCATACTTTAAGTTCAAGATTACCAAGAAACAAAATCAAGATTCGGATCCTATTCTTCGAACTAAGTAGTCTAAGGTGTGCGGGACTATCCTTAAACTCAATGGGCATGAGTTTTAACATTTTTACTAATTTTAAAGATAAACAATCGTAATTATGAAAAGGGTTCTTGATAACATTTGAATGATATGCATCATAGTTTTGTTTTGATAAAAGTATATGTTTGTTTTGAACTCTTTTACGTAGAATTCATTTATGAATATGTATACATGTGTTTTATAATTTCTTTTTGAAAGATTTAATTGAGAGCATTAACAACAACTTCCCTCTCTTAGTATGACAATATGGTTTAATTGTATTGTAGAGTATTTCAAATGCATGAACTAGTGTTTTGAAAGTCAGTTTCTTATTGTTGTTGTAATTGACATGGTTTATGACATCATGAGAGGGAGTTTTCTTGCCATAACTATACTCATTGAATTTAAATGAAGAATTACATATGATTGAATAATTGCCATGACCACCATATGTTTGTAAGTCTTGTGAAAAGAGGATAATAGCATAATTTTTTCTTGATATTTCAAAGTGATGACCCTCTTGTGATGTTGTAAATGTTGGGTGGTCATGTGGATGTTTTGAATAAGATGGGCTGTGAATTTTATAGGATCTTGACTTGTAAGTCAAAGTATGATGATACCCGGTGATGACATGCCCTTAACAGAATAAGTATTAAATATTTTGAAAGTATGAAGCATGATATGTAAAGAACTAAAAGTTGGGATTAAGTGTGCTAATTGGTTACCCGAAGAAGGCATTTGAGTGTAAGGGCTCATCTCTAGAGTTCGTAGTTGCCGATATGGGTATTATCTCGGAAGGGGGATAATGTGCATTTCATGTAAGGGTGATGCCATGGTACACTTGTAAGGGGATGTATCAACTTACTAAAACTCCAATCCTTGTGACACACTTGGATTGAAGGTTTGGCCACCGAGTCAAGGGAGAATTCCATACTGCCCATGGAATTTTAGATTTTATGGTGTACCAACTAGCTCAGAAGAGAAGAATAACAAAGTATTGAGTCATGATTGTAAGCAAGCATTTCAGATTCTAAATTATTCCCATGTGTTTTACTTAAGTTATATGTAATGCTTTACGAAATTCTCTAATCTATAATGTGTAATAAAAATGCTATTTTTGATCGTTTCCTATACCAATACAATTTCCTATACCAATACAATTGTATTGATACCCTATATTTCAGGATCTGAGGCTCAGTCCCGGGGACCCTCTAAGAAATAGATTGGTGCATTTGAGATTTGCAGTTGGTGAGAATCCCCTATTCCGTAAGTCCGGTTTTATAATCCATTGTCATTTATTTTAATTATGGTCTGACTGGGGTCCATGTCCCAGTTTTACTTTTAGACCGATGTTGATTTTTAGTAATTTTTAGAGTTTTCACAGACTGGTGTCAAATGTTTTGAAAGTTAAGAGTTTCCTTTCATATTGTCCAGTTGAATTATGAAATTGACCATGTTTCTCTATGTTAAAACTGCCGCATTTCTTTATACGGTTTAAATGTTGTGAATGATTGGCAAAAAAAAACAGCGCTCGGGCCATCATGGTTTGGGATGCCCGTCACGGCCAGGGCCTCGGTTCTTGTCGTGACACAAATGAACTAACTCTCGAATGTACATCTTGGCATAGTCATCTCCTGAATAATTCCTCTGTACTGGAAGAAAATGAGCGGACTTGGTCATCCGGTCTACAATTACCCAAATGGAGTCGTATTGGTTTCGGGACTTCCGAAGCCCATAATGAAGTCCATGTTGATCATCTCCCACTTCCATATAGGAAAATCTATCTCTTGGAAAGTGCCACCTGGTCCTAAATGTTCTACCTTGATTTGTTGACAATTCGTACACTTAGAACAAAATTATCCACATCTCTTTACATATTATTCCACAGATAGATAGCCTTAAGGTCATGATACATTTTCGTAGAGCCTTGGTGAACAACATACCTCAAAGTGTGAGCTTCATCAATAATTCTCTCTCACAACCCATCTACGTTCGATACACATAGCACCCTGATATCTAGAATTCCATCACCTCCAATTTGAAATGCCATCACTTTCTGTTAACCAACGTCTTTCTTAATATGCTACAAGATAGGGTCTTGAGCATGATTTTCCTTAACTTCCGTACATAAGGAGGATTTATCTATCTCATGAATGATCACTCCCCCATTTTCGAAATCCGTAAGTCGAACTCCCAAGTTTGCAAGCCGGTGAATATCTTTAACCATTTCCCTCTTTCCTGTCTCAACATCCACATTTCAGGCTAGAACAAAAACTGTCATTTCTATGCATACATGATCCAAAAGCCATAAATCATATGCAAAATTGGCATTTTAATCAATTATGTAGTGTGTGAACCTATTTAAGCATTAATTGAGATCATAGAGGTCCCCTAACTCTAGGACGAGTTGAAAGCTTTCCTATCGTTCGAGTTGAGTAAGCATCGAAACTTGGTTCAACTTCAATAGAGCATAACTCCTTTTATATAACGAATTAGAGGTACTACTATATATCAAATAAAATATCTTCGAATTATGTTTTCAACGATACCAATTTCGCCTAAATCCAATACCCGAGGGAAAAGTTATGGCCATTTTAGTGACTGAGATAGTAGCATCACGCGATAAGCGTGCGACGCACGCCTTATCGCACACACCAAAATTTCAGGCTCTGTTTCCGCATTTTTAAGGGAAAAATAGGTATCTTCCATCCCTTATCCATCTATATCACTGGATTAAACTCCCAAAACACTAAAATATGATTCTTTTCTCTCAAATTCATCAAGAACTCACCCTAGGGTTTTAAACTAAAAACCCAAATATCTCAAGATTTAACTGTGGGTTTTCCTTGATTCTTCAAGATTCGGAATCCCCATTGCGAGGGATACAAGAGGCACCCATCAATCGTACGTATAGCATACAAAAAGATAGAGTTCATTCAAAAGATTCTAATTTAAGGTACGCGGGCTTTCCTAAAAATCTCATGGGCATAGAAATCATGCTTCAAGAAAAGGTTTTGAATTTATGAATATATTCATGTTTTAGAAGCGTTGATGATATTGTTTTGGTCCTTAGGCCTTCCCCAAATTGATTTAAAATTATATATATATGTAAGCATGTGTTTTAAGGTTGATGATTGAATTGAGAGCATGATTCATGAAAAATTCCTCTCTTGTGATGATTTTCATTTACTTATGCTATACTATGAAATCGTATGAATACATCTCGAAAAGCATGTTATTAAATGTCTTGAATAATGTTACACTTGGATTATCATTTTGATTCCAAAAGAGAGAGGGTTGTTTATATTGATGAATGTTGAATATAATCATATAATGAGAAGAGTTGCATAGTTTGTTAAAGATTACACCACTTGTTTATTGAAAGGATGGGAATTTTGCATATTTTGCATAGTTTTGACTTATGTTTACGGAACATGAATTCTATTGGTTAAATTGCATGTTTGGGTGGTCTGAACTATGTTTAAATGAAAGATCCTGCTTAAAGCTTTATGACTCATAATTACGACTTGCAATTCTTGGTATGATGATACCAAATCAGACAATGCCATAACAGACTCACTCTAAAACAGAAATCAGACTTTATCAGATTTTTATGATTTAGACTTCAGAATGACTCATATTCAGAACAGGATAAAATTGGGCATAAAGAGATTTTAGGTGGTTCCCCGAAGAAGGCTTGAGTTCAGAAAACTCATTGCCTAAAACCGTGATTTGTCGATCTCGGCATATTATTATACGCTGGCCTAGCGCCCTGTGGCGTATCAGACTCAGACACTCCAACCCTTGCGGTACACTCAGGTTGGGGGCTTCCCCGCTGAGTCAATGGTAGATTCCATATAGCCCGTGGAATATCAGACTTGTAGGGGAGTGCCACCTAACTCAGAAGTATTATAAAGATCAAATTTTTTTTGATAATAATGAATTATGATTTTCAGAATAGTGCTCATGTGTTTTGTAATGATTTTTGCTTGATGTTTTGGTAAATTTCTCTCACCTACGTTATACTTATAATCATATTATTTTGGATTTCTTCGCATACCAGTACACTGTATTGACCCCTCCCTTCCAGGTTCTGAGGCACAGTTAGGGGGGCTGATAAACAGTGACAGAAGTGCAGAGTCCAGTTGGTGAGCCTTCTATACTTCAGAAGGCCTATCTATTTTTTTTTACATTTATCATAGTTATGGTTTTGGTCAACTGGGGTCCTTGTCCCAGTTTTCTGACAGTTGATATTTGATCATGTAGTAGAGATTTCCCAGACGGTTATCAGATGTTGTTAGATGGTTTTTGATTTTGACTTTCATTTTAAATTTATGTCAGACCTATGACCATGATTCCGTTGTTACATATATTTCCACATCTCCTTATTGTACATGAATGGTGTATGTGATTACAAGTTAGAAGGGCTCTCGGGCCTTCATGGTTCAGGATGTCCTTCACGGCCAGGGCCTTGATTCGGGTCGTGACAATGATAAAGGCTACCATAGACAATCTGTCGAGGGTATCGGCCACTACATTAGCCTTGCACGGATGATAGTGCAAGCTCATGCCATAATCTTTCAGCAACTCCAACCACCGCCTCTGCCTAAGATTCAACTCTCTCTATGAGAAAACATACTGCAAACTTTTGTGATTAGTGAATATATCAAAATGTACCCCATACAGATAATGACTCCATATCTTAAGCGCGAATACCAATGCTGCTAACTCAAAGTCATGGGTAGGATAATTCTCTTCATGCACCTTTCATTATCTAGATGCATAAGATACCACCTTACCATGCTACATAGGTACACACCTAAGTCCCACCCGGGATGCTTCACAGTACACAACAAAGCCCTCTATACCCTCAGGAAGGGTCAAAACTGGTGTGGTAGTCAACTTGTCTTTAAGTTTCTCAAAACTATTATCACAAAAGTCAGACCACAGAAATTTTGCTAAAAAAATTCTCATAAGAGTTAGACCACATAAATTTTGCTTTCTTCTAAGTCAATTTAGTAAGTGGAGCATCTATGGAGGAAAAATTCTCTACTAACCTTCTGTAATACCCTGCCAAACCCATGAAGCTGCGAATATCTGATTTCCTAACTAGTCTGTGTCTGTTATGGCATTTGTCTGAGTTGGTATCGTCATACCAAGACTTGCAAGTCCTATTTCTGAGCCATAATGTATTAAGCAAGAGCTTTCATTCAAAACATAGTTTAGACCACCAAAACATGTAATTTGCATTAAAGATGTCATGTTCCGAAACTCAAGTCAAATCCATGCAAAACTTTCATCAAACATATGGTGCTCATGTGCATTTTTGGCAAAACCATGCATTCTTTCATTACATGCATATTCAACATTCACAACCCTATCTTTCGTGTTCAAAACATTGTATATTACGTGAAACATGGAAAAATTTACATTAAGAGAGAGGTTTCATGAAAATCATGCTATAATTCTTATTTCAGGACAAACGCATATATATATATACATATAACTTTCAAATCACTTTGGGGGAAAGCCAAAAGGCCAAAACAATATCATTAAAGCTTCTGAAACATGAGTATGTACATGAATTCTAAAACCCAATCCTTAAAACATGATTTCTATGCCCATGAGATTTTAGGAAAACCCCGCGTACCTTATTCTCCACGAATTTTTGGTGTCTATCGAAGCCTACGTCGAGAGGATTCCGAATCTGTAATTTGTTTCACGAAGAAGTTTTGGAATGATCGGTCCTTCAAGCTTATTTTCTCAAACCCTAGTTTCTCCTTCTCTTAAGTTCTTGAAGGATTAGATTTTTGGGATTTTATAGGAGGCTTCAATGTTGTTAATAGGCCCAAATCCGTTTAGGAGTGGGTAAGGACGATTTTGGGTTTTGTAAGGACTAACTTGCACTTAAAGTAACTCAAAACGGAGTGTTTTCGTCACCTGAAACCATAACTATGCGCCGCCCTTTGCATTGCCTAAATTTACATAGGCGCCACCCTATGCATCGCCTCTATTTGCATAGGCGCCGCCCTATGCATCGCCTATATGTGCATAGGCGACACATTCAACTTTGAAAGGCCATAACGTCTTCACCGGGTGTCCGTTTTAGGCGAATTTGGTATCGTTGGAAAGCTTATTCAATTATCTACAATTTGGTATATAGCAGTCCACCCAGTTCATCAGATACAATGAGTTATGGTCAATAGAATTTGACACAAATTACAACATCCACTAAAACTTAATCGATCGAAATAGTTTTAACTCGTCCTTGAGTTGAAGGACTTCTATGGTCTAAATTCATGCTCAAATGGATTCACATACTACAAACTTGATTAACATGCCAAATTGGCATAGGATTTAAGGCTCTGGGATTATCAACTCATCAGAGTCATATTTTTTTATTCTAGCCCGAAATGCGGGGCGTTACATTATCTCCCCCTTGGGATCATTCGTCCTCGAATGATGGGTAGGAACTTGTTGAAGCCTTAAAGGTATGGAATAACGCAGGCACGACATGTCTTCTAATAAAGAATACACTGAAACATGACCATATGGATGGAACTACTGATATTCTGAATTCTTATATCGGACATGCATATCTGATGCATGGAATACACGACTGGAGATACTCATAAGCTGAGTTCTCATAATGAACATGCATACCTAATGTATGGATTTGTTATTGAGTTGTTCTCATGAACGCAGAACCGAATACACAGATAAGCTGAGCTTTTTCTATGGGACATGCATTTCTGATGCATATCTGACTGAACTGACGTGTGAACGTATGACCGAATACACAATGATAACTGGTGTGGAGCTTGAAATAAAAATCTATGCATGCAACTGAATGGGGTATCTACCCCTTGGGACCCTATGTCCCTCTATGAATGCTCAATTCACGAAGATGCTCAGAAAACTGAGGCAATGCACTAGGCACCTACAAATTTAATCATATCTGAACATCTGGAATCTAAAACGAGCACATGATGCATGAATTAACCTATACTCGCAAATACTAGTATACTCTATCTTGGAATAGTAACATATCTGAGATTTTGGGTAGCATGATTGAATGAAAAGATGAGAAAACAAGTCATACGAATCTGACGGCTAAACTGATTTGCTGGCCACATAGACTGAACTACACTAGAGGCTTATACTCAATCTGGAGTATCTTATAAAAACTCTTCCTTACGAAGTCCTGGTAGCATTAGATAGAAAAATATTTGGGCATGAGTCACACTAGACATCCGACTATGGGATCCCAACATTGACACTGTTCGATAGTATGGAACATAGGCATATATCTCATAAACTAGGGTAGAATTTTCAGGCCTTAGTCAATGCGACTTCTTACTTTCAAGCTTAGCACACTTCTCGAGTATCCCTTAACTATACTATTCCCTATAAATATCATATTCATTCAATTCAGCTTAAAATTCTCATATGAGCATTGACAAATTTTTTTCTACTAATGTCTAAAATAGCTTCATCCTTACACCGCGATCAAGCCTAACTCTAAGTCACAAAAATACAACATGCTACACTACGCTATTATTCTAAACCATATGACGCCACCTTCTATATCTCTTTTAAAGATCGCATCCTAAGCATAACATGTCTTACCACTTCAATGACGACTCTGAACTCTTAATATGAAGTCGCTAATGCATATTGCGACCTTCCACTACAATCCCAAAACGTCATTCAAGCCTAATTTATAACCGCATGTTAACTTCAAGGCAAACACCCATAAATACATACTTCACATAGTTTCTAAACTATTATCAATATAACTCCCACGCTCTATCCTAAAAACATACCCACACAAACTTTTCCACTAAACATCACATGTATCAAAGATTGGCCCAAAACCTCACTTCATACTTATGGCCTTATCTAAACAAACGTACTATGATCTTCCATCAACAAGAACATTTACATCATCACCACTATCATTGCATAGGGAGGCCACTAAAAGGTTAAAACATAAGACCCTGAAGCATGAGAAGATTTTTATATGGGACTGAACACACTATAAAGAGTGAGTACATGTGTCATGAGTTGCATGACCTCAACTAGAGTTCCTAACATAAGGAATGCAATTCCGACTACTTGAATGAAGTAGAACTCATTATATTGGAAATGGAAGAGTACGTGACTCTCTATCATATACAGGAATCACGAACTATGATCACGGAACTAAAACGTAAAGCTTGAGTAGGCATTGGGATCACTGAAAAATACTAACATAGGAATGGGTTGAGTCTCACTCTCACTTTCTGACGTTCTCTGTCGTCATGACATCACTACTAGAATCTGAGAACCTGACTTGGTTATTCATTCTATCATCTCCCCCTTAGCTTCAAACCATCATCTTAAGTTGTGGGAGATACCGTATTAGACTTTAAACTTAACTGCACTCTGGGGTATGAAAAACGACAATACACGTAATCAATATAAATTGACCCTAATGACTACATCTGGAAGTGGAAAAACCTACTACAAATACCGCCTTCTGAGACTAACTCTATCATTCTGTAACCCCAATAGTCATCATCTATTACTCGAACACTTACTAACTTCGAATCTTCATGAGCATCCCCAAAGTTGAAGCGCACACCCTCTAGTACCTCTACTCTTATTTCTATTAGCACAACTTTCAAGGCACTCGCCACATATCAACTCAACGGTACCACTAGTCACACACAACATGTAGTAGCATTAGAATAAATACCGTTGTTTTAAACCACCCTGGGCATACTTCTACATCATACATACACCGTCATACTTCATTATGAAATCAAATAAACTTAGGCACTCGGATAGACTGTTTTAAGCCTATAGATCACTTCCCAATAACTAGTATCATTAGTCAAGAAACCTTCACTTTCACCTTCATGGCCATCAACTGTTCAAACTTAATATAGTGCAATGCATGATTTACAACCCAACCTTACACAAAATTTTTACTTGGAAACTATGAAATAAACATCACGAAACACTAGTGCACTAGAACTTCATATCCACAATAATCGATCATGACCTAACGGTTTTCCTTATCATAATCCATCAGCATGTACTATTTCAGCACATCAAGCCTACTAATTTAATCCCACAAAACATGCATCATCAAACTCGTGCCACTATTTACCACCACACCATTTCAATTCAAGCCTATAGTTTTGTATCAATCATTTACCACCAATGGAGAATGCAACATAATATAAATATACTAATCCATCATATTGGGATATTCTACCCAAATATCTCAAAAATCTACTACATACCTTCTCACAAGTAGCACTAGTTTACAACTACCAATGAAAAGAGGGTCAAGGGGGTTAAAGCCTCATAATAGACATGGTCAACCTTATCCTTATATTATAACCCCGTACAATCGTATCTACTTATACTTCTTTCTCACATCACAATTACTTACCCAAGCGTACATTTACACTACCTTCAAAATCCACAACAACCATGAGTCTATACATATATTCAACCAACACAAGAACCACACGTTGAGTGACAAATTGTTTGTGAATCGAAAGAGCCCCACACGGCTTCACTAGACTTTTTGGTTTCACCAACACGATGATAAAATATTTTCAAGAGATAGAAGCTTGTCACACAACATTCCATAATCTAAGGATACACATCTTACTCCGTAAGAATAAAAATCTGAGTTAAACGCTTCCCTCACAGACTACCATACAATCCACACATGCTACTAGCTACCACATTAGTCTATCACCATAAGGGGTAAATCACCCTCACTCTCACTTCTAACTTTGTGAATTTACATCACCAACTTCTTGGTCTAATTTCATTACCAATAGGTCATGAAAACAAAACTTTGACTCATACTACTATTTGGGTGGAAATACAGTTCCAACATTCTACTACACATCATCCCCCCTTAAGCAAGACATTTGTAACATAAATTTGAAGGGGACAAAATGCAATTAATACCTCAAGCTGAAAAGCACGATTCCATCAGGATCAATGTTTACATCGGAATCAATACACATTGAAGCACTAACGGATTCTTAGTCCTTGCACAAATTTTAACTCTTATATGGTTCAATCAGAAAGTACCGTACCATTTAGATTCTAAACATCTGTACTTGAATCACCTTAATAATGAGACATATCTGAGGACATTAGAGTAAGGAAAGAATGTGGGATGACTTTTTACTTTCGTATGGGCGACACCATAGAACGAATTAGAGTATGAAAGAGGATCATTCTGACTCTATTGCACGAACTAGAACGTTAAGAAAAAGAGACATTCCTAAACGCCTAGTAGCCTCCTGCTTATAAGTGTGGCGCGCTACACACCCATAAACAAGACTCTACCCGACGTGATTTCGCAGACACCCTGGGACCATGAACCGTGCTCTTATACCAAGTTTGTCACGACCCGAGCCTAGGCCCTAGCCGTGATGAGCATCCTGAACCATGAAGGCCCGGAACACCCATTCTCTATCTGGTTATCATGCACAACATTCATAATCATAATAAAATTTGTAATTGAAACTGAGTACGGAAAACATGGTCAAGTCCTGCAATATTTCTGAATAATACTATCTGACATCAGTCTGCGAAATCTCTACTAGGAACATAAACATTTGTCTGAAAAGAAGTTGGAACAACGCCCCCAGTAAACCAAAAACATAATAAATAAGATAGTGTCTGACATAATTAGGCCTTCCGAATAATAGAAGGCTCACCACTGTGAGATCAAGTCTGCAAACCCAAGAATGTCTACTGAGTAGCTGGACCCCTAGACTGTGCCTCAGGACCTGGAAGGAGGGGGGTCAGCACAAAAGTACTGGCACGCAAAGCAATCCAAAAGTAGTATAATGGAACATACATATATATATATATATATATTAAAGGAAAGAAATTTTTCACCAAGACATCATGTATAAAACTTTTTCTGAAAAACACATGGGCACTTTCTGAAAACATGCAACCTGTCTGTTCATTTCAAATCATGATCTGTGTTTTACTTCTGAGTTAGGTGGTATTCCCCTACAAGTCTGAATATTCCACGGGCTGTATGGAATCCGCCATTGACTCGGCGGGGAAGCCCCCAACCCAAGTGTGCCGCAAGGGTTGGAGTGTCTGAGTCTGATACGCCACAGGACATTTAAGTCAGCGCATAATAATATACCCGGGTCGGCAAACCACGGTTTTAGGAAAAGAGTTGTCTGAAACTCCCGCCTTCTTCAGGGAACCACCTAAGCTCTCTTTATGCCCTATTTTAGCCTTTTCTGAACATGTATCATTCTGAAATTTCTAAATCATGAGAGTCTGATAAAAATCTGATTTCTGAACTAGTCTGTGTCTGTTATGGCATTTGTCTGAGTTGGTATCGTCATACCAAGACTTGCAAGTCCTATTTCTGAGCCATAATGTATTAAGCAAGATCTTTCATTCAAAACATAGTTTAGACCACCAAAACATGTAATTTGCATTAAAGATGTCATGTTCTGAAACTCAAGTCAAATCCATGCAAAACATTAATCAAACATATGGTGGTCATGTGCATTTTTGGCAAAACCGTGCATTCTTTCATTACATGCATATTCAACATTCACAACCCTCTCTTTCGTGTTCAAAACATTGTATATTACGTGAAACATGGAAAAATTTACATTAAGAGAGAGGTTTCATGAAAATCATGCTCTAAATTCATATTTCAGGACAAACGCATATATATATATATACATATAACTTTCAAATCACTTTGGGGGAAAGCCAAAAGGCCAAAACAATATCATTAAAGCTTCTGAAACATGAGTATGTACATGAATTCGAAAAACCCAATTCTTAAAACATGATTTCTATGCCCATGAGATTTTAGGAAAACCCTGCGTACACTATTCTCCACGAATTTTTGGTGTCTATCGAAGCCTACGTCGAGAGGATTCCGAATCTGTAATTTGTTTCACGAAGAAGTTTCGGAATGATCGGTCCTTCAAGCTTATTTTCTCAAACCCTAGTTGCTCCTTCTCTTAAGTTCTTGAAGGATTAGATTTTTGGGATTTTATAGGAGGCTTCAATGTTGTTAATAGGCCCAAATCCGTTTAGGAGTGGGTAAGGACGATTTTGGATTTTGTAAGGACTAACTTGCACTTAAAGTAACTCAAAACGGAGTGTTTTCGTCACCTGAAACCATAACTATGCGCCGCCCTTTGCATTGCCTAAATTTACATAGGAGCCGCCCTATGCATCGCCTATATTTGCATAGGCGCCGCCCTATGCATCGCCTATATGTGCATAGGCGACACATTCAACTTTGAAAGGCCATAACTTCTTCACCGGGTGTCCGTTTTAGGCGAATTTGGTATCGTTGGAAATCTTATTCAATTATCTACAATTTGGTATATAGTAGGCCACCTAGTGCATCATATACAATGAGTTATGGTCAATAGAATTTGACACAAATTACAACGTACACTAAAACTTAATCGATCGAAATAGTTTTAACTCGTCCTTGAGTTGAAGGACTTCTATGGTCTAAATTCATGCTCAAATGGATTCACATACTACAAACTTGATTAACATGCTAAATTGGCATAGGATTTAAGGCTCTGGGATTATCAACGCATCAGAGTCATATTTTTTTATTCTAGCCCGAAATGCGGGGTGTTACAGCTTACCAACTGCAAGTCTCAGACACACCAACCTACTGCTTAGCGGGACCCCGAGATTGTGCCTCAGATCCTAAAATGTAGGGGGTCAATAGAGATGTACTAGTACATAGAATAGTCGAAAAACAAAATACATATTTCATATAACATATGTGAGAGCATTTTACAAAACATTTAAGTTAAAATTCATGGGCATAATTTAGTGATCTTCAAAACATTTCTTGGAAATCCTGACTCACTCTTCATTTTACTTCTGAGCTAGATGCTACACCTTACATTCTATAATTCCATGGGGTATATGGAATCCACCCTTGACTCGGAAGCCAATCCCCTAAACCAAGTTTGCCACAACGATTGGGGTTATCAGTAATGAAGACACACAAGATCACAAAATAGGGTGCCATAATCCCAATCAAATCAACATGTCATGGTAGTGCACAGGATCACAAAGCAGGGCTCATAATCATAGTGCCTATTTGGGACGGCATGAATAAAGGTACACAAGATCATAAAGTAGGGTAACATAATCTTGTGTCAGCAAATCACGGTTTCAAGCGTGGAGTCTTTAAACTCGTGCTTTTTTCGGGTAACCATCTAACTCTCTATATGCTTAGTTTTTAGCCTCTTATAAGAAATCATACATCATGCTAAAAAAATATTCTTTTCTTAATCTTTCAAGGGCAATTCACAATGGGGTATCGTCATACCCCGACTTGCAAGTCTTTTACATCACATCATTCCACGACCCTTCTCATCCAAATTATTCAAATGACCATCCAAAAGAATTCAATTCATTCAACACATGCATATTGGTTATCAAAGATTTATTTATAAAATAGCCCCAACTTTTATTAAACATAATTCTTATGATCAAAAGAGGGCTCTTAAATCATGCTCTCAACAATTTACAATTCATCTCATATCAATTACACAACATGATTATAGGATAAAGGGGTTCGGAAATTATATTCAAAACCATCGTTCAACGTTCAAGGCTCATATACACAAAATCATCAATCAAAATTGTAGAAAAGGAAAACCCATGATCCTTTGATGTTGTTTGCAAATTATTTTAATAATGTACGCTCTTTTAAACTAAAATCCCAACTCATTCCATATACATGCTTAAGTAACTTGAAAGTTTATTAAAACTCATAAAAACACATGCCCATGAGATTAGGACAGCCCTACTTACCTTAGATTACTTAGTTCGGAGAATGAAACTCGAATCTTGACTAATTCTTTTGAAAACTTGAACTTAAAGATTGAAATTTTGATCTTTGGGGAAGGGTTAGGGTTTTGGTTATGAGTAAATCTAATCACTTTTGTGCATATAATGCCCTACAAATGTTTTCATCTTCTATTTTCATGACTTGGGGCTACAGGGAAAAGACGCGACTGCGCCTCAAATTTAAAATTTGCAACTGAAACTTGAATTTTGGCCTTACCGCGACGCGCCAAGTGTGCCAGCGCTAAAGTCACTGCGACGCACTTCTATCGCGGTGACCTACTATTTTGGTAACCCAAACACGCCTTACACCTCATACGAAAAATTTAAAACTCCCCTGAGACATCCTCTTTACACCCCTGAACATGAATCAACAAAAAAATCTATGTCTAGGGGTCGAGAAGGTCAATTTAGAAATCGTTGAAGTTAAGGGCTCAAAATATGACTAAGTCCTTTTTAACACTTAGAGAAATTTCAGTTTGTAAGTCCGCTATGCATGCTACTATGTGTGTTATTAAGTCAAGAATGCTACGGGGTGTTACAATTCAACTGCATAAAACAGGATGACCTAGTGCCATTTTACAGGCTTACAACTTAACAACTAAACCTAAGAAATAGGAAATAAAGATAGTGGTGAAGAAGGGGTAAAACACTGCTAACAATGTACTAACTAATTTGCTAAAACAGTAAATTGAAAAAAATACCGAAATTGACTAAGTAAAACTGATTTCCACTTAATAATAAAAAAAGGGACCATTACAAAACTCTGCGCATTATTGATGAATTAGTCAACACTCCCCCTTTCTTCAAAATCACATTTTCTCATTGTATCTTGAAGAAGTCATGCTTGTTGTGCGGAAGCAATTTCATAAGAACATCAACAACCTGATCATTTGTACCACAAAATTTCAATGAGATTATTCCACCAACAACTAGATCGCGAATGAAGTGATAGAGGATGTCGATTTTCTTCGTCCTACTGTGAAATGCAGGACTTTTTGTCATAGCAATCGTTGCCTTATTGTTACACCATATTTCAATTGGACCAATCTGCCCTTGTTGAAGATCCACTAACAATTTCCTTAACCAAATAGCTTGGAAACCGGTGAAAGTTGCAGCCATGTATTGTGCTTCCGAAGATGACTAGGAGTTTGTATCTTTCTTCCTTGAACTCCATGAGATTGCTCCAGAACCAAGACTAAAGACATTCCCAGATGTGCTCCTACAATTTTCCAAGCTACTTGCCCAATCACTATAAGTAAAACCAATTAATCTAAAATCTGATACTTTTGAGTACCAAATTCCGTAACTTATAGTGCCAGCAACATATCACAATATCCTTTTGGCTGCATCCAGGTGTTCCTTTGAAGAACTATGCATGAACCTTGAAATCAAATTGACAGAAAATACTATATCGGGCCTTGTGTGTGATAAGTAGTTTAGACAACCAACCAAGCTTCTAAAAGAAGAAGCATTTGTTGTGCCTGTAGTATCATCAAGTACAAGTTTCTCATTCATATTCATGGGAATGGGAGATTGATTACAATTCAGCATACTAAACTTCTGTAAAAGTTCAGTAGAATATTTTCTTTACGAAATAAAGATTCCATTCGAACCTTGTTTCACCTCAAGCCCAAGAAATAATGCATCATACCCAAGTCAGACATTTCAAATTTACCCATTATGCAACTCTTAAATTCAGAAACAATAGATTCACAAGAGCCCATATATATAATATCATCGACATAAAGAAAAACAACTAGAAAATCACTATTAACTCCCTTCTTCACATAAAGTGTGGGTTCATTCTCACTTCTTCTGAACTGCTGCTCTTGAAAAGAGGTATCAATTTTTCTATACCATTCCTGTGGAGCTTGCTTTAGACCATACAATGCCTTTTTCAGTCTGTATGCTTTGCTCTTCCCTTCATTAGAGATGAAGCATTCAGGTTGAGATATGTATACTTCTTCATATAAGTTTCCATTTAGGAACGCAGACTTAACATCAAATTGGTACACAGACCAACCAAGTTGAGCAACCAAGGCTAGAGTAGTTCTAACCGTTCCAAAGCGAGCTACCGGTGAGAATGTCTCTTCAAAGTTGATGCCTTGTTTCTGGAAATATCCTTTTGAAACAAGTCGAGCTTTATGTCTTTTCACACATCCATCCGCATTGAACTTCACTTTGAAAATCCAATTTTCCCGATAACATTCATCCCTTCAGGAAAATCAACCAACTCCCAGGATTGGTTATTCTTAATGGACACTATCTCTTCAATCATTACATTCTACCACTCAGGTCCCTTTGTAGCTTTTCCATAACATGTTTATTCAGTAGCTAACAAGGAAAAACTATAAGATGCATAAATATCTTCCAGCGACCGAAATTTATAGGTGGCGTTTCGCTTGATGACGCCAAAGATGCAGAGTGGGAGCGTGTTGTATTAGAATTGTTTCTTCTAATGCCATGAGAAAATGATTAGTACCACTGCTAGAAGAAGAGGAAGGATCAAAACCTGTAGATTCAAGAATTGTTGTATGCTCTCCTTCTAATTGGACCGGAATATGGATTACTGAATATTCTTTCTTGCCATTCCACTCCCAGGATGCTTCTTCATTTAAAACAACATTCCTATTGATAATCACTTTTCCACTGGTAGGATTATATAGTCTATATGGTTTGGATTGAGGACTATAACCAATGAAAATTCATTTATCTGATTTTTCATCTAGTTTAGAATCTACATTAACCAAAGCATGAGCTATACAACAAAACACTTTCAAGTGTCTTACTCGTGGTTTTCGTCCCGTGGATGCTTCATATGGAGTTCGATCCAAAACAACTTTTGTTGGAGAAATGTTCAGGAGGTACACAGCTGCAGCCACTGCTTCTCCCCAAAGTGAACTAGAAGTCCCCTTTCATTAAGTAGGCTTCTGGTCATCTCAACCGCTGTGCAATTTTTTTCGCTCGGCGACTGCATTTTGTGGCGGCGAGCACGGTGTTGTAAGATCTTTGTGAATTCCATTATCATCACAAAATAAATTAAAATTATTACATAAAAATTCACCACCATGATCTGTGATAAGAGCTTTTATGTTGTAGCTTGATTGCTTCTCCACGAGGGCCTTGAATTTCCTGAAATTCACAAATGCTTCAGATTTGAACTTGAGAAAGTAAGCCCAACTCATGTGGCTATAGTCATCAGGAAACAAAAGAAAGTCCCATGTAATGACTCAGTTTTCATCGGCTCACACAAGTCAGCGTGTATAATCTCAAGACAACTACTAGACCTCCAAGATTTTCCTACTGAGAAGGATTTTCTACCTTGTTTTCCGAATATGCACCATTCACATAGTTCAAGTTTACCCACTTTTGGTAAACCAATCACCATGTTCTTTCTAGTCAATAATTTTGAAGATGCCAAAGTTGAGTTTTATTAACACCTTTAGCAACTAACGTATTTTTGACAATATTTGAAACATTAAGGGGAAACATATTGTTCTGAGTCATAGGCACAATTGCAGCAGTCTTGACCAGATTTTTTGTCATTAACAATGCTTGAATCATTATGAAACAGAACAGAGTAACCATTAACCATCAATTGTCCAACACTTGGAAAATTGTAAGCCAAACTAGGAACAAATTACACATCATAGATAAGTTTAGAATTACCCTGCGTTGTTTTGATGGCTATGGAATCCCTACCTTCAACTCATACTTGCTTGTCATCACTAAGTTGAACTTCACTTTTTATCGACTCATCAAGATCTCTAAATAGAGACTTTGTACCATACATATGATTCGAGCATCCGCTATGAATAATCCAAACACCACCAGAATTGTCAGTAATTCGAGTATGAGCTATGAAAAAATTACTTTCATCCTCAAATTTCTTAGAGAGATTGGCATGCTTCTGTTCATCTCTTTGCTTGGTCCAACAATATGCTTCGGTGTGGCCAGACTTCTTGAAATACCAGCATTGCAAGTCACTCTTGGGCTGATGTGACTCAATAAATTGTCCTCTACCTCTACTGCAGGCTCGACCTCGGCCACGAAATCCGCCTCTTCCTCTACCTCTACTGCAGCCTCGACCTCGGCCACGAAATCCGCCTCTTCCTCTACCTCTACCAGGAAAATTTGAGGATTTTTCTCTAGAGAAAGAAGACTCCTCTTTCACCTAGAATGCTTTTTATTCAACCTTCGTATAACACCTGTTTAGTCTATCTTCATGAGCTAACAAAGAACCCATTAATTCATCAAACGTACAGTCAGATAAGTTCTTCGATTCTTCAATAGCGGCAACCACATGCTCAAACTTACTAGTTAAAGACCTCAAAACCTTTGCTACAACAATGTCATCCATAATTTTTTTCTCCATAAGACTTCATTGAATTAACAATTACAGAGACTCAAGACATATAGTGTTGCATGGATTCACCCTTTTTCATGCTTAGAGTTTCAAAATCACGACGTAAAGTTTGAAATTTAAATTCAATTATCTTCGTATCTCCCATATACTCCTGCTGCAAAATTTCCCAAGTATAATTGGATGACTCTGATGCTGAAACTCAAGGAAAGATATCACCATGAAGGGCTTGTTGAATCAAGAACAACGCCTTCGAATCCTTCCTATAGTTTTCCCGGAGTTGTTGTGCGTGGCCTTCATTCGGATCTAGAAATCCATTCTCCACCAAGTCCCATAGCTCTTGAGAGTTTAAAAGAGTCTTCATCTTAAGACTCCAAAACTGATAATTCACCCCTTTAAAGATTGGAAGAGGCTGAGAATTTGAATTGATGTTCACTACCATTTTTTTTCATATCTAAAGATGATGGATTTCTCTCTTATGTTTTACAATATTTGTTTCTCACCCTCTCGCTGGCTCCCAGGTGAAGAAACCTGGCTTCTCTGATACCAAAAATTGTTGGAAGAAAGAAGAGTAAAAGATGCAGTCAAAGTGATGAGAAAAGAAAGACTCGTACTAATTTTTTACTTCTCCATTTAACTGCATAAAACTAGATGACCAGTGCCATTTTATAGGCTTACAACTTAACAACTAAACCTAAAAAATATGAACTAAAGATAGTGGTGAAGCATGGGTAAAACACTGCTACATGCCCACTAATTTTCTAAAACAGTAAATAGAAAAAAAATACAGAAATTGACTTAGCAAAACTTAATACTAAAAAACAGGACCATAACAAGACTCAGCACATTATTGAAGAATTAGTCAATAATTACTATTACTTTCAATCATCTTGATGATCAATGAGGAAACAAAGTTAAGAAGTTAAGCATCAATTTAAGATATCTTTCATGATGCAATTAACAATGAATAACTCATGGAACACATGTGTTCCAAAACTAATACTTTGATAAGCAAGACCATCTTATAAGCATGAGAATTAATCTAGAAAAACAAATGTTTTGAAAAACTACTCTTTTGGACTATCTTACATAAGCTATACTAACGTTTTGATACACAGAAGCCAAATAATAAAAGAGGTAGTGAATATAAATCAGACTATTTCAGGTGAAAGGATCATTGTTTTTTAGACAAGTGTTGATGAAACGGTTATATGTGGAGAGTAAAAAACTTTGGCTTGTTCTTTCATAGCAAAACAAAGAAAATATTAGTTAAGGCAATGTGGACTATGCAGAACTCTTATAAGCAATCAAACGTTGAGGATTTTTTGCTAACGTTTGGCCCTTCAATTACATTCTCGTGACAAAAATAGATTAGTTTTTGCTAGATGAGAGGGATAACTTGGATTATAAGAACCTCTTCTCCCCTTCAAAGAGCAAAAAGTGTGGGTGCTAATAAGGGGGGTAGTTTTTTTTTCTTTTTTCGGGAGGGGCTATATTTTCTAATTATGATTGAGTTTCTGAAGTGATCACCAGTCTGAAGTTTGAAACAAAACCATTTATAAGCAAGAGAATCAGTCTAGGAAAACAATGTTTTGCGAAACTTCACTTCGGAAAATAGTTTTGGACTATCCTAAATAAGTTATAACAAAGTTTTGATCCTGAGAATGGGCTGCAGTTTTTGAACTACATTACAATGCAAGAATTTACAAGTTGACTGTCAAAACTATATCTCCTTCTCTTTATCTTCTGCCAGTCGGTTACCTTTTGTAGGAAACTGATGTGATCATCATTCTTTCTTGATAATCCTTTAGTTCCTTCTGGTACCTTTCCTTTGCTTTAACCCCATAGTTTTGATAGGCAAGTATGCATAGACTAACAATCATTATCAAACTCTCTCAGTGTCACTATACAATCTAATTTTTGTTTTATTGCTTGAGTTTGATGAACCCAAACAAGATGGACCGACTTATGAATATTTACTATCCATGTTGCTCATTGAAATACCACGGTTCAATAATACGTAATAATTAGTTTATTATCCTAAATTTATGATGAATCTTCATAGTACAGGAAATACTAAATGATTGATTTGAGTATGTTTACCAGTTTTTCCTTAGGAGAAAGATTGTTCGAAGATTCTCCAATCATTTTTGTGAATTCCCTCTTTTTATATGGATAAAGAGATTTGAGCATGGCATGTTTTTCCGCAAAGAAGAAGTTGTATCCACTCCTATTAGCTTTTGGGCGATTAGGATCTCCATTTTTCCTCCTCCTCTTCCACCGCCCTGAATGGTGGTGAGGAGGTGGATTATAAGGTACAACTGCATTGCAATTTCTTGCAGCTATCTTTGAAGAAGATGATGGAGCTTGTTGGTGGGGATGGTAACGTACTCCACTAAGAACTTCAGATCCCTTTTTCATGGACATGAAATAGCCATAGTCAAATTTGGCATCAATTGTCCCTTCTGGTTGGAAACACCTTGACCCTAAATATACAAGAGAATATAGCAAAAAAACCAAGATGAGCAACTATTGAATAATGTAAAAAAAAAAAACAGATGCACGAAGCTTTCCACATTCATTCAAGGTAGTGTGGTTCGCACCTTAATGAGGTGTGATGCATGTAGCTAATCCTTAAGCAAATTTGTCATTGTGCAGGTGCTTTTTGGATGCATTTCGGTATTTAATAAAGCTAAAAATTATATCATTTTCAACACTCTTTGAACACAATTTAAGCACGATTTAAGCACCATATCAGCACTATTTCAACACCATTTTCTCATATTTTCAGCACTGAATTGGCCAATTTTCGGTGCCAGTTCAGTTAAGATATTTTAATGTGTAAAAACTTAAGGAGTAATATTTTGATACATCTATTAAATTATAAAATATCTCAGATTCGTGACAAATGACATGTGATGGAAATATCGGTCTAGCCTAGTAGTAAAGATGGGAGATATGTGTGACAAATTACACAAATGATATCGCACATGGGAATAAATAGAAAAAAAAAACTAGCTAGCTAGTAGTAAAGGACAAAATCCTTGAACTAGTTTTTACTTATAAATTACAATTTGGTCAGATTACAATTTTGATTACTATTTTTAAATGTTTTCAATAATGCGTCAAAACTTAAGCAGTTATATATGTTGAAACGTATGCTAAAAGTATCTGGCCCTCATGTCATATTACGTGTGGCCGAAAGTTGCTCTTCTTGACGAGAATGAAGAAAGAGGAAGATCCATGTGAAAATTGAATATTTTTAGCCAAGTAATAACGCACAAATGTTATAGAATACCAAAGCAAATAGAAAAAAAAATCTGGCTTAGTATTAAATTAAAGATCAAGGTTCTCTACCAAACGAACCCTTAAGGAGTTATACGTTGGCACGTCAATTAAAACTTATCTCAATCTCATCCCTTAAGACACGTAACCGAAAGTATTCGTATAGTTATTTCTCGATGAGGACGGAGAGAGAAGAGACTCAGGAAGATCGACATGAAAATTGAATATTTCTAGCCTAATAATAACACACAAATATTATCGCAAACCAGACTAAAGGGAAAAAAAATCTGTCCTAGTAGTAATAGATCAAAATCCTGGAACTAGCGATTACGGATAAAGTGCAATTTGGTCAAATAACACTTCTGATTACCA
Source organism: Capsicum pubescens (assembly GCA_030864215.1). Taxonomy (NCBI): domain Eukaryota; kingdom Viridiplantae; phylum Streptophyta; class Magnoliopsida; order Solanales; family Solanaceae; genus Capsicum; species Capsicum pubescens. The sequence goes on along the minus strand of CM061549.1, from coordinate 32,998,524 downwards.
TTAGTAAATGCTATTTTAATAGATGTGTCAAAACTTAAGGAGTTATGTGTTAGACACATCTTCTAAAAATATCCTGACTTCATGCCATTAGCCATAAGACACGTGACAAAAATTATCTCATGTAGTTGCTCCTCGATAAAAATGGAGAAAGACTAACCAAGGTTGATCTATCTAGGTGAAAATTGATTTTCTCTAGCCTAGTAATAACGCACAAATACAATAACATTTTAACGACCTGAACAGAGGCCCTGGCCATGATGGACATCCCGAACCGTGAACGCCTGAGCGCCCCTTCTAACTTGCAATCATTTACACCATTCATATACTAAGAGGAAATGCAGAAATACATAACAAAATGGAATCATGGTCAACTTTTATTTCAAACTACTCAATACTGAAATGAGTTCATAAAGATCAAAAACACCTGACACTAGTCTGCGAAATCTCTACTAACTAAAAATAACCTTTGTCTGAAGACTGGGACAAGGCCCCCAGTCGGACCATGAATCAAATTAAAATAAAAATGACTTATACATTAGGCCTTCCGGAATAAGGGAGGCTCACCAACTGCAAATCTCTGACCAATCAATCAACGGCTTAGCGGGTCCCAGGGACTGAGCCTAAGATCCTGAAATATAGAGGTCAATACATATGTACTGGTAAACAGAGCAATCCAAAATAATGTATATACATATAACATAAGTGAGAGAAATTCATAAAACGTTTTACATATAATGTATGAAAACACATGGGCACACTTCAAAGACTTTGAAACATTTCTTTGAAATCATGAACCACTCTTTAAGTTACTTCTGAGATAGATGGTACACCCTACAGTCTGTAATTCCACAAGCTATATGGAACCCACCCTTGACTCAGCGACCAAGCCCCGAATCCATCTTTTCCGCAAGGATTGGAGTACACCCACTACATGGATCTACCCACTAAGACCAGCCAATTCAATCATTCTCACTAAGATTCTCGCCACATAACTTCTTTTTAACTATCTAACGTAATGAAAGTTCATCTCCTTCTTCCCCCTTCTCCTATAGCCTTAGCTCAAGAAGTCACATCAAAATTTTCATCTTCAAAAACATCTACTCCCCTACCTAACACACTACTACGCTTCCACAACCGCCATTATACTAACATATGGAGGGTCATTAAGGAACCCGAGCATAAGCATCATGAATGGAAGTAACATTATCTGACCATCGCTCATACTTATTGCACTACTCAAAGAGGGACAAGAGGTGAAGATATGATAGAATAGACACGAAGTGCGCCATATATCAAGTGTTTGGATCATAAGTAAAGAGTTGTTTGGCATAAACACAACACTAAATGATTTCCTTGGACAGACTGCAATGAGAAACATGGGTACCCATATTCTAAGATATATAGCATAAAGCAGGAATATATGTAGTTAACAACTAAGACAAAGATTGCCACTTGAAGAAATTATTCCTCATTTAAAGAACTAAATTTTCTCCATGAGTTAGCATAAACTTTATCACTTTGGCTAATCCCGACGTAAAATGAATCAGTAACATATGAAAACATAGTTTCTTAGAACCAAGCATGATTTGGGACACAGATTTATGGTTCATGAGCAACATAACATAGAGCTTGGATACTTGAAATATTGGATCATACAGGGAAATTATTGCTTCTAGTTTTGAGGTCTGGACATGACATGAGTTACATAGAGAGCTCAAACCTTAGACATAGGCAAGACTTGAATACATAAGACATTGGTAGATATCCAGTCAAACCAATGTAGGAGGAACTTGCATGAATAGGAATTGATTTTTATGATTCTTACTTGAAACTTGATACCACAAGAAAATTCGAGAACTGCTGCAATCTATCATCGCCCCCTTATATCAATGTCACACTCCTAAACTTGCTAACATAACCTCACAACAAAATCTATAGCCACAACTCTCAACACAAAAGAGACATCACCGTATACTTAAACTCTAAACTCTCCCTGATGAACTATACTCTGAAGGCCTCGCTTTCTGAAAAATGCTACTCTTAACTTTCGTTGGCCTGTATAGCCATCACTCTACAACTCCCACTCTGATGAGCGTACATATCCACACTCCTTATCACAAAGGGATATCAATATACACATGAACACAAACTCTCCTTAATAAATATATAATGATACTAAATTCTTTCAAGAACCTCCCCATTCCAAGGAGACTAAATCGTAATTTCCTCCAATCCCCAAGGTCATTAACTTACAACTACCATCATCATAGGAATAGACACCCCTACTTCTAAACACTTAACACTCCAATTTCAATTCCTTAGAATGCTAGCTTTACAGCTCTAATCACACAACTTACAACTTAACCAAATTTGTGAAACTATACTAAAGGCACATATTGCCTACCTATATATCATCAATTCAATTCTAAAGAACACCATACAATAACTTCCCATACATTGCCATACTACAAGATTCAAGAATCGAATCTAGGTACACAAAACACTTATATACATTAAACTTTATTTAACACCCTGCTACCTGGGGTTCAACTTATTCCTTTATACTCACATTCTTAACCACTCAATGATACAACCACAATTCATCGCTTTAACACTAGTCCTCATGTACACATATATCTCATGATTACCACATAAACCTTTCATAAATTATCAACCTAGGCCATTTCACACATCACATCAAGACTGCAAATTAATTCCAACAAAACAAGCATCATTAATCTTAAACTACTACTCTTACCACCACACTTCACATCTAACGTTCAAGCCTATAGTCTACCGTCAATCATGTACCACCAATGAAATATGCCACATGCTATACTAATGCATCAAATTGGGAAATCAACCCAAAATACTTCATTTCACGTAGTTACTTCCTACAATAACATCCCCTACGTGACATTACTATTACACCTCAAATTCCACCACCTACATTCTCACATAGTACTCGTTTACAACTACTAAATAAAAGGCAATCAAAGGGGGTAAAGTCACATAATAGGGATAGTCGATCTTAACCTTATAATATAACCCATTTCAATCTTATCAAAATATTCTAATTTCTTACATCATACTTACTTACACATGAATGTATTCTCACTATCACCAAATTCTATAAATACCAATGAGTCTCTACCCATAATTTATTGACAAGTCTACCCCTTTCCATTCACAACCTATGAATAATTTCTACCACCACCATAACTATCCATTTTGAGATCTTTCCCTATTCTAAATAAATAATAACCATACCCTGACACTTCCTTCACAGCCTACCATACAATCTACAATTATTTCTACCACATTAGTCTATCACTATAACTTGGAAAAACTATCCCTCAATCAATGGTTATACAACTAAAACTATTTATTTACACAAAAGTATCCCTCTCTCTAACTTCTAACCTTGTGACTTCATGTTACCAACTTCTGGACCATCTCACTACCAATGGGTCATGACAATTTAACATATACAACTAATCAGGTTGAAATATAGTTCCAACATTCTACTATACATCATTTCCCTTATACATGGCATCTGCAAAAGGAATTTTAAAAGGGGACTGAATACACTTTGTACCTCAGGCTAGAAAGCACGATTTTGCCATGATAAAGGTATACACTCGAATTAATACACCTTGAATCACTAATGCACTCCTCTCAAGTCCTCGTTCTATCTCATAACTTTTACAGATATCTCAATCAGAGAGAACCACATCGCTAGGGAGCTAGACTCTTAGATATGTATCACCTCGAAAATGAGGCATGGCCCATTAAATTAGAAAAAGAAAGGTTATTGGATAACTTTCTTATGGACGACACTGTAGAATGAACTAGAGTATCAAAGAATAAGAAAAAACTCCTTAATTCCTAGTAGCCTCCTGATTATAAGTATGGTGCACAACACACCCATAAGCGAGACTCTACTAAACATAATTTCACAACAACCCTGAGACCATGAACCGTGATCTGATACATAGTTTTTCAAGACCCAAACTAAGGTCCTAGTCATGATGAGAATCCCGAAACATGAAGGCCTGGGCTCTCTTCTATATCTGTTAATCATGCACAATATTCACAATATATATGAGAAATGTTAAAATAAAAAAATGGAATCATGTTCATGCACAGAGTTAACTTAACAATACAGAATGAAATCAATAAGAGTCTAGAAAGCATCCATCTCAGTCTGTGAAGTCTTTAATACATCACAATATAATAACTTGTCTAAAACTGGGACAAGGCCCCAGTAGAACCCAAAACTAAAATGAAATAATAATATTCTAAAAACAGCCCTTCTTAAATAAAGAAGGCTCACCGACTGCACACCTCTGTCTGATAAATCTACGGCTTATCGGGACTTTTAGACTGAGCCTCAAACCCTAAAATTAAGGGTTCAATACAAACGAACTGATACGCAGAGCAATCCAAAATAATATGTTTACATATATATAACATAGATGAGAGCAAGACTAAAATATCATGCATGAAATGGTTAAAAACATATGGGCTATTTCAATGATCATAAAAAGATTTTGACAATGCAGTTCTAATCTTTGTATTACTTTTGAGTTAGGTGGTACACCCTACAATTCTACAACCACACGGGCTATATGGATTCCACCCTTGACTCGGCGGCCAAGCCCCCAACTAAAGTTTGCCACAAGAGTTAGAGTTTCTAATTTTGATTCTGATACGCCACAGGGCACTAGGCCAGCGTATAATCCCTCTTGGGGATATAATAACCCGCATTGGAAAAATACGGTTTTGGGCAATGAGTTTTTTGAAATTTTACCTTCTTCGGGTAACCACCTAACAGCTCTTGAGCCCATTTTTAACCTTTTCTGAACAATTATCATTCAAAACTCACATTTTGAAAATATAAGTGAAATCTGATTTCTATTATGTTCTGAATCTGTTATGGCATTATCGGTATTGGTTTCATACACCAAGACTTGCAAGTCATATTTTCAAGCCATATAATATCACAGTAAAGTCTCTTCTTTCAAGCATAAGATTTGGACCACCATACTTCTAATTATTTATAAAAATTCTTACTTCAAAACATTTATCAAATTATGCAAAGATCACTCTTTTCAATAATTCAACAAACATATGGTGGTCATGAAGTTTTTGACAAAATATGTTACTCTTTCACTATGTATCTTCAATATTTATCAACAAGTAAAATCACCCTCTCCTCAATTAAAAACCATAATCAAGTCATAAATAATAATTAAGAAATTTGTATCTTGCTTCTCTAAATGCAATTTAAATAGCTCATAACTTACGAAAACAAAAGCCTCAGTAACAAGAGAGGGGTTATATTTGTTCAAGCTCTCAATAAAACATTAAATCTCATTTTCATACATGCGTATATACGAGTACAAATCAATTTAGTGGAAAGGCCTCAAGACCAAAACAATAATATCATTTAAAGAGTTCTTAATGCATAATTACAAATGAAAATTCCAAAAACCCTTTTAAAATTCATCATCTTTATAACTTTAAACCTTATTCAATGTGTTTCCAACAAGACCATGTAGTTTAGGAAAACCCCACGTACCTTATATTACAATATTTAAAGAGTAGAACTCCAATCTTGATTCGTTCCTTGGAAATCTTGGGCTTAAGTTTGATTCATGATCTTGATGGAAATCCTAGTTTCTACCTTATTCTTGAGAGTTGAGAGTTTATAGATGTGTTTAAAACTGATAATGGTTAAGTAAATAATGTTTAGGGTGTAATTTAATTCATGGGAAAGGTTTCCGGAGTGAGGAAAAGACAAAGATACCCCTAAGGAAACCAGAAAAGTCACAGAATTACATCAGTTGACGACCAAGGTTGATGGGCCGTCACTCAAGTGATAGGCCATCTCCTAGGTCGTTAGTTTTGGGATGAATTTTACCATTTTTTGCCCTAGGATAACAACTAGGGATGATAGGCCATCACCTAGTTGATAGGTCGTCATCCTCATCGTCATATTTTGACAGACAAAGTAAAATTAGCATAACTTTCTACTTCGATATCAGAGTAAGGTGAAACTAGTTGTATTGGAAATAAGACTCAAAGACCTTTCATTTTAAATATAGTAGGCCCTTTAACTCATTATATACAAGAAGTTCTGATCGAAGAAAGTTGACCCAAGTTTAGATGTTCATCAAAACTAAATTGATAGAAGAGTTTTCAACTCGAGTTTGAGTTAGGGGACTTTTGTGACCTCAATCCATAGTAAAAGGTATTCACACACTATAGGATTGATCATCATATATATATTAACAAAGAATCAGTGGGTTCGGGTCTATATGCAAAAATTTAGCCCGAAAGTTTGGGGTGTTACATTACCCAAAGAAAGTACAAGTTGAATGACTCTATGCTAGAAATTGTGATTTTCCAACAGGTGATTATGGTACCCTGCTTTGTGATCTTGTGTACCTTGATTTATGTCATCTCAATTTTGGACTATGGTTTGGAGCCCTGCTTTTTATATTGTGTACTACCATGACATGTTGATTTGATTGGGCATTTTTGCACCCTGTTTTGTGATATTCTATGTTCCCCTTATAGATACTCCAATTCTTGCAAAAAACTTGGATTTAGGGCTTGGCCTCCGAGTCAAGGGTGGATTCCATATAGATTGTGGAATTACAAATTGTAGGGTTATCATCTAGCTCAGAAGTAACTTAAAGAGTGGTTCATGATTTCAAAGAAATGTTTAAAAGTCTTTGAAGTGCACCCATGTGTTTTCATTTACTACATGTAAAATATTTTATGAATTTCTATCACTTATGTTATATATAAATATATTATTTTGGATTGCTCTACATACTAGTACATTTATATTGACCCTTATATTTCAGGATCTTAGTCTCAATTTCGGGGACCCGCTAAGCTGTAGATTGATTGGTCAGAGATTTGCATTTGGTGAGCCTCCCATATTTTGGAAGGCCTAATGTATAAGTCATTGTTATTTTATTTTGATTCATTGTCTGACTGGGGGCCTTGTCCTAGTCTTCAGACAGAGGTTATTTTCAGTTAGTGGAGATTTCACAGACTAGTTAGATGTTCTTGATCTTTATGAACTCATTTCAGTATTGAGTAGTTTGAAAAAAAAGTTGATCATGATTTTGTTTTGTTATGTATTTTTGCATTTCCTCTTAGTATATGAATGGTTTATGTGATTGTAAGCTAGAAGGGGTGCTTGGGCCTTCACGGTTCGGGATGTCCATCACAGACAGGGCCTCGATTCGGGTCGTGAAAACCTTGGTATCAAAGCACGGTTTATGGTCCCAGGGAGTCTACGAAATTGTGTCTAGTAAGTCTTGTTCATGGGTTTGTTGTGCACCACACTTATAATCAGGTGGCTATCAGGTATTTAGGAGTTATTTCTTATTGTTTCATACTCTAGTACGTGCTATAGCATCGTCCATAAGAATGTTATCCAAATTCCTTACTTGCTCTAATTTCATAGGCTATGTATCATTATCGAGACAATACAATTCTATGAGTCTACCTCCCCTAACAATGTGGTTCTCTCTGATTGAGTTATCTATAAAGTTATGAGATGGCACAAGGACTTCAGAGGAGTCCATTAGTTCTTCAAGGTGGATTGATTTGAGTGTATACCTTTATCCGGATGAAATTGTTCTTTAGCTTAAGGTACGAAGTGTATTTAGTCCCTTTTTCAAAATACATGTTGCAAATGTCATGCATAAGGGTAATGATGTGTATCAGAATGTTGGAACTATATTTCTACCCGAGTAGTAGTATATCTTAAATTGTCATGACCTATTGGTAGTGCAATGGCCAAGAAGTTGGTGATGTGAAGTCACAAGGTTAGAAGTCAGAGTGAGGGTGACTTTTGTGTAAATAAATAGTTTTAGTTGAGAAATCATGGATTGAGAAGTGGGTTGCCATTGTATAATGATAGACTAATATGGTAACAATAATTGTAGACTGTATAGTAGTCTGTAAATGAAGTGGTTAGCTAAGAATAGTATTCATTCAAAATAAGGAAGAATCATAGAATGGATAGTTATGGTGGTTGTAGAAATCACGTATAGGTTGTGAATGGAAGGGAGTAGATTAGTCAATAAGTTATGTGTAGATACTTATTGGTGTATTTGGAATTTGAAGGTAGTGGGGGTGTATGTATAGGTAAGTAAATATGACGTGGGGAGGTAGAATGTGTTGATAAGATCGTAATAGGGTATATTATAAGAATAATATTGACAATCCTTATTATGTGACTTTACCCCTTTGATTGTCTTTTCTCTAGTAGTTGTAAACTAGTACTGCGTGTGAGAAGGTATGTAGTAAATTTAGAGGTGTTGTAGTAATGTCGTGGGGAGGATGAACTTATGGGTCATAGTTAAGTAAAGTAATAGACTTAGGTTGATATTTCTATTTGATGGCATAATATAATATGCGGCATGCTTCATTGGTGTTACGTGATTGGTGTTAGACAATAGAATTGAACTTAAGATGCGTAATATGGTGGTAAAAATAGTAGCTTCAGATTAATGATGTATGTCTTGTGGGAATGAATTAGTAGGCTTGATGTGAATTGCGAAATAGCCTAGGTTGATAATTTATGAAAAGTTTAAGTGGTAATTGTGAGATAATTATGTACATGAGGACTAGTATAAAAAATGATGGATTGTGGTTGAGTCATTAAGTTGATAAGTGCATAATTAGAAAAGAATAAGTTGAACCTTGAGGTAGAGTGTTTTTAGATAAGGCGTGATGTGTATGAGTGTCACAATACCTAGGTTTCATTCTCGAATTTTTTAGTATGGAGAAGTCTTGGGAGTTGTGTATACAATTATCTATAGTTGAATTGAGGAAAAATAAGTAGGCAATATGTGCCTTTGGTAGAGTTTTACAAATTTTATTATGTTGTATGTTATGTGATTAGCGATCTAATGTTAGAATGTTAAGTAATGGGGAATCAATTTTTATGTAATAAGGAGTGAGGATATGTATGCTCATGAGACTGTGAGTTGTAGGTTGATGGCTATAGAGGATAGAAAAAAAATTGAGAGTAGAATTCTTGGAAAGCAATGCCTTTAGAGTATAGTTAAAAAGGGGAAGCTCAGTGTTTATGTGTATGGTGATACCCCCATTATGTTGAGTATTGTTCTTGTAGATTTAATGAGAAGATATGTCGTCAAGTCTAGTATTGTGACTTTGATCTAAGGGGGAGATGATGGATTAAGGTAGTTCCCGAATTTTTTTGTGGTGTTAAGTTTCAAGTAAGAATCATGATAAATCAATCCCTATTCAAGAAAGATCCTCCAACATCAATTAGAATGGACATCTAACAATGTCTTATGTATTCAAGTTTTGTCTATATCTAAGGTTTGAGATCTCGATATAACTCATGTCATTTTCTGACCTCCAAACTAGAAGAAAAAATGTTCCTAAGTGATCCAATATTTCAAGTATCCAAGCTCTATGATATGTTTCTCATGAACCATAAATTTCTGTCCCAAATCATGCTTGGTTCTAGGGAACTATACTTTCATATGTTACCGATTCATTTTTATGTCTGGATTAGGCAAAGTGATAAAGTTGTGCAAACTCATGACTTTTTTGGCTCTGCAAATAAGAAGCGATAGCTTTGAGTAGAAGTCTGTGTCTCAATCGTTAACTTCATGAATTTCGAACTTATGTTATACGACTCGTAATGTAAGCACTTGTGTTTCCCGCTATGGTCTGTCCTAAGTACCCATGCTATGTTGTGATTATGCCAGAGCATCTCTCTACTTATGAGCCAGACACTTGATATATGAAGCACTTCATGTCTGTTCTATCATATCTTCATTTCATGTCCCTCCTTGAGTAGTGCAATAAGTATAAGTTATGGTCTAATAGTGTTACTTTCATTCCTGACATTTACGCTCGGGTCCCTCAATAACCCTCCATATGTTAGTATGATGGTGGTTGAGGAAGTGTGGTGATGTTTTAGGTAGGGGAGTAAATGTTCTTGAAGGTGAAATTTTTTGGATATGATTTCTTGATCTAAGGTTATAGGAGAAGAGGGAAGGAAGAGATGAAATTTTGTTGTGTGAAATAGCTTAAAATGATTAATGTGGTGAATATATTTGTGAGAGTGATGGAAATTGTTGGTTTTAGTGGGGAGATCCATGTAGTAGGTGTAGTAATGATTAGGCTTGAATGTTGTGATTGCTGAAAACACAAATCTATATGCTATGTGGTTAGTACACTCTAATTTAAAACCCAAGGGTCTTTGATGGTAGTGATAAGGTGAAGTAGTATTCATAAAGGGATGTAAAGTACAGGTTCCCGTAGCTTAAGATACCACCTTTTAACTCAGAGTTAGGATTCAACATACAAGTACAAAGTAGTGGGACTCAAATTCTTGTGGCTAGATGTGTGATTGGAGATTTGTTAGTTGGACAGTGTAAAGTATGATATTTATTGTTTTGGGTGTAGACGATTAGTGCCTCTAAGTTTAAGTCAATTCATGGTGCCTTGTAAGGTAGAGAATGCTTCTAATCCTATCTTCTGCGAAATCCTATTTCATTAATAGTATCAATGTAAATCAGGACTATGATCACCAAATAAACTCATACCTTAGGTTGTGATGATAATGAATCATGGAACTCATGTGCAAGATCATCCCTATGTAAAGTTTCATTACCTAATGTTTTATGCTTACATATTTTCCTATGACTTATCATGAAGCTCATTTGATGCCTTCGCATATTTGGTTGAGTAAAAATATTCAATACGATTCTACATTCATTATCCTACACTTTTAGAGCTTCAAAAAGTCCTTATCCATCATTTGTGGATGAATGATCCCAAGGGGGAGATAACGCAACACCCCGCACTTTTGGGCTAATGTTTAGACTGTCTTTTCTATGTGTATAGACCCGAAACCAATGATTCGTTGTTAATAAATGTGTGATGATCAATCCTATAGTGTGTGAATACCTTTAAATATGAATTGAGGTAAAAAAAAAAATCTCCTAACTTAAAAACGAGTTGAAAACTCTTCTATCGATTAAGTTTTGATGAAGGTCTCAACTTAGGTCAACTTCCATCGACCATAACTTCTTGTATATAACTAGTAGAGGGCCTAAACTATATCAAATTAAATCCCTTCAAATCTTCTTTCCAACGCCACTAACTGTTCGTCAATCCGAGTCCGGAGCAAAAAGTTATGAGTGTTTGAATGAGACATTGTCGAGACTATACAATGGGGCATGCGACACCCACTTAAGGCTATGCCATGAGCTATACGTCGCCCACCTTGGCTTGGGCCATGGGCTGTGCATCGCCCACCTTGGGAAGAACAATATAAAATCTCTGTTTTAGTGTTATTTAAGGGCAATACGGTCCTTTCACATCCCATAATAGTCTCTAAATATCTATTGACGAATTTCAACTCTAATGTATGTTATTTTTTCCTCAAAAACCCCTAATTCATCTTCTAAAACACAAGAGGAGAAAAACCAACTAGGGTTTGCACATTCAAGCTTAAGGGTTCAATCTTTCATGAATTCTTCATCAATTAAAGTACGTAGGGCTTTCCTAACTACATGGGCATGGTTAAATTTTTATATTAATGTTTTGAATGTTGAGAAATCATGTTTTCATGAAATGCTTGAATTACAACAAAAAGTAAGTATTTCAAATTCTTCATATGATATATGATTTTGGTCTTTAGGCCTTCCCCTAAATTAGATTTGTACTCTTATATAAGTATGTAAGTATTTTGAGTTCCAATGTTGAATTGAGAGCATGAACAAATCAAAATCTCTCTCTTGTGGTAAAGCCTCTTGTTTTCATATGTTATGAATTACTCAATTGCAAATTGAGAAGCATAATTAAAATGTCTTTACTATTTTGTAAGCCTTAATTTTGGATATGAACTGAAGATAGGGTGATTCTTGTTAATATAAATGAAAAGTGGTGATTCAAAGAGATTGCTTGTTTTGTTACAAAATACTTGACCACCACATGTTTGTTGAAATGTTGAAAAGAGAGAATCCTTGCATAGTTTGAAATATGTTTTGAAATATGAATCCTCTTGTACTGTTTAAATGACTTGGTGGTCTAAACATTGTTTGAGTTAAAGAGATATAATATGATAATATATGGCGTAGAGATATGACTTGCAAGTCTTGGTATGACGTTACCAAATGGATAAATGCCATAGAAGATTAAGAACAAACTTAAAATATAGATTTTTCTCAGGTTTTTAGATTTTGAATTCAGAAAGATGCATGTTTAGAAAAGGTTAAAAATGGGCTTAAAGATAGTTAGATGATTACCCGAAGAAAGTACGAGTTTAAAGACTCTATGCTAGAAACCGTGATTTGCCGATACAGGATTATGGTACCCTGCTTTGTGATCTTGTGTACCTTGATTCATGTCTTCCCAATTTTGGACTATGTTTAGGAGCCCTGCTTTATGATATTGTGCACTACCATGACATGTTGAATTGATTGGGTATTTTGGCACCCTGCTCTATGGGTTTGAGAATTGATTGAAAATACAAACCAATGCATTGTAGGGTTAGTAATCCTTGATTTAAAACTTGATTGTGTTTGACAGTAGTGATAAGGTGAAGTAAATCTTCTTAAGTGGATGTAGAATATGGAGTCCCATAGCTTAAACTATAACCTCTTTTCTCTGAGTTAGGCTTCAACATAGAAGTATTATATAGTGGGACTCAAGCTCTGGTGGTTATATGTGTGATGAAAGAATTGTAAGTTTGAAATGATGAGGTATATATGTAATTTATTGTTTGGGGCATATATGCGTAGTGGGTATAAGTGTAAGTCTATTCGTGGTATCATGTAAAATAGAGAATGATTCTATTCCTATCTCTTGTGAAATCTCATTTCATGATCGTACCGATGTGAATCAGGCTTGTTATCACCAAATAAACTCATACCATATGTTGTGATGATCATGATCCCTAGAATTCATATGCAAGGTCATCTCTATGTCAGTTCATATCCTCCCACTCTTCGTGTTTACATATTTACCTAGGGGTTATCATGAAGCTTGTTCACTTCCTTCAGATATTTTGTTAAAGAAATATATTTATTGCGATGTTACGTTCTTTATTCTACACTTTTAGAGTTTCAAGAAGTCCCTCCCATCATTCGGGGATGAATGATCCCAAGGGGGAGATAATGTAACACCCCGCACTTTCGGTCTAAAGTTTGAACCGTCCTTCCTATGCATATAGACCCAAACCCAATTATTCTTTGTTAATATATTTATGATTATCAATATTATAGTGTGTGAATACCTTTTACTATGAATTGAGGTCACAAAAGTCCCCTAACTCAAACTCGAGTAGAAAGTCTAAACTTGGGTCAAATTCCTTTGATAATAACTTCTTGTATATAATTAGTTAGAGGGACTAATATATATCAAATGAAATGTCTTTGAGTCTTCTTTCAAACGCAACTATTTTTACCTTAATCCGATATCGTAGTAGAAAGTTAGGCTCATTTTACTTCGAAGTGTCTGTCTTCCAAAATGTGATGACGAGGCTAGCGACCTATCAACTAGGTGATGACCTATCAGCCCTAGTTTTCAGACTAGGGAAGAAAATGGTAAAATTCATCCCAAAACCGGTGACCTAGGTTACGGCCTATCACCCGAGTGATGGCCCATCAACCTTAGTCGTCAACTGATGTAATTCTGTGATTTTTTTGGTTTCCTTAGGGGTATTTTTTTCTTTTTGTCACTCCAAAAACCTTTCCCACGAATTAAATTACACCCTGAACATTATTTACTCAACCATTATAAGTTTTAAACACATCTCAATCCTCTAACCTCTACAGAACAAGGTAGAAACTAGGGTTTCCTTCAAGGTCAAAAACCAAACTCTTAAGTCCAAGATTTCCAAGGATCGAATCAAGATTTGAGTTCTACCCTTTAAACCTTGTAATATAAGGTACGTGGGGATTTCCTAAACTACATGGGCTTGTTGAAAACACATTGAATAAGGTTTAAAGTATAAATATCATGAATTTATAAAGGGGTTTTGGAATTTGCATTTGTAATTATGCATTATGAACTCTTTAAATGATATTATAGTTTTGGTCTTGAGGCCTTTCCCCTAAATTGATTTGTACTCGTATATACGTATGTATGAAATTTAGATTTAATGTTTAATTGAGAGCATGAACAATTATAGCCCCTCTCTTGTTTCTAAGCCTTTTGTTTTCGTACGTTATGAGCTATTTAAATTGCATTTAGAGAAGCAAGATACAAATGTCTTGATTATTGTTTATGACTTGATTATGATTTTTAATAAAGGAGAGGGTGATTTTACTGGTTGATAAATATTGAAGATACATAGAGAAAGAGTTGCATATTTTGTCATAATCTTCATGACCACCACATGTTTGTTGAAATGTTGAAAAGATTGATCTTTGCATAATTTGGTATATGTTTTGAGTTATGAATTTTCGTAAATTGTTAGAAGTATGGTGGTCCAAACCTTATGCTTGAAATAAGAGACTTTACTATGATATTCTATGGCTCCGAAATATGACTTGCAAGTCTTGGTGTGATGACACCAACACAGCTAATTCCATAACAGATTAAAAACATAATAATAGTCGGATTTCACTTATATATTCAAAATGTGAGTTTTGAATGATGATTGTTTAGGAAAGGTTAAAAATGGTCTCAAGAGATGTTAGGTGGCTACCCGAAGAAGGCACGAGTTCAGAAAACTCATTGCCCAAAACTGTGTTTTGCCGATGCGGGTTATTGTATCCCCAAGAGTAATTACACGTTGTCCTAGTGCTTTGTGGCATATCAGAATCAGAAACTCCAACTCTTGCGGCAAACTTGGGTTGGAGGCTTGGCTGCTGAGTCAAGGTGTAATGCCCCGAATCTGGTACCTAGAACACCACATAGTTCACATCATCCCGAAGGACCATAATCTAACCCATGACTGATATCTGTACCTGTACACTGCATAATATACTGTATAAATGCAGAAATAAAGGCTGAAAGGCCATAAGGTTCAAAGATCTGAAAAAACATAACATCTGAAGATATGGTATATCAATACCCAACAACAAAAATAACTATCTGAAAATATTTGTCTGAAAGCCTCTAAACTATCTGAATAGGGAGTTGATGAGACATGTCCCCAACTAACTCCAACTACTGGAATAATTTAATTAATGAGATAATAAAGTAATGGTCAGGTCCTCTGTAATACCTCAAAAAATCCAAACCAATATTAGAGCCATGTACCAAGATCATGAATATTACATCATGGTTCTTTTATAGTTTTATGATTTGGTTAGATGTATATTAAGGCTTCAAATAACTCTCAGCTATCAGACAAATCAAAACATTCCTTACCGATTGAATTCTTGAGAAGGATATTAGTATAGTCAACTTCAAACGAGAATATCTCTCAATATACTTGGAATTTTTTATCTAATGACCTATAAAAAGATAGATAATTGAATTATATTTCCAATCATACCAATTTCGCCTAAATCCAATATCGGAGCCAAGAGTTATTCTTATTTTACTCCAGCAAGTCAGGCTGGAAACAGTGTGACGACATTCGTGGTGGCTTACCACATTTGTGACGCCCTATAACGAAGGTCGTCAGCCTTAGGCAGAAAGAAGCTCCTAAGTGACGACATTTGTGGTAGCTTACCATATTTGTGATGCCCTATCACGAAGGTCATCATCCTTAGGCAGAAACCAGCTCCTAAGTGACGACATTCGTGGTAGCTTACCACACTTGTGATGCCCTATCACGAAGGTCGTCAGCCTTAGGTAGAAACAAGCTTCTAAATGACGACATTAATGATAGCTTACCACATTTGTGATGCCCTATCACGAAGTTCGTCAGCTATGATTTTTCAGCAACTGGGAATTTATTTCATAAGGGTATTTTGGTCATTTCCTTCACCTTCCACGACTTATAACCCTAAAGAGGCGTAATTTTTCCCATTTTTCTTCAGTTAAGCATCCTAAAAATCCTCTCTTATGCTCTTAACCACAAGATTAAGGTTTCCATCATACTCATCTCTCAAAAGCAAGATTCAAGCCTTTTTCCAAGATAATTGAGAATTAAGTTTCCTAAATCCAAGAACTCTCCAGCAAATCATCAAGGTTTCCTTTCTAAGGTATGTGTAGTGTTCATCTATGGATCCAATCCGTTCATAGAGCTCAAGAACCATGTTTTAAATATTATTTTGTAAACTTTTTGTGGTGATATGAGTATGTACATGTTGACAATTATTGTTTAAGTTTCAATGTGATGTCTAAAGGTGTTTTGATAGAATATATATGTTTGTTCATTGAAAACCATGAACTTTAGGTGGTTTAATATGGTGCAAGTATGAAACTCACCTATGCCTTAAAGAATGCATGCAAGGTGTTTGATAAAATGCTTAGGATGCTAGAAATTCATGTTTGTATGGTTCTATGATGTCTAAATGACAAGTCCATGTTAGCTATATACTTCAATATGAATCCCATGCTTTTCATTTGTTGCTATTGTGTATGAAGCATGTAAGATAATGGAGATATACAATATGTACACGAAATATATCTATGCATTCCCTACAATGTGTAAGATGTTGAATAACTATATGAAATATGATATCCCCTACTTATGATATTATGAATTGTGGACTCAAATCTTGTGACCAAGTCATGTCATGTGTGTAAGTTTCCTTCTATCGATTCCTGGGGGTATTCGTACCCAAAAAAAATAGTTGTGTGCCTAGATCCATGTCATGTTGTCACAATAATCTCAGTCAAGATATAATCTATAGAACTCAGTCAGTCATGTGACTCAGGAAAACCTCAGAAATCTCATGATCTCAGTTAACTCTCAGATAATAGTACTACTACGTCAGTCAATGGAAGTCAGTTAAATTGTCCATGTACAGTCAGTTGAATCATGTTTAGTCTTTTCAGATAAGAGTAGAAGTTAGCATAGAGTGAACCCAAGTATAGGGACTCACCTACCAGTTTAGGGTGTGATTCTTAGCAGTCATCCTTGTAATCAAGAACTACGTAGCCAGTGTAGGTTGAGACATATTAGCCTATCATATTAGGGTTGATGAGGTGGATTAACCTGTCAGTTTAGGGTTCCCACCATTCTCCTTTCGAATACCTTCCATCTAAAGGTCACCCATAACTGTCCTTACCAGTGGCGCGGTATTGACACCCCTCCAGTCAGGGCAGAGATTGGACCCCAACTTATCTATATGCGTTATTGGGGCATGTCGGTTAAACAACTACCTCCCATAATTTTTGAATGAGTCTCAATAAAATAACTCAGATAGATCTTCAGATTTTAGTATATCAGGACTGTCAGATATAGTCAGACTCAGTTATAGTACAAAACTCAGATAGTTCCATCAGATTCAGGATTGTCAGATACAGTTGTCCATGTTATCAAAATTTTAGTATCAGTCATGTTAGCCATCAGTAAACCATGTATTATCATACAGGATTAGCTATCATGCACCCACTATTTCAGTTACTATGTGTGCATGTTTGTACTCTTACATTCATGTCAGTCAGACAGTTAGAATTATTCATGCATGTAAACCCTATTTATATCTAGCCTACCTCACTCGTATACTTAGTACATTCCCTCGTACTGATACATTTTTGCTATGGTACTTTATTTTTATGTTACACCATAGGTTCAGAGACACGAACTCCAGGTCAGCAGTAGCAGTAGCATTTCCAGTCACAGAGATTCAGTGAGTCCTCTTCATTCAAGGAAAATATGATTTGATTTATTCATTATTATTTTAGCCAGTTATCAGTTTACGGAGTTAGGTGGAGACATGTTCTTCAACTCCTTATTCAGACAACACTTAGAGGCTTTCAGATTTAGTATTCAGATTTATGTTCAGATTTGATTTAGTTTTTAGTTGTTTTGGGTATCTTTCACCCATATGGATGTTATGTTTTGACAGATTCTTTATTCAGTTGAACCTTATGGCCTACATGTTTATGTTTTCTGGATTATTATGTTATATATTGCAGTGTACAGGTACAGATATCAGTCATGGGTTAGCTTGTGATCCTTCGGGGTCATAAGCACCGTTTAGCATTTCGATTCAAAAAAATTAGGGTGTTAGAAACTTGGTATCAAATCCTAAGGTTCAATAGAGTCCTAGGAAGTCTGAAAGCCGCATCTAGTAGAGTCTTGTACTTAGGTGTGTTGCGCGCTATGAGATGTTTTAGGAACAGTTCCCTTTCTTCAGTATTCATGTCGTGCTAGTAAGCATAATTTTAAGTTAGTCTCTCAGTCTAATCCATGTCAGCCAATTTAGTCGAGTTAGAGATGACTGATTTTGATGTCATTCTCAACATGGATTAGCTTCATTCCTTCTATGCCACAGCCGACTACAGAAATAGGATAGTTCAGTTTCAGTTCCCGAATGAGCCCGTCCTAGAGTGGAAGGGTAGCACTTCGTCTTTCGTGGTTCAGCTTGTTTCCTACCTTCGGGTAAGGAAAATAATTTCTAAGGGGTGTGTGTATCATCTCGTGCATGTTAAGGATTCCAGTTCCGAATCTCCCAATCTCGAATTAGTCCCAGTGGTTAATGAATATTCAGACGTCTTTCTCGAAGATCTTCCAGGCATTCCTCCCGAAAGGGAAATAGACTTCGACATAGACCTTCTCCCAGATACTCATCCTAATTTTATTCCTCCATACAAAATGGCACCAGTAGAACTGAAGGAACTGAAAGATCAGTTGAAGATCTCTTAGATAAGGGATTCATTAGGCCCAATGTATCCCCGTGGGGTACGCCAGTCTTATTCGTGCGCAAGAAAGACGGTTCTCTCAGAATGTGTATTGATTACCGTCAGCTCGACAAAGTCACGGTAAAGAACAGGTATCCGCTGCCTAGGATAGACGACTTGTTTGACCAATTTCAGGGTACCAATTATTTCTCCAAGATAGACCTTAGATCAGGATATCATCAGCTCAAAGTTAGAGAATGTGACATTTTGAAGACAGCGTTTCGTACTCGGTATGGTCACTTTGAATTTCTAGTCATGTCCTTTGGTCTTACCAATGCCCCTGCAGCTTTCATGGACTTGAAGAATCGGGTGTTCAAGCAGTACTTGGACACATTCGTCATAGTCTTCATAGATGATATTCTAGTCTATTCTTGCACAGAGCGTGATCATTCAGACCATCTATGAATTGTTCTTCAGACTCTCAGGGATCACTATTTGTTCGCCAAGTTCAGTAAGTGCAAATTTTGGCTAAGATCAGTAGGATTCCTTGTCCACATTATTTTCGGTGGCTATTACCGATGGTTTGTCGAGGGTTTTCTTATATTGCATATCCTATGTATAGATTGACTCAGAAGAAGGTTAAGTTTCAGTGGTCAGAACCTTCCGAGAAGAGTTTTCAAGAGTTGAAGACTCTACTCACCTCAGCTCCAGTTTTAGCACTTCCCGACGGTTTCGATGGATTTGTAGTATATTGTGATGCATCCAGAGTAGGTTTAGGTTGTGTCCTCATGAATCATGGTAGAGTCATATCCTACGCCTCCAGACAGTTAAAGCCTCATGAGAAGAATTATCCTACTTATGACCTTGAGTTAGAAACAGTTGTCTTTGCCTTAAAGATTTGGAGGCATTATCTATATGGTATTTATGTAGATGTCTTCACAGATCATAAGAGCCTTCAGTATGTCTTTTCCCAGAAAAATCTCAATCTTCGTCAGAGAAGGGGGTTAGAGATCTTGAAGGATTATGACATGAGTGTCCTTTATCATCCTGGAAAGGACAATGTAGTGGCCGACGCACTCAGTAGACTGTCCATGGGTAGTGTTTCCCATGTTGAGGATAGTAAGAAGAAATTATCTCAGGAGATTCATCACCTTGCCAGACTAGGCGTTCGCTTAGTCGACTCTTCAGAGGATGGTGTATATGTTCAGAGTAGTTCAGAGTCATCTCTAGTTTCTGAGGTGAAAGAGAAACAAGAAAGGGATACTATCCTTGTCAAGATAAAAAAGTCAGTTTAGAGTCAGGAAGTAGAGGTTTTTCCCAAGGGGGAGATGGTGTTCTTCGTTGTCAGGGTCGTCTGTGTGTTCCCGGTGTAGATGACTTGAGGCAGCAAATTCTTGCAGAATCGCATGGTGTGCAATACTCTATTCATCCAAGGGCCACTAAGATGTACCGCAACTTGAGGGAGATCTATTGGTGGAGTGGGATAAAAAGGGACGTTGCAGAGTTTGTGGCTAAGGGCTCTACATATCAGCAGGTTAAGATAGAGCATCAAAAACCTAGTGGTTCCATGTAGGAGTTCACTATTCCTACTTGGAAGTGGGAAGAAGTGAACATGGACTTCGTGACGGGTTTTCCTAGAACACGTCATTAGCATGATTCAGTTTGGGTCATTGTAGACAGAATGAAAAAGTCAGCTCATTTTCTTCCAGTTCGTACCTATTACTCAGCCAAGGATTATACCAAACTCTATATCAGGGAGTTGGTCAGATTACACGGTGTTCCACTATATATCATCTCAGATAGAGGTACCCA
The DNA here is from genome assembly GCA_030864215.1 of Capsicum pubescens. NCBI lineage: Eukaryota > Viridiplantae > Streptophyta > Magnoliopsida > Solanales > Solanaceae > Capsicum > Capsicum pubescens. The sequence continues at coordinate 32,977,944 of CM061549.1, read as the reverse complement.
GTTCACCTCTTACTTCTTGAAAGAATTCCAAAAGGTTTTTGGTACCCAAGTTCATCTTAGTACAGCGTTTCATCCTCAGACAGATGGTAAAACAGAAAGGACCATTCAAACTCTAGAAGATATGCTAAGGGTTTATGCAATTGATTTCAAGGGAAGCTGGGATGACCACTTTCCTTTGATTGAGTTTGCATACAACAACAGCTATCACTCCAGTATTCAGATGGCTCCATTCGAAACTCTCTATGGTAAGAGATGTAGGTCTCTGATCGATTGGTTCAAAGTTAGTGAGACCATATTCACAGGTCCTGACTTAGTATTTGATGCCTCAGATAAATTTCAGTTGATCATAGAAAGACTCCGGGCTGCTCAGAGCCGACAGAAGTCTTATGCGGATGTTCGTAGAAAGAATCTCGAATTTGAGGTCGATGACTATGTCTATCTCAATCTCTCCCATGAAGGGAGTGAAGAGATTCGTCAAGAAGAGAAAGCTCAGTCTCCGATATGTTGGTCCCTTCAGGAGTCTCAGTCGCTTTGGCAAGGTAGCCTATGAGCTCGAATTGCCTTCAAATCTAGCCTCAGCTCATCCAGTCTTCTATGTCTCTTTGCTCAAGAAGTGCATAGGTGACCCAACAGTTGTAGTCCCTATTCAGAGTATTGACATTCAGAATAGCTTCTCTTATGAAGATATTCCAGTTGAAATCCTCGACTATCAAACTCGTAGGCTGAGGAACAAAGAAGTCCCTCTAGTCAAGGTTCTTTGGCGGAATAAGTCCATGGAGGGAGCTACTTGGGAAGCAGAAGCAGACATGCGAACCAAGTACCCTCATCTTTTCTCTGATAATTCAGACTTAGCTAGAGGTGACCATTTTCCTTAAGCTTATTCAGTTACATATTCAAAATTTCAGTATAAAATTGGTATCAAGTATCAGTGCATATCTTATCATGCATTCATGAGTTCATCTTATCATTCATGCATCAGATATGGATGTTCAGTTGGGCTATATTCAGTTTAGAATTCAATTCAGTCCTAAAATCATGTGCCAGTTGAGAATGATTAGTGTATGCGTCGTTTTATCTTTTCTCTCCTCTCAAGTAGTCATCATTCGAGGATGAATGTTTCCAAGGGGGAAATATTGTAATACCCAAAAAAATCCAAACTACTATTAGAGCCATGTACCAATATCATGCATAGTACATCATGGTTTTTTTATAGTTTTATGATTAGGTTATATGTATATTAAGGCTTCAAATAACTCCCAGCTATCAGACGAATCAAAACATTCCTTACCGATTGAATTCTTGAGAAGGATATTGATATAGTCAACTTCAAATGAGTATATCTCTCATTATACTTGAAATATTTATCTCATGACCTATCAACAGATATATAATATAATTATCTTTCCAACGATACCAATTTTGCCTAAATACGATATTGGAGCAAAGAGTTATTCGTATTTTACTCTAGCATGTCACACTGGAAATAATGTGACTACATTCGTGGTAGCTTACCACATTTGTGATGCCCTATCACGAAGGTCATCATATTAGGAAGAAACCATCTCCTAAGTGATGACTTTCGTGGTAGGTTACATATTTGTGATGCCCTATCATGAAGATCGTCAGCCTTAGGCAGAAACCAGCTCCTAAGTGACGACATTCGTGGTAGTTACCACACTTGTGACGCCCTATCACGAAGGTCGTCATCCTTAGGCAGAAACCATCTCCTAAGTGATGAAATTCGTGACAGCTTACCATATTTGTGATGCCCTATCATGAAGATCATCAGCTATAATGTTTCAGCAACTGGGAATTTATTTTATAAGGGTATTTTGGTCATTTCCTTCACCTTCCACAACTTATAACCCTAAAGAGGCGTAATTTTTCCCATTTTTCTTCAGCTAAGCATCCTAAAAACCCTCTGTTATTCTCTTAACCACAATATTAGGGTTTCCATCAAACTCATCTTTCACCAGTAAGATTCAAACCTTTTTCCAAGATAATTGAGAATTAAGTTTCCCAAATCCAAGGACTCTCCAGCAAATCATCAAGGTTTCCTTTCTAAGGTATACGTAGTGTTCATCTATGGATCCAATCCATTCATAGAACTCAAGAACCATGTTTTGAATATTATTTTTTAAACTTTTTATGGTGATATGAGTATGTACATGTTGACGATTATTGTTTAAGTTTCAATGTGATGTCTAAAGGTGTTTTCATGGAATATATATGTTTGTTCATTGAAAACCATAAACTTTATGTAGTTTAGTATGGTGCAAGTATGAAACTCACCTATGCCTTAAAAATTGCATGAAAGGTGTTTGATAAAATGCTTAGGATACTAGAAATTCATGTTTGTATGGTTCTATGATGTCTAAATGACAAGTCCATGTTAGCTATATACTCCAATATGAATCCCATGCTTTTCATGTGTTGCTATTGTGGTGGTATGAAGCATGTAAGATAATGGAGATATACAATATGTACACAAAATATATCTATGCATTCCCTACAATGTTTAAGATGTTGAATAACTATATGAAATATGATATACCGTACTTATGATATTATGAATTGTGGACTCAAATCTTGTGATCAAGTCATGTCATGTGTGTCAGTCTCCTTCTATCGAGTCCTGGGGGTATTCTTACCCGAAAAAAATAGTTTTATGCCTTTATCCATGTCATGTTGTCATGATAATCTCAGTCAATCTATAATCTATAGAACTCAATCAGTCATGTGACTCAGGAAAACCTCAGAAATCTCATGATCTCAATTAACTCTCAGATAATAGTACTACTCCGTCAGTCAACTGAAGTCAGTTAATCTGTCCATGTACAGTTAGTTGGATCATGTTTAGTCTCTTAAGATGGGATTAGAAGTTATCACCTAGTAAACCCAAGGATGGGGACTCACCTACAAGTTTAGGGTGTGATTCTTAGCAGTCATCCTTGTGTTCCAGAACTACGTAGCCAGCATAGGTTGAGACATCTTAGCCTATCAGATTAGGGTTGATGAGGTGTCTTAACCTGTCAGTTTAGGGTTCCCACCATTCTCCTTTCGAATACCTGCTAGCTGAGGGTCACCCACAACTGTCCTTACCAGTGGCACGGTATTGACACCCCTCCAGTCGCGACAGAGATTGGACCTCAACTTAGATAGATGCGTTATTGGGACATGTCGGTTAAAAAACTACCTCCCACAGTTTCAGAATAAGTCTCATTAAAAGAACTTAGATTGGTCTTTAGATTTCAGTATATCAGGACTGTCAGATACAGTCTGACTCAGTTATAGTACAGAACTCAGATAGTTCCATTAGATTCAGGATTGTTAGATACAGTCGCCCATGTTATCAGAATTTTAGTATCAGTCATGTTATCCATCGGTAAACCATGTATTAGCAGACATGACTAGCTATCATGCACCTACTATTTCAGTTACTATGTGTACATGTTTGTACTCTTACGTTCATGTCAGTCAGAAAGTTAGGATTGTTCATGCATGTAAACCCTATTTATATCTATCCTACCTCACTCGTATACTTTGTACATTCCCTCGTACTGTTGCATTTTCGCTATGGTTCTTTCTTTTCATGTTACACCATAGGTTCAGAGACACGAGCTCCAGATCAGCAGTAGCAGTAGCATTTCTAGTCGCAGAGATTCAGTGAGTCCTCTTCATTCGAGGACAATATGATTTGATTTATTCATTATTATTTTAGATAGTTATTATTTTACGTATTTAGTTGGATACATATTCCTTTAACAATTTATTCAGACAGCACTTAGAGGCTTTCAGATTCAGTATTCAAACTTATGTTCAAATTTGATTCAGTTTTCAGTTTTTTTGGGTATCTTTCACCCATATGGATGTTATGTTTTGACAGATTCTTTATTCAATTGAACCTTATGGCCTACATGTTCATGTTTTCCACATTATTATGTTATATATTATAGTTTACAGGTACAGATATCAGTCATGGGTTAGCTTGTGATCCTTTGGGGTCATAAGCACCGTGTAGCATTCCGGTTCAAAAAAATTGGGGTGTTACATCCTCGAAGGATAAGGACTCACTACTAACTCTGACTGCTGAGACTGGAATGCTACTGATGCTCTAGAGGTCGTGCTTCTGAACCTATGGTATAAAACATCATAGTGCAAATTTATCAGTATGATCGAATGTACTGGTGTGCAAGTGAGGTAGGTTGAATGCAAGGTGTTTATATGCATGAACTAAGCTAATCGACTATATAACATGAACGTGAGAATACATGTATGAATAAGTAACTGTAACTAAATTCATGATAATACTGACTACTGAGTCTGAATACTGATGACATGAGTTACTTATAACTGATATAACTGAGCAACTGTGTCTGACAGTCTAGGTTCTGATGGAACTAGATGAGTTCTGTACTATTCTGAGTTGACTGTATCTGACAGTCCTGAATTCTATAGAACTATCTGAGTTCTATTACTGAGACTGAGACTGAGACTAAGACTGTAACTGTAACTATGGGAAGTAGTCATCTAACCTACATGCCCTAAATAAAGCATTATAGCTGAGTTTGGCTCCAATCTGTAACCCCAATTGGAAGGGTGTCAACACCGCGCCACTAGTAAGGATAAGTTGTGAGTGATCCCTCATCTAACAGGTACTCTAAGGAAAACGGTGGGACCCTCATCTAACAGGTTAAGCCACCTCATCAACCCTCATCTAACAAGTTAGATATCTCAACCTATGTTGGCTACGTAATTCTGGAGCGCAAGGATTGCTTCTAAGAATCACACCCTCTACTCACAGGTGAGTTCCCATCCTTGGGATCACTCGGTGATGAATCCTTCTCCCATATGATTAGACACTGAATTAATTATATTGAACTTACTGGACTGAGTTTACTGAGTTCTGTTAACTGACAGAGTATCACTGAGATCTGATAACTGACTGAGATTACTAAGATTACTGAGATTACTGAGTTTTCCTGAGTCATGAAACTGACTGAATTTTACTGAACATGGCTTGACTGAGAGTATCTTGAAAACATGACACTGGATCTAGGCGCACATCTAAATTATCGGGTACAGGTACCCCCAGGACTAGATAGCATAAAACGGACAAGACATAACACTTCTTGACACATGACATAGTCAACAATTCATAGTACAATCATTGGGGATATTTATGAAGTATTTGCATGCCATAAGCTCACACATGAATAGAAGTGCATGTAAACATGCCATAATTACATAATCCTAATCTCATGAGCATTACATCAATCCATCACAAAGCATAACAATAATATGGGAGTCATTTGAACTTAAGGGTGAAACATAGGTTCATTATTTTGGTCACAATTGAGTCATAAGGCATGTTTTCAATTCTCTTAGGCATTTTATCAAACACTTTGCATGCATAAATATAATCTTAGGCTTGGACATTAAATTAATTCATTATGGTTGCATAAATCAACACAATTTAGTAGATTTCAATCCACATGCTAGCATAAACTAATGAAACCACATTTAACGATTCCAACTTGGGTATCATACGTAACCTCAACATGATCGTACTCAATCCACAACATAAAAATCACAATTTATAATTTAAAATTGGATTCTTGGGCTTCATGGTTGAAAGGAATCTATAAATGAACCCTTGACATACCTGGGTGAATGATTAATTAAGGATTTGTGGAGGAAAGCTTGAATTCTTGACTTGGAATTAAAAACCTAAGGTTTCTTGTTCTTGGGGATTAATCTTTGAGAGAAACCCTAATTGGATGTTATGAATGAATAATGAAGTTATGAGCTATTGTCTGGTATAATTAGGGGTTAAAACGGGTGGAAAAAGACTCAAATACCCTTTTAAAATGACATTAAATTTCTAAACGGGATCTGTGATGGCTCGTGCAACGGTCCGTCATTGGCTCGAAGGTCCGTCGTTCTGACCATCGCACGTGGACCAGAATAGGGACTCACTGCCTTAGTAGTAGTGGCTAAGGCGATGGTACATTGCAATTTTGATGGTACATCAACCTGTCCGTCGCACCTTAGCTAGATTATTGACTTACTGCCTTAGCTGCGATGGTCCGTCAACCTGCCCGTCGCACCTGGGTGGTTCTGACAGCTCTCAGTAAAACGTCCATAACTTTTTACTCCAATACCAGATTTGGACGAAATTGGTATCATTGGAAAGCTAATTCAATTTTCCACATGATAAAAAGTCAAAATTAGGGAAATTATATCTGATTTAAATATTAAACATTTATGAAGTCATCACTAACTCTTCTGGAGACTAGATTTAACTTAAAGAAAGTTTGGGGTATTACACAAGGGCGGACTCCATATAGCCAGTGGGGTCGTAGAATTGTAGGGCGTACCACCTAACTCAAAAGTAATTCAAAGATTAGAATTGCATTGTTTAAATAATTTTAAGATCATTGAAATTGCCCATGTGTTTTTTACTATTTCATGCATGATATTTCAAACTTGCTCTCATCTATGTTATATATATGTAAACACATAATTTTGAATTTCTCTACGTACCAGTACGTTTGTATTGACCCCTATATTTTATGGTCTGAGGCTCAGTCCAAAGGTCCCACTAATCTGTAGATTTATTATTTCGTAAGGACTATTTTTAGAATATTATTATTTCATTTTGGTTTTGGGTCCTACTGGGGGACTTGTCCCAGTTTTAGACAAGTTATTATATTCTGATGTATTAGAGATTTTGCAGACTGAGATGTATGTTTTCTAGATACAAATTGATTTCATTCCGTATTATTAAGCTGAACTCAGTGCATGACCATGAATCTATTTTTTTATTTCTGCATTTCTCTTGTATTATTGTGAATATTGTGCATGATTACCAGATATAGAAGAGTTCTCGGGCCTTCATGGTTTGGGATGATCATCACGTCCAGGACCCCAGTTCAGGTCGTGACAGGTAACCATCTAACTCTCTTTAAGCATATTTTTAAACTTTTCTAAACATACATCTTTCTAGATTCAAAATCTGAAAATCTAAGAAAAATATGTATTTTTAGTCTGTTCTGAATCTGCTATGGCATTCATTTGTTTGGTATCGCCATACCAAGACTTGCAAGTCATATCTCTATGCCATACATTATCATACTATAGATATTTAATTCAAACAATGTTTAGACCACCAAGTCATTCAAACAGTACAAGAGGATTCATATTTCAAAACATTTTTCAAACTATGCAGGGATTCTCTCTTTTCAACATTTCCACAAACATGTGGTAGTCAAGTATTTTGTAATGAACCATGCAATCTATTTGAATCATCACTTTTTATTTATATTAATAAGAATCACCCTCTCTTCAGTTCATATCCAAAATCAAGGCTTATACAATAGTAAAGACATTTGAATCATGCATCTCAATATGCAATTGAATAATTCATAACATATGAAAACAAGTGGCTTTACCACAAGAGAGGAATTTTAATTTTTCATGCTCATAATTAACCATTGGAATTCAAAAATGCATACATATTTATATACGAGTACAAATCTAATTTAGGGAAAGACCTCAAGACCAAAATCATGCATCATATGAAGGATTTTAAATACTTACTTTACGTTGTAATTCAAGCTTTTCATGAAAACATGATTTCTCAACATTCAAATCATTAATATAAAGATTTATCCATGCCCATGTAGTTAGGAAAGCCCTACGTACTTTAATTGATTAAGAACTCGCGAAAGATTGAACCTTTAATCTTGAATGTGCAAACCCTAGTTCGTTTTCTCCTCTTGTGCTTTAGAATATGAGTTAGGGGTTTTTGAGGAGGAAATAACACACATTAGGGTTGAAATTCGTCTATATATATTTAGGGACTATTATGGGACGTGAAAGGATCGTATTGCCCTTAAATAACAATTAAACGGACCTTTTACGTTGTTTTTTCCAACGTGGGCAACGCACAGCCCATGGCACAAGACAAGCTTGGCGACGCATAGCCTATGGCATAGCGTTAAGTGGGAATTGCATGACCTATCGCATAGTCTGGACAGTGACTCATTCAAACACTCATAACTTTTGACTCTGGACTCGGATTGACGAACGGTTGGTGGCGTTGGAGAGAAGATTTGAAGGGCTTTAATTTGATATGTAGTTTTCCCTTTACTCATTATATATAAGAAGTTATGGTCGATGGAAGTTGACCCAAGTTGAGACCTTCATCAAAACTTAATCGATAGAAGAGTTTTCAACTCATCTTTAAGTTAGGGGATTTTTGTGACCTCAATTCATATTCTAAGGTATTCACACACTATAGGATTGATCATCACACAGTTATTAACTATGAATAATTGGATTTGGTTCTATACGCCAAAAAAAGACGGTTCAAACTTTAGCCCGAAAGTGCGGGGTGTTACACACATATAAATGTTATCGCAACCGGAACAAAAATTAATGTGGAAAAGAATTTATATATACTTAGTACAAAAGGAATTACCACATGAAATTTCACTAACCTGAAAAGTTATTATTAAAAGGAATTTCATGCCTAAATTGAATGTATCTAGCCTAGTATAAACAAATGCTCTCGCCTATCAGTGTAAATAGAAATAATCTTCCCTAGTAGTAAAAGATCAAAATCTTTGAACTAGCTATTAGTTATAATGTAAAATTTGGTCCCTTAAAATATCTCGACTTCCATGCCAAATGAAATATGGAAAAAAGTAGTTGTGTAGTCACTCCATGATGAGAACCACTAAATAATAGACTTGGGATCGAGGTAAAAATTGAATATATCTCGCCTACTATTAAAACATAAATGTTATCGCATACCAAAATAAATGGAACATTGATGTGGAAAAAAACACATATACTTAGTACAAAAGAAAGTAACACATATGAAATTTTATTAACCTTGAAAGTTATCATGCCCAAAGAAATAAACTTGTTCAAAGTGATGAATAAAAGTAAAATAATGTTTCCTCAATACATATGAAGCATTTGTTGTAGTTGGAGAAAACTTGAATACTGACCTTCATTTCTTCTCTGCTACAACCTATACAACAAAATAATATTTGTATTTATGAATTTCTTTCTTTTTAATAGAATAAAATAAATAACAATATACATCATATATGAATCTAATAATTGTAAGAAGAAAAATAAAAGGAGAAACATTGTTACCTTGTCAAAGCCACCCCTTTTTGTCACCTTAACATATAAAACATGTAAATCTAGCTCCTTTCTTCCATTCACAGAAACACTTAATTACATCAAGGGAAAGTCTCAAATATGCCATTGAACTATCAGAAATGACTCATTTCTTCCATTAGATAAAAGTTTGGCTCATTCATGTCATCGTTGTTAAAAACCTGCTCATCCATGCCTTACTTTTTAACGGTGGGTTTTAAAAAATAGTTTTTCCACTTGGCCTTTTATTTGAGGTCTATATAATTAATTAAAATAAGAGAACAGGCTTAATAAGCCATTGAACTATAAAAAAGGCTCATTTATGCCATCAGTTAAAAGTGAGGCTCATTCGTGCCATCGCCGTTATAAAACCAGTTCATCCATGTGATTACATTTTAATAGTGGGTTTTGAAGAATAGTTCTGTCGTGTGGTCTTTTATTAGAGGTCCACATCATTAGTTCAAATAAATCTTTATTAATTTCAAAATATCTGAAATTGTTTAGCATCGGGATTATTTTGGGATTATTTGTTCCACCATTTATACTATAGTGATGGAATAAGTTATCCCATACAAATGGCAGAATAATTGGGATAAGGGACTTCTTTTAAGCCATTATTTGGAAATAATTTTTCAACAATGTATGCTCCCATAATTCATGATGGGAGAATGGAGAAGTTCTATTGGTAGACCTCTTTCTTTTTCTTTCTTGCCCTAATCGTTCATTGACTCCTTTCTTGCAACTTTGAAGTATATATTGGACTCACTAGAATTACAACTAATCAATCATTGTAGGATTAAAAAAAAGTTACTGTAGGATAGAACTTTTGAGGCTTTTGTTAAGCATAACATGTATAATGATATAGAATCAACAAGAAAGAGCCAAAGGATATACACTAATCACTATTTTTTCTGATCAGAAAAATAGTTGTTGTTGTAGAAAAAAAAAATACTTTAATGGGTGTGGGTCGCGTTATGTTAAATGGGTTGGTAAAAATTGAATATGTATATCCAAATAATAAACACATAAATCTTATCTCATACCGAAATAAATGGAACATTGATTTGGAAAAAAAGTACATATACTTAGTACAAAAGAATATAACACATGAAATTTAGTAACCTGGAAGCCTATCATGCCTAAAGAAGTAAACTTGTTCAAAGTGATGAAGCAAAGTGAAATAATGATTCCTCAACGCATATGAAGCACTTTTGATTGGAGAAAACTTAAATACTGAACTCACTTCTCTCCATTTTTTCTCTGCTACAACCTATACAACAACATAATATTTGTAAATCTTCTAAAAAAATTTTAATAGAAGAAAACAAATAACAAGATATAACATTTATGAATCAAATAATAAGAAGAAGAAGAATAAAAGGAGAAACCTTTACCTTGTCAAAGCCACCCCTTTTTATCACCTCAACATATAAAACATGCAAATCAAGCCCCTTTACTTCAATCACAGGAACCCTTAATTAAATCAAAGAGAAAAAAGAACAAATCAACCATTAAAAAGTGCATCCCCGTGCACACTACGTGGGATCAAGAGAAGGATTAGACCACAACAGACATTAATTAATTAATTCAAACTTTACAAAGTAAGTGCTTTTAAAATATATAAGGTCAATCTATGGTTGAATCCGTTCCATTAGTGGAAAAAAAAGGGAGGCATGAATTCATCTGAATCATCTTCATTGGAAAATTATATGTCACGACCCGAGCTGAGGCCCAGGACGCGACGAGCATCCCGAATAATGAAGGTCCGAGAGCCCCCCTATAACTGGCAATCATATACACAATTCATATATTGTAAGGAAATATGGAAAACATAGCAAAATAGAAACATGGTCATTCTCTTACTTCAGCTGAACAATACGAATATAAGTTCATAAACGTTCAAAAATACATGACACCAGTCTGCAAAATCTCTAACAACACGATTACAACTTCTGTTCTGAAAACTGGGACAAGGCTCCCTGTCGAACCGGGTATAAAAAACAAATGACAATGTCCCATAACAAGGCCTTTTGAAATAAGAGAGGCTTACCAACTGCTAACTTCTGACAAACCAATCTACTGCATGGCGGGACCTTGAGGCTGTGCCTCAGATCCTAAAATATAGGTGGTCAATACAAATATACTGGTATGTGAAAGAACCCAAAATAACATTTTTAGTACACAACATAGGTGAGAGCATTTCATAAAACATTAATCATAATATAAGTAAAAACACACGGGCATCGTTTAGAGTTTCAAAATACTTTCTTAAAATCATGATTGAACACTTTGTTTTACTTCAGAGCTAGATGGGTCACCCTACTTACATGATAATCCACGGGCTATGTGGATCCCATCCATAACCCGGTGGCTAGGCCCTAAATCCAAGTTTGCTGCAAGGATGGGGAAAATCATGAAAAGGGATGCCCACTTTCTGACATACTATGTTATCCCCCTTGCCTAATAACACATAGAAACCCATATTGGTAAAACACAATTTCGGGCTATGAGTTATCTGAACTCAAGCCTTCTTCAGGTAACCAACTATCTCTCTTTAAGCCCAATTTTTATTCTTTAAACCATGCCTCATAATTTATAACATTTGCTGCATTCGTGTTAAGGTCAATCCATAATAGGTATCATCATACCTAGACTTGCAAGCCATTTAGTATCATGTCATAAATCATAACCTTTTTTATAAAAGAAGTCATGTAGATGGTCACCCCCAAAGATTTAAATAGTTCATGAGTACATTCTAACTTCAAAACACATGCAGATGTATACCAAAACACTTCTTTTGAAACATATTATCATATGGTGGCCAATCTTTCTTTTAAAACACATGCATTTCTTTCTATTTAGAATTGAACACTTATAAATAAGAAGATCTTCCCTCTCACTATGTCATAAGCCATATCAACCACAATGATAATAAGGAAATTACTTTCAAAACACTAGTTCATGCACTCAAAATAATCAACAATAAAAATAGACAATATCTTTCAAATCAATAGAGGGAATTCATTGATCATGCTCTCAATTAAACTTTCCACGACTGAAAAGGTATATACATAAGGGGATATAATTCAATTCCACGAAAAAGAATCCAGTACAACATATATACTTTCATTAAAACGATTTCATGACAAGCTTTTCGAAATAATATCAAAACCCTTCTATGTACATGATTATAAATCCTTAAACTCTAAAAAGATCATAAAAACTGATGCCCATGGAGTTTAGGATAATCCCACATACCTTAATGATAAAGAAATCATGAAGAAATTGACCCTTTAAGATTGAATATTAAAACCCAAAGTTGGTTTCTCTCCTCTTGTGCTTTAGAAGATGAATTAGGGAATTGATTGAGTTAAAATGTATTTGGGAGCCTCAATTTCGTGTAAATATGTTTAGAGAAGGTTATGGAACGTAAAAACACTTAGTTTTCCTTGAAATAACCCAAACATGGAGCCCCTATACCGTAAAACATCAGGTGGGCGACGCCCAACCCATGTCCTAACACCAAATGGGAGGTGCCTAGCCCATAGCCTAGCTTAAGGTGGTCGACCCCTAGCCCACCGCCTAGCCTGGACAGTGTCTCATTCAAACACTCATAACTTTTGTCTCTGAACTCGGATTAATGAAAGGTCGGAGAAGTTGGAAAGAAGACTCGAAGGAAATTTATTTGATATATAGTAGGCCACATGAATCTATATATTCTAAGAGAAATAGTCACGGAAAGTTGACCTATGAAAAATCGTCAACTAAAAATCAATCGATAAAAAAGTGTTCAACTTAACTTTTGATCTAGGAGATTCTTATAGTGTATACTCATCTCCAAGGATGTTTCCACTCTAAGGAAATATGAGTCACACTTATTTCTAAATAGACACCATTAGATTCAGGTTCATATACGTCGGATAGACGATTCAACTTTATCCCAAAAGTGTGGGGTGTTACATTATCTCCCCCTTGAGATCATTCATCTCCGAATGATGGGTAGGGACATGTTGGAGCTCTAAAAGTATGGAATAAGGAACTTAACCTTGCATTGAACATTTTTCCTCACCAAAATATGCAAAGGAATCAAAGTACTTCATGATAACACTAGTGAAAAGTGTAGCACGAAGCGTGACATAATAAGGATTGACATAGAAGTTACCTTGCACATGAGTTCTAGGGATCATAATCATCAAAACATATGTATGAGTTTATTTGGTGATCAAAGGCTTGATTTATATTGGTGCAAATCATGAAATAAGATTTTGCGGAAGATAAGAAATAGAAGCATTCTCTACATTACAAGATACAATGAATAGACATAAAACCTAGAGACACTACTCAACTATGTCCCAAAAAACAAATATCATACTACATCATTTCCAACTTACAAATCTCCATAGAACTTCCAACCACAAGAGTTTGAGTTCCACTACACAATTCTTCTATGTTGCAGCCTAACTCGGAGAAAGGAGGTGCTAGCTTAAGCTATGGGACCCTGTACTCTACATCCTATTGAAAAAATTATTTCACCTTATCACTACCATCGAACATACTAGAGTTTTATATAAAGAAATACCAACCATATAACACATTGGTTTGAGTTCTCATCAATCACAACATTCAACCCTAATATTACTATACCCACTTCATGGATCTCCCTACTAACGCCAAAAACTTCATTCACTCTAACAAATATTTTTGTCATATACCTCTTCCCCAACAATTTCACTTAATCAAAATCCATCTCCTTCTTTCTACCATCACCTATAACCTTAGTTAAGGAAATCACATTCAAGAACATATACTCCTCCTTCCTAAGTTAATACTAATCTTCCATAACTACTATGATACTATCATTTGAAGGGTCATTAAGGGACCCGAGCATGAGCATCAAAGAAAGGGAGTAAAACTATTTGATTATAACTCATATTCACTGCACTACTCAAGGTAGGACATGAAGTAAAGATACAATACAATAGAAACGAAGTGCTATATATATCAAGTGTCTAGAGCATAAGTAGAGAGTCTTTCGCCATAAACACAACACAACATGTGTTCTTAGGACTGGGTATAGTGACAAACATGTGAGCATATATAATGAGCTATGTAACATAAAAGTGGAATTCATGAAGTCAACAATTGAGAAAAGGATTTATACCCGAAGCTATTGCTTCTAATTTTCAGAGCTGAGATAGTCATGAGTTTGCATGAACCTTATCACTTTGGCTAATCCCGGCGTAAAATGGATCAGCAATGTATAGAAAACATAGTTTCTTAGAACCAAGAATTATGTGAGACATGAATTTTTATGGACCATGAGCAACATAACATAGAGCTTGGATACTTGGAATATTGGATCACTGAGAGACATTATTGCTTCTATTTTGGAGATTTGAACATGGCATGAGTTACATAGGGAGCTCAAACCTTAGACATAGGCAGGACTTGAATACACAAAACATTGGTAGATGTCCATTCAAATCGAAGTAGGAGGAGCTTTCTTGAATAGGAATTGGTTTATCATAATTCTTACTTGAAACTTGACACCACAAGAAAATTCGGGAACTACATTAATTCATCATCTCCCCTTTAGATCAAAGCCACAATCTTAGACTTTCGGACATTACCTCATATCAAATCTATAGCCAAAACTCTTAAAACAAAAGGGATATCACCATATACATAAATTCAAAACTTTCCCTGATAAAATATAATCTGAAGGCCTTGCTTTCGAGAAATGCTACTCTTAACTTTCGCTAGCCTCTATAGCCATTACCCTACAACTCACACTCTCATGAGCAAACATATCCACACCCCTTACACCATAACAATTTACTCTTCATCACTTAACATACTCGCATTAAACCTATAATCGCATAACTTACAACTTAAAATATATTGTAAAACTATACCAAAGGCACATACTGCCTATCTATATTTCCTCAATTCATCTTAGAAGAACATCACACAGTAGCTCCTTAGTTATCCCATACTACACAATTCAAGAACATGAAATAGGTAAACATGACACTTATGCATATATAAACCTTGTCTAACAACATGCTACCTGGGGGTTCAACTTATCATTATATATTCATGCTCTTATCCGCTTAATGATTCAACCACAATTCATCATTTTACTCTTGTTCTCATGTGTATATATACATCATAATTGTCCACTCATTATTCCACAAGTTGCCAATCTAGGATATTGCACACATCAAATTAAGCCTACTACTTACTCCCATAAAACATGCATCATTAAACTTAAGCTACTATTCTTATCACCACAGGCCACATCTATTGTTTAAGACTATACAATCAATCTTGCACCACCGATAAGTCATGCCACATACTATACTAGTCCATCAAGTTGGGGAATTTCACTTAACTACTACCTACAATCACATCCTCTCCATGACATTACTACAACACCTAAAAATCAACTACATACCTTCTCACATTAAGTCTACTTACCCATGTATACATTCCCACTATCACCAAATTCCATAATCACCAATGAGTCTCTACCCATAACTTATTGACTAATCTACCCCTTTTCATTCACAACCTTTAAATAATTTCTACGACCATCATAACTATCCATTCTAAGATCTTTCCCTATTTTGAATAAATATTAATCATAGTGAGCCACTTGCTTCACAGACTACCATACAATCTACAAATATTGCTACCACATTAGTCTATCATAATAAAATGACAACTCATCCCATAATCACCGATTATACAATTCAAACTACTTATTTGTGCAAAAGTCACCCTCACGCTGACTTCTAACCTTGTGACTTCATATCACTAACTTTGGGTTCATCTTACTACCAATAGGGTCTGATATCTTAACACATAATACTACTCAGGTGGAAATGTTGTTCCAACATTCTATCATATATCACTACCTCTAAGCATAAAATCTGCAACAAGAATTTTAAAAGTGACCAAATACATTCCATACCCTAGGCTCAAACATACTATTGATGTAGATATGGGTTTAAGTTCAAATCAATACACTTTAAAGCACTTATGGACTCATCTCAAGTCCTTTTGCAATTTCATAATCTTTTATGAATCAATTCTAATGGATCAACTAATTTCAATTCTAAGATTCTACATTTTAATCGATTCGATATTGAGACCTAGTTAATAAAATCAGAGTAAAGAAGGAATCTGGATAACTTCCAAATGGACAACACAATGTCACGATCTAGAATAAGAAGAAAAGTGAAACATTCCTAAATTCCTAGTAGATTCCTCCTTATATGTGTGGCGTGTTGCATACCAATAAAAAGGACTCTACCTGAACCAACTTTGCAGACACCCTAGGACCATGAAATGTTCTTTGATACCAGTTTCATCACTACCCAATCCAAGGCCCAGGCCACGATGAACAACTCGAATGAAGAAGGCCCGAGAGCCCTTCTCTAACTGGCAATCATATACACAATTCATACACTATAAGGAAATATGGAAAATATAGAAAAAATAAATCATTGTCATTCTTTACTTCAGCTGAATAATACAAATATAAGTTTATAAACGTTAAAAAACACATGACACCAATCTACAAAATCTCTAACAACACGAATACAACTTCTGTTCTAAAAACTGGGACAAGGCCCCCAGTTAGACCTGGAATGAAAATCAAATGACAATGTCCCATAACAATGACTTTCGAAATAAGGGAGGCTCACCAACTGCTAACTTTCGACAAACCAATCTACTTCTTAGCTTGACCCCGGGGTTATGCCTTAGATCCTGAAAACATAGGGGGTCAATACAAATGTACTGGTATGAGAAACAATCCAAAATACTCCCTCCGTCCCAAATTATGTGTCTCCATTTCATTTTTGGTCCGTCCTAAAAATAATGTCGCCTTTCTTTATTTTGTAAGTTTTTAAAGACACCATTACAATTTTACCCTTAGTGATCCCACTTGATTTTAAATACTATTACTCTTTTTTTATTTGTCTTTTCAATTAAAAGTGATCCCACTTGATTTTAAATACTATTACTTCTTTCTTTAAGAAGGGTAATTTTGTAACTTTAACAAAGTAAATACTTATTTCTTAAATATCATGTCCGGTCAAATGGCTATACAAAATTTGGGACGGAGGGAGTAACATTTTTAGTACATAACAAAGGTGACAACATTTCATAAAACATTAATCATAATACAGTAAAACACTTGGGCATCGTTTAGAGTTTCAAAATACTTTCTTAAAATCATGACTCAACAGTTTGTTTTACTTCTGAGCAAGATGGATCACCCTACATACATGGTAATCCACGGGCTATGTGGATCCCGCCCATAACTCGGCGGCCAGGCCCCCAATCTAAGTTTGCCATAAGGATAGGGAAAATCATAAAAAGGTATGCCCACTTGCTAACATACCATGCTATTCCACTTGCTACATAGCACATAAATACCCATATCAGCAAAACACCATTTCGGGCTATGAGTCATCTGAACTCAAGCCTTCGAAACAAGCTCTCTTTAAGCCCAATTTTTATTCTTTAAACCATGATTCATACTTTTAGAACATTTGTTGCATTCATGTTAAGGTAAATCCATAATAGGTATTGTCATACCTAGTCTTGCAAGCCATTTCGTATCATGTCATAAGTCATAACCCTTTTTATAAAAGAAGTCATGTAGATGGAAAACCGCAAAGATTTAAATAGTTCATGAGGATATTCTTACTTCAAAACATATGCAGACATATACCAAAACACTTCTTCTAAAACATATTATCATATGATGGCCAATCTTTCTTTTAAAACACATGCATTTCTTTCTATTAACAATTGAACACTTGTAAATAAGGAGATCATCCCTCTTACTATGTCATAAACTATATCAACCACAATGATAATAAGGAAATAACTTTCAAAAACTAGTTCATTCACTCTAAATAATAAACAATACAAATATACAATATCTTTTATATCAAGACAGTGAATTCATTGTTCGTTCTCTCAATTAAACTTTTCAAAATTGAAAACGTATATACATATGGGGCTATAATTCAATTCCACAAAAAAGAGTTCAATACAACATATATACTTTTATTAAAACAATTTCATGACATGCTTTTCGAAACAATATCAAAAATCTTCTTTGTACATGATTATAAATCCTTCAACTCGATAAAGGAGATAAAAACTTATGCCCATGGAGTTTAGGATAGTCCCACATACCTTAATGACGAAGAAATCATGAATAAAATTGACCCTTTAAGTTTGAATATGCAGACCCTAAGTTGGTTTCTCTCCTCTTTTGCTTTAGAAGATGAATTAGAGATTTGATTGAGTTAAAACATATTGGGATCCTTTATTTCGTGTAAATATATTTAGGGATGGTTATGGAACATAAAAAGACTTGGTTGCCCTTAAAATAGCACAAAAATAGAGTGCCTATACAGTAAAACATCAGGTAGGCGATGCCCAACCCATGGACTAACACCACGTGGATGGCGCCTAGACCATAGCCTAGCTTAATGTAACACCCCAAATCTGGTACCCGTAACACTACATGGTTCTAATTACCCCGAAGGACCACAAGCTAATCCATGGCTGATATCTGTAACGGAGCACTAAATAATACATTGTAAAAATGTGGAATATAAGCTGTAAGTCCATAAGGTTCAAAACTAAACTAATACTGACTATAATACAATATCTGTAATGGGATATGAAAATACCCAAAACTGAGATAAACTATCTAAAATATGTTGTACTCTGAAAGCCTCCAAACTGTCTGAAAACTGTGGACTTGGTGGGATATGTCCCCAACTAACTCTGAACTATTTAAATAAACAGAAAACTCAAATAATAAAGTAATCATCATGTCCTCTGAGGATGAGGACTCACAACTGACTCTGACTGCTGAATCGAGATGCTACTGATGCTCTGGCGCTCGTGCTTCTAAGCCTATGGTATAAGACACCATAGCAAAAATACGTCAGTAATTTGAATATACTGGTATGCAAGTGAGGTAGGCTGAATGCTAGGGGTTTCATATGCATGAACAATACTAACTGACTGACTTACATGAACGTGAGAATACATGCATGCATACTTAACTGTATCTGACATCGTGATAGGACTGAATATTGAGTTCTGACTACTGATTTTACTAATGATATGGATTTACTAACATCTGAGTTGATGAATACTGAGATACTGAATGATTGAGGGACTGATACTATGTTACTGATACATGTAAAACTGCGTCTGACAGTTCTAATTATGAAAAACTGGTCTGGTTGACTGTATCTGACATTCCTGAAGCTGAATACTGCTAACATAAGTTCTGATAACTGATATAACTGATAACATAAGTGACTCTGATGGAACTAGCTGAGTTTCGTACTATATCTGAGTGATTGTATCTGACAGTCCTAAAATCAGTAGAACTATCTGAGTTCTATTACTGAGACTAAGACTGAAAATTGAGACTGTGGGAAGTAATCATCTAATCGACATGCCCCATACTAAGCTAACTGGGGTCCAATCTGTAACCCTAGTTGGAAGGGTATCAGTACTGCTCCACTGATAAATACAAATGTTGTGGTCAGTCCTAATCTAGCGGGTGACCCCTGGGATCAGTCTTGTATATTTAAATGTGATAACGGGTGATCCCTGAGTATATCAGTCCTATCTAACGGGTGACATCTCGTACCTACGCTAGCTACGTAGTTCTGGAACTTAGGGATTTCTTCTAGGGATCTCAGTACTATCTAGTGGGTGAGTCCCCATCCCTAGGCTCGCTCGGTGCTGAATCCTACTCCCATCTGAAAGACACTAAACTGA
This sequence comes from Capsicum pubescens, assembly GCA_030864215.1. Taxonomy (NCBI): domain Eukaryota; kingdom Viridiplantae; phylum Streptophyta; class Magnoliopsida; order Solanales; family Solanaceae; genus Capsicum; species Capsicum pubescens. The sequence continues at coordinate 32,957,934 of CM061549.1, read as the reverse complement.
TTAACTAAACTGAAGTGATTATCTTAACTGAGATGATACTAATAGTATTATTTAGTGGAGCTAAATTGAGTTTAATGAGTTTCATTGACTGGCGGAATGTACTGAGTTCTGAGGACTGACTGAGAGTACTGAAGTTAATGAGATTATTGAGATTACTGAGTAGGACTGATTTGATGGATACTGAATTTACTGAGATTTCCTGAGTCATGAGACTGACTAAATTCTACTGATCATGGCTTGACTGAGATTATCGTAAAGACCTGACATGTCTCTAGGCACACAACTAAATTGTCGGGTATAAGTACCCCCAAGACTCGATGAAAAGAAACTGACACAGCATGGCTTACTTGAACACATGACCAACAACACAATTCATAATTCATATATTGAAGAACTTCATCAAACATGTGATATTCATAAACTTGTACATAAATGGGGATTTCATAATATCATGCTATTTGGGCACTTTTCCTTCATATAGGCACTTAAACAAACACATGGTAGGCATAATATATGTAGAAAACATTATACAATAATTAAACATCATGATTCAACATCTAATTTGATCATCCTAGGGTTTAATCATAGATTCACATGAATATACATCTATACAAATCAATTCCACATAACATTGATCACCTAAAATGGATTTGAATTCAATTTATCATTCTCAGCATAAACAAAACAAATCCAACATGAAATTCATAAAGAAATCCATAAACTTGAACTCAGAAAAGAGATTCTTGGGCTTCATGGACGAAAGGATTCCATGAATAAATACTATGCATACCTTGGTTCGTAAATACACGAAGATTGACAGAGGAAATTCTTGAACTTGAATCTTCTATGAAAAACCCTAATGTGTTCTTGAGAGGATTTTGAGAGAATATAGTATATTTTGGTGTAATGGAGGCTCAAATCCATGTTTTTGAGGTTATATAGGGTAGGAAAATTGACCCTTTTAACCCTAGGACACATATTTTAATTCTTGTGAAAAAATTACTGGAACTGGAACTGGACAATTGGAAATCTGCATGGTGGCGCAACGCGGAGCTATCGCGTTGCCACCTTGTTTGAGACCTGGAAGTTTGGCGCGACGCACTACTATTGCGGACCAATACTGGAAATTGACAATTGCCATTTAAGCTGGCTCCGCGATGCACTGATGGCTCAGGTGATGTACTATCTTACTAAAAAGGCTTTAACTCTTCGTCCGGGTGCCGGATTTTGGCGAATTTGGTATCGATGGAAAGTTTATTGAATTTCCCACATGAAAAAAGTGAAAATCTTGAAAATACCACATGTATAAAAGTGGATTCATCTTTGAAACAAGTCTTTGACATTTTTGGGATGAATTTAAGCTGGTAGAAGTATGGGGTATTACACTTAAGGTAGGTGACGCCTAGGCCATCGCCTAGCCTTGATAGTGTCTCATTCAAACACTACTAAATTTTGACTCCGGACTCGGATTAACCAATGGTCGAAGGCGTTTGAAAGAAGACTTAAATGGATTTAATTTGATATATGTAGGCCACATGAATCTATATATACTAGAAGAAACAGTCACTGGAATTTGACCCATGTAAAATCATCAACTAAAAATCAATCGATAGGAAAGTGTTCAACTTAACATTTGAGTTAGGAGATTCTTAAGGTTGATATTCATGTCCAAGGATGTTTCCAAAGTAAGGAAATATAAGTCACATTTATTTCTAACTAGACACCATTTGATTCAAGTCCATATACATTGGAAAGACAGTTCAACTTTAGCCCGAAAGTCTGGGTGTTACATTATATCATAGATAATAATTAAAATAATTGTTATATTTTTATCCCTTTGATATTTTTGTGTATATTTTTTTATTTTTAAAAATTCTTGGGAATATCTACACTCCTTTCCCTATAAGGTTATGTCACAACCCAATTTCTTAAGTCATGATAGTACCTAGTATAACCAACTTGTAGGCAAGCCAAATACGTAGTCCGGAATGGCTAGTAACGAACTACCAAATAGAATAAGAAAAGAATGAGGAATAAATATAACAAACACTCAAATACATAAATAAATCTCAAAACCCTGTGGTATCAATACAAGAGCTTCTAATATAATAAGAGTACAAAAGTGGAATAGATGAAATTTACACTAATATAACTTATCTCCAAATGCAATATAGAGACTAGTCTATACATAAGAGGGAGGAAAGTAATACTCCGAACGTTGAGATCCCACTCTGTATCTCTCAACCATGTCTGCTCGGCATGACGCACTCATCAACGGTGATAACCCGTACTATTATCAACACGCTGCAGAAGTGTAGATGATTGCAAACTAAGCTTCAAATATAATGTAGATATATACAACATATAAATAGAATGGAAAATACACGAAAGAGTCTAGAAACCATATAACAAACCAATGAGATAATAAGGAACAACTATCCTGTTCATATCCAATAGACCAACAAACTAAGGTTAAGCAAGTAATGATGGTGCACTATCTTATTCCAACCATACTTAGGAGTCTCAACACAATACCGTATATATCTATCCAATATACGAATAAAGAGCAAAATAAGAATATATAATAATATACAAGGCCAAGGAACAAATATACAATCTAAACAAACGAAGGAAGGGATATACGGTAATACCATAGCTACATATAACTATATATATATAACTATATATATATATATTTAGATTGATTGATAGATAGATAGATAGATAGATACAAGATCATCTCAAAGAACAACCTAGATCATCATCTCTTCGTTTTAAAACCTTATGATAATCCTATTAGGATTTAATACTACCATGCTTAGGGTTTCTAATCCACATGGCTAGACATGAAATAATCATGCATAATAGTGAAATTGTAAGATAAAAGATGCTAATAACTTACCTCAAATCGTGATATCGAATCAATAACCAATCTATCATAAACAAGCAATAATAATAATTATAACAATATCAATAATATCCCGAGTAATCGACTATTCCAGGAAACTAAATACCTAGCCGAGTCTATGTGTTTCCCCACTTCCCCAGGTTCAGAAGACTCAATTGGAAAACAACAACACAAGGCATATTCATCACCCATAGCTATGAAACCATCCCATATCGACGGATAGACATAGGCGCATACTGGTGATAGGCGAGGTGCAAGCAAGAAAGAATACAAGATACACAATCAATATCACAACCTTTCTCTGGACTCTAACTAGGTATATATATCATTATCGCAATATCCTACGGCCTTGCCGGGTATAAATATCATCATCACAGTATCCTCTGGCCTTACCAAGTATTACTACCATCATAACGGTATCCTTTGGCCTTGCCGGGAATCAATATCATCATCTTAGTATCCTCCAACCTTTTCAGGTATCACTATTATCATAACAGTATCCTCCGGCTTTGTCAGATATCAATATAATCATAACAACATCCACCATCCTTGCCAGGTATCAATATCATCATAACCATTAGTACATATGTATAGATACATATAATAGGTGCACAGACTAAAGTTGTGGCTAAAAGAGTGTAAATCAATAAGTACGTTGCCCGAAAGGATCTTCGAGACTAAATCATTGTAAAAATATAAAGGGGTCAAAATATCTCACGACCGGAGTAAATAATTGTGTAAATTCATGGATCGAAATCTATCTCGATCAAATCTTTAAAAAATATTTTTAACTTCTTTTATATGTATAAATATTCCATCTGGTAGGAAAGTATTATAGTAAAGAAATCCATTATTATGGTGAAAAGTGAGTTTTAACCCTTATTTAGTAAAAACAGTGTTAAGGTCATATTTCAGCTAGGATCATATTAATACCAATACAATAATCATGAATGTACCAAATCTATGCATGCCATCACCAGTATTTAGTAAATGAAATCATAAACAACATAAACATATATGTATCCATATTCTACAACCCCATCCTTTACAAGTATAAATACTTCCCGAATATCTAATCAATATCATAACATGACCCTCGGCACAATAATGTCACGACCCGAACCGAGACCTAGGCCGTGATAAACATCTCAAACCGTGAAGGCTCAAGCACCATTTTTTTATTTGGCAATCATGCACAACGTCCATACAATATAAAGAAATGCAGAAATTTAACAAATCCAAAACATGATCAATATCTTAATTAAACTGAACAAATACTAGATGAAGTTCATAACATTCAAGATTCATGACACTAGTCTACGAAATCTCTAATGATACGAAAATATTTGTCTGAAAACTGGGACAAGTCCCCAGTTGGACCATAGACCCAAAAAACATAACAATGATCCATAAACAATGATCCATAAACAGGACTTTCAAAGTAAGGGAGGCTCATCAACTGCGACTTCTAACAGGATCAATCTACTACTTAAGAGAGACCCCAGGACTGAGCCTCAGATCCTGGAATATAGGGGTCAATACAAATATACTGGTACGCAGAGCAATCCAAAATAGAATAATTTTATACAACATACATGAGGGAAATTCATAAAGCATTTTACATACGATATATGAAAAACCTGGGCATACTTAAAAGACTTTGAAACAATTCTTTTAAATCGTGACTCACTCTTTATCTTGCTTCTGAGCTAGATGGTACACCATACAAGTCTAGTACCCATGGGCTATATGGGTACACTAATAACTCATCGGACAAGCCCCCACATCCCAGTTTGTTGAAAGAATAGGAGTCCTACATACTAGTCTAGTATATCGGTGTCTCAAGGACAAGTATACATTGGAATTATCCAACCATATCATCCGAATCAAAAAAACTCGATTTCCAATTATGAGCCTTTACACTCAAATGTCTTCTTAGGGTAACCATCTAACTCTCTTTAAGCTCATTTTTAACATTTAAAATCATGCATCTTTCTGAAAAGATGTCTTATGTCTGAAAACTTTCTGTAGTTTAGTCTAGTTTGAGTCTATTAATGCATTTGTCTGATTTGGCATTGTCATACCAAGACTTACAAGTTGTAAGCCATACAGTGTTATGTTATAGTCTTTTCATTCATAACATGTTATTTAGACCACCCAAATCATTTAAATAGTACAAGAGAATTTATATTTTGAAATATATGAAAACCTATGCAAAGTTTTCTATTTCAATTCTCAAACATGTGGTTGTCAATTACCTTGTAGAAATCCTTTCAATTCTTTCAATCATCATCTTTAACATTTACAAACAACAAAACAAAAAAAATAAACACCCCTCTTAAATTCATAACCAATATCAAATCCTTAAACAATAAATAAATTGTTAGTATCATGTTTCTCAATATGCAATTGAGCAATTCATAAAATGTGAAATCAAGAAGGGTCACAACAAGAGAGGGAATTTGATTATTCATGCCCTTAATTAGAAATTCAAAACTAAAAATGCATATGCATACTTACATCAGCATAATTCAAGTTTAAGGGAAGTCCTCAAGAGCAAAACCATATATATCATTAAATAAGGTTTAATGATTTATTTATTCAAAAAAATTGTTCAAACCCTTGCTATAAACATAATGATATTCTTTCAAAACTTTGTAAAAATAATAACTTATCTGTAACGACCCGAGACTACCCCCTAGTTGTCACACTGTGCTTAGGGCCACGTGTGATCCAAAGCTAACCCTTGTACTGGCATAACCCATGAGCAACTGAATAAAACACATAAATCTGAAGAAAAATATGGAAAATAAATCTTTTATGAACTTGATCAATACAAAGCTACATTAAGATGATTACGACTTTTCTTATACAAACAAAACTGAAACTGAATACATTAACTATACTAATTGTCTATGAAGCCTCTACTATACTGGCTACAGGTAGCTGGGATGCGACTCCAACTACCACTAATCAATACATATGAGTAAGAAAATAAAGTACATAAATATCATCTAACTGAATTACCTGAAGTAGGAGGACTCATCTTCTGTGGGCTAGGATCTGCAACTGTCTGATCGTGATATATGGACTACAACTGAACTGGTACCAACATTATTAAACAATATAGCACATAGATGTATATGTGGATCAGTACTGTTGGAATGTACTCAGTATGCGGGGGTAAATGCATAAGTAAAACAATAAATGCAATAATTCAAATAAACTTTCAAAATGGCATGCTAAATGTGAGTGACTCAACTTGGCTTGAATAATAAAACTAAATAATCATAAATATAAAGCGTAAAAGAAATTCTTATAAGCCACCACACTTAGTTCAACTAAGCTGTACTTTTGTCCTGTTCTTCAAATCATGCAAGCTAAGTGAAAAGGACTCACTTTTATCGATATTAAAACTTAAAGATGAAATCTGATAACTATATCTTAAGTGGAACAATGTTTGAGTAAATTTGTGAGCCTTTACACTTAGTTTCTTAAAGTTGTTCTATTATTCTTTTTCTGTTAGGGAGGTTCTTCTAACCGACATAAACTATGTGAACTATCATGGAGTCCAATGTCTTGTTCCACTAAGGGAAAAACCTCACGTTGGGTAGAGGTGTCATACTGTTTCTAATGAGTATAACCTAAGTTATGTGATCACAATCTGTATCTATATCCCTATAAAAGGGAATAATCTAAATTTGTACCTACTTTGGCTCGTAGTTCTAGGGAAATAGGATACGCTAAACCCACCCTTCCCACTCGGTGCTAAATACTACTCCCTTACTTATATGCTCATTCTAAAGAAAATCCACTTTAAAATAGTATAAGTATTTGTAATGAAAACCAATTATGCTTCTCTTTACTTTAAATCATAAATAGTCTAAATAATTTGGATTTCATAATCTTAGCTTGGGATAAAAAGATCCATCTTTGCTTTTAAAGCACTTTACAAAACTTATCAATAGAACTTGAGATCATAATCTCCTTATAAACTCATCACTTGTACTTGGGGCTTAAAATAGCAAGCTTTAATGCATCAATAAACATATTTACAATTCATGCTCAATAATCATCTTAAAAGCTGTCAACAATCTCAATAGTCTCAATTAAGATAGTGGAATGTAACTCATAATATGAATCTTATGATTTCAAACATGGATATATTTAAATCTCTTGCAATTGAAGCCTTAAATAAATGATAATTTCATAAACTAAAAATAATAAGAATTGTCTATGAACCCTAACTTCAATTTATGCAAAATTCAACTTTGGGCACAAGGGTGGAAGAAAACCCTTGTTCATAACCCTACATACCTTAATAGACTTGATTTGATGTAGAGAACTTGACTTTGAAACCCTAGGAGATGATCTTGACAGCTTTCTTGAGATTATTGAATTATGTAACTAAATTCTTGGTTTCTTTCTCGAAAAGAATGAATTGAATTCTTTGATTCTTGGGGAGAAACCCTAATCTTGACTATTTTTTCTTGAGTAATCTTGGATTGAAAGGCTTGAATCCTTGCCTTGAAGGAAACCCTAGTTTCTCCTTAATCTTGAGAGTGGAGAGGATTATGATTTATTAAAAATTGATATTTTATCAGTTAATAGTGTTTAATGCTTGATTTAAGTCGTGGGAGGTGAGGGAAAAGACAAAAATACCCCCTCCCCCCGAATCCAAATGGGAAATACTGAATTTCATAGGTGACGACTTGGGCTGATAAGTCGTCACTTAGGTGATGGCCCATCACCCCAGGTCATCACCTGGAAGCTGGAATTGATGTTTTTCTGCCTAATGCTGACGACTTGGGTTGAAAATTTGTCACATAGGTGGCGGCCCGTCAGCTCAAGTCGTCACTTTGTTAACAGGCTGGCATACTGGAGTAAAATGAGCATAACTTTCTGCTCCAATATCAGATAATGGTGAAACCAAGTGAGTTGGAAATAAGACTCAATGAACTTGCATTTTATATATAATAGGACCTCTAACAAGTTATATACCAGAAATTTTGGTCGATGAAAATTTACCCAAGATGAGATATTCACTATAACTTAATCGATAGAAACGTTCTCAACTCGTCTCTAAGTTAGGAGATATTTTCTGACCTAAATTCATATAAAAAGTTATTCCCACACTAGATAATTGATCATCATACATATATTAACAAGGAATAATTGGGTTCGGGTCTATACACATAGGATCGATGGTTTGAATTCTAGCCGGAAAAATGTGGGGTGTTACATTATCTCCCCTTTGGAATCATTCATCCTCGAATGTTGAGTAGGAAATTATTGAAACACTAAGAGTATGGACTAATGAATACATGACACTTTACAAAGTCTATCATGAAGCTGATTTCTGAGCTAACTTGACTTTACTGACTATAAAGAACTGATTCATGCTAGGAGTTCAGAACTCATGTGAACTTTCCATGATACAATCATTAATATATAAATGCAAAGTGCTAACTGATATATTAGAATTCCAAGAGTTACTAGGGATGGAATAGAGTATGCAATTTCTCATTTAGGAATTACACCTCAACAAGACACATATAAGAATCAATGGAAAATGGCTTCATGGCATCGCCAAGTACATTATGTAAGCACCAAGCATGAGGTAATGAGACCAAGGTCGTACAAGCATATTATAATGTCTGAGATGGAATACTTGGAAAACTGAGGTTATGCTTTGAACACTTATAAACTGAGTCATGACTAAACAACTGAATCTGAAACTGATGCATGAACTGAGCTAAATTTGTAATTTGCATGAATGCAAACATTTTTCCTCATGGAATGTCCTTACTCGTGAAACTTTAAGTAGTAAAACTAAATGGAACGTTGGAAATCTATACAAGCTTATCTGCTCGATTCCTAAACTGGATTGTAGGCTATATAGATTGAATCATATAGAAAGATTATACTCAACTAGGGTATTTCTTCAATGCTCTTTCTAATAAGCTCTAATAACATTAGGGAGGAAAGAATTCTTGGGCATGATCTGAATGAGATTCTGAATAAAGAGTTGTAACATGGCTATAACTCTGTAACATGGGACATAGACATATAACTTATAAGCTAGGGTAGAATTACTAGCTTGAATTTGTCCATAGAATTCTAAGGGATAGCTTCCAAAATGAATAATATTTATTCTATGTAGAATTTTTAGGATTTGGACTTTCCATGTTGTGGGAAATTGAATAAGCTTTACATTCATACCAAATTTTCCAAATTCCGACACTCGGTGATATAGTTATGACGTATTTAAGTTGACAGTGCACTACCTGGGCAGTCACCGCATCGCGGAGATGGTTAAATTCATAATTGTCACTTTTCAGTGGACCTCTGTGATATTGGAGCATCGCAGAGAGGTCCATTTTCATATTTGTCAATTTCCAGTAGTCCAACGCTATAATGGCGCGTCGCGCCGAAGGCAAAAATGGCAATCCAATAGGGCACTGCGATGGTGGCGCGTCGCGTTGAAGTTCCAGGTCCCATTTATGAAAATCCAGTGGGACAATGTGATAGCTCCACGCTGCGGAGGCCCCCAATTCCCAGTCATCAATTTTCAGTGAGCCACCATGATAGTGGTGCTTCGCGGTGGCCCATTAAATCGGGACCCAGTTACGTTTTTTCCAGCTTCGTTTAGGGGATTTGAAAGGGTATTTTGGATAATTCCCAAGCCCCAATCCATTAAAAACACAAGATTAATCATATCATAAGCCTATTATGCTCATTATTCATCACTCTCTTTAAAAAAAAAAACTAGAAACCAAAATCTTCTTCTACAAGAAATAACAATCTTCCATAGATTCTCCAAGAAAGCTCCAAATTGAGGATTTCAAAAGAAAGATAATCAAGAACCCATCATTAAGAACTCAACAGGAATCCAAAATTTAAAGTTTCTTCATCTAGGCATCAATTAAGTTATGTGGGGTTTATGAACAGGGATACTCAATTCATCCTTGTGCCCAAAATTTATTTTAAATTACAAGTTATTTGATTTTATATTATTTTCTATGGAATTGAAATTAGGGTTCATACCCAATGTTTTCATTTACAAGATTATGAGATTTCAAGTGAATTATAAGTTGAATTACATGTTTATTTTCATATTTTCATGCTTATTGCAGTAATTTCCAGATTTTGAGATGAATTATCATTGATTTTACTATCAAGCATGATTATTATGATGTTTTGACATGAGATATTACAGATTTTAAGCAAAAGCTTTGATTTTTGGATCCTCAGTTTAGCTATGGAATCCACTTTAAAGATTATTATAGATTACAGAATTCAGCTGAGCTTTATTTACAGATTTTAACAGATAAATGCATAATTGATTTTAGATAAACCCTTATGCTAGTTTTGACGTGGATTTCCAACAGAATGAGCGTAGCAAATAAAAAGAGAGTAGTATTTAGCACCGAGATGGAAGTGTGGGCTTAGCGCAGCCTACTTCTACAAAACTACGTAGCTAATATAGGTACAAATTATCAGATTATTCCCATTTCTATATAGATGACAGACTTAGCTTGTGATCGATCACATGGGTAGGTTATACTCCCTGGAAAGAGTATGATGCCTCTCCCCAACTTGAGGTTTCTTCCTTAGGAGGACGAGACGTTGAACTTCATGTTGCTCCCATGGTTTATGTCAGTTAAGAGAACCTCTCTTGTAGAACAGTTTTTCCTAAAGCTTAAAGATAACCTTAACGGTAACAGCTTTTAGAATAGTTTTAAAGTAATTCTCCCTATTATCTAAGGAAAAAGAATAAAAGAAATGCTTTTAGAAAACTAAGTGTAAAGGCTCACAAATTTTACTCAGATTAAGCTTTACAGACAGATATTAGCTACAGATTTCATCTTTCAGATTTAATATTTAAGAGTGAGCCCTTCTACACTTAGATAATATGATTTAAAGGGGGAATACAAGTACAACTTTTAGAACTCAATGTTATGACTCACTAGATTTATAAAGCATGACTTGCTTCTTATTACCTCATATTTCAGTATTTCAGATACTCCAGCTTATGTGAGTCATTTACATTTAGCATGCATTGTTTTATAAACTATGATTTTAAGATGAAATTTTATTTATGCATATCACCACCATATACTCAGTACATCCTCAAAGTACTGATCCACATATATGTGTATGTTCTACATTTTCTCATAATATAGGTACAAGTAGTCAGTATCAGCAGCGCGAGTAGTTCAAGCATCTCCATCTATATTCAATAGTTGGTGAGTCCTCATAGTTTGGGGACTTATTCTATCCATTTAGATTTTTCAGTTTATCAGGTTATGGGATTTACATTCATTTTAGACAATTTGAGTTAGCTGGGGGGTTTTCGAGTGACTCTCTAGTTATTAGTAGTAGAGGCTTATCATACTACTAGTTTTGATACAGATTATTCAGTTTTGATGTTTTAGATATTTTGATCAAATTATCCTAAGATATTATAGATAGTTTCCACATTCAGTATGACTTGTATCAACTATATTTCAATTATTATAAGATTTTGGCTCAACAGTATGCAAACAAGGTTAGCATAAGGCTACTCGTAGTCTTGAGCACCGCGTGACATCTCAGGAGCAGATTTCAGGGCGTTACAAACTTAGTATCAAAGCCTATGGTTTTTAAGAGTCCTATGGAGTTAGACAAGCCATGTTACGTAGAGTCTTGGTCATGGGTGCGAAGCATGCCACATTTATGAACAAGAGGCTACAGAACGTTCTTAGGAAATCATCTCTTTCTTTTATGATCTATCGTGCTTACAATATCTCTATCTTCTTTTAACTCGTGCTTTCACGTGACAGTTGATCATGCCTACTCGTTGAACTAATACCCACAGAAATGATAACCAGCCACCTCAACCTGTAGATCTTTTGAATAAGACTGTGTCACATACAGAGTTTCGGGCTGTCTTTCAGGCACTAGCCCAAGCTATGGTAGCTAATGTTCAGTGCAACTGTCAGGCTACAGTCCTACCTCAACAAGATGGGGACCTAACTGTAGCTAGAATTCAAGATTTTATGAGGATGAATCCGCCAGAATTATTTAGGTCGAAAGTAGGTGAGGACCCATAACTTTATTTAGATGAGGTGAAAAAGATCACCCGGATTATGCATATTTCTGAAAAGGAGAGTATAGAACTAGCATCTTATAGGCTAAAAGATGTTGCATATGACTGGGTATTGACATGGAAGAAAAATAGAGAGGAGAATGCAGCTCCCATGAATTGGCAGATGTTTCAGGATACATTTTTGGATAATTTCTTTCCATGTGAGATGAGCGAAGCTAATATAGAAGAGTTCATGAACCTGAGGTAGGGCTCGATGACAGTGAAGGAGTATTCCCTCAAGTTTAACTTATTGTCTAAGTATGCCCTTGATCAGATGGCTGGCCCTAGGTCAAGCACGAGTAAGTTCGTGACTGCAGTGTCTAGATTGGTGGTCAAGGAGTGTAGGACTTCCATTCTTATTGGAGACATGGATCTTTCTAGATTGATGATGCATGCTCAGTAGATTAAGGTAGAAAAGTTGAGGGAAAGTGAGAGAGGAAATAAGAAGGCTAGAACAGGGCAGTTTGAGTATGGTCAAACTAGGTCTCAAGGAGGAAATCATTCACAGTTTCAGAATTGTTCATATTTGCTAGTACCATCCTTAGCTAGTGCTCTCGCTCCTAAAGGTAAACAGGAGCAGTGGGTAAGTCTTTTATGTCCTGATGCTAGAGTAGTGTGGGTGGTATGCCCAATTATCCTACGTACACTAAGTGTGGAAAGAATCATCCTGGTGAGTGTTTGTCTGGTCAGAAAGGTTGTTTTGGATGTGGAAAGTTGGGTTACAGCTTTAGTTATTGTCCAGATGCTAAGCAGGGAACCAAAGATGACCATCCCCAGACACAGGCTACTAGTGAACTAGCTCCTTTAGATCGCCCCGCTCCTCCTCGGGGTACATCATCTAGTACCTATAGTGGTTAGTGCCTGAATCGATTCTATGCTTTACCATCCCTCTAGGAGCAGAAAGATTCACCAAATGTTGTAACTAGTATGATTTGTGTCTTTCATCTTGATGTTTATGTGTTGTTAGACCCTGGGTCGAGTTTCTCTTATGTTACCCCATTAGTTGCAGTAAATTTTGAGATAAGTTCTAAAAGATCCTTGAGACCTTCTTGGTTTCTACCCAGTGGGTGAGTCAGTTGTTGCTAAGCAAATCTATAAAAAGTGTCCTATCACTGTCCTTAACAAAGTCATGTTCACATATTTGATAGAGTTAGACATGGTTGATTTTGATCTTATTCTTGGTATGGATTGGCTGCATTCCAATTATGTCTCTATAGATTGTCACACCCGTTTGGTGAAGTTTCAGTTCCCAGATGAGCCAGTCTTTGAGTGGTCAGATAGTTCAGTGTCCCCCAAAAGTCATTTCATATCTTATCTTAAAGCCAGAAAGTTGATCTCCAAATGTTGTATTTAACATCTTGTTTGAGTTAAAGACACTAAGTATGAGACTCCAACAATTCAGTCAGTCAATGTAGTCAATGAGTTTTCAAATGTTTTTCCGAAAGATCACCAAGGGGTACCTCCCGATAGAGAGATAGAATTCGGTATTAACCTTTTTCCTAATAATTAGCCTATTTCTATCCCTTTATACCGTATGGATCCCGCAAATCTTAAGGATTTGAAGGAGCAACTCAAAGATCTCCTAGATAAAGGTTTCATAAGGCCTAGTATTTCTCCATGGGGCGCTCCTGTCCTATTCGTGTGGAAAAAAAATGGTTCTTTGCATATGTTCATTGACTATCGTCAGTTGAAAAAAGTAATGGTCAAAAACAAGTATCCCCTTCCGAGAATGGATGACTTATTTGACCAACTCCAAGGTGCAAGATATATTTCAAAGATCGACCTTAGATCCGGCTATCATCAGCTTAAGGTAAGGGAGTGTGATATTCCAAAGACAACCTTCAAAACCCGTTATGGCTATTTTGAGTTTCTAGTCATGTCCTTCGGGCTAACCAATTCCCCAGCAACCTTCATGGACTTGATGAACATAGTGTTCAAACAGTATGGACATATTTGTCATAGTCTTTATAGATGATATCCTGTCTACTCTCGTAGTGAGGATGATCATGTAGACCATCTTAGAATTGTGTTGAAAACTCTTAGAGATCACCAGTTGTTCACCAAGTGCAGCAAGTGTGAATTTTGTCTAAGATTAGTATCCTTTCTTGGTCATATTGTTTCCGCCGATGGAATTACAGTCGTTCCCCAAAAGACAGAAGGCATGAGAAATTGGCCTAGAACTATCTCTCCATCAGACATTAGGAGTTTCTTGGGTCTAGATGGTTATTACAGATGTTTTGTTGAGGGTTTCTCATCCATAGTGTCTCTTATGTCTAGGTTGACTCAAAAGAAAGTTAAGTTACAGTAGTCAGATTCCTACGAGAAAAGTTTGAAGGAGTTGAAGACTCGACTCACTTCAGGCCCAGTCCTAGCATTACTCGATGGTATAGACAGTTTTGTTGTTTATTGTGATGACTCCAGAGTTGGTTTGGGTTGTGTATTGATGTAGACAGGTAAGGTCATAGCCTATGACTCTAGACAACTTAAGCCTCATGAGAAGAATTACCTAACCCCTGATCTTGAATTCGCTGCTATGGTGTTTGCTTTAAAAATCTAGAGACATTATCTGTATGGTGTGCATGTTGATGTGTTCACAGACCACAAAAGTTTACAGTATGTGTTTACCCAGAGGAAGTTGAATCTTTGTCAGAGAAGGTGGTTGGAATTATTAAAGGATTTTGATATGAGTGTGTTGTATCATTCAGGCAAGGCCAATGTAGTGGAAGATGCCCTTAGTAGATTGTGTACGGGCAGTGTTGGTCATGTGGAAAATGATAAGAAAGAGTTAGCCTGAGAAGTTCACCATTTGTCTAGATTGAGTGTTAGGTTGGTTAACTCGAATTAGGGGAATATTTTGGTTCAGAGTAGTTCTGAATATTCCCTAGTTTCAAAAGTGAAGGAGAAGCATGATATGGATTCTTGTTTGGTTAAACTAAAGGAGTTAGTTAAAGACCAAAAGGTAGAGGTTTTCTCCCAAGGGGAAGATGGTGTGTTGAGATACCAATGTAGATTGTGTGTGCCTTGTGTTTATGATTTGAGGCAGCATATTATGGCGGAAGCGCATGGTGCATGGTATTGTATTCATCCTGGTGCTACCAAGATATACTCGACTTATGGGAAATCTATTGGTGGAGTGGTATGAAGAGAGATATAGCAGAGCTCGTAGCTAAGTGTGCAACTTGTCAACAGGTTAAGGTAGATATTGCAAGAGTTTGGTATCCCCACTTGGAAGTGGGAAAAGGTGAATATGGATTTTGTGACTGGTTTACCCAATTTGTGTTGTCGTCATGATTTGATTTAGGTTATTGTAGGCAAATTGACTAAGTTAGCCCATTTCTTGCCAGTTCACACGTCCTTTACGACTGAAGATTATGCTAAGTTGTAAATCTAAAATATGGTTAGATTGCATGAAGTTCCTTTGTCCATCATCTCAGATAGGGGTACTCAGTTTACCTCTTAGTTTTGGAGATCTTTTTAGAAAGGTCTTGGAAATCAAGTTCATCTTAGTTCAAATTTTCATCCACAGACAAATGGTCAGGCAGAGAGGATTATTCAGAATTTAGAAGATACGTTGAGAGCTGGTGTACTTGATTTCAAAGGTAGTTGGGATGTGCATTTTCCATTGATTGAGTTCACCTATAATAAAAGTTATCATGCTAGCATTCAGGTAGCTTCATTTGAGGATCTTTATGGGCGAAGATGTAGGTCTCCAGTTGGTTGGTTCAAAGTGGGTGAGGCTGCCTTGATTGGGCATGTCATGGTGTTTGAAAACATGGAAAATGTTCAGTTGATTAGAGAAAGATTAAAAGTAGCCCAGAGTCGTCAAAAATCTTATGCAGACATAAGAAGAAGAGATCTTGAGTTTGAGGTTGATGATCTTGTGTATTTGAAAGTTTCACCCATGAAAGGGGTGAATAGATTTGGCAAGAAGGGGAAACTTAGACCCCGTTATGTCGGTCCCTTCTGTATCTTGAGTCGTGTTGGGAAGGTAGCATTTGAGCTTTAGCTACCCATAGATTTATCCTCAGTTCATCTGGTGTTCCATGTGTCCTTGCTAAAGAAGTGTATGGACAATTCAGTTGTTGTAGTTCCCGTAGAGGATTTAGATATTCAGAATAGCCTTTTTTATGAAGAAGTTCCCATGGAGGTTCTTGATTGTCAGACTCGTAGACTAAGGAACAAAGAAGTTCCCTTGGTCAAAGTTCTATGGAGAAACTAGTCTGTTGAGGGCACTACTTGGGAAGCATAAGTAGACATGCTTACCAAGTATCCTCATATCTTCACAACGAACTCAAATTCAGCCGAAGGTAATAGTCTTCCTTCATTCAGTTCTTGTATAGTCCCAGATTCATCTACATAGTTATTCTAATGAGAATTCATGCACTTCTAGATCAGTTTAGTAACTCATTATATTTGAGATTCAGTTATTCATCTTATCTCAATTATGCATGATATCTTATAGCCTCAGATTCCTCAGTTTTTCTAGCTTAACTAGCCACATTCGAGAGCGAATGTTCCCAAGGGGGAGATATTGTAATACTACGTACTTTTCCTAGCTTGAACTTGTCCCTAGAATGTTAAGGGATAGCTTCAAAAATGATTAAAATTTATTCTAGGTGGAATTTTTAAGATTTGGACTTTCCATGGTGTGGGAAATTGAATAAGCTTTCCATCGATTCCAAACTCGCCTAATTTCGACACTCGGTGAAGGAGTTATGACCTTTTTAAGTTGACAGTGCGCCACATGGGCAGTCACCGCATCGCGAAGATGGTTAAATTCATAATTTTCACTTTCCAGTGGACCTCCATGATATTGGCACATCGCGGAGAGGTCCATTCTATCATTTTTCAATTTCCAGTAGTCCAACGCAATAATGGCGCGTCGCACCCAAGGACAAAATGGCAATCTTATAGGGCACCGCGATGGTGGCGCGTCGCGTTGAAGTTCAATGTACCAATTGTCAAAATCCAGTGGGACAACGCGATAGCTCCTCGTCGCGGAGACCCCCAATTTCCCAGTCATCTATTTCCAATGATCCACTGCGATAGTGACGCGTTGCGATGGCCCATTAAATCGGGACCTAGTTATGTTTTTTCCAACTTCGTTTAGGAATTTTAAAAGGGTATTTTGGACAATTCTCATGCCGCAATCTATCCAAAACACAAGATTAATCATATCCTAAGCCTATTATCCTCATTATTCATCATCCTCTTCAAAAGGAAAACCCTAGAAACCAAAAACTTCTTCTACAAGAAATCACAATCCTCCATAGATTCTCCAAGAAAGCTCCAAATTGAGAATTTCAAAAGCAAGATGATCAACAACCCATCATCAAATAATTCAATAGGAATCCAAAATTTAAGGTTTCTTCATCTAAGCATCAATTAAGGTATGTGGGGTTTATGAAAAAGGATAATCCTTTCATCCTTGTGCACAAAACTTGTTTTAAATTACAAAGTTATTTGATTTTATATGATTTTTTATGGAATTGTAATTAGGGTTCATACCCAATGTTGCCATTTGCAAGATTATGAGATTTCAAGTGAATTATATGTTGAATTACATGTTTGTTTTCATATTTTCATGCTTATTGCAATAATTTCCAGATTTTGAGATGAATTATCATTGATTTTATTATCAAGCATGATTATTATGATGTTTTGACATAAATTTAAAGCATGGGTTATTAGCCCAAGATTGAATATTGTTAATTCAAGAAAGATGATGCTTTAAGCATCTTATGACCAGATTACAGATTTTCAGAAAAAGATTTGGTCTTTTGATCCTCAGTTTAGATATGGAATCAACTTTACAGATTATTACAGATTACAGAATTTAAATCAACTTTATTTATAGATTCTATCAGATAAATGCACAATTGGTTTTAGATAAACCCTTATGGTATTTTTAAAGTGGATTTCCAACAAAATGAGTGCTGCAAATAAAAACAGAGTAGTATTTAGCACCGAGCGGGAAGTATGAGTTTCGCGCGTCGTACTTCCACAAAACTATGTAGTTAACGTATGTACAAATTATCAGATTATTTGGTCTATAATTACCCAAATGGAGTTATATTGGTTCAGGGACTTCGGAAGCCCCATAATAAAGTCCATATTAATCACCTGCCATTTCCATAAAGGTAAAGCTTTCTCTTGAGAAGTGCCTCCTAGTCTCAAATGCTCTATCTTGACATGTTGACAATTCAAACACTAAGAAAAAAAAATTAGCAACATCTCTTAAGGTCATAATACATTTTTGTAGAGCCTGGGTGAACAGCATATCTCGAAGTGTGATATTCGTCAAGGATTCTTTCTCACAATCCATCCACATGTGGCACACATAGCCTACCCTGATATCTCAAAATCCCATCACCCCAATCTCAAATGCCATCACCTTCTGTTAACCGACATCTTTATTAATCTGCATCAAAATAGGGTCTTCAACCTACTTTTCATTAACTTGTGCACATATAGAGGACTTTTCTATCACATGAACAATTACTCCCCCATCATCAGAATCTAGAAGTTGAATTCCCAAATTTGCAAGCTGGTGAATATATTTCACCAGCTCCCTCTGTCTTTCCCCAATATGAGAAAGAATGCCAATTGACAACCTGCTAAGGGCGTCGACTAATACATTGGCCTTGCCCGAATGATAGTGTAGGATTATGTCATAATCCTTCAACAATTCCAACCAATGCCTCTGC
The DNA here is from genome assembly GCA_030864215.1 of Capsicum pubescens. Classification (NCBI taxonomy): domain Eukaryota; kingdom Viridiplantae; phylum Streptophyta; class Magnoliopsida; order Solanales; family Solanaceae; genus Capsicum; species Capsicum pubescens. The sequence goes on along the minus strand of CM061549.1, from coordinate 32,939,189 downwards.
CTAAGATTCAGTTCTTTCTATGTGAAAACATATAGCAAAATTTTACGATCAGTGAAATATCTACATTCACCCCATAAAGATAATGTCACCAGATCTTAAGTGCAAACACCATAGCCGTTAACTCTATGTCATGGGTGGGTTATTTCTTTTCGTGCACCTTTAACTTCCTAGATGAATAAACTACCACTTTACCATGATGCATAGCCACACACCTAAGTCCCACCCGAGACGCATCGTAGTACACAACAAAACCTTCTGTACATTCGAGAAGAGTCAAAATTGGCGCGGTAGTCACCTTATCTTTCAGTTTCTCAAAACTATTCTCACAAGAGTCGGAAATTTCATTTTCTCCTGAGTCAGTTTAGTAAGTGGAGCAGCTATGGAGGAAAAACTCTCTACAAACCATCGGTAATACCCTTCCAAACCCAAGAAGCTATGAATATCGGTTGGAGTCATGGGTCTGGGCCATTTTCTCACTTCCTCAACCTTTTAGGGGTCAACCTTAATCCCCTCACTAGAAATAATGTGCCCCTGGAAAACAATAGCGCTAATCAAAAATTCACACTTAGAAAACTAGGCATACAAATCATGATCACTGAGGGTTTGAAGGATGACTCAGAGGTGATTGGCATGATCCTCCTCATTCTTAGAGTAAACCAAGATGTTGTTAATAATGTCTATAACAAACAGATCTAGAAACTGATGAAACACCATATTCATTAGGTTCATAAAAGTTGTAGGGGAATTAGTCAGTCCGAAGGACATTACTAAGAATTCACAGCGTCCATACCGGGTTCAAAAAGCTGTTTTGGGAATGTCAGCCTCCCTAACCTTCAGCTGATGATAACCCGAATAGAAGTCTATTTTTGAGAAATATTTGGCACCCTAAAGTTGGCCAAAATGGTCATCAATTCTAGGAAGAGGGTATTTATTTGAAACAGTGACCTTATTTAGTTGACGATAATCTATACATATATCGAAGGACCCATCTTTCTTACGCAAGAAGAGTACAAATACACCCTAGGGAGAAACACTAGGGTAGATAAAGCCCTTGTCAACAAGATCTTTTAACTGTTCTTTTAAATCTTTCAGTTCTGCAGGAGTCATTCTGTATGGCGGAATAGAAATGGGATGAGTGTCCGACAACAAGTCAATACCAAAATCTATCTCCCTTTCAGGTGGTATCCCAGGGAGATCATTAGGGAGAGCTTTTGGGAATTTATTAATTACAGGGACAAACTGGAGGGAAGGACTTTCAGTACTAGAATCCTGTCCCAAATAAGATGATACAAACAACCCTTCAATATAAGTTTTTGGGATCTAAGATAAGATATGAACTTCCACCTAGGTTCTAAGGAATACCCTCATATTCTATCACTACCTCCTTTGGAAAGGAGAAAGTAATTTTTTGGGTTTTACAATCTAATATGGCATAACACAAATAGAGATAATTCATTCCCAAAATGGCATCAAAGGTAATAATATCAAGCTCTACAAGATGTTCCACAGTATCACGATTATAGACAAACACAACATAATTTCTATAAACCTTCCTAGCACTAATAGAGTCACCAATGAGGGTCAAAATAAAGAAAGGTTTCGGAATGACGTTAGGCTAAAAAAAATAATAATGCCACATACGGGGTCACATAAGACAAGGTAGACCCTGGAACAAGTAACACATACACATTACAAGAGAAAATTTGTAACATACCTATTACAACATCTGGCAAAGCCTCAACATCCTAGCGGTTAGATAGAGCATACATCCAGTTACGACCGCATTCGATTACTGTAGTACCCCTGAGTGGTGGTGGTGCCTTGGAGTTAGCTTGGGACTTAGAGCCTCCAATATTTCCTATAACAGTGGGGAAGTCCCTTTTGAAATGACCCGACTGCCGACAAGTATAACACTCAAGAGTACCATACTGACATCTCCCTGGGTTGTTCTTCTCCTACGAATTACACGGAGGGTATTGCCTGAATGTCCTGGCCACACTTCCTTGAGACTAAGTACCCTGTATTGTCGATCCATTATTTGGCTAAAAATTCTAGAACAACTGATCTACTTGAGATTTGGGTGCTAGTGCTCTAGATGAAGACCGAGTATTACTCCAAAACTTTTTCTTCGGCCACTTATTACCCAAATTGTTGCCACCTTGGTGCTGACTGTTATTCTTGTCTGTAAATATAGCTCTTTTAGCTTGCCTCTCTCTTTTCCTTACCTTATCCAGCCTTTTCTTCTGCTCTTCAACCTGGTGTATGTGAATAGACAATCTGGAGAAATCCATATCTCTATTCAGAATTTCTCCTTTGCATTCCAACACCAGATTATCCGAGAGACCGTATTCAAACTTTCTCATGTGAGCTCTCATGTTACCTGCCAATTCTGGAGCATAATGGGATAAATGGGTGAACTTCAATGTATACTACTTGACACGTATTTTTCCTTGTTTCAAGTTCATAAATACTTCAGCCTTTGATTACCTTAATTCTTGGGGAAATAAATGATATAGAAAAGCTTCCACAAACTCACCCCTCACAGAAAGCTTAGCATCACTACACTTCGAATCCTTCCATTTGTTATACCAATGAATTGCCAGATCCTTCAACTGATAGGCTGCCAATTCAACTACATCAACCTTATTCACATACATAACCCTAAAAAATTTCTCAAGTTCATTGATAAACCCTTGTGGGTGATCCTCAACCTTCATACCTATAAATATGGGTGGGTTCAGTCTCATGAATTGACCAACCCGTGAAATCTCAGATGAACCAGTCACAGATCCTACATCTTCAGACTTACGGCCTGAGAAACCATTAACTGAGCTATGATATGCATCAAATGTCGAAACACAGCATTAGATACCTCTCTCTGGGTCATCTAAGTATAGTTGACTCCAAATCGAGGAGCCCGAGGTGGACTAGTCCGCATCCCATGGGTAGGGCGAACATCTTCAGCTTGGGCATTTTGTTCGTTGGATATACAGGGAGGCATGTTAACTTTCTAAAATATAGGAAATCATTTATTAGAGGAAATACAGATTCTATAGCATAAACCAAATCATGAAAAGAAGAGAAATATATTCCTAAATGCCTTATAGCCTCCTACTTATAAGTGTGGCACACTACATACCCATAAATATGACTCTACCCGACACAATTTTGCAGACACCTTGGGGCCATGAACTTGGCTCTGGTACTATGTTTTTCACGACTCGAGTTGAGGCACAAGCCGCGATGAGCATCCCAAATCATGAATGGCCGAACACCCTTTTTTTATCTGGCAATCATGCACAATATCCATATAATATAAAGAAATGTGGAAATTTAACAAAACTGAAACATGGTTAATCTGTTATTTCAACTGAACAAATACGAGATAAAGTTCATAACACTCAAGATTCATGACACTATTCCGCAAAATCTGTAATAATATGAAAAAAATATTTTTCTAAAAATAGGGAAAATGCCCCAGTCGGACCATAAACACAAATAAAATAACAATCCATAACTAGGCCTTCCGAAGTAAGGGAAGCTCACAAACTATGACTTCTGACAGGATCAATCTACTGCTTAGTAGGACCCCGAGACTGTGCCTCAGATCCTAAAATATAGGTGTCAATATAGATGTACTGGTGTCAATATAAATTGGAAAATACGAGAGCAGGCTATGGAGCGGGAAATGCAGGCATATCACGTGGTGCTACTATTTTGGTGATCCAAACATGCCCTTACACTCGTTTGAAAATTCCGAAACTTCTCCGAGACATGCCCCTTATATCCCTAAAAATGAATTAATTTAAAATTTGTCTCAAGGTCTGAAAGATCGATTTACAGATCATTGATGTTCAGGAGATTAAAATATTACTAAGTCCTTTTAAACACTGAGAAAAGTTTCAGGTTGTTAGCTATTTAATCATGCTACTAAGTGTGGTATCAAGTCGAGAATACTACGGGGTGTTACTAATAATATATCCGAAATAATCGCAATATTTTACTCATTGCCTTAGGTCAAATAATAAAAGACAATCCCCACAAGGGCTAAAGTAAAGTTCGAGCCCCATGAGGGCTAAAGTAAATGACAAGCCCAATGAGGGCTAAAGTAAGTGACAAGCCCCACGAGGGCTAAAGTAAAAGAGAAGAAAGGAAGATCATACCTTCATAACCCATCATTCGTCATCAAGGACAATTTATCCTTAGATATATGAATGCATATAAAATGAATGTTACTATAAAACCACACATTTTTGGGCTAGAATTCAAACCGTCGTTCCCACATGTATAGTTCCAAACCCAATGATTCTATGTTATTATATATGTGATGATCAATTCTATAGTATGTGAATACATTTGAATATGAATTGAAGTCACAAATATCTCCTAACACAAAGACATGTTGAGAACGTTTCTATCGATTAACTTTTAGCAAATATTTCAGCTTGGGTCAACTTTCAACGACCATTATTCTTATTAAATAATGAATAACGTGGACTACTATATACCAACTGAAAGATCTTCGAGTATTCTTTCTATTGTAACTAGTTTCACCTTAATCAAATATCAGAGTAGGAAGTAATGCTCATTTTACTTTGTAGTGTCTAACTATCAAAAAGTGATGACAAAGTTGATGGGTTTTCAACTAAGTGATGACTAAATTTATGAGCCGTCAACTGGGTGACGAGCCATAAGCCCTAGTCATAACCCTTAACAAGAAAATATCAAATTCCATCTATATTGACGGCTAGGGTAACGGGACATCACCAAGTTGACGGCTTATCAACCTAGTCATCAGCCCTGGAAAATCCTGCATTATTATTGGTTTCTTTAGCGGTAATTTAGTCTTTTCCTCACCTTAAAACTCTACCCCACGACTTAAAACATAGTTTAACTGCTATTTCCCATTATTATGTCAGTTTTTCATCTCTCCTTCTCCTCTCCATTTTCAAGAAAGAAAAGTTAGGGTTTTTTTAGCGGTAATTTAGTCTTTTCCTCACCTTAAAACTCTACCCCACGACTTAAAACATAGTTTAACTGCTATTTCCCATTATTATGTCAGTTTTTCATCTCTCCTTCTCCTCTCCATTCTCAAGAAAGAAAAGTTAGGGTTTTTGTCAAAAAACCATGCTTCCAAGGCTTAGATTCAAGATATCACAAATATTGTTCATCAAAACGGTACGTGGGACTATCCTAAACTCCACGGGCATATTGTAAATGTTTTAACAAGTTTTAAAGGCATGAAATTTTGTATATATGAAGGATTTTGAAATCACTTAGAAGAATATACATTATGAAACTATTTTGATTAGATGATTATGAATTTCCTCTATGGTTTGAATTACCTTGATGTGTTTCAAATGTTATATGTTTTAAAGGTTAATATGAGAGCATAATTCATGTTACATCCCTCTCCACATGGAAATTTTTCAAACTAGTATGTTGTGGGTTGTTAGGTTCCATGTCCTGAAGTATGATTTAAATGTTTCACCATCATTTATGCACTTGATGCTGAATACGAAATGAAGAGAGGGTGACTTTTGTTATATAAGTACTCTTTGTGTCTAATGAAAGAATTGCATGTGATTTCTGAAATGAGTTGGCCATCGTATGTTAAAATCTTGAAATATGATGCTTTTGCATATGTTTTCATATGCTACTTGAATAAGAACTATCATACGTTGTTTAAATCTTTTAGGTGGCCATTTACATGATTTTTGAATGAAATGTCTATGAATACATTATGACATGATTCGACTTGCAAGTCTAGGTATAAGGACACCTATCACGAAACGCCCTAAACATGAAAAAGATAAGTGTTTTGAAAGTATGAAGCATAGATTTTGAAGAACTAAAATAGGGCTTAAAGAGAGCTAGTTGGTTACCCGAAGAAGGCTTGAGTTCAAGTGACTCATAGCCCGAAACCATGTTTTGCCGATATGGGTCTAATTTGTCCAAAATTAGGGATTTTACGTTGGCAACAACCCTGTGACATAGCATGTATGATTTTTCTCCATTCTTGCTGCAAACTCGAATTGGGGGCCTGGATGTCGGCCTATGGACTGAATCTGTATAGCCCTTATATTTCTATGTATGTAGGGTGACCCATCTAACTCAGAAGTAAAGAAAAGAGTTGAGTCATGATTACAAGAAAATGTTTTGAAGCTTATCAAATTATGCCCATGTGTTTTATGTATATACTATGCTAAATTATTTTCTAAATGCTCTTGACTATTTTATATGGAATACATGTTGCTTTTTGTTAGTTCTGTGTACCAATACATTCCAAATATTGACTGTCCTTAGTGAAAGCTACATTGTCTCATAATGTATGTTCTTAGGAAGACTTTCATGTTCCAGCACAGCAGTAGGTTACTTCCTAAACTCCAGAATTGGTGGACCCCCTTACTTTGGAAGGCATTCTATTCTTATGTTAGTTCAGTTGTCTTATGGTTCAACCGGGGGCCTTGCCCTGGTCTTGATTGATTAGTAATTTAGAGTCTTTGTAGACAAAAGTAGAGTATTGTATGGTCATATTTTGTTGACACAGTTTGTATTGTAAGTTTCCTTGAAATTTTATTATATCTTTCGCACTTTGATTTATTTATGGATTATTCTTATAATAGTATGCTAAGTGATCTCTCAGGCCTTCGTGGTTCAGAATGCCCATCGCGACTAGGGCCTCGGCTCGGATCATGGCAATTACAATGCATTATCGAATTCAACATGGTTAGTAGCATAGCTTCTCATGTAGTCAATAAATATGCCTTCTAGAGCCCTTAGTATCATGACTCACAATATTAGCAACAAGAGGGATTTCTAGCCTAATCTCTAGTTTTGTTGCTAGGCAAAGTATAACATTAGTAATATCATAGTCCAAAGACCCAAATAGTAGTCTAGTCAATGATTTAAATGATAACATAGTCATAGGATTAATTAATAGCATAATCCATAGCTACACATAGTATTAATGATAATGCAGTTCACAACCATATACATCACCTCAAATACTATCACCATAAATCATTTATCACGGTTAGGAAACATGCTCCCAAGGCCATTCTCTAATTGTTTAACAAGTGTCTAAGGTCTTCAATAGATATATGTAAATTCAAGCTTAAGGTGGGTCAAGATCCCACTTCTAATCCTCAATTTCCATAATTAGGAAATCTATGCCCCAAACTAGGCTAAGGTATCTATTTCAACCTCTAGATGTCAAGTAATCCATAACCAATCCTAAGATATGAACTTCGCCTAGAAATATAGGCATTTAAGCCAACAGTACCAAAATTACGATTTTAAGATCACTAGAATAGCCCAACTAAGGTTAAACATACTAACTATGATTCAAGCATATAAACCACGTCCCAAACCTATCATACTATCATATCCATTCTACAAATTATCTTAACCTAGGAAAAAAGTAATAGGGTTCTAAAAGGGTCATAAACATTCCACCTAATGGGTTCAAAACCATAATCTAATTCCCCAAACCTCAATAATCAATAATAAGTTATTTTATTCATAATCAAGGCTAACATTCATATTCATATGTCATACATAACACACATCATCTTTGAAGAAGAGTGGTAGAAGTCTACCTCAAGGCCAAACCGCAAAACCTCAAATCACTCACCATATGCGCATCTTCACTTTACATTCCCCAAAATGTCATCACACTATCAAAATCATAATCTACTCATCAATAAAAGTATAACAATACCCATATTGCACTATTGTGATTCTACTCCAAAAATGACACCCATAACCCCAAGTGGGTCCCACTTACTAAAAATACTTTTCTAAGGTCAACCCAATGTTCTGTAACACCTCACATTTTCTGGCTAGAATTAAAATTGTTGTTCCTGTTGGTATAGACTTGAGCCCAACTATTCTATGTATATACATGTGTGATTATCAAATATATGATTTGGGAATATCTTTATATCTTGATCGAAGTCATAATACCCTCCTAACTCAAAAATGAGTTGAGGACTTTTCTATAGTTAGAGTTTTCACAAATGCTCCTGATGGGGTAAAATTTAGATGAATGTATCTCCTAGAATATATATATATATTCACGTGTCCTACAGTATATCAAATGAAAGGTCATTGAGTCTTTTTTCTAATGCACTTGGTTTCACCTTAATCCTATATCAGAGTGGAAAGTTATGTTCATTTTACCTCAGCATGTCTGTTTGTCAACAAGGTGACGACATGAGGTGATAAGCCGTCAACTAAGTGATGACTTATCAACCAAGTCGTCATCCTTAACCATAATATGATCAACTGTGAAGAATTGGTGTGATAAGTTGTCAACTATGTGATGACCTATTATCCTCGCTGTCAACCTTAACCATCCCAACTACAAAGTGATGACTTGAGGTGATAAGCCATCAACTAAGTGCAGACCTATCAGACAAGTCGTCACCCTTAAATAGAAAGGGTCCAAGTCCATCTATGGATTGATGACTTAAGTTGAAAAGCCATCAACTAGTTGATAAGCTATCAACTAAAAAATTTAGCAATTCTTATTCAGCTTCAATATTTTGGTCTTTTCCTAACTCAAACCCTACCTCTCCCATGACTAAAAGAATCATTATGTTTATTAGACATCACTTATAATTTTTAAATGCTATTAATCCTCTTCACTCTCAAGAACAACAAGATTAGGATTTCTTCCTAAGAACAAGCAATTCAAGTCACCTTTTCAAGAAAAATCAAGAACCTAAGTTCCCTAATCCCAGAATTTCAAGAAAGCTTTCAAGATCATATCCAAGGCTTTCAAGGTCTAGCTTTCTCCATTAAATCAAGTCTATTAAGGTATGTGGTGTTATGATCAAGGGTGTCCTTTCACACTTGTGCCTTAATTACATAATTTTGAGAACTTATTTACTTATTTTAAAGTAGGGTTCATACCCAAGTTTCTATATTCTTGAAGCATATATTCTTGAAGTATGTGATTATCATGAAATTTAAAGTTTTAAGTTTATCAAGAAGTTGTTATGTTTATGTTTTAACTTATAATATTTCAATTATGCATGAAATTGCACTATCTTGACTTGATATTGTTAGAGAGTTTCAAGATTGTTATTGAGCATGAAGTTTTGTTATGAATTGACTTGAGTTTAAAGCATGGATTTTAAGCCCTAAGTTTAAGTATTGAGATTTTAAGAAGATCATGGTCTTAAGTTTTATTTGATGATTTTATACCAAGATTTAAACAAAGATGGATGTTTTGATCCTCAGCTAAGAGATGGAATCCACATTTATTTATTTTGATAATAATTTAGAGCAAAAAGATGCATAACTGGTTTTCATTATAAGCCCTTATTCTATTTTGAGGTGGATTTCCTAAAGTGAGAGCATATAAGTAATATGGGAGTAGTATTTAGCATCGAGTTGCGTATGATTCCAAGGTCTCAAGCCCCGAACTACGTGCCACCATAGGATTTTAATGCCCATAGTGGGTATTGTATAGTGATAACTCTAGCTTAGGTTATATTCCGATGGCAAGGGTAGAACAACCCTCCCCAACGTGGGTGTCAGACATTGGAATCCTTGATAGCTCACATGGTTTATGTCGGTTATAAGAACCTCCGACAAGAAATATTAAAAGTAAAGATTTTAGAAACTAAGTATAAAGACTCACGGTTTTATTTAGATATTTTTTTAACATAAGTTATTATCTATGAGATTTCAGCTTTCAGTTTATATATGATCAAGGTGAGTCTTTTTAAACTTAGCCTGCAAGATTTTAAAGTTTACCTAATTTCAGTTCTGCCTATTCTATACTTCTCCCAAAAAGAAAGAGTAGTACCACTTTTAGAACTAAGTGTTATGGCTCACAAGATTTATACAGTATGCTTTATTATTCACGATTTATGATTTTCAATTTTTAGTTATTGAAGCTCAAGGTGAGTCATTTACACTTGGCATGCATCATTTAAAAGTTTTTATGAATATTGAGTTACTATTTTACTTATGCATTCACCCCTACGTACTCAGTACATTCCAAAAGTACTGATCCACATATATGTCTATGTGCTACATTGTCTCATAATGTAGGTACAAGTTGTAGCACGCACATCATAATCAAAGAGTTTGCAACTTCCAATCAGCAGGTGATGAGTCTTTTTGATTCGAGGGCTAGAGTCAATCATAATTCAAGTAGCATCTTGTTTTTCTTTATTCAGTCGTATTGATTTGAAATAGTTGGGGGTTATATCTTGACTACCTATAGTCAATACTAGTAAAGGCTTCATAGACAGTCAGTAGAGTTGATGTATTTGATTTCAATTTTATTTTGTATAACCAGAGTTGTAAGCGTTTTAATAGATCTGTTTTGAAGATGTTCAGCTAAAGACTTTTCTTCTGCTTATTTCTTCAAGTTTTATGTATCTTATTAAGTTGCTCACGAGTTATGTCAGTACAAGGGTTAGCTTCGGATCACTTGTGGTCCTAAGCACCATGTGATGCTACTCTTTATTTTTATTTCTGAGCTAGATGGTCCACCCTACAAAATATGAATAGCTACGGGCTATATGGGTTAGCCCTTGACTCGGCGGCCAAGCCCCCAATTCTAGTTTGCCCCAAGGATTAGAGTATCATGAAAAGGTATGACCAACTTTCCGACACACCATTCTATACCACTTGCTGAATAGAACATAAAAATCCATATCGGCAAAACACGGTTTCGGGCTAAGAGTTATCTAAACTCAAGCCTTCTTTGGGTAACCAACTAGCTCTCTTTAAGACCCATTTTAATACTTTAAAATTGTGCTTCATGCTTTTAAAACATTTGTATATTTCTTATTAAGGGCACCTCGTGATAGATATGTCATACCTAGACTTGCAAGTCATATCATGTCATGTCATAATCATAGCCCTTTTTACAAAAGAAATCATATTGATGACCACCCCAATAGATTCAAATATTTCAAGAGGAAATTCTTTATTCAAAACACATGCAAACATATCCAAAATACTCCCTTTGAAAACACTTTATCATATGGTGGCCAATCTCTCCTTAAAACACATGCATGTCTTTTAATTTACAGAATGGACACTTATAAACAAGGAAAACGCCCTCTCATAATGTCATAAACAATGTCAACCATAAAGATAATAAGAAACTTATTTTCAAAACCCTAGTTCATGCATTTGAAATAACCCATAATACAAATAGTCAATAAATTTCATAACAAGAGTGTGAATTTTGTTGTTCATGCTCTCAATTAAACTTTCCAAAACTGAAAACACCCATATATATGTGGCTATAATTCAATTCAATTCTACAAAATGAGTTCAAGAAAATATATACTTTCACCAAAACAGACATGCTATTCAAAAGACACCAAAAACTCCTTTTCTTTTCTTTTTTTTGTAAACATGATTATGCATCTTCATAACTTGTTAAAGGAACAAAACCTTTTCCCATGGAGTTTAGGATAGTCCCACATACCTTAAGTTTCTTAACATGGAAGATAAAATCCTAATCTTAATACTTTCTTGATATTCTTAAATTTGAAAGGCTTGAATTCTAGATTACTTGGGGAAAACACTAAATAAATAAATAAAACTCATTTTGTGGAGGGTTTATTGTTAATTTGTTTGAGTTTTTAACCCCCAAAAAAAAATTGAGGTGGTTTCAGAAAAAGCAACAATAAGCCATGCCACGCGCAAATTTGTGGCTGTTTTATAGAACCACCACTACCAACTGTCACAAAATAAATTTTTAATTTCTCGCATTTTTAAAATTGAATTTGTTGCAATTTATAACCTCCATAATATGATTTTAAATTTTTAATATATTCAACCTTTGGGAGTTTATAACCCCGACAATATAGTCTCAATATCTTGTATAATTTTTTTGTAGCCATTTATAACCGCCACATATTTTTTTATTTTATTTTTAAAAAAAACTTTAGAATTATATTCATACGTGCAAATAATTTTACTATACTATCATTTATAACATAGACTAAATAGAAACTATCAGCGTACCAAACAACACAATTACAAAATATACAACCACTTATAACATAGACTAAATTAAAAATATTCCGAATACAAAACAGTACAAATCTAAATTCATGTCACACATAATTAACAATCTCGATTTCAATAACTTAAAGTTTACAACTTCAGCTCCATAAAAATCCAATATGAAAACATACCAAATATTTGCATGGTGATTCTCCATCCACGGATGAAGCGCATTTTCAATTGCATCACTGGACTGAAATAATTAATCAATCTGTAGACGACTTTCAAGCTAACAACGTAGGATTTAGAGCAGCGGATTTTTTAAAATAATTAAGTCAGCTAGGAGAACATTAGAAACAAGTGTATACCACTCTCCATATGTCAAAAGTTGTCTGCCAATATCTTTGGATGCAACCATCTACAAGTTAGACATCACCAGTAAGCACATATATTATACAACATGCATCCTTCTGCAATTTCAGGCCAATGCAGTATAGGCAGTTGAATTATAGATACCCGAGATCCCAAGTTCATCAGAATGGCAGACTTTGTTGCCTGTTTGGCACGGTTTAGCTGCACTTGGCCAACTGCATTAGATGACAACTTATAAACCATTAAATACTTAAAAAAATTGAATGCAATGTGCTAATTAATTGATTACAAGAAACCACAATAGTTATAATCCATTACTAAATTAGAAGTATTTCATTAAATTAACGTTGTTAATAATACTTTAGAATCTAAATTTGACTAATACTATTTTATATAGTTATTTAATATTGAGGATAAAAAGGAAAAAGCTATAATCAAACTCTCTTAATTTTTTTGAAGTAGACAAGTAAACTAAAATATATATTTTTTATATAAAGACAAAGTAATATGAAAAAGATAAAGCAAACAACATAAAAGTTGGGGAAGGGTGAATATGGAAAGGAAGCAAAACATAAGGAATATAAAAACTAGAATCTGACCTTTGGAAGCGGACAACGAAATAAGAAACTGTTGGTATTCGGTCTTTTTCAGATTCATTCAACTTGTGAAGAGGAAAACCTATATCACAGATGGCATGTGAAAATGAAAAAAAAAAAAAAAAGAAGAATGACGAATACAAAATAACAGAGTTAAAAACAATGAATACTATTAACCAATCTGGTGAGCCAAGATACTATAATCATGCATCAATGAAAAAGACCATTCATATGAAGTTCCCCATAAGTACATAAATAACATTGTAGTAAGAAAATGAACATGAGTACATGACTGAAACAAGAGAGTTAATTAATAAGAAAAGAGATACAAGTTGGTATAGTATAACTAATTCCACGAATTAAATTACAGGCACAAGTAGGAATCACTAACTAAATTCGAAAAGAGACACCAAAGAGCTTGAGAAATATTTTTTATTCTTTGTAGTAGAACCAGCTAATAGTCTTTTTTTTTTTTTTTCAAGGAGAGAGTAATAGCCAGAGTTTTTGCCCAAATTCATCCTTATTGTTTCACCCAAACTTTAACTCCATCCTTATAATATGTCACTTAACTTGAAACATCCTTTAAGTTTTAAAAACTTGACCAAAAGCATCCCTCTGTTACGTTTTCCATCCATTCCTAACAAAAAATTATTTATTCACGTGACTCATTTCTTTCTTCTTCCATATCTAATTCTAAGGGGGGTTTTATAAGACACAAGCTTCTGCCATTTTTTTTTCTGGAGAGTTTTCGTTCTCCCGCCTCCAAAGGGTCATAGAAATTAAAATTGTCTTCTCCAGTGAACTTTGTCTTGTTTGTAACTTTATTTGTTGTGATATTTTGGGGTTAGTATGATAGGAGTAAATAATAGTAATAAAATCATGGTATATTTAATTGACACAATTATTTTAGTATAGGGTCAACAAGTAAAACGAAACATAGGGAGTACATTATTTTATACATTTTGCACTACTACACATTTCTTGCATTCCGCACATTGTTTATCTCATGACTACTCCCCTTCGTCAATCTTTACCTATCAAATATGGAATTGGTAAACACCTTAAGAAACAATAAATAATAGGTTTGATTCTACTATATCACAATTTGAATATTATAAAGTTATTGCATTGAAAAATTCAATGAATTTAATAGCAAAGGTAAAATTGACTCAAAATGACAAATTATCCATTGATTTTTCAAGCTGGATAAGTATTATTGGGCATCTATTTCTAGTATACTAAACAATTAAAGATGAAGGGAGAAAGTAATTCTTTGACATTTTGTACAAATCTTTAGCAATTAGTGGAATGTTACATTTCCGTACTTGATTACTGCAGCTTTCTAGATGTCCTAAATTATATCTAAGACCATCAATGCAAAATTCTAAACCATAAATACTTCTTAAGATGATACAATTTATCAGACCACTTTACAACTATACGTGGAAAAATTGAGTATTCAAACTAAAAGAGATAGCAAGATATAATTGGGCAGAAAAAACTATGGACAATTATTTTCTTGGAGAAAGACAAAACAAAAGTTTTTAGTGTTCTTACGGAGAAGGAGGAACTTAAAAGGAAAGAAGAGTAAAAAGGTCACATGAATAAACAAACTTCTGTTAGAAATGGATGGAAAACATAACAGAGGGGTGTTTTTGGTCAAGTTTTTAAAAATTAAAGGATGTTTCAAAATCATAGTCAAAACAGTTCACATCCATGTGGTGAAAAAGACTATAACAATTCGAATTCAGAATGGAAAGATAGTAACTAAGTAAGGATTATTGATCTTCTAACTAAAACAGTAAGTAAAAGTACATTTAGGGTTAAAAACAGAATACGAAAAACATACCACTACACTAATTACATCAGAAACAAGCATCAAGAATAACCAGTTTTGAATCTAAGAATCTGTACAAGAAAGAAAAAAGGTAGAAGAAGATTTAAGATGCTTTAAACAAGAGAGAAAACCTGAGGCGAATGAATTCGCCATGCCCTTTAAACAATTCTCCAATGAATTTGACCGCAGCAGGCGGTGGCGAGGCGGCAGAAGAAAGACACAGCGTGGGGGAAAAGCAGCGGCCGCTGCATGTGACGGAGAGGGGGCCCGACGTCTTTCTTGGGTTCATCGGCAGTGGAGATGGCGGTTGGCTCGGAGGAATCGCCGGCTGGTGCGATGTTGCGCTGGTTAGATGAAATCTCTGTAACGGGGAGAAAGGGTGCGGCGCAGATAGGAGTCGGGATTTTGCCGGTCATTGCTGTCCATCACCGGTGGTTAGAGAGAGAAGAGCGACGCTAGTCTGATGGAGGTGTGGTGGTCTCCGGCTGCATGGCGACGTGGTTCATCGGGGTGGAGACAGTCTTACCATTGACGCGGCTCACCGGAGTTTGCTGGTCGCCGGTGGGATGAGTGGTCGCAGCTATGGCTGCTGATAGAGCAATGAGAGTAGAGAGAGAAAGTGGAATGAGTGCGGCTGATTTGATAAAAAGGGAGAGTTAGGATTTGGGATATTGTTTAAAAGGAAATAATAGACTGAGTTGATCTCAGCCGTTGGATTATTTTTGATCAACGACTTAGATTGAATTAATTTAAAAATAAGCAAGGAATCGGATTTTAATTTGAAATCAACATTGATGTCAATTAGCCAATTTTGGCAAAAATTGACATGCCATCAATTGGGTACAAAAATGGCTAAAAAATAATGACATAGGAAAATTAAAGAAAATTGGTTATTACTTTAATAATAATGAAGTAATAAAATGTCGATATTAAAACAAACTACGCGTGTAAGTTGATGTTACGTAAAAATATATGATAATGTGTTTGTAAATTATGAGTGTCCATATTTACAAAAATGATTTAATAAATATTAACAAGATTATGTAAAAAATATATTATATTTAAATTGATAAATTGTATAAATGATATTAAATGTAATAAAATAATTTATATATTTTTTAAATCATGAATGTGACACGTTGATATTTGTTTGATACAAGAATAATGTGTAAAAAAAATATTAATATTTAAAATTAATAATTTTAATAAAATAACAGCCTAAAAAGAGTATCGGCGGTCAAAATTTGGTGTCAACTTTAGGTACCACTAATAGTCGTTACCATGACAATCACCGGTTTCTACCAACAATCACCACCATCAATTATCATTATATATTTCTAATTATCATCATTATTTATCACCACAATTTTACTATTACTATCAACTATCTCTCAATAGTCACCATCAAACTACCATCTTATGTTGTTAGCATTCTACCACTAGCTATCAAAATGCTAAAATTAGAGAACATGTTCCCCAATCGATATATTTTATTACGATCTATTTTTAAATTAGATTAATAACGCTTCATAAGTTGAATATTTGTATGAAATAAAAAAATGAAGGGTATTGGGGGTTTAATGAAATTGCATGCCGAATCTTATTAATGTTAGGACTAAAATAATCAGGTGTCATGCGGAATCTAGCAAAGCAAACCTCGAAATACCATGAATAAGAATATAAATGAGAAATACATCAAAAGAGACACAAGAATTTTACGTGGTTTTGTCAATCTACCTACATCCACAAATTAGATGAGCAATCCACTATATAATAGAGAGTACAAATTGTCAAGAGAGACAACCTCACACAATTCACTCAGAATAAAAAGAGGTTCACACAAGTGATACCACAACACTTGTATCTCACAATGTCCCCCCCCCCAACCAATACTCTCAAATACCTAGAACTACATTGTGGATGCTACCAAACTAGATAAAAGGAGCCTCTATTTATAGAGTATACAATCTTTTCCTATATGAACAAGGATTAGCCAAATATAGAGAATATGTTTTCCTTTTCCTAAAGAAAACCCCAATTATTGTACCTAAAGGAAAATTCAATTATGGCAAGAAAGTCAGGACAAACACCAACAATTAATACATCATATACCACAATACTCTTATAATACACTCTATCAAATGATTCTTGAGAGTGTCTATGACCAAAATTGTATTTTTTAGAACTTACCTTTCATGTTGGTATATATATACATCTTTTTATTGTACCATGATAGTTTTTGTTTACATTTTAGTTATTCAATTATACATTATATGATTAATGTTTTCATCTATCGTTTCGTTCTCTCGAAAAAAAATGAGCCTAAATATATAAATTGTTTGCATTTTGTCATCAAAATCTCATCTGAGTGTCATCCCAACTGAATTTTCTCCTCTCATATTGATTAAACTTGCAATAGATTTATTCAATCTTAATTCTACTTATCCTAATTTTCTTGTTGTCTAAAGTGTTTTTTGTAGTTCAAGCTTTTAGTCGACACACACTATTAACAAATTGTAAGAAATGATGAAATTCATCGATTTTTCAAGAATCTTTTTTAAGAAAAGCGATAGACTTGTAGAAAATCAATAAACATCTGTCGGTTATATATATTTCTTACAAAGATGCACAAAAATTATAAAAAAAAAAAAGAGTTTTATTTTAGTTTGATGCGCTTTGATTTTGAAGTACAAAATTGTAGTTGAAGAATATAGATAAAAAGCACAAATGTATTTAATGAAAAAAATGTGTGGTTTTGTGGTAGAATTATTTAATATCATGGTATGGGTTTTATTTCAAATTGCTACATTTTTAATATATTTCTGAAAAATCAAGGAACTCCAACGGTTTTATAAAATTGATCGGCATACCTCAATTTTATCCAAAATGATCTATCATTTTTCTTAAATCAAATACATCATTTTACGACGTTATTGAACCCATCAATTTTTGTAAAAAATAAAAAAAATTGTTAATATTCGTCTTGCTTTTAGTAGTGACCTATATTGTGGAGATAATTAACCACCATAAATTGTGGCCAACTCACAATTTGATACAATTAGCAGAGGTTATCACAAACCTCTACAGTAAAACTACCACAAGAAATTTATATTGTGGGGGTTAAAATAAATGCTACAAAATAATTTTAAGTAGCAGTTTTTGAAACATCCACAAATAAACCTCCATAATTAACCTTACTTTTTTGTAGTGAAAAGGGGAGGGTTTTCTTTAGATTTTATTGGAGAAGATGGAAAATTTATACCCTGATGATATTAATCGTGATTTGCTGAATTGAATTGAGGAAAAAAGACACAATTTCCCCTTAGGCATTTAAATCTGTTACTGGATTGTGTTTTGGATGATCCCCGCGATGTGGTAGGAGTTTTATCGCCATTAGCACCGCAATGCGACACTATCGTTGTGAGACCCCGAGAATCTCAACCGATAGTAGAACCATACTTCAAGCTAATGAGAAATATATTATAGTGTATTGAAAGTTTTATGATCAAGGTTGGTGTGTATTAAGGCCTCAAATATGTCCTAGCTATTAGGTGAATAAAAACATCCCTTACCGATTAAATTCTTGAGAAGGATTTTGGTATAGTCAACTTCAAACGGGTATATCTTTTGTTATACTATGAATTTTTGAGTTCATGACCCACCAAAAAATAGATAATTGAATTATATTTCCAACTATATAAATTTCACCAAAATCTGGTATCGGGGTAAAAAGTTATGGCCGTTTTACAGTGAGCTATCCGGACTGCGAAAGGGCGACGGGAAGGCCGACGGACCGTCGCGCCTGCGATGGACCGTCGCGATTGCGACGGACTTTCATCCGAACTATCGCAACTGAGGTAGTAAGACCAGTTTCTGGCCAAAAAGCAATGGGTTAAAGGGACGGTCCGTCCCCAGGGCGATGGTTCATCGTCCACACCATCGTGGACATCCGTTTAGCGATTTTAAGCTATTTTTAAAAGGATTTTTGGGTCTTTTTTCACCCTTTTTAAAACCTAATTGCATCAAATCAAAGAACACAACTCCCCATTTATCCATAACATCAAAATTATGGTTTCTTTCAAGATCAATCCCCAAGAACAAGATTCACACCCTTCTTCAAGAAAACTCAAGAATTAAAACGTCACCATTTAAGAACCATCGAGAAAAGCTATTCTCTTTCAAGATTCAAGCTTTTGAGTTATGTTAGATGTTGATTCATGGGTTCCTTCCACCCATGAAGCTCAAAAATTCTTTTTGAAGTGCAAAGATTATGTATTTATGATTTCCATGATTATGATTGAATTGACATTCATGTTTACGTTATTGTTGGGTTTTGATTCATGTTTTAGATTTCAAATTACAAGAGTTAATCCTAGTAGGTGATGATTGGTACAATGTTCATGATAAACTCTTCAAATTGCATATTGATTGATGTAGCCATGTTATTTAGATGTATTGTTGGTTGTATAACCAAAGCATGCTCCCTATATACTTGATTAAATGCCTAGGTGAATGAAGTAGTGCCATTGTAGCATGTTAATAAGAAATTCTCCTTTGTGTACAAATTAAAGTATGTTAAGTGTTTGTTGAAAGTATTTGGTGAATGAATTATGAGACATTAGTATGCATGCCTATACGTCTACAAGTTTATGACCTCAAATACTTGAAAGGATGCTTCAGTGATTGTATTACGAATGATAGACGATTGCCTTGTTATTCAAGAATGGTTATGCTTTGCTTTTATGTTATTGAGTCCTGGGGGTATTTTAAACTCGACAATTTAGCTGTGTGCCTAGAGCCAGTGTCAGTTATAGTACTCTCAGTTAAGTCACACTCAGTAGAATTCTCAGTCAGTTACCATATTCGATAGAACTCAATCAGCTTCATGACTTAGGAAAGTTCAGTACTATCAGTAACATCCCAGTCCAATTCAGTAATTAATTCAGAACTCAGCAGCATTCAGTCAGCTAATAAAAATTAGCAGTATTCCACCAGGCAATAGAACTCAGTGAACTCAGCTCAACTCAGATAATCAGTACTATCAGTAACAGATTCAACTCAGTTTAGCACAGTCTAAGAATCAGATAAGTGTCTATTCAGTTAGGAGTAGAATTCAGCACGGAGCAAGGACAGGGATGAAGATTTCCCCATTAGTTAGGAAGAGTCGTTAGTAGCAGTTCCGCTACTCCAGAACTGCGTAGCCAGTGCAGGATGAGGAGTCACCCATTTGATTAAGGCTTTACTACCTCCCAGGAGTCACCCGTTATATGAGGCTTGGCTCCGCCCAGGTGTCACCTGTTAGATTAGGCTTGGCATCCTGGTCTTATAAGTTGTCTTTACCCGTGGCACGGTACTGACACCCTTCCATCTTGGGTTACACGTTGGACCCCACTAGTTTATATTCAGGGCATGTCCATTAGATAACTACCTCCCACAGTCTTAGTTTTAGTCTCAATATTCAGAATAGAACTCAGATCTGTATTACAGAAATCAAGAGTGTTAGATACAACCACTCAAGCTTTGTAAAGAACTTAGAAAGTTCCATAGATGCGTCTTACCCACTAGATAGGCTTGATCTCAGATTTCTATCAAGCATTCTCATTATCAATAGATTCAGAGATCACCTGCTAGCTAGGCCTGATCTTAGCTTCAGTCAATTAGTATTAGTATTAGAAGATCCAGAGATCACCTTCTAGGTAGGACGGATCTTAGGTATCAATATCAGTAGACTCATTTATCAAAAGTCCAATTATTAGAATTCAGTATTCAGTGTTACTATGATTTCTGTTATAGTTTATGCACTATTAAGGTATCCTCATTTAACAGTCTCATGGTATCCAGTCAATATTGTTCACGCATGTAAAGCCTTGCATTTAGCCTTACCTAATCTAGCGTACTAGTACATTCTTACGTACTGACGCATACTTTTCTCTTGCACTATGGTGTTTTATACCATAGGTTTAGAAGCACGGGATCCAGAGCACCCTTAGCAGGTCAGATTCAGCCAACAACAGTAGACTTATCAGTGAGTCCTCATCATTTGAGGATGTTCCTTAATTTATTATTGCATTAGATTTATAATTTTAGTAGATAGAGTTAGTTGGGGGATTGTCCCATCAACTCCACAGTTCAGATAGTTTAGAAGTTTTTTGGACTAAATGTTCAGACAAATTAGAGTATTTTTAGACAATTATTTTAATTTTGATATTGTTAAATATTGTTCAGTTTAATTTCAGATATTTGAACCTTATTGTAATTTTTTGCCAGTTTCCCGCATTTATTTCAGTATGTTATTCAGTGCTCAGTTATAGATATCAGTCAAGGGTTAGCTTGTAATCCTTTAGGATTATGAGCACTGTGTAGCATCCGGGGTACCAGACTCGAGGTGTTACAAATATGGTATTAGAGCCTAAGGTTCAAAAGTATCCTAGGATATCTGAAAATTCACATCTAGTAGAGTCTTGTGCATAAGTGTGTTGCACGCCACATTTATGCACAAGAGGTTATAAGATGTTTTAGAAACAGTTTCCCCTCTTTCACTGTTCATGTTGTGCGAGTGAGCATGATCTCAAGTTAAACTCTCAGTCTAATCCATTTCTTCCATTCGTTTACAGAATATGCCTCCTCATAGAGCTAATGCCCACAGTAATGATAACCAGCTACCTCAGCCCGTAGATCCTTTGAATGAGAATGTGTTAAATGCAGAGTTTCGGGCAGTTTTTCAGGCGCTAGCCCAAGCTATGACAACTAATATTCAGGGTAACCACCAGGTTGTAGCCCCACCTCATCAAGATGGGGATTTAGCTGCAACCAGAATAAGAGATTTTAGGAGAATGAACCCGCCAGAATTCTTTGGGTCACAGGCAGATGAGGGCCCACAACTTTATCTTGATGATGTGAAGAAGATCACCTAGCTTATGCATGTTTTTGAAGAGGAGAGTGTAGAATTGGCAGGCTATAGGCTGAAGGATGTTGCTTATGATTGGGTAGTGATGTGGAAGAAGAGAAGAGGAAAGGATGTAGCTCCTATGACTTGGAAAATATTTTAGGATACATTCCTAGATAAGTTTTTACCACTTGAGATAATAGAAGCTAAGATAGAAGAGTTCATCAACCTAAGGCTGTGCTCTATGACAGTGAAGAAGTATTGCCTTAAGTTCAACTAGTTGTCTAATTATGCCCCTGAGCAGATAACAGACCCTAGTGCAAGCATGAGTAAGTTTGTGAATGATGTGTATGGGTTGGTTTTTAAGGAGTGTAGGATTTCTATGCTTAATAGAGACATGGATCTTTCTAGATTGATGATGCACACTCAGTAGATTGAAGCAAAGAAAGCTAAGGAAAAAGAAACGGTAAGTAAGAAAGCCAGAACAGGTAGTTTTAGTTTTTCTCAGCTAGGGTCACAGGGTGGTAACCATTCTCAGCATAGTCACAAGTTTTCAATCCCAGCTCCATCTTCAGCTAGTGCACCAGTACCAAAGTTTCAGAATGACAGTTATGATGGGGCACCATTCTCCAAAACCTAGGGTAGTGTGAGAAGTTAACGTACCTATCCACTTTTTGAAGAGTGTGGTAAGAATCACCTAGATGCATATAAAGTAGGCAACGAGGTATTTTTTGGATGTTTATAAGTCAGGCCACAGGTTGCGGGAGTGTAGAATAGTGTCTTAGAGGGGTTGAGATTTGCGTCAACAGGGTGCCACTTCCTGTACCACTAGTGGTCAGTGTCAAAATAGATTCTATGCACTTCAGACTTGCTATGATCAGGAAAGTTCCCCTAACATAGATTCGGATACGTTATAAGTCTTTCATCTTTATGATATGCTTTTTTAGATCCTTTTCTCCCATTTATGCTTAAGTTTTTAGCATGAGTCGGTCAGTAAAGCCAGTAATTCAGTTTAGCAGGCAAGCGGTCAAATTTGTATGGTTTGTTTTCCCCATCTTTCCATCTAGTCATATTATCAAGAATCTCAGGATTGTAACTATTACCAGATAGAGCATCCTAGTAGTTGGGAGTTCAGCTTAGTTCGTAAATCATGCATTAGGTTCAGATCCCAGATGTTCAGTCACGATCCAGTTCGTAGGATCCTTGTACATCGCCTCAATTTTCCTTGATATCTAAATCAAGTAAGTGTTCTTAGAGGGACATAGTCTACCAAGGAGGAGATACCCTATAATTCCCCACTGCTTTCATATCTTTAAATCCATTCAGTTTCATGCTCAAATTTTCCTTACAAACTTAGTATTAGTTATCATTGAATAATTCAGTTATGCATTCATGAGTCAGTTATTCATGCGTTAGATATGCATGCTCAGTGTAAGAACTCAGTCATGTATACCATGCATCAGATATGCATATCCAACGTATAAACTCGGTCTATCAGTAGTCCTAACCAACCTCATTCGAGGACGAATGTTCCCAAGGGGGAGATATTGTGAAACCCCGAGAATCCCAACCGATAGTAGAACCATGCTTCAAGCTAATTAGAAATAAATTATAGTTCATTGGTAGTTTTATTATCAAGGTTGGTATGTATTAAGTCTTCAAATATGACCTAGCTATTAGGCGAATCAAAACATCCCTTACCGATTGAATGCTTGAGAAGGATTTTGGTATAGTCAACTTCAAACGAGCATATCATTTTTTATACTATGAATTTTTGAGTTCATAATCCACCATCAGATATATAATTGAATTATATTTCCAACGATACTAATTTCTCCAAAATCCAGTATCAGGGTAAAACATTATGGCCGTTTTACAGTGAGCTATTCGGACTGCCAAAGTGCGATTGGAAAGCCGATGGACCGTCGTGCCTACGACGGACAGTCGCCCAAACCGTCGGAACTTAGGCATTAAAACTGTTTTCTAGCAAAAAGTGATGAGTTTAAGGGACGGTCCGTCCCCAGGGTGTACGGTTCGTCGCCCAAACCGCCGCGGACCTCCGTTTAGTGATTGTAAGTCATTTTTAAAAGGATTTTTAGGTCTTTTTCCAGCCTTTTTAAAACCTAATTGCATCAAATCAAAGCACAAAACTCCTCATTCATCAATAACATCAAAATTAGGGTTTCTTTCAATATCAATCCCCAAGAACAAGATTCACACCTTTCTTAAACAAAACTCAAGAATAAAAATATTACTATTCAAGAACCTTTGAAAAAAGTTATTCTCTTTCAAGATTAAAGTTTTGAGGTATGTTAGATGTTGATTCATGGGTTCCTTCCACCCAAGAAGCTCAAGAATCCTTTTTTAAGTGCAAAGATTGTGTATTTATGATTTCCATGATTATGATTGAATTGAAGTTTATGTTTATATTATTGTTGGGTTTTGATTCATGTTTTAGATTTCAAATTCCAAGAGTTAATCCTAATAGGTGATGATTGGTATGATGTTTATGATATACCCTTGAAATTGCATGTTGATTGATGTAGCCATGTTATTTATATGTATTGTTGGTTGTATAACCAAAGCATGCTCCCTATATATTTGATTAAATTCCTAGGTAGAATGAAGTAGTGCCATTATAGCATGTTAATATGAAATTCCCCTTTATTTACAAGTTAATGTATGCTAAGTATTTGTTGAAAGGCTTTGGTGAATGAATTATGAGACATTAGTATGCATGACTATACGTCTACAAGTTTATGACCTCAAATACTTGAAAGGATGCTTCAGTAATTATATTATGAATGATAAACGATTGCCATGTTATTCAAGAATTGTTATGCTTTACTTTTATACTATTGAGTCCTGGGGGTATTTAATACCTGATAATTTAGCTGTGTGTCAGTTATAGTACTCTCAGTCAAGTCACAATCAGTAGTATTTTCAGTCAGTTACAGTAGTCGATAGAACTCAACCGGCTTCATGGCTTAGGAAAGTTCAGTAATCTCAGTAATATCTCAGTCTAATTTAATAATCAGTTTAGAACTCAATAGTATTCAGTCAGCTAATAGAACTCAGTAGTATTCTGCCAGTCAATGGAACTTAGTGAACTCAGCTCAATTCAGATAATCAGTACGATCAGTAACAGATTCAGCTCAGTTTAGTACAGTCTAAGAATTAGATTAATGTCTATTCAGTTGGTAGTAGAATTCAGCACCGAGCAAGGGCAGGGATGATGGCTTCCCTATTAGTTAGGCAGATTCATTAGTAGTAGTTCTTGTACTTCAGAACTGCATATCCAACGCAGGATGAGGAGTCACAGGCTTGACTAGCTCCCTGGAGTCACCCATTAGATTAGGCTTGGCTCTGCCCAGGTGTCACCCGTTAGATTAGGCTTGGTATCCTGTCTTTGAAGTTATCTTTACCTGCATCACAATACTGACACCCTTCCAACTGGGGTTACAGGTTGGACCCCACTAGTTTAGATTTGGGGCATATCGGTTAGATGACCACCTCCCACAGTCTCAGTTTCAATCTCATTATTCAGAATAGAACTCAGATCAATATTACAGAAATTGAGACTGTTAGATATAGTCACTCAAGCTTGTAAAGAACTTAGAAAGTTCCATAGATGCAGAGATCACCCACTAGATAGGCTTGATCTAAGATTTCAGTCAATCATTCTCATTATCAGTATATTCAAAGATCACCCGCTAGCTAGGCCTGATCTCAACTTCAGTCAATTAGTATCAGTATTAGTAGATCTAGAGATCACCCGCTAGGTAGGCCGGATCTCAGGTAACAGAATTAGTAGACTCAGTTATCAGAAGTTCAGTTATTAAAATTCAGTATTCAGTGTTACTACGATTTTAGTTATAGTTTATGCACTCATGCAACTATCCTCATTCAGTAGTCTTATTTTATCCAGTCAGTATTGTTCATGCATGTAAACCCTTGCATTCAGCTTTACCTCATCTTGCGTACCAGTATATTCTCACGTACTGATGCATACTTTTCTCTTGTGCTATGGTGTCTTAGACCATAAGTTCAGAAGCACGGGATCCAGAGCACCCTTAGCAGGTTAGATTCAGCCAGCAGCAGTAGACTTAGCAACGAGTCCTCATCATTCGAGGATATTCCTTATTTTATAATTGCATTAGATTTAGCATTTTAGTAGATGGAGTTAGTTGG
This sequence comes from Capsicum pubescens, assembly GCA_030864215.1. Classification (NCBI taxonomy): domain Eukaryota; kingdom Viridiplantae; phylum Streptophyta; class Magnoliopsida; order Solanales; family Solanaceae; genus Capsicum; species Capsicum pubescens. The sequence continues at coordinate 32,913,319 of CM061549.1, read as the reverse complement.
GGGATTGTCCCATCAACTCCACAGTTTATAGTTTTTTCAAACTAAATGTTCAGACAAACTTGAGTATTATTAGACAGTTATTTTAATTTCTGTATTGTTAAACATGTTCAATTTTATTTCAGATATTTGAACCTTATGGCAAGTTTCTGCTAGTCTTCCACATTTATTTAAGTATGTTATTAAGAGCTCAATTGGTAAAGGGTTAGCTTGTGATGCATCAGGATTATGAGCTCCGTGTAGCATCCGGGGTACTAGACTTGGGGCATTACTATCACGTTGAGCTATTGGAATCGTGATCCAAACGTGACCCATTCCTCGTTTGAAAAATCTGGAACTTCCCTGAGACATACTACCTACTTCCCTAAACATGAATTATCCAAAAAACCAATGCCTCGGAGTCGGGAAGACCAATTTAAAAATTCTCGAAGTTAAGAGGCTTAAAATATAACAAAGTCCCCAACACTTTGAGAAATTTTTAGTCCTTAAAATCCTCATGCATACAACTAAGAGCTTAATCAATCCATTAATAATATGGAGTGTTACATTATCACCTTTTGGGACCATTCATCCTCGAATGATGACTCGGTACACAACAAGAACGATTTCAAGAATTACATGAAAAGAAAAGAGTAGTATAAGATTTGTATCTTCCATATCATCATCCATGGTTTCAAAGAGAGTTGGGTATCTCATACGCATGTCATTCTACGACTCCTAAGTAGCTTCCTCAGCTTTATGATTCTTCCATAATACCTTAACAGAAGCTATCTCCTTGCCACTCGACTTTTGAACTTGGCAATCTAAAATAGCAATGTGTTCTTCTTCATATGATAGTGAGTCCTGTACATTAATTTCTTTCACAGGAAACACAAGAGAATGGTCTCCAATACACTTCTTCAGCATGGATACATAAAATACAGAATAAATAGTAGCCACATTCGCGGGCAAGTCAAACTCATAAGAAACTCCACTGATCCTTCTCGTAATCTGGTATGGTCCTATATAACAAGGACTGATCTTCCTTTTTCTTCACAATTGCATGACTCCCTTCATAGGGGGGACTTTTAAAAATATCCAATCATCAACCTCAAACTCTAACACCCTTCTTCGAACATTGACATAAGACTTTTGGCGTCTCTGAGCCGTCTTAAGTCACTCCCTGATGATTTTCACTTTCTCCATCGCCTGATAAACAAGGTCAGTCCCAAGCAAATAGTTTTTTCCCATGTCATACCACCCAATCGATAACCTACATCTTCTCACATAAAGAGCTTCAAAAGGAGTCATATGGATGCTAGAGTGGTAGCTATTAGTAGATGCAAATTCTATCAATGGAAAATGATCCACCCAACTACCTTTAAAGTCTATAACACAAGCTCTAAACATATCTTCTATGTTCTAAATGGTGCGTTCTGCTTGCCCATCTATTTGAGGGTGGAGGGTAGTGCTAAGGTTTACCTGGGTACCCAAACCCCTCTGAAAAAACCACCAAAATAGTGAAGAGAATTGTGTACCTCAATAAGAAATAATAGATACTGGATTCCCATACAAATAAACTATTTATTGGATGTACAACTTAGCATAATCATCCCCTGAATAATTTGTCCGCACAAGAAGAAGATGACAAACTTGGTCATCCTCTCTACAATCACCCAAATGGAGTCATATTGGTTTTGGGATCTTAGAAGTCCTATAATATCTCTTTGGAAGTTCCTCCTAGCCTCAAATGTTCCACCTTAACTTATTTACAATGAAACACTTAGCTATGAAATTAGCAACATCTTTTTCATGTTGTTCCACCAGTAAATCGTCTTAAGATCATGATATATTTTAGCAGAGTTGGGGTTAACCACATACCTGAAAGTGTGAGCTTCCTCAATAATTCTTCCTCGAAACCCATCTACATTCGACAAACATAGCCTACCTTGATACCTCAAAATCCCATTACCTTCAATTTCAAAAGTCAACACCTTTTGTTGACAAACATCTTCCTTAATTTGCATTAAGATGGGGTCCTTGGCCTTTTTCTTCTTAACTTCTGCACATAGGGAGGATTTAGCTATCACGGGAATGAATACCCTACCGTCTTCAAAATACAGGAGTCAAACTCCCAAATTTGCAAGTCGATGAATATCCTTCACCATATTCTTCTTTCCTTGCTCCACATGAGAAAGACTACAGTAACGCCTCGGGAGTACACCCTTGATGACATACAGTGCTTATGTAACACCCTAATTTTTCTGAACCAGAATGCTACACGGTGCTCATGACCCCGAAGGACCACAGGCTAACCCATGACTGATATCTGTACCTGTATACTGCATAATATATCATAAAATACGGAAATATAAACATGAAAGGCCATAAGGTTCGAACTGAATAAACGTCTAATAACAAAATGTCTAAAAAAGTTATAACAATACCAAAATAAGTCATAAATACTGAAAATAATGAGATCTGAATATCTAATCTGACATCTAGTCTGGAAGCCTCTAACTGAACTGAATAAGGAGTTGAAGGAACATGTCTCCAACTAACTTTATCTAGAAACTAAATAGTAAATGTAGCAATAATCATATCATCCTCGAATAAGGACTCACTACAAACTCTGAACACTGGAATGCTACTGCTGATCTAGAGCTCGTGCCTCTGAACCTATGGTGTAACATAAGAGAAAACACCATAGCACAAATGCGTCAGTACATCTAACTGTACTGAGTATATGAGTGAGGTAGGCTAAAGGGTTATATGCAAGAACAATGCTGAGTAATATGATCGTGAGAATACATACATGCATAAATAACTGTAACTGAACTCATGGAGATACTGACTTCTGAGTCTGAATACTGACAACATGAGTGTACTGATACTAAGATATTGAATAGATGAACGACTATTTCTGACAGTTCAAATTATGAAGAACTGGTCTGGTTGACTGTGTTTGACAGTTCTGAAGCTGAATACTGATATCATAAATTTTGATAACTGGTATGACTGATACATGAGTTTTGAAAATTGATATAACTGATATAACTATGATGATCGGCCTAATTGATGTAACTGATACTGAGCGACTGTATCTGACAGTCTAAGTTCTGATGGAACTATCTGAGTTTTATTTTATATGGAGTAACTAAATTTGAGACCAGTCCTATCTAGAGGGTGATCTTTAAATTTGATAATTCTGATACTGTTTAACTATAGTTGAGATCATTCCTGTCTAATGGGTGATCTTGAAGTCTATTTATAATGATAAGGATTGATTATCTCTAATAGTACTGAATCTGTACTATGAACTGAGTTGACTTTATCTGACAGTCCTGAATCTGTAACTGAAATTGTGGGATATATTCATCTAACCGACATGCCCCAAGCTAAGCTGACTGGGGTCCAATCTTTGCCCTGACTGTAAGGGTGTCAATACCGTACCATTGGTAAAGACAACATATGAGCAACTCTCATATAACAGGTAACTCTAGTGACAACGGTGGGAACCCTTATATAATAGGTTAAGCCACCTAATCTACCCTCATATAACAGGCTGAGATGTCTCAACCTATGTTGGCTACATAATTTTGTAACTTAAGGATTACTTTTAAGGATCTCAGTCCTAATCTAGCGGGTGAGTCCCCATCCCTAGGATCACTCAGTGCTGAATCCTACTCCCATTTGAAAGACACTGAACTAAATAACTGGGCTGAACTGAGTAACTGAACTAAACTGATTAGCTGAACTGATACTGATTAACTAGATTGATACTAGTGGTATTGTTTAGCGGAGCTAAACTAAGTTTACAGGATTCCGATGACTGACGAAAAGTACTGAGTTCTGAGGACTGGTTGAGAGTACTGAAGTTACTGAGATTGACTTTGAATACTGAGGTTACAGATATTACTGAGTACTGAGATCACTGAAATTACTGAACTACTGAGATTACTAAGGTTACTGAGCACTGAGATTACTGATAATACTGAACTACTGAGATTACTGAGGTTACTGAGCACTGAGATTACTGAGAATACTGAACTACTGAGATTACTGAGTTTTCCTGAGTCATATGACTGATTGAATTCTACTGAATCATGGCTTAATTTTGTATATCGTGAAACATGATATGGCTCTAGGCACACAGCTATAGTTTTCGGGTACGAATACCCCAGGACTCGATGGAATGAAACTGACTCACACATGGCACGCCTTGATCACAAGATCGGAGTCCACACTTGACAATATCATAAGTAAGGGATATTATACTTCATGTATTTATTCAACATCTCAAACATGGTAGGGGAAAGCATGGATATATTTCATGTACATAATTCATATCTCCATTATCATACATGCTTCATACCACAACAATAACAACACATATATAGCATGGAAATCCATATTGAAGTGTATATCTAACATGGACTTGTCATTTAGATATCATGGAATCATGTAAATATGAATTTCTAGCATCCTAGGCATTTTATCAAACACCTTGCATGCATTCTTTAAGGCATAGGTGGATTTCATACTTGCATCATATCAAACCACCCAAAGTTTGTGTTTTTCAACCAACAACCACATATATTCCATGAAAACACCTTTAGATATCATCTTGAAACTTAAACAACAATCATCAACAAGTACATGCTCATATCACCCCAAAAAGTTTACAAAATAACATTTAAAAGAATGATTCTTGAGCTCTATGAACGAATTAAATCCATAGATGAACGCTACGCATACCTTAGAAAGGAAACCTTAATGATTTGCTGGAGAGTTCTTGGATTGGGAAACTTAATTCTTGATTATCTTGGAAAAAGGCTTGAATCTTGTTTTTGAGAGATGAGTTTGATGAAAACCCTAATCTTGTGGTTGAGAGCATAAGGGAGGGTTTTTGAGATGCTTAACTGAAGAAAAATGAGAAAAATTATGCCTCTTTAGGGTTATAAGTCATGGGGAAGTGAAGGTAAAAGACCAAAATACCCTTATGAAATAAATTCCTAGTTGCTGAAAATCATAGCTGACAATATTGGTGACAAGGTGTCAAAAATGTGGTAAGCTACCACGAATGTTGTCACATGGAAGCTAGTTTCTTCCTAAGGATGACGACGTTTGTGGTAAGGCATCACAAATGTGGTAATCTACCACGAATGTTGTCACTTAGGAGCTCGTTTCTGCCTAAGGCTGACGACCTTTGTGGTAAGGCGTCACAAATGTGGTAAGCTACCACGAATGTCGTCACTTAGGAGCTGGTTTCTGCCTAAGGCTGACGACCTTCGTGGTAGGGCGTCACAAATGTGGTAGGCTACCACGAATGTCGTCACTTAGGAGCTGGTTTCTGCCTAAGGCTGACGACCTTCGTGGTAGGGCGTCACAAATGTGGTAAGCTACCACGAATGTCGTCACACAGTTTCCAGCCTGATATGCTAGAGTAAAATACGAATAACTCTTTTCTCCGATATTAGATTTAGGTGAAATTGATATCGTTGGATACATAATTCAATTATATATCTTTTGATAGGTCACGAGCTCAAAAATTCCAAGTATAATAAGAGATATGCTCGTTTGAAGTTGACTATACCAATATCCTTCTCAAGAATTCAATTGGTAAGGAATGTTTTGATTCGTCTGATAGCTGGGAGTTATTTGAAGCCTTAATATACATCTAAATTACTCATAAAACTATAAAAGAACCATTATGTACTATGCATGAGCTTGGTACATGGCTCTAATATTGGTTTGTATTTTTTGGGGTATTACAATATCTCCCCTTTGGAAACATTCGTCCTCGAATGATGACTGCTTGAGAGGGGAGAAAAGATAAAATGATGCATATATAGCATGAATGACTGATCATGATTTCATGGATGACATGACTAAAAACTGAGCATATCATACTGTACATGCATATCTGATGCATGGGTAGCTGATTTATGAATGTAGGACTGAGTGTTCCGATAAACTGAGTTTCTCAAACTGAGAATGCATATCTGATGCTTAACTGATAAGTTGAATCCATGCATATCTGATGCTTAACTGATAAGTTGAATCCATGCATATCTGATGCATGATTATATGACTGATATGATACGTGAATGCATGACTGAAAATACTGATAAGCTGACCACGCATATCTGATGCGTGAATACATGACTGAACTGACTCACGAACATGCGAATGAACATGTAATGGTAAATATACCATGTTTGAACTGAAAACTAAGCATGGAACTGTATACCAAGTTTGTTACTGAAATCTATACATGAGAATGAGTAAGCTCAAAGAAGACTGCTACCATGAACTGAAAAGACTGATGAGTCTAAGATTGATTACTCAATATGCATGAGCGGAAACATAAGAACATAACTAAATTTGGAACTTGATTCATGAACTGAACTGAGATATTGAGTACATGGACTATGAATGAGTTTTGAGGATAGAGGGTTGGCTCATAAGTAACACTTCCTCCAAGATAGATTCATCAAAGAAAATGAGATGTTTAAATCATAGAAGTTTGGGGGCTATAATGTATCTCCCCCTTGGGACACTATGTCCCTTAAAGGATGCTGGACTGACCTTGCTGAGATATTAAGGAAGTTGAGGCGATGCATAAGACACCTACGTATGAAATCATGATTGATTACCTGAGATCTAAAACTGAAGTGTGATGTACGAATACATAGACATACTGACTTATCTGATTAACTGAGTAACTGGTAACTGAACACTGGGTATGCAAGACTAAATTGGACTTAATCAGAGTAGTTGGGCTGAAGCCATAAAGTATTATGCATATGAGAAGGGACTGACTAAATAACATGAAATTAGTGATCGTGGATTTCATGAAAGTTATATTGTCTGAAAATGAAGGACAAAGTGTATTACATGATTTGGAAACATTCCATAAACTGAGGTATTGAAATACCTATAACTGAATAGCTTGTAACTGTATACTATGGTCCGGCAAGATTGAAACTGAACTGAATTTTTTGATTTGATTACTGAACTAAAGTTGACATTATAACTAAGACTGCAACTGTGATCCACACTGGAACTAAATGTTGGGTCCTGATAACTGAATACTGAAACTGAGGTTTTGACTAATACTGAAGTGCTTAATTCTGAGACTGAGCACTAATTACTGAGTGTTGAGTACTAAAACTGTAACTGAGATGGCAACTGAGTTAGGATAGTCTCATAATGAAGCCTGACATAAGTCAAGGGTCTGAATATACATTCACACTCTTAACTTTCCAAATTTCTAAATATTACCTCTTGCTAGCCCTTTGCTTGTATACTAACAGGATATTCAAGACTATCTTCGTATCTACACCCTCGTATAAAACTTGCATACAATAATCTGCTCTTAACATGAAACATTAACTCTCTCCCATCTAAGCAATTTCTCAACACTCTCATAAAGAGAGCTCATGAAGGGTTAAATCAGGAGAACCTGAAACATGAATAGATACTGACTGAACTTGATACATGACTGAAACCTGAGGAATAGAATATCAACAACATGGATTTACCAAAAAGGTCGTAACTGAGTATATACATGATATAATCTGAATTTATCTGATCAGTGAGGGCGTAGCATGAGTCATGGAAACTGAGTATATTGGGGAGCATGATACGTGTACATGAGTCATGAGCTGCATGACCTGAGTCTAGAATTTTTGAGTTCATGGAACATGATTTGTAACACTGAGTGATCTAGAACTAAACTCCTTAGGCACTATGCTGACTAAAGTATAGAGCTTTATGCTGAGATAAGGATGGGTCGAGAATCGTCTTCCCTAACTGCTTTTCTGTACATACTGGCACTACTACTAGAATCTGAGAGCCTGACTTGGTTACTTGATCTATCATATCTCCCTTAGCTTAAGCCATCATCATAAGTCTGTGAGCACTAAACTAATCTCTGAACTGAAATGCAATCATTATCACATACTTACACTCTGATCAACACATGCTCGCCTTACTGAACACATCATCTTCCTCTATTTCCTTACATACTACTAATATCACATTCACACCTTCATGCTTAATTTCAAGCCAATAAACTTAAATTTCTAACTTACACTGTTCAAGCCTACTGATTCATTATAGCACAACTATCCCCATGAATACATAATCTATTCAATCTGTATATCGTATCCTAACTTGTCTACTGCTAAAATCCTGGGTTCATGCTTCTAACTCTGGGTCACATGCTATCATAGGATTTTGAGAAGGGATCTGATGTCATATCTAAATCTGGGTTTGAGAACGAGTTCTCATGATCATGAATGAGATCCATACAAATTTGGAACATAACTTAACTGATGGGATACTGTCTGAGAAAGCCCTATCTTTAGAATTTAAGCTTCACTATTTCTATTACCTTGAAAGTAAGGTAAAGATGACATGAAGGGAGCATGATGTGAAACTACATGGGTTCCTTAGAGAACCTTGCTATAGCACGATCTGATACATGAAAGAAGGGAAACTATTCCTAAAACATCTCATAGCCTCCTGAACATAAGTGTGGTGCACAACACATGCATATACAAGACTCTACTAGATGTGGCTTTTAGACTTCCTAGGAATCTATTGAACCTTAGGCTCTGATACCAAGTTGGTAACACCCTGATTTTTCTGAACCGGAATGCTACACGGTGCTCATGACCCCGAAGGAGCACAAGCTAACCCATGACTGATATCTGTACCTGTATACTGCATAATATATCATAAAATATGGAAATATGAACATGAAAGGCCATAAGGTTCGAACTGAATAAATGTCTGATAACAAAATGTATGAAAAAGTTATAACAATACTAAAATAAGTTATAAATACTGAAAATAATAAGATCTGAATATCTAATATGACATCTTGTCTAGAAGCCTCTAACTGAACTGAATAAGGAGTTGAAGGAACATGTCTCCAACTAACTCTATCTAGCAATTGAATAGTAAATGTAGCAATAATCATATCGTCCTCGAATAAGAAGGACTCACTACAAACTCTGAACACTGGAATACTACTGCTGATCTGGAGCTCGTTCCTCTGAACCTATGGTGTAACATAAGAGAAAGCACCATAGTGAAAATACGTCAGTACGTCTGAATATACTGAGTATACGAGTGAGGTAGGATAAATGCAAAGGGTTATATGTATGAACAATGCTGACTAATATGAACGTGAGAATACATACATGCATACATAACTGTAACTGAACTCGTGGAGATACTAACTTCTAAGTCAAAATACTGACAACATGAGTATACTGATACTGAGATACTGAATAGATGAACGACTATTTTTGATAGTTAGAAATATGAAGAACTGGTTTGGTTGACTGTGTCTGACAGTCCTGAAGCTGAATACTGATATCATGAATTCTGATAACTGATATGATTGATACATGAGGAATTGTTCTTGGGAATAAAGTTTCTGAAAGAGGAATTGAGGTGGATCGAGCTAAGATTGAAGTTATCGAGAAACTACCACCTCCAATTTCTGTAAAGGGAGTTTGTAGTTTCCTCGGTCATGCAGGTTTTCATCGGAGGTTTATTAAAGACTTCTCCAAGATTGCTAGTCCATTATGCAAACTTTTTGAGAAGGATGCAAAGTTCGACTTCAGTGAAGATTGCTTGAAGGCATTTGAATGCCTCAAAGGGAAGCTAGTTGAAGCTCCTATTATTGTAGAACCCGATTGGTCTCTACCGTTTGAAGTGATGTGTGATGCAAGTGGGGTAGATTTGGGTGCTGTACTTGGTCAGAAAAGAGAAAGTCTATTTCATACAATATACTATGCGAGCAAGGCCTTGAATGGAGCCCTGAAGAACTATACCGTCACAGAACAAGAGCTTTTAGCAGTTGTTTATGCTTTTGAAAAGTTCCGTGCTTAGTTGTTGGGAACCAAAGTGGTGGTTCATACAGATCATGCAGCTCTGAGATATTTAATGGCAAAGAAAGATGCTAAGCCAAGGCTAATTTGGTGGGTGTTATTGCTTCAAGAATTTGATTTCGAGGTAAAGGATAGAAAAGGTTGCGAAAACCAAGTAGCTGATCATCTATCTAGGCTTGAGAGTGAGCACATAGCGCAACCCGACCTTGAGATTGATGATGCATTTCTCGACGAAGAGATCCTAGCCACTATGGTGGAAGACTTACCGTGGTATGCAGACTTTGCGAACTACGTGGTAAGTAAAGTGATGCCTGAGAATCTCTCCTTTCATCAAAAGAGAAAGTTCATGCATGATATGAAACACTACTTCTGGGATGAACCGTATCTTTTTCGACGATGTGCTGATGGTGTTATTAGGCGATGCATCTCTGATGTGGAGGTTCCTAGCATCTTGGAAGCAAGTCATGCTTCCCAAGTTGGGGGTCACCATGCAGGTGATCGGACAACCAGGAAGGTATTGCAAAGAGGCTATTATTGGCCTTCATTATTCAAGGATGCCAATGATTTTGTGAGAAGATGTGATCAGTGTCAGAGGCAAGGCACGATTTCAAAGCACCATGAGATGCCCATGTCTAAAATTCTTGAAGTGGAGTTATTTGATGTATGGGTATTGATTTCATGGGCCCATTTGTGAATTCATTTGGGATGAAATATATCCTAGTTGCTGTGGATTATGTATCCAAATGGGTTAAAGTGGTAGCGCTGGCTGATAATGAAGGTAAGCGTGTTGTAGTATCCAAATGTGTGTGTGAGGATATAGTATATTCTGTGTTGTGACTAATGCTAGAACTTGCCTGGTGTGCGTGTAAAGCGAAATAAAGAGTGTGAGTTTAGGAGATGATTTAGGCATTTCTTTGGCAGCCTGTAATTGTTTACCTTGTTTTCACCTACCTTTGTACATTATCCTAGTTAACCCCCTTTGAGCCTTTAGCTATTTTCTTTGACAGCCTCATATGTAGCCTAATCCATTTTTTTCAAGACCATAATTTGATCCAAATTCCTAAGCGCTTTAAATTGTAGAGTCATGTGACAAAATAAGAGGAAATTAGGTGAGAGTGATGCCTCAGAGTGTATTGGTACTTGAAATTGTTGTGAAAAGAAGTGGCTATCATAGAGGTGTTTTATAAAAAAAAAAGAGAAAAGAAAAAAAAAAGAAAAAAAGAAGAAAAAGAAATAGAAAAATAAAAAGATAGTTGTGTTTATAATTGAATAACAAAATAGGTGAGAAGGGGTAGTAGATGAAAGGAAAGTAGAGGGGTTGTTTAAAAGAGAGTGTTAATGACAAAACGTAGTGTATTAAAGCGCTTAGGGAACATAGTCACTATTTCTGGCCAAAATAGTCCTACCTGTTCCTTAGCCTACATTACAACCTATAAAGACCTATTTGATCCTAAGTTTAGCATTTCGATATTAGTAGAGCATTACACTAAGGGCAAGCCTATGGTCATCAGTTGCAACATAAGAATTCTTTGTGAGAAGTGAGAGCAAGGAGAGTCTTATACCCATGTTTCGAAAATTGCAAAACTGTGAGTGATCATGGGTAATATCTTGTGTGAGACACACATGGTTTATGATTTTTGGGTAGTGTTATATGATTCTTTGTGGCTTAACTTGTGGATACGAATTAACCATCTTCACGCGTCTATGTTGGAGGTTGAATTGTTTCTAGTAGTGATCAAGAAACCTACTCTCTGTTAATAATTGTCGTGCATGTCTTGTTGAACATTTTGTGTTGCTACTGTGAAATTCTAGTTAGATGCTTGCATGGACATAATATTTTGTTCGAGGACGAACAAAGCTTTAAGTCTGGGGTGGTGATGTTGGGCATATTTATACCCCTAAGAACCATAATTTACCCATATTTTAGCTAAGTTTTGAGGATAAAATATATAATTCCTGCACTTTTAGTCCATTTTCCTTTAAGTGAGCTAACCTATGTGATTAGCATGTTTTTCAGGTATTAATGATGAAGATTTCAGCACTTTGTGGACCTTTGGGCAGCAAAGGGAAACTTCACATAAGAGGGAAGGCAACTTTTGGAAGCTTGTGGACTGAATGTGATGCATGGAGAACTTGTCCCGGGCAAAATCAGTATTTCTAAATACTTAGGGATGCAACAGTAACTTAGTAGGACTAGGATGTTATAAAAACCCTATTTGCTGAATTTTTCAGCATTCTTTGATTGAATTCATTCGATCACTTTTTATTTATTCAGTTTACAGATTCTGTAAGTTAAGACAGAGAAAAATGCTAAGGCTACACGAACGGCTAAAGGGAAGAAAAACGTCAACCTCTTGTTTGACGCCAAACTCATCCCCATCGTGAGATTATTCTAACTTTGGTATGATGATGATGTCTTCTTTGATTTCCGCCATATCCATGAGTAGCTAAACTTCTCTGTTAGGGTTATGGAAACCTTGTAAGATACTATTTGTTGCTATGAGTTTGTGAATTCTTGATGTGTATGCTACTTATATCATTACTCTCTTCGTTTTAATTAAATTCTCATGGTTGCAAACATAGAGAACATGCCATTATACCATTAGCTTATTCGGGAGAAAAGTGACATGTTTGGAAAAGAGTGTGTGATAAGGAAATAGGGCTTCTAACCTCTATTTACACGTTAATACCTTAACCGGATTAACTTCTTGGAGAATTTGTACCATTCGTTATACACTTTAGGCTCGGGAGAGCTAAAGTGAAATAAATCCTTGATGGTTGGGAAATACTTGGATTTAGAATTAGAATACGATTCTCTATAAGTGCATGCATGTCTAAATTCCGCATTACTCATAGTTAATAGAGAAGTAGAAACTACAAGGTGGACATAACCCTAACTTATTATTCTCTGTGATTAACCTTTACTAAACAAATCATTCATTCGTTACTTTGATATTATTAATTCACGCCTAAAGAAAAACCCCCCTTTTCCGTGGAATTTTCGACCAACAGTCTACTAACAATTGCAACACTTAGTGACCAAGTATTCCCTGTGGGATTCGATACCCAACCCAGTTGGGTTCTATATTTGACAGCGACCTCTTACACTTTCTAATGAGAGCTGTAGTTTGGGCGTTATCACAAGTCAGCATGAGTATGAGGGAGTATTCTCTTAGGTTAACTCAGTTAGCTAAATATGTTCCTCATGTGGTAGCTGACAGTATGTCCAAGATGAGTAAGTTTGTCTCTGGCGTGTTTGATATTGTAGTCAAGTAGTGTAGGACCATAATGGTGATTAGTGAGATAGGCTTGTCTAGATTGATGGTCCATGCTCAACAGATAGAGGAGCAGAAGACTAAGGATAGGGAGAGAGAAAACAAAAGAGCAAGGATGGGTAGTTTTAATTTCAGTCAGTCAAAGTCAGAAGGTGGTAACCATCCTCAATTTCATCAGAGGTCTTCAACCCCAGCGCCCTCTTCAGCTAGTGCCCAGTACCTAAATTTAGAAACGATAATAGGGATAGAGAACCAGGATCAAAGTCCCAAGTTTGTGTTAGCAATGCTCGTGCAAATACTCGATGTCAAAAATATGGTAAACACTATCAGGGTGAGTGTAGAGCAGGTAGTGATGTGTGCTTCTGGTGTGGCAAGCCAGGTCATCGGATTCAGGAGTATTAGGTAGTTGCTCAGAAGGGTAAGGATGTGCGCCAACAGGAACAGTCCTATCTATCGTCACTTCCATTCGGTCTCCCAACTTAGCAGGGTGCCACTTCTAGTACTACCAGTGGTTAGCGTCCGAATAAATTGTATACTCTTCAGTCCCGCCAAGATTAGGAAAAATCTCTCAACATAGTTACTTGTATGTTGTAGGTCTTTCACTTACATGTTTATGCTTTATTAGACCCTGTAACTTTTCTTTCTTTTGTAACACTATATATGGACTCAGTCCCAAAACTCTAGCAGATCCCTTTTCAGTGTCTACCCCAGTAAGAGTTTCCATTGTAGCCAGGCAGGTATATAAGAACTGTCCCATCAAAATATCTCAAAAAGTTACCTTAGTTGATCTTGTGGAGTTAAAGATGATGGATTTTGATGTCATTCTCGGCATGGATTGGCTCCACTTATGCTATACCTCAGTTGATTGTAGGAACAAAATAGTTTATTTTTAGTTCCCAAATAAACCAGTCCTTGAATGGAGGGGTAGTACTATAGCTCTTAGGGGTCAGTTGATTTCGTACCTTTGATCCAAAAATTTGCTATCAAAAGGGTATATTTACCATCTTGTATAAGTCAAAGACTAACTTAGAAACTCCTACTCTTGAGTCAATCCCATTAGTAAAAGTATTCTCAGATGTGTTTCCTGAAGATCTTCCCGGAGTTCCTCCCGAAAGAAAAATCGACTTCAGAATAGACCTTCTCCCAGATACTCAGCCTATATCTATTCCACCATGTAGAATGGCTCCAGCGGAACTCAAAGAACTAAATAAACAATTGAAAGATCTCTTATATAAGGGATTCATCAGACCCAGTATCTCTTCGTGGGGAGTACCTATTCTATTTATGCATAAGAAAGATGGTTCTCATAGGATATGCATAGACTACCGTCATTTGAAAAAGGTCACAGTCAAGAATAAATATCTACTTCCTAGAATCTATGATTTGTTCGACCAACTTCAGGGTGCCAGTTACTTTTCCCAAGATAAACCTCAGATAAGGCTAGAATGTGATATTCTGAAAACAGCTTTCCAAACTCAGTATGGTCACTTCAAATTTCTAGTCATGTACTTTGGTTACACAAATTCCCCAACAGTTTTCATGGACTTTATGAACATAGTGTTCAAGCAGTACTTGTACAAGTTCATCATAATCTTCATTGCTGATATCCCTTTTAACTCCCGTAGCAAAAATGAGCATATAGACCACCTCAGAGTAGTTCTTCAGACTCTTAGAGATCATTAGTTGTTCGCTAAATTCAGTAAGTGTGAATTTTGGCTAAGATCGGTAGCTTTCCTTGGCCATATTATTTCTAGTGATGGCTTTAGAGTTGATCCTCAAAAGACTGAAGTGGTGAGAAACTAGCCTTGACCTATCTCTCCATCAGATATTAGAAGTTTCTTGGGTTTAACTGGCTATTACCATCGGTTTGTTAAAAGGGTTTTCTTTTATAGCATCCCCCATGTCTAGATTGACTTAGAAGAAAGTTAAGTTTCAGTGGTCAGATTCATGCGAGAAAAGTTTTCAGAAGTTGAAGACTCGACTTACCTCAGCCACAGTTCTTAATCTACCAGATGGTTCAGATGGTTTTGTTGTGTACTATGATGCATCTAGAGTAGGTTTGGGTTGTGTCCTCATGAAGAGAGGTAAGGTCATAGCCTACTCCTCCAGATAGTTTAAGCCTTATGAGAAGAATTATTCGACTCATGATCTTGAGCTAGAAGCAGAAGTGTTTGCCTTAAATATTTAGAGGCATTCCTTATATGGGGTGCATGTATATTTGTTCACAGATCATAAAAGCCTTCGGTATATATTTTGTCAAAAAAATTTGAATCTGCGTCAGAGAAAGTGGTTAGAGATATTAAAGGATTATGACATGAGTGTTTTGTATTATCCAGGCAAGGCCAATGTAGTGGCTGACTCTCTCAATAGAATGTCTATGGGTAGTGTAGCTCATGTTGAGGATGGTAAGAAGAAGTTATCTTAAGAAGTCTATAAGCTTGCCTAACTAGGTGTTCGCTTAGTCAAATCAGCAGAGGGTAGTATGTGGGTGCAGAGTAGCACTGAATTATCTCTAGTTTCCGAGGTGAAGGAAAAGAAGGATAGAGATCCCAGTCTAGTTAAGTTGAAAGAATCAGTCACAGATCAGAAAGTAGAGGTTTTCTCCTAAGGAGGAGGTGGTGTTTTGCATTGTCAAGGTAAATTGTGTGTGCCTTGCGTAGATGGGCTGAGGCAATGAATTCTTGCAGAAGTGCATAGTGCGTGTTACTGTATTCATCCAGGGTCCACTAAGATGTACCGTAATTTACGGGAGATATATTGGTGGAGTGGGATGAAGAGCGATATTGCAGAGATTGTAGCTAAGTGCATTACATGCCAACAAGTTAAGATTGAGCACCAGAAGCCAAGCGGGTCCTTGTAGGAGTTCAGTATTCCCATGTGGAAATGGAATAAAGTGAACATTGACTTTGTGACATTTTGCCTCGTACCCATCATCAGCATGACTCTATTTAGGTTATCATAGACAGGATGACCAAATCAACTCATTTCTTGCCAGTCCATATCTCTTACTCAGTCGAGGACTATGCCAATCTCTATCTCTAAGAGTTGATTAGGTTGTACGGTATTCCCTTATATATCATCTCAAATAGAGGTACTCAGTTTATCTCTCACTTCTAGAAAGCATTCCAAAAAGGTCTTGGTACCCATGTCCACCTCAGTACAACCTTCCACCCTCAGACAGACAGTTAAGAAGAACAAACCATTTAGACTCTTGAGGATATGCTGAGAGCATGCGTTGTTGATTTTAAGGGTAGTTGGGATGACCATTTTACTTTAACTAAATTTGCATACAATAACAATTATTAGTCCAGTATCCGCATGGCTCTGTTTGAGGCTCTCTATGGTAGGAGATGTAGATCTCCAATTACTTGGTTTAGAGTAGGTGAGGCCACAATAGTAGGACCTGACTTTGTGTTTGATGCGTTAGAGATAGTTCAGTTGATCAGAGAAAGGCTTAGGGCTGCCCAAAGCCGGCAGAAATTATATGCAGATGTGAGGAGAAAGGATCTTGAGTTTGAGGTCGGTGATCTTTTGTTTTTGATAATCTCTCCCATGAAGGGAGTGAGGAGATTCGGCAAGAAAGGGAAACTCAGTCCCCAATATGTTGGTCCCTTCATAATTCTTAGTCATTTCGGAAAGGTAGATTACGAGCTTGAGTTGCCTTCATATTTAACCTCAGTACACCTAGTGTTCCATGTCTCATTGTGAAAAAGTGTATTAGTGATCCACCTGTAGTTGTTCCCTTATAAAGTGTAGATATTCAGAACAGTCTTTCCTTTGAGGAAGTTCCAGTCGAAATTCTTGATCATCAAGTTCGTAGACTAAGGAACAAAGAAGTTCAACTAGTCAAAGTTCTTTGACGGAACTAGTCTATTGAGGGAGCCACTTAGGAAGCAGAGGTAGATATGCGAAACAAGTACCCTCATCTTTTCACCTCAAATCCCGATTCAGTATAAGGTACTAATCTTCCTAATATTTCTCTCCATTATGTTCAGTTTCAGTTGCACATCATGTTCATGTCAGTCGTGTATTTACAAATTAGTTCAGTCATGCATTCCATGCATTATACATGAATATTCAGTGTGTAAGCTCAGTCCATCAATTCCCTCTTCTTAAGCAGTTTCATTCGGGGACGATTGATCCCAAGGGGAGATATTATAATATCTCATATTTCCCTAGCATAATTTAAAGTCCCAATACACGAGTATACGTACATAAAGATTTCTAAAACGCTCATTATTTTTCAGTTTAGAGTTGGCCATTGCGTAGGAAATTGAATTTTCTTTCCAATGATATAAAATTTGCCAAAATCCAATAACTGGGTAAGAGGTTATGTCAATTTTAAGGTTTAGTCATTAAACACCATCAGTTTATCCATCAGCGCGTCACAGAGAGATTTATAATAACGATTGTCAATTTCCAGTAAGGTATCGTGATTTTGGCACATCGCACCATAGGACAATTTGGAATTTATGCTTTTCCAGTGTTGCAGCGCGATGCCGCCGTATTGCGGAGAACTTTTGGGTCCCAATCAGTGAAGGATCACAATTTGCCCGTATCGCGCCACGGACCAGTTTCTCAGTTGTTAGTTTCCTGTGACACGGATAATTTCATGACTTAGTGTTTTCCAAGATAATTTTATTTTAATTATGCCGGTCCTTTAATAATTCTACGATTATTTTAAATCATGAACTATAAGTGTTTGATAAAATGGCTACAAGAGCAATTGATTTAATAAGAGTCTTCATGATATGTCCTTTAATGTTTTAGTGTCATACTACTACTATTGTTTTGAGTCCTAGAGGTATTGAATACCCAAAACTGTAGTTGTTTACTTAATGTTGTCTCACTATCTTCAGAATAACTTCAGATTATATCATGAGCATTATCAGAATTGTCAGATATCAATTTTTCAACTCAAAATAGTCTAGCATCTCAGTGTCCTTTAGTTGGTAGTAGGATCTAGCACCGAGCCTGTGTAGGGATGGAGGCTTCCTCATCAAATAGGAAAAGTCATTAGTAGCAGTCCCTATACTCGAAAACTACTTAGCAAGAATAGGGTATGAGAAGTCACCCGTTAGATTAGGCTTGACTATCTCATAGGGGTCACCCATCAGTTCAGGCTTTACACCCTTAGTCCTTTGGACATTATATTAGATTATTGGATCCATATAGCCATTATTAGTCCCCGTGGAATGGTATTAACACCCTTCCAACTAGGGTTATAGGTTAGACCCCAATTAGCTCAAATTGGGGAATGTCGGTTAGATGATACCTCCCACAGTCTCTGATATAGTCTCAGTTACAGTCCCAACTAAATTATTCTTTCTTAGTATTGTTTGTCAAAGCACACAGATTTCAGTTATCTCAGTATATCAGTATTTACAGATTTTATTTAGTTCATGCTATATGTTTTGTCATACATCCGTAGTATTTATAGATTTTCCAGTATTTTTAGTATGTACATATTCCATGATCTTTATTCAGTACTCTATGCTTTGAATGTATGTCCAGTTAATTATTATTATTATTCCTATTCATAAGACCATGCATATCAACCTACCTCATTTAGCATACCAGTACATTCAAAGTACTGATCGCATACCTTGCTTTTGTGCTATGATGTCTTATATCATAGGTGCTGACGCTCGATTCCATGATCGCACCTAGATTCTCAAATTCTCAGCAGTACCATAGCAGTGGTGAGTCCTCATCACCAAAGGACAGACTAACTTATTTCATATCTTTATTTCAGTAGTCAGTAGAGTTAGTTGGGGGCTTGTCCCATTAAATCTCAGTCAGTTAGTCTTATAGGCTCTTCAGGCTTTACGATCAGTTAGTTGTTCAGTTTATCAGTACTTTATCAGATTCAGAAATTCATTTTTCCTAGATTTATATTTCAGTTTGAATTTAAATATTTAAAACCTTATGGCACTTCAGTTATTCTTCTGCAACTCATGATTATATTTTCCAGTGCTCAGATCAGGTACCAACTCATGGGTTAGCTTATGGTCTCTCAAGAGTGTAAGAACTTTGTAATGAGTAGGGGTAGTCTCGGGTGGTTAAGAACTTGGTATCAGAGGCTAAGGTTTTAAAGTCTCCTAAGAAGTCTGAAAGCCACATTGAGTAGAGTCTTGTGCATGTGTGTCTAGCGCACCACTCATATGGATTAGAGGATAAAAGATGTTTAGGAAAAGTTTCCCTTCTTTCAGCATTCATGTCATGTAAGGGAGCATGAGCTCAAGTTAAACTCCCTCTCTAATACATTTCTTCCTTCCATTTACTAAACATGCCTCTTAAGAAGAACGGAAGAAGAACAGGAACACAACCAGCCACTCAGCCCATCAAGGCAGATCCTCTGGACAAACATGTCTCTCACGCATAATTCAGGGCTTCGTTCACTACTCTAGCGATCTCTGTTGCAGTGCAGAATGAAGGACCAGTTGTTTTTCTGAGAAACCTAGTGTCCAATACTGCTGTAACTAGAATTTGAGATTTCACCCGGATGAATCTGTCTTCCTTCATAGGGTCCAAGTCTGAAGAGGATCCACAGGAATTCTTAGATATGGTTTAAAAGGTAACGGATGCTATGGGGGCGACACCTAGTCAGAGTATCGAGTTGGTTGCATATCAATTACAGGATGTAGCCCATACTTGGTTCAAGCAGTGAATAGTTGATACAGGTGTTGATGCAGGGACTGTGGAATGGTAAGAATTCACCATGTCTTTCTTGGATAGATTCTTTCTGTTAGAGTTGAAGGAGGCTAAGTTATTAGAATTTATTAATTTGGGGCAAGGTAGCATGAGTCTGAGGGAATATTCTCTCAAGTTCACTTAGTTAGATAGATATGCTCCTCATGTGGTAGCTGACAGTAGGTCCAAAATAAGTAAGTTTATGTATGGCATATCTAATAGGGTGGTCAGGGAGTGTAGGACCACAATGCTAATTAGTGAGATGGACTTGTCTGGACTGATGGTCCATGCTCAATAGATAAAGGAGCAGAAGATTGAAGAGAGGAAGAGAGGAAACAAGAGAGCTAGGATAGGTAGTTTTAATTTCAGTCAGCCAAAGTTAGAAGGTGATAACCGTTCTCAGTTTCATTAGAGGTCTTCATCCCCAGTGACCTCTTCATCCAGTGCCCCATTACCCAAATCAAGAAATGACAATAGGGATAGCGAACGAGGCTTTATATCCCAGGTCAGTGTTAGCAGTGCTCGTACAAATCCTCTATGTCAGAAATATGGTAGACACCATCAGTGTGAGTGTAGAGTGGGTAGTGATGTGTTCTTCATGTTAGGCAAGCTAGGCCATCAGATTTGAGAGTATCGGGTAATTGCTTAGAATGGTAGGGATGTGCGCCAATAGGGCCAGTCCCATCTGTCATAAGTTCCATCAGGTTATCCAATTCAGCAGGGTGTCACTTCTAGTGCTACCAGTGGTCAGTGTCCGAACAAATTATATGCTCTTCAGTCCTGCCAAGATCAAGAAAATTCTCCTGACATAGTTAATGGTACGTTGCAGGTCTTTTACTTACATGTTTATGCTTTTCTAGACCCTGGAGCTTCTCTTTCTTTGGTAACTCCATATATAACTATTAATTTCAGAGATAGTCTCGAAACTCTAGCCGATCCCTTTTCAATATCTACCCTAGTAGGTGTTTCCATTATAGCCAGGCGGGTATACATGAACTGTCCGATCATAATATCTCAAAACGTTACCTCATTTGTTCTCATGGAGTTAGAGATGATGTATTTTGATGTCATTCTTGGATTGGATTGGCTCTACTCATTCTACGCCTCAGTTGATTGTAGAAATAAAATAGTTCATTTTCAGTTCCCAAATGAACCAGTCCTTGAACAGAGGGGTAGTACTACAGCTCTTAGGGGTCAGTTGATTTCGTACCTTAGAGCCAGAAAGATGATATCGAAGGGGTGTATTAATCATCTTGTACGAGTTAAAGACTCTAACTCAGAAACTTCTACTCTTGAGTCAGTCCCAGTAGTAAAAGAATTCTCAGATGTGTTTCCTGGAGATCTTCCCGGAGTTCCTCCCAAAAGGGAAATCGACTTCAAAATAGACCTTCTCCCAAATATTCAGCCTATATCTATTCCGCCATACAGAATGGCTCCTGATGAACTCAAAGAACTAACAGAATAGTTGAGGATCTCTTAGATAAGGGATTCATCAGACCCAATATCTCCCCGTAGGGCGCACCTATTCTATTCGTGTGTAAGAAAGATGGTTCTCTTAGGATGTGCACAGACTATCGTCAATTGAACAAGGTCACATTCAAGAATAAATATCCACTACCTAAAATCAATGATTTGTTTGACCAACTTCAGTGTGCCAGTTACTTTTCCCAGATAGACCTCAGATCAGGCTATTATCAACTTAGAGTCAGAGAATGTGATATTCTGAAAACTACTTTTTGAACTCGGTATGGTCACTTTAAATTTCTAGTCATGTCCTTTGGTATCATGAATGCCCCAGTAGACTTCATGGACTTGATGAACTGAGTGTTAAAGAAATACTTGGACATGAACGTTCTACTCTTTATTGATGACATCCTTGTTTACTCCCATAGAAAAAATGAGCATGCAGACCACCTCAGAGTAGTTCTTTAGACTCTTAGAGCTCATCAGTTGTTAGCTAAATTCAATAAGTATGAATTCTTTCTAAGATCAATAGCTTTACTTGGCCATATTATTTTTGGTGATGGCATTAGGGTTGATCCTCAAAAGACTGGAGTGGTGAGAAATTGGCCTAGACCCATCTCTCCATAAGATATCAAGAGTTTCTTGGGTTTAGCTGGCTATTGTCATCGGTTTTATTCTATTACTTCCCCCATATCCAGATTTACTCAGTAGAATGTTAAGTTTCATGCGAGAATAGTTTTCTGGAGTTGAAGACTCAACTTACCTCAGCCCCAGTTCTTACTCTACCAGATGGTTCAAATTGTTTTGTTTTGTACTGTGATGCATCTGGAGTAGGTTTGGGTTGTGTCCTCATGCAAAGAGGTAAATTCATAGCCTACACCTCCAGACAACTTAAACCTCATGAGAAGAATGATACGACTCATGATCTTAAGCTAGCAACATTAGTGTTTTTCTTAAAGATTTGGAGGCATTACTTATATGGGGTGCATGTAGATGTGTTCACAGATCACAAAAGCCTTTAGTATGTGTTCTCTCGGAAAGATTTGACTATGCATCAAAGAAGGTGGTTAGAGATATTGAAAGATTATGACACGAGCGTTCTGTATCATCCAGGCAAGGCCAATGTAGTGGATGATGCTCTAAGTAAAATGTCTATGGGCAGTGTAGCTCATGTTGAGGATGTTAAGAAGAAGTTAGATCAGGAAGTCCATCAGCTTGCTCGATTAGGTGTCCTCTTAGTTGACTCAGAAGAGGGTAGTGTGTGGGTGCAGAGTAGCACTGAATTATCTCTAGTTTCTGAGTTGAACTAAAAGAAGGATAGAGATCCAGTCTAGTTAAGTTGAAAGAATCAGTTTGAGATCGAAAGTGGAGGTTTTATCCCAGGGGAAAGATGGTGTTTTGCATTGTCAGGGTAGATTGTATATGCCTGGGGTAGATGAGTTGAGGCAACAAATTCTTGCGGAAGCACATAGTGTGTGTTCCTCTATTCATCCAGGGGCCACTAAGATTTACCGCGATTTGAGGGAGATCTATTAGTAGAGTGGGATAAACAAAGATATTGCAGAGTTTATAGCTAAGTGTTGTACATACCATCAAGTTAAGATTAAGAACTAGAAGCCTAGAGGGTTCATGGAGGAGTTCAGTACTCCCATGTGGAAATAAGAGGAAGTGAACATGGACTTTGTGATAGGTTTGCCTCGTACCCATCATTAACATGACTCTATTTGGGTTATCATAGACATGATGATCAAATCGGCTCATTTCTTGCTAGTCCATATCTCTTACTCAACCGAGGACTATGACAATATCTATCTCAGAGAGTTAGTTAGGTTGCATGGTGTTCCCATATATATCATCTCAGAGAGAGGTACTCAATTTATCTCTCACTTCTAGAAATCATTCTAAAAGGGTCTTGGTAACCAAGTCCACCTCAGTACATCCTTCCACCCTCAGACAGACGGTAAAGAAAAATGGACCATTCAAACACTTTAAGATATGCTGAGAGCATGCATTGTTGATTTCAAGGGTAGTTGGGATGACCATTTGCCTTTGATTGAATTTGCATACAATAACAACTATCATTCCAGTATCTATATGGCTCTGTTTGAGGCTCTCTATGGTAGGAGATGTAGATCTCTAATTGGGTGATTTGAAGTAGGTGAGGCCATGGTAGTAGGGCCTGACTTGGTGTTTGATGCATTATAGAAGGTTCAGTTGATCAGAGAAAGGCTTAGGGCTGGCCAGAGCTGATAGAAATTGTATGCAGATGTGAGTGAAAAGGATCTCGAGTTTGAGGTTGGTGATCTAGTATTTTTGAAAAAATCTCTCCAATGAAGGGAGTGAGGAGATTCAGCAAGAAAGGGAAACTCAGTCCCCGATATGTCGGTCCCTTCAGAATTCTTGGTCATTTTTGAAACTTAGCATACGAGCTTGAGTTGCCTTCATATTTAGCCTCGATACACCCAGTGTTCGATGTCTCATTGTTTAAAAAGTGTATTGGTAATCCAACTGTAGTTGATCCCTTAGAAAGTGTAGATATTCAGAACAGTCTTTCCTTTAAGGAAGTTCCAATCGACATTCTTGATAATCAAGTTCGTAGACTAAGAAATAATAAAGTTTCACTAGTCAAAATTCTTTGGCGGAACCAGTCTGTTGAGGGAGTTACTTGGGATGCATAAGAAGATATGTGGACCAATTACCCTCATTTTTTTTCCGCAAATCCAAATTCAGTATAAGGTACTAATCTTCCTAAGACTTCTCTCCATCATGCTCAGTTTAAATTACACATTATGTTCATGTCAGTCATGTATTTAAAAATATGTTCAGTGATGCATTTCATCATCAAACATGAATATTCAGTGTGTAAGCTCAGTCTATTAGTGCCCTCAGCTTAACCAATTTTATTCGGGGACGAATGATCCAAAGGGGGAGATATTGTAAAACCCCATATTTCCCTAGCATAATCTAAATTCCCATTACATAAGTATTCGTACATAAAAAAATGTAAAACTCTCAATATTTTTCAGTTTAGAGCTGACCATTGCGTAGGAAATTTAATTAGCTTTCCAACGATTTAAAATTTGATGAAATTCGATAACCGGGTAAGAAGTTATGGCGATTTTAAGTTTCAATCGTTAAACACCGTTATTTTACCCATCAGCGCATCATGGAGAGAGTCAAAATAGCAATTGTCAATTTTCAGTGAGGTTTCGCGATTTAGTACGTTGCGCCATATGCCAATTTGGCATTTGGCATTTTCCAGTATTGCATCACGATGCCACCGCGTTGCGGAGAATTTCCAGGTACCATTATATGAAGGACCACGATTTCCCCGCATCGCGCCACAAACTAGTTTTCTAGTTGTCAGTTTTTAGTGACACGGTGCTAGAGTGCTGCGTCGCGCCTGGGGCCCAAATCGAAAAATTTTCACGAAAATTTAATATTTCGTCTAGGGTTAAAACAATCTTATCCCATTATTTTTATCCGCTCAGATGGAATAGTTAAGCCCTAAAAACTTTTTAAAAGTTCTTCTTTATTAATTTCCCCCAAAATTTTAGAGCTTTCTCTCTAAATTACAAACTCTTGCTCTCGAGAAACCAAGAGCAATCTCAAGACTTCACCAAAGAACTTCAAGAAATTAATCCGTTAAGGTATGTTAGATGTTCATCAATGGATTCCTTTCATCCATGGAACCCAAGTAACCTTTTTAATTATAAAGTTATGATTTTTTATGTTATTTGATTTTAAATCATGATTTCATCCATTAATCTCCATGAACTTTGATTCAATACCTTGTTTTAATGAAGTTATTGTTGTTATTCAATTCCTCATGTTTTAGTGTTATCATTTATTGAACTAAATTAGGACTGAGTATTTTCCATGATAATTTCATGTTAATTATGTCGGTCCTTTAGTAATTCTATGATTGTTTTAAACCATGAACTATAAGTGTTTGATAAAATGCCTACAAGAGCAATTGATTTAATAAGAGTCTTCATGCTATGTCCTTCAATGTTTTAGTGTCATGCTACTACTATTGTTTTTTGTCCTGGGGGTATTGAATAATCGAAACCATAGCTGTTTACTTAATGTTGTTTCAGTATCTTTAGAATAACTTTAGATTATATCATAAGCATTATCAGATTAGTCAAATATCAGTTATTCAACTCGGAACAATCTAGTATCTCAGTGTCTTTAAGTTGGGAGAAAGATTTAGCACCAAGTGAGTGTAGGGATGGAGGCTTACCCATCAGATAGGCAAAGTCATTAGAAGCAGTCCCTATACTCCAGAACTACTTAGCCAGCATAGGGTATGAGAAGTCACCCGTCAGATTAGGCTTGACTATCTCGCAGGGGTCACCCATCAGTTCAGGCTTGACACCCTTAGTACTTTGGACATTATATTAGATTAGTGGATCCACAGAGCCATTGTTATCACCCCTAGCATGGTGTTAACACCCTTCCAACTGGGGTTATAGGTTTGACCCTGATTAACTTAAATTGGGGAATGTCGATTAGACGATACCTCCTACAGTGATATAGTTTAAGTTACAGTCCCAACTCAGTTATTCAGTCTTAGTGTTGTTTGACCAAAGCATACAGATTTTAGTTATCTCAGTATATTGGTATTTACAGATTTTACTCAGTTCATGTTATATGCTTTGTCATGCATCCGCAGTATTTACTGATTTTCCTGTATTTTTAGTATCTACATATTCTATGATCTTTATTCCGTACTCCATGCTTTACATGTATGTCCAGTAAATTATTATTATTCCTATCCATGAGACCATGTATCTTAGCCTACCTTATTTAGCATACTAGTACATTCAAAGTACTGATCGCATACTTTGCTTTTGAACTATGATGTCTCATATCATAGGTGTTGATGCTCAGTTCTCGGATCGCACCTAGATTCTTAGATTCTCAGCAGTACCATAGCAGTGGTGAGTCCTCATCACCTGAAGACAGACTATCTTATTTCATGTCTTTATTTTCAATAGTTCATAGTGTTAGTTGAGGGCTTGTCCCATCAACTCCCAATCAATTAGTCTTAGAGGATCTTCAGACATTACAGCCAGTTAGTTGTTCAGTTTATCAGTACTTTATCATATTCAGATAGTCGTTTTTCCTAGATATATATTTCAATATGAATTCAAATATTTAAAACCTTATGGCACTTCAGTTATTCTTCCGCAACTCATGATTATATTATCCAGTGCTCACAGCAGGTACCAACTCATGGGTTGGCTTATGGTCCCTCATGATTGTATGCACCACGTAACGACTAGGGTTAGACTCATTTCATTACATTATATTAGTTTAGTGGATCCACAAAACCATCATTAGTACCCGTGGCACGGTATTAACACCTTTCCAACTGGGGTTACAGGTTGGACCCCGATTAACTCAAATTAGGGAATGTCGGTTAGATGATACCTCTCACTGTCTCAAATGTTATCTCAGTTTTAGTCCCAGTTCAGTTATGCAGTCTTACAGTTGTTTGACCAAAGCATACAGATATCAGTATTTTTTTTAGTATTTTCAATTTATAGATCTTACTCAACCCATGTTATATGCTTGGTCATGCATCCCCAGTGTTTACAGATTTTCCATATTTTTAGTATCTATAAATTCCATGTTCCCTACTCAGTACTTCATGTTTTTACATGCATATTCAGTTAATTATTAGTTCTGTTCATGAAACAAGGCATGTCAGCCTACCTCATTTAGCATACCAGTACATTCAAAGTATAGATCGCATACCTTTCTTTTGCGCTATGATGTATCATATCATAGGTTTTGACGCTCAGTTCCCGGATTGCACTTAGTCCCTCAGATAATTAGAAATACAGTAGTAGTGGTGAGTCCTCATTATCTGAGTACAGATTATATTACTTTATGTATTTATTGCAGTAGTTAGTAGAGTTAGTTGGGGGCCTATCCCATTAACTCACAGTATTCATTTTAGAGGATTTTCAGTCTCTATAGTTAGTTATTCAGATTATTCAGATTTTAGTATAATGCCAGATTCATAATTCAGTAGTCGTTTAATTATTAAAACATTATGGAATTTTAGTTATTCTTCCGCATTCATGATTATATTATTTAGTGCTCACTGTAGGTACTAGATCATGGGTTAGCTTGTGGTCCCTCGGGACCATACGCACTGTGTAACGACTAGGGGTAGTCTCGAGTCATTACTAACTTGGTCTCAGAGCCTAAGGTTTTAAAGTGTCCTAGGAAGTCTGAAAGTCGCATCGAGTAGAGTCTTGTGCATGGGTGTGTAGCTTTCCACACTTATGGATGAGAGGCTATAAGGCGTTTAGGAAAAAGTTTCCATTCTTTCAGTATTTATGTCATTCGATTGAGCATGAGATCAAGTTAAACTCTCATTCTAATACGTTTCTTCCTTTCTTTTATATAACATGCCTCCCAAGAAGAATGAAAGAAGGACAGGAAATCATCCAGTACCTCAACCCATACAGGCAGATCCTCTAGACGAGCACGTCTCTCACACAAAATTCAGGGTTGCATTCACTACTCTATCTAATTTCGTAGCAGCACAAATTAAATAGCCGACTATTGTTTCGGCCAACCCAGCTTCCAATACTGCTGCAACTAGAATTCAGGATTTCACCTGAATAAATCCTCCTTCTTTCACAGGGTCTAAGTCTGAAGAGGATCCAAAGGAATTCTTAGATATAGTTCATAAGGTAATGGATGTTATGGGGGTGAGGTCTAGTCAGAGTGCCGAGTTGGCTGCATATCAATTACAAGATTTACCCCATACTTGGTTTAAGCAGTGGAAAGTTGATAGAGGTGTTGATTCAGGTCCTATAGAATAGGAAGAGTTTGCCACCGCTTTCTTAGATAGATTCTTCCTATTAGAGTTGAGGAAAGCCAAAGTGTTAGAGCTTATTAACTTGAGAGAGGGAAGTATGAGCGTGAGGGAGTATTACCCAAGTTTACTTAGTTAGCTAAGTATACTCCTCATGTGGTAGCTGACAATAGGTCCAAGATATATAAGTTTGTGTCTGGCGTATCTGATAGTGTATTCAAGGAGTGTAGGATCGCAATGCTGATTAGTGAGATGAACTTGTCTAGGCTGATGGTCCATGCTTAATAGGTAGAAGAGCAAAAGAATAAGGTTAGGGAGAGAGGAAACAAGAAAGACAGGTCGGGTAGCTTTAATTTCAATTAACCAAAGTTAGAAGGTGGTAACCGTACTCAGTTTCATCAGAGGTATAAAACCCCAGCTCCCTCTTCAGCCAGTGCCCCAGTACCCAAATTTAGAAATGACAATAGGAATAAGGAACTAGGCTCTAAGTCCCAGGTTAGTGTTAGCAGTGCTCATAATAATCCTTTATGTCAGAAGTGGGGTAGACACCATCAAGGTGAGTATAGAGGGGGTAGTGATGTGTGTTTTGGTTATGGCAAGACAGGCCATCAAATTTGAGAGTGTCGGGTAGTTTCTCAGAAGGGTAGGGATGTACGCCAACAAGGCCAGTCCCATCAGTCATCAGTTCCATCTGGTCGCCCAACTCAGTATGGTGCCACTTTTAGTGCTACCAGTGGTCAGCATACGAACAGATTATATGCTCTTCAGTCCCGCCAAGATCAGGAAAATTCTCCTGATGTAGTTACTGGTATATTGAAGGTCTTTCACTTATATGTTTATGCTTTACTAGACCCCGGAGCTTTTCTTTCTTTTGTAACTCCCTATACAACCATCAACTTTGGAGTAAGTACCAAAACTCTAGCAGAGTCTTTTTCAGTGTCAACTCCAGTATGCATTTCCGTTGTAGCTAGACAGGTATACATAAACTTTCCGGCCACAATATCTCAGAAGCTTACCTCAGTTGATCTCATCAACTTAGAGATGACAAATTTTGATATTATTCTTGGCATGGATTGGCTCCACTCATGCTATGCATCAGTTGATTGTAGAAATAGAATAGTTCATTTTCAGTTCCTAAATGAACCAGTCCTTGAATGAAGGAGTTGTACCATATCTCTTAAGGGCCAGTTGATTTCATACCTTAGAGTGAGAAAGATGATATCGAAGGGGTGTATTTACCATATTGTGTGAGTCAAGGACTCTAACTCAGAAACTCCAACTCTTGAGTCAATTCTAGTAGTAAGTGAATTCTCAGATGTATTTCCTGAAGATCTTCCCGGAGTTCCTCTCGAAAGGGAAATCAACTTTGGAATCGACCTTCTCCCAGATACTCATCCTATATCTATTCCTCCATATAGAATGGCTCTAGATAAACTCAAAGAACTTAAAGAACAGTTAAAGGTTCTCTTAGATAAGGGATTCATCAGGCCCAGCATCTCCCCTTGGGGCACAACTATTCTATTCATATGTAAAAAAGATGGTTGTCTCAGAATGTACATAGACTACCATCAATTGAACAAGGTCACAGTCAAGAATAAATATCCACTTCCTAGAATCGATGTCTTGTTTGATCAAATTTAGGGTGCCAACTATTTTTTCAAGATAGACCTTAGATAAGACTATCATCAGCTTAGGGTCAGGGAATGTGACATTCCAAAAATAGTTTTCCGAACTCGATATGGTCACTTTAAATTTTTAGTCATGTCATTTGGTATTACAAATTCCCCAGCAGCCTTCATGGACTTGATCAATCGAGTGTTCAAAAAGTAGTTGGACATGTTCATCAAAGTCTTCATTAATGACATCCTTATTTACTCCTATAGCAAAAATGAGCATGCAGAATACCTCAAAGTAGTTTTTCAGACTCTTAAAGCTCATCAGTTGTTCTCTAAATTAAGTAAGTGTGTATTCTGGCTAAGATCAGTAGCTTTCCTTGGCCATATTATTTTCGGTGATGGCATTAGAGTTGATCGTCAAAAGACCAAAGTGGTGAGAACTGGCCTAGATCCATCTCTCTAGTAGACATCAGGAGTTTCTTGGGTTTGGCAGACTATTACCGTCAGTTTGTTGAAGAATTTTTTTCTATTGCATCCCCCATGTCTAGATTAACTTAGAAGAAAGTTAAGTTTTAGTGGTCAAATTCCTGCGAGAAGAGTTTTCAGGAGTTGAAGACTCGGCTCACCTCAACCACAATCTTAACTCCACCAGACGATTCAGATGGTTTTGTTGTGTACTATGACATATATAGAGTAGGTTTTGGTTATGTCCTTATGTAGAGAGGTAAGGTCGTAGCCTATCCCTCCAGATAACTTAAACCCCATGAGAAGAATTACCCTACTCATAATCTTGAGTTAGTAGTTGTAGTGTTTTACTTAAATATTTGGAGGCATTACTTGTATGAGGAGCATGTAGATGTGTTTACAGATCAGAAAGCCTTCAGTATGCATTCTGTTAGAAAGATTTGAATCTGCATCAGAGAAGGTGGTTAGAGTTATTGAAGGACTATGACATGAGTGTTCTGTATCATCTGGGCAAGGCCAATATGTTGGCTGATGTTCTTAGTAGATTATCTATCGGTAGTGTTGCTTATGTTGAGGATGATAAGAAGAAGTTAGATCACGGAGATCATCATCTTGCCAGACTAAGTGTCCACTTAGTCAACTCAGCAGAGGGTAGTGTGTGGGTGAAGAGTTGCGTTAAAGTATTTCTAGTTTTTGAGGTAAAGAAAAAGCAGGATAGAGATCCCAGTCTAGTTAAGTTAAAAGAATGAGTTAGATACCAAAAAATGGAGGTTTTCTCCCAAAGGGGAGATAGTGTTTTATGTTGTCAGGGTAGATTATGTATGTCTGGTGTAGATGATTTGAGGCAACGAATTCTTGCAAAACTGCTTGGTGTGCGTTACTCTATTCATCCAGGGGACACTAAGTAGTACCGTAATTTGTGGGAGATCTATTGGTGGAGTGAGATAAAGAGAGATATTAAAGAGTTTATAGCTAAATGCTCTACATGTCAGCAAGTTAAGATTGAGCACCAGAAGCCTAGTGGGTTCATGCGGAAGTTCAGTATACCCATGTGGAAATGGGAGGAAGTGAACATGGACTTTGAGATAGGTTTGCCTCGTTCTCATCATCAACATAATTCTATTTGGGTTATCATAGATAGAGTGACCAAATCAACTCATTTCTTGCCAGTCCATACCTCTTATTCAGCCGAGGACTATGCCAAACTCTATCTCAAAGAGTTAGTTAGTTTGCATGGTGTTCCCTTATCTATCATTTCAGATAGAGGTACCCATTTTACCTCTCATTTCTGGAAAGCATTTCAAAAGGGTCTTGGTACCTAAGCCCATCTTAGTATAGCCTGCCACTCTCAGACAGATGGTCAAGTAGAAAGGATCATTCAGAATCTAGAAGATATGCTGAGAGCATGCAAAGTTGATTTTAAAGGTAGTTAATATGACCACTTGCCTTTGATTGTATTCACATACAATAACATCTATCATTCCAATATATATATGGCTCTATTTGAGGCTCTATATTGTAGAAGATGTAGAACTCTAATTGGTTTGTTTGAAGTAGGTGAGGCTGTAGTAGTAGGTCCTGACTTGGTGTTTGAAGTGTTAGAGAAGGTTCAGTAGATAAGAGAAAGGCTTAGGGCTGCCCAGATATGACAGAAATCGTATGTAGACGTGAGGAGAAAGGATCTTAATTTTGAGGTTGGTGATTTCATGTACTTGAAAATCTCTCCCATCAAAGGAGTGAAGAGATTCGACAAGAAAGAAAATCTCAATCCCCGATATGTCGGTCTCTTCAAAATTCTTAGTCATTTCAGAGAGGTAGCTTACTAGCTTGAGTTTCCTTTTGATTTAGCCTCAGTACACCCAGTGTTCCATGCTCATTACTGAAAAAGTGTATTGGTGATCCAGTTGTAGTTGTTCCCTTAGAAAGTGTAGATATTTAGAACAGTCTTTCCTTTGAGGAAGCTTCAATTGAAATTCTTGATCATCAAGTTCGTAGACTAAGGAACAAAGAAGTTCCACTAGTCAAAATTCTTTGGCGGAATCAATCCGTTAAGGGAGCCACTTTGGATGCAGAGGCAGATATGCGGACCAAGTACCCTCTTTTTTTCTCTACTAATGCAAATTCAGTATTAGGTACCAAATCTTCTTAAAATTTTTCTCTAACATGCTCAGTTTAAGTTGCACATCATGTTCAAGTCAGTCGAGTATTCATGAATCAGTTCAGTCATGCATTCTATGCATCAGATATGCATGTTCAGTGTGTAAGCTTAGTCCATCAGTTTTCCCTTAGCTTAACCAGTATCATTCGAGGACGAATAATCCTAAGGGGGAGATATTGTAATACTTTGTACTTCCCTAACATAATTTAAGTCCCAATACATGAATTTTCATATATAATTTTTTTTAAAAACTCATTATTCTATAGTTTAGAGCCTGCCATAGCATAGGGAATTGAATTATCTTTCCAACGATATAAAATTTGCCTAAATCTGATAATCGGGTAAGAAGTTATAGGAATTTAAAGTTTCAGTCATTAAACACCATCATTTTAACCCTTATCGCATCGCGTAGGAAGCCCAAATGATAATTGTTAACTTCCTCTGTGACTTCGTAAACATGGCACATTATGGAGCAGGCCAATTTCACGTTTGTCAATTTCCAGTGGGCCTCTGTGATGTTGGCGCGTCACAGAGGTGGCCAAAATGGCATCCAAAGGCTTACCGCGACTTCTTCGCATCGCACCATTAGCCCACTTCCTAGTTGTCAGTTTCCAGTGACACGGTGTGATACGCCGCATCGCGTTAGGTGTCCATTTTGGAAAAATTCGACAAAAAATTAATATTTCGTTCAGGGATAAAATAGTTCTTTCCCGATTATTTTAGTCAAGCCAGGTGTGATATTTAAGCCCTAAAAACGTTTTTAAAATCATTCTTTAATTAATTTCCCTTAAATCAAAAGGCATTCTCTCCCAATCAAGAACCTTAGCTCTCAAATTCAAGGTCAATCTTCAAGAATTCACCAAGAACTTCAAGAAATCCATCAATTAATGTATTTTAGATGTTCATCCATGGATCTCTTTCTTCCATGGAGTCCATGCAAACATTTTAAATTATAAAATTGTGATCTTTCCAAGTTATTATGTTTTAAATTATTATTTCATCCATGAATGTCCATGCACTATTGATTTTATTCCATGTTACCATGAAATTATCGTAACTATTCAATTCTCCATGTGTTAATATTATTATTTGTTGAATTACACCATGATTTAGTACTATTATTTTGAATTCATGCTATTTTTGTAAGTTCCATGGCATTCTTTTGATTGTTTTAAACCATGAACTACAAGTGTTTGATAAAATGCCTACAAAGGTGATTTATTTAATAAAACCCTTCATGTTTTGATCTTCAAGCTTTAGTGTCATTTTACTATTATTGTTTTTAATCCTGGGGGTATTGCATACCCGAAAACCATAGCTGTTTATGAAGCCTAGTATCAGTACATTAAAGAATAGTCTTCAGAACATACTATGAGAATTATCAGAACAGTCAGTTACTAGTCAGATGATCCCAGAATAGTCTAGTATTTCAATGTCTTTTAGTTGGGAGTAAGATTTAGCACCGAACGAGTGTAGTGATGGCTGATTCCCCGACAGATAGGCAAAGTCGCTTGTAGAAGTCTCTATACTCTATAACTACATAGTAGTGTAGGATATGAGAAGTCACCCGTCAGATTAGGCTTTACTATCTCCAAGGGGTCACTCGTCAGTTCAGGATTGACACTCTTAGTCCTTTGGACATTATATCAGTTTAGTAGATCCACACAACCATCGTTAGTACCCGTGGCACAATATTAACACACTTCCAACTGGGGTTACAGGTTGGACCCCGATTTAGCTCAAATTAGGGAATGTCGGTTAGATGATACCTCCCACAGTCTCAAATGCAGTGCCAATTATACTCCCAATTCAGTTATAGTATCTTAGAGTTGTTTGGCCAAAGCATAAAGATATCAGTATTTTTTTTAGTATTTTCAGTTTACAGATCTTACTCATTCCATGGTATATGCTTGGTCATGCATCCCCAGTGTTTACAGATTTTCCATATTTTCATTATCTACAGATTCCATGTTCTTTACTCAGTACTCCATGTTATTACACGCATATTTAGTTAATTATTAGTTCTGTTCATGAATCAAGGCATGTCGGCCTACCTCATTTAGCATACCATTACATTTAAAGTACTGATCACATACCTTTCTTTTGTGCCATGATGTATCATATCATAGGTGTTGATGCTCAGTTCTCAGATCATACTTAGTCCCTCAGATCATTAGAAGTACAGTAGCAGTGGTGAGTCCTCATCATCCGAGGACAAATTATAGTACTTCATGTCTTTATCTAGGTAGTTAGTAGATTTAGTTGGAGGACTATCCCATCAACTCACAGTATCCACTTTAGAGGCTTTCAAGATAATATAATTAGCTATTCAGATTATTTAGATTTCAGTATTATGCCAGATTCATAAGTCAGTAGTCATTTCATTATTAAAAACTTATAACATTTCAGTTATTCTTCTGCATTCATAATTATATTATTTTTAGTGCTCACAGCAGGTACCAGCTCATGGGTTTATCTTGTGGTCCCTCGGGATCGTAAGTACCATGTAACGAATAGGGATAGTCTTGGGTCGTTACAGCTCATTGCTAGAAACCATGTTGCTAATATGGGTGTTATTCTAAAAAGGGAATAATGTGGACATCATGTAAGGATGATGCCACAATATACTTGTAAGGGGGTGTACCAAACAATTCAAAATCTTTAACCCTTGCGAAAAACTTGGGTTGGGGGATTGTCCTCTGAGTCAAGGGCAGATTCCATATAACCCTGGGAATTACAGACTATAGGGTGTACCATCTATCTCAAAAGTAAGATAAAGAGTGAGTCGCGGATTCAAAGAAATATTTCAAAGTCTTTAAAGTGTGCCCATGTGTTTTCATATATAATACATAAAACATTTTTATGATTTGCTCTCACTATGTTATATATAAATGCATTATTTTGGATTTATCTACGCACCAGTACATCTGTTTTGACACCCTATATTTCAAGATCTGAGACACAATCCTGGGGTCCCGCTAAGCCTTAGACTAATTGGTCAAAGATGGGTAGTTGCTGAGTCTCTCTTATTCCCGAAGGCCTAATGTATAAGTCATTGTTATTTTATTTTGATTTATGGTCCGACTGGGAGCCTTGTCCTAGTCATCAGACAAAGGTTATTTTCAGTTAGTAGAAATTTCGCAGACTAGAGTTAGATGTTTTTGATCTTTATGAACTCCTTTCAGTGTTGAGTAGTTTGAAATAAAAGTTGACCATGATTTCGTATTGTTTTACATTTCACATTTTTTTTTTATATTATATGAATATATGTATGATTGCCAGATAGAGAGGGGTGCTCGGGCCTTCATATTTTGGGATGCCCATCATGGCCAGGTCCTCGCTCGGGGCTTGATAAACTTGGTATCAGAACACGATTCATGGTCCCAGGGCATCTGTAAAGTTGTGTCTAGTAGAGTCTTGCTTATGGTTTTTTTGTACACCAGACTTATAATCTAGAGGCTACCGGGTATTTAGGAGTTGTTTCTTATTCTTTTATACTCTACTTCGTGCTATAGCGTCATCCATAAGAAAGTTATCCTAATTACTTCCTTGTTCTAATTTCATGGGCCATGCCTCATTGTTGAGGCAATACAAATCTAATTTTCTAGCACCCCCATCCAGGTGGTTCTCTCTTATTGAGTTATCTATAAAGTTATGAGATATCACAAGGACTTAAGAGAAGTACATTAGTGCTTCAAGGTGTATTTCTTTGAGTGTATACCTTTAACCTAATGAAATCCTAATTTTCAGCCTGAGGTAAGAATTGTATTTGATCCTCTTTTAAAGTTCTTATTACAGATGTCATGCATAAGGTTAATGATGTGTAGCAAAATATTGGAACTGTATTTCCACCCGAGTAGTAGTATATGTTAAAGTATCATGCCTATTGGTAGTGCGATGGGCCAAGAAGTTGGTGATATGAAGTCACAAGGTTAGAAGTCAGAGTGAGGGTAACCTTTGTGTAAATAAATAGTTTTAGTTATATAACCATTGATTGAGGGGTGGTTTGCCATTTTATAGTGATAGACTAATGTGGTAGCGATAGTTGTATATTATATGGTAGTCTATGAAGGAAGTGACAAGATATGATTATTATTTATTAAAAATAGGGAAGGATCTCAGAATGGATAGTTATGGTAGTTGTAGAAATCATTCATAGGTTGTGAAAGGAAAGGGGTATATTAGTCAATAAGTTATGTTTAGAAATTAATTATTGTACATGGAATTTTGAAGGTATTGGTGATGTATGCATGGGTAAGTAAATATGATGTGAGGAAGTGGGATAAGTAGATAAGATCGTAATGGGTTATAATATAAGATTTAGATCGACTATCCCTAATATGTGACTTTAGTCCCTTAATTGTCTTTTCTCTAGTAGTTTTAAATTAGTACAACATGGGATGAGGTATGTAGAAGATTTTGAGGGGTAGAAATGTTGTCGTGTAAAGGATAAACTTATCGGTCATAGTTAAATGAAATATGAGATTTAAATTGATATTTTTATTTGATTGGTTAGTATAGTATATGCCATGCTCCATTTGATTGGCATTGTTAGAAAATAGGCTTGAGATTAGAAGTGAAGTTTGGTGATAAGAATAGTAGCTTAAGACTAATGATATGTATTTTACGGGAATGAACTTGTAGTCTTGATGAGAGGTGTGCAATAGCCTATGTTGGAAACTGGTGGAAAAAGAAGTGGACAATTATGATATATTTATATGCATGGGATTAGTGTTAGAATGACGAATTATGGTTAAGTCATTAAGTGGATAAGAATGTGAGTATAAAGGAATAAGATGAACCCCAGGTAGCAGGTTGTTAGATAAAGTTTTATGTGTATAAGTGTTTGGTGTACCTAGTCTGTGTTCTTGAAATTTTTAGTATGGAGACATCTGGGGAAGACGAAGGAGTGTTTTATGGTGTTCGTTTTAGTGGAATTGAGAAAATATAGGTAGGCAATATGTGCCTTTTGTGTAGTTTTGCAAATTGTGTTATGTTGTAAGTTGTGTGATTAGAGGTGTAAAGCTAGAATTATAAGGAATTGAAGATGGATTGTTAAGTGTTTAGAAGAGTGGGTGTCTATGCTTATGAGGATGGTAGTCGTAAGTTAATGACCTTGGGGGTTGGAGGAATTACGATTTAGTCTCCCTGGAAGCGGGAGGTTCTAGAAAGAATTTAGTATCTTTATATATTTATTAAAGGGAGTTTGTGTTCATGTGTATATTGATACCCCTTTGTGATAAGGAGTGTGGATGCGTATGCTCATGAGAAAGGGAGTTGTAGAGTGATGGCTATAGATGTTAGCAAAAGTTAAGAGTAGCATTTTTTTTGGAAAGCAAGGCCTTCAGAGTATAGTTCATCATGGAGAGTGTAGAGTTTAAGTTTATGGTGATGTCTTATTTGCGTTGATAGTTGTGGCTACATATTTTGGTTTGAGGTTATGTCTGCAAGTCTAGGGGTGTGACTTTTGTCTAAGGGGGAGATGATGGATTAAAGTAGTACCCGAATTTTCTTATGGTGTCAAGTTTCAAATAAGTATTATGATAAATCAATTCCTACTCAAGTAAGCTCCTTCTACTTCGATTTGAATGGCCATATACCAATGTCTTATGAAATCAAGTCTTGCCTATGTCTATGGTTTGAGACCTCTATGTTACTTATGTCATGTTCTGACCTCCAAACTAGAAGAAATAAAGTTTTTCAGAGATCCAATATTCCAAGTATTCAAGCTCTATGTTATGTTGCTCATGATCCAAATCTATGTCTCACAACATTCCTGATCTTAAGAAAATACATTTCTATATGTCACTGAATCATTTTATGCCGGAATTAGCCAAAGTAATAAAGTTTTTGCTAACTCGTGGGAAATTTCAATTCTTTAAATGAGGATCAATCGCGTCAAGTTGAAATCCTTGTCTTAGTTTCTAACTACATAAATTTTGGCTTTATGACATATAGCTCATGATATGTGCACCCATATTTCTCATTGTGGTCTATCCTAAGAAACTATATTGTGTTGTGTTTATGCCGAGCGGCTCCTTTCTTATAATTCAGACAACTTGATATATGAAGCACTTCGTGTCTATTCTATCGTATCTTCACCTAGTGTCATTCCTTGAGTAGTGCAATAAGTATAAGATGATGTCTGACAAGTGTTACTTCCTAAGAGTAATAATGCGTTAGGTAGGGGAGTAGATTTTCTTAAAGGTGAAATTTCTTTTATACAATTTCTTGAGCTAAGGCTATAGGAGAAGGGGAAAAAAAAGATGAACTTTTGTTATGTGAGATAGTTAATAAGGAGTTATGTGGTGAAAACCATGGTGAGAATGATTTAATTGATTGTTCTTAGTGGGGAGATCATGAAGTGGGTGTAGTAATGATAGGCTTCAATGTTGTGATTGATGAATATACAAACCAATGGGTTATATGGTTGGTACTCCTTGATTTAAAACTCGAGTGTGTTTGATGATGGTGAAAAGGTGAAGTTTTTTAATGGTGTATAGAGTACAAGGTCCTGTAGCTAAAGCTAGCACCTCTTTCCTCCGAATTAGGCTTCAACATAAAAGTACTATGCAGTGGGACTCAAATTTTTGTGGTTTAATGCGTATTGGAAGAATTGTATGTTGGAAATGATGAGTCATGTAATTTATTGTTTGGGGCGTATACAAGTAGTGTCTGAAAGTTTAAGTCTTTTCGTTGTATCTTGTAAGGTGGAGAGTGTTTCTATTCTTATGTCCCGTGAGAATCTCATCTCATGTCTTGTACTAATCTTAATCAGGCCGATGATTCTTAGGAAAATTCATGCATTACAATGTTTTGATCATGTGCCATTAAACACATGCCAAGATCATGTCGACGTCAAGTTTTGTTATCTCATGTTTCGTACTTACACATTTCCCTAAGGGTTATCATGAAGCTCGTTGGCTGCCTTCACATATTTTGTTGAGGATAAATGTTCAGTATGATGTTACATTCTCTATTCTTCACTTTTAGAGCTTCAAAAGGTCCCTACCCATCATCTGGGGACGAATGATCCCAAGGGGGAGATAATGTAACACCCCACACTTTTGGGCTAAAGTTTGAACCATCATTTCTACGCGTACAGACCCAAACCGAATGATTCTTTGTTAATATATGTGTGATGATAAATCCTATAGTGTGTGAATACCTTTGAATATGAATTGAGGTCACAAAAATCCCAAAACTCAAGACGAGTTGAAAACTCTACTATCTATTAAGTTTTGATGAATGTCTAAACTTGGGTCAGTTTCCATCGACCATAACTTTTTATATTTATCGAATTAGGGGCCCTACTATACATCAAATGAAAGGACTTTGAGTCTTCTTTCCAATGCAACTGGTTTCATCTTAATTTAATATCACAATAGAAAGTTATTCTCATTTTACTTCGAAGTGTCTGTCTGCCAAAATGTGACGATGAGACTGACGACCTATCAACTAGTTGATAGCCCATCATCCCTCGTCATCATCCTAAGACAGAAAATGGTAAAATACATCCCAAAAGTGATGAACTAGGTGATGGCCTATCACCTGATTGATGGCCCATCAACCTTAGCCGTCAACTGATGAAGTTCTATGATTTTTTTGGTTTCCTTAGGGATATTTTGGTCTTTCCCTCGCTCCAAAAACCTTTCACATGGATTAAATCACACCTTAAGCATTATTAATTATTCATTATCAGTTATACAACATAAAAAATCCTCTCTTCACTCTCAAAACAAGATCAAACTAGAGTTTCCTCCATGAACAAGAAATCAAGAAGAATCAAACTCTCTTAAATCCAAGATTTCCAAGAAACAAATCAAGATTCAAGTTCTACTCTTTAAACTAAATCATCTAAGGTACGTGGGGTTTTCCTAAACTACATAGGGATGATAAAATTATTTTGATTAAGATTTTGAGTGTTGTGAAATCATGTACTTACAAAAGGGTTTTGAATTTACATAGGCAATTATGTATTGTGAACCATATTGATGATAATGTTTTGGTCTTGTGGCCTTTCCCTTAAAATTGATTGTTACTCGTATATATATAAGCATGTGTTTGATTTTTTAAACTTGAATTGAGAGCATGATGATTTATACTCCCTCTCTTGTTATAAAGTATCTTGATTTCATACCTTATGAATTATTCAATTGCATATTCAGAAACACGATACAAATGTATTTATTATTGTTTAAGAATTGATTTTTGTTATGAACCAAAGAGAGGGTGTTTCTTGCTTATTTAAATGGAAAGAGATGATTTAAAGAGTTTCATAATTTTCTAAAGAGTAATTGACCCCCACATGTTTGTTGAAATATTGAAAAGAGAGAATCTTTGCATGGTTTCACATGAGTTTTGAAATATGAATTCTCTTGTACTGTTTGAATATTCTGGCGGTCTGAACACTATTTTGAATAAAAGAGTTGTACACGATATATTATGGCTTATAGATATGACTTTCAATTCTTTGTATGATGATACTAAAACAGATGAATGCCATAGTAGATTCAGAACAGACTAAAATACATATTTTTACTCAGTTTTTTAGAATGTGATTTCAAAAAGATGCATGTTTAGAACATACTAAAAATGGGCTTAAAGAGAGTTAGATGGTTACCAAAAAAGGTTTTTGAGTGTAAGGGTTCATCACTGGAAACCGTAGTTGCCGATACAGGTGTTCTCCTACAAAGTGAATAATGTGGACATCATGGAAGGGTAATGCCACGGTATGCTTGTAAGGGGGTGTACCAAACTATTAAGAAACTCCAACCCTTGCGGAAAACTTGGGTTGGGGGCTTGGCCACCGAGTCTAGAATAGATTCTATATACCCCTTGCAATTACAAACCGTAGGGTGTACCATCTATCTCAGAAGGAGTTGTGGATTCAAAGAAATATTTCAAAGTCTTTAAAGTGTGCCCATGTGTTTTCATATATTATACGTAAAATATTTTTATGAGTTTCTCTCACTTATGTTATATATAAATGCATTATTTTTGATTGCTTTTTATACCAGTGCATCTGTATTGACCCCCTATATTTCAGGATCTGAGACATAATCCCGGGGTCTCGCTAACCTATAGACTGATTGGTTAGAGATGGGCAATTGGTGAGCCTCCCTTATTCTGGAAAGCCTAATGTACAAGTCATTGTGATTTAATTTTGATTTATGGTCCGACTGGGGGCCTTGTCCCAATCTTCAGACAGAGGTTATTTTCAGTCAGTAGAGATTTCACAGACTAGAGTTTGATGTTGTTGATCTTTGTTAACTACTTTCAGTGTTGAGTAGTTTGAAATTAAAGTTGACCATGATTCCGTATTGCTTTACATTACGCATTTTTCCTTCATATTATATGAATGTGTGTGTGATTGCCAGATAGAGAAAGACAATCAGGACTTCTTGATATGGGATGCCCAGATAGGGCCTCGGTTCAGGTCATGACACAACTAAAATGACTCAAAATATTGAACTGATCAACACTTAACTGATGGATAACTAATTGAACTGATAATACTAATATATGCCTGAAAAACATTATGAAAGTACAAGGACTAAATAAACAGCTAAACTTTTGGTATTTATAACCCCCTGGACTCGATAACATCATGAGTAAAGCATAGCAAAGTTTCAAAAGCCTAATAAGTAGTTATCACTCAAAATACATCTCTTAGGAATTTCATCAAACACTTTAAATTCATGAACTTAGACATGGGAATAATTGAAACACATGAGAATGACATAATCATAACACTAAAACTATAAATTAGGGATTTAACATGGAACTTCATGCTTCAAACGTGTAAAGGATACTTTTTAACTAAAAAGCACCAATAATCATCATGCATAATTGAAATTCTTCAAATCTTCATGAAGATAACTCATTGAAAAAATGTAAATTCTTGATTTAAAACATGAAAATAGGTGCTTGGACTCCGTGGGTGAAAAGGGACCATGGATGAACTTTTAACATACCTTAATTGAAGAATTCTTGGACGTTCTTGGTTGATTTCTTGAGAATTTATCTTGAAAGTTGAAGGGGCTAGGGTTTGTTCTTGAGAGGGAATATTTTCAATTGAGTCAAAATAATGCTGTTTTGAGACCTAATCCCATATTATGGCTAAGATAAAGTGACAGAAGAAGACTGAAATACCCTCCAAGACCCATAAATTATTAAAACGAACTAGGCACCTAATGCAATAACTGACGCAGCATGTCGGTCTTACGATACAAAATGCAACGCATCGCATTGGACCCTTCTGACACGATTCCTGGTGTGACACGACTATATCTCATTGGTATTCTATTTTGACTATCAAGCATCACTCAAACATCAACTGAAAAATCCAAAACTCATCGGAGACATGCTATCAATCACCCCGATCATGAATCAATTTAAAAATCATCATTCTAAGGCCAGGAAGGTAGGAATTATAATCATCGAAGTTTAAGGGGCTATGGAAATGACTATGTCTTAACACTTAGTGAAATTTTCTAAGTTTTAGACCCCTTTAGCTTGAAAGAGTGAGCTGAAATGAGCTAAGATCTTATGGATCTTACTATATCTCCTCTATGGGAAGATTCTTCCTCGAATAAGACTAGTTAAGTTGAGTATAACTAAGGTACTGGGAATACATGTTGAATATGCACAATTGAAACGTGATTACAAAACTGAGTCTAAACATGGTGACTGACTGAGCTGATAATGCATGCAATGACATGAATCTTATCATATGGATGAAATTGAGAATTGAAAAGAGATAATCTAAGGGAAAACTATTACCTTTAATTGAATCTAAGATTGTGGAGAAAAGGTGAGGGTAATTGGTTTGCATATCTTCTTCTGTTTCCCAAGTAGCTCCCTCTATGGACTGATTCTACCAAAGAACCTTGACCAAAGAAACTTTTTGGTTCCTCAGTATACGAATCTAACAGTCAAGGATTTCAACTGGGAGTTCCTTGTAAGAAAGGCTATTCTGAACATTTAAGTTTTCTAAAGGGACAATGACATCTAGGTCACCAATACATTTCTTTAACAAGGACACATGGAATACTGGATGTACTGATGACAAATCTGCAGGTAGCTCAAGCTCATAAGCTACCTTTCTTTACGACTCAAGATCCTAAAAGTGAAAACGTATCGGGGACTGAGCTTCACCTTCTTACCAAACTTCTTCACTCCTTATATAGTAGATATTTTCAAATAGACTAACTCCCTAACTGCAAACTCGAGATCTTTCCTACGCACATTTGCATAGGATTTCTGATGGCTTTGGGTTGTCTTAAGCCTCTCCCTGATCAACTAAACTTTTTTTAAAGCATCAAATACTGAATCTAGCCCTGTCAACATAGTCTCACCTACCTAAAACCAACCAATAGAAAATCTACATCTCCTTCTATATTGAGCCTCAAATGGAGCCATCCCAATGATGGAATAATAAATGTTATTATAGGTAAACTCTATTAATGGCAAGTGATCATCCCAGTAACTCGTAAAATTGATAACACACGCTCTCAACATGTCGTCTAGGGTTTGAATGGTCTTCTCTGCTTGACCATCTGTCTGAGGGTGGAATGTTGTACTGAGATAAACTTCAGTACCAAGACCCTTCTGAAACGCTTTAAAAAATTGAGAGGTAAATGAAGTACCTCTATTTGAAATGATAGACAACATAACTCTATGAAAACTACCCAACTATCTTATAAAGAGTTTGGCATAGTCCTTGACTGAATAAGAAGTATGGACTAGTAAGAAATGGGTTGATTTGGTAATCTTGTCCACAATGACCCAAATCAAATCATGTTGTCGATGAGTAAGAGGCAAACCCATCACAAAGTTCATGTTCACCTCCTCCCACTTCCAAGTGGGGATGCTGAACTCCTGCATAGTGCTACTAGTCTTTTGATGCTCAACTTTAACCAATTGATAATTAGAGCACTTAGCTACAAACTCTGCAATATCCCTTTTCATACCGCTCGACCAATAAATTTTCAACAAATTTGGGTACATCTTAGTATCTCCTGGGTGAATAGAATAACACACAATATGCACATCTGCAAGA
The DNA here is from genome assembly GCA_030864215.1 of Capsicum pubescens. Taxonomy (NCBI): domain Eukaryota; kingdom Viridiplantae; phylum Streptophyta; class Magnoliopsida; order Solanales; family Solanaceae; genus Capsicum; species Capsicum pubescens. The sequence continues at coordinate 32,868,856 of CM061549.1, read as the reverse complement.
ATTTGCTGTCTCAAACCGTCAACACACGACACACACAGTCTACCTAGAAAATGTAATAGACCATCTCCCCCTTAGGAGAAAATCTCTACTTTCTAATTTGTGACTCTCCTTTAACTTAACTAGTCTGGGATACCTATCCTTCATTTCTTTCACTTTAGCAACTAAAGAAGATTCTGAACTATTCTAAACCCATACACTACCCTCAACTGAGTCAACCAAACGAACGCATATTCTTACCAACTGATGAACCTCCTGAACCAACTTCTTCTTATCATTCTCAACATGAGCCACACTACCCATAGAAAATCGACTAAGGGAATATTTCACTACATTGGCCTTGCTCGGATAACACAAAACACTCATATCATAGTCCTTCAACAATTCTAGCTACCTTCTCCGACGAAGATTTAACTCTCCATATAAAAACACATACTGCAAACTCTTGAGATCCGTGAACACATCAACATGCACTCCATATATATAATGCCTCCAAATCTTTAAGGTAAATACAAAAGTTGCTAACTCAAGATCATAGGTAGGATAATTCTTCTCATGGGGCTTAAGCTGTCTAGAGGCATAGGCTATATGACCTTACCTCTCTGCATAAGAACACAACCCAAATCAACTATGGAAGAATCACAGTAAGCAACAAACCCATCCGCACCATCTGGAAAGGTTAAAACTAAGGCTGAGGTGAGTCGAGTCTTCATCTCCTGAAAACTCTTCTCACAGGAATCTGACCACTAAAACTTGACTTTATTTTGAGTCAATCTGGACATAGGGGATGAAAGAGATGAAAAACCTTCAAAAAATCATCAATAATTGGTAGTCAAACCCAAGAAACTTTTGATATCTGACAGAGAGATGGGTCTGGGAAAGTTTCACACTACTTCAGTCTTTTAAGGGTCAACTCTAATGCAATCACTGGAAATAATATGGATAAGGAAAGATACTGATTTTAGACAAAACTCGTACTTACTGAATTTAGAAAATAACTAATGGGCTCTAAGAGTCCACAATACTATTTTAAGGTGGTCTACATGATCATTTTCATTAGGGGAACAAACAAAGATGTCATCTATGAAGACTATAATGAACATGTCCAAGTACTGCTTGAACACTCTATTCATCAACTTCATGAAAGTTGTCGGGGCATTTCTTAGACCAAAGGATATGTATAGAAATTTGAAGTGACCATACCAAGTTGTGAAATATGTTTTTGGAATATCACATTCTCTGACTTTGAGCCGATGATAGTCAGATTTGAGTTCTATCTTAGAGAAATAACTGGCACCCTAAAGTTGGTTGAATAAGTCATTGATTTTGGGGGTGGGGGGTGGGTGGGTACTTATTCTTGATTGTGACTTTGTTCAACTGACGGTAATCGATGCACATTTGAAGAGAACTATCTTTCTTCTATATGAAAAGAATTGGAGTACCCCATGGGGAAAAACTAGACCTAATGAATCCCTTATCTAGGAGGTCTTTAACTGTTCTTTCAACTCTTTGAGTTTAGCTAGAGCCATTCCGTATGGCAGAATAGAGATAGGCTTGGTATTTTGAAGAAGTTATATTTCAAAGTCGATTTCCCTTTCAGGAGAAACTCAGGGAAGGTCTTTAGGGAAAACATCTAAAAATTCCCTCACTACTGAAAAGGAATCAAGATTGGGTGTCTCAGAACTAGAGTGTTTGACTCGAACAAGATGGTAAACACACTCTTTGGATATCATTTTTCTTGCTCTAAAGTATGAAACAAGCTGACTCCTCAGTTCTGAAGTACTACCCCTCCAATCAAGGACTGGTTTATTCGGAAACTATTAATGAACAACTCTATTTCTACAATCAACTAAAGTATAACATGAGTAGAGAAAATCCATGCCAAGAATGACATCATAATCAGTCATCTCTAACTCCACAATATCAACTGAAGTGACTTTCAGGGATATTATGATTGGAAAGTTCCTGTATACCTGCCTGACTATAATAGAGACATCTACTGGAGTGGACACTGAGAAGGTTTCAGTTAAGGTTTCAGGACTGACTCCAAAGATGACAGCTATATAAGGGGTTACAAAAGAAAGTAAAGCTTCGGGATCTAGCAAAGCATAAACATGTAAATGAAAGACTTGTAATGTACCAATAACCACATCAGGAGAATTTTCCTTATCCTGTTAGGACTGAAGTGCATACAATCTATTTGGGCACTGACCACTAGTTGCATGAAAAATAACACCTTTCTGAATCGGGTGACCGAATAGAACTGGGGATGACTGGACTGACCCTACTGACCACCCCATGGGCAATCCTTAACCTTGCGGCCTAGATTGAAACACCAAAGCATACATCACTACCAGCTCTACACACACCCTGATGGTTCCTACTGCATTTTTGGCAACGAGGATTTGTACGACTACTATTCACATTATATTAGGGCTTAGGGTCTGGCGCCCTATCCCGATTATCATTTCTAAACTTTGATTAGGGTTCACTAGCTAAATATGGAGCTAGGTATGAAGATTTTTTATGGAATTATGGATGGCTACCACCCTCCAACCTTGGTTGAGAGAAACTAATGCTACCTATTCTGCCTTTCTTATTCTCCCTATCTCTTTCCTTAAACTTTTGCTCCTCTATTTGTTAAGCATGGACCATCAACTTAGACAAGTCCATATACTTAATAAATATCATGTTCCTACACTCCTTGACCATTCTCTCAGCTATACCAGAGACAAACTTACTCATCCTTGACCTGTCATCAGATAACATATTAGGAGCATACCTGGCTAGCCGAGTAAACTTAAGAGAATGCTCCTTCACATTCATGTTCCCCTGCATCAAATTGATAAAATCCTACATTGTACCTTCCATTAAATCCAAGGGAAAGAACCTATCTAAAAAGGTTATAGAAAATTCCTTCCATTCAACAGGCCCTGCATCTACCTCTATATACCCTTTCCACTGTTTAAACCAGGTGTGCGGTACATCCTGTAACTGGTAAGGTGCCAATTCTTCACTCTCACTAGAAGTCACACCCATAATTTTAGTTACCTTCTGATCCTTGTCATGGAACTCCTGCGTATCCTCATCAGACATGGATCCCAAAAATAGAGGAGGGTTTATTCGGGTGAACTCCTGAATCATAGTTGTGGCAGTATTAGCCACTGGAATGGCTGGGATAATAGAAGGCTAATTATTTTGAGTTGCAACAGATTTATATAGAGTAGTGAATGCAACTTTGAACTCGACATGTGAAACATGCTCAATCAGGGGATCTTCCTGAATGGGCAGATGTGCTGGCTAATTTCTCTTTCTTCTTTCGTTAGTCTTTCTGGGATGCTTTTTCTATAGATGAAAAGAAGATTGGATTAGCAAGAGAGTTTTATTGGAGATCATGCTCATTAGCACGCCATGAATACTGAAAGAAGAGAAATTTTTCCTAAAACATCCTATAGCCACTTATTCATAAGTGTTGGCGCACTTTCACCCATATACAAGACTCTACTCAACACGGATTTCACACTCCCTAGGACACATTAAAACCTTAGGCTCTGATACCAAGTTTGTAATGCCCCAGGAGTACACCATAAACACCACAGGGTGCTTACAGTCACAAGTGACCATAAGCTAACCCATGAGCTGGTACCTACTATGAGCACTGAAATAAACTTATAATAAAGATACACAAGTGCAGAAAACAAAGCTGGATACGCCATAAGGTTTAAACATTAAAAATATCTCTGAAAGAATAAGCCCAAAAAATAATACTATAAAGACTTTGAATAATTACTGATAAACTGAATAACTATCTTAAAGTGTCCAAAAGTCTCTAACTGACTGACTGTGGAGTTGATGGGTCAAGCCCCCAACTAACTTTGACTGACTACTGGACTGAAATACTGAAATAAGCATAATCGATTCTCAAAATATGAGGACTCGGCACTGCTGCATCTGCTGGCGTGTGGGGATGTCTTGGTGTGGACAGGAATATGAGCATCTGAACCTATGATATGAGAGATCATAGCATAAGAAATGAGTATGCAGTCAGTACTTTGAGTGTACTGGTATGCTAAATGAAGTTAGGCTGATATTCATGGATCATATGCATGAATAATAATAACTGACTGAATGAATGGCATGAGATAACTGTGGTACAGTATACATGAAAGTTGTAAAATCTAAGGATGTATGACCACGCATGTGACATGATATTGGAATGGTTTGTAAATTAAAATACTAAAATACTAATATTGAACAACTAATACTGTTTGTTGTGGTCATGCAAACATAAAATGAACTCTGATTTTAATATTGGACTGAGACTGTGGGAGCAATCATCTAACCGACATGCCCCAATAAGAATTAATTGCGGTCAGAACTGTAACCCAGTTGGAAGGATGTCAGCACCATGACCCAGGTACTAACACTAGTTTTGTGGATCCACTGAAATGAATTCTCGAAGAACTAAAGAGTCACCTTCTACTGGAAGGTACTCTAGTAAGATGTGTGTCAACCCTCATTTGGCAGGTTAACATCTTTAACCTACACTGGCTACGTTGTTCTAGAAAGAAGGGACTGCTACTAAAGGTCACACCCTCAACTGGATGGTGATCCCCCATCACTGGGTTTGCCCGATGCTAAGTTCAACTCCTAACTAAACTGACTTGCAATACTGAACTAATCTACACTTAACTAATAGGATAACTGACTAAACTGATAATACTCATATATTCCTAAACACCATTCTGAAAGGACTAGAACTAAATAAACAGCTAAATTTCGGTTATTCATAACCCCCAAGACTTGATAACATCAAGAGTAAAGCATACCAATGTTTCAAAACCCTAATAAGTAGTCATCACTCAAAATACATCTCTTAGGCATTTCATCAAACACTTTAAATTCATGCACTTAGGCATGGGAATAATTCAAACATATGGGAATAAAATACTCATAACAAAAACCATAAATTAGGGATTTAACATGGAAATTCATGATTCAAAGATGTAAGGGCTGTTTTTCAACTAAAAACACTTGTAATCATCATGGATAATTGAAATTCCCAAAACCTTCATGAAGATAACTCATTACAAACATGTAAATTCTTTATTTAAAACTTAAAAATAGGTTCTTAGACTCTATGGGTGAAAAGGGCCCATGGACAAATATTTAACGTACCTTAAATAAAGAATTCTTGGAAGTTCTTTGTGTATTTCTTGTGAATTGATAGTGAAAGTTGAAGGGGCTAGGGTTTGTTCTTGAGAGGGAATGTTTTCAATTGAGTCAAAATATTAAATGAGAGGCAAATAATGTTCTTTTGAGACCCTAATCCAATGTTATGTCTGATATAAAGTGAGGGGAAAAGACTGAAATACCCTCCTGGACATGTTAATCATTAAAACACTAAGCACCCGACGTGAAAATTGACGAGCACGACGGTCTTATGATGCAAAATGCGATGCATCATATTGAATCCTTTCAATGCGATTCTTGGTGCGATACGACTCTATCATGTTGGTCTTCTATTTTGACCATCCAAACATGACTGAAACGTCGACTGAAAAATTGAAAACTCACCCGAGATATGCTATCAACCACCTCAATCATGAATCAACTTATAAATCGGTGTTCTAAGGTTGGGATCATCGGAATTAAAATCATCAAAGTTTTAGAGGATTTAAAAATGACTAATTATTAACACTTAGTGAAATTTTTGAAGTCTTGGACCCTTTTAGCATAAAAGAGTGAGCTTAAATGAGCTAAGATCATACGGGATCTTACACTGCCCATTGACAATCTGCTAAGGGCATCAACCACTACGTTGGCCTTGCCTGGATGATAATACAGACTCATATCATAATTGTTCAATAATTCGAATCACCACCTTTGCTTTCTATGTGAAAAAATGTTGCAAACTTTTTTGATCAGTAAATATGTCAATATGCATCCCATAAATATAATGATGCCAAATCTTTAGTGTTAACTCTACACCCGCTAACTCCAAATCATGGGCGGGGTAGTTTCTTTTGTGCACCTTTAATTGTCTAGATACATAAGCCACCACCCTACCATGCTGCATAAATACACACTCAAGTCTCACTCGGGATGAATCACAATACACAACAAAGCCCTCTGTAACCTCAGGTAGAGTCAAAACTGGTGCAGTAGTCAACTTGTCTTTTATTTTCTCAAAACTATTCTCAAAAGATTCAGAACATAAGAATTTCACCTTTGTCTAAGTTAATATAGTAAGTAGATAAAATATGGAGGAAAAACTCTCCACAAATCTTTAGTAATACCCTGGTAAACCTAAATAGCTTCAAATGTTGATTGGAGTCATGGGTCAGGTCCATTTTCTCACTCCCTAAACCTTTTGGGGGTCAACCTTAGTTCCCTCACTAGAAACAATGTGCCCCAGGAAAGTATTAAACCTAAGAAAGAATTCACACTTGGAAAACTTTGGATACAACTTATGATCTTTTAGAGTCTGAAGGATGATTTAGAGGTGATTGGCATGATCCTCCTCACTATTAGTTTAAATCAAGATGCCATCTATAAAAACTATGACGAACAGATCTAGAAACTGATGAAACACCCTATTCATTAGGTCCATAAAATTTACGGGGGATTTAGTCTGTCCAAAAAAACTAAACTAACAATTCATAGTGACCAAATCGGGTTCAGAAGGTCGTTTTGGGAATATTAGTCTCTCTAACCTTCAACTGCGGGTACCTTGAATGAAGGTTTATTTTGGAAAAACATTTGACACCCTGGAGTTGTTCACAAAGATCATCGATTCTGGGCAGAGGATACTTATTTTTAACTGTAACTTTGTTCAGCTGACGGTAGTCTGTACACATACGAAGGGAGCTATTTTTCTTACACATAAAGAGTACCGGAGTACCGCAGGGATAGACATTAGGATGAATAAAGACTTTGTCAAGAAGGAATTGCAACTGTTCTTTTAATTCTTTCAATTCTACAGGATCCATTTTGTATGGAGGAAAAAATAAATAGGACAGGTGTCCGACAACTAATCAATGCCAAAACTATCTCACTATATGGTGGTATCATGGGAAAGCATTAGGAAAAACTTCTGGTAATTTATTAACTAGAAAGACAGACTGAAGGGAATGACTTTCAGTAGTGGAATATTTAAACCGAACAAGATGGTACAAACACCCCTTTGATATAAGCCTAGGGCTTTAAGATAAGATATGAATTTCCACTTAGGTTCTAGAGAATATCCCTCCCACTCCATCACTGACTCATTAGGAAAAAAGAAGGTAACTTTTCTGGTTCTACTATCTAATGTGGCATAACATGAAAGGACCCAATCCATCCCCAATATAGCATCAAAATCAATCGTATCCATCTCTACAAGATTAGCTACAGTATCACGATGATAGATAGACACCATATAATTTCTAAAAACTCTAGGAGCCATGATAGAGTCACCAATAGGAGTGGAAACCAAAAAGGGTTTTGAAATATTTTCAGGATTAAAATAAAAACTAACTACCATGAAAGGGGTCACATAAGACTAGGTAGACCCCGGATCAAGTAACACATACACATTATGGGAGAAAATCTATAATATACCTGTAACAACATTTGGTGAATCCTATAAATCCTGGAGGGTAGACAGAGCAAACAACTGGTTATGAACACCTCCAGTAGATGAAGTAGCTCCTTTGGATGAAGGAGCTACTGGAGTAGTTTGGGCCTTCGGCCCTCTGGGTTCCCGCTGTTCATGGGACATAATCTCTGGATATGGACTGTCTGACCATAATTATAACACATATTACTCCCGAGGTAGCATCTCTTCGGATGATTTTTTCCATACAAATTACAGAAAGGATACTACTTGGAAGGCTAATCCACACTCCCCTATGACTGAGTACCCTAAGCTCTAGGCTTATCTCCTGATTTGAATCATTGTTCCCCCAAATGACTAGGCACATTTGCACTTGTTGAAGATTAAGAATTGCCCCAAAAATTTTTATTAGACCACATATTACCACAATTACCACCTTGGTGATGATTGGTATTATGATCTATAGACCTAGATCTATTATCTTGCCTTTATTTCTCACTTATCTCTGCCTGTATTTTTTTTCCTCCTCTACCTATTGCATATACATTGATAACCTAGAGAAATCTATATTCTTATTCAGGATTGCCCCCTTACATTCTAATACCAAGTCATCCGAGAGACCAAATACAAACTTCCTCATGTGAGTCCTCATATTACCCACCAATTATGGAGCATTACGGTATAGCTGGGTAAATTTCATTGCATATTCTTTGACATTAATATTTCCCTATTTCAGATTCATGAATTCTTTGGCTTTAGCTTCCCTCGGTTCCTGGGAAAAGAAATGATCTAGGAAGGCCTATACAAACTCACCACACATAAGAGGTTCATCATCTCTACCCCTTAAATATTTCCACTCATTGTACCACTAGTTATCTACTTCCTTTAACTGATAGGCTGCCTACTCAACCCCTTCAACCTCATTAGCATGCATACCTCTAAATATTTTCTCCAATTCATTAATAAACTCTTGAGGGTACTCCTTAACCTTCTTTCTAGTAAAGTTGGGTGAGTTCAGCCTCATTAATTGGACAACCTGAGTAATTTTTAAAAAATAGATATAGAGGCCACATCTCCAGACCGATCGGCCTGAGAAGCCTCAAGATGAGCAATCATATGGATGTATTACTAGAACTCAACATTTGAGACTTCTCTATGAGAAGTATGGGTATGGTTAAAACCAGAATGAGGAGCCCGAGGTGGAATAATTTGGACTGGATGAACACCTGGAGTAGCAACAAATTCTGTAATACAAGCTCTATTACAGGTCTGCATCCCATAAGTAGGGCGGACATCATCAACATGTGCATTATGTTCATTGGATCTACAGGGAGGCATGAACAATCTTTGAAATATAGGAAATCATGACTTAGGGAGTATTCAGACTCTATCACATGAGTTAGAACACGAAGAAAAGTGAGACATTCCTAAATGCCTAGTAGCTTCCTCCTTATATATGTGTTGCGCTACACACCTATAAGAAGGGCTCCACCCAATGCGACTTTGCAGACTACTTGGGACTTTAAATCGTGCTCTGATACCAAGTTTTTCATGACCCAAACCGAAGCCTTGGCCATGACGGGCATCCCAAAACATGAAAGCCAGAGAGCCCTCTTATCTTGTCATCGTAAGCATACTTATCTATTAACGTTAATGCGAAAGTAAGATGAAAGAATGATAGTTATATTATTTCAACTTAGCAAATATGAAACATAAGTCCATAAGAAAACCCGTAACCACCTATAACAAGTCTGCAAAGTCTCTACTAAACTAAAAACAATAATCTTTCTAAAACCTGGACAAGGCCCCCGATCGGACCATGATTTAAATTAAATGAAGTCATCACATGTGAACAAGATGCCTTTCAGAATAAGGTATTCTCACCAACTCTGAATGTCCAACAATAATATACTGTTTAGCAGTACTGTAAGACTGGGCCTCAAAACTTGAAAGATAGGGGGTTAATACATAATGTACTAGTATGTGAAACAATCCTAAATAACATATAGTTATACAACATAGATGAGAGCATTTCATAAAACAATTAGTACATGATAATTAAAATACATGGGCATTGTTTGAGATAACTTAAAACTTTTTCTTGTAATCATGATGCCACTTTTTATTTTTAGTTCTGAGTTAGATAGTCCACCCTACAACTCATGAATACCCACGGGCTATATGAGTCCTCCCTTGACTCGGTGGCCAAGCCCCTAATCTGAGTTTGCCGCAAGGATTGAAGTATCATGAAAAAGTATGCCCAACTTACTGACACACTATGCTATCCCATTTGCCGAATAGCACATGAAAAATAGTATATGTAAAACACTATTTCAGGATAAGAGTCACCTGAATGCAAGCCTTCTTTGGGTAACCAACTAGCTCTTCTTAAACCTCATTTTAATACTTTAAAACCGTGCATCATTCTTTTAAAACATTTGTATCTTTCATATTAAAGGCACCTCATGATATGTGTCGTCATACCTTGACTTGCGAGCCAGATCACGTTATGTCATAATCATAGCCCTTATTGTAAAAGAAATCATATAGATGACCACCCCAATAGATTCAAATATTTTAGGAGTAAATTCCTAATTCAAAACATATTCAAACATATACAAAATACTCCCTTTGAAAACACTTTATTAAATGGTGGCCAATCTCTCCTTAAAACACATGCATGCCTTTCAATTAACAAAATAAACAATTATAAACAAGAATGGTACCCTCTCATCATGTCATAAACAATGTCAAACATAACGATAAGAAGAAACTTACTTTCAAAACCCTAGTTCATGCATTTGAAATAACCCACAATACAAATTATCGATATATTTCACAACAAGAGAGGGAATTTCATTGTCCATGCTCTCAATTAAACATTTCCAAAAATGAAACATCCCATATATATGTGGCTATAATTCACTTCAATTCAACAAAAAGAGTTTAGAACAACATATACTTTCACCAAAACAAACATGCTATTCAAAAGGTACCAAAAACCTTTTTTTCCTTTTTTGTAAACATGATTATGCATCTTTATAACTTGTTAAAATAATATAACCTTTGCCCATGGAGTTTAGTATAGTCCCACATACCTTAAGTTTCTTAACATGGAAGATGAAACCCTAATCTTTCTACTTTCTTGAGATTTTTGAATTTTAAAGGCGTGAATTCTAGATTACATTGGGAAAAGGATTTAATTCTTGATATTGGGAAAAGGGGAGGATTTTTATTTAATGTTTATTGGAGAAGATGGGAAATTTATGCCCTAATAAATGATATTAATCATGATTTGATGAACTAAATAAAGGGGAAAAGACACAATTGCCCCCAAGGCATTTAAATCCGTAACTAGACTGTATTTTGGATGATCACCGCGATGAGGTAGGAGTTCCATCTCCATTAGCACCGTGATGTAGAACTATTGCGGTGAGCTGCTAGAATTGCAATCTATACTTGACCAATCCTCATCCGAAAAATCCAAAACTTCCTCGATACATACTACCTACTTCCCTAAACATGAATTAACCCAAAAATCAATGCGTTAGGGTCGGGAAGGCTAATTTAAAAATTCTTAAAGTTAAGAGTCTTAAAATATAACCAAGTCCCAAACACTTATAGAAATTTTTAGGCCTTAAACTTCCCCTATATGAAACTAAGAGATTAATGAAGCCATGAATAACATGGGGTATTACATATATGATGCGCATGCAGGAATGAATGCAAGGAACATAATCAATATCACAACTTATTATAATTGTCCTCATCATGACCATCATTATAGTAATCAACTTCTAGCCTTGCTGGATGTCGATGTATCATTATAATATCCTCCAAACTTGTCGGATGTCAATATCATCACAATAGCATCCCCCGGCCTTGTCGGGTATCAATATCATCATAATAGTATCCTTCATCCATGATGGGTATCAATATCATCACAATAGTATCCTATGGACTTCCAGGGTATAAATATCATCACAATAGTATCCTACGGCCTTTCTAGGAATCAATATCATCATAATAGTATCCTCGAGCCATGTTGGGTATCAATATCATCACAATAGCAACCTCTGGCCTTGTCGGGTATCAACATTATCACAATAACCATTGGAGAATAACATATACTAATATACTCATGAACATAATCTTATCACCATAAAGTATCTATCAAGACATTACTATCCAACTACTCATTATTAGCTAATCAACGCTATTTTTAATGAAACCACTAGTTTGCTCATCATCACGTGACCTTTGGTTATTTGTCTAAACATTATCCTTATTCTGGGAATAGCAACTAACCATTATTTATAAAATAGCCAACATCTAATATCTAGACAAGGTTCATCACTAGACCATAATCACCATTTATCTATTATTTTAAAGTATGAACTAAACATCATATATCTATTAACCATTATTAGATAACATATAACCACTTATAACCTAACTCTATTTTATTAACTGACATAATTCATTAACTAAGCATCATGAACCAACTAATTGTAACACCCCACACTTTCAGTCTAGACTTTAAAGCGTCATTCTTATGTGTACAAACTATAGTCCCATGATTTACATTTGCATTCATGTGTCTTGATATTTATCCCGGTATGTGAATTGCTTTTCAGGTGAAAAATATTCATAGGAATCACTTAGAACAAAGTTAAGCTAAGAGACTTTGATTCGTCCTAAGTTTGTTATTTGATTCTACAAGGGTCTACTTTGAACTTGTATAACTTTTGATATACGTAGAATTTAGCAGCTTAAGACCCACCAAGTTGTATATAATTGAATTATATTTCTAACGATACCAATTTTGCCTTAATCCAATATCCGAGCAAAAAGTTATGGATATTCAAAGGGTTATGCATCGCCAGACAAGTCATAGAAGGCCACTGGAAAGAGTATGCAATTGGATATGTGACATCCAGTTAAGGTCTAGGCAATCGGCCATGTGACGCCAACCTTGGCTTTGGAGATCTGCTAGGCGTCACATGGGTCATTGCACATGCCAAAAGTTTTTCATTTTTTTGTTATTTTAAGGGTAATAAAGTCCTTTAAATCTCATATCAGTCCCTAAGAACTTATAGATGAATTACAACCCTTATTCACGTTATTTCTTCTTCAAAAGTCCCTGGTTCATCTTCCTTAAAAAAGAGAGGGGGAAAATACCTAGGATTAAGGAATTCAAGTTTTGGGGGTCCAGTTTCTCTACATTCTGTTTGATTTCTCTTTGTCAAAAGGTACGCAGGGCTATCCTAGATCTCATGGGCATATGTTTTATGCTTTTTACAAGCTTTAAAGCTATATATGTATGTATATGTAATATGTTTTGATAAATTATTTTAAGATCATGCATCATGGACCTAATTTGATAAAAGTATGTATTTGACATGGGTTTTTTCCATAATCTTGTGCATATGTGATTTGAGTTAAAAATGTTATTTATGAATGTGACTTGTGAAATTCCTCTCCCCATGATGAAATTTATGGTCTTTGCATGCCATAAATTGTGAATTGTTTTAAGAGAATGAACTAAAAGCCCCTTCTTGATCATGAGATTATGTATAACCAACGTTGGGATGGTTTATGAATGATGAAAACTATTAATTTTTAATGTCTCTTTAACCACTATGAATTATTGTTGGCATGCTTTCAAAATGGGTATGTCTTATGTTAAAGGTTTTTGTGTCTTAATTGAAAAAAATGCATGCGTTGAATAAATGAATTGGTCATATGCTTTTGAAAATAAAAACTCTTGTGTAACTTGATAAAATTTTTTAGGTGGTCATATGCATGTTTTCGAATAAGAAGGGCAATAAAGATAATATGGTATGAAATAAAGGACTTGCAAGTCTGGGTATGATGATACCCTATTATGGTGTGCCCTAAATAGAATAAGAAAATAACTATTTATAAGAAGGAAGTATGTTTTTAATAGTCTAAAATTAGGCTTCAAGAGATTTAGATGGTTACCTGAATAAGGCATTAGTTCACATAACTCATTGTCCGAAATCATGTTTTGCCGACATGTGTTTTTTTTTTGGCCTGGAATAGGGGATTGTATGCTGGCGATGGCCTTATGGCATAGTAGAGAGCACAGACTCCAGCCCTTTTGGAAAACTTGGGTTGGGGGCTTGACCGCCGAGTCAATAGGGGATTCTATTTAGCCTGTGGGATTGTAGAAATGTAGGGTGTACCATTTAGCCCTGAAATAAGACAAAGAATTAAGTTGATATTTGCAAAAATGTTTTGAAGTTTATCAAATTATGCTCATGTGTTTTATACATATACTATTCTAAGCTATTTTATAAATACTCTCGACTATTTGATATGGAATATATGTTGTTTTTTGTTAGTTCTGTGTACTAATACATACCAGGTATTGACCGTCCTTCATGGCAGATACATTGTCTCATAATATAGGTTCTAAAGAAAATTTCCATAGTCTAACTCAATGGTAGGTTACTTGCTGAACTCCATAGATGGTGAGCCTCCCCTGCTTCGGAAGATATTCTATTCTTATGTTAGTTTAGTTATCTTATAGTACTGTCGGGGGCGGGCCTCTTCCTAATCTTAATTGACTAGTAATTCAGTTGAGGCTTCATAGATCGAACTTGGGTATTGTATTGTCATATTTTGTTGACTTAGTTTGTATTATAAATTCCTTTGAATATCATTATATCTTTCACACTTTGATATATGTATGGATTTTGCTTATGATTGTATGCTATGGGGTCTCTTGGACGTTAGTGGTTTGGTATGATCGTCACGGCTAGGGTCTCTTCTCAGGTCGTGACAAGCTTGGTATCATAGCAGGGTTCATTGTACCAGGGTATCTATGAAGTTTTGTCTAGTAAAGTCTTTCTTATGGGTGTGTAGTGCACCACACTTATAATCAGGAGGCTACCGGGTATTTAGGAGTTGTTTTCCATTTTTTCATACTCTAGTTCATGCCTTGTGTTGTCCATATGAATGTTATCTAAAGTCCTTTTATCTAGTTCCATGGGTCATGCCTTATTACCGAGGCAATACAAGTTCATGAGTTTAGATTCTGAATGATGTAGTCCTTTCTGATTGGGTTATCCATAAAAGTTATGAAGAATCACAAAGACTTAAAAGGAGTCCATCAATGCTACAAAGGGCATTTATTTGAGTGTATATCACAATCTTAATGCAATCATATTTTCAGCCTGAGAGTTTACCACTATCTTAATGCAATTGTGCTTTTCAACTTGAGGTATGAAGTGTATTCAACCCCTTTGAGAATCCTTGTTGCACATGTCATGCTTAAGGGTAGATATATGTAGAAGAAAGATAGAACAATATTTCCACCTGAGTAGTAGTATATCATAAGGTTTCATGATCTATTGGTAGTAAGACGATCCAAAAGTTAGTAAAATGAAGTCACACGTTTAGAAGATAAAGTTAGAGTGATTTTTGTATAATGAATCTAGTTATAGTTGTCTAAACTTTGATCGAGGGATGGGTTGCCATTTTATAGTGATAGACTAATATTATAGAAAGATTTGTAGATTGTATGGTAGTCTGTGAAGGAAGTGATTGGCTATGATTGTTATTTATTCAATATAGGGAAGGAGCTCAGAATGGATAGTTATGGTGGTTGTAGAAATCATTTATAAGTGGTAAATAGAAAAGAGTAGATTAGTCAATAAGTTATGTATAGAGAATCATTGTTGTTTATTGAATTTTGAAGGTAATCGTGATGTAAACATGGGTAAGTAAATATGATGTGAGGAAGTAGAATATGTTAATAGATGGTAATGGGTTATATTATAAGATTAAGATCGGCTATCATTATTATGTGACTTTAATCCCCCCCTTGATTTGTCCTTTATATAGTAGTTATAAACTAGTAAACATGTCAGAAGGTGTGTGGTAGATTATAAGGTGTGGTAGTAATTTCGTGGAGAGAATGAACTTGTGGGTCATAGTTAGGCGAAATAAGGAATCTTGGGTTGATTTCCCCATTTGATGGACTAGTATAATATGTGGCATGCTTCATCAGTGGTACATGACTGATGCTAGACTATATACATGAACTTTAGATATAGAGTGTAGTTCTAAGAATAGTAGCTCAAGATTGACAATGCATGTTTTGTGGGAATGAATAAGTTTGCTTGATGTAATTTTTGAAATAGCCTAGGTTGGCAACTTACGGAATAAAGAGTGGATAAATTGTGATATATATATATATAGTCACGAGGACTAGTGATAAAAATGATGAATTATGGTTTAGTCATTAAGTGGATAAGGGCGTAAGTATTTATGAATAAGTTTCACCCCCAGGTAGTATATTGTTTGGTAAGGTTTTATGGTACAAGTCTCCTGTGTACTATAACACCCCATATTTTCCTGCTAGAATTTTAACCATCGTTCTATAACGCCTCGAATCTGGTACCTAGAACGTCACACACTACTCATAACCCTAAAGGACCACAAGCTAAACCATGACTGATATCTATATTGAGCACTGCATAACATACTGTATAAAGGAGGAAAAGGTTTGAAGGCCATAAGGTTCAAATATCTGATAAAACATAACATCTGGAAATATGGTATATCAATACCAAAATAAAACTGAAATAACTGTCTGAACATGCTATGGTATGAAAGCCTCTAAACTATCTAAAACTGTGGAGTTGATGGGACATATCCCCAACTAACTCTAGACTACTAAAATAATAAAGAGATAAAATAATCATGCTATCCTCGAATGATGAAGACTCACTGCTAGTCTAGCTGCTGAACGTCTGATCTACTAAGGATGCTCTAGAGCTCGTGCTTCTGAACCTATGGAATAAAATACCATAGTGCAAATGCATCAGTATGATTGAATATACTGGTATGACAGTGAGATAGGCTAAATTCAAGGGGTTTATATGCATGAATAGTACTAATTGACTGAATAACATGAACGTGAGAATACATGCATGAATAAGTGAACTGTGAATAAGATCATGACATCACTGAATCTGAATACTGATAACATAAGTTTTGTATAACTGATATACAATTATCTGAATGACTGTGTCTGACAGTCCTATTTATGATGGAACTAGCTGAGTTTTATACTGAACAGGGTGATTGTATCTGAAGGTCTTAAATTCTGTAGAATTATCTGAGTTCTATCACTGAGACTGAAACTGTAAATGTGGAAAGTAGTCATCTAACTACATGCCCCAAATAAGCTATTATAGCTATGTTGTGGTCCAATCTATAATCCCCAATTGGAAGGGTGTCAATACCGCGCCACTGGTAAGGATAAGTTGCGGGTGAACCTCATCTGACAGTGTCCCCAAAAGAGAATGGTGGAACCCTCATCTAACAGTGTTATTCTTCCTCATCAACCCTTATCTGTCAGTGTTGATGTCTCAACCTATGCTGGCTACATAGTTTTGGATCGCAGGGATTGCTTCTAAGGATCACACCCTCAACTGTCAGTGTGTGCCCTCATCCTTGGGTTCACTCGGTGCTAATTCCTACTCCCATCTGAATAGACACTGAAACATGATTAACTGATCTGAAATTTACTAAGTTTAGTGAGTTTCGTTAACTGATGGAATACTAGTAAAATTACTGAGATTTCTAAGGTTATTGGGATTTCTGAGTTTTCCTGAGTCAAGGGTCTGACTGAATTCTACTGAGCATGGATTAACTGAGAGTATTTTGAAAACTAATACTATATACTGGCTCTAGGCACACAGCTAAATTGTCGAGTACAAGTACCCCCAGGACTCGATAGCATGAAACTGACAAGACATGACCCTTCTTGATACATGACTATAGTCAATAATTTATAGTACAATCATTGGGAATTTTCATAAAGTATTCGCATGCTATAAGCTTACACATGAATATGAATGCATATAAACATATCATAATTTCATAAGCCTAATCTCATGAGCATTACATCAATCCATTACAAAGCATAACAATAATGTTGGAGTCATATCGAACATAAGAGAGAAACATGGATTCATCAATTTTGGTCACAATTGAATCATAAGGCGTAATTCCTATTCTCTTAGGCATTTTATCAAACACCTTGCATGCATATATTTAGGCTTAAGCATGAATATTGAAATAATACTTCATAGAAATAGTTTACACTTACAATTCAAGAATTTCAACAGCATACTAACATATTTTCATGATAGTTATTAAAGACTTCAACTTGGAAATCAAACAATAACATAAACATGGATATAATTCAACTCATACCTTGAAATCCAAAGTTTATATTTCAAATAGGGTTTCTTGAGATTCATGGGTGAAAGAAACCCATGAATCAGCACTTGGCATACCTTTGTGGATGATTTCTTGAAGATTGGTGGATGAAAGCTTGAATTCTTGACTTGGGATTAGACGCCTAAGGTTTCTTGTTCTTAGGGATTGATTTTTGAGAGAAACCCTAATTTGGTATTGTGGATAAATAATGAAGTTATGAGCTATGGTCTATTATAATTAGGGGTTAAAACGGGTGGAAAAAACCCAAATACCCTTTAAAACATGGCTTAAAATTGTTGATCGGAAGTGGCAACGGTTTGGGCGATGGTCCGTTGATGGCTCGACCGTTCATCGGTCCATCCCATCGTACTTGGCTAGAACACAAAATTTCTACGTCATCTGCGATGGTTTGGGTGATAGTACGATGCTAGCTCAATGGTCCATCGGTCCTGACCGTCGCACTTGGCCAGAAGATGGGTTCACTGCCTTAGTCGCGACGGATTGTGCGACAGTCCATTGCTATCTCGACAGTCCATCAGCCTGACTATCGTTTTTGGGTAGTTTCAACAGTTCTCTATACAACATCCATAACTTTTTACTCCGATACTAGATATGGCCGATTTTGGTATCGAAATTGGGGATATTCTATGTGATTTAAACATTAATCATTTAGAAAGTCATCACTAACTCTTCTGGAGTCTAGATATGACTTGAAAAAAGTTTGAGGTATTACAATATATCCCCCTTGGGAACATTCATCCTCGAATGAGACTGACTAGACTGGGAAAGCTGATAGACTGATCTTACTTAAGGGACATGAACATTGAACATATCTATATGACTGGAACTTCTGATATACTGGAATATCATACTGAATATTCATGTCTGATGCATGGATATGTGATGGATAGTCTTCATGAATGCATGACTAAAATTACTAAGAAACTGAGTTTCTCATGATGAGAATGCATGTTTGATGCATTAAAACGTGACTGACATAATACATGAACATATGAATGGATATGTAAGGGTATTTGATGCCAAGCTTATAACTGAAATCTGAACATTAAACTGAATAAGCTTGAGGAAAGCTTTTTTCTTGGGCTGAATCTGAGTTTGTGGAGAAGAGGTGAGGATGCTTGGTCTGCATGTCTGCTTCTGCTACCCAAGTAGCTCCCTCAACGGACTGATTTTACAAAAGAAATTTGACTAGAGGGACTTCTTTGTTCCTCAGTCTGCGAGTCTGGTAGTCAAGAATTTCGACTGGGATCTCTTCGAAAGAAAGGTTATTCTGAATGTCTAAGACCTCTACCAGGACTACAACTATTGTGTGACCTATGTACGTCTTTAAAAAGGATACATGGAACACTGGATGAACTGAGGTTAGATCAGAAGGCAATTCGAGCTCATAAGCTACCTTGCCAAAACGACTGAGAATTTTGAAGGGACAGACATATCGGGGACTGAACTTTCCCTTCTTTCCAAACCAATTCACTCCCTTCATAGGGGAGATTTTCAAGTACGTATGATCACCAATCTCGAACTCAAGATCCTTTCTACGCACATCTGCATAAGACTTTTATTAGCTCTGAGCTGCCCGGAGTCTTTCTCTATCAACTAGACTTTTTCTAAGGCATCAAATACTAAGTTAGGCCCTATAACTGAGGTCTCACTAACTTTAAACCAACCGATTAGAGATCTAAATCTCCTACCATAGAGAGCTTTGAATAGAGCCATCCGAATAATGGAATGATAGTTGTTTTATGCAAACTCAATCAAAGTAAAGTGATCATCCCAACTACCCTTGTAATCAATTGCATATGCTCGCATCATATCTTCTACAGTCTGAATGGTCCTTTCTGCTTAACCATCTGTCTAGAATGAAATGTTGTACTAAGATAAACTTAGGTACCAAAATCCTTTTGGAATTCTTTCCATAAGTGAAAGGTGATCTGGGTACCTCTATCTAAGACAATAGATAACGGAACACCGTGCAATATGACTAACTCCCTAATATAGAGTTTGGCATAAAACTCATTTGAATAGGAGGTATAGACTAGGAGGAAATGAACTGATTTGGTTATCGTGTCTACGATGAGCCAGACTGAATCATGCTGATGATGAGTGCGAGGAAAACCCATCACAAAGTCCATGTTCACTTCTTCCCACTTCCAAGTAGGAATACTGAACTCCTGTATGGACCCACTAGGTTTCTGATGCTCTATCTTAACCTGCTGACATGTAGAGCATTTATCCATGAACTCTGTAACATCTCTCTTCATCCTACTCCCACAATAGATCTCTCATAAATCGCGGTATATCTTAGTGTCCCCTGGATAAATCGAGTAGCGCGCACCATGCGTTTCTACAAGAATTAGTTGTCTCAAGTCATCTACACCTGAAACATACAGATGACCCTGACAACACAAAACACCATCTCCCCTTTGGAAGAAAACCTATACTTTCTGATCTATGATTGACTTTTTCAACTTAACAAGACTGAGATCTCTATCTTGCTTTTTTTTCACCTCAAATACTAGAGATGATTTTGAACTATTTTGAACCCATATACTACTTTCTGCTGAATCGACTAAGCGGACACATAGTCTGGAAAGATGGTGGACTTCCTGAGCTAACTTTTTCTTACTGTACTTAACATGAGCAACACTACCTCTAGACAGTCTACTGAGAGCGTCAGCCACTACATTGGCCTTACCCGGATGATAAATGACACTCATGTCATAATATTTCAAGAGCTCTAGCCACCTTCTCTGGCAAAGATTAATTTTTTTCTGAAAAAATACTTACTGAAGGCTCTTATGATCTGTGAATACATCTACATGAACATCGTACAAGTAATGCCTCCAAATCTTTTAGGCAAAAACTACGGTTTCTAACTCAATATCATGAGTCGGATAATTCTTCTTATTATGTTTATGTTGTCAAGATGCGTAGGCTAAGACCTTACCATGCTGCATGAGGACACATCCCAAACCCACTCTATATGGATCACAGTACACCATGAACCTATCTGAACTATCTGGAACAGCTAAAACTAGGGCTGAGGTGAGTCGAGTCTTCAACTCCTAAAAACTCTTCTCGCAAGGATCTGACCACTGAAACCTGACCTTCTTTCTGAGTCAATCTGGACATAGGGGATGCAATAGAATAAAGCCTCTCAACAAACTGTCTGTAATAGACAACCAAACCTAAGAAACTCCTAGTATCTGATGGAGATATAAGGTGAGGCCAGTTTTTTACGGCTTCGGTCTTTTGAGGATCAACTCTAATGCATATGACCAAGGAATGCTACTAAACTTAGCCAAAATTCACACTTACTGAATTTGGCGAACAACTGATGATTTTTTAGAGTCTTCAATACTATTTTGAGATGGTCTGCATGATCTTGCTCGCTACGGGAATAAACAAGAATATCATCTATGAATACTATGATGAACATATCCAAGTACTACTTGAACACACGGTTCATCAAGTCCATGAAGGCTGCTGGGGAATTGGTAAGAACAAAGGACATGACTAAGAATTCGAAGTGACCATACCGAATACGAAAAACTATTTTTTGAATATCACATTCTCTGAATCTGAGCTGATGATAGCCTAAGATGAGGTATATCTTGGAGAAGTAACCGGAACCCTGAAGTTGGTCAACCAAGTCATCAATTCTGGGAAGTGGATACTTTTTATTGACCATGACTTTATTGAGTTGACGGTAGTCTATACACATTCTGAGAGAACCATCTTTCTTCTGCACGAATAAGATTGGTGCACCCTACGGGGAGACACTAGGTATGATAAATACCATGTCTAGGAGATCCTTCAACTGTTCTTTCAATTCTCTGAGTTCTTCTGGTGCCATTCTGTATGGTGGAATAGATATACGCTGAGTATATGGAAGAAGATCAATGTCGAAGTCTATTTCCCTTTCGGGAGGAATTCCTGGAAGATCTTTAGGAAAGACATCTTAATAGTCATTCATTACTGGGACTGATTCGAGACTGGGAGTTTCAGAACTAGTGTCCTTAACTAGAATAAGATGATAGACACATCCCTTATATATTATTTTTTGTGCCCGAAGGTCGGAAACAAGATGACCTCTGAACCCTAAAGTAGTACCCCTTCACTCTAGGATAGGTTCATTTGGAAACTTAAACTGGAGCACTCTATTTCTTAAGTAGAGTGTGGCATAGAAAGAATTAAGCCAATCCATGCTGAGAATAACATCAAAATTAGTCATCTCTAATTCAACTAATTTTGCTGATGTGACTTCCTGTAATATTATAATCGGACATATCCTGTATACCCGCCGAGATATGATGGTTTTACCCACTGGGGTAGGGACTGAGAAGGGCTATGCTAGAATTTTTGGACTGACTCTGAAAGCGATTTCTATATACGGAGTAACAAAAGACAAAGAATCTCCTGGATCTAGCAAAACTTAAACATGCAAGTAAAAAATCGTTGGAAAGCTAATTCAATTTCCCACATGATAAAAAGTTGAAATTGGAGAAATTCTATCTGATTTAAACATTAATCATTTAGGAAGTCGTCACTAACTTTTCTGTAAACCAGATATGACTTAAAGAAAGTTTGGGGTATTACACGTTCCTATGTCTATAAACTCTACTCTCATTATTTACAGTTGAATACATGTGTAATGATCATTATCCTAGTGAGAATAGTGCTTACAAGGTGAAAAATGTTCATAGGAAGCACTTAGAGCAAAGTCTAGTTGAGAACACTTTTATCGATAAAGTTTTTATATTCGATTTTACAAAGGTCCAATTTGAACGAGTGTATCTCCTAGAATACATAGACTCAGGTGTCCTACTATATATAAAATGAAATATCTCAGAGTCAAATTTCCAAAGCCTCTAGTTTTACCTTAATCTAATATCGGAGAGGAAAGTTACGATCATTTTTCCTCAGCATGTCCGTCTATCAAAAGGTGACGACTTGAGGTGATAAGTCGCCAACTAAGTGATGACCTATCAATAAAGTCGTCAGCTATAACTAGAATATGATCAACTCCAGCTACAAGGTGATGACTTGGTGTGATAAGTCGTCAACTAAGTGATGATCTATCATCCTCATAGGCAACCTTAACCATCCTAGCTATAAAGTGACGACTTGAGGTGATAAGATGTCAACTAACTGATGACATATCAACCAAGTCATCACCCTTAAACAGAAAGAGTCCAAGTCCATCTATGGGTTGATGACTTAAGTTGATAAGCTATAACCTAGTTGATAAGCTATCAACTAAGTCATCAACTAAAAATTCCAGCAGTTGTTATTCATCTTTGGAGGGGTATTTTTGTAACATCCCGAGTCTGTACCCTTGACACTACACGGTACTCATAATCTAGAAGGACCACCAGCTAACCCATGACTGGTACCTGCTGTATTAACTAAATAACAATCCTATAATTATGCAAAAATTAAGCGGAAATCTTCCATATGGTTCAAATCTAAAATAAATACTGAGTACGGTACATCAATAACTAAACTAAACATCCGTCTAACAATACTCTAGTCTGAAAAACCTCTACTGTCTGAACTAGGAATTGATGGGACAAGTACCCAACTAAATCCGACTACTGAAATAAACTGCGTACTAAAATACTAGAATAATAAATCTATCCTTGAACAATGAGAACTCACCACTAGTCTACTGTTGATGGATCGGGCTTCTTAGTATAACCAGGAGCCCGTGTGTCTGAACCTATGATATAAGATATCGTAATGCAAAAGAAAGGTATGCGTTAGTACTTTAAATATACTAGTATTCTATGTGAGGTAGGATGAGATGCATGGGTTCATATGCATGAACAATACTGACTGAATAACACGAGTATAACTGAATGAGAGTACTTGCATGAATACGTAAACTGTAACTGAGGTCATGATAACACTGGATACTGAGTTTTGAATTACTGGTTTACTGATATCTAAGATTACTAATAATGTATTACTGTTAACTGAGTGACTGTATTTGACAGTCCTAATTCTGTGGAACTATTATGAGTTCCGTACTGAATCGAGTGACTGTGTCTGACAACTTGATTTCTGTAGAACTGAACTAAGTTCCATTCTGAAGACTGAAACTGAGACTGTGAGAGGTAATCATCTAACCAACATGCCCCTCTATGAACTGATTGGGGTCCAACCTATAACCCCAACTGGAAGGGTGTTAGTACCGTGCCACGGGTAAAGACAAGCTGAGTCACCCTCATCTGGTAGGTCCTCTGAATGAGAATGGTGGTACCCTCAACTGGTAGGTAGGACACCTCATAAACCCTCAACTAGTAGGTTTATGTCTCAACCTATGCAGTCTACCTAGTTCTGGAATACAAGGACTGCTTCTAAGGATTGTACCCTATGCTGGTAGGTGAGTCCGCATCCTTGGGTTCACTCAGAGCTGAATCCTACTCCCAACTGAATAGATACTAGACTGAATTCTAAATTGTGCTACGCTGGACTGATCTATTACTATTTCATACTGTCTAACTGAACTAAACTGAGTTTGCTGGATTCTGAACTAATTACTAACTGAGTTTTGAACTAATTACTGAACTACTGATCGTGATATGACTGATACTATTCTGTAACTGACACTAGCTCTAGATATACAGCTAAATTGTCGAGTATTAAATACTCCCAGGACTCGATAGCATGAAAAGTAAATCACTGCATATCTTTAGTAGCATAATGGTACTAGCTTGCTAATAATACATTCACTTAGATATTTTTGTAAAACACTTGATATACATGAGTTTGTGCATGATGAAAACACACAATAAAATGCCATGCTTGGACTAGACAAATCACATAAGCATTTTGACAAACACTTGGCGAGCATGGGTATTTCACATAACAATAAACATGTAGTAATATCATGGATTCTACATTCAACTTGCAAATTCAAGAGTTCGGCATGTAGTTCACAAAATTCAATTCACAATTAACTAGTTTGCATGAAACTTGGGACAAATTAGGGAATTAGATCACCATTAACATCATAATCATTAATACATTAAAGACCCAACGTGAAATCCATTAAATATATTAACTTGTATTTTAAAAGAGTTTCTTGAACTCCAAGGGTGGAAGGAAACCCTTGGATGAACACTTCACATACCTTAGTATTCAAATTTGTGTAGAATGATGAGGTGTTCTTGAAGGCTGAATTTTGAATCAGAGATCCTGTGGTTTGCTTCTTGAGAAATTGTGAGAAAGATGAATGGATTTTTCCTCTAAAGGGGCCTAATCTCATGATTTAGGGACTGAAATAAGGTGAGAAAAGACCTTATTACCCCTAAGGACGTGGATTTTTAATGACTAAAAACTGATTTAGCAACGCAAAGACCGACACATCCCGTCTATGGGGTCGACACTATGGCTGATGCGCCACATCGAGTCCGCGTCGGCTCACTGGAATTTGCACTAGGAGCTAGGGAAAAATACTCATCGATGCAATGGGCGATGCGGCGCGTTGAGATCGCATTGATCCACTGGTTCGAACTTCCAAACATGCCTAAAACAAAGTTTGAAAAATCCAAAACTTGTCAGAGAATACCTATTGACACTCCTGATCATGAATTAACCTAAAAATTGATATTTGAAGGTCATAAGGGTCGTGAAAAAGGATCTCCAACTTACGAAGGCTAAAATAACTCTAAGTATGAACACTTAACTAAATTTTTTCTAAGTCTGGGACCCCTTACTATCTTTTACAGGACTGAATCAAGTTTAGGATTTTGCGGGGTCTTACAATTTGGTCTTTTCCTCATCTCAAACCTAACCTCTCCCACGACTTAAAGCATCATTATGCATTATTATCCATAACTTATCAGTTTTATATACCATTAAACCTCTCCACTCTCAAGGACAACAATATTAGGGTTTCTTCTAAAGAACAAGCAATTCAAGTCTCCTCATCAAGAAAAAAACCAAGAATCTTAGTTCTCAAATCCAAGAATTTCAAGAAAGCTTTAAAGATCATCTCAAAGGCTTTCAAGGTCAAGCTTTCTCCATTAAATCGAGTTTATTAAGGTATTTGAGGTTATGAACAAGAGTATCCTTTGACCCTTGTGCTCAAATTACATAATTTTGAGAATTTAATTACTTGTTTTGAAGTAGGGTTCATACCTAGGTTTCTATATTCTTGAAGAATGTGATTATCATGAGATTTATAGTTTTAAGTTTATCAAGAAGTGCTTATGTTTATGGTTTAACTTATGATATTTCTATTATGCATGAGATTACACTATCTTGACTAAATATTGTTGAACTATTTCAAGATTATTATTGAGCACGAAGGTTTGTTATGAATATACTTGAGTTTAAAACATGGGTTTTAATTCCTAAGTTTAAGTGTTGAGATTTCAAGAAGAATATGCTCTTAAGTTTTATTTGATGGTTTTATACCCAGATTTAAATAAATAAGGATTTTTTGATCCTCAGCTAAGAGATAGAATCCACATTTATTTATTTTGATCATAATTTAGAGAAAAGAGGCGAATAACTGGTTTTCATTATAAACCCTTATGCTATTGTGAGGTGGCTTTCCTAAAGAGACTTAATGTAAGTAATGTGGAAGTAGTATTTAGCACCAAGTTGGGTATGATTCTGTAATACCCCATACTTTTTCCTAGCTCAGTTTATCTCCTAGAATGTCAAGGGTTAGCTTTGAAAATGAATAAATCTTGATACATGTAGAATTTTCTAGTTATAAACACACCAATATGTAGATAATTGAAGAAACTTTCCAACAATACCAATTTTGCATTAAACCTATACTCGATTGAGAAGTTATGGCCTTTTTAGTAAAATAGTATGGCATTTCGACAGGCACCGCATCGCGGTGAAGGCCAAAATGGCAGTTTTTCGATTTCCAGTGGAACACCGTGATTATCCCACATTGCAGAGAAGTTCCAGTTCGCGTTAGTCCTTTTTTAACTGAGGCAAAGCGATTTCAGCGCATCACGGCGATGGAAAAAATGGGACTCATCCCTTTTCCAGTAGTCCAACGCGATTATATCGCATCGTGCCAATGGTTAAAATCACGATCGTTCTTTTTTCAGTAAGCCACCACGATAGTGGCGCATCGCGGTGGTGTGAAAAATCAAGGGTCCAGTTTTCCGAAGTTAATTTTAAAGGGGTAGTTTATTCTTTTTCTCTGCCCCCAATTCGTGAATAACACTGAATTAATCCTATTCAAAGCATTATATGCATGTTTTTCATCAATTTTGTCTCAAAGAAAACCCTAGAACTCAAAACTTAATTACAAAGAAATACAAATTCCACCATATTTTTCGAAGGATACTCAAAATTCAAGGACTTCAATAACCTATCTTCAAGAGCACTAATAGTGATTCAACATTCAAGTTTCTTCATCTAATAATCAATTAAGGTATGTGGGGGGTTTTCAAAAAGGATAATTCTTTCATCCTTGTGCCCAAAATTAGTTTTAAAGCTGATTTTGTATGATATTTCATGAGTTTCAAATAAGGATTCTTACCCAATATTGCTAATTGAAAGATTATGAGATTTGAAGTGATTTAGATAATGAATTTCATGTTTATTTTTGTGTTTTCATGCGTGTTGCAGAAATTTCTAGATTTTGAGTTGAATTATCAATATCTTCATTATCAAGCATGAATATTATTATATTTTGACATCCATTTGATGCATGAGTTATTAAGACCTAGTTAGATATTGCTTTTTCAAGATTGATTTTGCTAGAAGCACCCTATCACTAGATTATTTTTAGATTTTCAATAAAGATTTGATATTTTGATCTCAGTTTAGATATGGAATCCACTTTACAATTTCAGATTACAGTTTAATTTAATAAATACACAGTTGGTTTTCATTATAAACCATTATAGTAGGTTTTAAAGTGGATTTCCAATAGAATGAGCATACAGATAAAAGGGAGTAGTACTTAGCACCGAGTTGGGTATGTTTACATGCCTAGAACTATCAGCTAATGTAGGTTCAGATTATCAAATTATTCCCATTTCTATATGGATGATAGATGTAGATATGATCACTTAGATTAGGTTATACTCCTTGGCAAGAGTATGACATCTCCCCCCAACGTGATGTTTTCCCATAAGGCAACTAGACGTTGGATACTATGATAGCTCATATAGGGTACATTGGTTTAAAGAATCTCCCTAATAGTAAAGACATGCAGAATAGTTTTAAAAAGTATTTCCCTACAACTTACAGAAAAGAGTGAAGAATAACTGAAAAGCTTTTTGAAAACTAAGTGTAAAGGCACACAAATTTATTCAAATGTTTCTTTACATGTGACATCAACTATGAGGCTTCGTATTTCAGATTACATATATGAAAGTGAGTCTTTTCTACACTTAGACAACATGATTTAAAGACAAAATGCAAGTACATCTTTTAGAATGCACATGTTATGACTCACTGAATATATGCAACATGTTTTTCTATTCATGATCATGATTTTCAGTTTTCAGATATCCAGCTTATGTGAGTCATCTACATTTAGCATACATTCTTTTACAAATTGTAATAATTTTAAGATATTATTTTACTTATGAATTCACCCTCATATACCCAGTACTATCTAGAAGTACTGATACACATAAATGTTTATGTGCTACATTGTTTCATAATGTAGGTTGAGGTGCTCAATTTCAGTAGTGTGAGTGATTTCAAGCATCTCGATCTACATCCTGAAAATTGGTACGTCCTCATAGTTTGGGGATTTAGTCTTTCAATTTTTCATCTTGTTGGCATAGATGATTCAGTATTTTAGACAGTTTGAGTCAGCTGGGGGTTTGTCCTAGTGATTCTCTAGAATTAGCAGTTGAGGCTTGCCAGACTGCTAGATTTGATTCAGATTTTCAGTATTGATTTGGTAGACTCTTGAGTCTAGTGATTTTAGATATTATATTTAAGATAATTTCAGTTTAGCTCAGATAGATTTTCCTCATTTTAGCTTTGATTATATATATACATTTTCTCTATTATGATCTTACAGATTTAGAAGAAGGTTGACAAGGTTAGCTAAAGGTTATTAATAGTCTTGAGCACCGTGTGATATCTCGATGCCCATTTTTGGGGAGTTACAAACTTGGTATCATAGCCTAAAGTTTAGAGATTCCTAGGGAGTTATACAAGCCTCGTTACGTAGAGACTTGATCATAGGTGTAAAGCGCGCCACATTTATGAGCAAGAGGCTACGGGACGTTTTTAGGAAATCATCTCTTTCTTTCATGATCTATTATTCTTACAGTATCTCTATCTTCTTTTAACTTGTGCTCTAACGGTACAGTTGAATAAGCCTTCTAGTCGAGGTAACGCCCACAGAAATAATAACAAGCCACCCCAGCCTCCTGACCCTCTGAATTATAATGTATGCCATGCTGAATTTTGGGCTTCCTTTAAGGCATTAGCCCAAACTATGAATGCTAATATTCAGGACAACTATCAAGCGACAGTCCTACTTCAGCAGAATGGGGATCTAGCAGTAGCTAGAATTTGAGAATTTATGAGAAGAAATTTGCCAAAGTTCTTCGAGTCAAAAACAGGTGAGGACCCACAACTTTACTCAGATGAGGTAAAAAAGATCACCAAGATTATGCATGTTTCTAAGGCAGAGAGTGTAGAGTTGGCATCCTATGTATTGAAGGATGTAGCATATGATTGGTTGGTTATAAGGAAGAATGGTAGAGGTAAGAATGCAACCCTTATGTGTTGGCAGGTGTTTCAGGATGCTTTTCTAGATAGGTTCTTTCCACGTGAAATAAGAGAATCTAAGGTAGAAATTTTTTTGAACCTGAGCTAGGGATCAATGACTGTGAAGGAGTAGTACCTTAAGTTCAACTAGTTGTCTAAGTATTCCGCTGATATTATGGCTAACCCTAGGGTGAGTATCAAGTAGTGTAGGACTGCCATTCTTATTGGGGATATAGATCTTGCTAGGTTGATGATTCATGACCAGCATATTGAGAAAGAAAAGTTGAAGGGAAGAGAGAGGGGAAATAAGAATGCTAGAACCGGGTAGTTTGAGCATAGCCAGACAAAGTATGAAGGGGAAATCGTTCGCAATTTTAGAATGGTTCATCTATGCCAGCGCCATTTTCATCTAGTGCTCCTACCCCCAGATCTAGGTTAGAGCAGTGGGGTAAGACTTCTATGTCCAAATCTTAGAATAATAAGAGTGGAAAGCCCAGTTATCCTCTATGTGCTAAGTGTGGTAAGAATAACCTTGGTGAGTGCTTGTTGGGTCAGAAAGGTTGTTATGGTTATGGTAAGTTGGGCCATAGAATCAAAGAGTGTCTATATGCTAAGTAGGGAAACAAGGATGTTCATCCCCAAATTCAAGATACTAGCACCCCATCCCCTTTAGGTCTCTCATTCCCTCCTCAGGGCACGTCGTCTAGTAACGATGGTGGTTAATGTTAGAATCGGTTTTATGCTTTACCACCCCATCAGGAGTAGGTGGATTCACCAGATATTGTTACCAGTATGCTTCGTGTCTTTCATCCTGATGTTTATATGTTTTTAGAACCTGGGTCAAATTTCTCTTATGTTACCCCACTAGTTACAATAAATTTTGAATTAGGTCCTGAAAAAATCCCTGAGACCTTCTTAGTTTCTATCCCAGTGGGGGAGTTAGTTGTTGCAAAATAGATCTATAGATTGTGTCCTATCACTGCCCTTCATAAAATCATGTTAGCAAATTTAATAGAGTTAGATATGGTCGACTTTGACCTTATTCTTGGTATGGGTTAACTCCATTCCTAATATGCATCCATAAATTGACACACTCGAGTGGTAAAGTTTTAGTTCCTAGATGAGCCTGTATTTTAGTGGGAAGGTAATTCAGTGTCTCCCAAGAGTCATTTCATATCCTACCTTAAAGATAGAAAGTTAATCTTAGAGACACTAATTCTGAGACTCCAATAGTTCAGTCTGTCAGTGTAGTCAATCAGTTTCCTGATGTCTTTCCTGAAGATTTGTCAGGGGAACCTCCCGATAGGGAAATAAAATTTGATATTAACCTTCTTTCAGATACTTAGCCTATCTTTATTCCTCCTTATCGTATGGCTCCAGCTGAGCTTAGAGAGTTAAAATAGCAGCTTAATGATCTATTAGATAAAGGTTTCATAAGGACCAGTGTCTCTCCATGGGGTGTTCCCATCCTTTTCATTCAAAAGAAAGATGGTTCTTTGTGAATCTGCATTGACTATCGTCAGTTGAATAAAGTCACTATCAAAAATAAATATCCTTTCCCCAGAATTGATGACTTATTTGAACAGCTCCATGGTGCAAGTTATTTCTCCAAGATAGACCTTAGATCTGGCTATCATCAACTTAAAGTAAGGGAATGTGATATTCCAAAGATAGCTTTCAGAACTCGTTATGGTCATTTTGAGTTTCTAGTTATGTCTTTCGGACTAACAAATGCCTCAAAATCCTTTATGGACTTGATGAACAGAGTGTTCAAACAATATTTGGACATGTTTTTCATGGTCTTTATTAATGATATTCTTGTCTATTCTCGTAGTTAGGATAATCATGCAGAAAACCTTAGAATTGTGTTACAAACTCTTAGGGATCACCAGTTGTTCGCCAAATTTAGCAAATGTAAATTTTGTCCAAGATCAGTAGCTTTCCTCGGTCATATTATTTCAAGTGATAGTATTAGAGTTGACCCCAAAAGACAGAAGTAGTGAGAAACTGGCCTAGACCTATTTCTCCGTCAGACATTAGAAGTTTCTTGGGTTTAGCTAGCAATTATAGATGTTTTTTTTAGGGTTTTTATTCTATTGCATCCCCTATGTCTAGATTAACTCAAAAAAAGTTAAGTTTCAGTGTTTAGATTCATGTGAGAAGAGTTTTGAAGAGTTGAAGACTCCACTCACTTTACCCCTAGTTTAAGCATTACCTAGAAAGTACAGATATTCAGAATAGCCTTTCATACGAAGAAGTTCCAGTGGATATTCTTGATCATCAGATTCGTAAACTAAGAAACAAAGAAGTTCCCTTAGTCTAGGTTCTGTGGAAAAATCAGTCCGTCGAGGATGCTACATGGGAAGCATAAGAAGACATACGTAACAAGTATCCTAAACTTTTCTCCATGAAATCAGATTCAGCCGAAGGTAATAGTCTTCTTTAATTTAGTTCTTTTCCAGTCTTAGATTAAGCCATATAGACATCTTCTTATAAATTCATGCACTTGCAAATTAGTTTAGTAGCTCAGCATATTTTAGATATAGTCTTGCAGTTTGCTCAGTTGAGAGTGTCAGCAAATATCTTTAGTTCCGCAGTATTTTCAAGAGAAGATAACATGAACCTAGATTGTTAAATAGAGTTTGTATTCAAGAGATATTGAAACCTAGAGTGTTATGATACATAAGTAGTAGAACATCCATAGAGTTGGAAGTATGGATTTAGAAGTATAGTAATAAGAAAAGTTGGGGTTAGTATTTGATTGAGGGTAAAAAAAATTGATAGATCTATGTCTTCTATTAAGTAAGTTGGGGATGATTTGTCCTTGTGTGTTAACTAAAGGTTAGTGAATGTGGTGTAGGTTTCATGGTGGAAGGTAAATATGGTATTATTAGTTAAGGTAAATATGGTATTCTTAAAGTAGGAAAGGAGTTTTTTATGATATTTAATTGTGTTAGAAAAGTATGGGTTATTAGCGAAAGTATTATGTTGATAAAAATTGTTAATGTGGGTGCTCCTTGTGGATATGAAAAAGAAATTGGTTGATGTTTCTTGACATAGGGGTAAAGTTTAAATATATGGATGGATAAGTACTAGAGGTGTGCAAAAGAGGGATGTGCTTATGGATTGTAATTAGATAGACTGTAAGATTATGATCAAATATTATTATTATAAGGTTCTAGTGGACAAGTGTTTCCTGATATTTTGGCATGTAAGAATAGTGTGTGAAGTTGTGGTTACTCATGACTTATACTAGAATCTAAGCTTGAATAATGGATGATCATCAAGGTGGAGAGAGTGATACTTGGGATAGTGTTGATAGTTGTGTCGGAGGTTGTAACGCCCCGAAATCGGGTCCCGAGAAGTCACACGGTGCTTAGGGTCACAAGTGGCCCCAAGCTAACCCTTCTACTGACATAACTCATAAGAAACTGAATAAAAATACAAATCCATACAAATCAGCAGAAATAAACTCTTTTCTGAATCTGATCGATACAAAAATGGAATTTTACAGGATAACAATTCTGCCTTTACAACAAAAATTGAAACAAAATACATCAACTTCTACTGACTATCTATGAAGCCTCTACTAGTACTGACTGTAGGTAGCCGGGTCATGACTCCCGACTACACCAACTTAATACGACTGAATAAAGAAAATTCAACACTATAAACTCTGCATAACTAACCCAAGCCCTTGAATCAAAAAGACTCATCACCTGCTAACTGGATCCCACGAACAGACTGGATCCGAAGGTGTAACTATACCTTGTACCTACATTTCGAGAAAATTTAGCCCACATACAAATATGTGGGTCAGTACCATGGAAAGATACCGAGCATATGGGGGTGCAATGCATATATAAAATAATATCTCAATATCATCATAGTTTATAAAATTCTGCATGCTGATATAGATGACTCACTTAGCTCGAATTAAATCACAAAAATCATGGATGAATAATACATGTAAAGTAAAACAAGTGAGTCATTACAATACGTTCTCAATTCACTTTCATCTCAATTTCAAATCATCAAAACAATCAAATCTTATGTCAATTCTCATTAGAATATATTCCTTAAATCTTTTAAGAATAATGACTTTCTCAAACTCAGCCTTTTAAGCAAATATGTTTTCATCTCGGATAGAAGAGCACAAACACACACATTGGGAGATCCTATAACCGACATAAACCATGTGAGCTACATGGAGTCCAACGTACAACCCACGTTGGGGAGAGCCGTCCTATCCTTGCCATCGAAGTAGGACTTCCAGTATAGATTCCAAAACACTAATGATCATTATATAAATCAGCCTCAGGCTCATATCCTATGGGGGCACGTAGTTCTAGGGAAGTAAGATCACTTTATACCTCCCACTCGGTGATAAATATTACTCCCGGACTTAGCTCAGAAATTTAAATCAGCCTCAGGCTCACATTAAAGAAAATCCACAATAAATACTTTAACAATTTTCATCGGGAGCCAATTTGCTACCCCTTTATCATAATCAATAAAAATGTGGATTTCTTTCACAGTCGAGTTCAAAATAACTCATTCATGAACAAAAGGTCAAATCATTCAAAACATCTCAAATATTCAACATCAACGTGCTTATAACACACATTTTCTCAAGAACACAATTTCAAATGGGGTTCGCGACCCAAATATCAAAATCATGATAAATATCATTCAAGATTCATGCTTTATATCACCACACATGTAAATTCATCTTTCAAAATCATAAACATTAAGATTTTGTAATAATCATCATAAGATATGGGTTCATGCTTCAAATTCATAGTAATCAAATAAAAATCATGCCTTTGAAAAGAAAATTACTTTTGGGCACAAGAACGAAAGAGAGTTCTTGTTGAAAAATCCCACATACCTTGAATGATGAAATTTAGATTAATACTCGTTTTTGAGATGTTAATCGTGCCTTTGAATGATGGTTCTTGGAGTTCTTGAACTAGGAACTTGGGATCTTGACTAAATTTGCAGAATTAACGGTGAACTTAGGAGGTTCTTGAAGTTGGATGTAGGTGCTTAGGGTTTTCTTTTTGAGGGAATTTGCTGAAATATAACATATAATTCTTCTAATAGACTTTAATATAGGGTTTGGCCGGATTTTGGGTGAGGGGAATGACCAAAACGCCCCTAAAAATCAAATAATTCTCGCATCTATCCTTTGGTGGACTGTTTTGATAGTCTGAAGTAGATCAACCATAACGTTTTACTCCGATATCCAAATTGGATGAAACAAATTTCATTAGAAAGAGGACTCTCATATATTTCCTTTGATATATAGTATCTCACCCAGATCATTGTGTACGAGGAGTTATGATCGTTTGAAGTTGACCCAAAAATTCATTTTTGATAGGCTGAAGTAGATCGACCATAACTTTTTGCTCCAATAGACAAATTGGATGAAACCAATTTCATCGGAAAGAGGACTCACAGAGATTTCCGTTGATATATGGTATATCACCCAGATCATTATGTACAAGGAGTAATGATCGTTTAAAGTTGGAGAAAAAATACGCCAGGCCTCAGTACTTTTTTCCTGCATGTTTTACTGTTCACTACTAGTCACGGTTCAATCGGAATGTTCATAACTCGTCGCTCGGGTGTCCATTTTGGATGATACACATATCGTTAGAAAGATTATTAGATACTCTACATAATGGTGGGTCATAATGTAAGACATTCCACACGTAAAATTTATAATTCATTCTAGAAGATAGAACCCAACACGTACGCACAAAATTTCAATGAAAAATTTCCCGGGGTATTACATCATCTCCCCCTTGGAAACATTCATCCTGGAATGTCAATGAATAAGTACAGAATACCATGGAAATGAGGACAAAAGTCTGGGAGAACGAAGTCAATCCACTTACTTCACTCCAAACTTTTGAATACTTCATAGAACATGCGATTCGTAATGCGAATGGTCACATAGTTGGATCTTAAATAAAGGAGACTGATTTTAAGGAATCGATATCTTTGGTTTATTCAGATACTGAGAATCAAAGGTCTCGAAGGGGATCTCATCAAAAGAAGGATCACTTGCGCCCAAATGAAACGTCCCTCAACACTCCCTCCAAAAGATTCAAATGACATTGTTCGGGTAGAAAATGAACCATAATTTGATACAATCCTATCGTATGGGAACAAGGACCCATATGGCATAAATTAACATAGGAATTTCTAGGTCCTGGGAAACATAACTCCTTGCTTCCAAACTTAGCAACACATCCCAACTACTCCCTCGACTATGTTCAAGCCTAACTCCAAGTACTCATGAGATACGCTATATAACACTATAATATTAATCTATATCATGAACCTCAATACACACTGAGCCTCACAACTCCTCACTTCAAACATAACTCTTATTGCTACTCCAACAACCACATACAATCTTATACTAGAGATCCGCTAACTTGCGGTGCATTCTTTTAGATATACAACCATAACATTCAAGCCTATACTCATAACCAGATATGCACTTCGTACATTCACCTCTAAACGAACACTCATAAAGTATCTTCCTCGCTTTCTCTAAGATTCCATCAACTACATCATTCACACATACTGGTCAATACTTTAAACGGCACACATAACATTTTCTCAACCAATTGAACTATACACAAAAACTCTGTATTACTATTCCTACAACCTCATAGAACTGCATAAAACCAACGCATAACAATCTTTCCAAATAAACATTTAAAACTTCAACTAACCACGGCATGTATCAAGGACTTAGCCTCAATCTAACTTCACTTCACCGCCGTGAGCACACCACCTTCTATCATAGATAAGGAAGTATCTTCTCTCCCTTCTAGACAACTGCTCAGCACCATTAGCTTGACATAATGAAAAGGTCACAAAATTTTAAAACATGAAGACCTGAAATATGAAGGGATAATGTAAATAACTTGACTCTCTCATTTGAGGCCTTAGGAATAAAATATCAAATACAATGGGTTCATTAAGGTATCAAAACTAAAGACACCCATAATGGAAACTGAATCTCACTGATCAACGAGAGTATTGCCTGAGTACTGGAACTGAACATACTGTAAAACTTGAGTATATGAGTCATGGGCGGCATGCCTAGAATTTAGAGCTCATAACTTATGGAATGTGATTTCAACTGCTAGAAGAACTGGAATTTCTCATTTTTGGAAACTAGAAGAGTATGTAATTTTCCATCGCGTGTATGAACATGAATTAAGATCATGGAACTGAAATGTAAATCATAAGTAGGTTTTGGGGCAGCTGAAAATACTGAAATAACATTGGGTCAAGCACTGATCTTTCTCACAGTAAATTTACAACTTACTGGTACTTCTACTCAAATGTAAAATCTTGACTTGACTACTTGTTCTATCATCTCCCCCTTAGCTTTAAGCCACCACTCAAATTCTCAAATGCTTACTAATTTCGAATCTCCACGAACATCTCTATCGCTGGAATGTACACTATCTAGTGTTTCAACTCTTATTTCTATTAGCTCAACTTGAATACTTTCTAACCTTTTGATAGACCATGCTACTTTTGTCTTCTCCCTCTAATACCATGCCTATGAACTTATGTTTCTAACCCATAAGAATCAAAATCACACTTAAGAGGCTCAACATTTCCAATCATACGCCTCGCCTTAACTTAGCCATCAAAACATCATCCATCGTCTAACTAGTATTTATCCATCTAACAATCCCATGGCACGACTCACTACACCACATACACTAATCCTCTAAATTAAAGCAGTCCCATAATATCTTGGGTGAGCCACATTTATGTACAAGAGGCTATAAGATATTTTAGGAACAGTTTCCCTTCTTTCAGTATTAATGTCATGCCAGTGAGTATTTGCTCAAATCTAACTCTCAGTCTAATCCATTTCTCCATTTTCTTTATAGATCATGCCTTCCAAAAGGGCTAACGAAAGGAGAACCGAGAATCAGTCAGCACCACAGCCCGTCCAGACAGATTCCCTAGATGAGCATGTCATTCATGGTGAATTCAGAACTGACTCCCTTACTTTATCTTACTCAATAGTAGCTCAGAGCAATCAGTAGATTGTTGTCCCACCTAGGCATATGATTCATGCCCGGAAGAGTGAGGTAGGGAAATGTAGGGAGAAATAAAGAAAGAGAGAAAATAAGAGAGCTAGAATAGGTAGCTTCAATTTATTACTTTGTTTCATACGTAGGATTAATTATTTAACAGGTTCAATAAAAATATACAGTATTTTTGTATATAAATGTATTACAGTGAATCAATTTATTCAACGAATACAATTTGTATACAAAATGCATCATACACAAATATAAACGTATTTTTTTTATGCAAATGTATCATTTGTTTTTGGGTGGTTCATGAATTCGTATCAACAAATACAATATGTATTTTATAAGATAAGATACAAATACGAATATATCATGAATCAAAATTAAATTAAAATACAAATATAAAAATAAAATATATCATGAATCAGCTGTATTTTATAGAACAAAATCAAGTTATATAAATCAGATATAAAGTATAAATACAATTTGATATAAAATATCCTTGTAGATCTTCTTGTACCTATTGATACAACTAATACATCGTAGTTTTTCCTTAAATATATTATGCATTATTTAACCCCTTACATTTTTGTAAGGGGTGTGATCATAAAGGAAAATACTTTATTCATAAACTCGTGATTTTCTGGTGACACAATGATAATTTAATAACTATGCATATAATAAAACACTTGTGGCCGACACAGATTTAAAAATTGATCTAATTGTCGACGATTTAGTCGATTTTTAAATTTTCTTTTTCCTTGCCAATTAACCACGAAGTCAGTCGATCGTTTTCTTTTATACCAACCATCTTTTTTTTGATCTAGCTAAATCGGTTTATTTTTCATTGGCAATCCTTTAAAGTCGATTGTGTTCAGACCGAGGGGTGGCTCTATCTTGTAATATAAATAGGCGGCCTCCTTAAATTTAGGGGCCTCTTTTTTTTTTTACAATAATATAAATAATTTTTTTTAAAAGAATTGAATATTATTTATAGAAAAAATATTTTTTTATATAAAAGAAAAGAATTATTAGAAGAAGTTCATATATCTATGTAGAGTACTATGTCCCAAGAAAGATTAAATGCATTGATTATATTATTATTACAAAAAAAAAATTAGAAAAATTCAATTATATAATTTTGAAAATAGAGTTCATTAAAAGAACGTTATTTTTTCTTAAAATTTTAAGATGTCCATTTGATTTTCATCTTAGGTCACGAATATGCTTTAGTTGCCCTGTTCAGACCCAGGGGGAGGGATAAAATAGACAAAGGACCTAATAATAAGCCTATCTATAAATTCTCATGTGGTTCATAACCAATTATTTCTCAAAGACATTCTGAACAAAAAAAAAAAATGAAAATGAAGAACCTTTCACTCTTTCTTGTCACTCTCACACTATTTTTCATTTCTGTTTGTTCACAAAATGTAGCACAAACACAATTTATTTATAGATGGCCAGAAACTTACTGTAATAAAGATACCAAAACAACAGTGAAATGTAATAAAATTCCTCCTCTTCAATTCACTTTGGTTGGATTTTGGGGACTTGACTCTAATGGAAATTTTTTGGAGAATTGCAAAGATACAGCACCAAAAGATTGGGATAAAACAGTGGTATGTTTTTTTTTTATTATTATTATTATTAAAAAAAATTCTACACTATATACTAAAATCAAATATCCATCATTTTCTTCTTCTACATGAAAAAACAGATTTTTGGAAGTTTATGGAAGTCTACAACAAAATTATTGTTGATTTTTCGAAGTGAAAAGTAAATATTCTGATAAAGACGAACTGAATTTTATTGATATTTCATTGAAAATATGCGTATTTCTAGTATGTGGTATTGTTGTATGATTTGAAAAGTTCAAATATAATTTGTGACCATCTCGTATAAAATATTAACTTTTATTGTATGGTCTGAAAAGTTTAAATATGATTTGTAACCGTCTCGTTTAAAATATTAATTTTCTAAAAAGATATTGTTATACTTTAATATTTTTCATACCTCATAGTCTCATACTTGTTGATTGTCTAAGAATTTTTATCTCTCTCTTTTTTTCTTTGATTGGGTTACATTGAGATTCAGACCCTGAATCCCTACCTGCTCTGATGTACTACGTTGAATTGTGAAATCATATGTAACACCCAACTTAAGAGAAGGAGTTTCACATCAGCAAAATACAAGAGGGATACTGGGTATATAAGTAAGCAAGACTTACTCTAGTGACGCGTTTTAAAGCCGTGCAGATCTAGGCCCAGGGCGGACAATATCACTAGTGGAGTTGGAAAGTTACAGGGGTCTTTCGGGCCTAGATGGTTCGGGATGCTCGTCGCGGCCAGGGCTTCGGCTCGGGTCGTGACCTGGATGGTATCAGAGCCGCTTCTGTATCAGCCCTGAGAAGTTACAGGGGTCTCTCGGGCCTTGATGGTTAGGTACGCCCATCCCGACTAAGGCTTCAGCTCGGGTCATGACCTGAATGGTATCAAAGCCGCTCCTGTATCAGCCCTGGGAAGTTACAGGGTTCAGAATGTCCGTCGCGGCCAGGCTTCGGCTCGGGTCGTGACCTGAATGGTATCAGAGCCGCTCCTGTGTCAGCCCTGTTGATGTGGGCCAGAGTTCAAACGGCAAATCCCGATAAAACGGGGCAAATCTCAGTCCTAATGTCTAGGAAAATCTCATTCTGTGGGGGCAAACCTCAGTCCATAAGAGGGATGCTGGGGTCTCTCGGACCTTGGTGGTTCGGGATGCCCGTCGCGGCCCCGGGGCTTCGGCTCAGGTCGTGACATCATATTTTTTCCTTCAGCAATACAAACAAGCTTTTCAAAGACATTTTAAGGTAAAATTAAATAATTTCTACCTTCGCCACTGCTAACAAGATGACTCCAATTTTATTTGTGACAGTTTACTACCCAAGTGGTCACTCAACTCACCGCATTTTGGCCATCTCTCACTAGACAAGATCCCAAAGAAATGTGGAAGGAAGCTTGGAAGACTTATGGAACATGTCTAGTAATAACAAAGTTGAAAGGTCCAACACAATATTTCAATAGGGCTATAAGATTGTCAGATGAAATTGGAAATTTGTTAGAAAAACACTTAATACAATCAGATGGAATTGTCCCTTGTGACTCTGCTACGTACACCAATGTTGAAATCTTGAATTCACTCAAAACAGTTACAACAGTCAACAACCAAAACGAGAAGGAAGTGTCATTCACTTGCGCAGACATTAATGCAACTCATGCTTATTTGAATCAAGTTACATTTTGCTACAACAAAGATGCAAAGGATTTTGAAGATTGTCCAACTAGCAACCGTTGTCTCGTTGAAAATATTATTGTTCCTCGTCCTTCACCTCCAACTACTCGACCTTCATCTCTACAGGTACATGCTCTCTTCGAATTTTCAGTTGAGCATACTGAAATTACCCCTAGACTTTTTAAAGTGGATTTAATTCCTTCCGAAACTCTATATATACCCAGTTTCGATGGCTGGCAGTGTAATACACGCGCCAATCTCGTTTTTACACGTGTATTAGCGCATGAAATACACGTGCCAATCTCATATTTACAAGCGTCCAAGTGGGTAGATATATATGTCATTAAAATACGAAAAAAAAGTCTAGGGGTAATAGGACCCCCTCAAAGTTCAGTATGCTCAACTGAAAATTCGATCAAAGTTCAGGTATTTTTGTGAGTATTATCCCTATAGTGTATTGGCGCATGAAATACACGCGCCAACCTCATATTTACACGCGTCCAAGTGGGTAGATATATGCCATTAAAATACGAAAAAAAAGTCGAGGGGTAATAGGACCCCCGCAAAGTTCAGTATGCTCAACTGAAAATCCGATCAAAGTTCAGATATTTTTGTGAGTATTATCCTATAGTCTATGAGAAATTGTAGCTATCACATTTGCTGCTATCAGTGCATATAATTTAGATTAATATCTTTGTGAATCTCTTTTATTAAATTGTTTTACCTTTTTTTGTTTTTGTTTTTTGCAGACTCTTCAAACTGGAGAAAAGCTTCAACAAATAATTTAATATCTATGTTAGGCTTTGTAAGAAAGTTTACTAAGTATGTGTGTGTGTTGAATAATGAAGCAGTGATCATATTTCTATTTTAATAATGAAGCAAATGCAGTGATCATATTTCTATTTTAATAATGAAGCAAATGCAGTGATCATATTTCTATTTTATTAATTGTGTCTCAAGATTTCTCTTTCTCTTTTTCTCTCTATATAAGGTAAAAGAAAATAAAAAAAATAAAAATTATTGAACCTTCAGAGCCGCAGAGTATCATGTTTATATCAAATTAATAAATTTATAATATTTACTTTTTACAACAACAACATACCCCGTGTATTCCTATATAGTGGGGTTTGGGGAGAGTAGAGTGTACGCAGATCATACCACTACCTTCGAAGAAGTAGAGAGGTTGTTTCTGATAGACCCCTGACCGGCTTAGAACCGACAACAGTATAGCAAATCACAAAACATCATAGTTTTATACCACAGTTTGTATCTCTACAGGATTTAACCCAAACTTAACTAAATACAATGAGACGGTTGTTCAACAATCTCCCTAGACATTTTGAAATTAGTTATTCCACTATTATAAATTCTAATTCCTAATGTTCAACAATCTCTCTAGACGGTTGAAACCCACTTCAAGTTTCGCCACTTGAAAGTCAGATTACAAAACTCTAGCAACCCTCGGAACTTACTCTAATTCCTAGAAAAACTAAGACTAAACTCCTAAACCAGTTTATAACACTGACATTAAGAAATCATGAAAATTTCAACTCAATAATCTTTCAAATACATATTAATTAGAATAGAAAACTGTTAGACACATGAATGAAATAGCTTCAGTATAAGTGCATTAATTTATAACACACACGGATGAGTTTTTTTTTTTTTTTTTGAAGTATGAGTGCATTAATTTTATTTTAAAAGACCTTGAGTATTTATAACTCTGAGCAAGAAGGCTTCTAACTCCACAAGGACTTTCATGCTTCTTGGACTCTGTTTTTGAGTGTTGTAGTCAAACACTAACTCTTCTTTTTATAGCAAATGATCTTATCTGAAGTAACAAACTTATATTCTTTTATTTTTGCACATGTGACTTTAACCACAAAAAGTACTCTTGCAAGTTCAACTCTTTTGAATCAGTTTTTCATGAACCAGCTATGTTTACTTGTTCCATATCCTCTTGTCAATCATCAAAACTTCACAAGTCCTAACAACCATCAAACTCAAGGTTGGGAGCCTCTATCCCACGGGGGCTCATAGTTTTCTTTTCTTAAATTATTTTCTACTTTGCTCAGTCGGCTTATGACACTTATTGAGCATAAGTGGACGACATTCATCCCTATTGTGCCCCTTCGATGCTTGTCACACCCCTTTTACGTACTCCAAAAGATTATATTTTATGGCTTCGAAAGGGTTTTATTATTAAAGTGACAAAATGAAGATTTGTTTCGGAAAGGACTTTTTATATTCAAAACTCAGAGTTGCCACTTGGCATAAATCGGGTGTGACAAGTCACCCTTGAATATCTTTTTTCAAAACAGATTTGACTCTTTAAAACTGATCCGCGAACAGAGATTCCGGCTAAGGAATTCTTTTGATCGAGGGGAAGGTGTTAGGCACCCCTCGATCCCGTGGTTGGACCACGATCGCTTGGTAGAGCGTATCGGCTAACTTTGACACCACGAGGGTATAAACCACACAAAACATGCAAAACAATCAATCAAGCAAACAAGATAAAACAATCCAAAATTTAGTGTTCAGTCAAATTATACAGTCCAAAAATAAAAAAAAATGCGTAAAAATAAATCCTACTCTAAATTAATTCTAGACTAATGCTCTACCCGACGCCTCGGGCCTTCATCACGAACGTCCTCCGGGTACAAGATACCTCGGGGCATTCCCCGGTGAATAAATATATACAGATACTTCGGGGCATTCCCCGGCCAAATTATACAATTAATTCAAGTGATACATACTTGAAAGAGGAATTATTGTTTGTCAATTGTCTATTTTGGATAAATAATTGGTAATAGTTCAGGTAAGAAAGTCATATTTCGGACAAAATAATTTAGGCATAAATTTAATAGAATAAAATAATTATGTGGTAAAAGAAAAAGAAATATTTATGTCCAACAGTGATGATACATATATATATATATTGGTGGTGATGATGGTCGGTAATGGGCTGGTTAGTGTTAGTGGCTGATAATGATGGGGAAGTATGCCAAAAAGGTTCTTTTGAAAACTATTTAGCAATTTAGACAAAAGTTCTTAAAAAATTGTCATATATCCTATTTAATCCACATCATCACAAATTTTTCTAACTCGACAAATTCACCCACAAGTTTTGTAATACTACACTTTAACCCAATATTTTCAACTTAACAAATTCATCCACAAGTTTATAATAATACACTTCAACCCACTCCATCATCCACTATTATATGATACAAAAATATCTAAGTTTCCAAAAATATTAAAAAAAATAAATCCAAAAGCTAAAAATAGAAGGTGTTTTTTTCCCTCCAAAAAATCTCTGATTCCGGCATCTTTTCCGGCGTTATTTTTCGGCGATCAGCTCTAAATCAGTCCACAAATATCATAAGCTTGTCCATTGCATCCATTGTTACCCCATTTGTTTGTTATCTTCTCAAACACACTTTTCACCATTGTTAAAAAACTTTAAATCACTCACATCACTCAAAAACTCTTTAGAAAGTACATTAGGTAGCTCAGGCGACTCCAAGTTCATTTACCTATTCCATAAACCCAATGATCATTGGTTAGAAGCAATATTTGCAATTTTAAGTTTTTTACGGATATCTGCACAGTCATCGACCAGTCGTCCTCAGTCATCAATCGTGCATACATCCCGACATAGACCCTCAGTATAATCTACTGTCGATCAAAGCTTAATTCTAAGATGTCTATTGTAGAGTTTATTTTGATTTCTGATGATTTCATAGGAGAATGGGTAGATACTCCCAAATGTTGAAAATAGAGATCTTTTACCAAGGTGACACTGTCCATTGCTGTTCGCCGCAACAGTTCATACGACGAATTAATTGCAAGTGTAATGCAGAGCAGAGATCTAGATTGCGCGCCAAGCAATGTGGTGATTAGTTATCTAATGCATTTGAAGGAAAAGGTGAATCCTACGATCATAAATAATGATGCACATGCGTTGATGTACATGAAGGATGTTGATGCAGATGGTTTTAGGCTTATTTT
The DNA here is from genome assembly GCA_030864215.1 of Capsicum pubescens. Lineage (NCBI taxonomy): Eukaryota > Viridiplantae > Streptophyta > Magnoliopsida > Solanales > Solanaceae > Capsicum > Capsicum pubescens. The sequence goes on along the minus strand of CM061549.1, from coordinate 32,823,898 downwards.
AAGGATAAATGTAGTTGAGAGGTCCTTTGAAGGACCGATGAATTCACCACCTCGGCGCCCGACAGTGGACGACGATTTGAATGATTACGAGAACAATGACGATCTTCCAATTAATAAGGAAGATGATTCTATGTATATGGAAGACGTTTCATCGGACTCGCAAGATGCGCAGAAGACTGTGGAACGGGATCCCAACGAGGACATTCCTTCGCCGACGGAATCAATTTCTATTATCATCAAACATTCATCGACAAGAAAGAGCTCAAAATACTACTAGATGGAGCAGTGACGAGGCAGTCTTTTGATTATCGTACGTAGAAGAACTGCACCAAATTGTTGAAGGAAAAATGCGTATCTCCTGGTTGTGGCTAGTTATTGCAGGCAAAAAGTACGAAACCTCAGATAGATTTCAAATATACAAGTATGTCGGGTTGCACACATGCGGTGTTGAACACGCCACGAACAGGCATAAGAAAATCTCATCCGAGATGATTGTTTTACTATGCGTAATCATTTTCGTGATGGTAAGGGTCCAAGCATAAGAGAAATTTAGAGGATCGTGTTTAGGGAGATGCTTGTTCAATGAATACAAGTGTAGAATATCTTGATTAAACTCACGAAGAGTCAAAATTATGTGATAATAAATCCAGATCACATCTATATTCTATCGTAGATAAGAAAATTGATCTATGCTACACCAGATAATATTTTATGAACTATCATCGATCTTAGACACTGTCATTCCTCGACCAGATATATAGGGCAATTGTATATAATATGAATCGATGAATCATCAGTAACTTGTGGTTTGAAAGAAAATAATTAAATTAAGAAAGTTTAAACACATAATCACATGATTTGAGGGAGGTAAAAGAAAATAATTAAATTAGAAAAAGTTTAAACACATAATCACTTGAACTGTTGGTTAAACAAACAATCTTGAACTGTTGGTGACACTTAATAGACTTTCATCGATGCTGACCCATATCAATCCCATGTAAAAAATATACTTGTGCTTTGAGGGTCCATCGATTCATTTGGTCTATCGTAGATCTACACTGTAGGTCGTGCATCAATTACTCTCTTGATCATTCGTAGATGACATGAATTTATGTACATGGTTATAGACCCTCACTTGAATGTTGTTTAAAAATGAATAATTAAATAAAAAAATAAATAAATTATGGGTTTCTACACATATAGAGGAGCTTAAACAAGTCACATGATCTTGTTAGAGCTTATAGAAATTGGGGGTGGTGATTGAAGGATTATGTGGATGGATAGTGATTGAACAATCAACATCCTCAAAATAATATTTGTCAAAGCACAAGTATGTTTTGAGAATACTTGACGTTATCTTGTTAGCAATGGCGCTGGAAGAAATCTTGTTTTGTGTTTTTTTTTTTGGTAAAGATGGTTTAGAGACCCCTTTAATAAATTTGCAGACATTAAGGGTATAATTGAAAAAAAAAATATCTTGTTTTGATAAGTAAAAAAGGACAAAGTATAATGGGACATCAAATTAGAAAATTTGAGACAGATAATAAGACGGAGGGAGTATATCTTAAAGTTGTGCAGCATCTTGTTAGGCGTCAGGTGGAGGATAGGCTTTACGTTGACGATTTATTTTATCTTTATATTATTGAAATCCAAATTGGTATTAATTTGAGTCCTCGATTACTTTGAAACATAAGTTGTTTAATTATGTATATAATTATTATACTATAATATATCAAAGGTTCGAGGGAAAGGCTTTTACAATTTGACATATTATCTTATTGATTGAGGTTAAGACAGGAGATTCAAATTTCATTACATTAAAAAGGGTAAGATGTTGGGTTCAAGTCTAATCTATTTGTGCTTAATACACCTTTATATGGATAAGACGTTGAGTTTGAATCTCAAAGCACTATATGGATGATATAATAATGGCTAAGGCAAAATAATGTGTATTTTATGAAAAGTCATGAACCATATCTCATTGAATATGCTCCATTCCATGAAGTGAGTGTGGTAGCAATGCTTAATATATCTGAAAGAAGACAAGTGATTGAGTGTATGAATGAGCGTGAAGTGACAATACAGTAATAATCATCAACAGTGATAATATTTTCACACACTTATTATGACTATAATATAATTTAGAGAAAAACTCTCTATACTATATGTATGCCTCGATTTGTTCCTAAAGTAGAAATATCACGAAAGAGGTTATAAGCTATCAAAATTTGATAGACTCAGGGCATGATTATATTTCATTCCTAGGGAATGAGAATTTTGATTGTTTCAATACAAATGCGCACTTGATTGTGATAGCAGTATCATAACTCCCCTCCGAATGAGGCAAAATAACCGAGAAGAGTTATTTTGAAATCTACTTTTGAAGTAGTAAATTCGAAAAAAATTTCATGTAATAGTAGATCTGAAATTTACTAAAGAAAAAAGGCACATGTCATGGTAAACTTAAAGTTTACTAGTATAAAAGTTCATAAATTAACATGAACGATTGCTACATTACGAAAAATGCGCATATTGAGTATTGACACATATTGAAGAAATAGAAGATTTTTCAAGAATTGGTTGTGTTGCTTGTTCTCATGATAAGTTGGTTCGACCAACTAATGTTGGGATTTGATTCCTCAAAATTTAAAAAATATAAAAGGTGAATATGGGTCCATTCACCAGTCATGTGATCTATTAAGATACATCGATATACGATTATTACTTGTATGTTTATTCTCACCTGCAGTTTGACATTCATAAAGTTTCCTGCTCAATAAAATTGAGTTAAAAGCATAATTTTTAGATTTTACAATCAAGAAAATTTATCTTGATGATGATGGTTGGCATTGAATGCCTTCAATAAACAGCTAAACCATTGCTAATGAGAACAAAACTTAATATGTTGGTTTGAAATATGAAATATTGCATACAATAGCATATGCATGCATTAGACCAATAAATTATGATTATTTCTTCCCTCTTAATTGATTCAAGGTCAGGAACCAACTATTCCATCCAATAGTTTTTCTCACGACCTAGATTAATAGATCGTGCGGGCACCTATGCTATTCTAAGTAGTTAGGAGAACCCTTATTACCCAACTAAAATATGTGGAAAACTTCTATTTTTTAGGGAATACATGATTAAATATAATAAAGTAAATTAAATACTAATAGATAAACTTTTTAAAAACTTCTTACAAATGTCCTTCACTATCCCAAGACTTGGCCATACATGTACAAGAGCTACCTATTACAACATAGACTGATAATAAAATAAATAATGCAAGGACTCTAACATCTGTCACGAAGAAAGTGCAAAAGTTAGTGCTAAATATCGTCATCCATCTAGTAACTGCAAACTAACTTGTATTCAGTCTACATACCAATAAGGAATGTAGAAGAGTAGGGTTAGTATAACCACACGTACTGGTAGGCATCATCGGCCGACCGTGTTAGTTCATATAATCATAAAATAGAATTAATGAAAATAAATCATGACATCTTGAATCAAATATAATTCAACTAAGGTTGTAATAACATTGTTACTTTACCTATATAACTTACATCATCCAACTACTCTTCCAACTCCATCAATATTATATTCACTACTAACATACTCTAGCCTCATTAATTCATACAATCAACCACAATCCAACACTGATTCATCACTATTCATCTTTATTCACCTTATCTTTTTCATTACTCATATTCACATGAACAAATCCGTAATCATAAACAACCCACACTAAACTCTCGGGCTATCAACCAAATGCTCTCTTATAATATTAAAGAATGATAACTAGCTATTCTGGTAAGCTACGATTAAAACACGTATAAATGAAGCAAGTCAACCAACATATAAGTAAGTACAAAGTTTCACTTTTTCAAATACATATCACACAATTAAATACCCAATGAGTCAACAATACAACAATAACAGAACAAACTATGATCACAAACAAGCCATATAACCATCAAGAGTATCAAACGTATTGTAAACATCCACAGACTCAACACAAATATGTACACACATGCTATGGGGCTTATTTTTGCCCAAATAGTCATGACCTGCAGGGAATAATCTATGTTTATGTACTGTACCGGCATGGTACCCGATCCACCATATACATATTCGTACCGGCGTGTTACCCGATTCATCATATAAATATTCATACTGGCGTGGTACATGATCCAACATATACATATTCGTACCAGCGTGGTACCCAATCCAACATACACATATCCATACCGGCGTGGTACCCGATCCAACATATACATATCCGTATCGATGTGGTACCTGATCCAACATATACATATCCGTACTGGTGTGGTACCCGATCCAACATATACATATTCGTATCGATGTGTACCTGATCCAACATATACATATCCATACTAGCATGGTACCCGATCCACCATAAACAAGTAATATCAATATCAAATTTACACTACCTCACAACATACAGTATATACGATGTACCAAGTTTATAAGTACACTTAAAGTCATAAGACAATTCCATCAGGTAAATTTTCAATAATTATTTATACACTCATCAACAATCCAAACATCAACAAGCCATTCATGGCATAAATACAAGGAGTTATCATTATCAAACAAGCCTCTCATAGGCACATTTCAATAAATCATCACTATCACCAATTTAGCCTCTCATGGGCATCCAATAGATAAAGTGCTTTTATCAATACCAAAATAAGAATATTATAAAATAAAGGTACCGCATCAGCATAAAAGGGTGACGAAAATACACTTAAATTGAGTTCAAGAGGTAATAGGACCCCCTGTGAAGTTGGTGTGTGTCGTAGCAATTTTGACCATAACTCGAGGGAGTACTGGATGTTTATCTCTATTTAAAATGGACAAAGCACCCTCATAAGTGGGACTTTAAATTAAAAGGGACAAACAAGTTTCTCAATTAAGTGAAAGTCCTTCAAGTTTTAAAAATTAGGTGAAAGGGACAAAAAAAATTCAGTTTTTTTTTTAAAAATATTTTCGTTCCAACAACTTTGCGCAGTTGTCGAGCAACTTTGATAGTTGTTCGACAACTTTGCGAAGCTGTTCAACAATTATCAAAATTGTTCAACAACTATGCGAAGTTGTTCGACAACTGTGCAAAATTATTCGACAACTTTGCGAAGTTATTGAGACAACTAATGCAGTTGTCGAACAACTGTCCCAGTTGTTCAAGAGACTTTATTTTTTTAACTTAATAAAATTTTGGGATCTACTTATTCTTTTTTTTTAATTAAAGACTTGAGAGGGTCTATCGACTCAATTTTTCTCCTCATAATCCATCTTTAAATTCTCATGTGTTTAAGTTTTTTCTCATAGCCCATCTGAAAAAGAACATATGAAAATGAAGAACCTCTCTCTCTTACTTGTCACTCTCACATTACTTTTCATTTCTGTTTGTTCACAAGTACAACAAACACAATTTGTCTATAGATGGCCAGAAACTTATTGCAAAAAAGATACTCCAAAAGTGGCATGTAATAAAATTCCTCTACAATTTACCTTAGTTAGATTTTGGGGAATAAATTCCAATGGAGGAATTGTCAATGCTGGTCTACAAGGTTGCCCAATTCCAGGAGCACAAGATTGGGACAAACTGGTATGTTTTTTTCTTTTTTCTTTTTTTGTATTAACAACAATTCTAGATATACTAAAATTAATTATCCATCAGTTTATTATTCATTGACCAATGTGAAAAGCAAAAATATTCGAGATAAGCAACTGGTACCCTCTCAAACTATGATTAAAGTTGTTACGGCACATTCCAACTTCACAGGGGTCCTATTACCTCCTGACGTAACACATTTATTATATAAAATGAGGCCAACATCAAAGATAACACGTCAGCTAAAAAGTATGATATATAAAAGGTTCCATGTCAGTTAAGAAAATTGAAAAAAAAAGGTTAGAATTTAGTTCAGGAGATAATGAAACCTCTGTGAAGTTGGAGTATATAGTTGAAAATTTGGTCATAATTCCGAGGGTTAGTAGATGCTTTACTCAAAATATTCTGATAAAGATGTTCTCTTCTTTCATACAAGCTCTAGAATGAAGTCCCAAATTTTACATTAATGTAAGAAATTTGATTCACATATCCCACTAGAGAGAGGTTTTACTGTATACTTTCTTCATTTCATATTAGCTGACCTGTATAAATTTGACACATTCATTAAAAAATCAGTAAATAGAGATACATTTTATATGTTTACCCTTCTATGTCATTGTACAAACTTCAACGTAACACCCCAACTTATGATAAAAAGTTCCACATCGACAAAACACAGGAGGGATGCTGGGTATATATGTAAGCAAGTCCTACTTATAGTGATGCATTTTAAAGCCATGCGATCCCAGGCCTAGAGTGGACAAAATTACTAGTAGGTTGGGCTCAAGGGTCTCTCGGGCCTTCGTGGTTCGGGTTGCTCGTCGCGGCCTCTCTGTCCTGAGTCTTTTATTTCCAACTAGCGAGGAAAGCAAGACCTACTCCCTAGTGACGCTTTTCAAAGACGTGCGGGTCTAGGCTCAGAGCGGACAATATCACTAGTAGGTTGGGCTAAGGAGGTCTCTCGGGCCTTCACTAGTGGGTTGGTCTAAGGGGATTTCTCGTGCCTTCGTGAAAGGGGATGACCGACAAGTAGTTCTAGGAATACCTTTAAACATATGATTATAAATTTCTTGTATATAACGAATAAAGGCATCAGAAGAAGGAAAATTAAAAGGCAAACAACCCACAACTACCATTTTAGCTATTTCTTCCCGGTCCCTCAATTTATTATACTTCTTCGCTATGTGACCGGTTGCTGGGTCCATTCTAGTTTGCGTTGGCCCACCAACATCTCCACCACCTTTTGCAATATTTAACTCTCTTTTGTGATTTTTCGCTACATGTCTCATTAACGTACCCATACCCCCTTGCTTGCCTCCACTTCTATACTTATATATTTGTTGACAAATATTGCATTGCACCTCAATATCTGATATACGTTCAAAAAATTGTCTTGCAATACTAGTTCTTTTACGAGGTGTTAGGGCACTGGGAGGACGGGAAGGGAGATTAACTGATTCAGATCTAACGTTATCATCTCCTACTGCGGGTGTCTCAGCAATATTTTCATTATCTTCGTCTAAATTAACCGCATCTACTTCATTTTCTTCTTCTATACCGTAATTTTTCTGAGCTTCTACATAATCAATATCGTGAGCACCTACACCTATTTCTTCCTCAAAAGGTGTACCAAGCGGTACCGGAGGTGAAGGCACACAGGTATATCTACTACATGAAGTACCTCTACCGCTAGTAATTTGCTTTTTACTACCACTACCGCTTCCGGGACAAAATTTTTTAACACCTTTAGTAGCGAGGTTTCTTAATTTATCCATAATATAAATTAAATTAAACTAAAAATATTCAAAATACACAAATATAATAAAATTAAATATTAAATAATTAATACAATAAATAAAAATTAAACGTAAGAGATGGAATGACAATACCAAATTTTGAAAGTATCCGAAGATTGCGACTTTAGAAACTTCCGCTCGTACTTTGTAAACGAAAAATTAAAAAATTAAAGTGAACACTTTAAGAAATTAAATATATTGAATATTTGAGAATTGAGAATTGAGATTTGAGAGAGAATGAGATTTGAGAGAGTGAAAAATTGTGTGAAAAATGATTTGAAGTTGTAGGGTATTTATAGATTTTTTTTTGGGATTAAAAAGTATTTTTTAAAGTTTTTTTTTAATAAATGGGCCCAAACTAGCCGTTTGGATCCAAAAACGGCTATATAGCCGTTGGGCCCAAAAGCCAAAATCTCATTTTTTTTTAAAAAAAGTTATCCGGGCCGGGCTGGTTAACCGGCGGGCCTGGACCGGGCTTGGTCCGAACCGGGTTAGCCGGGTCCATTTTAAAAAAATAACCGGCCCGGGATCCGGAACCCTAAAGCCCTAGGGCTTACCGTGCCGGGTCAAACCATGCCGGGTTAGTTACGAGAGCCGGGTCGGGCCGGGTCGGGTCGGGTCGGTCCGACCCACTTTACACCCATACAGGCCAGAACCAAAAAGAAGTGTCATTTACTTGTAAAAACATTAATGCAACTCATGCTTATTTGAATCAAGTTTCATTTTGCTACACAAATGATGCAAAAAATTATAAAGATTGTCCAGCTTCTGTCATTAGCCAACGTTGTAATGTTCCAAACATTATTGTTCCTCGTCCTTCACCTCCAACTGCTCGAGCTTCATCTCTACAGGTACGTGTTCTGTTCGAGTTTAAGTTATATTCATTGATAATATAAACACTAACTACTAGTCTATGAAAAATCGTAACATAATCGTAACTTCTGTCACCAAAGTAATATGTTTTTTTTTGAAACTTTACCAAACTAGTATAAACGTTGTTCCCAGTAACGTATTATGTTTTTAAAAAGTTGACGGAGCCAAAAAGAGCTGTAGATGACGTTAAAATATCTAGGAGTCGTTATTGGAGGTAACGTTTTTGACATAAAATGTTATTGTGAGTAACGAGACTCTGCAACTCAGTCACAAAATCTTTGTACAAAATCTGACATTAAATTCGTTATTGTCAATTACTTTTTAGCTTTAAAATGTTACTCCGAGTAACGATACTATCAAATCAACTCAAAACCGTTTGGTAGTATCGTTACTTGGAGTAACGTTTTAAATCTAAAACGTAATTGCCAGTAAAGAATTTAACGTCAGATTTGTACAAAGATTCAGATGTGGCAGTAGAGTTGCAGAGTCTCGTTACTCATAGTACCGTTTTATGTCAGAATCGTTACTGACAGTAACGGTTTATGTCAAAAATGTTACTGACAGTAACGGTTTATGCCAAAAACGTTACTGACAGTAACGATTCATATTTTAACGTCATCCACACATCTTTTTGGTTCGTTAACTTTTTTTAAAGCATAATACGTTAATGGAACAACGTTTATACTAGTTTGGTAAAATTTTGAAAAAACATATGACTTAGATGAATTGATTTAAAACATGACTTATTTTGGTCCAGAGTTCCTATTAATGTTTGTAACTTAAATTAATCTATTTTATTAAATTGTTTTACAAATAATGTTTTTTTTTTCAGGATCTTCAAACTGGAGAAAAGGTTGGACCAAATGTCTTATGGGAGACCCTAGGTCAACTATTTTAATATAATATTTATGTGAAGCTTTATAAGAAAGTTTACTAAGTAATAATAGAAAGATGAATAATAATGTTTCAATTGTGACTGTGTTATGTACTAAATAATGAAGCAAATAAAGTGATCATCTTTCTATTTTATTTATTTATTTATTGTGGCTCAAGATTTCTCTTTTTCTCTGGTAAAATAGAATTAATGAACCTTTTGAGTCTTAAAAAATCATGTTTATATCAAATTAATGAATTTATAATATTGACTTTTTACATGCACTTTTCTTCATTAATTAATGATAATTGATAATACATACTTCCTCCTTAATTTATTACCTAATTTTTTGGTCAAATGTCTGGTCTTGTTTACATTCTTCCTACTTCACACACTGAAAATGGATGCTAAAAAAAGAACTCTCTCCTTGGATCAAAGATTTAGGATTTTTGGGTGCTCGAAAGGTTCAAACACACATATTGATACCTAAAATTGTAGGGTTTCGCTTGAAAATCGAAACAGTACTCAACTATCTTCTTAGTTTTAAGGGTGCCTTTTTACATCATATACCAATTTTTACAAATTTTCTATATAATTATGTCTAAATTATGTCGGGTTTAATATGTGCTGGAGCACCAAAATATTTGTACCTAGGTCCGCCCTTAAATCACCTATACGTTCTTCCATTATCTACACATTTCTACTCTCCGTATATAAATCCTCAATAATCCACTTCCCGTCTTTACTATTTGGCTTCCTATTCAGTTCAATCTCAAAAGATAGCTCATGAGGAGAGGATTATTCAAATTCACATAAGCACATCACCAGTCACCCCCCTTCACGCCCAGGGCCCGATTGGCGCATGAACTGTGAGCTCAAATAGGGTTGGACTTGGCTCTGATACCATGTAAAAAATGAATATTGAATCTATCTCTACCCCAACAACTAGCTCATAAGGGGAAGACTGTCCAAATTTATATAACCAAACTACCAGTCTATTCCTGTATTTTGTAGCTATTCATTCCCAACGTACCCTGACACAAATTTCTCCTTTATTTTGCACAATCTTTTTCAGTACCAACAATTATCTTGGTTTAATTTAAACTAATGAATTCATAAAATTGAATATTAATATGCACTTGTATTCATTTAATTATTTCCACCTTAGTGTAAATGATTTGATGCAAATATCAAATTTGAGTAAGTTTTTACTATAAAAGCGAAAATTTGTTTTACTATTACTTTACACAACTCTCATTATGGGGTGGTGGGGCCGGGGGTGGTCCTAGGAATTAAATAGGTTTAAATTTTTTATGAGCTTGATTTAGTATAAAATTATGATTTATATTTCATTGATGCTCTAAAAGTATTTAAGGAATTAAATAACTCATCGGATAATTAAAAGTAATCTATTTCTTCCCAGCTGACTTCTATGTCCTTCAATTTTGAACATATAGACACATATGCGTACGTAATATCTTACGTGACAATTCACATCCTACATGACGTTCATATATTTCATATTGAAATTATATTCTTGAAAAGGATAAATCAAGACCTTTTCCTAATTAATGATGAGAATAAAGACTACACCAAATGTTTATTGTAGGTAGAAAGTGGTAATTCTTGTAATATACATATTTATTCTGATTTAAAGGATCGCATATAGTCAATACAAAATATCATATATGAAATACATTTCACATGTTACAATAACACGTATAAATAAACAAGAGAATAGAATAAAAACTTTTACTCAAGGTGCACATTATTACTTTTACAACATGATTTTCCATTCTCTCCCTTTATTTATTTATTTATTTATTTATTTATTTATTTTATTTATTCTAAGCCAAAGATAATCTCAGCTATAGAATGATTATTTAATAACATGATCATTCAAACATAGGATATGTCCCATCTGTTACTTCCTGCAATATCCTACAAAAAAAATGTATACAAAAGTTAAAATCAGTGATAGTAAAAAATAGACACAATCAATATATATAATTAAATTCCAAATGAAATTTCTAAATTTAGTGTAACTCTTTAATTATTTCAATCTCCTAAATGAAATTTCAAAGGTTGTTTCAATATATCATGCACGTATTTAGTTTTAGATCACAAAATTCAAAAATTTCAAACTAAAACATAGAGTGAAATGACGGTGGTATAAGTGTTGACATTAATGACATATCTAAAACCACAAGTTTTCAGAAGTTTTATAGCCTACACGAAATTTACGACATATATAACTATTAAAAAACACTAAGGGGTCGTTTGGTTGGGAAATTGTTATCCAGAGATAACTAATTCCGGGATTACTTATCCCTTGGATTACTTATACCTCACACTAAACGTCCCCTAAGGGGTCGTTTGGTGTAAGGTATAAGGGATAAGTAATCCCAGGTAATTCTGGGATAACTAATCTCGGTATAACAATTTCTCAACTAAACGACCCCTAATTTCCTGTGAAATTTTAGCCAAAATAAATATCGAATGCGAGTAAATTTTTAGAGAACTAAATTCTTACTTTTGAGGTTTTCGAAGAGGCAGCCTAATCTTAGCTCCAGTTACAGAACAAGTTTTTATTCCCTCATCAGGTTGTGGTAGACATGAAAGAAAGCTAGTGCCAAAAAAATCAGTGCACAGTGTAACCTCCTTCAAGTAAACAAAGCCACCCTGTATTTTTGGATCAAAACAAGTGAGGTAAACATTAAATGGAACATTATTATCAAACACTTTTTGGATGGCCATAACAATATCATTCTTCGAATAACCCGAGGTATCACTTGCAATAATCCCACTTGTTTTCAAGTATTCGAACAAGTTTCCCTGTTTGAACATTTTGTTGATCTCTATTGCTGTGTCAAAGTATTTTTCTGCTTCTTTCTCTATGCATCCATGCAGCTACCATTGCTCAATCCACGGGTCACGTTCTTGGGAGTTTTGTTTAAGTGGTTGCCAAAATGTCTTGAGTTGGTTTGTTCTAGTCCCTGTAAACTGCAAAAATATTTACATAATCAAATCATTTGTAATAATAAGCATCGAACGATGATCTAATATTAATGGTAACTGTTGGCCTACTATACTATCACAAGTTGAAATTGTATTGTACGTGTTAATGTAGAAAGTGTCTTACATTATATTTCATCAATTTTAATTTATTTGTTCTGCATGACATGATAAGACCACAATAATAAATAATATTTTGGTATATTTGAATTTTGACATGCATATCTTTAGTTTAAGAATGTCTAAACTAAATGAGATCAAGAAAAAACAAGAAAAGTTTCTCCATGTTGTATGTGGGGGGTGATATGAGTACGACCACGAGGATGGACGAGAATGAGTGCATATTGAATCCGTTCAAGGAAGTGCACAAGTGAAGTGTAAAAGAGGGCCTAAATACACTAAAAACAGCCCCTAAGTTACACTTGATGGGCAACTCACCCTTGAGGGGTATTGTGGTCATTTTGTATTCTATTTTGTAATACACTATATATAGAACCTCTTAGGGTTTTTAGTCTTAGATTTTGATGAATATGAAAGTGTAACACTTAGAAACATTTCTCTTGAGAGAAAGGCCCTCCTTGGCCAAAATTGTAACTAGGTTTCAACTTGAGTGTGGAATCACTCGTGTTGGATTCAAGCTTGGAAACGTTGGATGCTTCAGAGATCGAGGTCCCTCTTGTGCCAACGTAAGAGATAGGTGAATTGTTGTGTGTAGTGTTAAGGGTCCAAGAGTGGAATAAGCTCTTGGGTTCTTAAGATTATGCCTTCATGTAGTCTATCTATCTATCCCTGGTCTAGTGCAATCTTTGTTGTTGTAACCGTTGTTTATTGTTAGTGTAATCCTCTTTTTCTTCACGTGTTGATGCTATTTTGGGTGTTATATACATCATTAAATCCTGTATTCTCCTTGTTGGTAGCGAATCCGAGAGTGGTCTCCAAAAGGTCCTCGGATCCTTAAGATTAGTGGACTGATTTGGATTGTGTTTTGATACTTCCTTGTTTTATTGTATCATTTGATATCAGAGCATGACTTGATCTTATTCCTACAAGATCAAACCTTGGGCTAACTCACTTGAGAAAAAAATTGAAATCTGAAAATTCCAGAAAAAAAGAAGCAAATCTGTCCATTTTGTGTTCTTGGCCGAAATTGTGTTATTGTTGTGTCTTGGCCAAGAGTTTTACTTGTTTTGTTGTTTATAGTGTTAGTTTTCTTCATCTCTAACCCTCTTGAGTCTAAATCTAAGTTTGAGCTTACATTATTGGTGTTGTTTTCGTGAACATAAGGCTTGGTCGAATTGTTGTTGAAAACATTATTGCGGTGAACTGTTTTGGCATTGTGGTCTTCATCTTGTTGTTGTTCTAAACTTGACCACATGATATTGTTGTTCATTGGTAGCCTAAGAACCATTTTATTGAAATTATAATTGTCTTGGCCAAGTGTTGAAGATATTGTATTGTGAAAATTGAAAGTTGGCCGTGTGAAAATTGTAGTGTTTTTGGAGATTGTTGTTGGTTGTTCTTAGTGATTGTTGATGTTGTTCTTGAAGTTCTTCACAACCTTCATAGCTTGTTAATATAAAGTGAACATTAGATCTATAAAGGTGAAGAAAAAAAGGGGTGAAACTTGTTAGTCTTGAAAGACTTACCATCACTCATCAAATAGTCAATCACATCTCAACCACTTTCCAACAACTTTCCATAAAACAACGGTCCATGTTATAAGGAGAAGTACAAGTAAGTCAAAGTCTTGAAAACTTGAATTTGAAAAGTCTCCAAAACTTGTTTGAATTTCCCTGCTTAAAATAAATTCCACCAATTCCTAAATTGTAAATTGACCAAGACTTGAAATTGGACAACAAAAATTGTTAGAAACTGCAATCAATTATGTGCTGCCATGTCATCATTGTTACTGTTCAGGCAATAATTTTAGATTTTCTTAGTTTCTTTTTATTGTTCCGTAGGTTTTTTTGATTGGTCCGAACGCTAATTGACAAGCTAGTAAACTCCTACTAGATTGTAAATTAGTTTTGTGTCTGTTTGTTCGTGTTAACGTTCTTTGTGTGCTTTTCTCTTTTGTGAATTCGTTGTATCTTGTTGGTTCAAGTCCGTAAATAATTTTTTTTTTGAGTCAACTCAAACGAAAATCTATTCCAGAAAATAGTAGACTCGACCCTCAATCACTCGCGAAGTACAAACTGACTTTCAACACTTGTGAAACCAAGTGTGAGGTAAAACCGAGAGTGAGAGTGTGGTGAGGCATTCTGAACTAACAATTTTATTTTGTTGTTTATTGTTGTCCTTTGCTTTAGGTACCATGGCTACCATGTCCTTTGCTCGTAGCATATCTTCAAGTGTTTGAATGGTGCGCTCTGCTTGTCCATCCGTCTGAGGGTGAAAAGTTGTACTCAGATTCACTTGTGTTCCCAAACTCCGTTGGAAAGACTTCCAAAAGTTTGCGGTAAATTGAGTTCCCCGATCCGATATAATAGAAGTTGGCACCCAATGTAATCGGATTATATCTTTAACATACAGCTTCGAATATTCTTCAACTGTGTAAGTGGTCTTAACAGGTCAGAAATGTCCGGATTTAGTAAGCCTATCCACAATCACCCATATAGAATCAAATTTTCGAGCTGTACGAGGCAAACCTGTAACAAAATCCATGTTGATCATGTCCCACTTACAAATTGGAAGATCTATGCATTGCATATAGCCTCCGGGATTTTGATGTTCCACTTTAACTCATTGGCAATTTGGACATTCAGCTACAAATTCTGCGATGTTCCTTTTCATGTCATTCCACCAATACATATCTTTCAAATCTTAATACATTTTGGTTGATCCTGGATGAATGGAATACCTTGAAAAATGTGCCTCTGTCATAATCTTCTTTCTTAGCCCGTCTACATCCGGCACACACAATCGGTTTTGGCACTGAAGTACTCCTTCTCGCGTAAGCTCAAATGCCTTGGTCGCACCACTCCGAACGTTCTCCTTAAGCTGTAATAAAATAGGATTTGCATCTTGCTTCTCTTTCACCTCAGCTACTAATGAGGATTCCGCGGCATTATGCACAATAAGCTCCTCGTTCGGAGTTTCGAGAAGACGAACTCCTAGACTAGCTAATTGATGAAGATATTTAATCATCCCTTGCCTTTCTATAGGTGTCATCATAGCCTTACGACTCAACGCATCAGCTACTATATTCACTTTCCCTGGGTGATACAAAATATCAACATCATAATCTTTTAATAGTTCCATCCACCTTCGCTGCCTCAGATTTAGATCCTTCTGACTGAAAATATATTGTAAGCTCTTGTGATCACTATATATATCAACATGAACCCCATATAAATAGTGGCGCCATATTTTTAAAGCAAAGATAACCGCTGCCAGCTCAAGATCATGTGTGGGGTAATTTTTCTCATGTGGCCTCAATTGCCTTGAGGCATATGCTATCACCTTACCATGCTGCATTAATACACATCCTAAACCAATTCTCGAAGAATCACAATACACTGTATACCCTTCTGTACCTTCTGGAAGTACCAACACAGGTGTAGAAGTCAACTTATTCTTCAATTCTTGGAAACTCTCCTCACACGCATCATTCCATTGAACTTGGATGCTTTATGCATTAGCTTGGTTAAGGGTGCTGAAATGGAAGAAAAGTCTTTAACAAACCTTCTATAATAACCGGCCAACCCGAGAAAACTACGAATCTCCGTAGGCGTTGTGGGCCTTGGCCAGTTCTTCACAACTTCTATCTTTTGAGCATCAATCTTTATCCCTTCACTAGATACAATATGACCCAAAAATGCCACCGACTTTAACCAAAACTCACATTTAGAGAACTTTGCATAAAGCTTACAATCACGAAGAGTCTGCAATGCCTGTCGTAAGTGATCGTCATGGTCCTCTTCTGATCTAGAATAAACTAGACTATCATCTATAAAAACTATCACAAATACATCCAGGAATGGATTAAACACCCTATTCATCAAATCCATAAAAGCTGCAGGTGCATTTGTTAGCCCAAATGACATAACTAGAAACTCATAATGACCATACCGTGTTCGGAAAGCTGTCTTGGGTATATCCTTCTCTTTGACCCTCACTTGGTGGTAACCTGACCTCAAATCAATCTTAGAAAAGCACTTGGCGCCATCAATTCTTGGGAGAGGATATTTATTCTTAATAGTCACCTTATTCAATTGCCGATAATCAATATACATCCTCAGCGAGCCATCCTTTTTGCGTACAAATAACGTTGGTGCTCCCCAAGGGGAAATACTAGGCCTAATGAACCCCTTTTCTAGCAAATCTTTCAATTGCTCTTTCAATTCTCGTAATTCTGCTGGGGCCATTCTATACGGAGGAATGGAGATTGGTTGGGTGCCTGGTATTACATCAATACCAAAATCTACTTCTCGTTCAGGAGGCAAACCTGGAAGATCTTCAGGAAATACATCAGAAAATTCATTTGCCACCGGAAACTTAATTACAAGTCAACTACACTTAAACTCTTGTGTACACTGTTCAAGCCTATTAGGTCACTTCCGGCAACTAATACTATTAATCCGGAAATCATCACATTCGGCTTCATGATCACCAATCGTTCAAACTTAAGGTCTCACACTTCACATAATTTACAACTCCATCTCATGCATAACTCCCACGTGAAGATTATAAAACAACACATCCATGAACACTAGCCCACTTAAACTTCATAACAATAATAATTGGTCCTAATCATATAGCCTATCTTATTCATAATCCATTAACACATCCTTCTTTCACCCGTCACTACTATCTATCCTTCATACACAACTTAACATAGTGCATAGCTCTCTACGTCTTAACTTAACTTTCTCTTGCAATCTGGAGAGCGCTTAGATTAACAACACTTACCCACCGAGTACTTCCATCACTAACCTATACTGTCTGTCATACAAATACCATCAACACCCGTTTTATACCTCGAACAATCTATATCACTTCCTATTAACCCAATTGCATGCAAAAAGGGATTTCACTATACTTATGCTCAACAAATCACACTTACCGTCCTTCTTACTACTACACCTCCACATCCCACATTTTCAGCCAGCACAAGGAACAAGATGAACTACAAGTTGCTAGTGGATCGAAATAGGCCTCATACGGATTTACTAGACTTTGGTTTTTCACAAACATAATGATAACAAGATTACATAATACAAGAGATAGAAACTTGACACACAATATTCAATGATCTAAGAATACACCTTACTCTGTCTTAATTAAATAACTCATAAGAATGAGGGCATAACTTTCAACTTAAGGAACTTAACACACTAGAGAGCTCCTCTCAAGCCCTTTGTGTAACTTTTGAAATTTCTTCTAGAAAATATAGAAGCATTACCTGGGGAAGAACTAGAGCTTACGAATCATGTTATCTCAAAAATAATACATAGAGGGAGAAGTATAGATTA
Organism: Capsicum pubescens; assembly: GCA_030864215.1. Classification (NCBI taxonomy): domain Eukaryota; kingdom Viridiplantae; phylum Streptophyta; class Magnoliopsida; order Solanales; family Solanaceae; genus Capsicum; species Capsicum pubescens. The sequence goes on along the minus strand of CM061549.1, from coordinate 32,806,225 downwards.
ATATTGTAGATTCTGAGGAGGAATCTGAAAGCACACCTAACCTAGGCTTAGTTCACGACTTTTATGAACACGAATAAAGTACTTCAATCTTTGGAACTCACAAGCACTGACAGGATACTTTCTAGATCTCTTACAATCCCATAACTATCTACGGAGAATTAAGATTAACTGTTTCTGATACCTTGAAAATGAGGCAGAGTTGGCCAGAATAGAGTAAGATGAGAATATCTATAAGCTTCTTGGAGAACCTTTTTATAGCACGATCTTAGACTTAAAAGAAGGGAAACATTTTCTAAATGCCCTGTAGCCTCTCGAAGAAAAGTACAAATGTCTCCATACCGTTACGCAAGAATCTATTAGACACGACTTCATAGACACCCTAGGTCACTTGAACTCTGTGCTCTGATACCAAGTTTGTAACGCCCCGAAATTGGGTCCCGAGACGTCACACGTTGCTTAGGGTCACAAGTGATCCCAAGCTAACCCTTCTATTGGTAGAACTCATAAGCAACTAAATAAAAATACAAATCCATACAAATCAGCAGAAATTAACTCTTTTCTGAATCTGATCGATACAAAAATGGAATTTTACAGGATTACAATTCTGCCTTTACAACCAAAATTGAAACAAAATACATCAACTTCTACTGACTGTCTATGAAGCCTCTACTAGTACTGACTGTAGGTAGCCGGGTTATGACTCCCGACTACCCCAACTCAATATGACTGAATAAAGAAAGTTTAACACTATAAACTCTGCATAACTAACTCAATCCCTTGAATCAAAAGGACTCATCACCTGCTGACTGGATACCATGAACAGACTAGATCCGAAGGTGCAACTATACCTTGTACCTACATTTTGAGAAAATATAGCCCACATACGAATATATGGGTCAGTACCATGGAAAGATACTGAGCATATGGGGGTGCAATGCATATATAAAATAATATCTAAATATCATCACAGTTTATAAAATTCTGCATGCGGATATAGATGACTCACTTAGCTCGAATTGAATCATCAAAATCATGGATGAATAATATATGTAAAGTAAAACAACTGAGTCATTACAATACGTTCTTAATTCACTTTCATCTCAATTTTAAATCATCAAAATAATCAAATCTCCTGTCAATTCTCATTAGAATATATTCCTTAAATATTTTAAGAATAATGACTTTCTCAAACTCAGCTTTTTAAGCAAATATATTTTCATCTCAGATAGAAGAGTACTAACACACACATTGGGAGATCCTATAACCGACATAAATCATGTGAGCTACATGGAGTCCAACGTACAACCCACGTTGGGGAGAGCCATCCTATCCTTGCCATCCGATTAGGACTTTCAGTATCAATTCAAAAACACTAGTGATCACTATATAAATCAGCCTCAGGCTCACATCCTATGGGGGCACGTAGTTCTAGGGAATTAAGGTCACTTTATACCTCCCACTCGGTGCTAAAGATTACTCCCAGACTTAGCTCAGAAATTTAGATCAGCCTCAGGCTCACATTAAAGAAAATCCATAATAAATACTTCAACAATTTTCAGCGGGAGCCAATTTGCTACCCCTTTATCATAATCAATAAAAATGTGGATTTCTTTCACAATCGAGTTCAAAATAACTCATTCACGACCAAAAGGTCAAATCATTCAAAACATCTCAAATATTCAACATCAACGTGCTTATAACACATTTTCTCAAGAACACAATTTCAAATGGGGTTCGCGACCCAAATATCAAAATCATGATAAATATCATTCAAGATTCATGCTTTATATCACCACACATGTTAATTTATCTTTCAAAATCATAAACATCAAGATTTCATTATAATCATCATAAGATATGGGTTCATGCTTCAAATTCATAAAAATCATGCCTTTGTAAAGAAAATTACTTTTGGGCACAAGAACGAAAGAGAGTTCTTGTTGAAAAACCCCACATACCTTGAATGATGAACTTTAGATCGATACTCGTTTTTGAGATGTTAATCGTGCCTTTCAATGATGGTTCTTGGAGTTCTTGAACTAGGAACTTGGGATCTTGAATAAATTTGCAGAATTAACGGTGAACTTTGGAGGTTCTTGAAGTTGGATGTAGGAGCTTAGGGTTTTCTTTTTGAGGGAATTTGATGAAATATAACATATAATGATTCTACTAGGCTTTAATATAGGGTTTGGACGGATTTTGGGTGAGGGGGAATGACCAAAACGCCCCTAAAACTTAAATAATTCTCGCATCTGTCCTTTGGTGGACTGTTTTGATAGTCTGAAGTAGATCAACCATAACATTTTACTCCGATATCCAAATTGAATGAAACCAATTTCATTAGAAATAGGACTCTCATATCTTTCCGTTGATATATAGTATCTCACCCAGATCATTGTGTACGAGGAGTTATGATCGTTTGATGTTGACCCAAAAATTTACTTTTGATAGGCTGAAGTAGATCCACCATAACTTTTTGATCCGATAGATTAATTGGATGAAACTAATTTCATCGGAAAGAGGACTCGCAGAGATTTCCGTTTATATATAGTAGATCACCCAGATCATTATGTACAAGTAGTTATGATCGTTTAAAGATGGAGCAAAAATACGCCAGGCCTCAGTACTTTTTTTCTGCACGTTTTACTGTTCACTACTATTCACAGTTCGATCGGAATGTTCATAACTCGTTGCTCGGGTGTCCGTTTTGGATGATACACATATTGTTGGAAATCTTATTCGATACTCTGCGCAGTGGTGGGTCATAATCTAAGACATTCCATATGAAAAATTTATAATTCATTCTAGAAGATAGAACCCAACACGTTTATGCACAAAATTTCAATGAAAAATTTCTCGGGGTATTACAAAGGTGAACGAGTGGGATGTAGATAATGTATGCAGGAGTTTAAGTCTATTTATTCATAATTAAGAATGATGTAGAGGTATACCCAAGGTGATATAATCTCTGCTCCCTAATATTATTAGAACTTCGTAGATAGAGCATTGAAGAAATGCTCCAATTGAGTATAAGCTTTCAGTATGAGTTAGTTTGTAAAGTCAACAATTCAGAATAGCAATCAGATAGACAAGTTCCTATTCTTTTCCATCTTTGCATCTAGTCATACTATCTAAAGTCTCATGAATATGGTTATTCCAAGAGGTAAAAAATGTTTGCATCCTGGTAATTTGCGAATTCAGCTTAGTTCATGCACCATGCATCAGTTTCAGATTCTAGATATTCAGTCATGATTCAGTCCGTAAGTGTCCCTTGCATCATCTCAATCTTTCCTAGGTATTTAAGCCAAGTCAATATCATTCGGGGGACGAACTATCCAAAGGGGGAGATGTTGTAATACACCTAAGTTTTCGTGTACTAAATCTCTCAACTTTTCTTTATGAAAAAAGATCCATCTTGAAGTAATACGTACTCATAAGTTGACTCTCGTTTTTAACTCCGCATTATAACCATTCTCATGCCATTACATGTATTCACGAAATCAATTCAGTCATAAATTATGTTTCATACTCAGTCATGTAATCATGTTTCCAGTCATGCATGTTCAGTATATAATCTCAGTTCTCCCAGTATTCTCAGCTATCTGGTCTCATTCGAGGATGAATGTTCCCAAGGAAGAGATAATGCAACACCTCGTGTTTTTGTACTAGAATTTGAACCGTCGTTCCTACGTCTATAAACTCTACTCCCATGATTTACAATCGAATACAAGTGTCATGATTATTATCCTAGTGAGAATAATTCTTAAAAGGTGAAAAATGTTCTTAGGAAGCACTTATACCAAAGTTGTGTTGAGGACACTTTCATTGATTGAGTTTTGTATTCGATCCTTCAAGGGTCAACTTTAAGCGAGTGTATCTCCGAGAGTATATCAACTCAGGTGTCCTACTATATATCAAATGAAAGAACTTAGAGTCAGCTTTCCAACGCATCTTTTTTTAATCTTAATCCTATATTAGAGTGGAAAGTAACGATCATTTTTCCTCAGCATGTCCGTCTATCAACAAGGTTACGACTTGAGGTTATAAGCCATCAACTAAGTGACGAACTATCAACCAAGTTGTCAGACTTAACCTGAATATGATCAACTCTAGCTACAAGGTGACATCTTGGTGTGATAAGTCATCAACTAAGCGATGACCTATCATCCTCGTCTTCAACCTTAACCGTCCCATCTACAATGTAACGACATGAGGTAATAAGCCGTCAACTAAGTGACGACCTATCAACCAAGTCATCAACCTTAAATAGCAAGGGTCCAAGTCCATCTATGGGTTGACGAACTATATTGATCATACATCAACTAGTTGATAAGATATCAACTAAGTCATCAACTAAAAATTTCAGCATTTCTTATACAGTTTCGGAGTGGTATTTTGGTCTTTTCCACACCGCAAACCCTACCTCTCCCATGACTAAAAGAATCATTATGAATTATTAGCCATCACTTATCAATTTTAGATGTCAATAATCCTTTCCACTCTTAAGAACAACAAGATATGGGTTTTTTCCCAAGAACAAGCAATTCAATTCTCTTCTTCAAGAAAAAAACAAAGAATCTATGTTCCCTAATCAAGGAATTTCAATCAAGCATTCAAGATCATCTCCAAAGCTTTCAAGTTCAAGATTTCTCCATTAAATCAAGTCTATTAACGTATGTGGGGTTATGAACAAGGGTATCCTTTCACATTTGTGCCAAAATTATAAAATTTTGAGAATTTATTTACTTGTTTTGAAGTAGGGTTCATACCCAAGTTTCCATATTCTTAAAGCATGTGATTATCATGAGATTTAAAGTTTTAAGTTTATCAAGAAGTGCTTGTGTTTATGTTTTAACTTATGATATTTCAATTATGCATAAGATTGCACTATCTTGACTTGATATTGTTGAAGTATTTCAGGATTGTCATTGAGCATTAAGTTTTGTTATGACTAGACTTGAGTTTAAAACATGGGTTTTAAGCCCTAAGTTTAAGTATTAAGAATTCAAGAAGATCATTCTCTTAGTTTTATTTAATGGTTTTATACAAAGATTTAAAGAAACATGGATCTTTGATCCCCAGCTAAGAGATGGAATCCACATTTATTAATTTTGATCATAATTTAGAGAAAAGAGATGCATTACTGGATTTCATTTTAAACGCTTTATGGTATTTTCAGGTAAATTTCCTAAAGAGAGAGCATATAAGTAATATAGGAGTAGTATTTAGCATCTAGTTGGGCATGATTCGAAGGTCTCAGGCTCTAGAACTACGTGCCACCATAAATTTTAATGCCCATGGTGGGTTTAGTGGTCACTCTAGCTTAGGTTCTATTCCGATGGCAAGGATAGGACAGCCCTACCAACGTGGGTGCGAGATGTTGGAATCCATAATTTCTCAAATGGTTTATGTCGGTTAGAAGAACCTCCCACATAGAAAGAGTAAAAGTACAACTTTTAGAACTAAGTGTTATGGCTCACAAGATTTATACAGTATGTTTTATTAGTCATGATTTATGATTTTTAGCTTTTATTTATTCATGCTCAAGGTGAATCATTCACACTTGGCATGCATCATTTAAAAGTTTATATAAATATTTCATTTCTGTTTTACTTATACATTCACCCCCACATACTCAGTATATTCCAAAAATACTGATACACATATATGACAATGTACTACATTGTCTTATAATATAGGTACATGTTGTAGCACACACATCATAATCAGACAGTTTGCAACTTCCAGTCAGCAGGTGATGAGTCCTTCTGATTTGAGGGCTCGATTCAATCATAGTTCGAGTAACATCTTATTTTCTTTATTAAGTTGTATTGATTCGGAATAGTTGGGGGTTATGTCTCAGCTACCTATAATTAATACTAGTAGAGACTTCATAGATAGTTAGTAGAGTTGATGTATTCGATTTCAGTTTTTTTGTATAACCATAGTTGTAATTGTTTTAATAGATTTGTTTTGATGATGTTCAGCTCAACAATAGATTACTTCCTAAACTCCAGAGTTGGTGAGTGATGTTAGGCGTATTTACACGCCTAAAGCACCTTAATTTACCCATATTTTAGCTAAGTTTTAAGGACAAAATATATAATTCCTGCACTTTTAGTCCATTTTCTGGTAAGTGAGCTAACCAACGTGATTAGGAGGATTTCAGGTATTTATGATGAAGATTTCAGCATTTTATGGACTGTTGGACGCCAAAGGAAACTTCACGTAAGAAGGAAGGCAGCTTCTGGAAGCTTGTGGACTAAAAGTGATGCATGAAGAACTTGTCTCGGGCAAAAACAACATTTCTAAAGACTTGGGGATCAGAAGTAACTTAGTAGGATTAGGACAAGTATGCAGTAAACCAGTAGGACTAGGACAAGGATAAAAACCCTATTTCAGTAGGACTAGGACAAGGATGTTATAAAAACCCTATTTGCTGAATTTTTCAGCAAGCTTTTTATTATTCACTCATTCATTAATTCAAGTCTTTTTCATTCGACTTTTGCTCCTAATTCACGTTACAATATTCTGTAAGTCTAACACGGAGAACTCGGATCTCTTGAGAAGAACGGCTAGGGCAAAACGTTTGAGAGCTTTTGACGCCATATAACTTCCATCGCCAAGATTATTCTAGGGTGTGGTATGATGATTATATCTATTGTGATTTCCGTTGCACTCATGAGTAGCTAAACTTCTCTGTTAGGGTTATGGAAGCCTTATGATATACTATCTATTTCTATGAGTTTGTGAATTCTTGATACGTATGCTGCTTATATCATTACTCTCTTCATCTTAATTGAATTCTTGTGGTTGCAAACATATAGAATACGCCAGTATAGCATTAACTTGTTCGAAAGAAAAGTTACATGTCTGGAAAAGAGAGAATGACAAGGAAATAGGGCTACCAAACCCTGTTTAAAAGTTAGTGCCGTAACTGGATTAACCTCTTGGAGAATTCGTACCATTAGTTATACGCTTTAATCTCAAAAGAGTTAAAGTGAGATAATCCTTGATGGTCGAAAGACGCTAGGATTTACCATAGAATACGAATCTCTATAAGTGCATGCATGTCTGAATTCTGCATAACTCATAGTTAATAGATACGTAGAACTCATAAGGTGGACATAACCCTAACTTACAATTCTCATTGATTAAAACCTACTAAACATTCCATTTTTCTTTGTTACTGTGATACTCTTAATTCACGCTACAATTAAATCCCCCCTTTTCGTAGAATTTTCGATCAACAGTCTACTAATCGTTGCATACTTAGTGACCAAGTATTCCCTGTGGGATTCGACACCCAACCCAGTTGGGTTCTATATTTGACAACGACCGCTTATACTCTTACGAGAGCTGTAGTTTGAGCGTTATCAAATTTTGGTGCCGCTGCCGGGGAATACGGTTGTCAACTAAGTTTGTGATAATTACTAGACCCTTTGGTCAAAGATTCTTGTATTTTACTTTTAGTTGTTGTTTTTGTTTTATTCAGGTTTGTTTGAAGTGCATGCCAAACACTCGAAGTTCAGATTAACCGTAATTACCCATAAATCCTGAACCTCAACTTATTGGCAAAATGGATGCACAACGTGACATTGACAGAAGGGCGACTCAACAGGAGCAAGCTAGATTAGCTGCACTGGCAGCTGCTCAAGTGCATCAATAGAATATTGATAACCCAGGCCAGGCAACAAATACTGATGATGAGGACCTGGGTGATGATAAGTTACTTAATCCATGACGTGCAGATGAGGTGGCAGCACCTATGGACGGGAGAGATCGTCAAGCTAGAATAAGACCTAACCGCCGAGATGTGCAGGATCCTTTTGATGATGATGATGATGATCTGGATGGAGCTGGTGCCACAGGGGCTATTATTCCTCCACCCTTGGCACCCGGAGCTAAGTTTAATATCACTAGCACCATGATTCAGTTATTGCAGCTCAAGGGGTTATTTGGTTGACTCACAGGAGATGATCCAAATATGCATCTGATCAACTTTATTTCAACATGCAAGTCGTTTGACAATCCAGGAGTTGGGCAGAATGCAATTCGGCTGCGCTTATTTCCATTGTCTCTGTCTGGGGAGGCAACTCTATGGTTGAACGGGCTAACTCCTGATTCTATTACTAATGGGAGGCAACTGAAAGACGCTTTCCTAGAAAGATTCTTTCCGCCATCCAAGAGAGCCCAATTACGGGATGAGATCAACAATTTTTGACAGCTTCCAACTGAAGCTCTCCACGAAACATAGGAGAGGTTCAAGAAGAAGCTTATGCGGTGCCCAAACCATCAGATAACGAATATCCACTTGATGGAAATATTATATAGGGCTTTGAACTCGGTGACAAAGCCAGTGGTGGATAATGCTGCAGGTGGGTCATTCATGGACCTTACTTTTCTTGAGGCAAGTGATATGCTTGATCGTATGACAAACTAGAGTAGAGCTTGGCATACCAGGGATTCTGAGGTTGCAAGCTCTACAGTATCTATTGGGTTGACTGCAGAGAAGAGGCATAGACAAGAGGAACGTGACCAATATATGGCTCACATGAAAACGCAGATAGATCTTCTTACCAAACACTTATTATTAGGGAATACCGAAAAGGTTAAGGCCGTTGTATCACAGGGAAGAGATGAATCCGACTCTGAGGAAGAAGCGAACTACTTGAATAATCAGGGGATTTCCAAGGCAATGCCCAAGGAAACCAAGGTCGGAACTATTATGATAAATCTGGATACAAGGACCGCGATCAAGGTGGTTTGAAGAATAAGACTGACAGGAGTGGTTTGTATGTTCCTCCTGGAAACCGTGAGGCTGTGGCATCTGGCTCTGGGAAGATGTCGATGGAAGATATAATGGCGAAGCTGTTGAAGGGAGTAGAGGCAACTAATACGGGAGTGAATGAGGTGAAGAACGATTTGTCTTCAATAAATCAATTGGTTGACTCGTATTCTACTGCAATAAAGCAACTAGAGCAGCAATTGAGTCAACTTTCAGCGGCATTAAATCAAAGAAAAGATGGAACACTACCTAGCGACACAGTGCAAAATCCAAGGAATGATGGATCGTGTATGGCTATCACCACTCGAAGTGGTAAAGTGTTGGAAAATCCATACAAAGGCAAGAAGGTGGTTGATGATATAGAAGATAATGAGATCATTGCAGAACCAAAAGATGCCGAAGCAGCTGATGAGGTTGTTCGTGACGTCACCTCTCAACGTCCACAGCCTGAAAAGATAGCCAAATTGAAGCAAGATGAAAAAGAAGTGGTGGAGAAAACTATTCCCCTTCCACCACCACCTTTTCCTCAGTGATTGAAGAAGAAAGCTGACGATACCAGGTTCAATAAGTTTATGACTATGTTGAAGCAACTAACTATTAATGTTCCTTTGGTCGAGGCACTGGAACAAATGCCTGGGTACGCAAAATTTATGAAGGATCTTTTGACAAAGAAGCGGGCAGCAAGTTATGAGTTGATGGATACTGTTCATCATTGCAGTGCAATCGCTACCAGATCACTAGTTCAGAAGAAGGCTGAACCCGGTGCCTTCACTATTCCTTGCACTGTCGGATCTTTGAATTTTGCCAAGGCATTATGCGATTTAGAAGCCAACATCAATTTGATGCCGCTATCTATTTACAGAAAATTAGGGTTGGGTGATCATACTCCAACCAATATGAGGCTCGTGATGGCAGATAGGTCGGTAAAATGACCTGTTGGTATTTTATATGATGTATTGGTGAAGGTTTCTTCATTCATCTTTCTGGCAGACTTCGTTATTCTGGACTGTGAGGTGGACTATGAAGTTCCCATAATCTTGGGGCGCCCTTTCCTTGCAACAGGGAGCGTACTTATTGATTTAAGAGCGAACGAGCTTTTATTCCGGATGAATGACGAAGTAGTCCGCTTTGATGTATGCAAATCAATGAAGCAACCCAAAGATCTGAACGTGTTCTCGGTAGCTGATGTTTATTTTGATGATGAGAAAGAATTATCCGTAGAGGAGCAGCTTATTGTTGACCCATTGGCGGCTATGCTTATGAATATTGAGCGTGAGGATGCTGAAAATTATGAAGAAACTATTTGTGCTCTAACAGGAATAGGGTCGTATCCTTATGCTCCCAAGAATCTGGACCTCGATCTCAAAAATCGGCCTACACCACCAGCTAAACCATCCATTGAAGAGCCACCAATGTTAGAATTGAAGGAGCTACCCAGTCATCTAAAGTACGCATTCTTGGGAAGTGGAAACACCCTCTCGGTTATTGTGGCGGCTGACTTAGGTGAGCAGCAAGTTGCAGCTCTCATCGCTGTTCTAAGGAAATACATGAGAGCCATCGGTTGGACCATCGTTGATATTATTGGTATTCCGCCTGGGATATGTATGCACAAGATTCAGCTTGAAGAAAATTGCATACCCACTATTGAGCATCAAAGACGTTTGAATCCACCTATGCAAGAGGTGGTGAAGAAAGAAATTATTAAGTGGTTAGATGCAGGGGTAGTGTATCCAATCTCTGACAGTAAATGGGTGAGTCCGGTACAGTGTGTGCCCAAGAAAGGGGGCATAACGGTAGTTGCAAACGAAAGGAATGAGCTAATTCCACTCAGACCTGTCACAGGGTGGAGAGTATGCATGGACTAACGGAAGCTGAATTCATGGACACTTAAGGATCACTTCCCAATGCCATTCATGGACCAAATGCTTGATCGATTGGCAGGGAAAGGATGGTTTTGCTTCTTAGATGGTTATTCCGGCTATAATCAGATCTGTATTTCTCCCGAAGACTAAGAGAAGACAACGTTTACATGACCATATGGTACGTTTGCCTTCAAACGTATGCCATTTAGGCTATGTAACGCACCCGCCACTTTTCAGCGTTGTATGATGTCTATTTTTTCTGATATGGTTGAAGACACCTTGGAGGTATTCATGGATGATTTTTCAGTTGTGGGTGAGTCGTTTGAATCGTGCTTGGCGAATCTAAGTATGGTGTTACAGAGATGTGTTGAATTCAACTTGGTGCTAAATTGGGAGAAGTGCCACTTTATGGTTAAAAAAGGTATTGTTCTTGGGCAATAAAATTTCCGAAAGAGGAATGGAGGTGGATCGAGCTAAAATTGAAGTCATCGAGAAACTACCATCTCCAATCTCTGTAAAGGGAGTTCGTAGTTTCCTCGGGCATGCAGGTTTTTATCGAAGGTTCATTAAAGACTTTTCCAAGATTGCTAGTCCGTTATGCAAGCTTTTGGAGAAGGATGCAAAGTTCGACTTTGGTGAAGATTTCTTGAAGGCATTCAAATGCCTCAAAGGGAAGCTAATTGAAGCTCTTATCATTGTAGCGGCCGATTGGTCTCTACCGTTTGAAGTTATGTGTGATGCAAGCGGGGTAGCTTTGGGTCCTGTACTTGGTCAGAGAAGAGAAAGGTTATTTCATCCAATCTACTATGTGAGCAAAGCCTTAAACGGAGCACAGAAGAACTATACTGTCACAGAACAAGAGCTTCTAGTGGTTGTTTATGCTTTTGAAAAGTTCCGTGCTTACTTGTTAGGAACCAAGGTGGTAGTTCATACAGACCACGCAGCTCTGAGATATTTAATGGAAAAAAAGGACGCAAAACCATGGCTAATTCGATGGGTATTATTGCTGCAAGAATTTGATTTCGAGGTGAAAGATAGAAAAGGTTGCAAAAACAAAGTAGCTGATCATCTATCTAGACTTGAGAAAGAGCATATAGCGCAGCCTGATCTTGAGATTGATGATGCATTCCACGATGAAGAGATCCTAGCCACGATGATGGAAGAGTTACCATGGTATGCAGACTTTGCGAACTTCGTGGTAAGTAATGTGATGCCTGCGAATCTGTCTTTTCATCAAAAGAGGAAGTTCATGCATGATGTAAAACACTACTTCTGGGATGAGCCATATTTGTTTCGACGATGCGCGGATGGTGTTATCAGGCGATGCATATCTCATGTGGAAGTGCCGAGTATCTTGGAAGCAAGTCATGCTTCCCAAGTTGGGGGACACCATGCAGGTGGTCGAATAGCAAGGAAGGTATTGCAAAGCGGCTATTATTGGACTTCGATATTTAGATATGCCTACGAATTTATGAGAAGATGTGACCAATGTTAGAGACAAGGCACGATTTCGAAGCACCATGAGATGCCCATGTCAAAAATTCTTGAAGTAGAGCTTTTTGATGTGTGGGGTATTGATTTCATGGGCCCATTCGTAAATTCGTTTGGGATGAAATATATCCTAGTTGCTGTCGACTATGTATCCAAATGGGTCGAAGCAGTAGCGCTGGCCGATAATGAAGGAAAACGTGTTGTAGCATTCTTGAAGAGAAATATCTTCTCTCGTTTTGGGGTACCACGTACCATCATAAGCGATGGAGGATCACACTTTTGCAAAAAGCTGTTCAAATCCGTGTTGGTGAAATATGGGGTCAAGCAACATAATGTAGCCACGCCTTATCACCCACAAACTAGTGGACAGGTAGAGGTTTCTAATCGAGAGATCAAGCAGATCCTTGCTAAGACTGTAAACGCTAATTGGAAGGATTGGTCTCGGAAGCTGGACGATGCACTATGGTCTTATAGGACTGCATTCAAAACGCCAATTGGCATGTCCCCGTACCAACTAGTTTATGGGAAGGCTTGTCACTTGACAATTGAGCTCGAGCATAAAGCATTATGGGCGTTGAAGCGACTGAATTTGAATTGGGATGATGCCATGAATATGAGATTGGAGCAGCTGAATGAGATGGATGAATTCCATCTACATGCGTATGAAAGATCATACTTCTACAAGGAGAGGATGAAAAAGTATCATGATCAACGGATTGTTCAACGAAACTTTCAAAAGGGTGATATGGTACTTCTTTTCAATTCCAGACTGAAGATATTCCCAGGTAAGTTAAGGTCCAAATGGTCTGGTCCGTACAAAATTAGCCAAGTCTACTCATCTGGAGTAGTTAAGCTAGAAGACAATAATGGTGTTGTATTTAAGGTGAATGGAAAATGAGTAAAACCATATATCGGTCCTCTTGACTCGATAAAATGCATGACCACCATCTATCTCGATGAAATCTAAGTAATCGAGATAACTATGTTGTGCCGCGACAATAAATCAAGCGCTTGGTGGGAGGCAACCCATCGTTTTTAATTGTCTTTGTTGTTTTTGTTTTCCTAGGATTTTTTCGAGCCACGACCAAAACTAAGGCGCTTGATGGGAGGCAACCCATCGTTCTAATCATTTTTGTTGTTGTTGAATAAGTGTAGGTGCAAGAGGTGTAAAGGAGGAGATTGGTTTCAAATTTTGATTTGGAAGTATTGCATGTTGAAGGTGGTAAGTTGGGAATGAAGAAGCAAAAGTCTATGAGTTAGGCATTTCCTATGAAAATCTAGGCAACGAACAAGGCAAGGCCTATGCTATGGCCTAAGCTCTCTGAATCTAGAATGCCATGGCATAGGCGCCGCCTATTCCTAACAATGCCATAGCATAGGCGCTGCCTATGCAAAAGCCCTTTGTCTCTGAATCTGGAATGCCATGGCATAGGCGCTGCCTATGCCTAACAATGACATAGCATAGGCGCCGCCTATGCTCAACTAGGCTTTGCAAAAGGCGCCTCCTATGCCAAGCATAGGCAAAGCATTAGGCGCCGCCTATGCTCACTTTTTGGTCTCCTAATCCGATTCCAAACGGGTCAAAACGCGACCCAAGCTTGTCCTATAAATAGAACCTTAGTCTTAGAACAAAATTTCATTGCAAACTCAACCTAAGAGCCGCCTACCTATCCAAAATCTCTCAAAAATTTTCTTTTTGCTCTTTTAACTTTGCAAGAACATCTCCCGAGGCCATCAACCAAGTAAGTACTTATTTGCTCTTCTTTTATATTCCATAAAGTACTACACCACTACGCCTATAATAAATTGTTAAATCTTGAAGTAGTGTGGGTGATTTGAATGTGGTTGATTTGTTGTGATACAACTAAGTGAGTGAAAGAATACGTATGGGTGTTCTAGGCTTGGTTCCAACCTGAATTTGATTTTGATACACTGTCACACTTTTGCGGAATCGACATGGTTAAGATAATTGTATAATCTTGTAACTCGAAAGCTTGTATGTTTGAATGACTTGTCCATCGAGATGGAAATCATGGTTAACTACAAACATGAGATGTTGTGATTATTTCTAAGCCATAAATTGATATGATATTTATGTAGTAGTTTTGTTCAAAGAGATGCATTAGTCCAAACATGAAAACATAGTTAAGAATACATGAAAAAGAATTGAAAAGGATAGTGAAGATGACAAGAAAAGTATGACTGCGCTGAATATTTGTTGGAACATAACACCTAAATGTAGGGCGATGAAGTCTGAGTAATCGACATCTTTCACTTAATTAAGTTTGTCCCAACAAATTAAGTGTGGGGTAGTGCCACTACTGTTGGTTTGTCGATTGTATCTACTGAGATGAAGCTAACATGACTATTATTTTAATCTCAGGTACAATGGCACAAAAAAGTCGACCCGAAAAACAAAAAGTATCTACCTCACAGAAAGGCCAGAAAAGGGGAAGAAAAGAGCAAGCTGAATCCTCCTCACTACAAATACCTCGATTCATGTACGGGATAAAATGGTTCCTAGAGGAGGAAGGAAAGGAGTGGTACAAGAACAATAAAGTAAAAAAAATATGTTCATGTGGAGTTGATACAAAAGGAGAGCCTAGCAAAGAAAGAACCCCGCATTTTGGCTAAAATCATGGCGCTAAATCTTGATTTCATTTTCCAAGATATGGGAGAATGCAATCTTGATCTAACGTGAGAATTCTATGCCAATTGGTCCCCAAAGACTACCGGAAGTGAAGTGAAGATTCGGGGCCAAGTTTTGCAACTGAATGCGGAGTTCTTCAACTCTTTTCTGGGTCTTCCATCTGTGGATCCATCACCGCTCAAGGAGCTTTATCACAGACCTCCATACAGGGCAATCAGACATACACTATGCGGAACAAGATCAATGGCACGGTGGAGTCATCACAAGGATAGCGGTCGGCACAATACCTTCCCGTATGCCTCCTTGAAAGAGAAGCTCGGATATGGTTGCGGATAGTCAATTATTATCTGATTACAGGGTGAAAGTACACAAAGATCACACGTGATTATGTGTGCTTGGTGTACGCTTTGATAACGAACATCCCCATCAACATTGGGGCGATTATTCGATCTTCAATGCGTAAGGCCAGGCTGCACAAGAGGTCCCACTTCAGCTTTGGCAATCTATTGACTGCGATATTAAGGAAGGAGGACATCGAAGAGGAACCTGCAGATCATAAGCTTCCACACAACCCGAAGAAGGTTGACCTAACAAAGGTTAAAGATGCTGAATCCATGCATGGCGTCAACCTAACCACTGCAGAAAGACATGCTCGCGACGAAAGCTTATCCCGCCATTTATATGGCATGATGAGGTTTACCATGATGAGCGGGGGTCGTGTTCCAACTACTGCAGAGCTCCAACAGTTGGATTATGACTACCCAATGAATGATCATGCGAGGGCTATGTGTGGAGTAGGTGTATATTTTGAGGAACCTCTTAATGACGACATGCCAACCGATGATGATCAACGAATGCCAGACTCCGACGTAGAGGAGAACTCTGATAACGACGACTCTGATGATGATTCCGATGCAGGAGGTATGACCCCAGACATAGAGGATGAGTTCGACTAATCAGGTTCTTCTTATTTATTTTCCACTGAGGGCAGTGTGTCCCGTCTAAGTGTGGGGTGCTGGTATTTGTATGCTATACTTCTTTGTCTGCATTTGCATTTATTCTAGTTCTTGTTTGTTTTAATTTGTCGTAATTAGTTAGTTTAATTTTAAATTTTTTTAGATTTTGCATGAAATTGTTCTGATAGACGGCATGGTAGTATAACAAGAGTTTGTGCTAAATCATTACTATTGAGACATTTAGGCTCTACATGTGACTCACTGTGTGATAATTGTGTGGTTTAATTCATTCATCTGTTGGATCAAGAGTCTATACTGCTCCCAATAAAGTTGACCATGTGCCTTGTGTGTGTGAGGTTATAGTATATTCTATGTTGTGACTGATGCTAGAACTTGCTTGGTGTGTGTGTAAATCCAAATAAAGAGTGTGAGTTTAGGAGATGATTTAGGCATTTCTTTGGTAACCTGTGATTGTTTACCTTCTTTTTACCTACCCATTGACATTTCCTTAGTTAACCCCCTTTGAGCCTTTAGCCATTTTCTTTGACAGACTCATATGTAATCCTAATCCATTTTTTTTTCAAGACCATAATTTGATCCAAATTCCTAAGTGCTTTAAATTGTGAAGTCATGTGACAAAATAAGAGGAAATTGGGTGAGAGTAATGCCTTAGAGTGTATTGGTACTTGAATTTGTTATGAAAAAGAGTGGCTATCATAGAGGTGTGTTATAAAAAAAAGAGAAAAGAAAAGAAAAAGAAATAGAAAAACAAAAAGATAAATTGTGTTTATGATTAAATAAAAAGATAGTTATGCTTGAATGGCAAAATAGGTGAAAAGGGATGATAGATGAAAGAAAGGTAGCAGGGTTGATTAAAAGAGAGTGTTAATGGCATAATGTGATGTATTAAAGCGCTTAGGAACATAGTCACTATTTCTGGCCAAAATAGTCCTACCCGTCCCTTAGCCTACATTACAACCTGTAAAAGACCTATTTGATCCTAAGCTTAGCATTCTGATATTAGTGGAGCATTATACTAAGGGCAAGCCTATGGTCATCAGTTGCAACATATGAATTCTTTGTGAGAGTGAGAGCAAGGATAATCTTATACCCATGTTTTGAAAAATGAAATACTTGTGAGTAATTATGGGTGATATATTGTGAGACACGCATGGTTGATAAGTTTTGGGTAGTCTTATATGATTCTTTGTTCCTTAACTTTTGAATACGAATTAACCATCATCACGAGTCTATGTTGGAGGTTGAATTGTTTCTAGAAGTGATTAGAAAACTACTCTTTGTTAATAATTGTTGTGCCTGTCTTGATGAATATTTTGTGCTGTTACTGTGAAACCCTAAGTAGATGTTTATATGGACATGATATATTGTCCGAGGAAGAACAAAGCTTTAAGTGTGGGGTGTTGATGTTAGGCGTATTTACATGCCTAAAGCACCTTAATTTACCCATATTTTAGCTAAGTTTTAAGGACAAAATATATAATTCCTGCACTTTTAGTCCATTTTTCGGTAAGTGAGCTAACCAACGTGATTAGCAAGATTTTAGGTATTTATGATGAATATTTCAGCATTTTATGGACTTTTGGACGCCAAAGGAAACTTCACGTAAGAAGGAAGGCAGCTTCTGGAAGCTTGTGGACTGAAAGTGATGCATGGAGAACTTGTCCCGGGCAAAAACAGCATTTCTAAAGACTTGGGGGACCAGCAGTAACTTAGTAGGATTAGGACAAGTATGCAGTAACCCAGTAGGACTAGGACAAGGATAAAAACCCTATTTCAGTAGGACTAGGACAAGGATGTTATAAAAACCCTATTTGCTGAATTTTTCAGCAAGCTTTTTATTATTCACTCATTCATTAATTCAAGTCTTTTTCATTCGACTTTTGCTCCTAATTCACGCTACAATATTCTGTAAGTCTAACACAGAGAACTCGGCTCTCTTGAGAAGAATTGCTAGGGAAAAATGTTTGAGAGCTTTTGACGCCATATCACTTCCATCGCCAAGATTATTCTAGGGTGTGGTATGATGATTATATCTATTGTGATTTCCGTTGCACTCATGAGTAGCTAAACTTCTCTGTTAGGGTTATGGAAGCCTTATGATATACTATCTATTGCTATGAGTTTGTGAATTCTTGATACGTATGCTGCTTATATCATTACTCTCTTCATCTTAATTGAATTCTTGTGGTTGCAAACATATAGAATACGCTAGTATAGCATTAACTTGTTCGAAAGAAAAGTTACATGTCTGGAAAAGAGAGAATGACAAGGAAATAGGGATACCAACCCCTGTTTAAAAGTTAGTGCCGTAACTGGATTAACCTCTTGGAGAATTCGTACCATTAGTTATATGCTTTAAGCTCGAAAGAGTTAAAGTGAGATAATCCTTGATGGTCGAAAGACGCTAGGATTTACCATAGAATACGAATCTCTATAAGTGCATGCATGTCTGAATTCCGCATAACTCATAATTAATAGATACATAGAACTCATAAGGTGGACATAACCCTAACTTACAATTCTCATTGATTAAAACCTACTAAACATTCCGTTTTTCTTTGTTACTTTGATACTCTTAATTCACGCTACAATTAAATCCCCCCTTTTCATAGAATTTTTTATCAACAGTCTACTAATCGTTGCATACTTAGTGACCAAGTATTCCCTTTGGGATTCGACACCCAACCCAGTTGGGTTCTATATTTAACAACGATCGCTTACACTCTTACGAGAGCTGTAGTTTGAGCGTTATCAGTGAGCCTCCCCTGCTTCGGAATGCATTCTATTCTTATGTTAGTTTAGTTGTCTTATGTTCCTTCGGGGGCCTTGTCCTAGTCTAGATTGACTAGTAATTCAGTAGAGGCTTCTTCGTAAGCGTAAGTTGGTATTTTATTGTCATATTTTGTTGACTCAGTTTGTATTATAAATTCCTTTGAATCTCATTATATCTTTCTCACTTTGATTTTTGTATGGATTCTGCTTATGATAGTATACTGAGGGGTCTCTCGGGCCTTCATGGTTCGGAATGTCCATCGTGGCTAGGTCCCGGCTCGGGTCATGACACTAATCCTCATTTAACTATTAATTAATCAACCATATAGCAACTATTCTGCATTACTAACTAGACACCTCTCTATTACCAACATCTTTTATTATATAGCCTCATTAATACACAACCCCTCATTTGATAACTAATTGACATTATAAACTTCGTCATCAATATCACTAATCTTCACCTATGCTAAACCCGACATCATTATTAGCCACACATCAACCATCGATACCTACCATATTTAAGCTAAGTAAGACTCATTAACTAATACATTTGATTCCTAGCCCCCAAGTGCTATAGTCTCTTAAAAAAACTAACTACTACCTAGATTAACACTTAAATAAGTAAAACAATCATAAGATCATATTTCATCTAGAATCACTTAAGTTGCCGATATAACGATCATGAATGTATCAAATCTATGCATGCCATCACCAGTATTCAATCAATAAAGTCGTAAGCAATATACCACATCTTCCTCTATCCCATACCGGAGAGATGTGTATACAAGAAGCTATATGCTTACTTATAAACTATAATTGAATCCTTTACAATGATAAACACTTATCGAATATCCAATCATCATCATAACACTGTCCTTTACCTAATAATATATCCAAATAATCACAAGATCATAATCACGATCTTAGGCCTATATAAATATCCGAAATTCATATCAATAATCATATTTAAAAGCCATAGCATATTTATAATCATCTCACAATAGGAGGCATCTCACATCTATTAGGCATAATATCAATAAGCATATACCCTCTATTAGACATCTCATATCTACAGGTCATACATCATGACCAAGAGGAAAATCATCTCTATAAACCCAATAATCCTAACTAAGAGGAAAAACATCTCTACAGACCAAATATCATAACTAAGAGTAAAATGCATCTCAAATATCATAACTACGAGTAAAATGCATCTCTATGAGCGAAATATCATAACTAAGAGAAAAATGCATCTCTATGGGCAAAATATCATAATTAAGAGGGAAATGCATCTCTATGGGCCAAATATCATAACTAAGAGGAAATAACATCTCTAAAGACTTATCACATCTAAGGAAAATTAACATCTCAATAGTTCATTAATCATAATTCGGTGAAAATCATCACAATTTATCTATTCCCCAAGTAAATATGATAAATAAGGCTCATTAGTCTCAACTAGGCCTACTATCCGCAACTGTGCCCACAAGGGCTAACACAAGTCTTGGACCAAGTGGCCCAGATCCTACTTCTAATCTTCAGTCTCTATATTTAGGCAAGCTACACCCAAAACTAGGCTAAGATATCTAGTTCAACTTCTAAATGTCAAGTAAGTCATAACCAATCCTAAAATAGGAAATTTGTTCAGAAACACTGGCAATATCAATTCTACCCAAAGATACGATTTCAAGATCACTAGACTAGCCCAACTAAGGTCAATCACACTAACCATGATTCTAACACTTGGAACATATCCCAAACCTAGAATCATAACATTTCCATAATACAAACTAATTCAACCTTTGGAGAAGGCAATAGGAATCTAAATGGATCATAAATATACTACCTTACGGGTCCAAAACCTTCATCCAATTCCCTAAACATCAATAATCAATACTAAGTTATTTATTCATAATAAAGCCTTACATTCATATTCACATGCCATACATAACACACATCGTCTTCAAAGAAGAGTAGACAGAAGCCTAACTCAAGGCCAAACCACAAAACCTCACATCATGCACCACATGCTCGTCTTTACTTCAAAATCCACAAAATGCCATCAAGCTATCAAAAATATAATATACTCATTAATATGAGTCTAACGATACCCATATTGCACTATTGTACTTCGGGTCCAAAAATGACACCAAAAACCCAGGTGGGTCCTGCATACGGAAATTGACCTGAACCATGAGTCTTTCTATCCTAAAATTAACCTTCTGAACGCGATGGAGAAGTTGGATTTTCAATCCGAAGTCATTTCACTAAAATTTTTTACCCGGTGGCCATTTGGAACCAGAGAAAACTTCTAAACAGATGATTGGTTCTAAAAACTAAACGAACTATCCAATGACCAAATCGTCGGTCCTAGCGAGTCATAAATGACTTGGGGAAGCTATGGAGAATCTCAAATGTAGGAAATAAGCATAAATATGAAAAATGACCTAAAGGATCATTACAAATCTTCAACTGTCTACAGGAATAAGCCACTACCTTCCCATGCTGCATCAGCACACAC
Source organism: Capsicum pubescens (assembly GCA_030864215.1). NCBI lineage: Eukaryota > Viridiplantae > Streptophyta > Magnoliopsida > Solanales > Solanaceae > Capsicum > Capsicum pubescens. The sequence continues at coordinate 32,785,161 of CM061549.1, read as the reverse complement.
CCAAGTCCCACTCGGTACGCATAACAAGAAAACCACAAATCCTTCTGTACCCTTAGGAAGGGTCATACACGGTGCAGTAGTCAACTTGTCTTTCAGTTTCTTAAAACTATTCTCACAAGAGTCGGACCATAAGAATTTTACCTTTTTCTGAGTCAATCTAGTAGGTGGATCAGCTATGGATGAAAAAATCTCTACAAATTAATCTCCTATAATACCCTGCCAAACCCAAGAAGCTCTAGATATCAGTTGGAGTCGTGGGTTTGGGACATTTCCTCAATGCCTTAACCTTTTTGGGATCAATCTTAATTTCCTCGCTAGAAATAATATACCCCAAAAGCGCAATAACACTAAGCCAGAATTCACACTTGGAAAACTTCGCATACAACTCATGGTCCTTAAGGGTATAAAGGACGATTCGTAGGTGATTGGCATTCTCTTCCTCACTCTTAGAGTAAATTAAGATATCATCAATAACAAAGATGATGAATAGGTCTAGAAACAGATGAAACACCCTATTCATCAGGTCCATAAATACTGGGCTCATTAGTCAGTTCGAAGGATATTACCAAGAATTCATTGTGACCATATCGGGTTTTAAAAGTTGTTTTGGGAATGTCAGCCTCCCTAACCTTCAACTGATGGTCTATTTTGGAGAAATATTTAGCACCCTGGAGTTGGTGAAAGAGGTCATCAATTTTGGAAAGAGGGTACTTATTTTTAACTGTGACTTTGTTTAGCTGTAGATAATCTATGCACATATGGAGGGAGCCATCTTTCTTGCGCACGAAGAGCATCGGAGCACACCAGGGAGAGACAGTAGAACGAATAAATCCTTTGTCAAGAAGATCTTTTAACTGCTCTTTTAACTTTTTCAATTTTGCAGAATCCATTCTATATGGTGGAATAGAAATAGGCCAGGTGTTTGGCAGTAGGTCAATACCAAAGTTTATCTCTCTATTCGGGGGTATCCTAGGGAGATAATCAAGAAAGACTTCTGAGAATTCATTAACTATAGGAACAGACTTGAGGGGAGGACTCTCAGTTCTAGAATTATTGACCCGAACAAGATGGTACAAACAACCTTTTGATATGAGCTTACGGGCTCTAAGATAATATATGAACTTCCCTCTAGGTGCAAAAGAATACCCTTCCCATTTTATTGCTGGATCATTTGGAAAATAGAAAGCGACCTTTATGGTTCTACAATATAATATAGCTTGACATGAATAGAGCCAATCCATCCTCAAAATAGCATCAAAATTAACCATGTCAAGTTCTACAAGATCAGCCACAATATCACAATAGAAAATAGACACTACACAATTTCTATAAAATATCCTAGCCATAATAGAATCACCAATAGAGGTGGAGAAAAAGAAACGTTCAAAAATATTTTCAGGTTCAAAACCAAAACTAACTTCCACAAAAAGGGTCACATAAGACAAGGTAGACCCGGGATCAAGTAACACATACACATCATGATAGAAGATCCATAACATACCAGTAACCACATCTAGTGAAACCTCTGAGTCCTAGTGAGTAGACAAAGCATACAACCAGTTACGACTACCTCCAGTAATAGAAGCACTAACCTTAGGTGGAGGAGATGTGGAAGCGACTTAGGACTTGGCACATCTAAAATTCACATTAGGTGAGGGAAATTCTCTCTTATAATGGTCTAGCTGACCATATCCAAAACACAACTGACTACCGAACTAGCACTTTCCAGGATGATCCTTCCCGTACTTTCCACAACATGGGGTATGACCTGAAGGTTTGAGCTACACTTCTTTGGGACTGAGTAACCAACATTCTCAACCCACTGTTAGGCTAAAATTTTGGAACCGCTTATTGGATGAAGGTCTAGGAGCTGTGGCACTGGATGAAGATTGAGCATTTCTCCAAAATTTCTTCTTAGACCACTTCTTACCCTATTTCCCCCCTTATTACTGACTGATATTCTGATCTACAGACCTAGCCTTCATAGTCTATCTTTTCTTTTTCCCTATCTCTGTATGTCTTTTTTTTCTCCTGTTCTACCTGCTACAGATACACTATGAGCTTGGAGATATCCATGTTATCATTTAGTAACACCCCCTTGCATTCTAACACCAAATCATCTGATAGACCGGATGCAAATTTCCTTATACAAGCCCTCATATTGCTTACTGATTTTGGAGCATAATAGGACAATTGGGTGAATTTCAATGCATATTCTATGATGCTCATCTTCCCTTGATTTAGATTGACAAATTCTTCGTCCTTGACCTCTCTCTATTCGTAAGGAAATATGTGATCCAGGAAATCTTCAGAAAACTCCACCCATACACCAGGTGAAATACCTTCACCCCTGAACTCTTCCCATTCCTCATACCACTGGTTGGATCTGATTGGCCGCCGATTGTACCCCCCAGCAACACTAGAATGCATGAATTTGAATATTTTTTCCATTTTATCTATAAATCCTTCGAGTTCTTCCTCAACCCGGTACCTATAAAAATGGGTAGGTTAAACCTCATGAACTGGCTAACCTGAGTAATTTCAGAGAAACCAAGAAAAAACTCATATCTCTATATCAATAGGACTGAGAAAACACAAGCTGAGAAATATATAGATTGATTGACGGTACTCAGCATTCGACATTTCTCTTTGAGGAAACTGGGTACAGTTAACACCGGACCGAGGATCCCGAGGTGGTCTAGTTTGGACTGAAGGAAGCCCTTCAATAGCAGTGAAATCTAGGGTATGAGCTCTATAGTAGATTTGCATCCCATGAGTAGGGAGGACATCATCAACATAGGTGTTTTTCCCACTGCATTTACGGGGAGGCATGATCTGAAATGTATAAATCAGGAATTAGTAAACATTCAGACTCTATAGAACGAATTAGAATGTGAAGAAAAGAGAAACATTCCTAAATGCATTGTAGCTTCCTCCTCATAAGTGTGGCACACTACACACCCATAAAAAAGACTCTACTTAACATGGCTTCGTAGACACTCTGGGACCCTGATCTATGCTCTTATACCAAGCTTGTCATGACCCGAGCCAAGACCCTAGACGAGTCTGTCATCCCAAACCATGAAGGCACAAGAGACCCCTTAGCGGGTAATCATAAGTATAAGTCATATAAAATGGAAGTGCGAAATATAAACTGACAACATGATTCTCCCATAATCAAAATTAAAACTTCATAACATAAAACCATGAAAAAACCCAAATCCAAACTAAAACATTCTACGAAGCCTCTGCTGAACTAAATGTATAAGTTTATATAAACCAGTACAAGGCCTTCAGTCGGACCATAAAATTAAAAGGAACCAACACATGGGAAAGATGCCTTCCAAAGTAAGGAAGGCTCACCAACTCTGAACGTCTAAGAATAATGTACTAGTTAGAAGGACCACAGGACTGAGCCTCAGAACCTGAATTATAGGGGGTCAATACTCAAAAGTATTGGTATGTAGAACAATACAAAAATAACACATACTTCATGTAAAATAAGTGAGAGCACTATGAAAAACAATTTATCATATTATAAGTATAGAATCACATGGTCATAATCAGTGAGCTTCAAAACATTCTCGTAAGTCATGACTCAACTCTTTGTTTTACTTCTAAGCAAGATGGTACACTCTAAAATTCTAATTTACCCATGGGCTATATGGGTCTTCCCTTGACTCAGCAGCGAAGACCCCAACCCAAGTTTGCTACAAGAAATGAAGTTTTTGATCTCTACTACACCACAAGGTCGTCTCCAGCGTACCATCCCCTGTTCCAGGGTAAAAAAAAAACCATGTCAGCAAAATGTTGTTTTGATCAATGAGTTATCTAAACTCATGCTTTCTTCGAGTAACTATCTAACTCTCCTTAAGCCCAATTTTAGCCTTGTAAAGCATGCATTTTTTGAACTCATGACAAAGTGTGGCCATCTCTTCCATCAAATACATGAAATTTATCTTTTAGGACACAATAGCTTTTATGAATTAGTAAAACAAGAAAGACAAAACCACAATTGATTATGAAACATTTAAATTCAGGATTTTAACTGTTCGTATAAACAACAACCAAAAATTAAGACAATGGATTTCGAAACAAGAGAGGGAATTTCGTATATCATGCTCTCATATAACCTCTAAAAACTCATAACATTCATACACATGGATATAATTCATGTTTAGGGAAAACCCCCATAGTTCAAACAAGTTTTCATCATAAAACAGGGCACCCAATGCACGTTGTTCAATAATTTTAAAATCCATTGTGAAGTATACATAAAATATATTATTAAAGCTTGCACAAAAGTAAAATCATGCCCATGATATAGGGTAGTCCCACATACCTCAACAGTGATGGAAACATAGAGAAATTTGACCCTCTAACTGAAATTCTCAATCCCTAGGTGTTTTCTTTCTTCTGACTTATGAAATGAAACTTAGGGATTTCACAAAGGCAATAATACATTTTGGAAATGTTTTAAATCATGGGGAAATGATTTAAATGGAAAAAGACTAAAAAACCCTCTTAGATATTTGAAACTGATCACGGGAAAATAGCCTCCGCGATGCGGGGGCTATTTTGGGGGACAAGCCTCCGCGGCGTGGTGTCCATCTCGTAGGACTAGCCTCTGCGATGCGGTGTCCATCTCTGGGGACCAGCCTCCACAATGTGTGGCTATCGCGGAGGCTTCTACCTCTGTATCCCAAAAATGCCCAGAACCCTATAAAAAATTCCAAAATTCCTCCGAGTTACCCTTTTAACAAACCCGAACATGCTTTAAGACAAGATTTTAAATTTCGAGCACGAGAAAGCCAAAAATAAGCTAGCCAAAATTTGAGGTTGTTGCAAGACATAAACAAGAATTAAAAAGGATAGATCGGTGTAATAAAGCTTATCTAATGTGTGGAATCCATGAAAGGACCGGACCTCAATAGACATTAATTAATTTAGTCAAACCTAATAAAGTTAGTACTTTTAAAATATATAGGGTCAACCCATAATTGAATCCACTCTGTTATTGTGAAACTGGGGAGGCGTAGATTCATCTGAATCATGTTCATTGAAAAATTATAATATATAAATTATTTGTGTATATTTCTTTTATACCTTTGATATTTTTGTGTATTTTTTGGTTTTATTGGTCTCTTAGTGTCACTATACAATTTCATTTTTGTTTTATTGCTCGATTTTGATAATCCTAAACAAGATGGACTTGACTAATAAATCTTCACTATCCATGTCACTCATTGAAAGCCCACGGTTCCATATTACGTAATAATTAGTTTATCATTCTAAATTTAGGATGAATCTTCATAATCCAAAATATACTAAATGATCGATTTGAGTATGCTTGCCATTTTTTCTTCAGGAGAAGATTGTTCCAACATTCTCCAATAATTTGTGTATTCCCTCTCTTTATTTGGATAAAGAGATTTGAGCATGGCATGTGTTTCCGCATAGAAGAAATTGTGTCCACTCCTGTTAGCTTTTGGGCAATTTGGATCGCCATTTTTCCTCCTCCCGTTCCTCTGCCCTGAATGGTGGTGGGGTGGTGGATTGTAAGGTACAACCGCATTGCAATTTTGTGCAGCTAATTTTGAAGATGATGGAGCTTGTTGGTAAGGATGGTAAAGTACTCCACCAAGAACTTCATATCCCATTTTCATGGACACGAAATAACCACTGTCAAATTTGACTTCAATTGTCCCTTCTGCTTGGAAACACCTTGACCCTAAATATACAAGAGAATATAACATATCAACCAAGGTGAGCAATTGAATAAAGTTAAAAAAATATTCAGATGTACGAAGTATTCTACACTAACTCAAGGTCATATGGGTCGCACCTTAAAGAGGTGTGATGCATGCAGCTAATCCGAAAGCAAATTGGTCATTGTGATGCATTTAAGCAGTTAATAAAGCTATAAATTATATCATTTTCATCACTCTTTGAACACAATTTCATCTCAAATTCAACACAGAATTGGCAAATTTTCAGTGGCAATTCAGTTAAGATATTTTAATGGGTCAAAACTTAAGGATTAATATTTTGATACATCTATTAAAAAATAGTTATCTCATACTCATGACAAATGATATGTGATTGAAATATAGGTCTAGCCTTGTAATTAGACTTAAATGTTATCGCACATGGGAATAAGTTGAAAAAACTAGCCTAGTAGTAAAGGACAAAATCCTTGAACTAATTATTACTTATAAAGTGCAATTTGGTTAGATAATAATTTTGATTACTATTATTATATGTTTCAATAGATTCTTCGAAACATAAGCAGTTCTATGTTGAAACGTATGCTAATAGTATCTTGACCTCGTGTCGCATTACGGACGTGTGGCCAAAAGTTGCCTCCATAATGAGAATGGAGAAAGATGAGACTCGGGAAGATCAAGGAGTAAATTTTGAATATTTTTAGCTTAGTAATAACACACAAATGTTTAGCATACCAAAGTAAATAGAAAAAAAAAATCTGGCTTAGTAATAAATTAAAGATCAAAATCGTAGATCTAATAATTATTTGTAAAGTTTAATATAGTCATCAAATAACATTTTAAATTACGATTACTAAATAACTTTTTAGTAATTGTGTCAAAACTTAAGGAATTATGCATTGATATGTTTCAAAAATATCTCAACCTCACGCCATATGACACGTGGAAGAAAGTAGCTCATGTAGCTACTCCTCAATAGCAGTGGAGAAAGAACAGACTCAAGTAGATCGGGGAGAAAATTGAATGTCTAACCTAGTAAGAACGCACAAATGTTATCACATAATGGAGTAAATAGAAAAAACACCTTCCCTAGTAGTAACAGATCAAAATTCTTGAACTAGTTATTACTTATAAAGTCCAATTTTGTCAAATAACACATTTGATTACTATTATGAAATGCTTTTAATAGATGTGACAAAACCTCGGAGTCGTTTGGTAGGGTGTTAATAATAGATTACTATTGTCAATTTTTTTAATGGATATGTCAAAACTTAAGGAGTAATATCTTGACATAACTCTAAAAATATCTCGACATCATGCCATATGACACATGGCAAAAAGTAGCTGGTGTAGTCACTCCACGATGAGAACGACAAAAGAATAAACTTGTGATCGAGGTAAAAACTGAATATATCTAACCTAATAATAAACACAAATGTTATCTCATACCAAAAAAAAAATAAATGGAACATTGATGTGGAAAAAAATACAAATACTAACTACAAAATAAATTAACACATGAAATTTACTAACCTGGAAAGTTATCATGCCTAAAAAGGTAAACTTGTTCAAAATGATGAAGCAAAGTGAAATAATGTTTCCTCAATGAATATGAAGCACTAGTTATAGTTGGAGAAAACTTAAAATACCAAACTCACTTCTCTCCATTTCTTCTCAGCTACAACCTATACAACAAAATAATATTTGTATATCTTCTTAAGTTGTTTTTTTAATAGAAGAAAATAAATAACTAAATATATCATATATGAATCAAATAATAATAAGAAGAAAAATAAAAGGATAAACATTTACCTTGTCAAAGACACCCCTTTTTGTTACTTCAACATATAAAACATGCAGATCAAGCTCCTTTCCTCCAATCACAGGAACCCTTAATTAAATAAAAAAAAACCTATTAAAAAACGCAGCCCCATGCACTATGTGGGATCAAAAAGAGGATTAGATCATAAAAAACATTAATTAATTAAGTCAAACTTGACAAAGTAAGTGCTTTTAAAATATATAAGGCCAACCTATAATTGAATCCACCCCATTAGTGGCAAAACTAGGGAAGCATGAGTTCATCTGACTAATCTTCATCGGAAAATTATATCATACAAAAAAATTAAAATAATTGTTATATTTTTTATCCCTTTGATATTTTTGTGTATTTTTTTATTTTTAAAAATTCTTGAGAAATATCCACACTCCTTTGCATATAAGATCAAGAATGTCATCTTCCGTCAAAATAAAAAGGTAGAAGCTCCGATGAACTTTTCTTGTTATAAGAGGGGTTTCTGAGTTGATCAGTATCTTACACCTACAACTTAAAAGTTGCAGGTTCGAATTACCATGAAAACTAAAAAATTAAAATTCCAAGGGATATTTTTTTAAAAAAAGTTGGCTTATGTAATCAGAGGGGTTGCTCTTGTGGTAAGCAACATACAACACCTTCAACCTTGTTCCAAAAATTAAAAATGAGAAAAAAGAAAAAGAAAACTAAAAAAAAAATATTCTACCTCCATCTTTAAGCTTAGCCGTTCAAGTTACCAAAAAACAAAAAGGGTGAAAGCTCAGAAGAAAAAAAAAAAGTTTCTTACGTGTACATTGTACTCGAAACAGAGTGAAAATTGTTGAGACACTCCATGAAGACACTTGGATCATTAACAATTATCTCATGTGATACAATTGTTGTTGGAACAATAGCTGTGTAACACCCCGTAGCATTCTTGACTTAATACCTCACTTAGTAGCATGCTTAAAGAGCTAACAACCTGAAATTTTCAAAGTGTCAAAAGGGACTTAGTGATATTTTAAGCTCTTAAGATTTTATGATTTCTAAATCAATATTTCTGAACACGAGATGTAGATTTTTAAGTGGAATCATGTTCAGGGGTGTAAAGGGGTTGTCTCGGGGGAGTTTCGGACTTTTCGAACGACGGTTGGGACGTGTTTGGATTTCAAAAAAAGAAACTCAACGTTATGTTAAAGTATCGTGATGCCTGTTGCATCACGATGCCTAACCGTTGATTCCCGACGCGATGTGTTGGTGCCCAAAAATGGGATTTTGTTGAACTTTTAAATTCCAAAGGGGCAATTTGGACTTTTTCCTATAATCCAAGCTGTGTAAACAGTAGATTAAAGCATTATTAGGACACTTTATGCCCATAATTACTTAATTCCATCAAGAACAATAACCCTAACTCCTCTCCCAAAGATCAAGAATCCATCTTTAAGTTCAAGATTTCCAAGAAACGAGTAAAGATTCGAGTTCTATTCTTCAAACTAAGTAATCTAAGGTACATGGGGTTTTCCGAAATTACATGGACATGGTGAAATTTCTTTATTAAGTTTTTAAAGTTTAGAAGCCATATATTCATGAAGGGTTTTGAAAATAATTTAACGAAAATGCATTATGAATCCTTTTTTATGATATAATATTTTGGTCTTGAGGCCTTCCCTTGAATCTTAATTTTTTCATACTTATATATACATGTGTTTTGAGTTTTTAAACATGAATTGAGAGCATAAATAACGAATTTTCCTCTCTCATTTTGTTATTTCTTGATTTACAAGTTATGGATTACTCAATTGCATGTCTTAAAGCATGAACCAAGAGTTTGACTATCATTTATGAACTTGATGTTGGTTGAGAATTGAAGAGAGGGATATTTCTTATTTTTAAATGCTATTTATGTGATTATTAAAAGAATTGCATGATTGTCTTGAGAAATTGACCACCTGTAAGACCTCGCAAAATTCTAAGCTTAACTCAGACCGTTAAATCTTGAAAAGAGGACCCAGACTTAGAAATTTATACTAAGTGTTTATAATTAGAAGTATTTTAGCCTTCGTAATTTGGACATCATATTTCACGATCCTTATGACCTTAAAGTATCAATTTTAAAAGTTATTTCATGATCAGGAATGTCAGTAGGTCATTTCAGGTGAGTTTCATATTTTTTGGACCTCGTTTTAATTGAGTTTGGATGACCAAAATAGTGGGTCAACGCGATCTCGAAGCGCCACGTTGCTCATCGCATCGACAAATATTTTTTTCAGCTTTAGAGTGCAATTCAAGTGAATCAACAAGGACTCGACATGACGTGTTGTTCACGTCGATCCCATTGACGTGGCGTGTCACTGGGCACACTTTCAATCATTAAGGGACCGTATCTAGAGGGGTATTTGGGTCATTTTTCCACCCTTAATCAGCCCCTAAAATACAAAATTCATTCCTCAATAAGCAAAATATATTCACATTCTCTCAAATTCTCTCAAGAACAAACCCTAACCTATCAAAGTCAAGATCAATATTCAAGGAATTCACCATCAATCTTTAGGAATTCAAGCACCAAGGTATGTTATGTGTTCATCCAAGGGTTTTTTTCCACCCTTGGAGTTCAAAAACCTCTTTTAAAACTTCAAGTTTGGTGATTTCATGAATTCCATGTTGGGCTTGAATGTATTCATGATTATGATGTTAATTGGGTTTCTAATTCATGATTTATTACAAGATTCATATAAATTTATTTTGACATGTGTGTAGTATTATGTGAATTCATGTTAAATCCCTTAAATTTGTGATTTGGGATTGGAAATCATGATGCCTACATGTTGATTAGTATTATGTGCATAGATTATGTTCCCCAAGTGTTTGATAAATTTCTCATCTGGATTAAATGGGAAAATCCTGGCAGACTATCATATTTGCAAGCTTATATCTTACAAGTGTTTGATAAAATGTCTCTATGAATGAGTTACGAACATTGTAATACTTTTCAAGATCATGCTATGCTTTAGTTTTTATTCTATCGAGTCCTAGGGGGTATCTAATACCCGACAATCTAGATGTTTACCTAGAATTATAGTAGCTTCAGAATAGTCTCAGTGATGTCACGTACAGTAGTATTCAATTAGTACAAAACTCAGTATATCGAGTCAACAAATAGAACTGATAACACAGAATAAGTTATAATACTCAGTAAAGTCAGTCTAATTCAGTCAGTTAACATGATCAGTAACAGTTCAATCTAGACTAGAACATTTAAAAATCAGTTCAGTATCTATTTAGTTGGGAGTAGGATTCAGCACCGAGTGAACCCAATGATGGGGACTCAACTGCCAGTAGAGGGTGAGATCTTTCGAAGTAGTCCTTGCATTCCAGAACTACGCAGCCAGTGTAGGTTGAGACATCAACCTGACAGTTGAGGGTTGATGAGGTGTACTACCTGTCAATTGAGGGTACCACCATTCTTATTCAGAGCACCTACCAGATAAGGGTGACTCAACACTTATCTTTACCTGTGGCATGGTACTAACACCCTTCCAACTGGGGTTACAGGTTGGACCCCAAATCAGTTAAGAGAAGGGGCATGTTAGTTAGATGATTATCTCCCACAGTTTTAGTTTCAGTCTTGGTATAGAACTCAGTTCAATTCTACAGAGTTAGGACTGTCACACACAGTCACCCAACTCAGTACAGAACTCAGATTAGTTCTACAAAATTAGGACTGTCAGATATAGTCACCCAGCTATTAGTAATACAGTTATCAGTAAACTCAGCTATCAGTCATTCAATTATTAGAACTCAGTATCTAGTGTTACTATGATCTCATACACAATATATGTAGATATGTGCACAGTATTGCATAATAAGTGTTTCATCAGTTTTAATTATACATGTACTCTTATTAAGTTATATTAATGTTATTCAGTTAGTTATTGTTCATGCACACGAACCCATTCATATCATCCTACTTCACTTATCATACTAGTAAATTCAAAGTACTGACACATACCTTTCTTTTGTGCTATGATGTTTTATATTATACGTTCAGACGCACGGGCCTTGACTGTACCTAGCAGCCCAGATTCTTAGTAGCAAATTTAGTGGTGAGTCCTCATAGTTTAAGGATAGAGTTATTATTTTCAGAATTTTTGGTATATTATCAATAGTCAGAGTTAGTTGGGGACTTGTCCCGTCAACTTCATTTTTAGATAGTTCGATTAGAGTTTTTTCAGACTAGACTATTTCAGATAGTTATTCAATTTTCAGATATGATTGTCAGATATTCAGTATTTACATATTAGTATATGATTTAGTTTTGAAACTTATGGCAATTTCCACCTAATTTCTGCATTATACAGTATTATTATTCAGTAATTGCAGTAGGTACCATTCATGTGTTAGCTTGTGGTCCTTTGGGATTATGAGCACCGTGTAGCGTCCTGGGTACAGACTCGAGGCATTACAAACTTGGTATCAGAGACAAAGTTTCAACAGAGTCCTAGGAAGTCTGAAAGCCGCATCTAGTAGATTCTTGTGCATGGGTGTGTAACACACCACACTTATGGACAAGAGGCTACGAGGCCTTTTAGGAATAGTTTCCATTCTTTCAGTATTCATATCGTGCGAGTGAGAATGAACTCAAGTTACAGTCTCAGTATAATACTTTTCTTACTTTAATTTACAGAACATGCCTTCAAAAAAGAACCACAGAAGAATAACAGGAAATCAGCCAGCACCTCAGCCCATTCAGGAAGATACCCTGGATGAGCATATCTCTCATGTTGAATTTAGAGTTGCTTTTACTACCCTAGTTAATTCTATTGCATCTTAGAATGAATGTCTAGGTGATGTTAAGGCCAACCCAGTGGCCAATACTACAGTAGCTAGAATTTGGGACTTCACCCGAATGAACCCTCCAGCTTTTACCGGGTCTAAGTCATATGAGGACCCACACGATTTCCTTGATCAGGTGTAGAAAGTTACAGATATTATGGGGGTGATATCTAGTGAGAGTGTTGAGTTGGATGCATATGAGTTATAGGACGTGGCTCACTCATGGTTAAAGTAGTGGAAGGCTAAGAGGGCCACAGATCTAGGGCCCGTAGAATGAGAGGATTTTGCCACTGCTTCTTTGGACATGTTCTTCCCATTGGAGTTGAGGGAAGTGAAGGTTTTGGAGTTTATTAATCTGAAGCAGGGACATATGATAGTGAAAGAGTATTCTCTTAAATTTACTTAGCTAGCCAGATACACTCCTCGTGTCGTAGCAAATAGAAGATCTAAGATAAGTAAGTTTGTGTCTGGCATGTCTAACAGTGTGGTCAAAGAGTGTAGGATCGCAATGCTGATTAAGGAGATAGACATATCTTGGTTTATGGTCCATTCTTAGCAGATAAAAGAGGCTAAAAATATGGAGAAAAAGAGGGAGAGAATGAGATCTTGAATAGGTAGCTTCAACTTCATGCAGACTAAGTCAGAGGGTGGAAATTGTTCTCAGTTCTGCCTAAAATCTTTAGTTCTAGCTTCGTCCTCATATAGTTCTCCAGTGTCGAAATTTAGAGACAGCAATAAAGATAGGGAACCAGGCCCTAAATCTCAGGGTAGTGTTAGCAGTGCCCCAAAAAACCCTCTTTGCCAGAAATATGGTAGAAGCCACCAGGGTGTCTGTAGGGCTGGCAGTGATGTATGTTGAGGATTTGGAAATCCAGGACATAGAGTCAGAGATTATACACAGTTAGGTTCTCAGGATTAGTATAATCGTTATTCATCTCAGTCCGGTCTCCGAAATCTGCAAGGTGTCGCTTCCAGTGCCACCAGTGGACAACACCCAAACAGACTCTATGCACTCCAGTCCTGATAGGATCAGGAAAATTCTCCTGATATGGTCACTTGTACATTACAAGTTTATCATTTACATATTTATGCATTGCTAGACCCAGGAGTTTCTTTGTCCTTTGTAACTCCTTATATAGATGTTAACTTCAGAGTCAATCCCGAAATCCTAGCAGAGCCTTTCTCAGTCTCTACCCTAGTGGGTAAATATATCATATCCCAACACATATATCAGAACTGTCCGGTTATGGTATCTCAGAAAGTCATTTCAGCACACTTAGTAGAATTAGAGATGACAGATCGCGATGTCATTCTCGTCATGGATTGGGTTCATTCATACTATGCTTTAGTTGACTGCAGAAACCGAATTGTCCATTTTTAGTTTCCAAATTAACCTGCCCGTGAATGGAGGGGTAGTGCTTCAGCACTTAGGGTTTATCTTGTTTCTTATCTTAGGGAAAGAAAAATGATATCTAAGGGATGTGTCTATCATCTCGTTCGAGTTCAAGACTCTAGTTCAGAGACCCCAAATCTTGACTCGATATCAGTAGCATGTGAATTTCCTGGTGTGTTTCCCAAGGATCTTCCCAGGGTCCCTTCCGAAGAGGAAATTGACTTCGGAATATACCTTCTTCTAGATACTCATCCTATCTCTATTCTGCCATACAAAATGGCTCCAACAGAACTAAAAGAGTTAAAAGAACAGTTAAAGGATCTCCTAGATAAGGGATTCATTAGACCCAACATTTCCCCATGGAGCGCACCATTTGTATTCTTGCGTAAGAAAGATAGTTTTCTCAAGATGTATACAGACTATCGGTAATTAAATAAAGTCATGGTAAAGAACAGTTATCCACTTCCCAAAATTGATGACTTGTTTAACCAAATTCAGGGTGCTAGTTACTTCTCTAAGGTAGACCTCAGATCAGGCTATCATCAGTTTAGGGTCAAAGAATGTGATATTCCAAAAACAGCATTCAAAACTTGATATGGCCACTTTGAATTCTTAATCATTTCATTTGGTCTTAAAAATGCTCCAGTAGCCTTCATGGTTATAATGAACTACGTGTTTAATCAGTACTTGGACATGTTCATCATAGTTTTCATTAATGGCATTCTTGTCTACTCCCGCAGTGAGCATGAACATGCAAACCATCTCAAGATAGTGTTACAAACCCTTAGAGCCTATCAATTGTTCACCAAATTCAAAAAGTGTAAATTTTTTCTAAGGTCAGTATCTTTTCTTGGCAATATAATTTCCAGTGATGGCATTAGAGTGGATCCTCAAAAGACCGAAGAAGTGAGAAACTGGCCCAGACCCATCTCTCCATCAAATATCAGGAGTTTCTTGGGTTTTTCTGTTTATTACTAACTATTTTTAAGGGATTCTCGTCTATTGCATCCCCCATTTCCAGATTGACTAAGAAGAAAGTCAAATTTCAGTGGTCAGATTCTTGTGAGAAGAGTTTTCAGGAGTTAAAGACTGGACTCACTACAGCCCCAGTTTTGACTCTACCAAATGGTTCAAATGGGTTTGTGGTATATTGTGATACTTTCAGAGTGTGTTTGGGGTGTGTTTTGATGTACAGAAGTAAGGTCATAGCCTATTCCTCTAGATAGCTTAAGCCCCATGCAAAGAGTTACACCACTCATGATCCCGAGTTAGCAGCTGTGGTATTTTTCTTAAAGATTTGGAGGCATTATTTAGATGGTGTACATATGGATGTGTTCATGAACCACAAGAGCCTGCAGTATGTATTTTCTCAGAAAGATCTGAACCTACGTCAGAGAAGGTGGTTAGAGCTGTTGAAAGACTACGACATGAGTGTCTTATATCACCCAGGCAAGGCTAATGTAGTGGTTGATACTCTTAGTAGGATGTATATGGGTAGTGTTGCTCACGTAGAGGATAATAAGAAGAAGTTATTTTAGAAAGTTCATCATCTTGCCCGTCTAGGTGTCATCTTAGTCGATTCAGCAGAGGGAAGTATGTGGGTGCAGAATTGTTTAGAATCATCTCTGATTTCCAAAGTGAAGGAAAAACAGGATAAATATCCTAGTTTAGTCAAGTTAAAAGAGTCACTCAAAGATCAGAAAGTAGAGGTTTTCTCCCTAAGGGGAGATGGTGTGTTGTGTTGCTAGGGTCGGTTATGTGTGCCATGTGTAGATGACTTGAGGCAACAAATTCTTGCAGAAGTGCATGGTGCGCATTACTCTATTCATCCAGGGCCCACTAAGATGTACCGCGATTTGCGGGAGGTGTATTAGTGGAGTGTATGAAGAGAGACATTACAGAGTTTATGCCTAAGTGCTCTACATGTCAGCAGGTTAAGATTGATTCCCAGAAACCTAGTGTTTCCATGCAAGAGTTCAGCATTCCCACATGGAAGTGGGAGGAACTGAACATGGACTTTATGATAGGTTTGCCCCATACTCGTCATTAGCATGATTCAATTTGGGTCATTATAGATAGAATGACAAAATCAGTTCATTTCTTACCAGTTCATACCTCTTATTTAGCCAAAGATCATACCAATCTCTATGTTAGAGAGTTGGTCAGATTGCATGGAGTTTCTTTGTCCATCATCTTAGATAAAGGTACACAGTTCACCTCTCACCATCCAAAACCCTTCCAAAAGGGTCTTGCTACCCAAGTTCACCTCAGTACAACCTTTCACCCTCAGATAGATGGTCAAGCAGAGAGGACCATTTAGACTTTAGAATATATGTTAAGAGTGTGTTCCATTGACCATAAGGGTAGTTGGGATGACTGAGGAATAAATAAGTTTTGTTAGTAAAAGTTCGTTGGAGGAATCAGTCCGTTGAGGGAGCTACTTGGGAAGCAGAAGTAGATATGTAGACCAAGTATCCCCACCTTTCTCCCCAAACTCAAACTCAGCTCAAGGTAATAGTTTTCCTTAAATTTATTCAGTTCCATTCTCAGATTACCTTTATAACTCTGTATCGGTTAAGTCATATAGCATTTTTATATCATGCATACCTTCATGAAATAGATCAATCATGTGTCATATTTTTAGAACTCAGTCATTCTTCAGTTATGCGTGTTCAGTATAAAATCTCAGTATATCAGTACTTTCAGTCATGTAATCACGTTTCAGTTGTGCGTGTTTAGTATATAAATTCAATCTATCAGTATTCTTAGCTTAGTCAATCTCATTTGAGGACGTATATCCCTAAGGGGTAGATATTGTAAGACCCTAAAAAAATCTAAGCTTAACTCAATCCGGTAAAGCTTGAAAAGAGGTCCCAGACTTAGAAGTTTCAGCAAAGTATTGATACTTAGAAGTATTTGAGCCTTCATAAGTTGGCGATCCTATTTCACGACCCTTATGACCTTAAAGTATCAATTTTTAGGTTTATTCATCATCAGGAATATCAGCAGGTCACTTCTGGCGAGTTTTAAAATTTTTGGACCTCGTTTGAATCGAGTTTGGATGACCAAAACAATGGGTCGATGCGATCTCAACGCGCCGCATCGCCCATCGGGTTGAAAAATATTTTTCTAAGCTTCAGAGTGCAATTTTAGTGAATCAACGCAGACACGATGCGACACATCAGCCATCACATAGATCCCATCGATGCGACGCATCGTTCTATGTATCGCTAGGCACACTTTCAGTCATTAAAAGCCCGCGTCCAGAGGGGTATTTGGGTTATTTTCCCACCCTCAATCATCCCCTAAAACAAGAAATTCAGCTTTCAATAGGCAAAATACACTCACTTACTCTCAAATTTTCTCTAGAACAAACCCTAACCTTTCAAAGTCAAGATCATAATTCAAGGAATTCACCATCAATCTTCAGGAATTCAAGCACCAAGGTATGTTAGGTGTTAATCCAAGGAATTCCTTCATCCCTTGGAGTTCAAGAACCTCTTTTAAAACTTCAAGTTTGTTGATTTCATGAATTCCATGTTGGTCTGGAATGTATTCATGATTATGATGTTAATTGAGTTTCTAATTCATGATTTATTAAAAGATTAATGTAAATTTATTTTGACATGTGTGTAGTATTATGTGAATTCATATTAAAGCCCTTGAACTTGTGAGTTGGGATTGGAAATCATGATGCCTACTTGTTTATTAGTATTATGTGCATAGATTATGTTCACCAAGTGTTTGATAAATTGCTCATGTGGATTAAATGGGAAAATCATGACATTCTAGCATATGTGCACGCTTATATCTTACAAATGTTTGATAAAATGTCTCTATGAATGAGTTATGAGCATTGTAATGCTTTTCAAGATCATGCTATGCTATCGAGTCCTGGGGGTATCTAATAACCAAAAATCTAGTTGTTTACCTAGAATTACAGTAGCTTTGGAATAGTCTCAGTGATGTCACGTACAGTAGTATTAAGTCAGTACAAAACTCAGTATATCTAGTCAAGAAATAGAACTCAAAACACGCAATTAGTTATAGTACTCAGTGAACTCAGTCCAGTTCAGTCAGTTAACACAATTAGTAACAGTTCAGTCTAGCCTAGAATAGTTTAGAAATCAGTTCAGTGTCTATTTAGGTAGTAGTAGGATTCAACACCAAGTGAACCCAAGGATGGGGAATGACCTGTCAGTATAGGGTGCGATCCTTATAAGCAGTCCTTACATTCTAGAACTACATATACAGTGTAGGTTGAGGCATCAATTTTCCAGTTAAGGGTTGATGAAGTGTTCTACCTACCAGTTGAGGGTACCTCCATTGTTGTTCAAAACACCTTCCAGATGAGGGTCACTCAACACTTGTCTTTACCTCTAGCATAGTACTGATACCTTTTCAACTGGGGTTATATGTTGGTACCTAAATCAGTCTCACTATAGAACTAAGTTCAGTTCTATAGAATCAGAACTGTCAGACACAGTCACCTATCTCAGTATAGAAATCAGATAAGTTCTACCGAATTAGGACTGTCTGAAATAGTCACCCAGATATCAGTAAACTTAGATATCAGTCATTTAGTTATTAGAACTCAGTATCCAGTGTTACTATGATCTCAAACACAATATATATAGATATGTGCACAGTATTGAATAATTAGTATTTCATCAGTTTCAGTTATACATATACTCTGATTCAGTTATATTCATGTTATTCAATCATTTATTGTTCATGTATATCATCCTACCTCACTTACCATACCAGTACATTCAAAGTACTGACGCATACCTTTCTTTTGCGCTATGATGTTTTATACCATAGGTTCAGATGCATAGGCTCTTGAGCATACCTAGTAGCCCAGATTATCAGCAGTAGATTTATTGGTGAGTCCTCATAGTTTGAGGACTGAGTTGTTATTTTTAACATTTTCAGTATACTATCATTAGTCAGAGTTAGTTAGGGACTTATCCCATCGACTCTATTTTCAAACAGTTCGGTTAGAGGCTTTTCAAACTTGACTATTCCAGATAGTTATTCTATTTTCAGATATGATTGTCTTATATTTAGTGTCCAGTATATACATATCTATATATGACTCAGTTTTGAACCTTATGGCAATTTCCACATAATTTCTGCATTATATAGTATTATTATTCAATGATTACATCAGGTACCAATCATAGGTTAGCTTGTGGTCCTTCAAGATTATGAGCACCGTGTAGTGTTCGGGGTACAGACTCGGGGCGTTAAACCACCACACATGTTCAAATCCTTTTGTACTATTGGAATAATTTAGTGGTCCAAACATTATATTTTGAAAGAAAGGATTGAAACATGGTATTGTATTGCTTAGATATATGACTATAAGTCTTGGTATGACGAAACCAAAAAGATGAATTCCATAACAGAGTAAGATTTTTAGATTTTGATTTCAAAGAATGCATGTCTAAAAGAGTTAAAAATAGACTTAAAGAGAGCTAGGTGGTTACCCGATGAAGGCACGAGTTAAGAAAACTAATTGATCAAAACTGTGTTTTTATGATATAGGATTATTATGTCCCCAAGAGGGATTAAACGTTGGCCTAGTGACCTTTGGCGTATTAGAGATTGAGACTCTAGCCCTTGCGGCAAACTGGGTTGAGGGCTTGTCCGCCGAATGAAGGGTGGATTCCATATAGCCCCTAGGATTGTAGAGATATAGGGTGTACCACCTAGCTCAAAAGTAAGACAAAGAGTTGAGTTGTAATTTATAGAAATGTTTATGTTGAGTTGTAATTTACAGAAATGTTTTAAAGTCTATTGATTATGCCCATGTATTTTCAACTATTTTAGACTAACATGTTTTATGAATTGCTCTCACTTATGTTGTGTTAAAGTACGTTATTTTTAGATTTCTCTGTGTACCAGTACAATTGTATTGACCCCTGATATTGAGGATCTGAGGCACAGTCCAGGGGTCCTGCTAAGTAGTAGGTTGAATCCCGTCAGAGATTGCAGTTTGTGAGCCTCCCTTATTTCAGAAGACCTATTCTAGAACATTCCTAGTTTATTTAATTCATGGTCCTACTGGGGCCTTGTCCATGTTTTTAGATAGATGTTTATTTTTCACATTGTTAGAGATTTCACAGATGGTGTCGTATGTTTTTGAATGTTATGAACTCAAATTTCGTACTGTTCAGTTAAGTGATTCACCATATTTCTATATTTATTATCTTTTCTGCATTTCCTTAATAGTATATGAATGATGTTCATGATTTCCAGATAGAGAAAGGCGCTTGGGCCTTCATTGATTGGAATGCTCGTCGCGGCCAGGGCCTCCGCTCGGGTCGTGACAAGCTGCCTGAGACATCATCATTCCACCGGAAAATATAGAAATAGAGGTAACTTAGTAATTGAGAAAACAGAAGGCAAATGAATAAAAGATGGAATGAATAAAACTTAGACAATTAGGGTACTTAAGGAAAAGAAATAATTACACGCATATGTTGTTGCACATAGAAATAAATCAAAAAAATCCAATTAGTGAAAGATCAAAATCCTTGGCTCGTTATTACTTATAAAGTGTAATTTGGTAAAATAACGAATCCGCCTAATATTATCAAATATTTTTCAATAAATGCATCAAAAATTAAGGAGTTATATGTCAAAACATATGTTAAAAGTATCTCGGCCTCTTATCACATTACGCATGGTTGAAAGTAGGTCTCCTCGATGAGAATGGAGAAGAGGAGAATTGGGAAGATCAAGGTAAAAATTGAAAAAGTTTAGTCTAATAATAGATCTCAAATGTTATAGCATATCAGAGTAAATAGGAGGAAAAAAATCTGGACTAGTACTAAATTAAAGATAAAAAATGCTAGAACTAGTTATTTCTTATAGTGTAATATAGTCAATAACACTTCTAATTATGATTATTAAATATTTTTTTGACAGATATGTCAAAACTTAAGGTGTTATACATTTACACGTATTTAAAAATATCTCGACCTCACATGATATGATACATGATAGAAAGTAGATTGTGTAGCTACTCCTCAATTAGAACGGGGAAAGAAGAGACTTGGGAAGATCAAGGTAAAAATTGATTATGTCTAGCTTATTAATAACACTAAATGTTATCACATGCTGCAACACCCCGTATTTTTTCAGGAAATATTTTAAACCATCATTCCTTCTCATATAGACCCAAACCCAATGATTCTTTATTAATATATATGTTATGATCAATTCTACTGTGTGGGAATGCCTTTGTATATGAATTAAGGACACTAATATATCCTTACACAAAGACGAGTTGAGAACGTTTCTATAGATTAAATTTTATTGAACGTTTCAGCTTGGATTAGCTTTAAACGACCATTACTCCTAGCATATAATGATTTACATGTCCTTCTATATATTAAAAGAAAGATATGCTCATTTTACTTTGGAGTGTCTAACTGCCAAAAGTGACGACAAAGTTGACGACTTGTCAACTAGGTGACGACTAAGGTGATGAACTGTCAACTAAGTGACAATTGATCAGCCCTAGTCGCCAGCCTAGGACAGTAAGGGAAAATTTTCATCCCAAAAGTGACGACTTAGGTGACGATCCGTCACCTAAGTGACAACCCATCAACCTTGGTCATCAACTGAAGAATTCTGCGATTTCTTTGATTTCTTTAGGGGTATTTTGGCCTTTTGCTCACCCTAAAACTCCCACACGAATTAAAATTATATGTTAAGCATTATAATTCATCTTTTAATAGTTTTAAACACATATCAATCCTCTCTACTCTCTAGAACAAAAGAAATTATGGTTTTTCTTCAAGGCAATAATTCAAGCCTTTCAATCCAAGATTTCCAAGAAACAAATCAAGATTCGGGTTCTACTCTTTATACTAACTAATCTAAGGTACGTGGGGTTTTCCTAATTACATAGGCATGGTGAAATTATTATGATTAGGTTTCTAAGGTTGAGAAGTCATGTATTTATGAAGGGTTTTGAATTTACATTAACAAATATGCATTGAGAACCCTTTTAGATAATAATGTTTTAGTCTTGAGGCCTTCGCTTAAATTTTATTTTTGTTAGTATATATGTATGTATGAGTTTGGAGTTTGAAAGTTAAATTGAGTGCACAGATATTTATAATCCCTCTCTTGTTATGATACTTCTTGACTTTACATGTTGTGGGTTGTGAAATTGCATTATTAAAAGCACGAGATAAGAGTTTTAATGTTGTTTATGAACTTGATCTTGGTTGTTAATTAAAGAGAGAGTGGTTTTTTATTTTACAATTGCTTTCTTCTTTATAATTATTCAATTTATTAATTGAAGGAATTGGATGATTTGTTTTGAGAAATTGACCATCATGAGTTGAAATATTAAAAAGGGGAAATCTTTGCATAAGTTTGTACATGTTTTGAAATAAGGAATCTCTTGCATTTTTTAAATATTTTTGGTGGTCAAATGATTGAGTTGATTGAAAAATCTAAAACATAAACTTTAATGGATTAGACAGATGACTTACAAGTCTTGGTATAACGATGCCAAAATAGATGATGCCATAACAGACTCATAACTGAACATAAGGCAGACTTCATTCAGATTTTCATAATTGATTTCAAAAAGATGCATGTTTAGAAAAGGCTAAAAATAGGCTTAAGAGATGTTAGGTGGTTACCCAAAGACGACATAATTTTAGATAACTCATTTTCCAAAATCGTGTTTTGTCGATACGGGTTATTATGTCCCCAAGAGGGATCATATGCTGGCCTAGTTCCCTATGGCGTATCAGAATCAAAAATTCCAACCCTTGCGGCAAACTTGGGTTGTGGGATTAGCCACCAAGTCAAGGGAGAACTCCATATAGCCCATGGGTTCGTAGACTTGTAGGGTGTACCACCTAGCTCAGATGTAAGACAAAGAGTGAGTCGTGGTTTCAAAGAAATGTTTCAAAGTCTTTGAAGTGTGCCCATGTGTTTTCATATATTATATGTAAAATATTTTATAAATTTCTCTCACTTATGTTATATGTAAATACATTATTTTGGATGGCTCTACATACCAGTACATCTGTATTGACCGCCTATATTTCAGGATGTGAGACACAGTCCCGGGGTCCCGCTAAGCAGTAGATTTGGTTGTCCGAAGTTACAGTTGGTAAGCCTCCTTTATTCCGGAAGGCCTTGTTAATTTGACATTGATATTTCATTTTAGTTTATGGTCTGACTGGGGGTCTTGTCCCAGTATTTAAACAGTAGTGTTTTTGAGTTGTTAGAGATTTTGTAGACTAGTGTCAGGTGTTTTTGAATATTTCATGAACTCATTTTTGTATTGTTCAGTTGAAGTAAAAGAATGAACATGTTTCCATCTTGTCATGTTTTTCCACATTTTCCTTATAGTATATGAATTGTGTATATGATTGCCAGTTAGAAAAGGGCACTCGGGCCTTCACGATTTGGGATTTCTGTCGTAGCCAGGCCTTAGTTCTAGTCGTGATAAACTTTGTATCAGATCACAATTCATGGTCCCAGGGTTTCTGTGAAATCGTGTCTACTAGAGTCTTGATTATGGATGTGTTGTCCACCATACCTATAATTAGGAGGCTATCAGGCATTTAGGTGTTGTTCCTTATTTTTTTCCCACTCTAGTTCGTGATATAACATTGTCCATAAGAAAGTTATCTACATTCCTTCCTTTCTCTAATTTAATGGGACATGCCTCATTGTTGAGGCGATACAAGTCTAAGAGTCTAGCTCCCCCAGCGATGTGGTTCTCTCTGATCGAGTTATCCATATAGTTATAAGATAGGAAAAGGACTTGAGAGGAGTCCAATAGTGCTTCAATGTGTATTGACTCGAGTTTATACTTTTATCCTAAGGAAATTGTGCTCTTTAGATTGAGGTAAGAAGTGTATCCAGTCCTCTTTCAAAAAAATTCTTTGTACAAATGTCATGCATAAGGGTATTATGTGTAGCAGAATGTTGGAACTGTATTTCCACCCGAGTAGTCATATATGTTAAAGTGTCATGACCTATTGGTAGTTAGATGGGCCAAGAAGTTGGAGATATGAAGTCACAAGTTTAGAAGTCAGAGTGAGGGTAAATTTTTTATAAATAAATAGTTTTAGTTGTATAACCGTTTATTGAGAGATGGTATGCCATTTTATAGTGATAGAATAATTTGGCAGTAATAATTGTAGATTGTACGATAGTCTGTGAAGGAAGTGGCTGGCTACAATTATTATTTACTTAAAATAGGGAAGGATCTCAAAATGGATAGTTATGGTGGTTGTAGAAATCATTTATATGATGTGATTTAAAGGGGTAGATTAGTCAATAAGTTATGGGTAGAAATTCATTGCTATACATGGAATTTTGAAGGCAGTGGTGATGTATGCGTATATAAGATTAAGATAGACTATCCTATTATGTGACTTTGCCCCCTTGATTTTCTTCTCTCTAGTCGTTGTAAACTACTACTACATGTGAGAAGGTATGTAGTAGATTTAGAGGTGTTGTAGTAATGTCGTGGAGAGGATGAACTTATGGGTCATATTTAAGTGAACTAAGAGACTTAGGTTGATATTTCTCTTTGACGGACTAGTATAATATGCAACATGCTTTATCGGTGTTACATGATTGGTGTTAGACAATAGGCTGAACTTTACATGTGGATTATGGTAGTGAGAATAGTAGCTTAAGATTAATGATGTATGTTTTGTGGGAAAGAATTAGTAGGGCTTGATGTGATTTGTGAATAGAATAGGCTTGGAGCTTGTGGAATAATGAGTGGCCAATTATAATATATATGCATACATGAGACTAGTGTTAGGATGATGAATCGTTGTTGAGACATTAATTGGATAAGAACGTAAGTATATAGGAATTAGTTGAACCCCGTGGTAGCATGTTGTTATATAAGGCGTCATGTGTACGAGTGTCACGCGTACCTAGATTTTGTTCTTCAATCTTGTAGTATGAAGAAGTCTGGAATGTTGTTGTATGGTTTTCTTTATATTTGAACTGAGGCGATAAAGGTAGGCAATGTGCGCCTTTGGTGTAGTTTTACAAATTTTGTTAAGTTGTAAGTTGTATTATAAGGAATTGATGATGGAGTATTAAGTGTTTAGAAGTGGGGGTGTCTATGCCCATGATAATAGTAGTCGTAAGTTGATGACTTTGGGGCTTAGAGGAAATTACGATTAGTGTCCCTAAAGGGGATGTTCTAGGAAGATATTTAGTATCATTATATTTATATTATTTCTAGGAGTTTGTGTTCATGTGTATATTGATACCCCTTCTGTGGTAAGGAGTATGGATGCGTACACTTATGTGAGTAAGAGTTGTAGAGTGATGACTATAGAGGCTAGCAAAATTTAAGAGCAATATTTGTAGAAAGTGAGGCCTTTAGAGTATAGCTCATCAGGGGAGTTTGGAGTTTAAGTATATGGTAATGTCTCTTTTTTTTTAGAGTTATGTCTATAGATTTTGATGTGAGGTTATGTCCGCAAGTCTAGGAGTGTGACATTGATCTAAGGGGGAGATGATGGATTATAGTAGTTCCCAAATTTTCTTGTGGTGTCAATTTTCAAGTGAGAACCATGATAAATCATTCCTATTCAAGCAAGCTCCTCCTACTTTGATTTGTATGGGCATCTATCAATGTATTAAGTATTCATGTATTGCTTATGCCTAAGATTTGAGCTCTCAATGTAACTCATGTCATGCGCCGACCTCTAAGCTAGAAGAAATAATGTCAATCAATGACCCAATCCTTCAAGTATTCAAGACATATGTTATGTTTCTCATGATCCATAAAGATCGATGTCTCACAGCATGCTAGGTCCTAATAAAATATATTTATATATGTCACCGATTCATTCTATACCGGAATTATCCAAAGTGATAAAGCTTATGCTAAATCATGGAAAATTTTTGTTTCTTTAAATGAGGGTTAATCACGTCAAGTGTCAATCCTTGTCTTAGTTTTTAACTACATAAATTTCGGCTTTATGTCATATAGCTCATGATATGTGCACCCATGTCTCTCACGATGGTTTGTCCTAGGAAATTATGTTGTGTTGTGTTATACTGAACAACACTTTACATACAATCCAGACACTCGATTTATAAATCCCTTTGGGCCAATTCAATCGTATCTTTACCTCATGTCCCTCCTTGAGTAGTTCAATAAGTATAAGTTATAGTCGAATAGTGTCACTCCCTTTTCATGATGCTCATGCCCGGGTCCCTCAATGACCCACCATAGGATAGTATGATAGTAGCTATTGAAGAGTAGTGATGTTTTAGGCAGGGAAGTAGATGTTCTTGAATGTGAAAATTTTGAGGTTATTTCTTTACCTAATGTTATAGGTGAAGGGGGAAATAAGGAGTCAAACTTTTGTTACATAAAATTATTAGAAAGGAGATATATGGAAAAAATCTTTGTGAGAGCAATTAAATTACTGATCTTAGTGTGGAATCCATGAAGTGGGTGGAGTAATGATAGGCTTCAATGTGGTGATTGATGAAGACATAAACCCATGAACTATGTGGTTAGTACTCCTCGATTTAAGGCAAAAGGTTGTTTAATTATAGTGATAAGATGGAGAAGTGTTCTTAAAGGGATGTAGAATATGTGGTCCCAAAGATTAAGCTAGAACCTTTTTACTCCGGGTTAGGTTTTACCATGGAAGTATGATGCAGTTTGACTCAAGCTCTTGTAGTTATGTATTGAGTGGGGGAATTATAAGATTTAGGATGTTGAAATGTGGTATTCATAGTTGAAATCATAGTGGAGAAGCATCGCAGAAAATTAAAGGCTACTAGACGTATCATTTGAGGTAGAGAATGTTTTTATTCTATTCTTATGTCTCACAAGAATCTCAATCTCAACTCATGCCTTGTACCAATATTAATCAAGAAGATGATTCTTTGAAAATTTCATGTCCTACAATGTTTAGATCATGTGCCATAAAATATATGCCAAAATCATGTCGATTTCAAGTTTCATTATCTCATGATTTATGTTTACACAATTTACTTGGTGATGCCATAAAGCTCTTCTTGAATGTCTATGTATGTTTCATTGACAGAAATAAAATTCCTAATGTGAGATTACATCCATTATATCATACTTCTATAGCTTCAACAAAATCCTATCCATCATTCGAGGACAAATGATTCCAAGGTGGAAATAATGTAACACCATGCACTTTTTGGGCTAGATTTCAAACCATTGCTCCTATGCCTATAGACCCGAACCCAATGATTCTTTGTTAATATATGTGTTATGATCAATTCTATAGTGTGGGAATGCCTTTGTATATGAATTGAGGTCACAAATATCTCCTAACTCAACGACGAATTAAGAACGTTTCTATCGATTATGTTTTCTTGAATGTTTCAGCTTAGGTCAACTTTCAACCACCATTACTCCTAGTATATAACGAGTTATGCTAGAGTTGTGAACTAAATTTTTTTGATCTGGCCTAGAAAGTTTTACAGTGTGCCCCATGTTTATGTTTTTCTGTGAGGTCTATGGTGGTCCCGATCCTGGAGCTCACCCCTGATCTCGATGGAAAAGCCCCCGCGGTATGAACCTTTATGTTTTTGGGCCTAGGATCTATTTGTATGCATGTATTATATAAGTGTGATTTAGTGGGTTTTTTCATATTATTAAGAAATTACGTCTCTCCACATTGTACTCCTCTCCTTTTATAGTGAAATTCCTCTACCTATGCCAATGGTTTTTCCTGCAAAGGTTTCCACATATATCTGTGTGTTCTTGTTTTCTTTTTACTTGTGATTTGCTTTATTTCTGCCCTATTCATAACAAATTGGTATTAGATCTTGGTCGATTATTTTCTCGAGGATGGAAACCATGAAGTATGATATTTTGGTTGGATCGCAACACCAAATTTTCGCAATGACAGGTTAAGATGTGGGATATGCTCACACAAATGAACTTGGATGATGGGTTGTTAGGGTTTGATCACATAAACTCATCGTGGACAGATAATGATAAACGGCGTAAGGATTGGAAGGCTCTATCTCAGATCCACCTTCATTTATCCAATCAGATTTTGCAGGATGTTTTGAAGTAGACAAATGCCGCTGCATTGTGGTTGAAATTGAAAGCTTTATGCATGACCATGAGCATAACTATTAAGATGCATCTCAAACAATGAATTTATTCCCATCGCATGTCTGAGGGTGCGTCCTTATATGATCACCTCTCTCTCTTTAAGGAAATTGTCTCAAATTTAAAGACTCTGGAGGTTAAGTACGATGAGAAAGATTTAGGGTTGATTCTATTATGTTTGCTTCCAGCATTATACTCGACCTTCAGGGAAACAACTTATATAGTCATGATACCCTGACCATACATGAAGTCTATGATGCGTTTTTCTCTAAGGAGAAGATGAAGCATCTTGTGAATTGGTCGTAGACTCAAGGAGATGGTCTCATTATTCTGGGAACGACTCATGAGAGGAACTCTAGGGGTGATGATAGGTTTAGGTCGAAATCCAGAAATAGAAACAAAACCTGTAATTATTGCAAAAAGATGGGCCACATCAAATCCGAGTGTTCGAAGTTACAAAATAGAGAAAAAATAGAAGCTCCAAAACCGAAGGGAAACCAACCAGAGAAATTCGGTGAAGCCAGTTTTGTTGAAGATGGTCGTAGTGATGGAGAACTCATAGTTGTTTTTTATGGTAACTCTAAATCTTGTGAGGATTGGGTTCTTGATTTAGCTTGCTCATTTCATATGTGTCGCAATTGGGATTGGTTTACAATATATAAATCAGTATCTAAAGGTGCTGTGTTGAAGGGAAATAACACACCTTGTAAGATAGATGGTATTGGAATAATCAAAATTAAGATGTTTGATTGGGTTATCAGGACACTTAGTGATGTACGGTATGTCCCATACCTAAAGAGAAATCGTATTTCCTTGAGTACTCTTGATTCGAACAAATATAGGTACAATGGTGAAGGTGGAGTCTTGAAGGTTACAAAAGCCGCTCTTGTTGTGATGAAGTGTAACACCCAAAGTCTGTACCCCGGATTCTACATGGTGCTTATGACCCTGAAGGACCACAAACTAACTAATGACTGATATCAGCTGTGAGTGCTGAAATATGATACAGTAATAAATGTAAAAAAATAGACTAAAATGCCATAAGGTTCAAAATCTATAAATACTAATAAAATGTATCAATTGAAATAACAATCTATAAAATTAAACACTGTCTGAAAACTAGTCTGAAAAGCCTCTAATCTGAAACTACCTGAAAGTGGAGTTGATGGGACAATCCCCCAACTAACTCCATCTACTGAGATACTGAGTCTACTATAATAATGAAATGAAATAACATCCTCGATAGATAAGGACTCACTACTAAATCTACTAATGGTTGAATCTGGATCTATCTATGCGTTGTCAGGAACCTAAGCGGCCGAACCTATGATATATGACATCATAGCACAAAGAAAGAGTATGTGTCAGTACGTGGAATGTACTAGTATGCTAGATGAGGTAAGGCTAAATGTAAGGGTTCATATGAATGAACAATAACTCACTGAATGATATAGAGATACTTAATATAAGAGTACGTGGATAATATAAACTACTGTCAATACTGAGCATGCAATACTGTGCATATATATATATATATTGTAACTGAGTTTTTCATAAGCTAAGTACTGAGTTCTGATATAGAGTAATTGATAGTCTGATATTTCTAATAACTGAGTTACTTATATTGATTGACTGTATCTGACAGTCCTGATGCTGTAGAACTGAACTGAGTTCTATTCTGAAGACTGAAACTAAAACTGTGGTAGGTAATCATCAAACCAGCATGCCCCAAATAAAATACGATAACTGAGTTGGGGTCCAATCTTTAACCCCAATTGGAAGTGTGTCAGTACCGTGCCACGGGTAAAGACACTGAAGAGTTACCCTAATCTGGTAGGTACTCTAATGAGAATGGTGGAACCCTCAACTGGAAGGTTAAAACACCCCATCAACCCTTAATTGGTAGGTTTGATATCTCAACATACACGGGCTACGTAGTTCTGGAATGCAAGGATTGTTTCTAAGGATCACACCTTCTACTGGAAGGTGAGAACCCATCATTGGGCTCACTCGGTATTGAATCCTACTCCCAACTGAAAGACATTGAACTAAGTATACTGAACTGGACTAAACCGATACTGAGTTTACTGAGTTTTCCTGAGTTCTGTAACTGACTGAGTTCTACTGAGTTTTGTAGTTGACTGAACTTTACAAATCGTGAGATGACTGATACAATTCTGTAACTGACACTGGCTTTAGGCAAGAAACAAGATTGTCGGGTATTAAATACCCCTAGGATTCGATAGTATAAGAAGTAAAGCATAGCATAATCTTGAAAAATATAACAATGTATACTTATGCATAATTCATTCATAGAGGCATTTTATCAAACACTTGTAGGAAATAATCTTGTACATACACTAGAATGTCATGATTGCATCATTTAATTCACTTGGACATTCTTTCAAATACTTGGGGAGTACAACCTAATGCACATAGTCATGGATAACACATAAACATTTCAACTACAATGACCAAACATGCAATTTCATGGATTTAACATGCATTTCATAAAAGTACCCATAACTACTATTCTATTTTCATGAATCTTATCATAATCATGGATTGAAAACCACATTAACATCATAGTCATGCGTACAATCAATTTCGAACATGGGAATTCACAATTTCATAAACTTGTAGTTTTAAAAAGAGATTCTTGGACTCTATGGGTGAAAGGTACCCATAGATGAACACCTAACATACCTTGGGTTGTTAATTCTTGAAGTTCTTGGAGAAATTTTTGAGATTGACCTTGATTTCTTAATGCTAGGGTTTTGCTATTTAGGAGAGAATGTTTTTTGATCTTGAGAAAATAATGGAATAATGAGCAATTAGTGCTCCTTTAGGATTAAATTTTGTGTTTAGGATGATTAGGGACAAGGAAAAATACCAGACTACCCCTGGCAATAATATAAATTCGTCACTGAAAAATCCTGATTTAGGCACTTGGGGCGATGCGCCACTATCGAACCAAGCCACTGGAATCCACTGGAAACTATTTAAAAAGGACGACTGGGAAACTGACCTGTGGTGTGACACAGTACAATCGCGGAGCACCACTGGAAATTGACAATTATGAAAATAACTGGTGGCGCGACGTGGTGGTATCGCATTGCCACACTAGATGAGACCTGTAAGTTCACCACGATGCAGGGTTATCGCGTTGGCTCACCGGTTTCTGACAATTGTCATTTGGTATGCCTCCGCGATGTGCTGAAGTGGTAATTGACACACTGTTTTACTAAAATTGCTCCAACTCTTCACCCGAGTATCGAATTTGGGAAAACTTTATATCGTTGGAAAGCTATTTGAATTTCCTACTCATCGGCGTTCTCTATCCTAAAATATATTGAGTATTTCAAAAAATTTATATTGCATAACTCATGGATTGAGAGTTAATTTTGATCTAGAAAAATAAGGTGTATTACAATATCTCCTCCTTGGGAACATTCATCCTTGAATGAGACTAATTAAGCTAAGAAACACTTATAGACTGAGTTTACACGCTGAACATGCACACCGAAGAATGACTACTCGACTAAACTACTGACAAGATGAGTTCTTATTTTGAACATGCATATATAATGCATGGAATACATGTCTGAACCTACTAGTAAGCTGAATTTTCATACTGAACATGCATATCTGATGCATGAGTACATGTCTAAACTGATTCATGAATGCATGAATGAAATGCAACGGTAACGAAATTGATGTGTGAGTAGATGCTAACACATTTAAGACGTTTAACTGAGAATAATTCAAAGTCTTAAGTAAATCTTGTTGTTTTTGATTGTTTTATCTTTGATTTTGCAGTGGAAGTCAAGATGCAAGAGAACAAAAAATGATGGAAGTAAAAGAGTTAAAATCTGAAGCAAATACAAGAGAAGTGTGGCTGACGACATTCCTGATAATTTATCAGCACTCTGATAAGTTATCAGCTTCATCATCAGCCTTAAACAGAGAATGGGATTCAGCTGGAAGAAGTGACGATGACATGTGACAAGCCGTCGGAGTTGTGATAAGTTGTCAAGATCGTCGTTATCTTAAGGAAAAACATGAGAGCTAAAGTAAATCATCCACGGCATCTGTGAAAAGTCATCAAATATTAGATCAGCCATCACGCTTCATCATCAGCCTAAGGCAGCGAATGTCAAAAGCGACGAGGAGATGACAACATCTATGATAAGTCGTCAGACTCTTGAGAAGGCGTCACAAAATGTCGTCACCTGTTCGAGAAATTACTGAACTCTGTGATTCTATTTCCATAATTAGGGTGAACTATTTAAAGTATTGTTTAGGGTTTTCTTAGGGGCTGGTACTTGACATTCTGGACTTGAACTTCACGTGTTGCTCTCTAATTTTTTATAGAAGTTTACAGTTAGCTTTAGAGAGATTATCATATTATTTTTTGGGATTTTTCTACTACAATTTAATCCGAGATACAATTGTTGCTATTCACTTTTGCTATAAGTATTATTCCATTGCATTATGAATTCAATAAGTTGTATTGCTCTTTATAGTATGAGTATTTAAACCCCTTAACCCGAGTTATGGGATCTATGGGTTTGGGTTTGTAACGCAACTAAGTGTTCAGGATTCTAACGGTGGTAGTAACTTCTTGGTAATCCCTCTGCTTTACACTATATCTATTGGTTGCAAATAATAGGTCCTGCTTACTAGTGATTTTCTTGAACTAAGAAATCAACCCTAGTAAGAAGAGAATTATCAACAGGGACTTGGAAGCTACCAACCTTCCGTTTAATCATTAATGTTGTAGGAAGATTAATTAACCTGAGATAACATCCTGTTATGAAATATAAACTCCCTAAGTTCGACAGAATTAGGTAGTTAAATGCTTAAGTAGGTCGAGAGACATTTAGGCATAAATTCGATAAGGATAATCTGTTGTTCCTACCTACCACAAGAATCTTGAATCGTTACTAGTGTCTGTCAAATCCCAACACTCATAGTGAACATACTCTTGGTTTTTATAAATTCTTGGTTACAAACACTGAAACTAAAGTGACCAACGATTATTTGCTAATCTCCATAACCCCCATTTTATCTTTTCGTATCATCTGTTTGAATTCAACTTGCAGCTATAGTTTCAACTTTAGTTTAATCGCCAGTCACATTATTGCCTGTGGATTCGACCCCGACTCCAAAGTTGGGTAAATATATTGACGACGACCGCATTGCATTAAATTGACGTGTTAGTTGAGCGTTATCAAAAATAGCCCCATTGCCGGGGAACAATTTGGCGTATTGAGTTGGTTTTGAATTTTAGTTTACTTTCTTGAATTCAAACTTGTAAATATTTGTTTAGTTTATTTTTTTTATTTTCTTTTATTTTTATTTTTCTCACACCTTTCTTGAGATGTTAGCCTGGATAGATGATTTTTTGAGTGATGATGATTCTTGTGACGATTCTTGTTATTATTGTGGGAGACCATATTTTGAGGCTTGCTGTCCATATTTACCTAGAAGTGCATGGATGGTACCTTCATAATATAATGTGGATACTGTCCTACTTACTGTAACTTGGTGTTTGGCTTGTGGTCAAAGTGATCATACTAAAGATATGTCTGTTGTCACGATTCAATCAAACAAATTGATGAAACGAATCTTACAGAATCAAGAAAATCTGTGGGTAGAGCTAAAAGAGTTACCACTCCCACTATGTTTACAGTGGCTAAACAAAGAAGAATAAGAGGGGGACATTTGCCAATTTTAGGAGAAAACTGAAGAATCGCAACCACTCGATTGTCATCTTGATCTTGAGACTGACATTGAGAAGGTGAATAAAAGTGAGTGTGTAGTAGATAGTGTAAATTTTGAAGTAGAATTAGTTGAGCGTCACTCGAAGCATTTTTCCACATTATGTTTAGATGATATCTTGTCTGTGGAATCATCTAAAATAGTGGAAGAGTGTGAAGATGAGGAACAAAAATCCTATATTCTTTATTTTACACTTGATAAGCAACATAAAATCGCACCTCACTTTAAGGCTGAGTGGTTTACCGCGGTCACTCCATTACTCAACTTCTTAATTTTGGTACCACCCCCCTATGATCGAGGAAAGAAGATGGACTCTAAGTTGGGGGAGAAATTCATATCCTCAAAGTGGAGGGAAAAGATAAGTTGGGTCATGCCAAGACACTAAATTAGGCACTTCATGGGAGGAAACCCAAGGTATTTTGTTGTTTGTATTCGTATTATGTGATTGACATCAGATCTTTGCACCCATGGTGCCATAGGTCTATTTCTAACTCTCTTGTTTTGGTTTGATGCATTGGGGACAATGTAAGATTATAAGTTGAGGGTGGGACTACTTGTGGGTGTTGATGTACTCTTGGGGTTTTTGTTGCCATGCCTCTTTTAACCGGAGTCTTGTTCCTAATAGAAACGGTATGTTTAGGCGTATTGTGTTTGTTTTGTGATGCGTTGTGGTTAATTGGGGGGAAATAAATAACTAGGATAGTTGACATATTTTTTTTGATGTTTCTTGGAATGATAAATACCTCTCCAATTTTCTATCTGGTAACTGTGTGATGTGCATCTATATGTAACTACTATGAATCTTTTCATCGCATTAGTACTACGGACATGATAATCACGGCTAACAATTGCATGAACCGAATGGATAGTATCTTGTGATGTACCTTTATGCCATGTGCGTGTGAGATACTACCTAGTTCCCGTTGTGTGTTAAAGCTAGAACTTGCCCGGTTGGTCTTGCCTTGGTTGTAGGATAGCGGTTAGGAAAGGATCATAGGACGTTGTTGATATTAGTCCACTTTTAGCCTAAATGACCTTCCTTGTGTGAATAATATCCCTTGATCCTGATTTTGAGCCTGAATGCCTATTTTTTTTATTATATTTATCACCTTCCTATTTGTATCACAATGAACCTATATTGGCCTTGGTCCTCCTTGGATATTATGCACTTTGACTTAGGCAAATAGCCTAAGTTGAGGGTGGCTATCATAGGTGTGCGTGATGTAAAGTGAGTATGAAGAAGGGTATTAAAAAATATATATGCAAGGCTGGGTGTGGTAGAAAAAGAATGAGAAAAGAAAAGTTATAAGAAGAGAAAATGAATGACTAAATGACCACACCCATCCTGAATTTGCTTAATTAAGAAAGGGAGAAATAAGGTAAAGGTTGATAAGTGAGACCCCAAAAATAGTGTAGTTCCAAGGAGGCTTAGTTACTTTAAATATCCTTGTGTATCATACCAGCCCCTAGCCTATATTACAAGCCAAAGAGAAGACCTATAGTGATCCTAGTTGGCCTATCTTAAAGTCTTGGTAATGAAAATAAGGGCAAGCCTATGGTATTTGGCATACATTGATTGGAACTTCATTCTGAGAGTGAGTGTTTGGTGATTGTCACCATGGTTATGTATGTAATGTCTGATATAAGTGAAGTGGGACTTCTTTGTAGTGAGGTAACACTGGTTACGTTGCTAGTTGCTAACTTATTTTGGTAGTGTAAGCTTGACACATGCATGGTTGTTTTTGCTGAATTGATGCCATATCTTGATTCCTGTGTGTCCCATTGTTGTTCTTAAGTAGCATACACAGCTGATTTGGAATTAATTGACCTTGGAGAAGGTAATGATGGTTTTGAGATAATACAGATGATTGACTGCCAAATGTACTTTGTATCCTCTTAGTTGTGTTTTAGTTACTTGAGGACAAGCAATTGTTTTAAGTTGAGGGTGTTGATGTGTGAGCAGATGATAACACATTTGAGGCTTTTAAGTGAGAATAATTGCAAAGTCTTAAGCAACTTTTGTCGTTTTTGATTGTTTTATCTTTGATTTTGCAGTGGAAGTCAAGATGCAAGAGAACCAACAATGATGGAAGTAAAAGAGTTGAAATCTGAAGCAAATAGAAGAGAAGTGTGGATGACGACATTCCTGATAAGTCGTCAGCACTCTGATAAGTTATCAGCCTCATCATCAGCCTTAAACAAATAATGGGATTCAGCTAAAAGAAGTGATGATGACATGTGATAAGCCATCGGAGTTGTGATAAGCCATCAAGATTGTCATTACCTTAAGGCAGAACATGAGAGCTGAAGTAAATCATCAACGACATCTATCATAAGTTGTCAAAGATTTGATAAGACATCACGCTTCATCGTCATCCTAAGGATGCAAATTTCAAAATCGAAGAGGAGTTGACGACATCGGTGATAAGTCATCAGACTCCTGATAAGGCATCATAAAATGTTGTCACCTATCCGAGAAATTACTGAACTCTGTGATTCTATTTTTATAATTAGGGTGAACTTTTTAAAGTATTGTTTAGGGTTTTCTTGGGGGCCGGTAGTCAACATTATGGACTTGAACTTCACGTGTTTCTCTCTAGTTTTTGATACAAGTTTACATCTCTATCATATTATTTTTTGGGATTTTTCTACTGCAATTTAATCTGAGATACAACTGTTTCTATTCACTTTTGTTGTAAGTATTATTCCATAGCATTATGAATTGAACAAGTTGTATTGCTCTTTACAAGATGAGTAGCTAAACCCCTTAACTCGAGTTATGGGATTTATGGGTTTAGGTTTGTAACGCAACTAAGTGTTCAAGATTCTAATCGTGGTAGTAACTTCTTGGTAATCCCTCTGCTTTACACTTTATCTATTGGTTGCAAACAATAGGTCCTGCTTACTAGTGATTTGCTTGAACTAAGAAATCAACCCTAGCAAGAAGCAAATTATCAACAGGGACTTGGAAGCTACCAACCTTCCGTTTAATAATTAATGTTGTAGAAAGATTAATTAACCTGAGATAACATCCTGTTATGAAATATAAAATCCCTAAGTTTGAGAGAATTAGGTAGTTAAATGCTTAAGTAGGTCAAGAGACATTTAGGCATAAATTCGACAAGGATAATCTGTTATTCCTACCTACCACAAGAATCTTGAATCGTTACTAGCGTCTGTCAAATTCCAACACTCATAGTGAACATAACTCTGGTTTTCCATAAACTCTTGATTACAAACACTGAAACTAAAGTGACCAATAATTATTTGCTAATCTACAAAACCCACATTTTATCTTTTCGTATCATCTGTTTGATTTCAACTTGTAAATATAGTTTCAAATTAGTTTAATCGCCACTCATAATATTCCCTGTGGATTTGACTCCGACTCCAAAGTTGGGTAAATATATTGACGATGACCGCCTTGCACTAAATTGACGTGTAAGTTAAGTGTTATCATGAATACAAAGATTATAACTATAACTGAATATGAAACTGAGTGGAGCTAAGGAATACTGTTACCTTGAACTGTATCGGAGTTTGCGGAGAAGAGATGAGGATACTTGGTTAGCATATTTGCTTCTGCTTCCCAAGTATCTCCCTTAATGGAATGATTCCGTCAAAGAACTTTGATCAAGGGAGCTTTCTTGTTCCTCAGGTTGTGAATCTATTGATCGAGGATTTGTACTCTAACCTCTTCAAAAGAGAGATTATTCGTAATATATACATCATCTAAACGAACTATGACTGCTGGGTCACCAATGCATTTCTTTAGCAATGAGACGTGGAAAATTGGGTGTACTGAAGCTATATCTAAAGGCAACTCGAGCTCATAAGCTACCTTTCTGAAATAACTTAAAATTCTAAAAGGATCGATGTATCGGGAATAAGCTTTCCCTTATTGTTGAACCTCTTAATATCCTTCATGGGAGAGATTTTCAAGAATACAGAATCACCGATTTCAACTTGAGATCATTTACTGAACACGCATGAATGGGAACGTGAGAATAAAATTGAGCCTGAAACGTGATACATGAACTGGATATCATAAACTGAACTTGTAGACACGTAATTTTGTCCCTTCACAATTAAGTTTTATTATTTACCCTGTCTTACCACGTATCCTCTCCGTGTGGTAATTTTTTCACAAAAAAACAAATAAATAACTACCTCATCATTTTACTTATTGATTTATTTATTTATTTTTGTCTTTATCCAAATAACAAATCCTAACAAATTTTGTTTTATTTTAAACATCCCAACAGCCTCTCCAATAAAATTAGGACACCTCACCCCTCACCTAACCACTACACCCCTACCCCACCCTCCTACCCATGTGACCCCCCTCACATTTCTTCTGCAAAAAGAAAAAAAAGGGGATATACATACACAGGAACCTTCCAGGAAAGACAGGGGGCATTGGAATTCTTTTTTCTTCTACACAATTTACTCTCACATATATAGGCAACAATATTCCCCTTCACAGAGAGCGGAGACAGAAAAAATACTCACCATTTTGAACACACAAATCTCAATGTCATCCTCACTAATATTCACACCATCAGCTTCAATTTTCTCCAACATGATAATACTCACAACAAATTCGCAAAAATCCATCTTCTTCACACATCACTCACTATTGCCATACAAACGCCATCCATACACACATACTCTTATCCGCGACATATATACTCACATAAACAAACACAAAACTCACCAAAAAAGCAATCTAAAAAACACACGCACAAGGGAAATAGAGACTCTATTTTTCCTCTTTCTTTATCATAAGCACACATACACAGTGAGACAAGGGAGAGTGGGAGAGAAGATCAGTGAAAAAATATAGTGAGTGAGAATTAAGAGAGGTAGAGGGAGATATTGCGTGAGAGAGAATAGAGAGATCGAAGACCGGTGAGTCTTCTCCTGAAGCTCACCGAAAAGGGCTCATTCGCCATCGGAATTGGCAAAATCAGCCCCCAAACAATTGAAATCGACCTGTTAAGGTCTGTTTCAGGTCAAATCCAACGAAAAATGGTAAAATTGGGTCGGTTTGTGTGAAATTGGTTTTGGGCGTGGATTGGGTCAATTTGATTTTGATTTCACGATTTTGGCGTTGGTTTTTTTTTATTCAATTTGGACTGATTTTATCATCGGTTGTCAATGAGAGTAGGTTGGATAGATTAATTGAGTTGTAGATTAGAATTGGTAAATTCAAAACAAAAAGAATATCAAAATTGGTGTGGTTCGTGTCGAGGGTCATTATTTGAGGTTTCTTGATCTGGTTCTATCACCTAATTGCATAATTTGCATAATAAAGCTCGATTTGAGGTCCAATTCTTTCTTGTTCTAATTTCGATTTTATTATATACACGTGATTAGTTAGTTTGATTAATTATTTGTTTGACTTGAAATGGACATTAATTGAACATAATAGTATCATGATAGGTCGAGTGGGGTAGGAAAACGTAGGTTAGGTAGGTAAAGTTTAGAATTTGTGGTTTTGTTGAATATTTGAAATTTTGTTGAATGATTTGGTTTTCTCTCATTGAAAAAAATGTACTCATTTGGCCAGGGAATGCCCCAAGGTATCTGTATTGCTTTTTTCAGGGAATGCCCCGAGAAAGTTGTACTTGAAGACGATGCACGGTCAAGGCCCGGAACATCGGGTGGAGTAAAGCATCGGAGCATAGTTTAGTACTAGTGTAGGTTAGCGTAGGTTTATATTTTTTTATTTTTTTTCAGACTATATAATTGGACTGAACACTATATTTTTGTTTTCTTTTGTTTCGTGTGTTTGATTGATTGTTTTATTTGTTTTGTGTGGTTTATACATTTGTAATATCAAATTAGTCGATACGCTCCACCAAGAGACCGTGGTCGAACCAAGAGATTGAGGGGTGCCTAACACCTTTCCCTCAGTCAACAGAATTTCTTAGACAAAATCTTTATTTGTGGATCAGTTTTTAGAGTCAAACGGTTTTGAAAAAGGATTTTCAAAGGTGACTTGGCACACCCGATCTATGCCAAGTGGTGACTCTTAATATAATTGTGAAATGAATCCTTTTTGAAATAAATTTTCAATCTTTTGTCACTTAATAATACAAACCCTTTCAAATTTAAAACGAATCTTTTTGGTTAAAAAGGGGTGTGACAGCTCTGGTGACTCCGCTGGGGATTTTTCAGAATTCGAGCTTATTTTTGGAGTTATATCGTCTTTGTTTGACATTATGGGTGTATAAACATTTTTGTGTTATATTTTTGTGTTATTGTTTTATCACTGTTGTGCATCTACGTGCTCTTTGTTTATAGTTTTTTTATGTGTTACTGCTTTATATTTGACATCATTTGCATAACCCAAGTCAATTATTTCTGCAACAAGTCTCGGAGTGCACATGGTGTACACAAACTCTAGTTGAGTCACCCTTATTTTAGGAGGGGGAGCCTTCGGACGTATGGAGTGGGTGGAAAGTTGTCGCTGCCACTATAGACCATATGCTTTTCCGAATAGCCTTGTTAGTGAACCCCAACATAGGTCAGCCTTTAGGTCATGCTTATGTGCATCATACTAAGACCTAGAAGGTTCCACTTGGTCCTTTGTAGGAGACTCACCTATAAACCATCCCTACGTGCTAAATGTTGTATTTTTTAGCGTAACGGGGTCATTTGACAGACTGACTTAGGGGAAAACATATGCCATAATTAAAAGAGCGTGTGTTTAGAAAAAAAAGAAAAGTGAGTCAAAAGGAGTTTCATAGCTTTTAGTGTTCTTTATGACTTTTGTTTTTCACAATTCAAAAAGATTTTTTACCTTTTTCACTCATTTGTCAAAAAAAAAAATCAAAATGAAAAAGATTTTCTTTTGATTCCTTTAGCATGCATTCATAATTCGAAAATTTCAAAAAGATTTTTTTTATGAGCTTTTTATAAAATAAAAATTCAAAAAAGATGGTAGAAGTTTTGTACAATTCATGTAATAAAAATACCAAAAAGATTTTTCTTTCATAGTTGGTGTCATTTTTATGTGTAGTGTCAAATTAAAAAACCCCAAGAAAGATTTTATCAACATTTTTCATCATCTGTCTATGGTCGTGTCTCTTAAGTTAGCATTTAGTTCATTATTTAATCCTAAATTGTCCAATCTGGATGAACTACGCACCCCTGATTCTCGTCTCTCGGGAGTGAGATACATAGGTAGCCTATTGTGGGTTCGGAAATTTTATTTAAAAAATTCAAAAAGATTTTCTTCACTCTTTATTTAGAGTAAGTGTTTCATATACATCTGTAAAAGAAAAAACTACAAAAAGATTTTCCTTTAATAGGTTCAAGTTTAATTTTCATATGAAATTCAAAATTGAAAATCCAATAAAGATTTTTCTTTGGTAATCATAAGTTTCATTTTGTATAGGGATATAAACCTGAAAAATGCAAAAAAAAATTATTCTTTTGACAATTTATTATTTTTTTTCTTTTTTTTAAGTTTCAAGAAAAAGAAAAAGAAAGGAAAAGAATTTAATTGGCCATTTTTACAAGACTTCACGAACTACGCACACCTGATTCTCCTCTTTCGGGAGTGAGATACGTAGGCACCCTTCTTGGATTCGGTGATCTTTTCCAAAGAAAAAGAAAAGTAGAAAAAGAGCTTTGAAAAAGTGTTGCTTTCTAACACGTTTGTTACCTCTTGTTCAGTTAGTTTAAGGTGATTGATTTGTGGCATTATAGCTAGTCCTTCATATCACACCAAATCTAAGAAAGGGTTAATTGTGTCCAACGAGGTTATAGAGAGTGACATCATGAATCAAACAAAGAGTCAGGAAAATAAGAGTTTAAAGCAAGAGATTAGGAGACTAAGACAACAAAGGAATGAAATGCACCGAGCTTGGGCTAGTGGGATACCTCCTCCTCCATTCCCCACTATTGACCCTAGAAATACCTTGATTCTTCCATCAGAATTGCAAAGTCAGTTTTCTATTTTTGTTGATGCACTGCAACATGACTCAGAATTCCTTTCAAGCCCAAAGCATCCCAATGCTTTCGTCACTCTTCCTCTAGCTTCTCAGTATAAGCCTGCTATATTGACAGCACCACATACTGCTTGTGTTTTTGTTTCTCAATCTTCTGTTGAGGCTTCCACTTTGGCTATCAATACAAAAGTTATGCTGCCCCAATCTACTAGTAGACACATGTTCAATACTCTCAATGATCATTGCTATACTCCCGAGCCCACATCAATGTTAATTGGACCACAATTTTTTTTTAACAAGAAGTCTAGCTTGCCAGAAGAGCTAGAGAAAATGGTTGGAAAAATGAAGAGTGCAGAAAATGCTAGGAAAAGTTCCCTAGGACCCGTGGGTAAAGAAGATGTTTCATATAAAGACCGGGGAATGTCTTCAAGTGTTAACCTCTCTCCAATCCTTGAGATATCGAAACTTGAGGAGCAAGATGAGCATAAGGAATTTGTGAAGCATTTGGAAAAATATTGCAGTCAAGTAAGGGAAACAGGAGGGAAGAGGAATGAGAAAGATACAGCTGCTATAGTAGTTGGAGAAAGGGAACATCCAAGAAGACGACGTCATCGTCATCGTCAGTATCAAGCCCAAGTTCTTACCCAAGCTCTCTATAATCCCTGCCAAAGTCCATTATACTCCATTTTCCCACCTCCATATCTAGTATACTGTGCACAGCCATATGTTCAACTCCCTTCTTACTTAAAATGGCGTGCACCAATGCCTCAAAGTCACCCTCCAACTCCAAAAACATGTCAAAGCCCTTCTAGGCTCGATGTTTGATCCAAATCAAACAATGAAATAAGGAAGAATTTAAGAGATAACTTCACATAAATTGGAGAGTCGTATGACAGTATATTTTATAGATTGGTACAGTAGGACATGATCACTCCTCTTCTTGGGCACACTATTAAACCTCATTCAAGAAATTTTGATCCTAATGTATGATGTGCGTATCATTCTGATGATCAGGGTCATAGTGTTGAGGATTATCGAGATTTGAAAAGAGAAATTGAAAAACTGATTGAATACGGATCAATTATGGTGCAGAACATTGACAGTGAGGGAAGCTCTACTCATGCTGATATGCAAACCAGTGGGTAAGTTGTCAGACTGAGCAATTGAGAAGTCACCCCTCTCCATACTAGAAAGAGGTCTGGTAGTTTGTTTTGTTTTGTTTTCTATTTTTTAAATTATTTTAGGGTTGTAATTCGAGATCTATCTTGTTTTGTCCCTTTGTCATTTATGTTCAAACCTTTTTTTCTTTTATTTCAACTAAAGAGAATGTCCCTTCTTTCTTTGTTTTTTAAATATGTGTTGTTTGTTTGTTTTCTTTACATAGTATATTTTATGTTGGCTCTAGTGATATGACATGCCTGTGGAATTTCAGCCAGATCTTAAAGTCCTGTTTTAAGCATGAACTTTGAATCAGAGGGCTAAAGTTAGAAAAAGCATCTGAGGAAATAGGTAGAGTGTTGAGACATTTGGTGATGAGTTGAAGCTTTCTTTGAAAATCAAGGCAATTATTTTGAGAATCATAAGAATAACTTGGTCATCAATTGAAAAACATAGCTCAATTAGGTAAAATAGAGGATGTGTGATCCCGAGGAACAGAACAAAAATCAACTCCACGAAAGAATGAGTCATTTAATGTGAGGGATGTACAACAAAGGTGGAGTTGTATGTTCGAAAAGAGTAGAAGAAAAGGTGGCACAGATGCTCGGGGAAAGTTAGTGTTGTAAAACATGTCATAAGTGATATTGATCATGTACTTTCACATTGCATGCTATGTACTAGCATCTTCAATGATTTATATGACGAAGACATTTCATTCTTCTATCCAAATATTATGTCATCCTTTGTTTACCCCATTTTAGTCTTAGTGTTATTTTCTTTCATACCCCTTTTTTGGAATCAAGATAGAGTCAGCAAAGCTCAAAAGAAAAGTTTTGAGTAAAACAATAGAGTCAGAAAAATTTCAAAAAAAGAAGAAAATATGTCCAAAAAGAAAGTAAAGAGAAGAGTGTTAAGAAAAATAGAGTCAAAAAAGTTTCAAAGAGAAAAAGAGTTATAAAAGAGAAAAAAAGAAGTCAGAATCAAGCAAATCAAGATGCCAGAACAATGCATGACCTGATTCTCCTCTCTCGAGAGTGAGATACGTAGGCTGTCCTACTCTAGGCTCGGTCTAACCAAATAAACAATTTAGTATTTCCAATTAAAAGAAACTGGGGCATGAGTTGATCCTCATTGTGTGAGTCGATTCTAAAAGTTGTAAGTCCAACCGCAGTTCAAGTGTCGTTTGAGCCTCAAGCCATCCTTTCTTTCTAGCCTTACCCAAAAGCCGAGTTCTAACAAAATAAACACCTTCAAATCAATCTTTGAGGATGTTATGGCTAAGAATGCAATGGATATGATGATGCATTTGGGAACTACTTATTTTCCTCAGCATAAGGAATCAAGAGAGAAATAAAAATAAGAAATCCATATTGGTTAAAACCCTTGCGGTCATCATAAGGCGATGTTAAGTTTAGAGAAATAAAAATGAGAGAGTCT
The DNA here is from genome assembly GCA_030864215.1 of Capsicum pubescens. Lineage (NCBI taxonomy): Eukaryota > Viridiplantae > Streptophyta > Magnoliopsida > Solanales > Solanaceae > Capsicum > Capsicum pubescens. The sequence continues at coordinate 32,740,943 of CM061549.1, read as the reverse complement.
TATTGGTGAAAACCTTTATGGGCACCATAAGGCGATGGCGAGCTAAGAGAAGAATGAGAGAGGCTTTTTGGTAAAAACCCTTCAAGGTGTCACTAGCCGAATAAGGTCTTAAATACAATTGGCCCAAGAAAGTAACTTAGTTTCAGGTCCATTAACTAAATAGCTGGTAGAAAGTGTGGGTAGAAAGATCAGACAGATTAATCCAAATACATGGCATAATCATTAGAATTGACTATTATTTTTAGATAATTTTTTTGTTTCTTTGTTTCAAATGGGGACATTCATTGTCTTTTCTTTCTTCTTTATGTTTTGTTTTATTTTTCTTTCCTGAGTCAGTTATCCAAGTAAAAAAATAAATCATTGTCATTTTGTCTTATGTCTTTGAGTCAAGTCCATGAAAAACAAATGAGAAAAGATTTCAAAACTGGCTACCAGTTTCTTCAATGCACAAAGCAAGACAAGGGGGACAACACATTAAAGAAACAAGATTGCAAGTCAGAACAAGTCTTGCAGAAGGTTATGTCAACACACAAATTTGGGGAATTCAGGGAAATACCAAGGTTTAAAGGGGATTGTCTAAGAAACATATCAAAGCAGAAATATTGTGTTTGTTTTAGAGTCACTCTTAATATTCTGAGTTTGGACCAATGGTGCAACCAGGAAATGGAAAATGCTAATGATTGGAAGCAAGATCTAAATGAGACAAGTGCAAGAGAAATCTCCTCAAAATCCAAAGCCGCAAGCCAACCACTCTGTTTTAAACTCACAAGTTTTCTTTGTATGAAATAGGAACAATTGCGATCTTTTAATCAAGGGATTCAAAGCACAAATATCTAGAGGTGAAATTCCTCATTTCTGTAAATTCAAATGCAGTGTTGCTGTATAGGTTTGGTAAAACCAATTGTAGTAAAACTTATCATCTTGTACTCCTTAGAGACAAATTCTCTAATTTAGGTCTTTCATGTCTGATGTCTAGGAGCTGCACTTCCTAATTTGAACCGTTAATTCTGAAAGATGCATAAGACAGGGATTTATTGGTCTCAGTCATTTAATTTCATCCATAAAAGTGCACTTGTTGATCAGAATCTTAATTCATCTTTGCATTAAGCATTGTTGCAAATATTTGTGATTGAGTTTGACACCCGCAAAAGCTTTTGATGAAAGCAGGGGAAAAATTCGCTTCACTTAATTCAGCTACCTCTGGAAAGGAACACCTATGGGATTTTACTTTATGATAAGGACCCTCATGAAAAATTGGATTTTACTTTATGTTCAGGACCCTCCTGAAAAATGGGATTTTACTTTATGTTCAGGACCCTCCTGAAAAATGGGAATTTTACTTTCTGTTCAGGCCCCTCATGAAAATGGGAATTTTACTTTATATTCAGGACCTTCTGAAAAATGAGATTTTACTTTCTATTCAGGACCTTCATGAAAAATGGGATTTTACTTTATGTTCAGGACCCTCCTGAAAAATGGGATTTTACTTTCTGTTCAGGGCCCTCCTGAAAAATGGGATTTTACTTTATGTTCAGGACCCTCCTGAAAAATGAGATTTTACTTTATGTTCAGGACCCTCCTGAAAAATAAAATTTTTACTTTCTGTTCAAGACCCTCCTGAAAAATGAAGATTTTACTTTATATTCAGGACCCTCCTGAAAAATGCATTTGACATTATGTTCAGGACCCTCCTAAAAAATAGGATTTTACTTAATGTTCAGGCCCCTCCTGAAAAATGGGATTTTACTTTATGGTCAGGACCCTTCTGAAAAATGGAAATTTACTTTATGTTCAGGACCCTTCTGAAAAATAGAAATTTACTTTATGTTCAGGACCCTTTTGAAAAATGGAATTTTACTTTCTGTTCAGGACCCTCCTGAAAAATGAGATTTTACTATATGTTTAGTACCCTCCTAAAAAATGGGAATTTACTTTCTGTTCAAGACCCTCCAGAAAAATGGGAATTTAGTTTATGTTCAGGACCCTCCTGGAAAATGGGAATTTACTTTATGTTTAGGACTCTCCTGGAAAATGGGACCATACTGTCAAAAAATGAAATCCTTCTTTATCATAATCTTTGTTTGGGATAATTTTTGTTCTAGTTTTGATTTTGATTGCAGGAGCCCGCCTGAACAACAGGGTGATGAAATTGAAAATTAGGAACCCGCCTGAAGAACAGGGTGATGAAATTGTAAGCCAGGAGCCCGCCTGAAGAATAAGGTGAATAAGTTGAAAGTCAAACAACAAGGAGAGTAAATCAAAAGGAAAAATAGTACGTCAGGAGCCCGCCTGAAGAACAGGATGAAGAAATTGAAAGCCAAGCGACAAGTTGAAGAAATTGCAAGTCCGGAGCCCGCCTGAAGAATAGGGTGATAAAACTTGAGTCAAAATTCCTAAAGAAGCTGTATAGATAGGATTTTTGTAATTTTATTTAGGTGTTAACTTGTAATTTTCATTTCTAATGTAATAATAGAGCCGCGGACCAGGATCTCGATGGTACTACCTCACTCGACTCTCCAACTAGGTATAGTCCTTCTCCGTCCTTTAGAAGTACCTGTGATCGGTTTCTTTCTTAACTTAGGTAGATAGGATGTCCTGATATAGACTCGGGGGCCCTCGTTTCTTCTGTTCCTTCCTTTTGAATGATGATCGGGACAAAATTTTGTCTTGTTGTCTACTTCTTTGAATGAAAACACCTTGTATTTACATCCAAAGGGGGCATGATGTAGACACTTAATTTCGTCCCTTCACAATTCAGTTTTATCATTTACCCCATCTTACCACGTATCCTATCCGTGTGGTAATTTTTCCACAAGAAAAACAAATAAATAAACACATCATCATTTTACTTATTTATTTATTAATTTTTGTTTTTATCCAAATAACAAATCCTAACAAATTTTATTTTAATTTAAACATCCCAACAACCTCTTCAATAAGATTAGGACACCTCACCCCTCACCTAACAACTATACCCCTACCCCACCCCCTACCCATGTGACCCCCCACACATTTCTTCTCCAAAAAGCAAAAAAAGGAGATATACATACACAGGAACCTTCCAGGAAAGACAGGGGGCACTGGAATAATTTTTTCTTCTACACAATTTACTCTAACATATATAGGAAACAATATTCCCCTTCACAGGGAGCAGAGACACAGAAAATCCTCACCATTTTGAACACACAATTCTCATCATCATCCTCACTGATATTCATACCATCAACTTCTATTTTCTCCAAAACAATAACACTCACAGTAAATTCGCAAAAATCCATCTTCTTCACACATCACTCACCACTTTCATACAAACACCATCCACATACACTTACTCTCATCCACGAAATTTATACTCACATACACATACAAAAAACTTACCAAAAAAAGCACTACAAAAAAACACACACACCAGGGAAATAGAGACTCTATTTTTCCTTTTTCTTCATAATAAGCACACATACACAGTGAGACGAGGGAGAGAAGATTAGTGAAAAAATGGTGTGAGAGAGAATTAAGAGAGGTAGAGGGAGAGATCATGCGAGAAAGAACAGAGAGATTGAAGACCGGAGAGTCTTCACCTGAAGCTTGCCGGAAAGGGCTCATGCACTGCTGGAATTGGCAAAATCAGCCCCCAAACAACTGAAATCGACCTGTTATGGTCTGATTCAGGACAAATCTGTCGTAAAATGGTGAAATTGGGTCAGTTTGTGCGAAATTAGTTTTGGGCGTCGATTGGGTCAATTTGGTTTTGATTTCGCGATTCTGGCGTTGGTTTCTTTTGATTCAATTGGGACTGATTTTATCATTAGTTCTCGATTAGAGCGGGTTGGACAAATTAATTGAGTTGCAGATTCAAATCGGTAAATGCAAAGCAAAAGGCATATCAAGATTGGTGTGGTTCATATTGAGTGTCATTATTTGAGGTTTCCGGATCCGATTCCATCACCCAATTGCATAATTTGCACAATACAACTCGATTTGAGGTCCAATTCTATCTCGTTCTAATTTTGATTTCATTATATATCCATGATTGGTTTGTGTGAGCATGATATGAATACTTGGGTGATATCAATTTATTTTTTTGGTTTCGTTGACAATGATTTTGGATTATTAAAGTAGTGATCGTGAATTGTTGGAATTTGGAGAATTAATTTGGGGGTGAGAATTGAAAACTTGATATAGTTGTTGAATTTTGGTTAGTTTGATTCATTGGTTGTTTGACTTGAAATGAACGTTAATTGAACATAATATTATCATGATAGGTCGAGAGGGGTAGACAAATGTAGGTTAGGTAGGCAAAGTTTAGAATTTGTGGTTTTGTTGAATATTTGAAATTTTGTTGAATGGTTTGGTTTTCTCGCATTGAAAAAAATGTACTCACTTGGCCGGGGAATGCCCCGAGGTATCTGTATTGCTTTATTTGGGGAATGCCACAAGAAAGTTGTACTGGAAGACGGTGCACAGTCAAGGCCCAGAACATCGGGTGGAGTAAAGCATCGGAGCATAGTTTAGTACTAGTGTAGGTTAGCGTAGGTTTATATTTTCGCATTTTTTTATTTTTTATTTCGGACTATATAATTGGATTGAAACTATATTTTTTATTTGTTTTGTTTGATGTGTTTGATTGATTGTTTTATGTGTTTTGTGTGGTTTATACATTCGTAATGTAAAATTAGCCGATACGCTCCACCAAGAGACCGTGGTTGGACCACGAGGGGTGCCTAACACCTTCCTCTCGGTCAATAGAATTCCTTAGATGGAATCTCTGTTCGTGGATTATTTTTTAGAGTCAAACGGTTTTGAAAAAGGATTTCCAAAGATGACTTGGCACACCCGATCTATGCCAAGTGGGGACTTTGAATTTTATTGTAAAATGAATCCTTTTCGTAACAAATTTTTAATCTTTTGTCACTTAATAATAAAAATCCTTACACACTTAAAAAGAATCTTTCTGGTTAAAAAGGGGTGTGACAGAACTGGCCCCTGAATACACAGTTTACGACTGCGATTGGAACTTGAGGATCAACTTGGGAGTACCCACTACTCCAAAATGGATTGGTTATGTGAAAAGAACATAAAAGGATTAGGTCATGAGAGCTTTGCATCTACCACTTGGGATAATACATCCCCTATAGGATACTAACTTTGTTGAGCTACTGAGGAAAGACTGGGACGATGCACAGGGCACCTACGAACTAAATCATGACTGAATATCTGGGATCTGAAACTGATACATGATATATGAACTGAGTTGAACACACGACTACCTGGTTTATCTATCTTGGAATGGTTATATTCATGAGACTTCGGATAGTTCAACTAGATGGAAAGATGGGAAACCAAACCATATGAACTTGTCCATCTGATTGCTAAACTGAAGTATTGGCTTTATGAACTAACTCATGTTGAAAACTTATAATCGACTGGATCATTTCCTTGACACTTATTCTATAGAGTTCTAGTGACTTTACGGAGCAAGGAATCTTAGCATAAGCTGAATAAAACATCTGAATAAAAAATTGCAACATGGCTAAAATTCTATAACATAAGGCGAGGCCTATGAAACATCATCTAAAATAGAGTGACTAAGCCTTATGCACTATAACTACAAATTTTCAAGCTTAGACATATTATATTCCTAGAATACTCTCTCAACTATACCCTCCACCTTATTACAGCACTTCACCTGAGACTACTGAAATTATTCTTATGGGCACTGAGCACGAATGCATAAACATTCTAACTTACCTGATTACCTGAATGACTGATAGCTGAATATTGGTCATGTAAGACTAAACTGCACGTATTTGAATAACTGGACTGAAATTGTTGAGTATTATACATATGAGGTAAGGACTGATTGAGTAAAATAAGATAACTAAGCATGAATTCATGAAAACTGTATTATCCGAGGATGCTGGAGCAAGCATATAACATGATTTTGAAATATTGGTAACTGAATAACTGATAACTGTATGTTATAGACAAGCAAATCAGAGACTTAACTGAGACTAAATTCTGACTCAAGACTTTAACTAGGACTATAACTGAAACTGAATACTGAGTCTGAAACTATGTGATGGAAACTGACATAAATCTAGGATCTGAATATACAATCACACTCTGCATTTTCTCAACTCCTCATCTCATGAAAAATTCTAATCCCCTCCCACCTTTCAGTAACTAAATATAACTTCTTGCTAGCCATTTACTCATACACTAACATGACATTCAATCCTATCTTCACAATTGTAGCCTCGTGTAAAATATGTATGCAAATATATTTTCTTAACATTAAAAATTTACTATCCTCCATCTAAGCAACTATTTATCACTATATATTTTCATAAGGAGAGTTTAATGAAGGTTAAAACATGAGGACCGGAAGCATGAATGGCACTATACCGAACTTGACACTTAACTGAGGCCTGAGAAATAGAACATCAATATCCTAGATTTTGTCAAGAGATCTAAACGGAGGATATACATAATGAAATCTAAATTTAGCTTATCATTAGAAGTGTAGCCGGAGTCATGGAAACTGAGCGTACTGTAACGTGTGGGTACATGAGTCATGACATGCATGACCTGAGTCCAGAGTTTCTGTATTCATGGAACATGATTCATAACACTGAGTGAATTGGAACTCCTTGTACTAGGAATGGTAAGTGTACATGATTTTCGAGAATGTGTATAAATAGGAGCTATGATCATAAAGCTGAAATATGAGGCATGAGTAAATATCTTGATAGGTAAAGTACAAGATGTTGCACTGAGGTAAAGACGGGTTGGGAATCAACCTCTCTCACTACTTTTCTACACATCCTAACATTACTAGTAAAATCTGAAAGTATGACTTGGTTACTTGTTCTACCATCTCCCCCTTAGCTTAAAGTCGTTATTCTAAGTCTGTGAGGCACTTAATAAACTCTAAATCGAACTGAAACCACTTTACTCTAGAGTCTGAGATATGAAAAATCTCATAAACACTAAACTCATTCTGAAGAACTACTCCTGATAATGTAAGATCCACGGCTAGTACTTTCTTTCGATACACGATTATTAGCTTTTTATTGCCCCAACAATCATCATATAGCAACATCAACATTAACTTAACTTAGAGTTCTCAACTTCTCTTTCTACTAGTTTTATCTAGAGATGTAAAATTAAATCAACTGAAACTAAGGTACTACCCCTTCTTTCAATGATTGGTCCATCAAGAAACTATAATGGAATGACTCCATTATAGAAATTAACTAAAGAAATTTTTTGAAGTATAGTAACTGAGCAATTTTTGTATACATGTCTGGCTGGAATAGATTTACCTACTGAGGTAAGCACTAATAAAGGTCCTGTTAAGATTTCTAGTCTGACTTAAAGTTGACTGCTATGTAAAGAGTCACAAAGGATAGAGATGTTCTTAGATTTAATAAGGCAAGAATATGTAAATGAAAGATATATAACGTACCAATGACCATGTCAGGAGAAATTTCTTAATCTTGTCTAGAATGAGATGCATAAAGACAATTTGGGTGTTTTCCACTAGTGGCACTGAAAGTGGCACCCTGCTAATTCGGGCGATCGGACTGAGCTAAAGAATGACTATGCTGACTTCGTAGCCCAGCCTTAGGACATTATCGGACTCTGTGACCTACCCCTCTATATCAAAAACATCCATCACTGCCAACTCTAAACACACCTAGGTGATTTCTACCACATTTCACAAAGCGGATAAGTACAACCTCTTTTTATGCTATCTTAAAACATATTCTGACGTGCTATCTTGACTGTTATTTCTAAACTTAGGCACTGGTGTCTGGACTGAAAGTGGAACTGGTGCTGAGAATATCTGATGGAACTAGGAATGGTAACTACCCCCTAATCTTGACCTAGAATTATTTGTTCCAGCCCCCTTATTCTTCTTATGCTATCCTCCATCACTCTGCTGAGTGCAAGTCAAAAGCCTAGATTGGACAAAAATCTGCAAATTGTTCTAAGCAACCACAGAATAAGCTAAGGTAGCGAAAACAGCTCTAAATTAAGCGTGAGAGATATGCTCATGCAGGGGATCTGCCTGAACAGGCAAAAGAGCTGACTGGTTTTCATTACTTCTTTCATTAGCTTCTCTAGAGGCATGTTCTGAGAGCATAAAAAAGATATGAATTAGACCAAAAGTTTAAATTGAGCTCATGCTAACTCGCACGACATGAATACTGAAAGAAGGGAAACTTTTCCTAAAATATTTCATAGCCATCTGTCGATATGTGTGGCGCACTACACACCTATGTACAGGAATCTACATTGATGCGGCTTTTAGACTCCCTAAGACTCTGTTGAACCTTAGTCTTTGATACCAAGTTTGTAATACCCCGAGTCTATACCCGAAACGCTACACAGTGCTTATGACTGCGAAAGACCACAAGCTAACCCATGATTAATATCTGTTGTGAATATTGAAACATGATACAATAATAAATACAGAAAAATAGGATGAAATGCCATAAGCTTCAAAATTTGTAAATACTAATAAAGTGTATAAACTGAAATAACAATCTGTAAAACTGAACATTATTTGAAAACTATCTGAAAAGCCTCTAATCTGAAACTGGCTGAATGTAGAGTAGATGGGACAATCCCCCAACTAAATCCATCTACTGAAATACTGAGTCAATTGTATTAATGAAATGAAAGAATATCCTCTACAGATGAGGACTCACTACTAAATATACTGCTGGCTTAATTTGGATCTATCTGTGTACAGTTAGGAACCGGAGCATCCAAACATACGATATAAGACATCATAGCGCAAAGAATGAGTATGTGTCATTACGTGGAATGTACTGGTATGCTATATAAGATAAGGCAGAATGTAAGGGTTCATATGCATAAACAATAACTGACTGAATGATATAGAAAAACTAAACACGAGAGTACATGGATAATCTAAACTTCTGTCAATACTGAGCATGCAATACTGTGCATATATATATATATAATGTAACTGAGGTTTTTTAAATCTAAGTACTGAGTTCTGATATAAAGTAACTGATAGTCTGAGATTTCTGATAACTGAGTTACAGACACTAATTTACTATATCTGACAGTCCTGATTCTATAAAATTGAAGTGAGTTCTATTGTGAAGACTGAAACTGAAACTATGGGAGGTAATCATTTTACCAATATTTCCAAAATAAAATAAGATAACTGGGTTAGGGTCCAATCTGTAACCCCAATTAGAAGGGTGTCAGTATCGTGCCATGGGTGAAGACACTAAAGAGTTACCCTCATCTCGTAGGTACTCTAATGAGAATGGTGGAACCCTCAACTGGTAGGTTAAAATACCTCATCAACCCTCAATTGGCAGGTTTGATATCTCAACCTACACTTGCTACGTAGTTCTAGAACACAAGGATTATTTCTAAGGATCATACCCTCTACTGGCAGGTGAGCCCCCATCCTTAGGTTCACTCGGTGCTGAATCCTACTCCTAACTGAAAAACACTGAACCGAGTATACTAAATCGGACTAGACTGATACTAAGTTTACTGAGTTTTCCTGAGTTCTATAAATGACTGAGTTCTACTGAGTTTTGTAGCCGACTAAATTCTACTGATCGGGACATGACTGATACTATTTTGTAACTGTCACTGGCTTTAGGTAAGCAGCAAGATTGTCGGGTATTAAAAATCCCCAGGACTCGATAGCATGAGAAGTAAAGCATAGCATAATCTTGAATAACATAACAATGTATACTTGTGCATGATTCATTCATAGATGCATTTTATCAAACACTTGTAGGGAATAAGCTTGTACATACACTAGCATGTCATGATTGCATCATTTAATTAACATGTACATTCTATCAAATACTTGGGGAGTACAACCTAATGCACATAATCATGTATAAGATATAAACATTTCAACTACAATGCCCAAACATGCAATTTCATAGATTTAACATGCAATTCATAAAAGTACCCATAACTACTATTCTATTTTCAAGAATATTTTCATAATCACGGATTGAAAACTAAATTAACATCATAGACATGCGTACAATCAATTTCAAACATGGGAATTGACAATTCCATAAACTTATAGTTTAAAAAAGAGATTGTTGGACTCTATGTGTGAAAGGTACCCATAGATGAACACCTAACATACCTTGGGTTGTTAATTCATGAAGTTCTTAGAGAAATTCTTGAGATTGACCTTGATTTCTTGGAGCTAAGGTTTTGCTATTTGGGAGAGAATACTTTTTGATCTTGACAAAATCATGGAATAATGAGAAATTAGTTCTCCTTTAGGGTTAAATTTCATGTTTAGGACTGATTAGGTCCATGGAAAATATCAAACTACCACTAGGAATAATATAAAATTCGTCATTGAAAAACCCAATTTGGGCACCTGGCGCAACGCGCCACTATCCTGCCAAGCCACTGGAATCCACTGGAAACTTTTTAAAAAGGACAACTGGAAAAATGCCTTGTGGTGCAGTGCGGTACAATTGCGGAGCACAACTGGAAATTGACAATTATGAAAATGACTAGTGGCGCGATGCGGTGGTATTACGTTGCCATATTGGATGAGACCTAGAAGTTCTCCGCCATGCGGGGTTATCACGTTGGATCATTGGTTTCGGACAATTGCCATTTGGCATGCCTCTGTGATGCGCTAAAGTGCCAGTTGGTACACTATTTTACTAAAATGGCTCTAACACTTCACCCGAGAATCGGATTTTGGTAAACTTTATATCATTGGAAATATAACTGAATTTCCTATGCATTTGCAGGCTCTATACTGAAAGATACTGAGTATTTAAATTTTTTTATAATGGATAACTCATGAACTGAGAGTTAATTTAAGCTAGGGAAATACAATATATTACATGAAGGGACAGAGAAAGTCTGCAAATTTGTATGTTTTGCAATGCTCTACAATTATAAGTGATGCAACTATTTCTACCTCTTCTCTATCAAAAAGTAATGTTGCTAAACTTTGGCATATATACTTGGGGCATATAAGTGAAAATAGGATGGCTGAACCAAGCTGGAGAGGATGTCATGATGGTAGAGTATTACCAAACTAGAGTTCTGTGAGCATTGCATTTTTGGGAAGAAGAAGAGAGTCAGATTAACTAAAGGCATCCATTCAACTATTACATTCATTCTGATCTTTGAGGTCCTTGTAGAGTACCTTCTGTTGACATCTAATTTTTGCCCTCCACAATCCAATTTAATTTCGAGTTTCTTCAATTTTAAAATACAATCAAAACAAATATTTTATTCCAATAAATTCAATTTAAAATATTTATTTTAGTTAATTTTGTCATTTAATTAACGATTATACATTTTTTTATTTTTATATGAGAATGTATAAATTTTGTTATTTAAATGAACATTTTTTTATTAAAATTAGACTTTAATTGATAAAACTTGAAAATTAATCTAAATGGACAAAGTCTTGATTTTAAATATAATTTATTCTTACACATAATTTATTTGAATAAATATGTGTTTGATTTTATCGAAATAAGAATCTCGGGGTTAAAGGAGATATTAAATTCATTTCGAATTTTAACTTAATTTAGCCAATCTATTAGATTTTGGCATAAATGATATCAAATTGGCCACAATCGCGATGCAACTGGCCAATTTATTTTCAATTTGGACAAAACTTAAATGAACTAGCCAAATTCCCAAATTACATAATCCACTCAATTTGTAACCCAATTTCAACCCATTTTACCCTTTTAATTTTAGCCAGCCCAACAACAAAGAATAATTTCATTGCGATTTTGAATTGTTGGTGCTTGCTGCTGTTTGTTAGGTTAAGAGAAGAGACAACGGGATTGGGCTGCATTATTGATGAAAGTGGACAATAGTTTTGACCCGAACAGAACCAGCTCCAAATACGTGAATCTCAACCACCCAAAGACTCGACCCTATATTTGATTTTCACCACAAACAACCAACACCAACCAACGCAGCACCCAAATCCAACCCATTTTCATTTTTCTCTTTATGATCACGCGCGTTCCACGTGAATCCATATGAGAAGATGCCGAGAATCTTCTACAAACACTCTTAGGAATCTCATCCAACATTCAAATCCCAAAATTCTCTGATAGAGATGTACAAATTCATACATAGGTAGAGTATTATCGTTGGCTTTTGGAAGATTATTCTTCTCCCTCATTTTCTATTAGTTGACTCTTCTATTTACAATGGATTTTGGTACGTTTTGTTGGGGTAAATCCTTTTCTTGAGAGGGATCCAAGGGAATGCTTTTTCCGATTTTGCTAAAACATCCCGAAATTACCCCCCATTCGAATTTTGTTCCACGCCAGCTGAAGCCCTAAAAATCCCTAGCCTCTTCTCTATAAAAAGGCTAGTTTTAAGAGCAAAAGGGGGATTTTTTTATTGGCCTCTCCTTTCCATTATGTGTTCAAAAGCTTAGAGAGATTTTGGGTTCAAAAAGAGGGGGGTTTGAAAAAACTGAGAGAAAATTTCAGATAGAGAAAAAAAGAGGGCACTCAAGAAAACACTTTCACACCAAAATATACATATTCTAAAACAGTGCGTCCGAGCTGTCGAAGTAGCTATGAGGTTTTTTGGTGGTCGGAATCCTTTCATCCACTCGTTGTCCTATTTTACTGCTCCGAAATAGGTAATACTTCGTTTCCCCTTCGACTCGATATTTTCTTTTCATCGATATGTTAGCGTCTTAGCTTTATAATTTTGTTGCTAGTAGTTGTTAGTTGTTGAGATGTGCTGGGAATTGTTTGCTGGTAGATGTCTTCGATAGCCGTAGGTTGTGTTCATGATGGCTATCACTATGTTGATATTTGAGTCAATGTGTTTGTTGTCGCTGCTTAGTATTGTTAAAGACATGTTCTTCATTAAATGTTCCCTGAATCCATTATTTTTATCTATGAATGATTCTTTATTTTAATTCATAGCATGTTGTGCAGTTGAAACCACGTTGTGGATTGATTTTTGATCTAATACTCCCACTTTGTATGCTGGTAAAGTTGAATAAGCAATTTTTTCATAGTAAAGTGCATGCTTTTATTTTGTTTTGTGCTACTAGTATCATGCTAAGGCTGGTTTCATCATTAAAGTTTCATACTTTAATTTTTGATTAGTAGTCTTGGGCTGCTGGTATCTTGTTATACCTGGTTTCATGATTAAAGTTTCATGCTTTGATTTTTATTAACAGTCTCGGGTGGATGGTGACCCGCTGTAGCTGATGTTTTGTTAAAGTTTTGTGTTTGGTTAGTTTCAGACTGATGGTATCTAGTTATGGCCGATTTCATGGCTCTAAGTCTCATGATTCTAATTTCGGATTGATGGTGTCTTGTTCGTTGTTCGTATTTGACGTCGTCTTTCTCGTCGTCATTAGTCTGATGTTTGCAATATATTGTCTTCCATCTTAGTTCAAGCTTCTCTTGGATTCCTGCCATATTAGTTAGGTGGTTGTCGAAGTTTTGAATCAGATGTTAGAAATAGTTGGTTCATTTTCTTGTTAAACTTTAATATCCAAGCAGATCAGTTTTATCTTTGTGAGAACTATAAGACATCTGTTTCTTGTTTGTTTTGTTTTTCTTTTTAAGTTATTGATTATTGAGATATACGTGCAATTTGTAGGATAAAAAAATGTTCATTTCATTCGAGGCCGAATCCTTATTTCTAGATAAATTTGTTTAATTTTTCATGCTATGATTGGGAGTAATATGTTTCCTTTAAGGACGTCTAAATTTATCTCCCGTTTATTTTTTCATGATTAGGTTATCGTTAGTGATTTTCGTGCGCATTAAAATTTTATTTTCCTTGGGTTGATTTTGCGTATAAATATTGCCCTACCTATCTAGGATCCCTATTCTTTAAACCTTTGAAATTTGAAAATAACTAAACTGTGAGCGCAAGTCCAATGGAGTTCTTAAGTCATTTTGTCTTGCTTTGAGGTCCGTAAACTTGCTCGTCCTTTTAAATGTCCGGCTTTAACTATTTTCTTTTAAGTTCAAGTTCTAATCGGTTATACTCCTTTTAACTTAATGAATCAAAGTTTTTACTAAAATTAATTTGTTATTAGGTTTTGGTCGTGTTGCTATTTGGATAGTGATAACTTAGTTTACTTTTGATTAATCATAGATAGAACAGAGTTTGTCTTATCTTGTTTGATTTGTATAAAGCCGGTGATCTGAATATCTATAGGACAGTAATCTTTTTCCTTCTTCCTTTTGCATGGCAACTGTTTTGGAGTCCATGATGGAATCCCTCCCATTGCATTTACGAATGGACCAATGAGGACAACCTCCACAAAGTTTATATCTGAAGTCGATCAAATGATGTGAGATGTATTGATGCAAGAAGATGGAAGAAGAAAAATGGGTTAAAGTGTCCCATCTTCGAAGTAGCTAAGAGACTTAAAAGTCTCACTTTTTATCTCATTTTATTTATTTATTGTCATCTTTTATTTATTTATTTATTCATTCATCCGGGCCACAAAGCCAAAGTTGTATTTAATACAGGTGGAGCAGATTTTGGGCCGACGGGCCTGAAAAAAGAAAATAGTTTAGGACTGGTGCAAATGGGCCAAAAGCCCAATGAGGTTTGGGCCCAATGGCCTAAATATTTTACTTTCTCCCCTTCCCCTTTTATGTGTTTATCTGCCTTTACATTTGTTTCGACTTAGTAAAAATCCCTACTAAGTTGTCAACATCTATTTTATACAAATCGTTTTGTAAAATCAATCACTTTTCAACAAATTAGTCCTTTTTTAGAAGTTAATCAAAACAATGTTTTCAAACAGATTGAATAATCGCAAGTTAGCGGATGTTTTAGGTGCCTAACACCTTTCTAAAACATTAATAGGAACCGCTTATCTAGGATTTCTAACTTAAAACGATTTTCCTGTTTTGGATCATTTGAAGTAACTCTCTAAAGGTTTCTTAATTCCTTTTCAAAGTTAAGTGGCGACTCTCTCAAAAAGTCAAAATTTTCACAAAACAAAAATGCCGACTCTACTGGGGATTTGAAACTAGGTCCTAACCAAATGTTTGATTTTCGTCTTTTGATTAACTGTTTGTGTTTATATGTTTCGATTTTGTAAACTTTAACTATCGCATCTCATGGCTTATTCCTGCATTAGTTAAACTATTTTGGGGTTTCGTGGATGTCCCAACCCCTATTGTTCAATTCCAATAATGTGTTGGAAATACGAACGACTTATTAGCACATGAGTCATCTGATGGTTTTTCGTATTTTCAAACTCAAGTTGTTCGCTTGAGAACCAGTGTTCAAACCTACTCTAGACACCTAGGATAGAATGAAATCGAAACCCGATTTTAGGCATGAGCCTAGGACGACCCAATACCCGAGCGGGGTATTGGGCCCATTAGCAAACCTGCCCTTCGTCTATTGACCCCGAGTCAATTATAGACAAATCTTATTTATGTGTTGAAAAAAAAATATATGCTTGTTTAATTCAATCCATTACCCTTTGGGAACGGGGGAAGGCTTATCTTTGTCTGCTTTTGTGTAGGATATGGCTCAACTGCATTTCCCCGAAAAGTTCAAGATGGTTATTAAACAAGATGATTTCCTGAAACTATGGTTGGATTACATGAGCGTAGAAGAGAGAAAGATTATTAGAACAAACATCAGACATCTTTCTTCTTTGATCGAGATAGACATTTCGCCCGAAATGATCCATGTACTAACATCTTTTTGGGATGATCAGAATATGGTATTCCGCTTCGGGGATGTTGAATTGACTCATACCATTAAAGAGGTATTAATTTGTTACGAGAGTACTGAAATGTGTTTCAAGAGAAATGAGACACCTGATAAGAACATTTTAGTCCCAGTTGTGTGGGATCGTCAAAAGATCAAGGAGGTATTTTTAACTGACGATGAAACCTGGCTAGGGGAATGTGATGGAGGAAATATCACTTTTCGCGAGTTGTATCGTCAGTTTTGAAGATTCAATGCTTTTCACAAATTTGGACATAAATTTGAGTCAGAAGCAAAATGGAAGGAGACGTGGGCCTTTGCATTTGTAGTAGGCATACTTGGAACCATGGTGTTCCCACAAGGGGAAAATGGAACAATTCATCCAAGTGTTATCTCAGTGACCCATGAAATTTTCTTTGGAATGGAGTACAATTCTAAAAAGGTATTCAACAACTTTTCTCCCATGATTGTCGCCAACATATATCGAGCTTTGGGAAGATGTCAAGTCGAGAATCGTTTCTTTCAAGGCAGCAACCTTATATTGCAATGGTGGATGATGATGCATTTGGTGAAAAATACTAGAATGGTACAACCTGATCACAAAACAATAAGGAATCTACTAGAATCGCACGACATGTGGTTGTTTCTACACAAGTTCAAAAGGGAAGCATATCATGAATTTTGGTTTAAGACTCTTGGGGAATTAAGAGATGACGATGTGCAATAGTCCATTAACTATCTTCGTTCAGGGAAATACACTATTCGAGGGGGCGAGTGGCCTTTTCTAGTGCTTCCGGATCTCAGGGGAACCCATCCCTAGAATCCTGGCAGAATTCTTAGGCGATTCAAGATCAAGAAAGAGACACCTCAAATTGATTCTATGCTCATATTCTTCACCGAGTATGATGAAAGCGAGCCCCCGCTCAAAGACTACATGTTAAATGGATGGAGAAGAAAAAGGTGGACGAAAGTCTCTTTCCGTATAGGGTATGAACCTGAAGTCAGTGATACTTACAAGGAGTGGTTAAAAAGGAGCCTTGCCGGAGCATTGATTCCAGGGCCGAACGTGCCCACTCGGGTCGTGGATGTAGAATCCGAGCATTAGATCCAAATCCACAGGCTTCAAGATGAGTTTCAGAAAGTGAAATCGCGCAGCGACAGATGCATGTAGAAGATGCTTTAACAATACGTATGTTGAGGGAAGAGTTGAAAAGATCTAGGCAAGAGGCTGATGATGCTAGGCAGTGTTTAATCAATTTGGATGATAACATGGTCTCCCAACTAGATAGTATAGGAAAAATGACTTACGAAAGCAAGGCGCAGTTATGTGGAAGTCATATGATCATCAATAGGTATCAAATATAGCAGGAGGTGAACAGAGCTAATAAGGCAAAGGCAAACGAAGGAGCGTCCAACAGCTAGTTTTTTTTTAATTCTCCTGCGTGGGAACTTATTTTCTTTCATTTTATTTCCTTTTCCCTAAAGATTTTATCCCTCATTTTTTATCTTTGGTAGGCATTTATGCCCTTTTTAGTGTCTATAAAAGTTGGGGGATAATGGATTTACCTTAAACAAACATATATTTTTCTTCAAAAATCGTTAGGCCCAAACCCTTAGCTCAAAAGGGTCACCCCAGTTAGGATACACATTATTATAATGTTTTTATGTGATATAACTGTCTTATGTGTTTATGTGCGTTTGTTTGGATCAAAGACAAGTTTATCTGCTATGCTCCTATGGATGAATTTGTCTATGACACAAACAACTCTACGTGGCTATTTCTTGTCAAGTATTTTGCATTTCTTATCACATGTGGAAACTAACATATTTGCCTTTGAGTTGTTTTACTTTACAGATAGTATAAAACTACTCCGTGTTGAAATAAGCTGACAGAACATCCCTACTTCACCCGGTCAAAAGCGTACAAAATCCCATCCTCCGACCATCATTGAATAATGACTGGAAATGACAAAGAAAACTCATTGACCATCAGAGACAATGTAATATCGGAGTAGAGTGAGATAATTGCGGAACTAGAAAGAACGTTAGAAATTCTTTCGGAGGAAATAAATTGCATTTGAGATTTCAATAACTGGCCATCACTGTCAATTCTCCTGCTCTAGGAGGACACGGGACTCCACTCCAAATTCCTAGCCTTAGTACGCCTATTCTCAAGGATCATCTATACAACATATCGTCCGTCTCCGCTCCTCAAATTGTCCAAAACACCAATCGCAAAAATAACTCAGATGTCTACCATCCATAAAATCCATCTCTAACCCCACAAAACCCATCTCCGAATCCATTCCTAAATTCCCAGAACCCATTTTCAAATCAACAAAATGCGCTCCCAAATCCACAAAATTCACTCACAAATCCACAAAATTCATCACCAAATCTTCCATCAAATCTATCCCCGAATCCACCAAATTCGTTCCAAATCTGCAAAATCCTTCTCACATTCCACCAAACTACTCACAAATTCAATAGAACCTTTCCAATTTCCAAAACGTCCTCCCTACCTACCAACCAACTTCCTTTCTTCTGCGAAATCAAACCTTCCTTCCAAATCCTGCTCATGCCATTATATCCTCTGATATCTATAATCCCCTTCCTAAGCCCGAGATGGACCATTACGAGGAGAAGAAGAAAGAGTGGAGGATCGAGCATGAAATAAAGTTGCTATTTATGAATGAAGAGATCATGAGAATAAAAGAATCTCATAGAGCGAGGGACCACAACAGTTTAGGGTATGATGATTTATGTGTTCACCCTGGAATAGATCTATCAGAAGGGTACAAGGTCCCTAAGTTTGAAGTATTTGATGGTACCGTAAACCCAATGGCCTATCTGAGAAGGTATTATAATCAAATGGTGGGGGTAGGGAAAATGAGGCATTATTGATGCGCCTGTTCAGCCCAAGTTTAAGTGGCGAAGCCTTAGAGTGGTTCATGTCTCAGGAGCTGAAAAGATGGACTAGTTTGAAAGCATTGGCCAAGGGTTTCCTTGACAGGTTCACGTTTAACATTGAAATAGTCCCTGATCGATATTCACTAGTTCGGATCAAATAGAAAAGTGATGAGCATTTCTGAGACTATGCTTTCCATTGGAGGAAAGAAGATCCCAAAGTGTAACCCCCCATGTCTGAGGAAGAAATGGTATCTATGTTCTCTTGATCTCAAGAAAGAGAATATTATACCAGGATGGTGTACGTTGTCAAGGTGACTTTTGAAGATTTGGTAAAAATAGGAGAATCGCTAGAAAAAGGTATCTGGATAGGAAAAATTTCCAAGACCGCAACATCATCCGGGACTGCTATGTTCTCGAAAAAGTAAAACGAGGATGTACGCATAGTTTTTGCTGATTCTGTTGCAAAAACGAAAAAAAGATTCAACTCTAGGAATATTTTCTCTTCTCTGCCGTCACCAAACTTTCAGCATGTATTCTACACGCAACCCCAATACCAAGCTCCACTCCCAAATGTCCATCCTCAGTACCAAACTCCACTCCCAAATATCCAACCTCAATACCAAACTCCACTCCCAAATATCCAACACCAGTACCAAGCTCCGCTCCCAAATGTCCAATCCTAATTCCAAGCTCCACAACCAAATATTTTTCCCCAATACCAAGTTCCACGACTAAATCTTTAGCCTCATGTTCAATCCACTCTTGCAAATGACCGAACAAACATCCAAGCACCTCTAAATTTTCATCAAGTGCCTCCTCCTGCAAATCAGAACCATTATAACCCTCCACATCCAAACATAAAAAAGAAAACTCCCCAAAACTTTATGCCACTGGATGAAAGTTGCACCCAACTATTTGAAAGATTGAAGAGTGCCGATCATTTGCAATCGATCCATCCAAAGCCTATCAATCCCAACTCCCGATTTTATCATCCTAATTGAAATTGTGCCTATCATTTAGGATAAGCAGGGCACCGTACCAAGAACTGCATTATCTTGAAACATAAGATCCAAGATCTAATTGATCAAAAGGTCATCACGCTTCAGTCACCGACGCCAAATGTCAACAGTAAACCATTGCCTAATCATGAGGGGCCTACATTTAACATAATTGAAATAGAAGGAGAATAGGTGTCTGGCAAGACTATTACTAAGGTGAATTCAGAAAAGTGCAAAAGGGCGGAAGAGGTAGAAAAGATAGAGAGAGTTGTGGCTTCCTTAATTGTCAACGAGAAAGCCCCATTTATAGTGATGACGTCCCCGAATCAAGTGTACACTCCCCCGCCAAGGAAGGAATTTATTGTAAATATCGTTGCTACCCAAGGGATGGCGCGATCAGGATGATGCAACATTCCTGAAGAATTGAGCAACAAAAAGGATTCACAAAAAAGGCCAATCACTGAAGGGGAGGCTGAGGAATTTTGGAGGCGTATGCAACCAAAGGACTATCCAATTATCAAACATTTAGAGAAGAATCCAGCTCAAATTTCCATTTTAGTACTATTAATAAGTTCACAATACCACTGACAGGATTTAACGAAGGTCTTGGATAAAGCGTATGTTCCCACAGGGACGAGTGTTGAGAACCTGGCTGCGATGATAGGAAATGTTGTGGGAAGTCATCACATATCATTCAGCAATGAAGAGTTGCCGTTTGAAGAAGTGATGCATAACAAGGCCTTGCACGTCACTATCATTTATCCAACCTATGTGATTAATCAGGTATTGATAGATGACAGATCTGGTGTGAACATTTATCCTCTCTCCATATTTGTTCAAATGGGATATGATTTGGGGAAAATTCACCAAATCCACTTAAATGTGAGAGCATTTGATAGAGAGCAGAGAGATACCATATGTGAAATTGATTTGCACATCCAAATGGGACCTGCTGAATTCAAGACTAAGTTTCATGTTATGGACATTAATCCTAGTTACAACCTGCTCTTGGAAAGACCATGGATACATGGTGCAAAGGGAGTTTCATCACCTTTTCATCAGTTATTGAAGTTCATTTGGGAGGATCATAAAATAGTCATCCAAGGGGAAGGAAGCCGAGCAAATCATCCTAATGGTTATATGCCGGTGATTGAATATATTCCAAAGGGTAGTAGCTTCTATACAGTGGAAATTGTAAATGCCGTGGAAAAGGATCTGACGCTCAAAGCTCCAATCCCTTCTGTCTACAAAATGATTGCGACCTTGATATTGAGAAATAGGTGTGAGCTTGGTCTAGGTTTAGGTAAGAATCTGCAAGGAATTATTGAGCCCGTTATGATCCCAGAGAAAGCCTTTAATTATGGGTTAGGATATAAGCCTACCAAGGAGTATGAGATTGAGAATAAGGCAGAGGCGAGTCTGTTTAGGCCCTTACCGCTCTTGTACTAGTCATTTACTGTGCGTGAGATGTCGAATGATGATGGTCTTGGGGATGGGATAGGAAATCTGTTCAAGGGATGCAATGCTGTACCAGAAGATTTCCCAAAGTCTAGTGGGGTTAAGAAAATTGCACCAGGGGATGCCTTGCAAAACTGGACCTCTACTCCATTCATAACCCGTCATCCATCGTGGTAGATGAAAGGGAAATTACAAATAGTTTTTAAAATTGGTGATGATACGGAGGAGGCCCCGTGATCCACCCTTTACATCTCAAATTTCCTTTTCGTATTTTTACTGCTTTCAAAAGGCATAGGCTTGTGTTTGCGCGAGTCATGAGCCATAGTTTGTAATTATCTGTCAAATTTCAATGAAAAGGCCTTCCTTTATTTAAAAAAAAAATATTTTTCAAAACACCACTATTCATATATTTTATTATATCTTGTTATCATCTAACTTGGATTGTTTTTTTATTACAGTAGCTCAAAATATGCCAATGTCATGTCATGTCAATGTTTAGACCAACAAAATAAGGGGAATGATGATGATTGGGAGGAGGGTGATGAGAAATGATTAGTTGAAGATATAAAAAAGTTTGAGAACCAAGAAAAGCCCAACCTAGAGGAAACTGAAACAGTTAACCTGGGAGATCATGATGAAATCAAAGAAACAAGTGTCAGAGTCCACTTGGTGGAAGTACAAAAGAGAGAGCTCATTCACCTGTTGTGGGAATATATTGATGTGTTTTCTTGGTCCTATGATAATATGCCGGGATTAAGCGCCATCATTGTGACGCATAAGTTGCCGATAAATCCTGAGTTTGATCCGGTCAAGCAAAATATGCGGAAATTCAAGCCAGATTTAAGTCTAAAGATCAAGGAAGAAGTGACAAAACAAATCCTATCTAAGGTTCTGGAGGTCAAAAAATATCCGACATGGCTAGCCAATATTGTCCCAGTGCCGAAGAAGGACGGTAAGATTCGAATTTGTGTTGACTATAGAGACTTGAATTGAGCCAGTCCTAAAGATAATTTTCCGCTGCCCAATATCCACATCCTCATTGATAATTGTGCAAAACATGAAATGTAGTATTTCATCGATTTTTTTGCCAGGTATCATCAGATATAGATGGATAAGAAAAATGCAGAAAAGATGGCTTTTATTACACCTTGGGGTGTTTATCATTACTGGGTAATGCCTTTTGGTCTCAAGAATGTAGGTGCAACATATATGAGGGCTATGAAGTCAATTTTCCATGATATGATTCATAAAGAGTTTGAGGTGTATGTGGATGATGTAATTATCATATCCTGTGAGAGTTCGGATCATCTGACCCATCTGGAGAAATTCTTCCACAGATTAAGAAAATACATTTTGAAGTAAAATCCTGCTAAGTGTGATTTTGGTGTTCCATTAGGGAAGTTACTGAGATTCATAGTCAGCAGCAGATACATCGAGCTAGACCCATCTAAAATTAAGACAATTTAGGATTTACCACCGCCGAGGACCAAAAAGGAGGTTATGAGTTTCATAGGCCGTTTGAATTACATTAGCAGGTTCATTTCTCAGTCAATAGTCAGATGCGAGCCAATTCTCAAGATATTGAAGAAAAATGCATTGAATGAGTGGACAGAAGAATGTCAGAGAGCTCTTGACCATATCAAGGAATATTTGTCTGCACCACCGATTTTGGTTCCGCCCAGAGAAGGAATTCAATTGCTGCTTTACCTATCAGTCTCAGAAAATGCTTTCGAATATGTCCTCGGGAAACATGATGAGATCAGTAGGAAAGAGAAAGCCATCTACTACTTGAGTAAAAAGTTTATCTCATATGAAGTCCATTATACTCTCGTAGAAAGGACATGTTGCGCTTTGACTTTGGCCGCACAATAGTTGAGGCATTATCTGTCGTCATACACAACATACCTCATCTCGAGAATGGATCCATTAAAGTATATATTCCAGAAAGCCATGCCCACAGGTGAGATAGCCAAATGGAAAATGTTGCTGAGTGAGTTTGATATTGTGTATGTAACTCAAAAGGCAATCAAGGCGCACACTTTACTAGATCATTTGGCAGAGAATCCAGTTGATGATGACTATGAGCCACTTCGAACTTATTTCCCAGATGAGCAAATTTTATTCGTAGGAGAAGACATTATAGAAATTTACCCTAGATGGAGGCTATTCTTTGATGGGGCGGTCAACTTCAAAGGTTCAGGAATCGAAGCAGTTTTGGTGTCAGAAACGGGTCAACACTATCCGGCGACTGTAAGTTGCATTTACCATGCACCAATAACATGGCCGAATATGAATATTGCATCTTAGGTCTCAAATTTCCACTTTATATGGGTGTTCGTGAATTTCTAGTCATCGGGGATTCAGACTTACTGATTCATCAGGTACGGGGAGAATAGGCGGTAAAAAATTCCAAGATTAATACTTATGTGGAGCTGGTGCAGGAATTATGTGGAAAATTCAAAGAATTTGATTTCTGACATATCCCTAGGATACAAAATGAGTTTGCCCATGCTTTGGCCACTATATCCTCCATTATTCAACACCCAGATCAGAGTTACATTGATCCTTTCGAAATAATCTTAAAGGAGCAACCCATGCATTATGCACACGTTGAAGAAGAGCCTGATGGAAAGCCATGGTACTATGAAATCAAAAGGTATTTAGAACCTGGAACATATCCGGAAGAGGCCAGTAACAACCATAAGAAGACAATACGACACTTGGCAGAGAATAATTTTCCAAGTGGGGAAATACTTTTTAGGAGGACTCTAGATTTGGGATTCTTAAGATGCGTCGACGCTGCGGAAGCTAATAAATTGATAAAAGAAGTACACACTAGAGTTTGAGGGCCCCACATGAATGGGTTTTCCCTTGCTAGAAAGATCCTGAGAACCGATTACTTCTGGATGACTATGGAAAATAATTGTAGCAGGTATGTGCAGAAGTATCCAAAATGTAAGATACACGGAGATTTGATTCGAATGCCTCCACATGAGCTTTATGCGATGAATTTACCTTGGCCTTTCATAGCTTGGGGCATGGATGTTATCGGACCAATAGAGACACCGGCATCGAATGGGCATAGATTTATTTTTGTTTCTATTGACTACTTTACTATGTTGGTCGAAACTGCTTCATATAGATCCGTCACTAAGAAAGTGGTTAAAGATTTTGTCAGGAATAGCTTGATTTGCCAATTTGGAGTGCCAGAGTCGATCATTACTGATAATGGGGAAAACTTGAACAGTCACTTGATGAATGAGATTTGTGATCAATTTAATATAGTGCATCGCAACTCGACCGCATATCGTCCACAGATGAATGGAGCCATGGAAGCTTCCAATAAGAACATGAAGAAGATCTTGATAAGTATGATAGAAAATAATAGATCATGGCATGAGATGTTGCCTTACGCTTTGCTAGGGTATCGCACAATAGTTCAAACCTTCACCGGGGTGACCCCTTATCTATTGGTTTATGGGAATGAAGTTGTGATACCTGCTGAAGTTGAAATACCTTCCTTGAGGATTATTCAAGAAGTCAGACTAAGTAATGAAGAATGGGTTCGCGCTCGCTGTGAACGACTCATGTTGATTGATGAAAAGAGAATGGTTGTCATGTGTCATGGTCAGTTATATCATCACAGGATGATTCGTGCCTTCAACAAGAAAGTAAGAGCTCGAATATTTGAAGTTGGGCAATTAGTTCTCAAATGCATACTCCCTCACCAAGAAGAGTACAAGGGAAAGTTCTCACCAAATTGGCAAGGTTCGTACATAGTTCGCAAGGTACTATCTAGAGGGGCTATAATTTTATCTGAGATGGATGGCCAAGAGTGGACCAAACCAATCAATTCTGATGCGGTAAAAAGATACTATGTTTGAAAGACTTTCTAGTTTTTGTGTTTCCTAGTTAATTTGTAATCACCTTGTAATAATGTGTTTTATAATGTGTAATTGCCTAGAGTCCCTTTCCTTTATGCACAAACTACGTTTGACCTGAATTCACAAAAACGGGATACGTAGGCGGCCTATATAGGCTTTAGTCAACCCCTTAGGAAATTTTATCCTTTCCTTTTATGTATGAACTATGTGATGACCTGAATTCCGAACAAAAGGGATACGTAGGCAGCCTATGTTGGCTTCAGTCAACCCATTAGGTTTTCTATATATCTTTAGCGTAGTCCTGAACTACGTTTGACCTAATTCCTGCTTCAATGGAATACGTAGGCGCCCCAACGGCTCGGTCATATAACCCTAAGAAATAGAAACTGGGGCAGAATTTTCGAGAAGGAATCTCGAAAATTAACAAGAGAAGATCAACATACAACAAAGAGAATGAAGATCAGCAAAGACTTCGGATCTACTCGAGTTGATATCATCTCAAAGTACTTTAAACTGGGGAAGAAAATTTGTGGAGGTCCTCAAAATTTTCACTAATATATTGGAATACATTTCAAATTCCCCAGCACCAGAGGGTAAAGTAAAACTCTTAAAATCACCAGTTGCGAGAAAGTCTAGGTGGACTCAATTTCTAGCTATGACATAACTATTTGAAGAACCCTCCAACAATGATCATGAGTTCTAGAAATCATCCGTAGGATATATTCAAAGCCATGAGGAAGACGTTCGTTGAGATAGTAAATGACATGATTGACAGAGATTTTCTAAAGCTTTTACAAATACTTTCGAAACTATTTGCTAAAAATAAAACTACTTTTGAAAAAAAAAATCTTTACAAATCTTTTACTTAGTGATTGTCTGGGCGTCTATGGGAGCAGGGAGCCAGGGTGGAGTTACCAATGTGACGGGGCACTTGAAAGATGGCGAGGAGCAAACCGAGCAGAAAATAAAGTCAACACGGAATAGTTTTATTCAAGTTAATCATTTTTTTGTGGATGCAGGGATCGATATACAAACTGAACGTTTCTTTTAAAAAATCCCCATGCAAGTTAGGAGCCATGCCAGAGCATATAATTCTTAAGAACGGTATTTTTGGGTAGCCCAAAAATGGGTTTAAAACCCATTTATCAAGAACTATTTGAATTATCCATCCCATTTCTTGAGCATGAAAGACAAACAAAGGGATCTTCTTTTCTTTACGAACATTGTATTTAGAATTTTTCTTAAATAATGGTCGCTAGCAAAAGCAAGTTTGTGTCTACTAATCGTCTACTTCAAGTATAGGTACGTGTAGAAAGCTAGAAGCAGACAAACAAACTCAGGTGAAACTATTTTCAAATTGCCAAGAGGGCCATTCATATCATCGCCGAGAGGGACATTTCATATCATCGCCAAGAGGGCCATTTCATATCATTGCCAAGAGGGCTATGGCATATCATTGCCAAGAGTTCCATTTCATATCATTGCCAAGAGGGACATTTCATATCATTTCCAAGAGGGCCATTTCATATAATTTTTAAGAGGGTCATTTCATATCATTGCCAAGAGGGCCATTTCATATCATTGCCAAGAGGGCCATTCATATCATTGCCAAGAGGGACATTCATATCATTGCCAAGAGGGCCATTTCATATCATTTTCAAGAGGGCCATTCATATCATCACTGAGAGGGTTATTTCATATTATTGCCAAAAGAACCATTCATTATCTGTTGACACACAAGACATAAACTCTAGCGCCGAGGATATCATCAGCATTTATATCTGTTGACACGTGAGACACAAACGCTGGCATCGAGGATATCTCATCATGTTATGAATCAACATATGAATGCATTTGAAGCACACGATTTGAAGGGACGCCTTTAAGTCATTGTCTAAGGATGAATGATATATAATACTTCCTAGAAATTGATTATTTGAGGGTCATATATAAGTCATATTATTTGAAATAGGATAGTGTGAAAAATCACCTATGAGTTGATAGCTTATAGGTCATCCATAAGCCACAATAACATCCTAACCGGATAGTGTGCAAGATGGCCCAAAAATTTATAGTCTGGAGGTTATCCATAAGTCGCAACTAAATCTTACCGGAGAATATGCGAGATTATCAAATTGATACGTCCAACGGTTCTCTATTAGCCGCGTCATATCCAAGATCGATTATGTGCAGGA
Organism: Capsicum pubescens; assembly: GCA_030864215.1. Classification (NCBI taxonomy): domain Eukaryota; kingdom Viridiplantae; phylum Streptophyta; class Magnoliopsida; order Solanales; family Solanaceae; genus Capsicum; species Capsicum pubescens. The sequence continues at coordinate 32,713,760 of CM061549.1, read as the reverse complement.
TTACCCAAGGACTAACAATTTGAGAGATATCTATAATTCATATTGTATCCAAGGTTGGATGATGTGCAGGAACACCTGAAATCTAGCGATTGGAGGCATATCTGTAAGCCATCTCTTATCCAAGGTCGTATAATGTGCAGGATTACCTAAAAGCTAGAAATTCAAAGGATATCTGTAAGTTGCCTCGTATCCAACATCAAATAATGCGCAAGATTATCCAAAGATTGACAATTTAAGGGAAATTTATAAATCGATCATCGGCTATAACCGGAGAGGTTATCATTCCACATGCAATAAGTGATATAGGTAACCAAAAGGGTTGCTACACCAGCACAAGATTACACGGTTGTAAGGACCGTTCTGCATAAAGTATCGCTGATGCCCAAAAGGGCCACCCTACTTTGAAGACATATTCAACTGACAAATTTCATAATTATACAACAACCAAGAGGGTTGTTGTGTTTGTTTTTGTCAGTTATTTCATTCCAAATAGGAACATGAAGAGATGACTCCTCTTTTCAGGACACAACACACATGGAGATATAATAAAAGACTACATAACTCTTTCGTGAATTAAGTTCAGCACTAACACTTTTTGCTTGAAGCATTGTCGAGAGCATCCGAGAGGATAAAAATCTCAAATCAAAACCACAGGTGCGGACTATTTCAGATAGGACGCAACACAATGTGGAACTCTTTCTTAGCAGCAAAATGGGACATAATCTAGAGTGGGACGTCAAACTCTCTAAACGCTGGCTAAAGGATGATCACAACCACCCTCTAACGACACCCCTATTAGAAGTCATGTGGGTATTTCCAGGATATTATGGTTTCCGCTTCACCTTTGGGATATTTCTAAATTCATGCCGAGGGTAACTTTATCTTTTCTTCGAATCCAGATGACAACATACTTAGAGTTTTTGAAATTATACCCAGCTAAGTTCTTACCTATGGATATGAAGAGCTCCAAATTCGTGGTTAAGAGGTGTCACGACCAGAACCAGGGCCCTGGCCGTGACGAGCATTCCGAACCATGAAGGCCCGAAACACCCCTATCTATCTGGTAATCATGCACATAATTAATATGATAAAAAAATGTGGAAGATACACAATATTATGGAAACATGGTCACGAGTCTAATGAAATCAATAATGCGAAATAATGTCCCAAAACATCTATCGACATCTAAAAACCGTCTGCAAAATCTCTACTACATGACTAAAACAAACAACTATCTGGGACAAGGCCCCAGTAGACCCAAAACTATTAAATGATAAATAAACTGCTAGACATCAGGCCTTCCAAAATATAGAAGGCTCACCACTTGACTCTGCAAATCTGTCTGGAGAATCTACTGATTATCTGGACCCCTAGACTGTGCCTCCGAACCTGGGAGGGAAGAGGGTTAATACAAAGTGCTGGTATGCAGAGTAATCCAAAACAAAGTAAAGATTTTTATATAAACTAAATGAGAGTTGTTATAAAAAAATTTATTGAAAAATGATTTTGAAAATACATGGGCATAGTATATTGATTTTTCAACAACAATGCAACACATCTGAGTTAGGTAGTACACCCTACAATTTCAGATTTTCACTAACTGTCAATTCTCGGTTGCCGCCGAGATTAGAGTATAAGTAAGGGAAAGACACACAAGATCACACAGTAGGGTGTCTCGACCCAATCAAGTATGGTAGTGCACAAGATCACAAAGTAGGGCTCCTAACCATAGTCCCAATTTAGGATGACATAATGTAAGGTACACAAGATCACACAGCAGGGTACCAAGTTCCCGAGTCGGCAAACACGGTTTCCAGCGTAGAGTCATCTGACTCGAGCTTTCTCTGGGTAACCGCCTATCTCACAAAATCAATGCATGAAACTCATTTTAATCAATCACATATCATACTCTACAGGGTATTGTCATACCCGACTTGAAAGTCATCAATATCACATCAACTTTCCAACTTCTCATACCATTTACCACATGCACATATGTATGACTTTCACACCATTAAAACACATACACCATGGTTCTCAACATGCAATTATTCAAGAATTTTAATCATTTATGAGTAATTTCATATCAATTGCAAAACTCATGCTCTCAATGGTTTAACACTAGTATAATATGGGGTATAAATATTATCATGGGGAATTTAGAAAATTCAAAACTCATGTACATCGCACCCTTTTGAAATTTCAGGTCACATGTTCACAATTCAACCATTTAAATACATTCAAACAAACAACCCCATGATATCTCAATAATTCTTTCAAAATCATTTATCAAAACCTATTATTTGTATCAATTGAAAACCCCCATTTGTAAAAACATATATATACTTGTATAAATTTAAAGTCTTGTGTAAATTCCTTTCTGAAAACATGCCCATGAAGTTTAGGATAACCCCACGTACCTCTATTTCGGAGAATAATGAATGATTCTTGAAACTTACAGATTGGGGATTCCAAATCTCTAATTATCTTCAAAAACTCACGGTTGAATCTTGAATAATTTGGGATTCTTGTTTGAAACCCTAGAGAGTGTTCTTGATGAATTTTGGTGAAAGTGTATGTATTTAGGTGTATTTGGGATTAAATTCCATGTTTGGATGGGTTTGGGGCCATGGGAAATGTCTAGTTTGACCTTAGAATTTAAAATTCAGAACTGGAACACCTTATAAGGCTTCACCGCGATGTGCAGTAAATCGCGATGAGCTACTGGAATTGACAATTGTGAATTTAAGGTTCATCGCAACGCGGTGGCCAGTCAAACGGGAACACTGACACTAAAAATGCTCTAAATTCTTCACCGAGTGCCCGTTTTAGGCAAATTTGGTATCGATGGAAAGCTAATTCAAAGATATTTCATTTGATATATAGTAAGACACCCATTTCATCATATATAATGAGTTATGATCGATTGAAGATGACCCAAGTTTCAACGTTCACTAAAACTTGAACGATAGGAAAATTTTCAACCCGTCTTTGAGTTAAGGGACTTCTATGATCTCAATTCATGATCAACTAGATTAGCACACTACATAATTGATTACACACTAAATTTACATAGGATTAATGAATTTTGCAACCTCTATGTGAAAGAATAACGATTTACGTTCTAGCTCAAAATGCGGGGTGTTACATTATCTCCCCCTTGGGATTATTCGTCCCCGAATGATGGAATGATGGGAGAGGAATTGTTGAAGTACTAAAAGTGTAGAATAAAGAGCGTAGTCTCACATTAAACATTTTTCCTCGACAAAATATGGAATACTAGCAAAAAAGCTTTATGATAACCCCTAGCAAAACTTCTAAGCACGAAACATGATATAATGAGACTTTACATAGGGATGATCTTGCACATGAGCTCTATGCATAATAATCTTCCAAACATAAGGCTGGGATTTATTTGGTGATCATAGACCCAATTCATATTGGTACTAATAATGAAAGAAGATTTTTCGCGGAAGGTAGGGATAGAATCATTCTCCATCTCTCATGATAAAATGAAATAGATATTGCACTTTGAAACACTACTCATCCATGTTCAAAAAACAAACAAAACACTTCATCACTTCCAACTTACAATTCTTCCATCACACATATAACCACAAGAGTTTGAGCCTCAGTGCAAGGCTCTTTTTATGTTAAAGCCTAACTCGGAGTAACAAGGTGGTAACTTAAGCTACAAGACCCTGTACTATACATCCCTTTAAGAAATTCTTCACCTCATCAATATCATCAAACACTCTTGGGTTTTTAATTAAGAGGGTACTAACCATATAGCACACAAATTTGCATTTTCAACAGTCACAACGTTCAAGCCTAATCAACTACACCAACTTCATGGATCTGCACACCAAGACCAACAATTTCAATCACTCTACAAATATTTTTCACCACATTCTCCTTCTTAGCTAATTCACACAACAAAAGTTCACCTCCTTCTTTTTCCTTTTCACCTATAACCTCAGCTCGAGAATCACATCAAATTTTTAACCTTCAAGAACATCTACTCCTCTACCTAACACATCATCACTTTTCTACAGCCACCATTATACTATCATACGGAAGGTCATTAAGAGACTCAAGCATAATTGACAAGAATGGAAATAACACCATTAAACCATAACTTCTACTCATTGCACTCTCAAGAAAGGACATGAAATGAAGATATGATAGAATAACCACAAGGTGGTCCATATAACAAGTCTCTGGATTAGAAGTAAAGAGTCATTCGGAAAACACAATAAAACATGAATTCTCAGGACAGAGCACAGGGAGAAATATTGGTACATATATCAAGACAAAATGGGGGAAAGAGATAGGATTATCCTCCTTGATTTGAAAAAATCGGTAAGATAAACTAGGCACCCGACGCGATAGGAGACGCGATGCATCGAGAACGTGTCGAGATACTAGTTTGGCCAACATGATTACCGATGCGGCGCACTGATATCGCATTGATCCACTAGTTTGCTTACTTAAACGCATCTCAAACGTGGTCCAAAAAATCTAAAACTTTACCCGAACCACCCCTTTACACTTCTGAACATGAATCAACTAGCCATTTTGTCCCACCTTGATGCTATTTCCTGAGATATGGCTAAGGAGAATGCGAGCCTTGAAAAAATTATCTTGGATATGTCTACTATACTTGAGAGGTTGGATTGAGTGGAGTGTCGAAGGAACTCTCGTGTTTCTACTCTCAAGATGGAGAGGAAGCCAAGGTTCAAAATAAAGATGTTAGCTGAGACTTGTGTTATTAAGCTCTGGGGTTCCTTATGTGTTTTGCGGACTATTTTATGACATCTTCATGTTTTTCCAGATTGATTTGAGTGGTTTTTTTGAATTTCCCAATTGAACGAGGTGCGGTCATGAATTTATGGGAAAATTCCTCTCAAGATAGAGAGGATGATACAAGTACGATCATGATCATGAACATATTTTGAGTATGTTAAAGGAAACCGAGAGAGTGCAGAAGTCTAAGTGTGAAGGAGGCCCAAAGTCGCCCATATGGTGCACTCAATGGGCGCCCATTTTGAAAACTAGTCACTAAAGGGCCCTTTTGTCATTTGTCAATTATTGTAATGCAGTATAAATAGAACATTATAGTGTTTTTTTACTTGGTTGATGGTTATGTAAGTCTTAAACTTTTTAAACACCAAGTTCTCTCTCCTTGAGGCACAAAATTGAAACGTGTAACTAGGATAGCATTCAAGGATGAAATCTCTTGTGATTGCTTGATTGTTAGAAACGCCGGTGCTTGAGTGCTGGACTCCACTCTTGTGTCGTCGTAAGAATTTAGTGCTTGTTAAAGTGTTTGGTAAGGTTTTAGAGTTTAATATACGTTTTAGTTTTTACATTATGTGTTCTCCATGTGTCAAGTTAACTATCTTCTTTATCGCTTTAAGTTTGTGTTTGTTTCTTGTACCGTTTATGTCTTGTTGTTGCGGGTAAATGTGGGTTTTCATTGTTTGTGTATGGACTATTTTGTGCTTCCTGATACCGTGTGGTATCATTGTTGATGCGTGTATAAATAATTATTTAAATTTAATTGATAGAATTATCTCATTACTTTAAGTGTACTTGTAAACATGGTGCACTGTGTTATATGTAGTGAGGAAGTGTAAATTTGATATTGATATTACTTGTTTATGGTGAATTGGGTACCACACCAGTACGGATATGTATATGTTTGATCGGGTACCACATCAGTACCGATATATGTATGTTGGATCGGGTACTACGCCGGTATGGATATGTGTATGTTCGATCGGGTACCACGCTGGTATGGATATGTATATGTTGGATCGTCTACCACGCCGGCACAAATATTTGTATGATGGATTGGGTACCACACCTGTAACACCCCGTGGTGTCCTCGATTTAAGACCTCACTTCGTAGCATTCTTAAAGGGTTAATCATCTGAAATTTCCTAAGTATCAAAATGACTTAGTCATATTTTAAGCTTCTAAACTTTTGTGATTTCTAAATTGATTTTTCCAACCTTCAGATATGAATTTTTACATTGATTCATGTTCGGGGAAGTAAAGGGGATGCCTCGGTAGAATTTTAGATTTTTTGAACAATGTTAGAGGTGTGTTTGGATGTTTGAAATAGTGGCTCAACTCGAAGATGGCACGCAGCATAGATGGTCACATCGATGAAGCAGTGGCCCAATGCGATATTGACGCGCCGCGTCGAGTGGCGCGTATGTTGTCCATTTCGCATTTTCTTTTAAATTTTGGGTCAGGAGGGGTATATTAGTCTATTTCCCTCGTATAAACTCTGTCATAACAAGAAATTTAATCATTTTTGGAGCTAAATATATCAGAAACCACTTATAACCACTCAAATGAAAACACTAGTCCTTCCCCTAAGATCAAGAGTTCATCCTTAAAGTCAAGAATTCCAAAAACTTATTTGAGATTCAGATTTCCACTCTTCCTCCTAAGTGATCTAAGGTACTTAGGGTTTTCCTAAACTACATGGGATTGTTGAAAACACTTTGAATAAGGCTTAAAGTTTTAGAAATCATGAATTTACAAAGGTGTTTTGGAATTTATGTTTACAATTGTGCATCATGAATTCTTTAATAATATTATTGTTTTGGTTTTGAGGCCTCCCCTTGCAATTGATCTTTTACCTATATATATATATACATGCATGCACTTTATTAGTTTGAATGTTGAATTGAGAGCATCAATTATTGGAAATCCCTTTCTTGTTTAAATGTTTTCTAGTTCCCGTAAGTCACATTTTATTCAATTGCATCTTGTGAAGTATGATTCAAATGCCTTTTATGGTTTTTGAAACTTGTTTATGGATTTGCATTGAAGAGGGGGTATATTACTTGGTGTTAAAGGTTAACGATGTCTATTAAGAAGAATAGCATGCTTTTTCATAAATCTCATGACCACCACTGTAACGCCCCGATTTGCTTAACCGAAATGCTACACAGTGCTCATGACCCCGAAGGACAACAAGCTAACCCTTAATTGATATCTGTACCTGTACACTGCATAATATGACATAATAATGCGGAAACATGCTGTAACACCCTGATTTGCTGAACCGGAATGCTACACGGTGCTCATGACCCCGAAGGACCACAAGTTAACCCATGACTGATATCTGTACTTGTAACTGCATAATATTCATATAAAATGCGGACACATGAACAAACAGGGCGTAAGGTTCAACCTTGAATAATAAGAGATCTTAAATAAGGTGGTATCACAGTACCAAAACAAAACTCAAAATACTAAAGTCTAAATCTGAAAACTCTATAATCTTCTGAAAGCCTCTAAACTCTCTGAATAAGGAGTTGAATGAACATGTCTCCAACTAACTCCCTAAACTGAGAATAAACTGAAATACTGGAATAATAAATGTAACGATCATGTCCTTGAAAGATGAGGACTCACTTCTTACTGAACTGCTACTGCTGACCCAAAATCGACACCTAAGAACCTATGATGTAACATAGAAAGAAAGCACCATAGCGCAAATGCGTTAGAACAACTAAAGTACTGAGTATACGTGGGGGTAGGCTAAATGCATGGGGTTTATATGAATGAACATGCTGAATAATATGAACGTGAGAATACATACATACATACATATAAAACTGCTCACACATTCATCAAGATTTCAAACATTCAACCACCAATTTCACATGTTTATACGTTAAATACCATCATATCCTCACACAAAACATACAAAGATCCCATCTTAGGCATCATCAAACTCCAACTACATGAACATCAACCACCAACAACATAAAAATCATAATACATAATTTAGAAGATGGTTCTTGAGCTTTATGGATGAAAGGAGTCCATTAATCAACTCACGCATACCTTAGAGGGAAGATTCTTGATGATTGATGGAGGAATTTCCTTGAAATTGGATCTTCAAGCTTAGTTATGCAACCCTAGTTGTTTTTCTCTTTTAGTTCTCTTGGATGATGATATTTGAGGTGATAATAGGGTTGTAATATGTTTATAAGCTCTATATTTCGTACGGTTAAGTTTAGGGACGTGTAAGGAGTGTTAAAAGACTTAATTACCCTTAAAATAACTCAAAACAGAGTGTTTTTGGCACCAAGAATTGACTTAGGCAGCGCCCAAGTGATTTCCTAAGCTAGTTTGGGCGGCGCCTAACCAATCGCCTATGCTTGGGTTGGGCGGCGCCTAACCAATCGCCTATGCTTACTGTCTCTTACGAAAATTGGCATAACTTTTCGCTCGGGTATTGGATAAAGGCGAAATTGGAATCGTTGGAAATCTAATTAAATTATCTACAATTTGGTGGATCTAAATCATCCAAAATACCACATTAACATCGAGTTATACTCTTTCAAATATGACCCTTTCAAAATCGAACACTAAAAATTGATGGATACAAAAACTCTTAGCTTGTATTACCTTAAGTGAATCATATGAACATGCTTAATGCATCATAAGCTATACTATCACTAGGATATTCATTGTAAGTCATGTAATCAAGTATGAATCACAGGATAGGAGATTTCATACGTAGGAATACTTATTAACTTCCTAGATTAGAAACATGTGGGGTATTAACATATCTCCCCCTTGGGAACATTCGTTCTCGAATGAGAATTAAATAAGGTGGGAGAGATGATAATATGAAGTACGTACAAGACATATACTACTAAAACATGGATTCATGACTGACATGACTGAAAGCAGAGCACAATATACTGAACATGCATATCTGATGCATGGGAAGCTGATTCATGAATATAAGACTAAGGACTCTAATAAAGTGAGTTTTCTCAAAATGAGAATGCATTTCTGATGCACAACTGAAAGACTGAATCTATGCATATCTGATGCATGATTACATTACTGACATGATATGTAAATGTATTAGTGAAGTTACTGAAAAATATTCCTTTCTCTACTGAACACGTATATCTAATGCCTGAATAGCTGACTGAGATGACTCTTGAAAGCTTGACTAAATATGCCATGGCACTTGATAACTAATTTATAACGAGAACATGAAAGCATCAAGAAAAGGGTGGGGTATCTCCCCCTTTGGGACACTATGTCCCTCTAGGAATATTTACCTTGCATAGATACTGGGGTGATGAACAGGGCATCTACAAACTATATTATAACTAAACATTGGAGAACTGAGACTAATGAATGATGCATGAACTCAACTAGACCTATTAATGTTACTGACTAATTCATATGGAAACATAATCTCAAACGAGCGTAAGATATCTAACAATGCATACAATGATCATGAAAAACTTGTAAGATACCCGAATCTAGGTTGGAGAAACTTTCTGGATCATGGTGAGTCTGGAGTGAATAAAGTTGATTCTGACGCTGACCACTATTGGTACTGGGATTTGCGGCCTGCTCACGTGAATCTCTACCTTTCTGAGCTAACACTCTACACTCCCGCACTCTGTGGCTTGGCTTACTGCACCCAAAACATACCTGACTATTAGCTCTGCATGCACCTAGATGATTTTTGCCACACTCTCCATAAAGAGGATAAGTACACTCACTTCTAACACTACTCTAGGCTTTGGAGCCTGGCTCCCCATCATAACTAACATATCCAAAGATAGGTGTGGGCACACTAGCTGAAGATGGAACAGGGGCTGAATTTTTCTGACTATGGTGAGAACGATTACCACCCTGTGACCCAGCCGGAGAAAAGCTGTAACTACCTGCTCTGAATCTTTTATTAGATCTCTCCCTCTCCATAGACTTATCTGCCTATATCTGATGAGCATGCATCATTAACCTAGAAAGGTCTATGTTCTTATTGAGCATAGTTGTTTTACACTATTTCAATACCAACCCGGACACACCAGTCACAAACTTACTCATACTCGCTCTGGGGTCAGCTATCAAGTCGGGAGCATACTTAGATAACTGGTTGAACTTAAGACAATACTCCTTCACTGTCATGAAGCCTTGTCGTAGGTTCATAAATTCTTCTACCTTAGCTTCTCTCATCTCTAATGGGAAAAACTTTTCTAAGAAGGCATCCTGAAATATCTTCCAAGTCATGGGAGTTGCATATTCCCATCTACTCTTCTTCCACAACACTACCCAATCATGAGCAATATCTTTCAAACTATAGGATGCTAATGCCACACTCTCCTCCTCTAACACATGTATGATTTGGGTGATCTTTGTTACCTCTTCTAGGTACAGTTGTGGGTCCTCACGAGTTACTGACCCAAAGAATTATGGAGGGTTCATTGTCATAAAATTTTTGATTCTGGCTGCAGCTGAATCCCCATCTTGCTGGGGTGGGGCTGCAGTCTGTCGGTTTCCCTGAACACTAGTGGTCACAGCCTGGGATAGTGCCTGAAAAGCTGCCCGAAATTCTGCATGTGACACATTCTCATTCAAAGGATCTACTGGCTGCGGGGCTGACTGATTCCCTGTTCTCTTCTTAGGAGGCATGTTCTGCAAATAGAAGAGGAACAAGGTGTAAACTGATAGTTCAACTTGAGTTTTTGCTCACTGGCACGATATGAGTATTGAAAGAAGGGAAACTGTTCCTAAAACATCTTATAGCTTCCTGTACATTAATGTGGAGCGCAACATACCCATGTACAAGACTCTACTAGATGCGGCTTTCATACTTCCTAGGACTCTATTGAACCTCAGGCTCTGATACCAAGTTTGTAACACCCCGATTCGCTGAACCAGAATGCTACACGGTGCTCATGACCCCGAAGGACCACAAGCTAACCCATGATTGATATCTTTACCTGTAACTGCATAATATTCATATAAAATGCCGACACATGAACAAAGAGGGCATAAGGTTCAACCTTGAATAATAAGAGATCATAAATAAGGTGGTATCACAGTACCAAAACAAAACTGAAAATACTAAAGTCTAAATCTGAAAACTATATAATCGTCTGAAAGCCTCTAAACTGTCTGAATAAGGAGTTGAAAGAACATGTCTCCAATTAACTCCCTAAACTGAGAATAAACAGAAATACTGGAATAATAAATGTAACAATCATGTCCTTGAAAGATGAGGACTCACTTCTTACTGGACTGCTACTGCTGACCTGGAATCTGCACCTAAGAACCTATGGTGTAACATTGAAAGAAAGCACCATAGCGCAAATGCGTTAGTACAACTAAAGTACTGAGTATACGTGGGGGTAGGATAAATGCATGGGGTTTATATGCATGAACATACAGAATAATATGAACGTGAGAATACATACATACATACATATGAAACTTCTACAGAACTCGTGGAGATACTGACTACTTGAGTTTGAACTCTGACAACGTCAGTTTCGTGATACTGAGATACTGAATGACTGATGACATGGATGACTGTATCTAATAGTCATAATTCTGAGGAAAACTATCTGAGTTCCAAACTGTAGCTAAACATCTAAGTTTGAGATTATTCCTAGCTGACGAGTGATCTCTAAAACTGATAATAAGAATACTCGACTGAATCTGAGATTGAGATCAAGCCTTTCTGCTGGGTGACCTCTAGATATATTAATAAGCATCTGAATATGGGACCAAGCCTATCTGATAGGATGGTCCAAGAATCAATGGAACTATCTGAGTTGCTTACTGAGATCGATGACTGTATCTGGCCGTCCTGATTCCTGATTTCTACTCTAAAGACTGATACTGAAACTGTAACTGTAACTGTGGGAGGTAGTAACCTAACCGACATAACCCACTATTGTACTGGTGGGGTCCAATCTTTGCCCTGACTGGAAGGGTGTCAATACAATTCCACAGGTAGAGACCTCTGTTATGGTCAAGCCTCTCTAACGGGTGACACTAAACAGGAAATCAAGCCTAAGGCAATATAATAATCAAGTTTAGCCTTAATCTGACGGGTGACTCCTGTCCTGCGCTGGCTATGAAGTTCTGGAGTACAGGGATTACTGCTAACGGTTCTACCGCTCTAACGAGGAAACCAACATCCTTGCACTCGCTCGGTGCTAGTCCCTACTCCCAACTAATAGACACTGTACAGATTAACTGTGCTGAATTTATTAAGTGAACTGAACTGATTCTGAGTTTACTGAGTTCCTTGGACTGACGGAACACTACTAAAATCTGATATCTAGCTAAGTCATGAGATTTCCGATCTCACTGAGTACTGAGTTTTCATAAGATTTATAAGTCTTTCCTGAGTCACATGACTAACTGCAACCTATAGAACATAGCTTGACTAAGGATATCTTGAAATATGATACTAGCTCTAGGAACAAAACTATAGTTTTCGGGTACACGTACCCCCAGGACTCGATGGAAGGAAACTGACAAACATGACTGACTTGATCACAAGATTTGAGTCCACAATTCACAATATCATAAGTAAGGATTTCATAATAAGAATGATTCTCAACAAACTATCACATGATCGGGAATACACACAACATCTATATACTTTCATGGATTCAATAACATGGTCATCCCATATCACAACAATATCATGAGCATCTTATACAACATCTTCAATTCAAAATAATAGCATGGGGATCACATTGAACATAAATTTAGAACATAGAATTGTCACTTAGGACTTATTATGTCATAAAAACATGATTTCTATTCCCTTAGGTATTTTCACAAACACCTTACATGCACATCTTAGGAATAGGTGTATTCATCAAGATTTCAAACATTCAACCACCAATTTCACATGTTTATACGTTAAATACCACCATATCCTCACACAAAACATACAAAGATCCCATCTTAGGCATCATCAAACTTCAACTACATGATCGTCAACCACCAACAACATAAACATCATAATACATAATTTAAAAGATGGTTCTTGAGCTTCATGGATGAAAGGAGTCCATGAATCAACTCACGCATACCTTAGAAGGAAGATTCTTGATGATTGACGAAGGAATTTCCTTGAAATCGAATCTTCAAGCTTAGTTATGCAACCCTAGTTGTTTTTCTCTTTTAGTGCTCTTGGATAATGAGCTTTGAGGTGATGATAGGGTTGTAATATGTTTAAAATCTATATATTTCGTAGGGTTAAGTTTAGGGACATGTAAGGAGTGTTAAAAGACTTAATTACCCTTAAAATAACTGAAAACAGAGTGTTTTTGGCACCTGGAACTGACTTAGGCGGTGCCCAAGTTATTACCTAAGCTAGGTTGTTCGGCGCCTAACCAATCGCCTATGCTTGGGTTGGGCGGCGCCTAACCAATCGCCTATGCTTACTGTCTCTTATGAAAATGGGCATAACTTTTCGCTCGGGTATTGGATTAAGGCGAAATTGGGATCGTTGGAAAGCTAATTCAATTATATAGAATTTGGTGGGTCTAAATCATCCAAAATAACACATTAACATCGAGTTATACTCGTTCAAAGATGACCCTTGCAAAATCGAACACTAGAAATTGATGGATTCAAAGACTCTTAGCTTGTATTACCTTAAGTGACTCATATGAACATTCTTAATGCATCATAAGCTATCCTATAACTAGGATATTCATTGTAATTCATGTACTCAAGTATGAATCACAATATCGTAGATGTCATACGTAGAAATACTTATTCACTTCCTAGCTTAGAAACATGCGGGGTATTACAATATCTCCCTCTTGGAAACATTCATCCTCGAATGAGAATTAACTAAGGTGGGAGATATGATAAGATGAAGTACGTACAAGACATATACTACTGAAACATAGATTTATGACTGACATGACTGAAAGCGGTGCACAATATACTTAACATGCATATCTGATGCATGGGAAGCTGATTCATTAATATAAGACTGAGGACTCTAATAAAGTCAGTTTTCTCAAAATAAGAATGCATTTCTGATGCACAACTGAAAGACTGAATCTATGCATATCTTATGAATGATTATTACATGACTGACATGATATGTAAATGTATTAGTGAAGTTACTGATAAATAGTCCTTTCACTACTGAACATATATATCTAATGCCTGAATATCTGACTGAGATGACTCTTGAAAGCTTGACTGATTATGCCATGGCTCTTGTTAACTAATTTATAATGAGAACATGAAATCATCAAGAAAAGGGTGGGGTATCTCCCCCTTTGGGACACTATTTCCCACTAGGAATGTTTACCTTGCTTAGATACTAGGATAATGCACAGGTCATCTACAAACTAGATTATAACTAAACATTGGAGAGCTGAGACTAATGCATGATGCATGAACTCAACTAGACCTGCTAATGTTACTGACTAATTCATGTGGAAACATAAGCTCAAACAAGCGCAAGATATCTAACAATGCATACAATGATCATGAAAAACTTGTAACGTACCCGAATCTAGGTTGGGGAAACTTTCTGGATCATGGTGAGTCTCAAGTGAATAGAGTCGATTCTGACACTGACCACTATTGGTACTGGGATTTGCGGCCTACTCACATGAATCTCTACCTTTCTGAGCTAACATTCTAAAATCCCGCACTCTATGTCTTGGCTTACCGCACGCAAAACATACCTGACTATTAGCTCTGCATGCACCTAGATAATTCTTGCCACACTCTCCATAAAGAGGATAAGTACGCTCACTTCTAACACTACTTTCGACTCTGGAGCCTGGCCCCCCACCATAACTAACATATCTAAAGTTAGGTGTGGGCACACTAGCTAAAGATGGAACAGGGGCTGAATTTTTCTGACTATGGTGAGAACGATTACCACCCTGTGACCCTGCCGGAGAAAACCTGTAACTACCTGCTCTGAATATCTTCTTAGATCTCTCCCTCTCCTCAGACTTATCTGCATCTATCTGCTGAGCATGCATCATTAATCTAGCAAGGTCTATGTCCTTATTGAGCATAGATGTTCTACAATATTTCAATACCAACCCGGATACAACAGTCACAAACTTACTCATACTCGCTCTGGGGTCAACTATCAAGTCGGGAGCATACTTAGATAACTGGTTGAACTTAAGACAATACTCCTTCACTGTCATGGAGCCTTGTCTCAGGGTCATAAACTCTTATACCTTATCTTCTCTCATCTCTAATGGGATAAACTTATCTAAGAAGGAATACTGAAATATCTTCCAAGTCATGGGAGTTGCATATTCCCCTCTACTCTTCGTCCATAACACTACCCAATCATGAGCAATATCTTTCAGCCTATAGGACGCTAATTCTACACTCTCCTCCTCTGACACATGCATGATTTGGGTGATCTTCGTTACCTCTTCTAGGTACAGTTGTGGGTCCTCACCAGTTACTGACCCAAAGAATTCTGGAGGGTTCATTCTCATAAAATTTCTGATTCTGGCTGCAGCTGAATCCCCATCTTGCTGGGATGGGGCTGCAGTCTTTCGGTTGCCCAGAACACTAGTGGTCACAGCCTGGGCTAGCGCCTAAAAAACTGCTCGAAATTCTGCATGTGACACATTCTCATTCAAAGGATCTGTGGGCTGCGGGGCTGACTGATTCCCTGTTCTCTTCTTAGGAGGCATGTTCTACAAATAGAAGAGGAACAAGGAGTAAACTGAGAGTTCAACTTGAGTTTTTGCTCACTGGCACGATATGAGTATTGAAAGAAGGGAAACAGTTCCTAAAACATCTTATAGCCTCATATACATAAATTTGGTGTGCAACACACCCATGTACAAGACTCTACTAGATGCGGCTTTCAGAATTCCTAGGACTCTATTAAACCTTAGGCTCTGATACCAAGTTTGTAACACCCCGATTCGATGAACCGGAATGCTACACGGTGCTCATGACACCGAAGGACCACAAGTTAACCCATGACTGATATCTGTACTTGTAACTGCATAATATTCATATAAAATGCGGACACATGAACAAACAGGGCGTAAGGTTCAACCTTGAATAATAAGAGATCTTAAATAAGGTGGTATCATAGTACCAAAACAAAACTCAAAATACTAAAGTCTAAATCTGAAAACTTTATAATCTTCTGAAAGCCTCTAAACTCTCTGAATAAGGAGTTGAATGAACATGTCTCCAACTAACTCCCTAAACTGAGAATAAACTGAAATACTGGAATAATAAATGTAACGATCATGTCCTTGAAATATGAGGACTCACTTCTTACTAAACTGCTACTGCTGACCTGGAATCTTCACCTAAGAACCTATGGTGTAACATAGAAAGAAAGCACCATAGCGCAAATGCGTCAGTTCAACTAAAGTACTGAGTATACGTGGGGTTAGGCTAAATTCATGGGGTTTTTATGCATGACCATGATGACTAATATGAACGTGAGAATACATACATACAAACATACATACGAAACTGCTACATAACTCGTGGAGATACTGACTACTTGAGTTTGAACTCTGACAACGTGAGTTTTGTGATACTGAGATACTGAATGACTGATGACATGGATGACTGTATCAAACAATCCTAATTCTGAGGAAAACTATTTGAGTTCCAAACTGTAGCTAAATATCTATGTCTGAGATCAGTCCTAGCTGACGAGTGATCTCTGAAACTGATAATAAGAATACTCGACTGAATCTTAGAATGAGATCAAGCCTGTCTGCCGGGTGACCTCTAGATATAATAATAAGCATCTGAATATGGGACCAAGCCTATCTGATAGGGTGGTCCAGGAATCAATGGAACTATCTGAGTTCCTTACTGAGATCGATGATTGTACCTGACAGTCCATATTCCTGATTTCTACTCTGAAGGCTGATACTGAAACTATAACTGTAACTGTGGGAGGTAGTTACCTAACTGACATGCCCCACTACTGTACTGGTGGGGTCCAATCTTTGCCCATACTGGAAGAGTGTCAATACCATGCCACAGATAGAGACCTCTGGTATGGTCAAGCCTCTCTAACGGGTAACCCTAAACAGGAAATCAAGCCTAAGGCAATATAATAATCTAGTTTAGCGTTAATTTGATGGGTGAATCCTTTCCTGTGCTAGCTACGCAGTTATGGAGTACAGGGATTGTTGCTAATGGTTCTACCTCTCTAACGGGAAAACCGCTATCCCTGCACTCGCTCGGTGCTAGTCCCTACTCCCAACTGAAAGACACTGAATAGATTAACTTTTCTGAATTTACTAACTGAACTAAACTGATTCTGAGTTTACTGAGTTCCTTGGACTGATGGAACACTACTAACATCTGATATCTAGCTAAGTCATGAGATTTCCGATCTTACTGAGTATTGAGTTTTTATAAAATTTCTGAGTCTTTCCTGAGTCACATGACTAACTGCAATCTATGGAACATAGCTTGACTGAGGATGTCTTGAAACATGACACTAGCTCTAGGCACACAACTATAGTTTTAGTGTACAAGTACCCCCAGGACTCGATGGAAGGAAACTGACACACATGACTAACTTGATCACAAGATTTGAGTCCACAATTCACAATATCATAAGTAAGGATTTCATAATAAGAATGATTCTCAACAAACTATCACATGATCGGGAATGCACACAACATCTATATACTTGCATGGCTTCAATAACATGGTCATTCCATATCACAACATTATCATGAGCATCTTATATAACATCTTCAATTCAAGACAATAGCATGAGGATCACATTGAGCATAAACTTAGAACATGGATTAGTCACTTAGGATTTATTATGTCATAAAAGCATGATTTCTATTCCCTTAGGTATTTTCAAAAATACCTTACATGCACATCATATGCATAGGTGGATTCATCAAGATTTCAAACATTCTACCACCAATTTCACATGTTTATACGTTAAATACCACCATATCCTCACACAAAACATACAAACATCCCATCTTAGGAATCATCAAACTCCAACTACATGAACATCAACCACCAACAACATAAACATCATAATACATAATTTAGAAGATGGTTCTTGAGCTTCATGGATGAAAGGAGTCCATGAATCAACTCACGCATACCTTAGAAGGAAGATTCTTGATAATTGACAGAGGAATTTCCTTGAAATCGAATCTTCAAGCTTAGTTATGCAACCCTAGTTGTTTTTTATCCTTTAGTGCTCTTGGATGATGAGCTTTGAGGTGATAATAGGGTTGTAATATGTTTAAAAGCTATATATTTCGTAGGGTTAAGTTTAGGGACGTGTAAGGAATGTTAAAAGACTTAATTACCATTAAAATAACTCACAACAAAGTATTTTTGGCACTTGGAACTGACTAAGGTGGCTCCCAAGTTATTTCCTAATCTAGGTTTGGCAGCGCCTAACCAATCACCTATGCTTGGGTTGGGCGGCGCCTAACCAATCGCCTATGCTTACTGTCTCTCCCGAAAATGGGCATAACTTTTTGCTCGGGTATTGGATTAAGGCGAAATTGGTATCGTTGGAAAGCTAATGCAATTATCTACAATTTAGTGGGTCTAAAACAGCCAAAATTCCACATTAACATCGATTTATACTTGTCCAAAGATGATTCTTGCAAAATTAAACACTAAAAATTGATGGATTCAAAAGCTCTTAGTTTGTATTACCTTAAGTGACTCATATGAACATGCTTAATGCATCATAATCTATCCTATAACTAGGGTATTCATTGTAATTCATGTACTCAAGTATGAATCACAGGATAGGAGATTTCATACGTACGAATACTTATTCACTTCCTAGCTTAGAAACATGCAGAGTATTACACATGCACTAAAAGGCCATAAGGTTCAATACTGAACATAATCTGAATGATTTAACATCTGTGTGGGGTAATAAAATACCCAAAACAAAACTAAAAATACTGAAGTCTGAAACATGATAGTCTAGAAAGCCTCTAACTGACTGAACTGTCTGAGTAAGGAGCTGATGGAACATAGCCCAACTAACTCCAACTAATAAACTAATTAATGAGATAATACGGAATAATCATGTCCTCGAATGATGAGGACTCACTTCTAACTCTGACTACTGAAACTGGAATCTACTGTTGATCTGGAGCTCGTGTATCTGAACCAATGGTATAAGATACCATAGAGAAAATGCGTCAGTACTTTGAATGTACTGGTATGCATGTGAGGTAGGATGAATACATAGGGTTCATATGCATGAACAATTATAATAACTGACTAACTATCATAAGCGTGCAAATACATGCATGAGACATAAAAATTGACACTACTACTGTTATAAAATGATTATTGAATCTGAATATAATTGATAACATGAGTGACCGTATCTGACATTTCTGCATCTAATGGAACTATCTAAGTTCCTTACTATATCTGAGTTGACTGTATCTGATAGTCTTGAATTTGAAGAACTATCTGAGTTCTTTTACTTAGACTGGTACTGAAACTATAGGAGGTAGTATTTAAACGACATGCCACTGATAGGCCGTTATGGTTGAGTTGGGGTCAAATCTATAACCTAATTGGAAGGGTGTCAATACCGCTCCACTGGTAAGGACAAGCTATGGGCGACCCTTATCTGATAGTTTCCCCAAAAGAGAATGGTGGGGCCCTTATATGACCATGCTTATCCACCTTATCATCCCTCATCGGACAATGTTGATGTCTCAACCTATGCTGGCTACATAGTTCTGGAATGCAAGGATGACTTCTAAGGATCACAACATTATTTGATAGTGTGTGTACCCATCCTTGGGTTCACTCGGTGCTAATTCCTACTCCCATCTGAATGGACACTGAACATGATTTATCGAACTAAACATAAATTGTGTTACTAAGTTCCGTTGACTGAAAGAATACTATTGATATCTGACAACTGACTGAGTCATGAGATCATGGAGATTTTTCCTGAGTCATAAGACTATCTGAAGTCTATGAAATCATAGCTTGACTAAGAGTATCGTGAAAACATGACATGGCTCTAGGTACATAGCTAATATTTCGGGTACAAGTATTCCCAAGACTCGATGGAAGGTAACTGACCAAGCATAACTTACTTGAACATATAACTAACATCCTAATCCATAATACATTTATAAAAGCATTCCATAAAAACATGTGATAGGCATAACTTGTACATACATGGGGATTTCATGATATCATACTAGTTGGGCATTGTTCCTTCATCTAGGCATTTAATCAAACACATGGTAGGCATAACACATGTAGACAACTTTATACAACAATTAATCATCATGATTCTTCTCTAATTTCATCATCCTGGGGTTTATTCATAGATTCACATGAATAGACATCTATACAAATCAATTCCACATACAATTAATCACCCAATATGGATTTAAAATCAATTGATCATTCTCAACATAAAAAAAATTAACCCTACATGAAATTCATAAAGAAATCCATAAACTTAAACTTAAAAAAGAGATTCTTGGACTTCATGGATGAAAGGAGTCCATGAATGAACGCTATGCATACCTTAGTTTGTGGTTTTGTGAAGATTGATGGTGATAATTTCTTGAAATTAGATCTTCTATGAAAGCCCTAGATTGTTCTGGAGAGAAACTTTAGAGAAGAGAGTGTATTTTTGGTGAAGAATGGCTAAATCACGTGTTTTTTGGTTTAAATAGGGGTAGGAAATTGACCCTTTTAACCCTGGACGCATCATTTAATTTTAGTAAAATTTTCCCGAACTGGGACCCTGGCGCGAAGCGGCGTTATCGCACCGTGTCACTTGAAATTTACAATTGGGAAATTAAGGGATCGCGCGACGCGGAGCCATCACGTTGCCTCTTACTTCGTGACCTGGAACTTTGGCGCGACATGGAGAAAAGTGCGCTAAGACACTGGAAAAGGACAATTCTGAATTTGGGACCTAGCGCGATGCACCATAATCATGGAAACCTACTGTAATTTGTCAAATATATTTCCTCTTGTGGCGCGGTGTGCCACTGACTAATATGGCGTTGTTTTACGATGGGAACTTGAAATAGTCGTAACTTCTAACCTGGTTATCAGATTTGGGAGAATCTTATATCGATGGAAAGCTTATTGAATTATCCATATGAAAATAAGTGAAAATCATAATTATTCCTCATGGAATAATCATCATTCAAATTAGAAGCTAATACTAGACATTCTTGAGATGAAATTTTCTAGGAAAAGTATGGGGTATTACAATATCTCCCCTTTGAGAACATTCATCCTCGAATGAGACTGACTGAGAGGGAAGAAAAGACAACTGACGTACATACTAAACATGAATAACTGGAACATGATCTCATGAATGACATGACTGACAAGCTGAACATATAATACTGAACATGCATATCTGATGCATGTGTAACTAATTCATGAATGCATGACTGAGTGTTCTGAAGAACTAAGTTTCTCACAATGAGAATGCATGTCTGATGCATAATTACATAACTAAACGGATACATGAGTGAATGAATGAATATGCAATGGTACTTGATACCAAGTTTATAATGAGAACATGAGCATGAGACAACATACCAAGTTTGTGATGAACACTGAACATGAAACTGAGTAATCTTAAGGAGAACTATTACCTTGAGCTTGATCTGAGTTGGAGAAGAAGAGGTGAGGATACTTGGTACACATATTTGCTTCTGCTTCCCAAGTAGCTCCCTGCACGGACTGATTTTTCCAAAGAACTTTAACTAGATGGACTTCTTTGTTCCTTAATCTACGAGTCTGATAGTCTAAGATTTCGACTGGAATCTCTTCATAAGAGAGAGTGTCCTGAACATCAATCACTAAATAGGGACTACGAATGGTGGGTCACCTATACACTTCTTGAGAAAAGAGATATGGAAGAAACGACTGAGAATCTTGAAGGGACCGATATATCGGGGAATGAGCTTTCCCTTTTTGTCGAATCTCTTCACTCCCTTCATGGGAGAGATCTTTATATAGACATTATCACCAACCTCAAACTGGAGATCTTTTCTACGAACATCTGCATAAGACTTCTGTCGGCTCTGAGCAGCCCGAATTCTTTCTCTGGACATTTTCTAAGGCATCAAATACTAAGTCAGGACCTATGATTGAGGCCTCAATAACTTCGAACCAACCAATTGGAGATCTACATCTACTACCATAGATAGCTTTGAATGTAGCCATCCGAATACTGGAATGCTAGTTGTTATTGTATGCAAATTCAATCAAAGGCAAATGGTTATCCTAACTTCCCTTGAAATCGATTGCACACACCCTTAGAATATCTTCTAACATCTGAATGGTCCTTTCTGCTTGACCATCTGTCTGAGGATGAAAGGTTGTACTGAGATAAACTTGGGTACCAAGAACCTTTTGGAATGCTTTCAAGAAATAAGAGGTGAACTGGGTACCTCTGTCTAAGATAATGGATAATGGAACACCATGCAATCTGACCAACTCTTTGATATAAAGTTTGGCATAATCCTCGGCTGAATAAGAGATATGAATTGTAAGGAAATAAGCTGATTTGGTCATTCTGTCTACAATGACCCAAAATGAATCATGCTGATGACGAGTTTGAGGCAAACCCATCAAGAAGTCCATGTTCATAACTTCCCACTTCCAAGTAGGAATACTGAACTCCTGTATGGACCCACTAGGATTCTAATGCTCTATCTTAACATGATGATATGTGGATCACTTAGCCACAAACTCTGCAATGTCTCTCTCCATCCCACTCCACTAATAGATTTCCCACAAATCGTGGTAAATCTTTGTGGCCCTGGATAAATAGAGTAGCGCGCACCATGCGCTTCTGTAAGAATACTCTGCCTTAAGTTGTCTACACCTGGAACACAGAGACGACCCTTACAATGCAAAAAACCATCTCCTCCTTGGGAGAAAACCTCTACTTTCTGATCCTGAACTGACTCTTTCAACTTGACCAGGATGGGATCTCTATGTTGCTTTTATTTTACCTTGGAAACTAGAGATGATTCTGAACTACTCTGAACACATACACCACCCTATGAAGAATCGACTAAGCAAATGCCTAGTATGTAAAACTGATGGACTTCTTGAGATAACTTCTTCTTAATATCCTCCACATGAGAAACACAACCCATAGATAGCCTACTGAGAGCATCGGCCACTACGTTGTCCTTGCTCAGATAATAGAGGAAACTAATGTCGTAGTCTTTCAAGATCTCTAACTATCTTCTCTAACGAAGATTGAGATTTTTTTTAGAAAAGTCATAATGAAGAATCTTGTGATCTGTGAAGACATATACATGAACTCCATAGAAATAATGCCTTCAAATCTTCAAGGCAAAGACTACGGTTGCTAACTCAAGTTCATGAGTAGGATAATTCCTCTCATGGGGTTTAAGATGTCTGGAGGCGTAGGCTATGACCTTATCATGATGTATGAGGACACAACCCAAAACTACTCTGGATGCATCACAATACGCCACGAACCCATCTGAACTATCTGGAAGGGCTAAGATTGTGGATGCGGTAAGTCGAGTCTTCAACTCTTGAAAACTCTTCTTGCAAGGGTCTGACCACTGAAAATTGACTTTATTTTGAGTCAATCTGGACATAGGAGATGAAATAGATGAAAATCCTTCAACAAACAATCTATAATATCCATCAAAACCCAAGAAACTCCTGATATCTAATGAAGAGATAGGTCTTGTCTAGTTTTTTACTGCTTTGGTCTTTTGAGGATCAACCCTAATGCCATCACCGAAAATAACGTGACTAAGGAATGCTACTGAACTTAGCCAAAATTCACACTTACTGAATTTCGCGAATAGCAGATGATCTCTGAGAGTCTAAAGTACTGTTTTGAGATGGTCTGCATGATCATGCTTGGTGCGGGAATAGACCAGAATATCATCTATAAAGACTATGACGAATATTTCCAAGTCCATGAAAACAGCTGGGGCATTGGTAAGACCTAATGACATGACTAAGAATTTAATGTGACCATACCTAGTATGGAAAGCTATTTTTTGAATGTCACATTCTCTAACTCTGAGCTAATGATAGACAGATCTGAGGTCTATCTTTGAAAAATAACTGGCACCCTGAAGTTTATCAAACAAGTCATCGATTCTGGTAAGAGGATACTTGTTCTTGACCGTGACCTTATTGAGTTGATGGTAATCAATTCATATTATGAGAGAATCGTCTTTCTTGCGCACGAATAATACTAGAGCGCCCAATGGGGAAATGCTGAGCCTGATGAATCCCTTATCAAAGAGATCTTTTAATTATTCTTTCAGTTCTTTAAGTTCTGCTGGTGCCATTCTTCATGGAGGAATAGAGATAGGATAAGTATTTGGAAGAAGATCAATGCCGAAGTCTATTTCTCTTTTGGGAGGAATTCCTGGAAGATATTTGGGAAAGACATCTGAATATTCATTCATTACTGGGACTGATTCATGGTCGGGAGTTTTGGAACTAGTGTCCTTAACTAAAACAAAAGGATAGGTACATCCTTTAGATATCATTTTCCTTGCCCGAAGGTAGGAAACAAGCTGACCACTAAAATCGGATACACTACCCTTCCACTCTAGGATGGGTTTATTTAGAAATTGAAACTGGACTATTCTTCTTCTGCAGTTAACTGTGGCATAGCAAGAATGAAGCCAATCCATGCCAAGAATAACATCAAAATCAGTCATCTCTAATTCAACTAAGTCTGCTGAAGTGACTTTCTGAAACATCATAACCAGGCCGTTCCTGTATACCTACCGGGCTATGATGGTTTTCTTCCACTGGAGTATAGATTGATAAGGGCTCTACTAGAATTTTAGGACTGATTCCAAAATCAACTGCTATATAGAGAGTACCAAAAGACAAAGAAGCTCATGGATCTAGCAAAGCATAAACATCCACATGAAAGATCTGTAATGTACCAGTAACTACATCAGGAGAATTTTCCTGACCTTGTTGGGTCTGAAGAGTATATAGTCTATTTGGGCATTGCCTGATAGTAGCACTGGTGGTGCCACTCTGTTGATTCAGGAGATCGAACTGAGATGAGGAGCGAAGATAACTCTAATAACCTGAATGAGGGAAGTCTCTGACTCTGTGACCTAACTTTCTATAACAAAAATAGACATCGCTACCAGCTGTTCAAGCACCCTTATGGTTCTTACAACAAGTATGACAAAGGGGATTAGTTCGGGCATTACTGACACTGCCCTGATACTTAGAGCCTGGCACACTATCTTTGAACTTAGGAACTGGAGCACTGGATGAAGAAGGATCTAGAACTGATGACTTAGGACAAAAGTGAGAATGGTTTCCTCTTTCTAATTTAGGCTGACTAAAATTGAAGCTACCAGTCCTAGATTTCTTATTTTTCTTTTCCCTCTTCTTAATATTCTACTCCTCTATCTGCTGAGCATGGGTCATAAGTCTGGATAAAGTCATGTTACTATTTAGCATGGTGGATCTACACTCATTAACCACTCTATCATTTACCCCTGAAGCAAACTTACTCATTTTGGCTTAGCTGTCTGCAGCCACATGAGGGGAATATCTATCTAATTGAGTAAACTTTAGAGAATACTTGTTCACCGTCATATTTCCCTACCTGAGGTTGATGAATTCTAGCACCTTAGCCTCTCTAAACACTTGGGGAAAGAATCTGTCTAAGAATGCAGTGACAAACTCCTCCTACTCTATAGGACCTGCATCATCTAACCTTTCTGACTTCCACTATTTGAACCAAGTATAAGCCACATCATGTAACACGTATGCGGCTAACTCAACACTCTCAACAGTAGTTACCTCTATGATTTCTGTCACTTTCTAAACTTGATCAATGAATTACTAAGGGTCTTTATCTACTTTAGTCTCGTGGAAGGACGGAGGATTCATTCGAGTGAAGTCCCGAATCTTGGCTGAAGATGAGTAGGCCACTGGGTTGGCCGAAATGACATTTGATCACTCATTATGGGTAGCTACTGACTGAGCAAAAGTGGTAAATAAGGTCCTGAACTCTAGATGAGAAACATGATCGCCCAAAGGTTCTTCGGGCTGAGGGGTTGACTGATTTCTTCTCTTAGGATGCATATTCTAAAATAAAGAGAAGAAGTGGATTAGACTGAGAGATTGACTTGTGATTAAGCTCACTGACACGACATGAATACTGAAAGAGGGGAAACTATTCCTAAAACATTGTATAGTCTCTTTACATAAATGTGGCGCGCAACACACCCATGTACAAGACTCTACTAGATGTGGCTTTCAGACTTCCTAGGACTCTATTTAACCTTAGTCTCTGATACCAATTTTGTAACGCCCTAATTTGCTGAACCGGAAAACTATATAGTTCTCATGACCCCGAAAGACCATAATCTAATCCATAACTGATATTTGTACCTGTACACTGTATAATATGACATAATAATGCGTAAACATGCACTAAAATGCCATAAGGTTCAATTCTAAACATAATCTGAATGATATAACATCTGTTGGGGTAATAGAATACCCAAAACAAAACTGAAAAAACTGACGTCCGAAACATGATAGTTTAGAAAGCCTCTAACTGACTGAACTATCTAGTAAGGAGCTGATGGGACACGTACCTAACTAACTCCAACTAATAAACTAATTAATGAGATAATAGGGAATAATCATGTCCACGAATGATGAGGACTCACTTATAACTCTGACTGCTGAAATTGGAATCTATTACTGATTTGAAGCTTGTGTCTCTAAACCTATGGTATAAGACACCATAGCGCAAATGCATCACTACTTTGAATGTACTGGTATACATGTGAGGTAGGCTGAATGCATGGGGTTCATATGCATGAACAATAATAATAACTGAATAACTATCATGAGCGTGAGAATACATGCATGAGATATAAAAACTGACACTAATACTGTCATAACATGATTACTGAATCTTAATATAACTAATAACATGAGTAACTGTATCTGATAGTCCTGCATCTAAAGAAACTATCTGAGTTCCTTACTATATCTGAGTTGACTATATATGACAGTCTTGAATCTGATGAACTATCTGAGTTCTTTTACTAAGACTGGTACTGAAACTGTGGGAGGTAGTATTTAACCGACATTCCCCTGATATGCCATTATGTCTAAGTTGGGGTCCAATCTATAACTCCAATTGGAAGGGCGTCAACAACGCGCCACTGGTAAGAACAAGTTGTGGGCGACCCTTATATGATAGTGTCCCTAAAAGAGAATGGTGGGGCCCTTATCTGACAGTGCTTATCCACCTCATCAACCCTCATCGAACAGTTTTGATGTCTCAACCTATCCTGGATAAATAGTTCTGGAATGCAAGGATGACTTCTAAGTATCACACCATCATCTGATAGTTTGTGTCCCTATCCTTGGGTTCACTCGGTGCTAATTCCTACTCCTATCTGAATGGACACTGGACATGATTTACTGAACTAAACATGAGCTGAGTTACTAAGTTCCATTGATTGACGAAATATTACTGATATATGACAATTGACTGAGTCATGAGATCATAGAGATTTTTCTTGAGTCATAAGACTATCTGAAGTTGAAGGATTCATAGCTTGAATGAGAGTATCATTAAAACATGACATGGCTCAAAGTACACAACTAATGTTTCGGGTACAAGTACCCCCAGGACTCGATGGAAGGTAACTGACCAAGCATAACTTACTTGAACATATAACTAACATCATAATCCATAATAAATTTATAGAAGCATTCCATCAAAACATGTGATAGGCATAACTTGTACATACATGGGGATTTTATGATATCATACTAGTTGGGCATTGTTCCTTCATCTAGGCTTTTAATCAAACACATGGTAGGCATAGCACATGTAGACAAATTTATACAACAATTAATCATCATGATTCATCTCTAATTTCATAGCACATGTAGACAACTTTATACAACAATTAATTATCATTATTCATCTCTAATTTCATCAACATAGGGTTTATTCATAGGTTCACATTAATAGACATCTATACGAATCAATTCCACATAAAATTGATCACCCAACATGGATATAAATTCAATTGATCATTCTCAACATAAAACAAAACTAACTCAACATTAAATTCATAAAGAAATACATACACTTAAACTTAGAAAAGATATTCTTGGGCTTCATGGATGAAAAGAGTCCATGAATAAACACTACGCATACCTTAGTTCGTGGTTTTGTGACGATTGACGGTGAAACTTTCATGAAATTGGATCTTCTATGAAAAACCTTGCTTGTTCTTGAGAGAAACTTGAGAGAAGAGAGTGTATTTTGGGTGAACAATTGCTAAATCACATGTTATTGGGTTTAAATAGGGGTAGGAAATTTACCCTTTTAACCCTCTACGCGTTATTTAATTTCAGTAAAATTTTCCCAAATTGGGCCCCTAGCACGACACGGCATTATCGCACCGTGTCACTGGAAGTTGAAAATTGGAAAATTGAAGGATGGCGCGACGCGGAGCCATCGCGTTTCCCCTTCCTTCGTGACTTGAAACTTTGGCGCGATGCAGAGAAAATCGCGCTAAGACACTGGAAAAGGACAATTCTTAATTTGGGCCCTGTCGCTACGCTCCTTAATTATGGAGCACTACTGGAATTTGCCAAATTCCATTTCCTCTTGTAGTACGGCGCGCCACTGACTAATATGGTGCTGTTTTATGATGGTAACTTGAAATAGTCGTAACTTCTGACCCAGTTATCGGATTTGGGCGAATCTTATATCGATGAAAATATTATTGGATTTTCCACATGACAAAAAGTGAAAATCATGATTATTCCTCATGGAATAATCATCATTCAATTTAGAAGATAATACTAGACATTCTTGAGATGAAATTTGCTAGGAAAAGTATTGGGTATTACAACCACATGTTTGTTGAATAGCTGAAAACAGTGATCCCTATAATTTGACAAATGTTTTTGAAGTATTACTCATCTTAAATTATTGAAGTATGGTTATTTAATTTTTGTTTTTTGAATGAAGAGATTTCCCCATGATACTTTATGGCTCAGAGATACGACTTGCAAATTAATGGTATGACGATACCATATAAATGAATGTCATAACAGAGTAAGAGTTTCAGACTTGATTTCAGAGAATACATGTCTTAAAGAGCTAAAAATAGGCTTAAAGAGGG
The DNA here is from genome assembly GCA_030864215.1 of Capsicum pubescens. Lineage (NCBI taxonomy): Eukaryota > Viridiplantae > Streptophyta > Magnoliopsida > Solanales > Solanaceae > Capsicum > Capsicum pubescens. Next base: position 32,684,739 of record CM061549.1, on the reverse strand, counting down.
TTAGGTGGTTTCCCGAAGAAGGCTTGAGTTCAAATAACTCCTATCCCAAAATCGTTTTTTGCCGCTATGGGCTTATTATGTCCCCAAGCGAGACCATACGCTGGCCTATTGCCCTGTGGCATATCAGAGACAGAGACTTTAACTCTTGTGCCAAACTCGGGTTGGGGGCTTGGATGTCGAGTTAAGGGCAGATTCCATATAGCCCGTGGGATTTCATAGTTGTAGGGTATACCACCTAGCTCAGAAGTAAAATAAAGAGTGAGTCATGGAGTTTAGACAATTGTTCAGAGTCTTTTAAATATGCCCATGTGATTTCTTTTTATATGTTATATTTATAAAACTATTTCTAAAATTCTCTCACCCATGTTGAATAAATGTTATTATTTTGGGATTGCTCTGCGTACCAGTACGATTGTATTGACCCCCTATATTTCAGGGTCTGAGACTCAGTCCAAAGGTCTTGCTAAGTCGTAGAGTTATCAGACAGAAGTGTGCAATTGGTTAGCCTTCAATATTTCGGCAGACATGTTTCTTATTTATACATTGTTATTTACTTTGGTTTAGGTCCGACTGGGGGCCTTGTGCCAATTTCAAGACAGTTATTAATTTCGTATGTAGTAGAGATTTTGCAGACTGAACCAGATATGGTCTAATGGTTGATGGATTTCCTTCTGTATTGACAAACTGAAATTAGTACATGACCATGATTCTGTATTATTTATGTTTCTGCATTATTCTTCATATTAAATTAAAGTGTGTATGATTTCTATGTAGAGAAGGGTTCTCATGCCTTCATGGTTCGGGATTCCCATCACGGCTAGGGCCTCAGTTCGGTTCATGATAAACTTAGTATCAGAGCATGGTTCATCATCCCAGGGTGTCTGCGAAATCGCGTCGGGTAGAGTCTTATTTATGGGTGTGTAGCACGCCATATTTATAAGAAAAAGGCTACTAGGCTTTTAGGAATGTCCCTCTTCTTTGTGGTTTTGTTCAAGCTGTAGAGTCTGAATGTCGCGTAATCATTAGTATCTTATATTTCACAAAAGCTATCACGCCTCCACGTTGCTCCAATAAACAGAATGACCAAACTGAAGATATTTGTCCTACCCATGGGATGAGGACACGTAATAGTGCTCACACTCCTAAATTTGTTACTTCCCCAGAAGTCTCTCCTATTCAGACTAGTCCACCTAGGCCACCTAGGGTTCCCCGGTCCGGGACTAACCTCACCCAACCTCCCTAGAGAGAGATATCAAATGTAGAGTTCAGACAGTCAATGCATATAATTGAACAGTTGGTGGCTTCCCAGGACTGACGGTCGGAGGATGTTGGGTCTGCTTCTGGTTTATTCAAGACCACACGGGTGGGCTAATTCATGAGACTGAACCTGCCTAAGTTTACGAGTACAAAAGGTGAAGGAGGATCCACAAGAGTTTGTGGATGAGATGGAGAAATTTTTTTGAGTGATACATGTAGATAAAGTGGAAGGGGTTGAGCTAGCGGCCTATCAGATAAAACAAGTAGCAAATCAGTGGTACAATGAGTGGGAAGATTCGAAGGTAGATAATGCTGAGCCTTCTGTATGGAGAGAATTTTTGGAAGACTTCCTGGACCGGTTCTTTCCCCAGGTGTTGAGGGAGTCCAAGGCTGAAGAGTTCATAAACCTGAAGCAGGGAAAGATAAGCGTCAAGGAGTACACCCTGAAATTCAATCAGTTATCCCTTAATGCTTAAAAACTGGCGGGCAACATAAGGGACAATATGAGGAAGTTTGCATTCGGTTTCTCGGGTGACTTGGCATTGGAGTGCAAAGGGAAAATGTTGAACAGAGATATTTATTTCTCCAGATTGTCCATCCATATGCAACATGTAGAGAAGCAGAAGAAGAGGGTTGCTAAAGCAAGTGAGAAAGATAGATAAGCCAATAGGGCCAGACCGAAAGACCAGAACTATAGTCCTCACCAAGATGGTAATCGGGGTAACAGGTGGCCAAAGAAAAAGTTTCGGAGTACTGCTCAGTTTATAGCCAGTGCTCTAGTGCCCAGACCTCCAGCTGATTGGCGGTTTCAGAATTTTTAGCCTAGCCATGGACCGAGAGTATAGGGTACGCAGTCATAAGAGAGTGTGGAACAACCTTCTAGGTCATACCCTCGATGTAACACGTATGGAAAGTACCACCCAGAAAGATGTCAGTTTGGAACAATGGTATGTTATTCTTGTTGCTAGCCAGGCCATATCCAGAGAGATTGCCTGACAACGAGAGGTAATATTGGGGTGCTAATCCGCAAGCTAATTCCCCAACACCACCACCACCTCTGAAAGGAACTATACTATCCACCAGGAGCGGTCGCAATCGATTGTATGCTTTATCAAATTGGCAGGAGGACGAGGCTTCACCAGATGTAGTCATGGGTACGTTATGAATTTTCTCCCATGATATATGTGTTACTTGATCCTGGGTCTACTCTGTCTAATGTGACCCCGTATATGGAGGTTAGTTTTGGGTTTAAGCCTAAAGTTATTCCTGAACCTTTCTCTATTTCCACCCCTGTTGGAGACTCGATTGTGGCTAGAAGGGTGTATAAATTATGTTGTATCCATTACCAGCCGTGATATGGTGGAAGACCTCATAGAGCTTGATATGGTGGACTTTGATTCTATTTTAGGGAAGGACAGTCTCCATTCTTGCTATGCTACACTAGATTGTAGGACCTGGAAAGTTACTTTCTCTTTTTTGAATGAACCAGTGGTAGAGTGGTAAGGGAACTCTGTAGCACTTAGAGGGAAAATCATATCTTACCTCAGAGCCCGTAAGATGTATCATCTTATTTGGGTTAGAGATTCTAATACCGAAAGCCCTTCTCTCCAGTCTGTCCTTGTGGTTAATGAATTTCCAAATGTCTTTCCCGATGATATCCCATGAATACCACCTGATAGGGAGATAGATTTTGGTATTGATTTATTGCCGAACACCCATCCTATTTCTATTCCGCCATACAAAATAGCTCCTGCAGAATTGAAGGAGTTGAAAGAGCGACTAATAGATCTTCTTGACAAAGGCTTTATATATCCTTGTGTTTCTCCCTGGGGTGCACCTGTGCTCTTTGTACGTAAGAAATATGGTTCCCTCCGCATGTGTATAGACTATCGTTAGTTAAATAAGGTCACTGTCAAAAAGAAATATCCCCATCCAAGAATTGATGATCTCTTTGACCAACTTCAGGGTGCTAAGTGCATCTCAAACATAGACCTTTATTTAGGGTATCATTAGTTAAAGGTTAGGGAGGCGGATATTCCACAAAGAGCATTTCAAACCCGATATAGCCATTATGAATTCTTAGTCATGTCCTTTGGATTGACTAATGCCCTTGCAGCTTTCAAGGACCTAATGAATAGGGTGTTCCATCAGTTTCTAAATCTGTTTTTCATAGTTTTTATTGATAACATTTTGGTTTATTCTAAGAGTGAGGGGGATCATGCCAGTCACCTTTGAATCATCCTCCAGACCCTCAAAGATCATAACTTTCATGGAAATTTTTCCAAGTGTGAATTCTGGCTTAATGTTGTTGCCTTCTTGGGGCATGTCGTGTCAAGTGAGGGAATTAAGGTAGATCCCCAAGAGATTGAGGAAGTGACAAAATGGCCTAAACCCATAAATCTAACTGATATTTAAAGCTTATTGGGTTTGGCAGGGTATTAGAGATGGTTCATAAAAAGTTTTTCTTCCATAGCTACTCCACTTACCAGGTTGACACAGAAAAAGGTGAGATTTATGTGGTCTGACTCTTATGAGAATAACGTCAAAAAATTGAAGGACAAGTTGACTACTGCGCCTGTTGTGACCCTTCCCAAAGGTATAGGGAGGTTTTTAGTGTTTTGTGATGCATCTTGAATGGGACTTGGATTTGTGCTTATGCAGCATGGTAAGGTGGTAGCTTATGCATCTAGGTAGTTAAAGGTTTATGAGCAAAATTACCCCACTCATGAATTGGATTTAGCGGTCATTGTTTTTGCACTTAAAATCTTGTGACATTACCTGTATGGGGTACATGTTGATATTTTAACTGACCATAAAATTTTACAGTATGTCTTTTCACAAAAAGAGTTGAATCTTAGGCAAAGGCGGTGGTTGAAATTGTAGAAGGATTATGACATGAGCCTGCACTATCATTCGGGCAAGGCGAATGTTGTGGACGACGCCCTCAGTAGATTATCTATGGGAAGTCTTTCTCATATTAAGGAAGGAAAAAGGGTGATGGTGAAAAAGATTCATTGGCTTGAAAATCTAGGGGTGCAACTTCTGGATTTCGAAGATGGAGGAGTAGTTGTGCATGAAATAGCTAAATCTTCTCTATGTGCAGAAGTTAAGGAGAAGCAGGTCGAAGACCCTATCTTGATGAAGATTAGGAGTGATGTGGGTCAACAAAAGGTGATGGCATTTGAAATTGGCGGTGATGGTGTTTTGAGGTACCAAGGCAGGTTGTGTGTACCAAATGTGGATGGTTTGTGATAGAGGATCCTTGATGAGGCTCACACTTTGAGGTATGTTGTTCACCCAGGCTCTACTAAAATGTACCATGATCTTAAATCTATGTATTGGTGGAATAATATGAAACAAGATGTTGGTGATTTTTTTTCAATTATTTGAATTTCCAACAAGTTAAAGTGGAACATTTGAGACCAGGTGGTACTTCCCAAGAGATAGCCCTGCCTATGTGGAAATGGGAGATGATGAATATGGATTTCATAACAGGACTTCCAAGATCCTAAAACCAATATGATTCCATTTGGGTAATTGTGGACCGGATGACCAAGTCAGCTCACTTTCTTCCTGTGAGAATTAACTTTTCAGGACATGATTATGCCAAGTTGTACATTGAGGAAATAGTTTTCTTTCATGGGGCACCTGTATCCATTATATCAGATCGAGGTACGCAATTCTCTTCACAGTTTTGGCGATCTTTTCAGAGGGGTTTAGGTACCCAAGTGAATCTGAGCATTGCATTCCATCCTTAGACCGATGGGCAAGAGGAACTCACCATCCTGAGTCCTGTCTAATTGACTTCAAGGGTAGTTGGGTAGATCATTTTCCATTGATAGAGTTTGCCTACAATAATAGCTAACATGTCAGCATTAAGATGGTTCTTTTTGAGGTACTTTATGGGAGAAGATGTAGATCACTGATTGGGTGGTATGAAGTAGTTGAAACACAGTTTCTTGGGCCTTATATTGTTCATCAGGAAATGGAGAAGGTAAAAATCAATAGAGAATGACTTAAGATAGCTCAGAGTCACCATAAATCCTACGCCGATGTTAGGAGAAGGGAGATGGAATTTGAGGTTGGTGATTGGGTATTTCTAAAAGTCTCCCCTATGAAGAGAGTTATGCGATTCAGGAAGAAATGAAAGCTTAGTCCTCGCTAAATAGGACCATATCCGATTTTAAGAAGGATATGTGGGGTCACTTATGTGTCCATGTTGAAAAAGTGCATTGGAGATCATTCCCTAGTATTGCTGGTAGAGGAGATCAAGGTGGCAGACTCTTTATCATATGAAAAAGATCTCATTGCTATCTTGGACCGCCAAGTTCGGAAGATAATGAATAGGGAAATAGCTTCGATTAAGGTGCTTTGGAGGAATCAAAGAGTTGAGGAAGCTGCTTGGGAATCAGAAGATGTTATGCGGATCTGATACCCAACTCTTTTTAAGACTATAGATGATGACCTAAATGGTACGAGTTATATCCTACTCTATTTATCTTTTCCCTAGTATGCTTGAAGTCGTGCTTGTTTGTGTTCTGACATATTATTTAGGGACGAATGTTCCCAAGGGAGGGATAATGTAACACCCCGTGGTGTCCTCAATTTAATACCTTACTTCGTAGCATGCTTAAAGTGTTAATCATCTAAAATTTCTTAAGTATCAAAAAGACATAGTCATATTTAAAGCTCCTAAACTTTTGTTATTTCTAAATCAATTTTTTTAACCTTGAGATATAAATTTTTAAGTTGATTCATGTTCGGGGGAGTAAAGGGGATGTCTCAATAAAGTTTTGGATTTTTTGGACAATGTTAGAAGTGTGTTTGGATGTTGGAAACAGTGGCACAATGCAAAGTAGATGTGCTACATCGATGAAGCAGTGGCCCGACGCGATATCGATGCATCGCGTCAGGTGGGCCATCAGGTGCCCTGTTCGCATTTTCTTTTAAATTCCGGGTCAGAAGGGATATTTAGTCTATTTCCGTCGTCTAAACTCTGTCATAACACAAAATTTAATCATTTTTGTGGCTAAATACATCATAAACCACTTATAACCTCTCAAGTCAAAACCCTAGTACTTTCACCTAAGATTAAACGTTCATCCTTAAAGTCAAGAATTCCAAGAACTTATTTGAGATTCGGATTTCCACTCTTCCTCCTAAGTGATTAAAGGTACGTGGTATTTTCCTAAACTACATGGGCTTGTTGAAAACACTTTGAATAAGGTTTAAAGTTTTTGAAATCATGAATTTACAAAGGGGTTTTGGAATTTACGTTTACAATTGTGCATCATGAATTCTTTAATGATATTATTATTAATATGGTTTTGAGGCCTCCCCTTGCAATTGATCTTTTACCTATGTATGTATATACATGTATGCACTTTATGAGTTTGAATGTTGAATTGAGAGCATCAATTATTGGAAATCCCTCTCTTGTTTAAAGGTTTTCTTGTTCCCGTAAGTCATATTTTATTCGATTGCATCTTGTGAAGTATGATTGAAATTCCTTTTAGGTTTGTTGTAACTTATTTATGGATTTGCATTAAAGAGGGGGTATTGTACTTGGTGTTAAAGGTTAACAATGTTTATTATGAAGAATTACATGCTTTGTCATAAATCTCATGACCACCACATGTTTGCTGAATAGCTGAAAACAGTGATCCCTATATAATTTGACAAATATTTTTGAAGTATTACTCTTCCTAAATTGTTGAAGTATGGTGATCCAATTTTTGTGTTTTGAATGAAGAGATTACCCCATGATACTTTATGGCTTAGAAATACGACTTGCAAGTCAATGGTATGACGATACCATATAAATCAATGCCATAACAGAGTAAGAGTTTCAGACTTGATTTCAGAGAATAAATGTCTTTAAGAACTAAAAATAGGCTTAAACAGGGTTGGGTGGTTGCCCAAAGAAGGCTTGAGTTGAAATAACTCCCAGCCCAAAACCGTGTTTTACCAATACGGATTTATTATGTCCCCAAGAGGGACTGGCCTACTGCCCTGTAGCGTATTAGAGATAGAGACTCCAACCCTTGTGGCAAACTTGGGTTGGGGGCTTGGCTGCCGAGTTAAGGACAGATTCCATATAGCCCAAGAAATTTCAGAGATGTAGGGTATACCACGTAGCTCTGAAGTAAAATAAATAGTGAGTCATGGAGTTCAGAGTCTTTTAAATATGCCCATGTGTTTTCTTTTCATATGTTATATTGATAAAACTTTTTCTAAATTTCTCTCACCTATGTTGAATAAAAGTTATTATTTTGGGATTGCTATGTGTACCAGTACGATTGTATTGACCCTCTATATTTCAGGGTCTGAGGCTCAGTCGAGAGGTCCTGCTAAGACGTAGAGTTATCAGACAGAAGTGTGCAGTTGGTGAGCCTTCTTTATTTTGGAAGACTTGTTTTTTATTTGAACATTGTTATTTACTTTGGTTTAGATCTGACTAGGGCCTTGTCCCAATTTTGAGACAGTTATTAATTTCGTAAGTAGTAGAGATTCACAGACTAAACTAGATATGGTCTAGAGGTTGATGGATTTCTTTCTGTATTGAAAAACTGAATTTAGTACATGGCCATGATTCCATATTGTTTATATTTCCGCATTTTCTTCATATTAAATGAGAGTGTGTATGATTTCCATGTAGAGAAGGGCGCTCGGGCCTTCATGATTTTGGATGCCCATCACAGCTAGGGCCTCAGTTCGGGTCATGATAACGCCAGCACGGATATGTATATGTTAGATCGGATACCACGCCAGTACGAATATGTGTATATTGGATCTGGTACCATGCCGGTATGGATATGTATATGATAGATCGGGTACCATGCCAGTACAGATATTTATATGGTAGATTGGGTACCACGCCCGTACGGTATGTGAACATAAATTGTTCCCTGCAGGTCATGACTATTTGGGCAAAAATAAGTCCCATTGCATGTGTGTACATAGTTGTGTTGAGTCTGTGGATGTTTACAGTATGGTTGATACTCTTGATGGTTATGTGGCTTGTTTGTAAGCACTGTTTTATTTATTATTGCATAATTGTTAGTTCATTGGGTATTTGATTGTGTTATATTGTATTTGAAGAATTTAAACTTTATTCTTACTTATATGTTGGTTGACTTGCTTCATATATACATATTTTAGCTGTAGCTTACCAAAATAGCTAATTATCATTCTTTAATATTATATGAGAGCATTGGGTTGTTAGCCCGAGAGTTTAGTGTGGGTTGTCTATGATTATGGGTTTGTTCCTGTGAATATGAGTAATGAAAAAGATAAGGTAAATAAAGAGGAATAGTGGTGTATTAGCGTTGGATTGTGGTTGATTGTGTGAATTAATGAGGCTAGAGTATGTTAGTAGTAAATATAATACTGGTGGTGTTGGAAGAGTAATTGGATGATGTAACTTATATAGGTAAAGTAATAATGTTATAACGGTCTTGGTTGAATTATATTTCATTCAAGATGTCATGATTTATTTCCTTAATTCTATTTTATGATTATATGAACTAACACAGTCGGTCTATGACACCTACCACTACGTGTGGTTGTACTAACCCTACTCTTCTACATTCCTTATTAGAGTGTAGACTAAATGTAGGTTAGTTTGTAGTTACTAGATGGATGATGATATTCAGCACTAACTTCTGCACTTTCTTCCTGGCAGATGTTAGAGTCCTTGTATTATTTATTTCATTGTCAGTCTATGTTGTAATAGGTAGCTCTTGTACATGTCTGGCCATGTCTTGGGATAGTGAAGGACATTTGTAAGAAGTTTTTGAAAAAAAATATTTATTACTATTAAATTTACTTTATATTTCCTAAAAAACAGAAGTCTTCCACATATTTTTAGTTGGGTAATTAGGGTTCTCTTAGCTACTTATAATAGTGTAGGTGCCCGCACGGTTCCTTAATCTAGGTCGTGACAAATTTACAAGTTGATGTCAAAATTATATCTCCTTTCACTTTTTCTTCTGCCAGTCAGTCACCTTTAGTAGGAGGCTGATGTAGTCATCATTCTTTCTTTATATTGCTTCAGTTCCTTCTGGTACCTTTCCTTGTCTTTCACCCCATAGTTTTGATAGACTTGTATATATAGACTAACAATCATTATCTAACTCTCTCAGTGTCACTATACAATCTAATTTTAATTTTATTGCTCGAGAATGATAATCCCATAAAAGATGGACCGGCTTATGAATCTTCACTATCCATTTCGTTCATCGAAAGCGCATGGTCCAATATTATGTAACAATTAATTTATCATTCTTAATTTTGTATGAATCTTCATAATACAAAATATACTAAATGATTGATTTGAATATGCTTACCATTTTTTCCTTGGGAGAAAGATTGTTCTAAGATTCTCCAATCATTTTTGTGAGTTCCCTCTATTTATGTGGATAAAGAGATTTGAGCATGGCATGTTTTTCCGCAAAGAAGAAGTTGTATCCACTCCTATTAGATTTTGGGCGATTTGGATATCCATTTTTCCTCCTCCAATTCCTCCGCCCTGAATGGTGGTGAGGTAGTGGATTGTAAGGAACAACTGCATTGAAATTTTTAGCTGCTATTTTTGAAGACAATGATGGATCTTGTTGATGGGGATGGTAAAGAACTCCACTAAGAACTATTCATGGACACGAAATAACCACAATAAAATTTTGCATCAATTGTCCATTCTTCTTGGAAATACCTTGACCCTAATTAAACATACAAGAGAATATAACATATCAACCAAGGTGAGCAATTGAATAACGTTAAGAAAAACAGCCAGATTTAAGAAGTATTCTACATTCACTCAAAGTCGTACGGGTCACACCTCAACATGCAGCTGATCCTAAAGCAAATTGGTCATTGTGATGCATTTCAGTAGTTAATAAAGCTATAAATTATAGCATTTTCAACACTCTATGAACAAATTTCAGCACCATTTCAGCAAGGAATTGGCCAATTTTCGGTGGCAATTCAGTTAATGATATTTTAATGTGTCAAAACTTAAGCATTAATACTTTGATACATATATTAAAAAATAAAATATCTCAAACTCATGACAAATGATTTGTGAAGGAAATATAGGTCCTGTTAGGGTTTTGCCCTGATTTTCTTATCAAAATTAAGTTTTACATTTTCTTGTAAGGAAAATAACAGTAACCATAAACACTTTTACTTTTCATAAAAGAAAAATATAAACTTTTCCATATTTGGAAAACCTTGGAGAAAAAGTTTTGAAACTCTATAAATAGAAGACCGCCCTTCTCATACAATAACACAATAACATCCACAATGTAGTCGTTAATAAAGTTTGGTTTATGGAGAGATTTCTCTCATATGTTTATATATTTAATATTATTTTTTATATGTAGGCCGTTTGGCCAAACAATATTAATAGTATATTTTTATTATAGTTTTTTGTAGTCCGATTTATCGTCTCATAGTTTGTAACTAATAGTTTTTGCATGACGCCCTCTCGATTTCAAATCCAACAAGTGGTATCAGAACCTACGGTTCAAAGATCCAATAATTTGGTGAAACGATATTAAACAGGTTCAAAGCGGTTTCAAATCAAGTTGCAACCAATTTGGCGATAATGACAATTTTGTGTAACTACATGTGGAGACAATTGTCAATCATATTTTCAACAATCCTGCTGTCACATCATTAAAAATAAAGCTCTCTTTTAACCCTACAAAGGGCTCCAATATTTTTAACCCAAAAAGGGCTCATATATTTTTAACCCAAAAGCTCCATTTTTAAACATGTCAAGCAACAGTGAAGAAGACTATGTGAAGAACAAAGATCAAAGATGTGAAGAAGGTGGATCAAGTGAAGAAAATCAAGCCAAAAAGGGGAGATTTATTAGGGTTTTTGTATTGATTTTCTTACCAAAATTAAGTTTTACTTTTTCGTAAAAGAAAAATATAAACTTTTCCATATTTGACAAACCTCTTTCTTGGAGGAAGGGTTTTGAACTCTATAAATAGAAGACCTCTCTTCTCAATCTATAACACAATAACATAAACAATGTAGTCGTTAAAAGAGTGATTTAGGGGGAGATTTCTCCCATAGGTTTATGTTTTTAATATTAGTTTTTATATGTAGGCCGTTTGGCCAAACCATTTTAATAGTATGTTTTTATTATAGTTTTTTATAGTCCCATTTGTCGTCTCATAGTTTGAAACTAATAGCTTCCACCTAACGCCCTCTCGATTTCCAATCCAATAGGTCTATCCTTGTAATTACACATAAATGTTATCGCACATGGGAATAGATAGAAACTAGCCTAGTAAGAAAGGAAAAATTCCTTGAACTTATTATTACTTGTAAAGTGCAATTTGGTTTAGTAATAATTTTGATTACTATTATTAAATGTTTCAATAGATGCTTCGAAACTTAAGCAGTTATATGTTGAAACGTATGCTAAAAGTATCTCGACCTCATTTCACATTACGTGTAGTCACTCCACGATGAGAACGACAAAAGAAGAGACTTGTGATCGAGGTAAAAATTGAATATGTATAGCCTAATAATAAACACATAAATGTTATCTCATACCAAAAAAAAATGAAACATTGAAGTGGAAAAAAATACATATACTTAGTACAAAAGAAATTAACACATGAAATTTACTAACCTGGAAAGTTATCATGCCTAAAAAAGTAAATTTGTTCAAAGTGATGAAGCAAAGTGAAATAATGTTTCTTCAATGCATATGAAGAACTTGTTATTGTTGGAGAAAACTTAAATACTGAACTCACTTCTCTCCACTTCTTCTCTGCTACAACCTATACAACAAACTAATATTTGTATATCTTCTTGAGTTCTTTTTTTTAATAGAAGAAAATAAATAACTATATACATCATAAATGAATCAAATAATAAGAAGAAGAAAAGCAAAAGGAGAAACATTTACCTTGTGAAAGCCACCCCTTTTTGTCACAACATATAAAATATGCAAATCAAGCTCCTTTCCTCCAATCACAGGAACCCTTAATTAAATCAAAATAAAAAAAGAACAAACCATCCTTTAAAATGTGCAGCCCCGTGCACACTATGTGGGATCAAGAGAAGGATTAGGTCATAACAGACATTAATTAATTAAGTCATCCTTTACAGAGTAAGCACTTTTAAAATATATAAGGTCAACCTATAATTGAATTCACCCCATTAGTGGCAAAACTAGGGAGGCATGAGTTTATCTGAATCATCTTCATCGAAAAATTATATCACACAAAAAAATTAAAATAATTGTTATATTTTTTTATCCCTTTGATATTTTTGTGTATTTTTTTTATTTTTAAAAATTCTTGGGGTATATCCACACTGCTTTGCCTATAAGAGTAAGAATGTGATCTTCCATCAATATAAAAAGGTAGATGCTTCGAGGAACTTTTCTTGTAATAAGAGGGGCTGCTGAGATGATTAGTATTCTACACCTACAACATAAAATTTGTGGTTTCGAATAACCAAGAAAACTAAAAAGCTAAAACTCCATGGTATATTTAAAACAAAAAAAAGCTTGCATACGTAATAAGAGGGGTAGCTCTAGTGGTAAGTAGCATACAACACCTTCAACCTTGTTTCGTATAGTAAAAAAGAGAAAAAGAAAAAAAATATTTCACCTCCATCTTTAAGATTATCTGTTCAAGTTACCAAAAAATCAAAAGGTGAAAGGTCGAAAGAATAAAAGAGTTTTTACATGTACTTTGTATTCAAACAGAGTGAAAATTCTTGAGACACTCAATGAAGAGACTTGGATCATTAACATTTTTCTCATGTGAAGCCATTGCTGTTGGAACAATAGCTGCCAGAGACATCACCGTACCACCAGAAAATCAAGAAACAGAGGTAACTTTTTAATGGAGAAAACAGAAGGCAAATGAATAAAAGATGTAACGCATACAACTTAATTAGATAATTTTGGGTACTTAAGGAAAAGAAATAATTACACACAAATAAGATGTAAAGAATACAACCGTGACAATTTTTGATACTTAAGGAAAAGAAATAATTACACACAACGGTTGTCGCACATTGAAATAAATCAAAAAAATCCTAGTAGTAAAAGATCAAAATCCTTGAACTCGTTATTACTTATAAAGTGCAATTTGGTCAAATAACAATTTCGATTACTATTATTAAATACTTTCAATAGATACGTCAAAACATAAGAAGTTATATGTCAAAACGTATGTTAAAAGTATCTCGGCCTCCTGTCATATTACGCATGGCTGAAAGTAGCTCTCCTCGATAAGAGTGGAGAATAGGAGAATCAGTAAGATCAAGGTGAAAATTGAAAAAATTTAGTCTAATAGTAGAGCTCAAATGTTATTGCATACCAGAGTAAATAGGAGGAAAAAAAAAAAGAAATCTGACCCAGTACTAAATTAAAGATCAAAAATGCTAGAACTAGTTATTTCATAAAAAGTTGAATTTTGTCAAATAACACTTCCAATTACAATTATTAAATATTTTTTTGATAGATATGTCAAAACCTAAGGAGTTATAAATTGACACGTCATTAAAAATATCTCGACCTCAGGCGATATGACACATGATAGAAAGTAGCTCGTGTAGCTACTCCTCAATGAAAACGGGGAAAGAAGAGACTCGGGAATATCAAGGTAAAAAGTGATTATGTCTAGCATAGTAATAACACACAAATGTTATCACATATGGAGTACATTGAAAAAATCTTCCCTAGTAGCGAAAGATCAAAATCCTTGAACTAGTTATTTCTTATAAAGTGCAATTTGATCAAATAACACTTTTAGTTACTATTATTAAATGAGTTTTTAATAGATGTGTCAAAATTAAGGAGTTAGATCATGACATGTCTCTTAAAATAATATTTACTTCATGACAAATGACACATGGTAGAAAGTAGCTCGTGTAGTTACTCATGTACTAGAATGGAGAAAGATTAGACTGAGGATAATCGATCGAGGTAAAAATTGAATATGTCTAGCCTAGTAATTATGCACAAAATGTTATCAGATACATACAAATGTTATCGCATACCAGCACAAATAGACATTGATGTGGAATTATATCTTTATATTTAGTACAAAAGAAATTAACACATATGAATCTTACCAACCTGAACATTTATCATTCAAAACATCATGCCTAAAGAAGTAAACTTGTTCAAAGTGATGAAGCAAAGTGAAATAATTTTTCCTCAATTGAATACTGAACTCACTTCTTTCCATTTCGTCTCTGCTACAACCTATACAACAATAAAACAATATTTGTATTTTTTCTAAAATTCTTTCTTTTTTTCAAAAATAGTAACAAGATGTATTATATATTAATTATAAGAATTTTTTTTTAAAAGGGCGAAATACTTTTACCTTGTCTACCTTGTCAAAGCCACCCCTTTTAGTCACCTCATTATTGAAAACATGTAAATCAAGTTCCTTCCCTCCAATCACAGGAACCCTAATTTTAACTGAGAAAGAAAGAGAGGGAGAGAGAGAGAGGGAGAGAGAGAGAGAGAAATATCAGACATTATACAAGCATTAAAATGAGTAGTTCGATGCAATAAAACTTTCCTTATGTGCGGGATCTGTGCAAGAGTCGAACCTCAATAAACATTAATTTATTCAAGCCTTATGAAGTGAGTACTTTTAAAATATACAAGGTCAACCCATAATTGAATTCACCCTGTTATTGGCGAAACTAGGGAGGCTTGGAGTCATCTAAATTGTCTTCGTTGAAAAATTATAATATATAAAAAATTATAATTATTTGTATATATTTCTTTTTCACCTTTCATATTTTTGTGTATTTTTTTATTGTTTTAAATTTTTTCTAAGTGAAAATCCAAATACGCCATTACCTACCCTGTCTATAAGAGGAAGAATATAAGAATAGATTAAAAAGAAAAAATAATAAAATTAAAGATTCTTTACGTGACTCAGGTGCAAGCATCCTACACCTCATTTTAAGGTAATAGATTCGAGTTATCAAAGTAACAAAAAGGTGGAAGCTCAGAGAACTTTTTTTTAAGAAAAAAGTTAATTACGTGATAAGAGGGGTTTCTAAGGTGTCACAACCCGAGAAGGGGCCCTGGCCGTAACGAGCATCCCAAACCATAAAGGCTCGGGTGCCTCTTTCTTTCTGGCAATCAGGCACAACATTCATTCAATATAAAGAATTTGCAGAAAGACATAACAAAAGGAAACCATGGCCAATCTCATAACACTTGAACAATTTGAAAAGAAATTCTTAATATTCAAAAAATATAACACCAGTCTGCGAAATATCTAACACTACAATATCCAACATATGTCTAAAACAAAACTGGAACAAGGCCTCCAGTCAGACCATGAATTAAAATAAAGCAGCAATAGCTCATAACTTGGCCTTCCAAAATAAGGGAGGCTCACCAACTAGAACTTCTGACCAAACAACTATTCTGCTTAACAGAACCCCGGGACTGTGCCTCAGATCCTTAAATATAGGGGGTTAATACAATTGTACTGGTATGCAGAGCAATCCAAAATAATGTACTTTCATACAACATAAGTGAGAATAATTCATAAAACAATTTACATGCCATATATGAAAAACACATGGGCATACTTTAAAGACTTTGAAACATTTATTTGAAATCAAGAACCAAGATTTATGTTACTTATGAGCTAGATGGTACACCCTACAACCTGTAATTCCACGGGCTATATGGAATCCGCCCTTGACTCGGCGGCTAAGCCTACAATCCAAGTTTGCCACAAGGATTGGAGTATCAATAAGGGGAGACATGCAAAACTGCACAGTATGGTACCCTAATCCCTAATCAAATCAACATGTCATGGTAGTGCACAAAGCCACAAAGCATGGATCCTAACCATAGTCCCAAATTGAGACGATATAAATCAAGGTACACAAGACCACACAACATGATACCATAACCCCGTATCGGCAAATCACGATTTCTTGCATTGAGTCTTTCAACTCGTACATTCTTCGGATAACCATCTAACTCTCTTTAAGCCCATTTTTAGCCTTTTCTAAACATGCATCTTTCTAAATTAAAAATCTGAAAATCTGAGTAAAATCTGTATTTTAGTCTGTTTGAATCTTCTATGGTATTCATTTATTTGGTATCTATACCAAAACTTGAAAGTCATATCTCTATGCCATACATTATCATATTACAGCTCTTTCATTCAAACAATGTTTAGACCACCAAGTCATTCAAACAATGCAAGAGAGTTCTTATTTTCAAAATGTATTTCAAACTATGCAGTGTTTCTCTCTTTTCAATATTTCATCAAACATGTGGTGGTCAAGTATTTTGAGCCAAACTATGCAACTCTTTAAAATCATCACTTCTCCTTTTTATAAACTAGAAACACCCTCTCTTCAATTCATAATGAAAATCAAGTATTAACCAATAGTAAAAATATTTGTAACATTATGCTCGGTATGAAATTGAATAATTCATAACATATAAAAATAAGGGGATTTATTACAAGAGAGGGATTATAATTCTTTTTGCTCTCAATTCAAATTTCAAACATCAAACCACATGCATACATACATACATACATGCATATATATATATATATATACATACATATACATATATATATACATACATATACATATATATATATCTACATATATAAATATACATATACATATATATATACATATATATATACATATATATATACATATATATATACATATATATATATAGACATATACATATATACATATATATATCTACATCTCTCTCTCTCTCTCTCTATATATATTTATATATATATATATATATAAACACAAAATCGAGTTTTAAGGGGTAAGGCCTCAAGACCAAAATATTATTGTCAAGAAGGGTTCACAATGCATTATTGTAAATGTAAATTCAAGACCCTTTTGTAAATTCATGATTTCTCAATATTTAAACATAATTATAATGATTTAAACATGCCCATGTAGTTTAGGAAAACCCCACATACCTTATGTTGTTTAGTGTGAGGATTGGAACTCTAATCTGGACCATTTTCTTGAAATCTTAAACTTAGAGAAAAACCCACGTTTGATCTTATTTTTTAGAGTGGAGAGGATTTGAGATGTTTTAAACCTGACAAAAGCCGATTAATAACGCCTAAGGGGAAACTTAATTTGTGGGAAAGGTTTTTGAAGTGAGGAAAAGACAAAAATACCCCTAAGGAATCCAAAGAAGTCACAAAATTTCATTAGTTAACGACCACGGTTGATGGCCTGTCACTCAGCTGATAGCTCGTCACCTAGGTTGTCACTTTTTAGGCTGGACTTTACCACTTACTACCTAGGATGATGACTGGGGATGATGTGTCTTCACTTGTTCACAGCCCATCAACTTGGTCGCCACCTAGTTGGTAAGTGGTCAACTTCGTTGACACATTTTTGTAGACAGACAATTCGAAGTAAAATGAGCATAATTTCTACTCCGATATCGAATTAAGGTGAGACCAGTTGCGTTGGAAAGAGGAGTAAAAGATCTTTTTTTTGGGTATATTATAAGACTCGTAAATAATTATATACTAGGAGTAATGGTTGTTGAAAGTTGATCCAAGCTGAAACGTTCAATAAAACTTAATTGATAGAAACGTTGTCAACTCGTCTTTGAGTTAAGAGATATTTGTAACCTCAATTCATATCCAAAGGTATTCCCACACTATAGAATTGATCATAACACACATATTAACAAAGAATCATTGGGTTCGGATCAATACGCATAGGAACGATGGTTTGAAATCTAGCCCAAAAAAATGCGGGTTGTTACATTATCTCCCCCTTGGGATCATTCATCCTCGAATGATGGGTATGATTTTATTGAAGCTATAGAAGTATGGAATAATGAATGTAATCTAACTTTAGGAATATATTTACTTCAATGAAACATACGTAGAAATTCATTAAGAGATTTATGGCATCACTAAGTAAACTGTGTAAGCATAAATCATGAGATAATAAAACTTGAAATCAATATGATTTTGTCATGTGTTTTGTGGAACATGATTAAAACATTGTAAGGCATGAATTTTTCTAAGAATCACCGTACTGATTAATATTGGTACAAGACATGAGTTCAGATTGAGATTCTCGCTGGACATAAGAATAGAATAGAAACATTCTCTACCTCAAATGATACGTCTAATAGCCTTTAAATTTTTGCGATTCTTCTCCATTATGATTTCAACTATGAATACCACATTTCAAAATCACAAATCTTATAATTCCCCTGCTCAATGCATAACTACAAGAACTTGAGTCCAGCTGCATCGTACTTCTATGCTGAAACCTAACCCAAAGTAAAAAGATGCTAGCTTAAGCTATGGGACCCCATGTTCTACATCTCTTTAAGTACACTATCCATCTTATCACTATAATCTAACAAACTTTTGCCTTAAATCGAGGAGTACTAATTACATAATTCATGGATTTGTGTCTTAATCAATCACCACATTCAAGCCTATCATTAATTCACCCACTTCATTGATCTCCCCACTAAGACTGGTAATTTATTTGCTCTCACAAAGATTTATGCAACTTATATCCTTTCTAACTATTTTATGTAACAAAAGTTTGTCGTCTTTTTTCCCCCTTCACCTATAACCATAACTAAAGAAATCACCTCAAAATTTTCACATTCAAGAACATTTACTCCCCTACCTAAAACATCACTACCCTTCGATAACTACTATCATACTATCCTACAGTAGGTCATTGAGAGACTCGAGCATGAGCATCATGAAAAGGGAGTGACACTATTTGACTATAACTTTACTTATTGAACTACTCAAGGTGTGATATGAGGTAAAGATGTGGTGTAGCAGACACAAAATACTTCATACACCAGATGTCTAGATCATAAGTAGAGAGTCATTCGGGCATAATCATAACACAATCTGAGTTCTTAGGACAGACTATAGTGATAAACATGAGCACATATATCAAGAGTCATATAACACGAAGGTGGGATACATGAAGTTAACAATTGAGACATGTATTTCTACCTGGAGCTATTGCTTCTCATTTTCAGAGATGAGATAGTCATGAGTTTGCATGAACCTTATCACTTTGGGGTAGAACCGACATAAAATAGTTCGGTAATATAAAGAAAGCACAGTTTTCTTAGAACCAAGCATGCTATAAGACATGGATTTTTTTAATCATGGGCACCATATCATAGGGCTTGAATACATGAAAGACTGGATTTACTGAGACATCATTTCTTCTAGTTTGGAGGTCAGAGCATGACATGACTTACATAGAGAACTCAAACGTTAGACATCGACATGACTTGAATACATAAGACATTGGTAGAATGAACTCTTAAGCTGAAGTAGGAGGAATATGCTTGAATAGGAATAGGTTTATCATGAATCTCCCCTGACTTTCCACAATGAGAAAATTCGGGAACTACCTTAACTTACCATCTCCCCCTTAGATCAAAGTCATAAAATCCTAGACTTGAGAACATAACCTCTCATCAATCTATAACCACAATTCTCAGTATAATAGGGGCGGTATCAGTATACACATGAAGACAAACCTCTCTCAATAATTAAACATAAAGACACTAAATTCTTTCTAGGACATCCCACCTTCAGGGATACTAATTATAACTTCCTCTAACCCCCAAAGTCATCAACTTATGACTAACGTTATCATGGGCATAGACATCCACACTTCTAAATACTTAACACTCCATCTTCAACTCCTTAGGATACTAGCATTACACCTATAATCACATAACTTACAACTTAACAAAATTTGTAAAACCATACCAAAGGCGCACGATGCCTACCTATTTTTCCTCAATTAAACTTTAAAGAACACTATACAACAACTTCCTAGGCTTCTCCCTACTACAAAATTCAATAACGCAAGTAGGTACGCAAAACTCCTATACAAATAAAATTATATCTAACAATAGGCGACCTGGGGGGGGGGGGTTCAACTTATTCTTGTATACCCATGCTCTTATCTGCTTAATGACTCAACCACAATTCATCATCTTAACACTAGTCCCATATACATAAATATTGAAATTATTCTCTCCTTTTTTCCACTAGTTGCCAATCTAGGCTATTGCACATATCAAATCAAGCCTACTACATACTCCCACAAAATATGCATCATTAATCTTAAGCTACTATTCTCACCACCACAATCCATATCTAAAGTTCAAGCCTATTGTCTAGCACCAATTATGTAAAACCTATGAAGCATACTACATGTTATACTAGCCCATCAAATAGAAATATCAAACTAAGTCTCTTACTTCACTTAAATATGGCCCATAAGTTCATCCTCCTCACGAAATTACCATCTGTTAACATATCCTACTTTCTCACATCATATTTACTTACCCATGCATACATCACAACAACCTTCAAAATTCCGTATACAACAATGAGTCTATACCTATAACTTATTGACTAATCTAACCCTTTTCTTTCACATCCTATAAATGATTTCTACAACCACCATAACTATCCATTCTGAGATCCTTCCCTATTTTAAGTAAATAATAATCGTAACCAGCCACTTCCTTCATAGACTATCATACAATCTACAATTATTGCTACCACATTAGTCTATCACTATAAAATGGCAAACCATCCCTCAATCAATGATTACGCAACTAAACAAACTTCTTTATGCCAAATCACCCTTATTCTGACTTCTAAGCTTGTGACTTCATATCACTAACTTCTGGACCATCTTACAGCTCATAGGTCATGGCACTTTATCACATACTGCCATTCAGGTGGAAGTAATGTTCCAACACTCTACCGCACATCATTACTATTAAGTATGACATCTGCAACAAGGGTTTTATAAAGGAGGACTGAATACACTCCATACCCCAGGCATAAACGCACGCCTGATGTAGATAGGGGTAAAGGCTTAAATCAATATACTTTATAGCACTCATGGACTCTTCTCAAGTCCTTGTGCAATTTCATAATCGTTTATGACTCAATCAGAAGGGACCACATCATTTAAACTTTAAGCTTTTGCACTTGAATAAACTCGACAATGAGACATAGTTAATAAAATCATAGTAAAGAGGGAATTTGGATAATTTTAAAATGGACAACACAATGGCACAATCTAGAACATGAAGAAAAGTGAAATATTCCTAAATGCCTAGTAGCTTCCTCTTTATAAGTTTGGCGCACTACACATCCATAAATAGGACTCTACCTGACTCAATTTCGCAGGTAACCTAGGACATTGAACCGTGCCCTGATATCAACTTTTTCATGACCCAAGATGGGGCCCTGGACGTAATGAGCATCCCAAACCATGAAGGCCTTGGCGCCCCTTTTTCTGGAAATCATACACAATATTCATTCAAAATAAAAAATTTCTGAAAAGACATAACAAAATGGAACCATGGCCAATCTAATAACACTTGAACAATTTGGAATGAAATTCGTAATATTCAAAACATATAACACCAGTCTGTGAAATATCTAACACTACAATATCCAACATATGTCTAAAACAAAACCGGGACAAGTCTCTTAGTCAGACCATGAATCAAAATAAAATAACAATAGCTCATAACTAGGCCTTCTGAAATAAAGGAGGCTCACCAACTACAACTTTTAACCAAAAAACTTTTTCTTAATGGGACCCCGAGACTGTGCCTCGAATTCAATAATATAGGGGGTCAATAAAATGGTACTGGTATGTAGAGGAATCAAATATAATGTACTTTTATACAACATAAGTGAGAACAATTCATAAAATAGTTTACATATGATATATGAAAAACACATGGGCATACTTTAAAGACTTTGAAACAGTTCTTTGAAATCATGAACCACTCTTTATTTTACTTCTGAGCTAGGTGGTACACCCTATAATTTATAATTACACGGGATCTATGGAAGACACCCTTGACTCGGCGGCCAAGCCTACAATCCAAATTTTCTGCAAGGATTGGAGTATCAATAATGGGAGACACGCAAGACCACACAACATGGTGCCCTGATCCCCAATCAAATCAACATGTCATGGTAGTTCACAAGACCACAAAGCATGGATCCTAACCATAGTCCCAAATTCGGATAACATAAATCAATGTAAACAAGACCCCACAGCATGGTACCATAACCCCGTGTCGGCAAATCACGGTTTCTAGCATTGAGTCTTTCAACTCGTACTCTCTTTGGGTAACCATCTAACTTTCTTTAAGACCATTTTTAACCTTTTCTAAACATGCATCTTTCTTAATTCAAAATGTGAAAATCTGAGTAAAAAATATATATTAGTTTGTTTTGAATCTGCTATGGCATTCATCAGTTTGGTATCGACATACAAAGACTTTCAAGTCACATCTCTACGCCATGCATTATCATATTACAGCTCTTTCATTCAAACAATATTTAGACCACCAAATCATACAAACTATGCAAAGATTCTCTCTTTTCAACATTTCATCAAACATGTGATGGTCAAGTATTTTGTGAAAAACCATGCAACTCTTTAAAATCATCACTTCTCCTTTGTGTAAATAAGAAACACCCTCTCTTCCATTCATAATGAAAATCAAGTCATAACCAACTGTAAATACATTTTTAACGTGCTTCTCAGTATGAAATTGAATAATTTATAACATATACAAACAAGGGGATTTATAACAACAGAGGAATTATAATTCTTCTTGCACTCAATGCAAATTCAGAACATCAAACCACATGCATATATATATATATATATATATATATATATATATATATATAAATTGAGTTTATGGGGTAAGGCCTCAAGGCCAAAACTTTATTGTAAAGAAGGATCCACAATGCTTAATTATAAATGTAAATTCAAGACCCTTTTGTAAATTCATGATTTCTCAACATTTAAGCATAATTAAAACGATTTCAACATGCCCATATAGTTTGGGAAAAGCCCACGTACCTTATATTTTTTAGTTTGGGGACTGAAACTCTAATCTTTACCCTTTTCTTGAAATCTTAAACTTACATGAAAACTCTAGTTTGATCTTGATTTTGAAAGTGGAGAGGATTTGAGATGTTGTAAAACTAATAAAAGTTGATTAATACCTCTTAAGGGGAAACTTAATTCATGGGAAAGGTTTTTGGATTAAGGAAAAGACAAAAATACCCCTAAGGAATCGAAAGAAGTTGCAGAATTTTATTAGTTGACGACGACGGTTGATGGCCTGTCACTCAGGTTATAGCTCGTCACCTAGGTCGTCACTTTTTGGGGATGGATTTTACCACTTACTACCCTAGGCTAATGACTAGGGCTGATGGGCCGTCACTTAGTTGACTATATGTTAACTTGGTCGTCACCTAGTTGGTAAGTCGTCAACTTTGTCGTCACATTTTGGCAGACAAACACTTCGAAGTAAAATGAGCATAACTTTCTACTCCGATACCAGATTATAGTGAAACTAGTTGAGTTCGAAAGAGGACTCAAAGTATTTATTTTGGTATATGGTAGGACACGTTACTCATTATATACTAGGATTAATGGTCATTGAAAGTTGATCCAAGATGAAACGTTCAATATAACTTAATTGATAGAAACGTTCTCAACTCGTCTTTGAGTTAGGATATATTTGTGACCTCAATTCATATACTATGGTATTTCCACACTATAGAATTGATCATAACACATATATTAGCAAGAAATTATTGGGTTCGGGTCTATATGCATAGGAACAACAGTTTGAAATCTAGCCAGAAAAAAAATGTGGGGTGGTACATAAGGTGATGCACATCCAACATCTATACAACTACAACCTTAAATTTATTGGAGTTTACCAAGAAAATAAAAAGATAGATGCTCCGTGGGATTACAAAAAATTAAAAGGTTGCTTACGTTACAAAAAGTGTGGCAAAAGTGGCAAGCATCCAACATTTTTAACCTTAACACTATATATTCGATTCACCAGAGAGCAAAAAGGTAAAAGCTTCAAAGAGAGAAACCAAAAAAGAAGTTACTTACATATACTTTGTGCCCAAAAGAGAGTGAAAATTCTTGTGACATTCCATGAATTAATTTGGATTGTTAATTATCTTCTCATGCAACGTCAATGGTGTAGGAATAATAGCTTCCTGAGACATCATCATATCTTCAAAAACTGAATACACATTAACTGAACAATCAAGAAACCGGTGAAACAGAGGTTGCTAGCAATGGAGAGAACAGAAGCCAAATAATAAAAAAGGTAGTGAATACAAATACAATCATTTCGTGTACCTGAACTATCAGTTGTTCATTTTTTCAACCTAAAATATAACAAATGCTTAGATAGGAAAAGTGATCATCTGATTTTTGAGGTATGTTTAATAAACATCTGATGATAGTTCAAATAGATAACTCACACACCTGATAGTTAATAAATGAAACTTGAAAAAACCAAAAAAAAAATTAGGTGTATCTTTTTCTTTAGCTATTTTTTTGTAGAAGGTATGGTGGAGTTTATGAAGTGATACCAGTCTGAAGTTTGATAAGCAAGACCATCATATAAGCATAAGAACTAGTCTACGAGAACAAATGTAAAAAAACTACACTGTTGGAATAGTTTTGGACTATCTTACATAAGTTATAAAAATGTTATAATCCACAAAAAAAAACTGCAGTTTTGGAACTATATTATAATGAAATACATGTTAATCTCATGATGCTAAATTATTACTATTAGAGTTGTGACCCGAATTTTGTTTGTCGGGCCCTGAAAGTTTTGCGGTGCGACCCATGTTTGTGATTTTCAATGGGGTCTGTGGTGGTAATGTAGGGATCGGGCGAAGCCCCCGCTGTATGGACCTTTATGTTTTTAGGCCTAGGACCTATTTGTACACACGTACTATATAAGTGCGATTTAGTGGGTTATTTTCGTTATTCAGAAAATGCAGTCTTCTCCACATTATACTCTTATAGTGAAACATACTCTGCCTCTACCCGTGATTTTTCCCACAAAGATTTCCACGTAAATCTATTTTCTATTCTTGTGTTCTTCTACTTGTGGTTTGCTTATTCTTTCCAAATCATAACAGTTATTATTACTATCAATCATCTTGATGATCGATGAGGAAACAAAGTTAAAAAGTTAAGCGATCAATTTAAGATATTTTACACGATGAAATTAAAATTGGATAACTCATGCAACACACGTTTCCAAAACTTGTTCTTTTATAAACAAGACTATCTTGTAAGCATGAGAATTAGTCTAGGAAAATAAATGTTTTGAGAAACTATTCTTTTGGACTCTCTTACATACAACAACAACAACAACAACATACATAGTGTATTCCCATCAAGTGCGATCTGGGAAGGGTAAAGTGTACGCAGTTCATCCCACCACCTCAGATGAAGTAGAGAGGCTATCTTTGATAGACCCCTAGATTATACCAATATAACAAACAAAACAGATAAAAGCATGCAACCATAAGGTAATACTATAATGAATATAGTAAAGGTTAATAACAGAAACAAGACACACACAACGTAATACTAAAAAATATCTATTCGAAAAATATAGATATCACCAATACAGCATAGACGTACTCCTACCCACTAACCCTCTACCCTAATCCGCGTCCTTCACACCTTCCTATCAAGAGTCATGTCCTCTGTAAGCTATAAATGCTTTATGCTATGTCTAATCACCTCCATCCAATACTTCTTAGCCCTACCTCTACCATTCCTAAAACAATCCTTAGCCATCTACTCAGATATTTGTCTAGGATCATCTATGCCCCTCCTAATCACATGCCCTAACCATCACACCCTTACTTCCCGTATCTTGTCCTCAACCGAAACCACTCCCATCTTCTTCTGAATAATCTTATTTCTAACCCTATCTCTCCTTGTAATTCCTCATATTCATCATAACATTCTCATCTTTGCTACCTTCAACTTCTGTATTTGGGAGTTCTTAACTAGCCAACACTCCACCCCTTACAACATAGTCGATCAAACTACCACTCTATAGATCTTACCTTTGAGTTTTGGAGGCACCTTCTTATCACACAGGACTCCTGAAGAAAGCCTACATTTCAACCACTCTTCACTAATACGGTGCGTGATATCCTCATTAATATCCCCATTCCCTTGAATCATAGACCTAAGGTACTTGAAACACTCTTTCCTATGGATGACCCAGGAATTAAGCTTCACTACCACATTTGCCTTATGCTTCAAATCACTAAACTTACATTCCAAGTACTCTGTCTTAGTCCTTCTCTACCTAAATCCCTTAAACTTAAGGGTATATCTCAAAATCTTCAACATATCATTAACTCCACCCCAAGTTTCATCAATCAGTATAACATTATCAACAAATAACATACACCAAGAAACCTCCCCTTGGATCTATTATGTCAAAACATCTATCACCAAGAAAAATAAAAATGGGCTAAGAGTCAATCCCTGATGCAATTCTGTCAAAACTAGAAAGTGCTCTGAATCACCTCCTACTGTCCTCACACGATTCTTCAAATTCTCATACATGTCCTGTATTGACCTAGTGTAAGCCACAGGTACCCCTTTAGCCTCTAAGCACTTCCACTAAATCTCCCTAGGAACTTTGTCATACGCTTTCTCAAGATCGATAAACACCATGTATAAATCCTTCTTTCTCTCCCTAAAATACTCTACTAATCTCCTCACAAGTTGAATGCCCTCAGTAGTCAAGCAACCTAGCATGAAATTGAACTGATTCTCAGAAAAAGTAACAATCATCCTCAGTCGCAACTCTACCACCCTTTCTCAAACCTTAATAGTATGGCTAAATAACTTGATACCTCTATAGTTGTTGCAAATATGAATGTCCCCCTTGTTATTATATAAAGTGACCAACGTACTTTATATCCATGATTCAGACATCTTTTCCACCCTAAAAATTGTGTTAAACAATCTCGTCAGCCACTCCAAACCTACCTCACTAATGCTCGTCCAAAAGTCCACCGGAATTTTATCTGTCCCACTTGCTCTACCCTTACACATCCTGTGAATATACCTCTTGACCTACTCAACCTTGATACACCTATAATAACCATAATCATGACACTTTTCTAAATTATCCAACTCCCCCACCTACATTCTTCGATTTTACAGTTTTTATGCATTCATGCTCAGTTATCTCTTGTTGTTCAGTTAGTCCTTTCACCATATGCATAGTACTCTACAATTTCATTCCAATTATTCAGACTGAGTATAGTCCACCCTTACATGACCAATATTCAGTTATCAGTCATTCGGTTAATCAGATAAGCTTAGTATATGTTAGTTTCCATCTCATAGTTTTTGTAGTGCCCTAAGTCTGCAGCACAGACACTGGTGCTTACAACCTCGATGGACCATAAGCTAACCTATGATTGATATCTGTTGTGCGCATTGAGTAACAATACTATAATAAATGCAAAAAAATAGGCTGAAATTCCATAAGGTTCAAACCTGAATTACTGATGAAGAATACCACCTGTAATATTAATTTGTACAATTGGATACTATCTATTAGTCTAGTAAGAAAGCCTTTAACTATCTGAATATGGAGTTGATGGGATAAGTCCTCAACTACTGAAATAAACTAATTACTGAAATAAGAAAATGATATGATAACTTTGTCCTCAAACTATGAGGACTGGCCACTAGGTCTGTTGCTGATAGTCTGGGATGCTATGTACGGTCAGGAGCCAATCCATCTGAACCTATGATATAAGACATCATCGCACAAAAGAAAGTTATGCATCAGTACTTTGAATGTACTGGTATACTAAGTGAGGTAGATACTATGCAAGGGTTCATATGCATGAATAATAACTGGCTGAATAGCATAAACACAACTAAATGAGAGTACCTGTCTAACTAAAACTGATAAAACACGGATTATGCAATACTGTACACCTATCTACATATACTGTGTTTGAAATCATAGTAACATTGGATACTGAGTTTCTGTAATTGAATGACTGATACTTGAGTTTACTGATAACTGGATTACTAATAGATGGGTGACTATTTATAATAGTCCTAATTCTGTAGAACTGAACTTAGTTCTATACTGAGCTAGGTGATTGTGTCTGACAGTCCTGATTATGTAGAATTGAACTGAGTTCTATACTAAGACTAAAACTAAAACTGTGGGAGGTAATCATCTAATCGACATGCCTCTCTCTGAACTGATTAGGGTCCAACCTGTAACCCATCTGGAAGGGTGTCAGTACTATTCCAAAGGTAAAGACAAGTGCTGAGTCACCCTTATCTAATAGGTGCTCTGAACGAGAATAATGGTACCCTCAACTAGAAGGTAGAACACCTCATTAAACCTCAACTGACAGGTTTATGTCTCAACCTATGCTTGCTACGTAGTTTTGGAACACAAGGACTGCATCTAAGGATCATACCCTCTACTAGTAGGTGAGTCCCCATCCTTGGTTTCACTTGCTGCTGAATCCTACTCCCAACTGAATAGACACTAAACTAATTTTTAAACTATTCTAGGATAGACTAAACTATTACTGATCATGTTAACTAACTGAAATGGACTGAATTCACTAAGTACTGTAACTGATTATGTGTACTGAGTTCTATTTGCTGACTGGATATACTAAGTTCTTTCCTGATTGAATGCTATTGTACATGACATTACTAAGACTATTTTGAAGCTACTGTAATTCTAGGTAAACAGCTAGATTGTCGGGATTAGATACCCCCAGGACTCGACAACATGAAAAGTAAAGCATAGCATGATCTTGAAAAGCATTACAATGTTCATGACTCATTCATAGAGACATTTTATCAAGCACTTGTAAGATATAAGCTTGTACATATGCTAGCATGTCATTATATCCCCATATAGTCCATATGAGCAATTTATTAAACACTTGGGGAACATAATCTATGCATATAATACAAATCAACATGTAGGCATCATGATTTCCAATCCCAACTTACAAATTCAAGGGCTTTAACATGAATTCACATAATAATATGCACATATCCTATAAATTTACATGAATCTTGTAATAAATCATGTATTAGAAACACAATTTTCATCATAATCATGAATACATTCAATCCCAACATGGAATTCATGAATTTAATAAACTTAAAGTTTTAAAAGAGGTTTCTTTAACTCCAATGGTGGAAGGAAACCCATGGATGAACACCTAACTTACCTTGGTGCTTGAATTCATAAAGATTGATGATGCGTTCTTGAAATCTTGAATTTTAAATTAGATTCCCTAGGGTTTGTTCATAAGAAAATTTTTGAGAGAATGAGTGAATTTTGCCTTTTGTATGACTTTATTACGTATTTTGGGGCTGATATGAGGCTAGGAAAATGAACCAAATACACCTCTGAACGCGGGCTTTCAATGAATGAAAGCATGCCAGTGATGTGCAGACCAACGGGCCGCGTTGATGGCATTAATGCGATGGCAAATGCGCTACGTTGAGTTCGCGTTGGTTCACTGGAATTGCACTAAAAGCTGGGGGAAATTATCTATCGACACGATAGGCGACGCGATGCATCGAGATCGCATTGACCGACTATTTTGGTCACCTAAACATGGTTCAAGTGAGGTGCAAAAAATTTGAAACTCACCCATAGTGACCTATTGACACCCCTGATGATGATTCAATCCAATGATCGACATTTTAAGGTCGTAAGGACTTTGAAATAAGATTTCCAACTTATAAAGGATCAAATAATTCTAATTGTGGATACTTAGCCGATATTTCTAAGTCTGGGACCTACTTTCATACTCTAAGGGACTGAGTGAAGCTTAGAATTTTGCAGGGTCTTACAATATCTCCCCCTTGGGAACATTTATCCTCGAATGAGACTGACTAAGTTGAGAATACTGATAGACTAAACTTACTTACTGGACATTCACAACTGAAGCATGATTTCATGAATGAAACTACTGATATACTGAATTTTCTTACTGAACATGCATATCTGATGCATTAGTACATGACTGAACTGATTAATGAATGCATGACTGTATATGAAATAGTAAAGAATACCATGTTTATAACTGTAACTGAACACGGAACTGAGTACATCTAATGAAGACTACTACCCTAAGCTAAATCTGAGTTTGCGGAGTAGAGGTGAGGATACTTAGTCCGCGTACCTTCTCCTTCTTCCCAAGTATCTCCCTCAAAGGATTAATTTTCCCAAAGAACTTTGACTAAGGAAATTTCTTTGTTCCCCAGTTTGTGAATCTGAAGATCAAAGATTCAGACTGGAACTTCTTCGAAAGAGAGATCATTCTAAATTTCTACGCCCTCCAAGGGAACTATGATTGTTGGGTCTATAATGTATTTCTTTAGCAAGGAGATGTGGAATACTGTATGCACTGAAGCTAAGTCTGAAGGGAACTCAAGCTCGAAAGCTACCCTCCCAAAACGACTGAGAATTCTGTAAGGACTGACATATCGATAATTGAGTTTTACCTTCTTGCCGAACCTCTTCACTCTATTTATGGGAGATATTTTTAGGAATACAAAATCACTGATCCCAAACTCGAGATCATTTACGAAACATGCATGAATGGAAACATGAGAACATAACTGAGCCGAAAACCTGATATACGAATTGAATATCATGAACTGAACTGAGCCCCTAAATACATGGCTTAAGGATGAGATTGGAACTTGAGGGTCCACTTATGAGTGCCTACTACTCCAAACTAGATTCATTATGGTAAGAAAAAATGGAAGGTTTAGATCATGAAAACTCAAGGACTTTAGTGCATCTCACCCTTGGGATAATACGTCCCCTGAAGAATGGTGACTTGGCTGAGCTACTAAGGA
Organism: Capsicum pubescens; assembly: GCA_030864215.1. Lineage (NCBI taxonomy): Eukaryota > Viridiplantae > Streptophyta > Magnoliopsida > Solanales > Solanaceae > Capsicum > Capsicum pubescens. Next base: position 32,653,650 of record CM061549.1, on the reverse strand, counting down.
AAGACTGGGACGATGCACAAGGAACCTACAAACTAATTCGTGACTACATATCGGGGATCTAAAACTGAGGTATGATACATGAACTGAGTCTTGAAATAGTTACATTCATGAGTCTTTGGATAGTGCGATTAGATAGAGAGATGGGGAAAACCAAACCATACTAACTTGTCCGCCTGGCGGCTAAACTGGATTGCTGGCTTTGCACTAACTCATGATGGAAACTTATACTCAACTAGAGCCTTTCTTTGAAACCCTTTCTATAGAGTTCTAATGACTTTAGGGAGCAAGGAATCTTGGCATGGGCTGAATAAAACATCTGAATAAGAAATCACATCCTGGCTATAATTCTATAGTGTGAGGTGAGGCCTATGAAACATCATATATCTACAAATTTTCAAGCTTAGGCATATTCCTCGAATACCCTCTCAAATATATTCTCCACCTTAGTACAACTCTTCACTTGAGACTATTGATAATATTCACATGGGCGCTGAGCATGAATACATAAACATACTAACTTATCTGATTAACTAAATGGTTGATAGATGAATACTGGTCATGTAATATTGAGATGTACTTAGTCTGGACTGAAACTGTAGAGTATTACGCATATGAGTTAAGGACTGACTGAGCAACAAGAGATAACTAAGTATGAATTTGTGAAAGCTATATTATTTGAGGATTCAAGACCAAGCATATAGCATTATTCTGAAATAGTCTATAAACTGAGGTACTGAAATACTAAAAACTAAATAACTGATAACTGTACACTATGGTCAACAAACCTAAAATTGAACTGATTTACTATTCTAATTACTAGATTGGGACTGTGACTGAGACTGTAACTAAGACGGTAACTAAGATTGTAACTGAGACTGTAATTGAGACTCATAGTAGAACTGAATGTTGGGTTCTGATAACTATGTGATGGATACTGACATAAATTAAGGATCTAAATAGACACCCACATTCGGCATTTTCTCAACTTCTCATCTTATGAAATTTTTTAATTTCCCTCCCTTCAACAACTATATACAACTTCTTGCTAGCCATTTACTTAGCACATTAACCTGACATTAAGGTCTATTTTCATAACTACAGCCTTGTGTAAAACAAGCATGAAAAATCTTTCCTTATTATGAAATATTTACTCTCTCCCATCTAAGCAATTGCTCATCACTACATCATTTTATAAGGAGAGTTTACTAATGGGTTAAAACATGAGGACCTGAAGTGTGAATGAATACTATGCCTAACTTGACACTCAACTGAGGCCTGAAGAATAGAATATCAACTCCATGGATTTATTAAGAGATCTAAACTGAAGATATACATGACATAATCTGAATTTAGCTGACCGTTAGGAGTGTAGCATGAGTCATAGGAACTAGTAAAACTGTAAAGCATGACATGAGTACATGAGTACATGAGTCATGAGTTGCATGACCTGAGTCTGGAGTTTCTATATTCATGAAACATGATTCATAATACTAAGTGAACTAAAACTCCATACATTAAGAACTGTAAGCATACATGATTTTTGCTGACATGCACAAATATGAGCTATTATCCTAGAGCTAACATGGAAGACATGGATATATAAGATATCATGATAACTGATGGGTTTTAAGAGTCTGAAGTACAATTCTGAGATGATCTATGGGTTCATCCTTATTATGGGAATAGACAAGAGTGTAATCTAAAAAGACTATCATGAACATGTCCAAGTACTGCTTGAACACGCGGTTCATCAAGTCCATAAAGGCTGCGGGAGCATATGTAAGACCAAATGACATGACTAGGAATTCGAAGTGACCATACAGAGATCTAAAAGCTATTTTCAAAACGTCATATTCTCTGACTCTGAGCTGGTGATAACCTGATATGAGGTCTATCTTAGAAAAGTAACTTTCACTCTTAAGTTAGTCAAACAAATCATCAATTCATGGAAGATGATACTTGTTCTTAAACATGACTTTATTTAGCTGACGGTAGTCTATACACATTCTAAGAGAACCATCTATCTTATGTATGAATAGAACTGGTACATCCTAAGAGGATATGCTGGGTCTAATGAATCCCTTATCTCGGATATCCTTCAACTGTTATTTTAACTCTTTGAGTTCTGCTGGACCATTCTATATGGAAAAATACAGATAGGTTGAGTATTTGGAAGAAGGTCTATTCCAAAGTCAATTTCCCGCTTGGGAGGGACTCCTGAAAGATCTTCAGGAAATAGATCTGGGAATTCACATACTACTGGAACTGACTAAAGATCAAGGGTATCTAAACTAGAGTCTTTAACTCAAATGAGATGACAAACACACCCCTTAGATATCATTCTTCTCACCCTAACATAAGAAACAGGTTGACCCCTAAGTGCTGAAGTACCACCCCTCCAGTTAAGGAGAGGTTCATTTGAAAACTAAAAATGGTCTGTTTCTACAGTCAACTGAAGCATAGCTCGAATGAAGCCAATCCATGCTGAGAATGGCATCAAAATCTATCATCTCTAATTCTAGTAAGTCTGCTGAAGTGACTTTCTGAGATACCATAACCGGAAAGTTCTTGTATACCCGTCAGGCTATTATAGATTTATCCATTAGGGTAGAGACTAAAAAGGGATCTTCTAGGATTTTAGGACATACTCTGAAGTTAACAGTGATATAAGGAGTTACAAAGGACAAAGAAGCTCCTGGATCTAGCAAAGCATAATTGTGCAAATGATAAATTTGTAACGTACCAGTAACCACATTTAGAGAACTTTCCCTTTTGGGACTGAAGTGCATAAATCTATTTTGGGAATTGACCACTGGTGGCACTATAAATGGCACCTTGTTGATTTGGGCGAATTGGACTGAGCTGAGTGACGGATATGCTGACACCGTAAACCTAACTGAGGATAATCTCTGATTCTATGTCTTGGTTTGTCATATCCAAAACACAACCCATTACCATCCCTATACATGCCCTGATGGTTTTTTCCCCATTTCTGGCAAGGAGGATTTGTTTGGCGACTCTTTATCCTTAGCATTCTTGCCCTCTTATTCTTTCTCCCTCTTTTCCTATGTCTCTTCTCCTTACTCTGTGGAACTTTAGTCATAATACTAGATAGGATAGTAGCCAGCTAATTATTTGGGGATACTACTAAATAATCTAAGGCAGTGAAAGAGCTAATGTAGTGAAAGCAGTCCTAAGTTCGGGGTGATTCACATGCTCATTCAGGGGATCTGCCTGAACGGGCGGAGGTGTTGGCTGATTTTCATTTCTTGTTCCATTAACTTTTTTTGGAGGCATGTTATATAGATAGAAGGAAGGAATGAATTAGACTGAGAGTTTAACTTGAGCTTATGCTCACTCGCATGACATGAATACTGAAAGAAGTGAAACTTCTCCTAAAATGCCTCATACCCTTTTGTCCATAAGTGTGGCGCGCTACATACCCGTGCACAAAACTCTACTATACGTGGCTTTTAGAATCCCTAGGACTCTGTTTAACCTTAGGCTCTGCTACTAATGCCCTAAGTATGCACCCCGGATGTCACACAGTGCTTAGAACCCCAAAGGACCACAAGCTAATCTATGATTTATATCTACAATTATCACAGAGTAACATTACTAAAATAAATGTGGAAAAATAGGCTGAAATGCCGTAAGGTTCAAAACAAAATTACTGATAAAGAATACCAACTATAATAATAATTTTTACAACTTAATACTGTCTGATAGTCTAGTCTAGAAGCCTTTAACTGTATGAACATAGAGTTGATAGTACAAGTCCACAACTAACCCTAACTACTGAAATAAACTGAATACTGAAATAATGAAATGATATGATAACTTTGTCCTCGAAATATAAGGATAACTCTGTCCTCGAACTATGAGGAATAACCAATAGGTCTGTTGTTGATAGTCTGGGATGCTAAGTACAGTTAGGAGCCCGTGCATCTAAAGCTATGATATAAGACATCATAGCGCAAAAGTAAGGTATGCATCAGTACTTTGAATGTGTTGGTATGCTAAGTTAGGTAGGCTAATATGCAAGGGTTCATATGCATAAATAATAACTGGATGATTAGCATGAACACAACAGAATGAGAGAACCTGTATAACTAAAACTGATGAAACACTAATTATGAAATACTGTGCACCTATATATATATACAGTGTCTGAGATCATAGTAACACTGGTTACTAAGTTTTGATAACTAAATGATTGATATCTAAGTTTACTGATAACTGTATTACTAATAGATGGGTTACTATTTTTGACAATACTGATTCTATAGAACTGAATTGAGTTCTATACTAAGATGGGTGGCTGTGTCTGATAGTCCTGATTCTGTAGAACTGAACTGAGTTCTATACTGAGACTAAAACTAAATCTTTGGGATGTAATCATCTAACTGACATGCCCCTCTCTGAACTGATTGGGGTCCAACCTTTAACCCCATCTGGAAGGGTGTCATTACCGTGCCATAAGTAAAGACAAGTGTTGAGTCACCCTCATTTGGTAGGTGCTCTGAACGAGAATGGTGGTACCCTCAATTGGTAGGTAGAACAATCATCAACCCTCAACTAGAAGGTTGATGTCTCAACCTACACTGACTACGTAGTTCTATAATGTAATGAATGCTTCTAAAGATCACACCTTCTACTGACAGATGAGTCCCCATCTTTGGGTTCACTCGGTGCTGAATCCTACTTCTAACTGAATAGACACTAAACTAATTTCTAAACTGTTCTAGACAAGATTGAACTATTACTGATTATGTTAACTGACTAAATTGGACTGAGTTTACTGAGTACTATAATTTATTATGTGTTCTGAGTTCTATTTACTGACTGGATATACTGAGTTCTATACTGACTGAATGATACTGTATGTGACATTACTAAGACTATTTAGAAGATACTGTAATTTTAGGTAAATATCTAGATTGTCGGGTATTATATACCCCCAGGACTCGATAACATGAAAAGTAAAGCCTAGCATGATCTTGAAAAGCATTACAATGTTCTTGAGTGATTCATAGAGATATTTTATCAAACACTTGTAAGATATAAGCTTGTACATATGCTAGCATGTCATGATTTTCCCATTTAGTCCACATGAGTAATTTATCAAACACTTGGGGAACATAATCTAAGCACATAGTACTAATCAACATGTTGGCATCATGATTTCCAATCCCAACTTACAAATTCAAGAGCTTTAATATGAATTTACATAATACTACACACATGTCTAATAAATTTACATGAATCTTATAGTAAATCATGAATTAGAAACCTAATTTACATCATAATCATGAATATATTCAAGCCCAATATAGAATTCAATAAACTTGAAATTTTAAAAGAGGTTTCTTGAACTCCTAGGGTGGAAGAAAACCCTTGGATGCACACCTAACATACCTTGGTGCTTGAATTTGTGAAGATTGATGGTGCATTCTTGAATCTTGAATTTGAAATTAGATCCCCTATGGTTTGTTCATGAGAAACTTTTTTGAGATAATGAGTAAATTTTTCCTTTTGGATGACTTAATTACGTGTTTTAGGGCTGATATAAGGGTGGAAAAATGACCCAAATACCCCTCTGAATGAAGCTTTTAATGACTAAAAGCATGCCTTGTGACGTGCAGACTGACTCATCGCATCGATGGCATCAATTCAAAGTCCAACGTGTTGCGTCGAGTTTGCATTGGTTTACTGGAATTGCACTGAAAGCTGGGGAAAATTATCTGTCAATGCGATGGGAGACGTAATGCATCAAAATAGCGTCGACCCACTTTTTTGGTCACCTGAATATTGTTCAAACGAGGTTCAAAAAATCCAAAACTCACTCGTAGTGACTGATTAACACCCCTGATCATGATTTGATCTAAAGATCGACATTTTAAGGTCATAAGGACCATGAAATAGGATTGCCAACTTATGAAAGCTAAAATAATTCTAAGTATTGACACTTAGCCAAAATTTCTAAGTCTAGGACCTCTTTTCATGCTATAAGGGACTGAGCTAAGCTTAGAATTTTGTGGGGTCTTACAGTTTTAGACCCAGTATTCATATAGTATCCATTATTCTCTATATCTCAGTTTCAGTTCTACTTATATTATAGAAGTAAAGTTTTAAGAAATTAAGTGTAGTGATTCACCATCTTATCAGATTATGTTTGTTACTCATGTTTTAAGATGTTCTCTTCTTTAAATTTATTCCAGCCTATTGGTGAGTCTACTTACAATCAACATGCATGCTTTAAGATTTCATATATATAATCAATTTTACTTATTGCATTCCCCGCCACTTACTCAGTACATCCCAGAAGTACTGATCCTCATATATGTCTATGTGCTACATTGTCTCATAATGTAGGTACCAGTTATAGCCTACATATCATAATCAAATAGTTGCAGTTTTCAGCCAGCAGGTGATGAGTTTTCCTATTTTAGGGACTCTAGTGAGATGTTATTTATGTACTTTATTTCTATTATTCATATTTATTGATTAGTGGTAGTTGGAGGCATGCCCCAGCTATCTATAGTTGGTATAGTAGAGCCTTCATAGATGTTAGCTAGAGTCAGTCATGTAATTTCAGTTTCTTCCTTCAGATTTGTCAAATTGTAAAACTTTATCAGTTACATACAACTTAATATTTTCAGTATGATTATGTTTTCGCATAGCAAAACTTGTTATTTAATGTATTATAATCCGGTTGCTTAATAGTATGTCAGTTCATGGGTTAGTTTAGGATCACTTATGGTTTCTAGCATCGTGTGGAGTCTAGGGTGTACTCATTGGGTGTTACATTAAGAGATTTAAATGGTTACCAGAAGAAAGCACGAGTTGAGAGACTCAATGCTGGAAACTTTAGTTTGCCTAGTTGGGATTTTGGCACCATGCTATGTGGTCCTGTGTGCCTTGATTTGTGTCATACCAACTTGGTACTATGGTTAGGATCCATTCTTTGTGGTCTTGTGCGCTACAATGACATATTATTATGATTGGGAATCATGGCATCCTACTTTGTGGACTAGCGTATCTCCTATACCGACACTCTAACCCTTGTAGAAAACTTAGGTTGGGGGCTTGGCCACTGAGTCAAGGGAAAATCCCATATAGCCCGTGAGATGATCAGAATTGTAGGGTGTACCATCTAGCTCAGGTGAGAATAGAACATGAGTCATGATTTCCAAGAGTTGCTGAAATTATTTTCAGTATGCCCATGTGTTTTTTCTTATGCATTATGTTCATTGTTTTATAAAATTCTCTTATTATGTTATATAAAAATATGTTATTTTGGGTTGTTTCGCATACTATTATATTTTGTATTGACCCCTTATATTTCAGGTTCTGAGGCCTAGTCTAGCGGTCCTACTAAACAGTAGATTATTGCCAGACATTCAGATTTGATGAGCCTCACTTACTTCAGAAGGCGTCTTGTTTACTTATGTTGACCTTATTATTTTTAGTTCATGGTCTGATCGGGGGCCTTGTCCCGGTTTCCAACAGATTGTTATTTTCAGTTGTAGTAGAGATTTCACAGATGTGTATTAGATGGTTTGAGTTTTACTGAACTTATGTTCGCATTACAGTTGAGATATTAAAGTGACCATGTTTTCATTTATTTTCTATATTTCTTTACAGTATATGAATTGTGTATATGATTGCCAGTTCGAGAAGGGCTATCGGACCTTCATGGTTTGGGAAGCTCATCTCATCCTGGGCCTCAGTTTGGGTTATGAAAAACTTAGCATTAGATCTTGGATCAGGGTTCCAGGGTGTCTGCGAATTCATGTCTAGAAGAGTCTTACTTATGGGGGTATTGTGCACCACACTTATAATTAGGAGGCTACCGGGAATTTAGGAGTTGTTATTTATTCTTTTATATTCTAGTTCATGCTATATCATCGTCCATAAGAAAGTTATCCAAATTTCTTCCTTGTTCTAATTTCATAAGAAATGCCTCATTGTTGAGGCGATACAAGTCTAGGAGTCTAGCTCCCCGAGCGATGTGGTTCTCTCTGATTAAGTTATTCATAAATTTATGAGATAGCACAAGGACTTGAGAGGAGTCCATTAGTTTTTCAAGGTGTATTGATTCAAGTGTATACCTTTATCCTGATGAAATTGTGCTTTTCATCCTGAGGTATGAAGTGTATTCAGTTCCCATTAAAAATTCTTGTTGGAGATGCCATGCATAAGGCTAATGATATGTAGAAGAATGTTGGAACTATATTTCTACCCTTGTAGTAGTATATGTTAAAGTGTTATGGCCTATTGGTAGTGAGATGGTCCAAAAGTTAGAGACATAAAGTCACAAGGTTAGCAGTTAGAATAAGGGTGACTTTTGCATGAGTAAGTAGTTTTAGTTTTATAACACTTTGATTGAGGGGTAGTTTTTCCTTTTATGGTGGTTATAGAAATCATTCATAGGTTGTGAATGGAAAGGGGTAGACTAGTGAATAAGTTATGGGTAGAGACTCATTGGTGTTTATGGAATTTAATGATAGTGAGAATTTATGCATGGGAAGTAGACTTAATGTGAGAAGGTATGTAGTGGATTTTGAAGTGTAGTAGTAATGTGATGGAGAGGATGTGATTATAGGTAGTATTTAAGTAAATTCCCCAACTTGATGGACAAGTATAGTATGTGGCATGATTTATCGATTGTACATGATTGATTGTAGACTATAGGCTTGAACTTTGGATGTGGGTTGTGGTAAAAAGGATAGTAGCTTAATATTAATTATGTATGTTTTGTGGGAGTAAGTAGTAATCTTAATTTTATGTGTGCAATAGCCTAGGTTGGCAACTTGTGAAAAAACGAGTGGATAACTATGATACATTTATATAGGTGGGACTAGTGTTAGAACTATGTATTATGGTTGAGTCATTAAGAGGATAGGAATGTGGGTTTATAAAAAAAAGTTGAACCCCCCAGGTAGCATGTTGTTAGGTAAAAGTGTATGTGTGTAAGTGTTTGGCGTACCTAGTCTGTGTTCTTGAAATTTGTAGTGTGGAGATGCCTGGGGAAGACTAAGAAGTTGTTTTATGGTGTTCTTTATAGCTGAATTGAGAAAATATAAGTAGGCAATATGTTCCTTTGGTATAGATTTTTAAACATTGCTAAGTTGTAAGTTCTATGGTTAGAGGTCTAATGTTTGAATGTTGATTAGTGGAGAACGGATCATTATGTGATAAGGAGTGTGGATGCGGATGTTCATAAGTATGTGAGTTGTAGGGTGATGGTTATAGAAGCTAGCTAAAGTTGAGAGTGGCTTTCCCGAAAAGCGATGCCTTCAAAGTATAGTTTATTAGGGGAAGTTTAGCTTTTATGTGTATGGTGATACCCTGTTGTGTTTAGTGTTGTGCTTGTAGATTTAATGAGAAAATATGTCCTCAAGTCTAGGATTGTGAATTTGATCTAAGGGGAGATGGTGAATAAAGGTAGTTCCCAAATTTCCTTAGTGTGGCAAGTTGCGGGGAGGATTTATGATAAACTTGTTCTAATTAATGTATATTCCTCCTACTTTAATTTAAGAGGTCATTGTACCAATGTATTATGTATTCAAGTTTTTCCTATGTCTAAGGTCGGAGTTCTCTATGTAACTTATGTAATGTTCTGACCTCCAAACTAGAAGCAACGATGTCTCAGTAAATCTAGTCTTTCATGTATTCAAGCACTATGTTATGATATTCATGATCCATAAATCTATGTCCCAAATCATGCTTGATTCTATGAAACTATGTTTTCATATGTAACTTATTCATCCTATGTCGGGATTAGACAAAATGATAAAGTTGTGTGAACTCATGACTATCTAAGCGCTAAAAATGAGAAGCAATAGCTTCGAGTAGAATTCCTTGTCGCAATTTTGACTTCATGAATTCCAAACTTATGTATATGACTCGTTATATAAGCGCTAATGTTTCTCACTATGGTCTATCCTAACGACACATGTTGTGTTATGTTTTTGCCGAATTACTCTCTACTTATGATCCAAACACTTGGTATATGAAGCACTTCGTGTCTATCATGTTGTATCTTTACCTTATGTCCTAATAAGTTATAGTCTTATAGTTTAAATCCCATTTATGACTTTTATGACAGGGTCCCTCAATGACTCTCTATATGTTAGTATGATAGTTTTTGTGGAAGCATAGTAATGTTTTGGGTAGAGGAAGTAGATGTTGAATGTGAAGACTTTTATGTGATTTCTTTAGATAAGGTTATAGGTAAAGGGGGAAAGAAGGCTATGAACTTTCATTATGTGAAACAGTTAGGAGGGAAATATATGGCGAGAATCTTTGTGAGAATGATTGAATTTGTTGGTCGTAGTGGAGAGATCCATTAAGTGGGTGTAGTAATGATAGGCTTAAATGTTGTGAATAATGAAAACACAAACCAATGTGCCATGTGGTTAGTATTCCTTGAATTAAGACTTGCGGTTGTTGGATTATAGTGATGAGGTGAGGCGATTTCTTAACGTGATGCAGAGTACAGGGTCCCGTAGTATAAGTTAGCACCTTTTTAACTTCAAATTAGGGTTTAACATAGAAGTACTATACGGGGGAACTCAAACCCTTATGTTTGTAAGTGTTATGGGAGAATTGTAAGTTGGAAATGATGAAGCATTTTATTTGTTGATTAGGGCATAGTTGAGTAGTGTCTCTCAGTTTTTGGTCTATTATTTGTATCTTGTAAGGTAGAGGATGCTTTTATTTCTTATCTACCGCGAAATCTTATTTCATGATTAGTACCAATATAAATCAAGTCTATGATAACCAAATAAACCCATGCCTTATGTTTGGATGATTATGATTCATAGAACTCATGTGAAAGATCATCCCTATGTAAAGGCTCGTTACCTTGCGCTTCATTCTTACATGTTTCACTAGGGGTTATCATGAAGATCATTTGATGCATTTGCATATTTTGTTGAGGAAAAAAAATTTCAATGCAAGATTATGTTCTTTATTCTAAACCTTTAGAGCTTCAAAAGGTCCCTAACCATCATTCGGGGGCGAATAATCCCAAGGGGGAGATAATGTAACACCCCGCATTTGCGAACTACAAATTGAACCATCATTCTTACGTGTGTAAAATTTAATCCATGATTTATATTTAAATTCATGTGTCATGATCTTTATCCTCATGTTTGAAGTGCTTTAGAGAAGATAAACGTTCATAGGAATCACTTAGAGCTAAGTTGAGTCAAGAGCCTTTGCTTCGGCTAAGTCAATGTATTTGATTCTATGAGGTTATACTTTGAACGTGTATGACTTTCGATACACGTAGAATTTTTCAGCTCAAGACCCACTAAATTGTAGATAATTGAGTTAACTTTTCAATGATACCAATTTTTCCTTAATTCGATACCCGAGTAAAATGTTATGGCATTTTTTGTGAGAGGCGGTAAGCCGACGCGATTGGGACACAACGCGTTGTGTCTGTTGACGTGATAAGCGACACGATGTGTTGCTCTCCCAACGTGATATCCGAAGCGACTGAAAGCTATTTCACAATCTATTTAAATTCCTTAAGGGTCTAATGCACTTTGGTCATATTCCCTCACCCAAAATTCTTCCAAAACACAAAATTTCAGCCCCAAGGAGCATTAGTTGCATCTTTATTCAATTTTCTCTCAAATAAAAACCCTAGACACTTCCCAAGAACAAGATTGAACTCTTCTTCTCAAAAATAAGAATTCGAGCCATTTAACTTCAAGATTTTCAAGAAGAGAGTCAAGATTAAGGTTCCAATCTTCAAACTAATTAACATAAGGTATGTGGGACTAGTCTAAACACCATGGGTATAATATTTACTATTTTATAAAGTTTAAAGATCCCCAATAATGTTTATAAAGAAGGGTTTTGATATTGTTGCAAAAAGTATGTATCAAGGAATTATTTTGATGAAATTATATGTTGTCTTGAACCATTTTCACGAAATTAAAATTAAAATTATATATCTATGTTTTTGTTTGCAATGAAGAGTTGATTGAGAGCGTGATTGATAAAAACTCCCTCACCTTTTATAATGTCATTGATTTCAAGTGTTGTGGATTGATTAAACTTTCTTAAAGAAAACAAAAAGGGTGAACGCTTGTTTAATGATCATGGATTGATACTGTTATGACACATTGAGAGGATGTTTTTCGCATGATAAATGTTCATTGTGTCAAATTAACAATTTTTATGGGTTTTGTGTAATTCAAATATGATATTGCCACCTTATGATTGTACTATTAAGAGAAGAGTATTTTTGATGTAAACTCAAATGAAAATATATTGCATGACTCTCTCTCACTTAATGTTTAAAAACTATGGGTAGTCATTAACATAAGGATAAGTGAAAAAGGGCTACAGATATGTTATTGTGTGATATGAATGACTTGCAAGTCAGGGTATGACGATACCCGGTGACAGTATGCCTTTAATAGAACAAGTGATGATTGTTTTGAATGTATGAAGAATGGTTTTAAAGAACTAAAAGTTGGGCTTCAGTGTAATACCCCATACTTTTCTTAGTTCAGTTCAGCTCCTAGTGCTTTCATAAGAAGCTTAAAGCTTGAAAATTTAGCTAAGTGTTGGGGACTTAGCTTAGGTTTTGGCCACTTAACTTTGATGATTTTTAAAGTGACCTTCCTGACCCAGAGACGTAAGTTTTTGAGTTGATTCATATTCAGGGGTGTAAGTAGCATGTCTCATTTAAGTTTTGGATTTTTCGAATGAGGTTTGGACCACGTTTGGATTTCCAAAATAGTAGCTCAGTGAGATTATGGTGCGTCGTAGTGGCTATAGTAGTGGAAGCCTTGGCGCATCGTGGTGAAGGCATATTTCTCATGTTCTTGATTCATAATTCAAATACATGTGACATGATCTTTATCCTAGTGTGTGAAGTGCTTATTAGGGAAAAAATGTTCATTGAAATCTCTTAGAGACAAGTTGAGCTAAGATCCTTTTCTTCGTCCAAAGTTTGAAATTTGATTCTATAAGGGTCAACTTTGAAAGTATATAACTTTTGATTTATATAGAATTTTTCAAAACAAGACCCACCAAATTGTAGATAGTTGAATTATTCTTCCAACGATACCAATTTTACCTTAATCTGTTACCCGAGTGAAAAGTTATGACATTTTTCATGTAAGGCAGTAAGCCACCACGATTATACCCCATCGCGGTGAGACTTCAAACTGCAATCCGGGTTACAAATTTTTGATTCAAATGAATGAGGGGCAATTGAGTCTTTTTCCACCTCAACCCAGGTCTTAAAAATATGATTTTAAGCATCCATTAGGGCATTATTTTCCCTCATTATCCTATTTTACTCTTAAGAACAAACCTTAATCAAATCACTTCAAGATCAACCATTCCATAACCTCCTCTTCAAGAAAAATCAAGATTTCAAGTTTCCCAATTCAAGAAAGCTTGCAAGATTTTGTTTGTTCTTCAAAAATTAAAGTTTTAAGGTATGTGGGAGTTTATCCATGGTCCCCTTATACTCATGGAGCCCAAAACCCTTTTCTTTCAATTAAAGAATGAATTATATTATTTCGTATGTTCAAGGAAAGGTTGAATTTCATGTTTTCATGGTGTTTTAATTCAATTCCTCCCATGTGTGATTCCATGCAAGATTTTGAATTTCTCATACTATGAATTTGAGTTTCCTCATGCCTTATTCAAGTGAGTTCCATGATAGATTCTAAATTCATGATTTTTAGCAACATTCCCATGTTTTAAATTCATACTTTCCACATGTTTGATGAAATTCCCATATCATGTTTAATTAATTTCAAGATGAATCCCCAAGTTATGAATTTTACCATGTAACTCTTTTGTTCCCACATGTTTAAGACATTCTTATGATTCAAGTAATGATTATGTAATGCCCCGAAAACGAGTCCCAAGACGTCACAAAGTGCTTAGGGTCACAAGTGACCCCAAGCTAACCCTTCTACTAGCATAACTCAAATGCAACTGAATAAAATACATAAAACTGTACAAAATCAGCGGAAAATAACTCTTTGTGAATTCATACTATACAAAACTGAATTTACAAGATTACATCTCTGCTCTTAGAAACAAAACTGAAACTGAATACATCAACTTCTACTGACTCTCTATGAAGCCTCTACTAGCATTGACTTTAGATAGCCGGGACATGATCCCCAACTATCCCAAATCAATACGATTGAATAAAGAAAATATCAAACTGTAGAACTGAGTCGAGCTTTTGAATCAAAAGGACTCATCACCTGCTGACTTGAAGCTACAACTATCTGAATATAGTATGCGTGCTACAATTGAACTGATACCTACATTATGAGATAATATAGCACATAGACGTATATGTGGATTAGTGCTTTGGGGATGTGCTGAGTATATGGGGGTGTATGAAATAGTTAAAAAATATCATCAATCTTTATAGAAATCATGCATGCTAAATGTAAATGACTCACATAGCTTGAATAAAATTCTCATAAGTTACAGTTAGGAAATAGATAATAGAACTCATGTGAGTCGTTTCACTTTATTCTAGATCTGTATTTTTACTTTGTTCACAACTTGTAAATTAGATGAAATCTTAAGGTATCTACTTTCAGGACATAAGCTATAATCTCATGAAAGCAAGAAACTTCTTGGGAACATAATAATCACAACACTTGAAAACTTTAGGAATCATAGGGTCATAGCCTTCAAAATCAATATACCTTCAAACTTACACTTTTAGCGTAAGGATAATAAAACTTATTTAAAACTTAAGAACTTGATACTTTATGAACTTTAATACTCGAGACTCTAGAAAACTTAAGAGACTTTGGGACACTTGGGACTCGGGATTATATAACTTTGGGAGTTTCTTCTAACCGACATAAACCATGTGAGCTGACATGGAGTCCAAAGCCTTGAGCACGTTGGGAGACTTGTTCTATCCTTGCCATCTAAGTAGAACCTTTAACTTTTAGTTATCACTAGCTTAACCCACTTAGGGTAAATCAGAAACCTATGGGGGAACGTAGTTGTGGGGCATAAGACCTCAGAATCAAGCCCAACTTGGTGCAACATACTACTCCCTTAATTAGCTTAGAACTTTAAGAAAATCCACCTTAAAAAATTCAAAAATATGTAATGGGAGCCCATATGCTCCCCCTTTATCTCAAATCAAACAAATAATGTGGATTTCTTTCTTGGCTTAGGATATAAACTTAATTCTTTTATTGAAATGTTGATAGACTTTTCATCAAATTTTTAAAATCTCAACAATATGGAAATATAAGTACACTTCGTGGAGTATCAATAATTCATCCTCAAAGACTCACAATTTCACAATAAATTTCAACTCATGACAACAACTCTTGGAAATTCTTGGAAACATTATATCAATATAGGAATGTGCAATTTTTATCATGAACTCTCAATGTAGATCATAATTGAACAATATAAACATGCAATTCAAGACTTGAACAATTTCATAATCTAATAAACTTGAAATATATAAAAATAATATGAATTCATCTTGGAAATACAAAATTCTTTAAGAAAATATAAAACTTTTGGGCACAAGAACGAAAGAGTGTTCTTGTTCAAACCTCACATACCTCAAATTATGAACTCTTGATTTTTGGGGTGCTATTCGTACAATTGATAGGTGCTTCTTGTATCCCTCGCAATGGGGAATCCGAATCTTGAAAAATTATCGAAAACCTACGGTTGAATCTTGATATATTTGGATATTTAGGTTGAAACCCTAATGAATGTCCTTGGTGATTTTGAGAGAAAATAAAATTATTTTGGTGTCTTGGGGATTTAATCCCGTGTTAAGGATGATAATGGCATGGAAAATACCATTTCTACCCCTAATGAGACGGAGGAAAGAAGCTGAAAACTAGGAAAAAAGGCTATGGCCAGGGAGGCACCTTGGCTAGAGCCTTGGCTAAGATGGTCGGCACCTTTCCCAGAGCTTTTGCTAAGCTGGGCGACGCCTCCCTATAGCCTTTAGCTAATGTTTCTAAAACCCAAACACGCCTTTAGGCTCGTCTTAAAATTCCAAAACTCACCCAAGAAGTACTCTTACCTTGCCCCATTGCAACGCAATAAAAAAATCAATAAATGGAGGTTGGAAAGGTTGATAAATAATTCCCCAAAGTTTTAAGGTTCAAAAATAAACTAAGTGTTGAGCACTTTGCAAAATTTCTAAGTGTAAGACTTCTTTTGATTCGTTTTGAAAGCCTTAATGACGAGGGAACTTTATGGGGTCTTACAATATCTCCTTCTTGGGAATATTTGTCCTCGAATGTCGCTCATAAGGCTAAGAGTATAGAGAAAACTAAGGATTCACAGCTGAAATAACTTGCTAAACTGACTCTACTTCATCTTAGGCTTTTGGATACTTCATAGAATGCATGAACTTATAATAAGAATAGTCATATAGCTAAATGTTTAATAAAAAAAGGACTGAATTAAGGAAGGCTATTATCTTCGTCTGAATATGAGCTAACTTGCTTTATCTTATTATGGGGAGCAGACGCATGCTGAGAGTTTAGAATTCTCTTAATGAGCTCATGGCATGATCATACTTATAGACTGTGAAGTGACTATTTATGCAGGTATAATCATGAGAAAACGAGGCTAAGATTACACAATGGATATCACATTTTCTAAACTGCAATACTTGGAAAACGAAGGTTGTTCAATGAATACTTATGAACTAAGTGATGACTTGATACCCGAATCCTGAAACTGAAACTTATGTACGAATTGAAATGAATTTGCAATTTACATGGATGGAATAGATTATATTTTGGAATGGTCATATGCATGAGACTTCAGATAGTAGGACTGGGTGAAAAAGGTGTAAAACCACACGATCTTGTCTGCCTCACCATAAAACTGAATTGCTGGCTATACTGACCGGATTACACTGGAAACTTATACATAGTTGGAGTATCTCTTCAACACTCCATAACATGGAATATAGACATATAACTCATAAACTAGGATATACAAACCTCTATCAATAACAACTTCCATGAACTACCCCTAAGAAGATATACATAAGATTTCAACTACCCAAACATCGCATATAAAACTTCGACTAACCATGAAGGGTATTAAAGACTTCGCTCCAATCTTACTTCACATTCTACTGCGTTAGCTAAAATAAGCATACAACTATTTTTCATCAACAAGAAATGTTTACTCTCTCTCATCCAGACAACTGATCATCATCATTATCTTGACCGAAGGAAAGGTAATAGAAGTTTAGAACATAAGGGCCTAAAACATGAAGGGATGCTGTAAATAGCCTGACACTCAACTGAGGCTTGAGGAATAGAATATTTAGCAACCGAGGACATACATGATATAAACCTGAATTTCGCTGATCATTAAAAGTATTGCTTGAATACTTGAACTAAACATAACGTAAAGCTTGAGTACATGAGTCATGAGCTGCATGAATTAAATTTGGAGTTCATAACTTATGGAACATGATTCCAACTGCTGAAAGAACTGGAACTCCTTATTATTGGGAATAAAGAGAGTACAAAATTCTCTATCATATGCATGAACATGAATTAAGATCATGGAACTTAACTTAAGGCATGAGCAGGTATTGGGACAACTGAAATACTGAAATGAGATTGGGTTGGGCACCATGATTCCATAAAGCTGTTCGACAACTTACAAGTACATCTACTAGAATCTAAAAGCTTGACTTGGTTACTTGTGCTATCATCTCCCCTTTAGACTTAAGCCATCACTCTAAGGCTGTGAACCACTATGTAAACTCTAGTCTAACTGCAACCACTTTACTCTAGAGTCTGGGATATAACAATGCACATGAATAAAAGAACTTAACCCAAATGACTACACTTGAAAGCATAAGACCAACTTCTAATACTACCTTCTGAGCTACACCTCTTTTTCTATAACCCCAAAAGTCATCATATAATACTTGAACACTTACTAACTTCGAATCCACATAAGCATCCCCATAGTCGGAGTGCACACCATTTAGTGCTTCAACTCTTATTTCTATTATCTCAATCTCCCAACTTTCAAAATTAGATTCTAACACTTAACATGGGTATCTCCAAACTTTTGATGGACCGTAGTACTTCTGTCATAGCCTACCAATATCATGCCTATAAGCTTATATTTCTAAACCATGAGAATCAAAATCATACTTAACATGCTCAACATCTTCAATCATAACTCCTTAACTTAGTTATCAAGAACATCATACATTATCTAACAGGTCTTTCTCCACCTAGCAACTCAACGGTACTACTACCACATAACATGAAATGATCCTCAAAAATAATGCAGCCCCATAGAACCTTGGGTGTACTTCTACATCATGCTTACAACATTAGACTTGATTATGAATCAAATAAACTTAAGCTCATTCACACACTGTTCAAGCTTACTATATTATTCCCGTACTTCTAACATTCACAACAGATCAATCATTATATCCACCTTGCTCATCATCTACTACTCTAACTTAGTATCTCATTCTCGCTATGATCGACCACAATCTTGTCAATTCTTCTTACCTATCAAATATCCAAAGATTCTAGTCTGTTAAAACCTCATAACAATAAGGATCAATTGCAACCCTATGATCTATCTTATTTAAAATCCATTAATGCATCCTCCTTGTACACATCATTACTATCTACAAAGTATTATCAACAATAACTTATACCTTTCTAGCACAGCAAACATTATCAACAACTCTTTTCACACTTCAAGCAAACATCAATTCACCTTAACTAATAACTCCTTCTCTACCTTGTACTAAATTAACACACAAGGACATATCACTTTATTACTAACTCAATCATATACAAAAAGATTCAGCTATACATATATTCAATAAATTTCACTTACCACCCTTCTTGTCACTACATATTTAAACCCCCAGTTCCAACCAACACAGGAACAACAAGATGAATAACAAGTTGCTAGTGAATCGAAATAGGCCTCACATGGCTTCACTAGACTTTGATTGTTTTGTTTTGAGAAATAAAAATGGTTTAAATGAAAAAGCAACTTGCTAGTGAATTGAAAGAGACCCACACAGCTTCAGTAGACTTTGATTTTTCAACAACACAATAGTAACAAGGTTACAAGAGATAGAAACTTAAAACACAATATTCAACGTTCGAAGAATACATATCTTTATCTGTCTTAAATGAACGACTCATAAGAATGAGGACATAACTTTAAAATTGAGGGACTTATAACACACTAGATAGCTCCTCTCAAGTCCTTCGTGTAACTTCTAAAACTTTTTCTAGCAAATATAGAAGCATTATCTACGGAGGAACTGAGACTTGTTGATCATGTTATCTCAAGAATAATACGTAGATAGGGAAGTGTAGGTTATAATTATGGATTTTGAGGAGGAATCTTAAAACACATCTAACATGGGCTTAGTGTATGATTTCTACAAACTTGATAAAGCACTGATGGGATACTTTATAACCCTCTTATAATCTCATAACTATCTATGAAGATTTAAGCTTGACTATTTTTGATACCTTGAAAATAAGGCAGGTATGGCCAAAATATAGTAAGATAAGAATCTGCATAAGCTTCTTAGTGGACATTTTTATGGAACAATTTGAGACTTGAAAGAAGAGGAACATTTCTTAAATTCCCTGTAGCCTCTAGAAGAAAAGTACAGACGTCTCCGTAGTGTTTCAAAAGACTCTACTAGACACGGCTTCATAGACACCCTAGGACTCTTGAACTCTGTGCTCTGATACCAAGTATTTAACACCCTAAAAATGAGTCCTGAGATGTCACATAATGCTTAGGGTCACAAGGGACCCCAAGCTAACCCTTCTACCGGCATAACTCATAGACAACTGAATAAAATACATAAAACTATACAAAATTAGCAGAAAATAACTCTTTCTGAATCCATACTATACAAAACTGAATTTACTAGATTACAAGTCTGCTCTTAGAAACAAAACTGAAACTGAATACATCAACTTCTACTGACTGTCTATGAAGCGTCTACTAGATTGACTTTAGATAGCCGGGACATGACCCCCAACTATCCCAAATCAATACGACTAAACAAAGAAAATATCAAAATGTAGAACTGACTCGAGCCCTTGAATCAAAAGGACTCATCACCTACTGACTAGAGGCTAAAACTATTTGAATATAGTATGCGTGCTATAACTGAACTAATACCTACATTATGAGACAATGTAGCATATAGACGTATATGTGGACCAGTGCTTTGAGGATGTAGTGAGTTTATGCAGGTGTATGCAATAGTTAAACAATATCATCAATCTTTATAGAAATCATGCATGCTAAATGTAAATGAATCACATAGCTTGAATAAAATTCTCATAAGTTATGGATAGGAAATAGATAATAGAAATCACTTGAGTCATTTCACTTTATTTTGGATCTGTATTCTTTCTTTGTTCTCTTGTAAATTAGATGAAATCTTAAAGTATCAACTTTCAGGACATAAGCTATAATCTCATGAAAGAAATAAACTTATTGGGAACTGAATAATCATGACACTTGAAAACTTTTGGAATTATAGGGTCATAGCCTTCAAAATCAGTATACCTTCAAACTTATACTTTTAGCTTAAGGATAGTAAAACTTCTTTAAAACTCAAGAACTTGATACTTTAGGAACTTTAAGACTTGTGACTCTAGAAAACTTAAGAGGCTTTGGGACACTTGGGACTCAGGATTATATAACTTTGGGAGTTTTTTCTAACCGACATAAACCATGTGAGGTGACATGGAGTCCAACGTCTTGCCCATGTTGGGGAGAGCTATTATATCCTGGCCATTGGAGTAGAACCTTTAAATTTAAGTGATCACTAGGTTAACCCACTTGGGGTAAATCAAAAACCTATGGGGGCACGTAGTTCTGGGGCATGTGACCTCAGAATAAAGCCCAACTCGGTGCTAAGTACTACTACCTTAATTAGCTCAGAACTTTAGGAAAATCTACCTTAAACAATTCAACAATATGTAATGGGAGACCATATGCTTCCCCTTTATCTCAAATCAAACAAATAATGTGGATTTCTTTTTTAGATTAGGATCAAAACTCAATTCTTTTCTTGAAATCTTGATAGACTTTTCATCAAAGTTTTAAAATCTCAACAACATGAAAATATAAGTACACTTCTTGGAGTATCAATAATTCATCCTCAAAGACTCATAATTTCATAATAAAGTTCAACTCATGACAACAACTCTTGGAAATTCTTGGAAACATGATATCAATATAGGAATGTGCAATTTATATCATGAACTCTCAATTTAGATCATAATTGAACAAATTAGTCACGCAATTCAAGACTTGAACAATTCCATAATCTCATAAACATGAAATATAGCAAAATAATATGAATTCATCTCGGAAATACGAAATTCTTTAAGAAAATCAAAAAACTTTTATGCACAAAAACGAAAGAGTCTTCTTGTTCAAACCCCTTATCTCAAACTATGGACTCTTGCATTTTGCGATGCTATTCATAAAATTGATAGGTTCTTCTTATAGCCCTCACAATGGGGAATCTGAATCTTGAAAAATTATCGAAAACCTACTGTTGAATCTTAAGATATTTGGATTTTTAGGTTGAAACCCTAATAAGTGTCCTTGGTGATTTTGAGAGAAAATAAACTTATTTTGGTGTTTTGGGGATTTAATCCCGTGTTACGGATGATAAAGGGGTGGAAAATACCATTTTTACCCTTAATGAGATAGAGGAAAAAAGCTGAAAACTAGGCAAAAAGGCTATGGCCAGGACGACGCCTTGGCTAAGTTTGGCGGAGCCATGCCCAGAGCCTTTTCTAAGCTGGGCGGAGCCTCCCTATAGCCTTTAGCTACTATTTTTGAAACCCAAACACGCCCTTAGACTCGTCTAAAAATTTTGAAACTCACCCGAGATGTACTCTTACCTTGCCAGATCGCAACATAACAAAAAAATCAATAAACGGAGGTTGGAAAGGTCAATAAATAATTCCTCGAATTTTGAAGGTTCAAAAAAAAACTAAGTGTTGAGCACTAAGAAAAATTTTTAAGTGTAAGACTTCTTTTGATTCATTTTGAAAGACTTAACGATGAAGGAACTTTACGGGGTCTTACAGATCATTACGTGTATTGTAGAAACGCTCCTGTCCTATTTCATGTGAATTCCATGTAAATTCCCCAATTCATAATCTTAGTCATGTAATCATGCTATGCTCCCATGTTTAAGATATTCCCATGTTCTAGTTCATGATTCCCAAGTGTTTGATAAAATACCATAATGATTGGGTTTTGAATATTGACTACTTATTATGTCCCAAACCTTTAGTATGTCCTATTGTTATTAATATCGAGTCCTGGGCATTATGAATGCCCAAAATTTAGATGTTTACCTTGTTTTCAAAATCTACAAAATGATTTCAGTTATACCATGAGCAAAATCGTTCAGTCAGTAATATGATTAGTTGTGAGTCCAATTAAGTTTAGCTCAGTCTAGTTTCAGTTCCAGTATTAATTTACACATTAATAATTACCTCAAAATCCGTATGCACTATTACTTTTATAATACCATGACCTGAGCTTATTAGTTATTAGTTATCAGTACTTGCACAATTTAGTAATTTGTATCAGTTCAGTTGGGAGTAGGATTCAGCACTGAGAAAACCCAGGGATAAGGGCTCACCTGGCAGTTGAGGGTGTGACTCTTAGTAGCAATAACTGTGTTCCAGAACTATGTAGCCAGCGTAGGTTTGAGATATTAACCTGGCAGTTGAGGGTTAACACATATCTCACTAGAGCACCTGCTAATAAAGAGTGACTCTTTAGTCCTTAGAGACTTCATTTTAGTGGATCCACACAGCCAATATTAGTACTCGTGGCACGGTACTGACATCCTTCCAACTTAGGTTACAGGTTGGACCCCGAATAGTTTAGATTGGGGCATGTCAGTTAGATAATACCTCCCATAGTATCAGTATAGTATTCAATGTCTCTTTACTTTAGGTTTTCTTGACTTAGTGTACAATCTTTCAGATATTCGGTTTAACCAATTTTATTCCTACAAATTACAGATTATCTCAGTGACACACTAGATATACACTTAGTCCTACATTCTCAAATTTTACAGTTTTCATGCATTCATGCTCAGTTATCTTATGTTGTTCAGTTAGTCCTTATCCCATATGAAAAGTACTCCACAATTTCTATCCAGTTATTTAGACTAACTACAACCCAGCCTTACATGACCAGTATTTGGTTATCAGTTATTCAGTTAATCATATAAGCCTAGTATATGTCTATGTCTATCACGTAGTTTCAGACCCTGTATTCATACAGTATCCATGATTGTTTTATCCCAGTTTCAGTTCTACTTATATTATAGAAGTAATGTTTTAATAAACTAAGTGTAGTGATTCACCATCTTATCAGATTATGTTTGATACTCATGTTTTAAGATGTTTTCAGCTTTTAGTTTATTCCAGCCATTGGTGAGTGTACTTACACTCAGCATGCATGCTTTAAGATTTCATATATATAATCAGTTTGACTTATTGCATTCACCGCCACTTACTTTGTACATTCTAGAAGTACTGATCTGCATATACGTCTATGTGATACATTGTCTAATAATGTAGGTACCAGTTATAGCCTACATATCATAATCAAATAATTGCAGTTTCCAGCCACCAGGTGATGAATTCTCCTATTTTGGGGACTCCAGTCAGATGTTATTCAAGTACTTTATTTTTATTAGTCACATTTATTAATTAGTGGTATATAGAGGCATGTCCCAGCTATGTATAGTCAGTATAGTAGAGGCTTCATAGATGTCAGTCAGAGTCAGTCGTGTTATTTTAGTTTTTTTCTTCAAATTTTTCAGATTGTAAAACTTTATCAGTTACATGATATTTCAAATTTTCAGTATGATTATGTTTCTGCACAGAAGAACTTGTTATTTAATGTATTATAATCCAGTTGCTTAATAGTTTGCCTGTTCATAGGTTAGCTTAGGATTACTTGTTGTTCCTAGCACCATGTGGCATCCAGGGTGTACTCTCAGGGCGTTACATTAAGAGAGTTAGATAGTTACACAAAGAAAGCACGAGTCGAGATACTCAATGCTGGAAACTGTAGTTTTCCGACTTGGGATTTTAGCACCATATTGTGTGGTCTTGTGTTCCTTGATTTATGTCTTCCCAACTTGGGACTATGGTTAGGAGCCATGCTTTGTGGTCTTGTGACCTACCATGACATATTATTTTAATTGGAAATTACGGCACCCTTCTTTGTGGATCAGCATGTCTCCCATACCGATACTCCAACCCTTGGGCAAACTTGGGTTAGGGGATTGGCCACCGAGTCAAGGGCATATACCATATAGGCCATGGGATGATCATAATTGTAGGGTGTGCTATCTAGCTCAGGAGAAAATAGAAAGTGAGTCATGATTTCCAAGAGTTATTGGAATTTATTTCAGTATGCCCATGTGTTTTCACTTATATAGTATGCTCATTGATTTATAAAATGCTCTCATTATGTTATATAAAAATATGTTATTTTGGGTTGTTTCACATCCCAGTATATTTTGTAGTGATGATATGGGAACAATCACATAGATGGACTTATGAGAGAGTGTTCGACCCAAGACTTGGTGTGTGCAATTGAAGTGCAAAAGAGGACCTAAATGCACACCAAAATAGCCCATTACATACAATAGAGGGGCACCTCTTCACTAAGGGGCCTTTTGGTCATTTTAACTTTGATTTTGTAATACACTATATAAGGAACATTGTAGGGTTTGTTTAATTAGTTTTTTGGATAATGAATCTTGTAAAACACATAAGAAAAATGTGTTCTCTATCCATTTGGAGGCTTGGACGAAACTACGTAAACAACAAGTTTGGATTCACTTGTGTTGTTCTCTTTCTTGGATCATTGGGTGCTTGAAGGATTAAGGTCCCTCTTGTGTCCACCGAAGTGTGTAGGTTTTCCTATTGGCATAGTATTAAGGGTCTATGTGTTTGAAACATACTTAGGTTCTTAGTTTATGTTATAGTGTATGTCATACTATCTATCTTTCCATTTCTAGAATTCCTCTATAGTGTTTGTGTCTTGTAACATTGTAATCCGTGAGTTGTGTTATCATATTATTGTTGTCCATCATCTTGTTGTTGTTACCTTAGTTTGTGGTGTCTGATTTGTAGTGAAAAATACCCTTGTATCTTGTATTCTTGTTGTTGTTTGTTGAATCTGATAGTGGTCTCTATTTGGTCCTCAGATCCTTATGATTTGTGGATGGTTTTGTAGTGTGTTTTGGTACTTTTCTTGTTTGTATCGTATCTGTGAGACCCTGAGAATCTCAAACGATAGTAGAACCATTCTTCAAGCTCATGAAAAACAAGATTTAGTGATTTGGTTGTTTAATAATCGAGTTTGATGTATATTAAGGCCTCAAATACGTCCTGGCTATTAGACGAATCAAAACATCCCTTACCGATTGAATTCTTGAGAAGGATATTGCCATAGTCAACTTCAAATGAGAATATATTCCATTCTACAAATAGTTTTTCATATCATGACCCATCAACAAATATATAATTGAATTAGCTTTCCAACGATACAAATTTTGCAAAAATATGATATCGGAGTAAAAAGTTATGGCCGTTTTACAGTGAGTTGTCCGGGATGCCAAAGTGAGACGGGAAGGCTGATGAACCAACGCACCTACAATGAACCGTCGCCCAAACGATGCAACTGAGGCAGTAAGCCTATTTTATGTCCAAAAAGCGATGGGTTGAAGGGACGTTCCATCTTTAGGGAGACAGTTCGTCGCCCAAACCATTGCGGACCCCCATTTAGTGATTTTAAGTCATTTTTAAAAGGATTTTCGGATCTTTTTCCACCCTTTTTAAAACCTAATTGCATCAAATAAAAGTTCACAACTCCTCATTCATCCATAACATCAAAATAAGGGTTTCTTTCAAGATCAATTCCCAAGAACAAGATTCACACGCTTCTTCAAGAAAACTCAAGAATCAAAACGTCATCATTCAAGAACCTTTGAGAAAAGTTATTCTCTTTCAATACTCAAGATTTTGAGGTATGTTAGATATTTATTCATGGGTTCCTTCCACCCATGAAGATCAATAATCCTTTTTGAAGTGCAAAGATTGTGTATTTATGATTTCCATGATTATGATTGATTTAAAGTTCATGTTTATGTTATTGTTGGGTTTTGATTAATGGTTTAAATTTCAAATTCACAGAGTTAATCCTAGTAGGTGATGATTGGTATGATGTTAATGATAAACCCTTCAAATTGCACGTTGATTGATGTAGCCATGTTATTTAGATGTATTGTTGGTTGTATAACCAAAGCATGCTCCCTATATGTTTGATTAAATTCCTACGTGAATGAAGTAGTGCCATTATACAATATTAATATGAAATTACCCTATGAGTACAACTTAATTTATGTTATGTGTTTGTTGAAAGGCTTTGGTGAATGAATTATGAGACATTAGTATGCATGCCTATACGTCTACAAGTTTATGACCCCAAATACTTGAAAGGATGCTTCATTGATTGTATTAAGAATGATAGATGATTGACATGTTATTTAAGAATTATTATGCTTTACTTTTATGCTATCGAGTCCTGGGGGTATTTAATACGCAAAAATTTAGTTGTGTCCCTAGAGCCAGTTTCAGTTATGGTAATCTCTGTCAAGTCACGATCAATAGTATTCGATAGAACTCAGTTAGCTTCATGACTTAGGAAAGTTCAGTAGTCTCAGTAACATCCCAGTCCAATTCAGTAATCAATTCAGAACTCAGTAGTATTCAGTCAGCTAATAGAACTCAGTAGTATTCTGCAAGTTAATGGAACTCAGTGAACTCAACTCAACTCAGATAATCAATACGATCAGTAACAGATTCAGCTCAGTTTAGTACAGTCTAAGAACCAGATCAGTGTCTATTCAGTTGGGAGTAGAGTTCACCACCGAGCAAGGGCAGGGATGACGACTTCCCCGTTAGTTAGGCAGAGTCGTTAGTAGCAGTCACTGTACTCCAGAACTACATAGCCAATGCAGGATGAGGAGTCACCCATTAGATTAAGGACTGGCTACCTCCCAGGAGTCACCCATTAGATTAGATTTGGCTCCGCCCAAGTGTCACCTTTTATATTAGGCGTGGCATCCTAGTCTAAGAAGTTATCTTTACCCGTGGCACGGTACTGACACCCTTCTAGCTGGGATTACAGGTTGGACCCCACTAGTTTAGATTCAGGGTAAGTCGGTTAGATTACTACCTCCCATAGTCTCAGTTTTAGTCTCAGTATTAAGAATAGAACTCAGATCAGTATTACAAAAATCAAGACTATTAGATACAGTCACTCAAGCTTGTAAAAAACTTAGAAAGTTCCATAGATGCAGAGATCACTAACTAGATAGGCTTGATCTAAGATTTCAGTCAATCATTCTCATTATTAGTAGATTCAGAGATCACCCACTAGCTAGGCTTAATCTCAGCTTCAGTCAATCAGTATCAGTATTATTAGATCCAGAGATCACCCGCTAGGTAGGCCAAATCTCAGGTATCAATATTAGTAAAATCAGTTATTAGAAGTCCAGTTATTAGAATTCAGTATTTAGTGTTACTATGATTTCAGTTATAGTTTATGCACTTATGCATGTATCCTCATTTAGTAGTCTCATGTTATCCAGTCAGTATTGTTCATACATGTAAACCCTTGTATTTAGCCTTACCTCATCTAGCGTACTAGTATATTCTCACGTATTGATGCACACTTTTCTCTTGTGGGATGGTTTCTTATACCAAAGGTTCAGAAGCACGAGATCCAGAGCACCTTTAGCAGGTCAGATTCAGCCAGCAGTAGTAGATGTATTAGTGATTCCTCATCATTCGAGTATGTTCCTTATTGCATTAGATTTAGCATTTCAGTAGATGGAGTTAGTTGAGGGATTGTTCCATCAATTCCACAATTCAGACAGTTTTGAGGTTCTTTAGACTAAATGTTCAGACAAACTAGAGTATTTTTAGGAAGTTATTTTAATTTTGGTATTGTTAAACATTGTTCAGTTTTATTTTAGATATTTGAACCTTATGGCAAGTTTCCGCCAGTCTTCTATATTTATTTCAGTATGTTATTCAGTGCTCAATTACAGATATTAGTCAAGGGTTAGCTTTTGATCCTTTGGAATTATGAGCAACGTGTAGCATCTGGGGTACCAGACTCAGGGCGTTACAAACTTGGTATCATAGCCTAAGGTTCCACAGTGTCCTAGGATGTCTGAAAAGCCACATCTAGTAGAGTCTTGTGCATGGGTGTGTTGTGTGCCACATTTATGTACAGAAGGCTATGAGATGTTTTTGGAATATTTTCCCTTTTTTAAGTATTCATGTTGAGCGAGTGAGCATGAGATCCAGTAAAACCCTCAGTCTAATCTATTTCTTCCTTTCGTTTACAAAATATGCCTCCTCATAGAGCTAATGCCCGTAGGAATAATAACCAGCCACCTTATCCCACAGATTCTTTGAATTAGAATGTGTTATATGAAGAGTTTCAGGCAACTTTTTAGGCGCTAGGACAAGATGTGAAAACTAATATTCATGGTCGTCAGGCTACAGCCCCACCTCAGTAAGATGGGGATTTAGTCACAACCAGAATAAGAGATTTTTTAATTATAAACCCGCCATAATTCTTTGGGTCACAGGTAGGTGAGGACCCACAACTTTATCTTGAAAAAGTGAAGAATATCACTAGGTTATGCATATTTTCAAAGAGCAGAGTGAAGAATTGGCATCCTATAGGATGAAGGATGTTGCTTATGATTGGGTAGGTATATGGAAGAAGAGTAGAAGGGAGGTGCAACTCCTATGACTTGGTAGATATTTAAGGATGTGTTCCTAGATAAGTTTTTCCCACTTGATATGAGGGAGGCTAAGATAGAAGAGTTCATAAACCTGAGGAAGGGATCTATGACAGTGAAAGAGTATTGCCTCAAGTTCAACCGGTTGTCTAAGTATGCTTCTGAGCAGATGGCTGGCCCTAGAGCAAGCATGAGTAAGTTTAGGACTGGTGTGTCTGGGTTAATGGTTAGGGAGTGTAGGACTTCTATGCTCAATAGAAACATGGATCTTTCTAGATTGATGATACACGCTCAGAAGATTGAGGTAGGAAAGTTAAGGAAAGAAAGAGGGTAAGTAAGAAAGCCAAAATAGGTAGTTTTAGTTTTTCTCATCCAGGGTCATAGGGTGGTAACCGTTCTCAGCATATTCAAATGTTTTTAGTCCCAGCTCCATATTCAGCTAGTGCACCAGTACCAAAGTTCCAGAACGACAGTCATGATAGTGCGCTAGGCTCCAAAACCCAGGGTGGTATGAGAAGTGAGTGTACCTATCCTCTTTGTGAAGAGTGTGGTAAAAATCACCTAGGTGAATGTATATTAGGAAGCGAGGTATGTTTTAGATATGGTAAGTCAGGCCACAGGTTATAGGAGTGTAGAATAATGGCTCAAAGGGGTAGAGATTTAGGTCAGTAGGGTGCCACTTCCAGTAACTCTAGTGGTCAGTATTAGAATAGATTCTATGCATTTCAGACTCGTCATGATCAGGAAATTTCCCCTAGCATAGATCCAGGTACGCTATGAGTCTTTCATCTTTAGGATATGCTTTGTTAGATTGTTTGCTCCCATTTATGCTTATGTTTTCAGCATGAGTGGGTTACTAAATCTAGTAATTCAGTTTAGAAGTCAAGTGGTAAAATTCTTATGGTTGGTTTCCCCCGTCTTTCCATCTAGTCATATTAGCAAGAAACTCGGGAATGTAACTATTCCCTGATAGAGCATCCTAGTAGTTCCGAGTTCAGCTCAGTTCGTGAATCATGTATTTGTTTCAGATCCCAGATGTTCAGTCATGATCCAGTTCGTAGAGTCATTGTGCATCACCTCAGTTTTCCCCAGTATCTCAGTCAAATAAGCATTCATAGAGGGACATAGTGTCCCAAGAGGGAGATACCCTATAATTCCCTGCTGCTTTCATATCCTTAAATCAATTCTGTTTCATGCTCAGACTTTCCTTACAAAATTAGTATTAATTATCATTGTATAAGTCAGTCATGTATTCACGGGTATAATTCAGTTTCAAGGACAAATGTTCCCAAGGGGGAGATATTGTGAGACCCCGAGGATCCCAAGCGATAGTAGAACTATGCTTCAAGCTCATGATAAATAAATTTTAGAGATTTGGTAGTTTTATGATTGAGTTTTATGTATATTAAGGCCTCAAATACATCCTAGCTATTAGACGAATCAAAACATCCCTTACCGATTGAATTCTTGAGAAGGATATTGCCATAGTCCTCTTCAAATGAGCATATCTTTCATTCTACAAAGAATTTTTCATATCATGACCCACCAACAGATATATGATTGAATTAGCTTTCCAACGAAACAATTTTTTCCAAAATCCAATATTAGAGTAATGGTTATGGCCGTTTTACAGTGAGCTATCCGGGCTGCCAAAGTGCGATGGGAAGGCGGACAAACCATCGCGCCTGCGATGGACCATTGCCCAAACCGTTGCAACTGAGGTAGTAAGCCTATTTTATTTCCAAAAAGTGATGGGATAAAGGGATGATCCATTCCCAGGGAGACAGTTCGTTGCCCAAACTGTCGCGGACCTCCGTTTAACGATTTTAAGCCATTTTAAAAATAATTTTTGGGTCTTTTTCCACCATTTTTAAAACCTAATTGCATCAAATCAAAGAACACAACTCCTCACTCATCCATAACATCAATATTAGGGTTATTTCAAGATCAATCCCAATGAACAAGATTCACACCCTTCTTCAAGAAAACTCAAGAATCAAAACGTCATCATTCAAGAATCTTCGAGAAAAGTTATTCTCTTTTAAGATTCAAGAATTTGAGGTATGTTAGATGTTGATTCATGGGTTAATTCCACACATGAAGCTTAAGAATCCTTTTTGAAGTGCAAATATTGTGTATTTATGATTTCCATGATTATGATTGAATTGAAGTTTATGTTTTTGTTATTGTTGGGTTTTGATTCATGTTTTAGATTTCAAATTCAAAGAGTTAATCCTAGTATGTGATGATGGTATGATGTTAAAGATAAACCCTTCAAATTGCATGTTGATTGATGTATCCATGTTATTTAGGTGTATTGTTGGTTGTATAACCAAGGCATCCTCCCTATATGTTTGATTAAATACCTAGGTGAATGAGGTAGTTCCATTATAGCATGTTAATATGAAATTCCCCTTTGTGTACAAGTTAATGTATGTTAAGTGTTTGTTGAAAGGCTTTGGTGAATGAATTATGAGACATTAGTATGCATGCCTATACATCTACAAGTTTATGACCTCAAATACTTAAAAGGATTCTTCAGTGATTGTATTGCGAATGATAGACGATTGTTATGTTATTCAAGAATTGTTATGCTTTACTTTTATGCTATTGAATCCTGGGGGTATTTACTAACCAAAAATATAGTTCTGTACCTAGATCTAGTTTTAGTTATAGTACTCTCAGTCAAATCATGATAAGTAGTATTTTCAGTCAGTTATAGTATTCGGTAGAACTCAATCAGCTTCATGACTTAGGAAATTTCAGTAATCTTACTAACATTCTAGTCTAATTCAGTAATCAATTCAGAACTCAGTAGTATTCAGTCAGCTAAAAGAACTCAGTAGTATTCCGCCAGTCAATGGAACTTAGTGAAATCAGCTCAACTCAGATAATCAATACAATCAGTAATAGATTCAACTTTGTTTAGTACAGTCTAAGAATTATATCAGTGTATATTTAGTTGGGAGTAGAATTCAGCACCAAGTGAGGGTAGGGATGACAAATTCCCCGTTAGTTAGCCAGTGTCGTTAGTAGTAGTCCCTGAATTCCAAAACTACATAGCCAGTGTAGGATGAGGAGTCACCCTTTAGATTAAGGCTACACTACCTCCCAGTAGTCACCCATGAGATAAGGTTTGGCTCTACCCAAGTGTCACCTGTTGGATTAGGCTTGGCATCCTGGTATTAGAAGTTGTCTTTACCCGTGGTACGGTACTGACACCCTTCCATCTTGGGTTATAGGTTGGACCCCTCAAGTTATATTCAGGGTATGTCGGTTAGATGACTACCTCCCACAGTCTCAGATTCAGTCTTAGTATTCAGAATAGAACTCAGATCAGTATTACAAAAATTAAAACTATTAGATACAGTCACTCAAGCTTGTAAAGAACTTAGAAAGTTCCATAGATTCAGACATCACCCACTAGATATCCTTGATCTAAGATTTTAGTCAATCATTCTCATTATCAGTAGATTCATAGATCACCCACTAGCTAGGCCTGATCTCAGCTTCAGTCAATTAGTATCAGTATTAGTAGATCCTGAGATCACCCGCAAGGTAGGCCGGATTTCAAGTATCAGAATTAGTAGAGTCAGTTATCAGAAGTCCAGTTATTAAAATTCAGTATTCAGTGTTACTTAAATTTTAGTTATAGTTTATGCACTCATGTATGAATCCTCATTTAGTAGTCTTATGTTATCCAATCAGTATTGTTCATGCATTTAAACCCTTACATTCAGCCTTACCTCATCTAGCGTACCAGTACATTCTCACGTACTGCTGCATACTTTTCTCTTGCGCTATGGTATCTTATACCATAGGTTCAGAAGCACGGGATCCAGAGCACCCTTAGCGGGTGTAATGACCTGATTTGCTGAACCGAAATGATACACGGTGTTTATGACCCCGAAGGACCACAAGCTAACCCATGATTGATATATGGACCTGTATACTGCATAAAATACTAAATAATGTGTAAACATGAGCTAAAAGTCCATAAGGTTCACATAACCGAAGTAAAACATAACATCTAAATGGGGTATGAAATACTAAAAAAAACAAAAGTGAAAATACTAAAGTCTGAAACATGATAGTCTAGAAAGCCTCTAACGGAATGAACTGTCTGAGTAAGGAGTTGATGGGACATATACCAAACTATCTCTAACTAATAAACTAGTTAATGAGATAATAGGGAATAATCAAGTCCTCGAATGATGAGGACTCACTTCTAACTCTGACTGTTGAAACTGGAATCTACTGCTGATCTGGAGCTCATGTCTATGAACCTATGGTATAAGACACCATAGAGAAAATGAGTAAGTACTTTTAATGCACTGGTATGTATGTGAGGTAGGCTGAATGCATGGGGTTCATATGCATGAACAATAATAATAACTGACTAACTATCATGAGCGTGAGAATACATGCATAGGACATAACAACTGACACTAATACTGTGATAACATGATTACTGAACCTAAATATAACTGATAACATGAGTGACTGTATCTGAAAGTCCTGAATCTAATGGAACTATCTGAGTTCTGAACTGTGTCTGAGTTGACTGTATCTGACAACCCTAAATTTTGAAGAACTATCTGAGTTCTTTTACTGAGACTGATACTGAGACTGTGGGAGTTATTTATATAACCAATATGCCCCAAATAATGCATTATAGCCAAATTGGGGTCCAATCTATGCCTTGATTGGAAGGGTTTCAATACCGCGCCACTGGTATGGACAATATATGAGTGGCCTTAATATAACAGGTAACTCTATTGAGAACGGTAGGAACCCTCATATAGCAGGCTAAGCCACGTCATCTACCCTCATATAGCAGGCTATGATGTCTCAACCTATGCTGGCTACATAGTTCTGGAATGCAAGGATTGCTTCTAAGAACCTCACATAACAGGTGAGTTCCCATCCTTGGGTTCACTCGATGTTAATTTCTACTCCCATTTGAATAGGCACTGATCATAATTTACTAAAGTAAACATGGACTGAGTTACTGAATTCCATTGATTGGGGGAATATTAATGATATCTGACAACTGAATGAGTTCATGAGATCATGAAGATTTATTAAGTCATAAGATTGTCTTAAGTCTAAGGATCATGGCTTAACTGAGAGTATCGTGAAATCATGACATGGATCTAAGCACACAGCTAATGTTTCAAGTACAAGTACCCCCAGGACTCGATGGAAGTAAACTGACCAAGCATAACTTACTTGAACATATAACTAACATCATAATCCATAATACATTTATAGAAGCATTCCATCAAAACATGTGATAGGAAAACTTGTTCATACATGGGGATTTCATAATATCATACTAGTTGGGCATTGCTCCTTCATCTAGGCATTTAATCAAACACATGGTAGACATAGCACATGTAGACAAAATTCTACAACAATTAATCATCATGATTCATCTCTAATTTCATCATCTAGGGTTTATTCATAGGTTCACATGAATATACATCTATACAAATCAATTTCAAATAAAATTGATCACCCAATATGGATTTGAATTCAACTGATCATTCTTAATATAAACAAAACAAACCCAACATGAAATTCCTAAAGAAATCCATAAACTTAAACTTAGAAAAGAGATTCTTGGGTTTCATGGATGAAAGGAGTCCATGAATGAACTTCCTGATTTGGTAAAACCCTGATTTGCTGAACCAAAATGCTACACGGTGCTCAAGACCCCGAAGGACCACAAGCTAACCCATGACTAATATTTGGAACTCATGTCTCTGAACCTATGGTGTAACATAAAATGAAAGTACCATAGCGCAAATGTGTCAGTACAATGAAATGTACTGAGTATTAACGTGTCCTAACTTCCACAAAACTACGTAGCCAACGTAGATACTGATCATCAGATTATTTCTATTTCTATATGGATGACAGATACAGATGTGATCATTTAACTGAGGTTATACTCTTTGGAAAAAGTATGACACCTCTCCCCATCGTGAGGTTTTTCCCATAGGGAAACAAGATGTTGGACTCCATGTTAGATCACATGGTTTATGTCGGTTAGAAGGACCTCCCTATAGCTACAGACTATAAATTTTAGAACAAAATAATCTTAAGATAATAGATTTTAGAAAACTAAGTGTAAAGGCTCACTACTTTATTCAGATTATGCTATACAGAAAGATATTAGTTATAGATTTCAGCATTCAGATTTCAGATACAAAAGTGAGTCCTTCCTACACTTAGACAACATGATTTACAGACAGATTACTAGCACACCTTTCAGAACTAAATGTTATGACTCACTAGATTTATTCAATATGCTTTACTATTCATGATTACAGATTTTAGTTTCCCCGTTAGTCAAGCTTATGTGAGTCATTTACATTTGGCAAGCATTATTTCACAAATGATGATGATGATTGATATATTGTTTTTACGTATACATTTCACCCCTGTATACTAAGTACATCCTCAATCTACTGATCCACATATATGTATATGTGCTACATTATCTTATAATGTAGGTTCAGGTGCTCTGAATCAGCAGTGTGAGTAGTTCGAGCATCTCCATCTACATCCGACATTTGGTGAGTCCTCATGGTTTGAGGACTTAGTCATTTAGATATTTCAACTTATTAGTTTATATTCTTTAGCATTTTTCTCAGACAGTCCGAGTTAGCGAGGGGTTTGTCCTAGTGACTCTCGAGTTATTACCAGTAAAGGCTTGTTAGACTACTAGTAACGATTCAGACTTACAGTATATGGTTTTTAGAGATTATATTCAGAATATTCACAGTTATTTAATACATATTTTTGCATTTAGCATGATTATACGTCTATACTTCTATTATTATGAGATTCAGATTTATTAGAAGGAAGATAACATTAGCTTAAGGCTACTCATAGTCTTAAGTAGAGTATGACGTCTTGAGATCAGATTTCGGGGCGTTACAAGTCTATAAATTGAGATACTGAAATCCGGTAACTAAATACTGATAAATTGTATGCTATGGTCAAGCAAAATTGAACTGAATACTAAAACTAAAACTGTCGGAGGTATCATTCAACCGACATGCCACAGTTTGAGCTGATCGGGGTCCAACCTATGACCCTAGTTGAAAAGGTGCTATTACCATGCCAAAGATACTAACAATGGTTGTGGAGTTAGTCCTAATCAAGCGGGTGACCCATGAGATCAGCCCTAAATTGTCGGGTGATCCCTGAGAGTGTCAGTCCTAAACTGGCGGGTGACATCTTATAACTTGCGGTGGCTATGTAGTTCTAAAACTTAGGGATTGCTTCTAAGTACCCAGTCCTAACTGATGGGTGAGCCCTTATCCCTAGGTTTTCTCGGTACTAAATCCTACGCACAACTGAACTGACACTGATTGCTGGACTGAACTACCAACTGATCATAATAATTAACTAAAAGAGAATGCTCATGGTGTATTCTGAATTCATTTTGTGGGTACTAAAAACTAGGTAAACAGCTAAATTTCTGGTATTCATAACCCTCGGGACTCGATAACAATAACAATAGGGACACATGAAATCTTTGAAACCATGGAAGGAAATCATTGTTCAAAATTATTCACTTAAGTATTTCATCAAACACATGGGGATCATGAGTTAAAGCATGGGAATAGTTAAATCAGATGATAATAACATAATTGCACTATGAAAATCATGACTTAAGGATTTAACGTGCGAATATCATCCTTCAGATGTGTCAAGGGCTAATTCCAACGGAAGCAATTTGTAAACATGATATAAAAATTGAAATTCATGAAAGTTCATGGATATAATTCATAATAACAAGTAAAGATCATAATTTTGAACTTGAAAATGGATTCTTGGACTCCATGGTGAGAAGGACCCATGAATGAACATCACCCATACCTTAATTAATTAATTTGTGAAAATTCTTGGTGATTTTCTTGAATACTAAGCTTGAATCCATTGATCCTTTTGAAGAGAATAGGGTTTGTTTCTTAAGAGCGGAGGCTTTCTTTTGAGAGGATTTTGTGAATAAGATTGCAAATTATGATTTAAGTACCCTAAATCCCGTGTTATGGACCAAATGGGTTAAGGTAAATGACCCAATTGCCCTTGGAAAAATGGAATCAAAAGCTGGAAAATAAGGGGACGCGATGAAGCACGTGTCGCAGGCTCTATTCTGCCGGACTGGACCATGCATTGTTGCTCTAACACAGGCACCCCTACCAATGGATTGGGTTGCACGATGTGGGCTCATTCCAGTGGTGCTACTATTTTGGAAGTCCAAACACACCCTTATGTTAGTTGAAAAATTCTGTAACTCATCCGAGACTTACTATCGACAACCTTGATCATGAATCAACTTAAAAATTAACTTTTCTAGCTTGGTAAGGTCAAAAATAAAATCATCAAAGTTTAGGGGCTTTATAAATGACAAAGTCCTAACACTTAGTAAAATTTTCTAAATCTTGGACCCCTTTAACGTGCAATAGTAAGCGGAAATAAGATAGGATCTTACGGGGTCTTACAATAGAGCTTCCCTTTCTTTTCGAATTGCATAACTCCGTTCATAGGGGAGACTTTGAGAAATACCCAATCATCAACCACAAACTCCAACTCCCTTCTTCAAACATCGACATAGGACTTTTGGTATCTCTGAGCTGTCTTAAGTCGCTCTCTAATGACCTTCACTTTGTCCACCACTTGATGAACAAGACCAGGTTCAAACAATCAGGTTTTACCCACTTCATATCACCCAATCAAGGACCTACATATTCTCCCATAAAGGGCTTCAAAAGGATCCATCTGAATGTTAGAATAATAGCTATTATTATAAGTGAATTCTATCAACTGAAAGTGATCCACCAAACTACCCTTAAAGTCAATCACGCAAGACCTCAACATACATTTTAAGGTTTGATTGGTTCATTCTTCTTGCCCATCCGTTTGAGGGTGAAAGGAAGTACCAAGGTTTAATTGGATTCCTAGACCCCTCTGAAAAGACTGCTAAAATTGAGAAGAGAATTGTGTAACTCAGTCAGATATAATAGACACGAGAGACCCATGCAAATAAACCATCTCTCAAATATATAGCTTAGCATAGTCATCCCCTGAATAATTTATCTGTACTGGAAAAAAATGGGTAGACTTGGTCACCCTATCGACAATCACCCAAATAGAGTCATGTTGGTTTCAGGATCTTGGAAGTCTTGTAATGAGGTCCATGTTGATTATCTCCCACTTCCATATATGCAAAGCTATCTCTTGGGAAGTGCCACTTGGTCTCAAATCTTCTACTTTAACTTGTTGATAATTCAAACACTTTGATATAAAGATAGAAACATCCTTTTTCATGTTATTCCACTAGTAAATCGTCTTAAGATCATGATACATTTTAGTAGAGCCGGGGTGAACCACATGCCTGGAAGTTTGATCTTCATTAATTATTCTTTCTCCTAGCCCATCCACATTCAGCACACATAGCCTACCTTGATACCTCAAAATCCCTTCACCCTTAATTTCAAACACCATTATTGTTTATTGACCAACATCTTCCTTAATCTGGATCAAGATAGGGTCTTTGTTCTTCTTTTCTTTAACCTCCGAACACAGAGAATATTTAGCCACCTCATGTATGGACACTACTCCATCTTCAGAGTTCAGGAGTCGAACTCCCAAATTTATGAATTGATGAATATCCTTCACCGTATTCCTCTTTCCTTCCTCTACATGAGAAAGACTACGTATTGACAATCTGCTAAGGGTGTCTTCCACTTTATTGGCCTTTCTTGGATGGTAATGCAGGCTCATATTATAATCCTTCAACAATTCCAACCACCGCCTCTGCCTTAGATTCATTTCTTTCTGCATGAAACATACTGCAAACTTTTGTGATCAGTAAATATATCAGCATGCCCCCCATAAAGATAATGGCACCAAATCTTTAATGCGAACACCATAATCGTTAATTCTAAATCATGGGTGGGATGATTATTTTCATGCACCTTTAGTTGTCTAGATACGTAAGCCACCACCATACCATGCTGCATAAGTACACACCCAAGTCCCACCCGGGATACATCACAGTACACAACAAAGACCTCTGTACCCTTAGGTAGAGTCAAAACTATTGTGGTAGTCAACTTGTCTTTTAGTTTCTCAAAACTATTCTAAAAAGAGTCAGACCACAAGAATTTCACCTTTTTCTAAGTCAATCTAGTAAGGGGAGCAGCTACGGAGGAAAAAATCTCTACAAATCTTCTATAATACCCTTCCAAACCTAAGAAGCTTTGGATATCGATTTGAACCGTGGGTCCTGACCATTTTTCACTGCCTCAACTTTTTGGGGGTCGACTTTAATTCCCTCACTAGAAATAATATGCCCCAGGAAAGCAATAGCACTAAGACAGAATTCACACTTTGAAAACTTTGCATATAACTCATGATCTTTGAGGGTTTGTAGGATGATTCAGAGGTGATTGACATGATCCTCCTCACTCTTAGAGTAAATCAAGATGTCATCGATAAAGACTATGATGAAAAAATCTGGAAAATGATGAAACACCCTATTCATTAGGTCCATAAAAGTTGTGGGGGAATTAGTTAATCTCAAGGACATCACTAAGAACAAATCGTGACCATATCAAGTTCAGAAAGCCATTTTTGGAATGTCAGTCCCTGTAACCTTCAACTGATGGTACCCCGAATGAAGGTCTATTTTGGAAAAACATTTGGCACGTTAGAGTTGGACAAAGAGATCATTGATTTTGGGGAGAGGGTATTTATTCATGACTGTGACTTTCTTCAGCTGGCGATAATCTATACAAATATGGAGGGAGCCATCTTTCTTACGAATGAAGAGTACCGGAGCACCCCAGGGAGAGACACTAGGATGAATAAATCCTTTGTCAAGAAGTCTTTTTAACTATTATTTCAATTATTTCAATTCTACATGAGACATTCTGTATGGCGGAATAGAAATAGGATGGGTGTCTGGCAACAAATTAATGCCAAAATCTATCTCCCGATCTGGTGGTATCCTGGGAAAGTCATTAGGAAAAACTTCTGGGAATTCATTAAATATGGGAACAGACTGGAGGGAAGGACTTCAAGTGCTAGAATCTTTGACCTGAAAAAGATGGTACATACACCCCATTGATATAATCTTACGGGCTCTGAGATAAGATATAAATTTCCCCTTTGGTACTAGAGAATGTCCCACCTACTCTATCATTGGATCATTAGGAAAAGAGAAGGTGGCCTTTCTGGTTCCATAGTCTAACATAGCCTAATATGAATGAAGCCAATCTATTCCCAATATAGCATCAAAATCAATCATATCCATCTCTACAAGATCATCCATAGTATCTTGATGACAAATAGACACCACACAATTTTAATAAACTCTCCTAACCACAACAGAATCACCAACAGGGGTGGAAACATAAAAGGGTTTTAGAATATTTTTGGCTTCAAAACCAAAACTAATTTCCACATAAGGGGTCACATAACACAAGGTAGAACCTGGGTCAAGTCACACATATACATCATGGGAGAAAATTTATAATATACCCGTAACAACATCTGTCAAAGCCTCTATATCATGATGGTTAGATAAAGCATATAACATGTTGTGACCACCTCCAGTAGCGGAAGTGTTACCCTTAGGTGGTGGAGCTATAGAATTTGACTGGGACTTAGCACATCCATCATTTCCTCTAACTTAAGGAAAGTCTCTCCGAAAATGACTTGAATAACTACAAGTATAGCACACCATCCTACCTAACTGAAACTTCCCTGGGTGATGCTTACCTAAAGTTCCACATCGTGGGAATAACTGCTATAGTTGGGCCACACTACCTTGGGCCTGAGTACCCTGCATATTCCAAACACTGTTAGACTGAGGGTTATAAAATTGTTGATCAATTGAAGGTCTAGGCATCGGGGCATTAGCTGAAGACTAATTATTGCTCCAAAATTTCTTCTTGGACCACCTCTGGTCTAACCTGTCACCTTATTGCTGACTGGTATTCTGATCCACAGACCTAGCTCTTTTAGATAGCCTTTCTTTCTCCCTTACCTTTGCCAGCCTTTTCTTCTCCTCTTCTACCTGTTGTATATGTACTAATAACCTAGATAAACCATCTCCTTGATCAATATTTCCCATTTACATTCTAACACCAAATCATCCGAGAGACTAGACGTAAAATTCCTCATGCGATCCCTCATGTTACCCACTAATTCTAGAGCATAATGGGATAGCTTGGTTAACTTTAATGCATATTCTTTGACACTCATCTTTCGTTGTTTCAGATTCACAAATTCTTTAGTTTTTGCTTCCCTCAACTCCTGGGGAAAGAAATAATCCGGGAAAGCTTCCACAAACTCACCCCACAAGAAGGTTCATCATCTCTTTCCTTCAAATCTTCCCACTCATTATACCACTAGTTAGCTACATCCTTTAACTGATAGGATGCCAAAGAAACCCCTTCAACCTTATAAGTATGCA
This sequence comes from Capsicum pubescens, assembly GCA_030864215.1. Taxonomy (NCBI): domain Eukaryota; kingdom Viridiplantae; phylum Streptophyta; class Magnoliopsida; order Solanales; family Solanaceae; genus Capsicum; species Capsicum pubescens. The sequence goes on along the minus strand of CM061549.1, from coordinate 32,612,218 downwards.
TGACTCAAAAAATCTTCTCTAGTTTATCAATAAACCCTTAGAGGTCATCCTCAATATTTATGCCAGTGAAGGTAGGTGGGTTCAGCCTCATGAATTGCCCAACCCGAGTAATTTAAGATGAACCAAACACAGATCCCACATCTTTAGATCGATGGGCCTGAGAAGGTACAAGCTAAGCAATCATATGGCTGGACTGTTAGAACTCATCATTCGATACTTCTCTCTGGGAAGTCTGAGAATGGTTAACACCAAATTGAGATGCCCAAGGTGGACTAATTTGGATTGGAGAAACTCCTGGAGTAGCAACAAACTCTGGAGTATGAGCTCTATTATGGGTCTGCATACCATGAGTAGGGCAGACATCATCATCCTAGGTATTCTATTCGTTTGATCTACGGGGAGGCATGATCAATCTCTGAAATATTAGAAATCATAAGTTAGGGGATATTCAGACTCTATAGTATGAGATAAAACATGAAAAAAAGATATACATTCCTAAACACCTAGTATTTTCCTCCTAATAAATGTGGCGCGCTACACACCCATAAAAAGAACTTTACCTGATGCGACTTTGCAGACACCCTAGGACCATGAATCGTGCTTTGATACCAAGTTTTCCATGACCCAAATCGAGGTTTTGTACATGATGGGTATCAAAATCTATGAAGGCTTGATATCCCTCTCAATTCATAATCATATACATAATTCATCTATTATAAAAATGTGGGAGTAAACTGGAAACATAGTTAACTTATTATTTAAACATAATAATGCTGAAGGTAAGTTCAGAAACACCCAAAAACATTTAGAAACAAGTCTATGAAATCTCTACTAAAATGAAAAACAACAATCTATCTAAAATCCAGACAAGGCCCTCGATCGGACAATGATCTAAAACCAAATGAAAATATCACATGAAACAAGGCCTTTCGAAATAAGGGAGGCTCACCAAATCCAAATATCTGACAACGATCTACTTCTTAGCGGGACCGCGGGACTGAGCCTTAAATTCTAAAATATATGGGGTCAATACACAAATTTACTGGTATGTAGAACAATCCAAAAACAAAATATTGATATACAACATAAGTAATAGCATTTCATAAAATCATGTCATCATAAAACATTTGAAAAAATACATGGGCATAATTAGTAGGCTTCAAAACATATGTAAGAAAATCAACTCGACTCTTTGTCTTACTTTTGAGCTAGGTGGTACACCCTACAGTTCTACAATCCCACGGGCTATATGGAATCTACCGTTGACTCGGCGGCCAAAACTCCAATCCAAATTTGTCGCAAGGGTTGGAGTTTCAGATTCTGATATACCAGAGGGAACAAGGACAACGTATAATCCCTATTTGGGACATAATAAAACCCATATCGGAAAAACACGATTTCGGACAATGACTTATCTCAACTCGTTCGTTATTCGGGTAACCACCTAAATCTCTTTAGGCCCATTTTTGGTCTTTTTTAAACATGCATCTTTCTGAACTCTAAATCTGAAAAATCTAAAAAAAAAACTATGTTTTCTTCTATTCTAAGTCTGCCATCGCATTATCTATTTCGGTATCATCATACCAAGACTTGCATGTTATATATACATGTCATATCACATTATGCTTTATTCTTCTGAATCAAAACAAGTTATTTGACCACCAAATACATTTAAACAAAGCAAGAGGATTCGTACTTCAAAATGTGTGAAAGCTTATGCAAAGATTTTCCTTTTTCAACACCTTAATATATAATAGTCAACTTCTTCATAACAATCCATGCAATTCTTTCAATGGTCACATTGAATATTTTGTAAACAAGAAAAGACCCTCTCTTTAATTAATAACTGATATCAAGTTCACAAACAATATTAAAACATTATCTCAAGCTCCTAAACATGCAGTTGAACAATCCATACCATGTGAAATCAAGAGGTATCATAACAAGAGAGGAAGTTTCGTTATTCATCCTCGCAATTAAAATTTACAAAACTAAAAATACTTATATATATATACGCGAACATGATTCAATTCCATGAAAACCTCAAGACCAAAACATTACGTCATCTAATAGATTCATTATTCATATTCTTTAAAGTGTTCTCAAAATCCTTCATAAATACATGATTTCATAGCTTTAAAACTTTCTCAAAACAAATACACTATGCCCATGAAGTTTAGGATATCCCCACGTAACATAAGTTTCTTAGCTTTAAGGATTAAACCCTAATCTTGACACTTTCTTGAGAATATTGAACTTGAAAGACTTGAATTCTTGTTCTTGGGGAAGAGGAAAGGGTTTGTTTGAGAGTACAATTGGAGAAGATGGGAAATTTACGCCCTAATTAATGATTGTAATCAGGATTGGATGAATTGGGTTGAGGGGAAAAGACTTAATTGCCCCTTAGGCAATTAAATTCGCAATTGAAATGCATTTTAAAGAGCCACCACGATGCAATGAGGGCACCATCGCTAAAGACACCGTGATGGGATGCTATCGCGATGAGGTTCCATAATAGAAATTCAAACATGACCCAATCCTAGTCTGAAAAAATCCAAAACTTTTCCGAGACATGCTCCTTACACCCCTGAACGTGAATTAAATCAAAAACTAGTGCCTCAAGATCGGAAAGACCAATTAAAAAATATTTGAAGTTAAGAGGCTTAAGATATGACTAAGTCCCCAACACTTAAAAAAATTTCCAGGCCCTAAACCTCCTATGCATGCAACTAAGAGCTGAATTAAGTCAAGAATAATATGGGGTGTTACAATGTCGCTCATTGAAAGCCCCTGGTCCCATATTACGTAATAATCAGTTTATCATTCTAAATTTATGATGAATATGTTGGGTTCATAGAAGTGTGAATGGAAAATGGAGAAAAAATAGTGGAGAAAAGGAGACACCAATTTGGAAAGTCTACTCCCAAAATTGGAAAGTTCACTAATTCTCCCACATTGCTAGGATAAGGAAACTTTGGAGTGTTTATAATGATGAATACTAACTCCACATGATTAGTGAGGCAAGCAATAAGAGATGCCTCGCGCCGCCGTCGTCGTTTGCTCGGCTTTGGCTTCGTCTTCGGCTTTGGATTTGGATTTGTCAAATGATTGATCGATAAGATCTATCATTTTGGACAAACTTTGTTTGACAAAATATGATCAATACTCCATTTATATGGATGCAGTAACATTAACAAATGCAATGTTTTGACAGAACTGATATGCTGTTTCTGAACTGATGCGTTGTTTCTAAACTGATGCACTGTTTGTTTTTTACTAAACTGATGTATGCACTGAACTGATAAACTATTTCAATTTCGACTGAACAAATGCAATTCTTCAATGAATTGATGCACTATTTCGAATAGCATTTTCAAAGAGACATCGGCTAGGCTATATAAACCTGTTTTCCATCACAGGTTTTGATATGAAATTTTCAGAATAAAAACTCTTTTCTTTTCTTTACAAATATTTTGTTTGATCAATCAAAACGTTCTGTGCATTTGAAGAATATTCCTATTTGAGGTACTGCTATAGTCGGATTGAAGGCCATTTTATCCTAGGAGAAAGATTCCATAACCTCGGGTACAGTGAGGGGAATTATTCCTTAAGGAAAGTCTGTGAATTCGGACGACTTGGCCTTATTCATTTCTATTTCATCTACTTTCTGAAAGAATAAAATACACCTCTTGGAAAGGTCATTTTGATCTTGTGTTGAGGGTATTTGATATACTTCATTGTGTTCTTGTTTATACTTGAATTTTAGTTGAATTTGTTGTTTTGCATATACATATTCTGCGTACCAGTAGAAGGAAATAACAATCTTAAGGAATAATTAATTTTACAGACTCTGTATAACTTGTTTTTGGAGATTAAAGCTTTAAGATTTCTACTCCGCTTGAATTTAACTAGGGATTAGAAGACATAAAATCTTCATCACAAGTTAAAGTTCACTCGGTTGACAATTTGAAGTTATAAAAACTTCATCGTTAATTAGAAAAAGGAAGAAAAGTTGAAAAGTTATTTAACTTTATAAGTAGTATTCTGAAAATACTAAATTTTTCTGTCTTGTGTTGACAGGAAAGATGACTAACGAAAGTCAAATGATGGATGCGACAACGTCTTTGGGGGAAACTAATATTGCCACATCAAGTCACACAAATACTCTGCCAACAATGGCACCGGCAGAGAAGCCCAGAAAATTTTTGGGCATTGACTTCAAGCGGTGGCAGCAAAAGATGTTCTTTTAACTCACCACTTTATGTCTTCAACGGTTCACTAGCGAAGATTCTCCTGAGGTGCCCGAGGGAACCTCGGACAAAGACCACTTTATTATTGTAGAAGCTTGGAAATATTCAGACTTCCTTTGCAGGAATTATATTTTGAGTGGTCTCCAAGACGACCTCTACAATATTTATAGTGGAAGCAAGATATCAAAGGAACTTTGGGGTAACTTGAATGAAAATATAAGATGGAGGATACGGGAATTAAGAAATTTCTTGTTGCACGGTTCCTGGACTTCAAAATGATAGATAGAAAATTTATTGTCTCTCAAGTATAGGAGTTGCAAGTCATCATACATGATCTCCTAGAAGAAGGTTTAATTGTGAATGATGCTTTCCAAGTAGCAACGATAGTTGAGAAGCTACCACCTTTGTGGAAAGACATCAAAAACTACTTAAAGCATAAACACAAGGAGATGACTGTTGAAGATCTTATTGTCCGACTTCGTATTGAAGACTATAATAAAGCTACCGAAAGAAGGTCAAAGGGAAATTCTACAATTAATGGAGTGCATATTGTAGAAGATGACCAAAAAAATTCCTAGAAAAGAAAGAAAGATGAACAAGTAAGCAATCAACCCAAGAAAAAGTTTAAGGGAAAATGCTTCAACTGTGGAAAGATTGGCCACAAGTCCACAGGTTGTCGTGCCCCAAAGAAAGGCAAGAAGAAGGATCAAGAAAATATGATTGAATCCAACAAAGAATGTGATGATCTGTGTGCTATGTTCTCAGAATGCAACTTGACGAGGAATCCTCGCGAATGGTGGATGGATTCTGGTGCCACCCGCCATGTATGTGCCAATAAGGAGTCGTTTTCGTCATTCGCTCCAGCTCAAGTAGAAGAAATTATCTACATGGCTAACTCCACTACGGATAAGGTAGAAGGAACAGGAAAATTTTTCTTAAAGATGACTTCCAAAATGGTCTTGACACTTAAAATGTCTTGTATGTTCCGGAGTTACGTAGGAATTTAATTTTTGTTTCACTTCTAGACAAGAACGGATTCAAATGTGTAACCGCTTCTGGAAAAATTGAAATTAGCAAAATCGAAATGTATGTAGGAAAAGGCTATCTGATCGAAGGCCTTTATAAGATGAATGTAATGATTGTTGAATAAATAAAAGTTCAAATTCTTCTAATTTTCTTGAGTCTTATGATTTATGGCATGAACGTTTAGGCTATGTTAATTATAAAATATTACGAAAACTAATTAATTTAGAAGTTTTGCCAAACTTTGAGTGCAATAAATCAAAGTATCAAATGTGTGTGGAATCGAAGTATGCAAAGCATCCTTATAAGTTCATTGAAAGAAATTCCAATCCCTTACACTTAATACACACAGACATTTGTGATATGAAGTCAACACCATCACATGGTGGGAAAAAGTATTTCATAACTTTTATTGACGATTATACTAGATACTATTTTGTCTACTTGCTAAATAGTAAGGATGAAGCAATAGATGCATTTAGGCAATATAAAACTGAAGTTGAAAATCAGTGAGACAAAAAGATTAAATGATAAGAAGTGATAGGGGCGGAGAATATGAATCTCCCTTTAAGTAAATATGTGTAGAGAATGGAATCATCCATCAAACTACAGCCCCATATTCACCTCAATCTAATGGAATTGCGGAAAGAAAAAACCAAACTTTGAAGAAAATGATGAAAGCCTTACTTATAAGTTCTGATTCACCGCAAAACTTATGGGGAGAGGCTATCCATACGGACAACCGTATACTCAATAGAGTTCCCCATAGTAACACACAATCAATTCCTTATGAAAAGTGGAAAGGAAGAAAACCCAACTTAAAATATTTCAAAGTGTGGGGGCGTCTAGCAAAGGTCCAAGTTCCTGTACCTAAAAGGGTTAATGTAGGACCTAAGACGGTGGACTATGTGTTCATAGGATATGCTAAGAGTAGTAAAGCATGTCGGTTTTTGGTTCATAAATCTGAATATCAAGATATAAATGAAAATACGATAATTGAATCAAATAATGCTGAATTCTTTGAAAACATTTACCCGTATAAACTTATACATGAATAGTCTAGTGGAGGATCTAAACGACCTCATGATGAACCAATTATGAATGAACATAATGAATAAAATCCAAGACGTAGTACACGTCAAAGAATGTCTACTTTGTTTGGATCATATTTTGTGACATTTCTTTTGGAAAATAAGCCTCAAATATTTAAGGAAGCGATGGCATCTTCGGATTCATCCTTTTGAAAAAAGGCAGTCAATAGTGAGATTGATTCAATCTTAAGTAACCATACATGGGAATAGGTTGATCTTCCTCCCAAAAATAAACCTTTAGGTTCTAAATGGATATTCAAAAGGAAGATGAAAGCGGATGGTACTATTTACAAATACAAGGAAAGACTTGTAGTAAAAGGCTTCAAACAAAAAGAAGGACTTGATTACTTCGATACATACTCTCCAGTAACAAGGATAACATCGATTCAAATATTAATTGTCTTGGCTACGGTATATGGTCGTGAAATCCATCGAATGGATGTGAAAACCATTTTCCTAAATGAAGAATTGGAGGAAGAAATGTACATGGAACAACCTGAGGGTTTTGTGGTTCCAGGGAAGGAGAATAAAGTGTGTAGACTTATGAAGTCACTGTATGGACTAAATAAAGCACCTAAACAATGGCATGCAAGATTTTACCAAACCATGTTGGCAAATGGATTTAAAATAAATGAATGTGATAAATATGTTTATATTAAAGAATCTCCAAATCACCAAGTCATTGTATGTTTATATGTGGATGATATGTTGATCATCAGTAGAGACATTTCTGACATAAATACAACAAAACGAATGCTCGAGAGCAAGTTTGGTATGAAATACCTTGGAGTTATAAATGTGATCTTAGGTATAAGAATCCATCAAACTCCACAAGGGTTGGCATTATCACAGTCTCATTATATCAAAAAGGTACTTGACAAGTTCAAGTATATGGAATTCGGTATTTCCAAGACTCCATTGGATACGATCTTTGTACTTCGAAAGAATGAAGGTTAAAGTGACTCGCAATTTGTAATACCCCACATGTTTCTAATCTAGGAGACGAACCATTTTTCCTACATATGAAATATCCTATCCTATGATTCATACTTGAGTACATGACATACAATGAGTTTCCTAGAGATAAGATAGCTTATGATGTGTTAAGCATGTTCATATGAGTCACTTTAGGTAATACAAGCTAAGAGTTTTTGAATCCATCATGTTTTAGTGTTCGATTTCGTAAGGGTCATATTTGAATGAGTATAACTCGATGTTAATATGGTATTTCTTCATATTTCTACCCACAAAATTATAGAGAATTGAATTATCTTTCCAACGATACAAATTTTGCCTTAATCTAATACACGAGCTAAAAGTTATGCCCATTTTTGTGAGAGACAGTAAGGGTATGCGATTGGTTAGGTGCCGCCCAACCAAACTTAGGAGATTGGTTAGGCGCCGCCCAACCTGTCTTGTGAGATAACTTGGGCGCAGCCTAAGTCAGTTCCAAGTGCCAAAAACCCTCTGTTTTGAGTTATTTTGAGGGTAATTAAGTCTTTTAACACTCCTTACACATCCCTAAACCTAACCTCACGAAATTTATAGCTTCTAAGCACATTACAACCCTATTAACATCTCAAATTTTATTATCCAAGAGTACCGAAAGAGAAAAAACAACTAGGGTTGCATAATTAAGCTTGAAGATCCAATTTCAAGGAAATTCCTCCGTCAATCATCAAGAATCTTCCTTCTAAGGTATGCGTGATTTGATTCATGAACTCCTTTCTTCCATGAAGCTCAAGAACCATCTTCTTAATTATGTATTATGATGTTTACGTTGTTGGTGGTTGATGTTTATGTGGTTGGAGTTTGATGATGCCTAAGATGGGATCTTTGTTTGTTTTGTGTGAGAATATGGTGGTATTTAATATATAAATATGTGAAATTGGTGGTTGAATATTTGTAATCTTGATGAATCTACCTATGCCTAAGATGTGCATGCAAGGAGTTTGTGAAAATACCTAAGGGAATAGAAATCATGCTTTTGTGACATAATAAATCCTAAATGACTATTCCATGTTCTAAGTTTATGTTGAACGTGATCCCAATGCTATTGTCTTGAATTGAAGATGTTGTATGAGATGCTCATGATATTGTTGTGATATGGAATGACCATGCTATTGAAGCCATTCAAGTATATACATGTTGTGTGCATTCCCGATCATGTGATACTTTATTGAGAATCATTCTTATTATGAAATCCTTACTTATGATATTGTGAATTGTGGACTCTACTCTTATGATCAAGACAGTCATGTTTGTCAGTTTCCTTCCATCGAGTCCTGGGTATAGTTGTACCCGAAAACTATAGTTGTGTGCCTAGAGGTAGTGTCATATTTCAAGACATTCTCAGTCAAGCTATGCTCCATAGATTTCAGTTAGTCACGCGACTCAAAAAAACTCAGAAATCTAAGTAGTTCAGTAGTCCCAGTAGTTTCAGTACTCTCAGTCAGACCTCAGATCTCAAGTAGCTTTTCCGTCAGTCAATGGAACTCAGTGAATTCAACTTAGTTCAGCTAAGAAAATATTATCAACTCAGTTAATCAGTTTATAAATTAGTTCAGTTCAGTTAGTCAATTCAGCGTAGTTAATCTTTTCAGAGAATTTTAGTTGGGAGTAGGGACTAGCATCGAGCGAGTGCGGGGATGGCAGTTTTCCCATTATAATGGCAGAGCCATTAGCAGCAATCTCTGTACTCCAGAACTGCATAACCTATGTAGGACAGGACTCACCCATCAGATTGGACCCCACCAGTATAGTATCGGGGCATGTCAGTTAGGTTATACCTCCCACAGTCACAGTTACAGTTAAAGTTTCAGTATCAGTTTTCAGAGTAGAAATCAGAAAATCAGGACTGTTAGATACAATCATCGATCTTAGTAAGGAACTTAGATAGTTCCATTGATTCCTAGACCATTCCATCAGATAGGCTTCGTCCCATATTCAGATGCTTATTATTAGATCTAGAGGTCACCCGACAGACAGGCTTGATCTCAATCTCAGATTCAGTCGATTATTTTCATTATTCAATTTCAGAGATCACTCGTTAGCTATGTTTGATCTCAGCCTTAGATTTTTAGATACAGTTTGGAACCCAGATAGTTTTCCCTAGAATTAGGATTGTTAGATACAACCATCCATGTTATCAGTCATTCAGTATCTCTGTTATCAGAACTCATGTTATCAGATATATCAGTCATTCAGTATCTCAGTATTCATACTCAGTAGTCATGTTATCACGAGCTCAGTTTCAGGATTGTTATATACGGTCAATTTAAATCAATTCTTCATAATAAGAGCTATCAGAAACAATCATTCCATTATCAGTAATATAGTATCAGTCTCACAGTATTCAGTAATACAGTATCAGTTCCTCACTTATTAGTGAATTACATATCAATATCAGTAAACTCAGTCATTCAGTATCTCCACGAGTTCATTAGAAGTTACGTATGTATGTATGTATGTATTCTCACGTTCATATTAGTCAGCATGTTCATGCATATAAACCCCATGCATTTAGCCTACCCCCACGTATACTCAGTACTTTAGTTGTGACGCATTTTCGCTATGGTGTTTTCTTTTTATATTGCACCATAGGTTCTGAGGTGTAGATTCTAGATCAGCGGTAGCAGTTCAGTAAGCAGTGAGTCCTCAACTTTCGAGGACATGATTGTTACATTTATTATTCCAGTATTCTAATTTATTTTCAGTTTAGGGAGTTAGTTGGAGACATATTCCTTCAACTACTTATTCAGACAGTTTAGAGGCTTTCAGAAGATTATAGAGTTTTAAGATTTAGACTTTAGTATTTTCAATTTTGTTTTGGTACTGTGATACCACCTTATTTTAGATATTTTATTATTCAAGATTGAACCTTAAGCCCTCTTTGTTCATGTTTCCGCATTTTATATGTATATTATGTAGTTAGAGGTAAAGATATCAGTCATGGGTTAGCTTGTGGTCCTTTGGGGTCATGAGCACCGTGTAGCATTTTGGTTCAGAAAATCGGGGTGTTACAAACTTGGTATCAGAGCCTAAGGTTCATTAGAGTCCTAGGAAGTCTGGAAGCCGCATCTAGTAGAGTCTTATACATGCGTGTGTTTTCCACCACACCTATGTGCAGGAGGCTATGAGATGTTTTAGGAACAGTTTCCCTTCTTTCAGTATTCATGTCGTGCCAATGATCAGTCATATTTGTATAGCTTATTTTCTCATCCTTGCATCTATTCATGCTATCCAAAATCTCAGAGAATGTAACTATTTCAAGGTAGAACCTCCTAGTAGTTGTAAGTTCAGTTAATGCATCATGAATTAGTCTCAGCTCTCCAATGTTTAGTTATAATCTAGTTCGTAGATGCCCTGTGCATCACCCAGTATCTCAGCAAGGTAAACATTCCTAGAGGGACATAGTGTCCCAAGGGGGATATACCCCACCTCTTCTTGATGCTTTCATGTTCCCGTTATAAATTAGTTATCAAGTGCCATGGCATAATCAGTCAAGCTTTCAAGAGTTAGCTCAGTCAGATATTCAGGCATTAGATATACGTGTTCAGTAGAGAAAGTACTATTTATCAGTATCTTTACTCATACATTTACATATCATGTCAGTCATGTAATCATGCATCAAATATGCATGGATTCATCCTTTCAGTTGTGCATCAGATATGCATTCTCATTTTGAGAAAACTCACTTTATTAGAATCCTCAGTCTTATATTCATGAATCAGCTTCCTATGCATGTTATGTATGTTGTGCTCAGCTTTCAGTCATGTCAGTCAAGAACCCATGTTTCAGTCGTGTATGTCTTGTACGTACTTCATCTTATCATCTCTCCCGCCTCAGTTAATTTCCATTCGAAGACGAATGTTCCCAAGGGGGAGATATTGTAATACCCCGCATATTTCTAAGCTAGGAGACGAACCACTTTTCCTACATATGAAATCTCCTATCCTGTTATTCATACTTGAGTACATGATTTACATTGAGTATCCTAGAGATAATATAGCTTATGATGCATTAAGCATGTTCATATGAGTCACATAAGGTAATACAAGCTAAGAGTTTTTGAATCTATCAAGTTTTAGTGTTTAATGTCGTAAGGGTCATATTTGAACGAGTATAACTCGATGTTAATGTGGTATTTATTCATATTTCTAACCACCAAATTATAGAGAATGGAATTAGCTTTCCAACGATACCAATTTTGCCTTAATCTAATACCCGAGCGAAAAGTTATGCCCATTTTCGTGAGAGACACTAAGGGTATGCGATTGGTTAGGCGCCTCCCAACCAAACTTAGGTGATTGGTGAGGCACCGCCCAACCTATCTTTTGCGATTACTTGGGTGCCACCTAAGTCAGTTCCAAGTTCCAAAAACACTCTGTTTTGAGTTATTTTGAGGGTAATTAAGTCTTTTAACACTCCTTACACGTCCCTAAACCTAACCTCACAAAATTTATAGCTTCTAAACATATTACAACCCTATTAACATCTCAAAGTTCATTATCCAAGAGCACCAAAAGAGAAAACCAACTTGGGTTGCATAATTAATCTTGAAGATCCAATTTCAAGGAAATTCCTCCGTCAATCATCAAGAATCTTCCTTCTAAGGTATGCGTGAGTTGATTCATGGACTCCTTTCGTCCATGAAGCTCAAGAACAATTTTCTAAATTATGTATTATGATGTTTATGTTGATGGTGGTTGATGTTCATGTGGTTGGAGTTTGATGATGCCTAAGATGGGATCTTTGTATGTTTTGTGTGAGGATATAGTGGTATTTAATGTATAAATATGTGAAATTGGTGGTTGAATATTTGTAATCTTGATGAATCCACCTATGCCTAAGATGTGCATGTAAGGTGTTTGTGAAAATACCTAAGGGAATAGAAATCATGCTTTTATGACATAATAAGTCCTAAATGACTATTCCATGTTCTAAGTTTATGTTCAACGTGATCCCCATGCTATTGTCTTGAATTGAAGATGTTGTATGAGATTCTCATGATATTTTTGTGATATGGAATGACCATGTTATTGAAGCCATGCAAGTATATACATGTTGTGTGAATTCCCGATCATGTGATAGTTTGTTGAGAATCATTCTTATTATGAAATCCTTACTTATGATATTGGGAATTGTGGACTCTACTCTTATGATCAAGTCAGTCATGTGTGTCAGTTTCCTTCCATCGAGTCCTGGGGGTACTTGTAACTGAAAACTATAGTTGTGTGCCTAGAGCTAGTGTCACGTTTCAAGACATTCTCATTCAAGCTATGCTTCATAGATTTCAGTTAGTCACGCGACTTAGATAAAACTTAGAAATATCAGTAGTTCAGTAGTTTTAGTACGCTCAGTCAGACCTCAGATCTCAATTAGTTTTTTCGTCAATCAACAGAACTCAGTGAATTTAGCTTAGTTCAGCTAAGAAAATATTATCATCTCAGTAAATCAGTTTATAAATCAGTTCGGTTTAGTTAGTCAGTTCAGCGTAGTTAATCTTTTCAGAGTCTTTCAGTAGGGAGTAGGGACTAGCACCGAGCGAGTGCAGGGATTGTTGTTTTCCCGTTATAAAGGAAGAGCCGTTAGTAGCAATCCCTGTAATCCAGAACTGCGTAGCCAATGTAGGACAAGATTCACCCATCTGATTAAGGCTATACTTGACTATTATATTTCCTTAGGCTTGATTTCCTGTTCAGGGTCATCCGTCAGAGAGGCTTGACCATAGTAGAGGTCTCTACCCGTGGCACGGTATTGACACCCTTCCAATCAGGGCAAAGATTGGACCCCACCAGTACAGTATCGGGGAATTTCGGTTAGGTTACTACCTGTCACAGTCACAGTTACAGTTACAGTTTCAGTATCAGTCTTCAGAGTAGAAATTAGGAAATTGGGACTGTCAGATACAGTCGTCGATCTCAGTAAGGAACTCAGATAGTTTCATTAATTCCTGGACCATTCCGTCAGATAGGCTTGGTCCCATATTCAGATGCTTATTATTAGATCTAGAGGTCACCTGGTAGACAGGCTTGATCTTATCCTCAGATTCAGTCGAGTATTTTTATTATTCAGTTTCAGAGATCACTCGTTAGTTAGGACTGATCTCAGACTTAGATGTTCAGATACAGTTTGGAACCCAGATAGTTTTCCCCAGAATTAGGATTGGTAGATACAGTCATCCATGTTATCAGTCATTCAGTATCTCAGTTATCAGAACTCATGTTATCAGATATATCAGTTATCAAAATTCAGTTATCATTCATGATACGTTATCAATAAATACATGTCATCGGTATTCATAATCAGTAGTCATGTTATCACGAGCTTAGTTTTAGGACTATTATATACGGTCAATTCAAATCTGTTCTTCATAATCAAAACTATCAGAAACAATCATTCTATTATCAGTAATATAGTATCAGTCTCCCAGTATTCAGTAATACAGTATCAGTTCCTCACTTATTAGTGAATTACATATCAATATTAGTAAACTCAGTCATTCAGTATCTCCACGAGTTCAGTAGTAGTTATGTATGTATGTATGTATGTATTCTCACGTTCATATTAGTCAGCATGTTCATGCATATAAACCCCATGAATTTATCCTACACCCACGTATACTCAGTACTTTAGTTGTACTAACGCATTTGCGCTATGGTGCTTAATTTTTATGTTACACCATAGGTTCTAAGGTGTAGATTCCAGATCAGCGGTAGCAGTTCAGTAAGCAGTGAGTCCTCATCTTTCGAGGACATGATCGTTACATTTATTATTCCAGTATTTTAGTTTATTTTCAATTTAGGGAGTTAGTTGGAGACATGTTCCTTCAACTCCTTATTCAGACTGTTTAGAGGCTTTCAGACGATTATAGATTTTTCAGATTTAGACTTTAGTATTTTCAGTTTTGTTTTGGTACTGTGATACCACCTTATTTCAAATATTTTATTATTCAAGATTGAACCTTACGCCCTCTTTATTTATGTTTCTGCATTTTATATGTATATTATGCAGTTACAGGTACAAATATCAGTCATGGGTTAGCTTGTGGTCCTTTGGGGTCATGAGCACCGTGTAGCGTTCCAGTTCAGAAAATCGAGGCATTACACAATTGGTGTACGCAAGAGTATTGGGATGTTTAATATATATAATGAACTGTACACGACCATACATAGAATGCGCTATCATTAAATTGAGTCGGTACACGAGTAATCCCAACAAAACTCATTGAATGACAATGAAAAGAGTTTTGGGGTATCATAAATACACTCAAAACTATGTTTTGCATTATAATAAATATCCTGCGGTACTTAAAGGATATAGTGATGCAAATTGGTTCACTGGATCGAACGAAGTAAAATCCACAAGTGGATATGTATTTACTATCGGTGGAGGAGCAGTTTCTTGGGAATCATCCAATCAGACTTGTATTGCTCGCTCTATAATGAAATCTGAATTTATCGTATTAGATAAAGTCGGTGAAGAAGAAGAATGGCTCCGGAATTTATTGGAAGACATTCTGTATTGGCCCAACCCAGTGGCACCAGTATGTATACACTGTGATAGCCAAGAGGCAATAGGTAGGGCAGGGAGCATGATGTATAACAGTAAATCTCTTCACATACGACGGAGACATAATACTATTAGGGAACTTCTCTCTAGTGGAATTATCACTGTTGACAATGTAAAGTCAAAGGATAATGTGTTGGATCCACTTACAAAAGGCCTATCTGGAGAAGGAGTGGAAAGAACATCCAAGGGAATGGGTCTAAGGCCTAGGATGAGTCAGCATGGCGGTAACTATACCTAGTAGATTGGAGATCCCAAGAGTTAGGTTCAAGGAGATCAAACAAAGTTGTGTCTGACAGGTTCAACATTGTCAATTATCCAACCCATTCTCATGATGTAGACAATGTATAGTAAACTAGGATAAGACTAAAGGTAAAAAGTCTTTTAATGATTATCTAAATTTGGCAGATTTGACCAAACAGTTTAATCTACAGAATTAAACATTTACAAATCACCTATGTGAGGGCGAAGTTGAAGCCTCTTTGAAGAGAATGTTAGTAAAGGCCTATTCTCTAAGCTCTCATGAAAACTGGGATGTGTTCATGGCTGAAAAGAATAAAACCATAAAAACCATAAACGTTAAAAGGCTGGTTCTGTGACATGCGTTGTCTAGGTGTACATTAAATCTTGACGGTTCAATGATATCAAATCTACTAATTGACCGAGTGCATCCGATGCATGTTCACTATGGAAAGTTCAAAGGGAAACCCACTTATCCAGATGCAATCTGTCTTTGCTTGATGATCACATACTTGTCCGTAAAAGTTTTACGAAAAATAGCCATTCTCCATTCATGTGGGGGATTGTTGCGTTCATAGAAGTGTGAATGGAAAATGGAGAAAAAATAGTGGAGAGGAGGAGACACCAATTTGGAAAGTGTATTCCCAAAATTGGAAAGTTCACTAATTCTCCCACATTGGTGGGAGAAGGGAACTTTGGAGTATTTATAATGATGGATACTTACTCCACATGATAAGTGAGGCAAGAAATAAGAGATGCCTTGCGCCGCCGTCATCATCGCTTGCTCGGCTTCGGATTTGGATTTGGATTTGGATTTGTCAAATGATCGATCGATGGGATCTATCTTTTTGGACAAGCTTTATTTGACGAAATTTATCAATACTCTATTTATATGCATACAGTAACAGTAACAGATACAATGTTTCGACAGAACTGATGCGCTGTTTCTGAACTGATGCACTATTTTTTTTCGACTGAACCGATGTATACTATTTCTATTTCGACTGAACAGATGCAATTCTTCAATGAAGTGATGCACTATTTCGAACAGGTGCACTGTTTGGTGAAATGGTATACTGCTTCAGCAAAAATGTTGCAGACATGCATTTTCAGAAACATCACACTATTTAAGTGAACCAATGCCACCTTTTCGAAGAGGCATCTGCTAGGCTATATAAACCTTCTTTCCTTCACAGGTTTTGATATGAAATTTTCAGAATAAAAACTCTTCTTTTCTTTACAAATATTCTGTGTTATCAATCAAAACATTCTGTGCGTTCGAAGAATCCGCCTATTTGAGGTACTGCTATAGTCGGATTAAAGGTCATTTTATCCTGGGAGGAAGATTCCATAACCTCGGGTACAGTGAGGGGAATTATTTCTTAACAAAAGTCCGTGAATTCGGACGACTTGGCCTTATTCATTTTTGTTTCATCTACTTTTTGAAAGAATAAAATACACCTCTTGGAAGGGTCATTTTGATCTTGTGTTGAGGGTATTTGATATACTTCATTGTGTTCTTGTTTATACTTGAATTTTAGTTGAAGTTGTTGTTCTTCATATACAGATTCTGCGTACCCGTAGAAGGAAATAACAGAATCTTCATTATGCATCATATACTAAATGATCGATTTGAGTATGCTTACCATTTTTCTTCCGGAGAAAGATTGTTCCAATATTCTCCAATCATTTTTGTGAATTCCCTCACTTTATGTGGATAAAGAGATTTGAACATGACATGTTTTTCCGCAAAGAAGAAGTTGTATCCACTCCTGTTAGCTTTTGGTCAATTAGGATCACCATTTTTTTCTCCTCCTGTTCCTCTACCCTGAATGGTGGTGACATGGTAGATTGTAAGGTACAACCGCATTGCAATTTTGTGCAACTAATTTTGAAGATGATGGAGCTTGTTGGTGGGGATGGTAAAGTACTCCACTAAGAACTTCAGATCCTATTTCATGGACACAAAATAACCACAGTCAAATTTGACATCAATTGTCCCTTCTGCTTGGAAACACCTTCACCCTAAATATACAAGAGAATATAACATATCAACCAAGTTGAGCAATTGAATAAGGTTAAAAAAAACAGTCAGATGTACGAAGTATTCTACATTCACTCAAAGTTGTACGGGTCGCACCTCAAAGAGGTGTGATGCATGCAGCTAATCCTAAAGCAAATTGGTCATTGTGATGCATTTCAGCAGCGAATAAAGCTATAAATTATATCATTTTCAGCACTCATTGAACCCAATTTCTGCACTATTTTAGCACGGAATTGGCCAATCTTCGGTGCCAATTCAATTAAGATATTTTAATGTGTCAAAACTTAAGGATTAATATTTTGATACATTTATTAAAAAATAAAATATCTCAAACTCATGACAAATGATATGTGATGGAAATATAGGTCCAGCCTTGTAATTACACATAAATGTTACTCTATCACACATGGGAATAAATATAAAAAAACTAGCCAAGTAGTAAAGGACAAAATCCATGAACTAATTATTACTTATAAAGTGAAATTTGGTTAGATAATAATTTTGATTACTATTATTAAATATTTCAATAGATGCTTTTAAACTTAAGCAGTTATATGTTGAAATGTATGCTAAAATTATCTCAACCTCAAGTCACATTACGTGTGGCCGAAAGTTTTTCTCCTTGATGAGAATGGAGAAAGACAAGACTCGGGAATATCAAGGTGAAAATTGAATATTTTTAAGCTAGTAATAACGCACAAATGTTTATCATACCAAAGTAAATATAAAAAAAAATCTGGCTTAGTAATAAATTATAGATCAAAATCCTAGAACTAATTATTACTTGTAAAGTTTAATATAGTAAAATAACACTTTCAATTACGATTATTAAATGCTTTTTAGTAGTTGTGTCAAAACTTAAGGATTTATATATTAACATGTATTCAAAAATATCTCGACCTGACGTCATATGACATGTGGCAGAAAGTAGCACATGTAGCTACACCTCAAGAAGAGTGGAGAAAGAACAGACTCAGGAAGAACACACAAATGTTATCGCATATCGGAGTAAATAGAAAAACATCTTCCCTAGTAGTTAATGATCAAAATTCTAGCACTAGTTATTACTTATAAAGTACAATTTGGTCAAATAACACTTTCGATTACTATTATGAAATGCTTTTAATAGATTCGACAAAACCTAGGAGTCATTTGGTAGGGTGTTAAAAATAGATTACTATTATTAAATGTGTTTTCCAATAGATATGTCAAAACTTAAGGAGTTATATCTTGACATATAAATGAAACTCGAAAAATCCAAAAAAAGAAATTAGGTGTATCTTTTTCTTTAGCTATTTTTTTTAGAAGGTATGGTGGAGTTTATGATGTGATACCAGTCTGAAGTTTGATAAGTAAGACTATTATATAAGCATAAGAATTAGTCTACGGAAGCAAATATTAAATAAACTACACTGTTGGAATAGTTTTGGACAATCTTACATAAGCTATAACAATATTTTGATCCACCAAAAGAGCTGCAGTTTTGGAACTATAATATAATGAAATTCATGTTGATCTCATTATGCTTAATGATTACTATTATATTCAATCATTCTGATGATTGATGAGGAAATAAAGTTAAGAAGTTAAGTGATCAATTTAATATATTTTTGAACGATACAATTAACTCTGGATAACTCGTGCAATGCACGTGTTGCAAAACTAGTACTTTAATAAGCAAGACCATCTTAAAAGCATGAGAAATTGAGAATTAGTCAAGGAAAACAAATACATTGAGAAACTATACTTTGAACTCTCTTATATAAGCTATTACAACGTTTTTATCCACAGAAAAACTGTAGTTTTGGAACTACACTACAATGCAAAAATGTTCAAGTTGATCCATATCTCCTGCTCCTTTTCTTCTGCCAGCCAGACAATCTTTAGTCACAAGATGTTTTCATTGTTCTTTCTTTGTACTGTTTCATTCCTTCCGGTGCCTTTCCTTGTCTTTCATCCTATAGTTTTGATACACCTATGTGTATAGACTAACAATTAGTATCAACTCTTTCAATGTAACTATACAATCTAATTTTTGTTTTAACGCTAAAATTTGATAATCCCAAACAAGATTGACCGACTTATTAATCTTTATTATCCATATCATTCATTTAACGCCCAACATGGCAAACATGTAAATCAAGTTCCTTCCCTCCAATCAGAGGAACCCTTACTTAAACCCAAAGAGAGAGAGAGAGAGAGAGAGAGAGAGAGAGATTAGACATTAAATAAGCATTAAAAAGGATAGCTAGGTGCGATAAAGCTTTCCATATGTGCGGGATCCGTACAAGAGCCAGACCTCAATAGAAATTAATTAATTTAGTCAAACCTTATGAAGTGAGTACTTTTAAAATATATAGGCTCAACCTATAATTGAATCCACCCTGTTATTGGTGAAACTAGGGAGGTTTGGATTCATCTGAATCATCTTCGTTGAAAAATTATACTATATAAAAAGAATTATAATTATTTGTATATATTTCTTTTATACCTTCGATATTTTTGTGTAGTTATTTTTTTTTTCAAAATTCTCTATGTGAAAATCCAACTACGCCATTTCCTAACGTGTCCATAAGAGGAAAATGTACGAATTAAAATTTAAAAAGAAAAAGCAAAAAAATAAAATTAAAGGTTGTTTACATGACTCAAGTGCCTACACCTCATTTTAAGGTTATATATTCGAGTTATCAAAATAACAAAAGGTTAATACACTCTACCAAACGACCCCTTAAGTAGCTCGTATAGTTTTTCCTCGATGAGAACAGAGAAAGAAGATACTCAGGGAAAATCGACGTAAATATTAAATATTTTTAGCCTAATAATAACGCACAAATACTTTCGCATACCAGACTAAATAGAAAAAAATCTGGTCTAGTAGTAATAGATCAAAATCCTTGAACTAGTGATTAGAATAAAGTACAATTAGGTCAAATAACACTTTCGTTTACCATTAGTAAATGCTATGTTAATAGATGCGTCCAAACTTAAGGAGTTATAAATGGACACATCTTTGAAAAATATTTTGACCCATAAGGAGTTATATCTTGACATGTCTCTTAAAATATCGTGAATTCATGCCATACGACACATGGCAGAAAGTAGCTGGTGTTGTCACACCATGATGAGAACGACGAAAGAAGAGACTTGGGAGCGAGATAAAAATTAAATATGTCTATCCTAATAATAACACTTAAGTGTTATCGCATACCAAAATTAATGGAACATTTATGTGGAAAAAATATATATAGTTAGTACAAAAGAAACTAACACATATGAAATTTTACTAACCTTTAAAGTTATCATGCCTAAAAAAGTTGTAATACCTCGAAAAATCCAAACCAATATTAGAGCCATGTACCAAGTTCATGCATAGTACATCATAGTTATTTTATATTTTTATGAGTAGGTTAGATGTATATTAAGGCTTTAAATAACTCCCAGCTATCAGAAGAATCAAAATATTCCTCACCGATCGAATTCTTGAGGAAGATATTGCCATAGTAAGATTCAAACGAGCATATATATCATTATACTTGGAATTTTTGAGCTCATGACCTATAAACAGATAGATAATCGAATTATCTTTCCAATAAAACCAATTTCGCATAAATCTGATATCGGAGCAAAGAGTTATTCCTATTTTACTCCAGCATGTCAGTCTGGAAACTGTGCGACGACATTCATGGTAGCTTACCACATTTGTGATGCCCTACCACGAAGTTCGTCAGCCTTAGGAAGAATCTAACTCCTGTGTGACGACATTCGTGGTATCTTACCACATTTGTGACGCCCTACCACGAAGGTCGTCAGCCTTAGGCAGAAACCAACTCCTAAGTGATGACATTCAAGGTAGCTTACCACATTTGTGACGCCCTACTACGAAGGTCGTCAGCCTTAGGAAGAAACCAGCTCCTAAGTGACGACATTCATGGTAACTTACTACATTTGTGATGCCCTACCATGAAGGTCGTCAGAATTAGGCAGAAACCATCAGTTTTAGCTCCTGTGTGACGACATTTTTAATGGTTTACCACAATTTTGACGCCTTGTCACAAATGTCGTCAGCTATGATTTATAGCAACTGGGAATTTATTTCATAAGGATATTTTGATATTTTCCCTTTACTTTCCACTATTTATAACCCTCAAGGAATGTATTATCTTCAATTCTCTTAAGTTAAAACATCTTAAAAACCCTCTCTTACACTTTCAACCACAAGATTAGGGTTTTCTCTCAAGATCATCTCCTCAGGAACAAGAGCATTCTTTCCCAAAGCGATTAAACCCTAGTCAAGAAAAATCAAGGGCAAGCCTAATGATTTCTTCAGGAACCTTCAGAAACATTAGATCTCTTTCAAGATCAAGCTTTAAGGTATGCGTAGTGTTCATCTATGGATCCAATCAATTCATAGAGCTCAAGAACCATGTTTTAAATATTATTTTGTAAATGTTTTGTGGTGATATGAGTATGTACGTGTTGACGATTGTTGTTTAAGTTTCAATGTGATGTCTAAAGTTGTTTTCATGGAATATATATGTTTGTTAATTGAAAACCATGAACTTTAGGTAGTTTAATATGGTGCAAGTATGAAACTCACCTATGCCTTAAAGAATGCATGCAAGGTGTTTGATAAAATGCTTAGGATGCTAGATGTTCATCTTTGTATGGTTCTATGATGTCTAAATGACAAGTTCATATTAGCTATATACTTCAATATGAATTCCATGCTTTTCATGTGTTGCTATTGTGGTGGTATGAAGCATGCAAGATAATGGAGATATAGAAAATGCACACAAAATATATCCATGCATTCCCTACAATGTTTAAGATGTTGAATAACTATATGAAATATGATACCCCCTACTTATGATATTATAAATTGTGGACTCAAATCTTGTGATAAAGTCATGTCATGTGTTTCAGTTTCCTTCTATCGAGTCCTGTGGGTATTCGTACCCGAAAATAATAGTTGTGTGCCTAGAGTCATGTCATGTTGTCACGATAATCTCAGTCAATCTATAATCTATAGAACTCAGTCAGTCATGTGACTCAGGGAACCTCAAAAATCTAATGATCTCAGTTAACTCTCAGATAATAGTACTACTCCATCAGTCAATGAAAGTCAGTTAATTGTCCTTGTACAGTCAGTTGAATCAAGGTTAGTCTCTTCAGATGGGAGTAGAAGTTAGCACCGAGTGAACCCGAGGATGGAGACTCACCTACCAGTTTTAGGGTGTGATTCTTAACTGTTATCCTTGTGTTCCAGAACAATGTAGCCACCGTAGGTTGAGACATCTTAGCCTGTCAGATTAGGGTTGATGAGGTGGCTTAACTTGTCAGTTTAGGGTCCCACCATTCTCACTTTGAGTACCTGCCAGATAAGGGTCACTCACAACTATCCTTACCAGTGGTGCGGTATTGACACCCCTCCAGTCGGGACAGAGATTGAACCCCAGCTTAGTCATAATGGCATACATAGGGCATGTCAGTTAAAAAACTACCTCCCACAGTTTCAGTACCAATCTTAGTAAAAGAACTCAGACAGTTCTTCAGATATCAGTATACCAGGACTGTTAGATACGGTCAAATTCAGTTATAGCACAGAACTCAGAGAGTTCAACCAGATTCAGGGCTTTCAGATACAGTCATCTATGTTATCAGAACTACGGTTCCAGCCATGTATTATCATACAGATTTATCCATCACGTACTCACGATCTTAGTTACTATGTATGTATATTTGTACTCTTACGTTCATATCAGTCAGTCAGTAGTATTATTCATGCACATAAACACTTGCATTAGCCTACCTCACTCGTATACTCAGTACTCCAGTTGTACTGATGCATTTCCGCTATGGTACTTTCTTTTAATGTTACACCATAGGTTCAGAGGCACGAGTCCCAGACCAGCAGTAGTAGTCGCATTCAGCATACAGAGTTGTAGTGAGTACTCTTCATTCGAGGATGACATTATTTTATTTATTCATTTATTTCTTCATTTTAGTTTTATGGAGTTAGTTGGAGACATGTTCCTTCAACTCCTTATTTCAGACAGTACTTAGAGGCTTTTAGATTTACGCTCAGATTTAACTTTCAGATTCAGTTTTCATTTGTTTTAGGTATTTTTGCCCATATGGATGTTATATTATTTTAGTTGAGCCTTATGGCCTATTGTGCATGTTTTCCGCATTATTATGTCATGAATTGCATTCTATAGGTACAGATATCAGTCATGGGTTAGCTTGTGGTCCCTCGGGTTTATAAGAACCGTGTAGCATTCTAGTTCAGAAAATCAGGGCGTTACAAACTTGGTATCAGAGCCTAAGGTTCAGTAGAGTTCTAGGAATTCTAAAAGTCGCATCTAGTAGATCTAGTCTTGTGCATGGGTGTGTTGCGCACCTCATTTATGTACAGGAGGCTATGAGATGCTTTAGGAACAGTTCCCTTTCTTCAGTATTCATGTCGTGCTAGTAAGCATAATTTCAAGTCAGTCTCTCAATCTAATCCTCTCTTCTCTTATTTCAGAACCATTCCTCTAAAGAGAAGAAATCAGCTAGATCCTCATCCCGAAGATCCTTTGGGCGAACATGTTTCTCATACGGAGTTCAGGACAACATTTACCGTTCTTTCTCAGTCTGTAGCTACCCAGAATGAATGACCATCTGTTGTTCCGGCCAACCCAATGGCTAATTCAGCAGCAACTAGGATTTGGGACTTCACCCGAATGAACCCTCCGCTTTCTTTGGGTCTAAGCCAGACGAGGATCCTCAGGAATTCATTGACCAAGTCCAAAAGGTCATTGATATCATGGGAGTCACTTCTTATCAAAGTGCTGAGTTAGACGCATACCAATTGCAGGATGTCGCTCACACTTGGTACAAGCAGTGGTTAGCAGAAAGGTTAGAGGATGCAGGTCCTATTGAGTAGAAAGAATTTGTCACGGCTTTCGTAGATAGATTCTTTCCCCAAGAGCTGAGAGAGGCCAAAGTTCTTGAGATCATCAATCTCAGGCAAGAAAATATGACAGTTAGAGAGTATTCTCTTAGATTTACTCAGCTATCCAAATATGCCCCTCATGTGGTTGCAGACAACAGGGCTAAGATGAGCAAGTTCATGTCAGGGGTGAATGATAGTGTGGTAAATGAGTGTAGGTCTGCGATGCTGAATAGCGATATGAATTTAGCCAGGATCATGACCCACGCTCAACAGATAGAGGAGCATAAGGTTAAGACTAGGGAGAGGCAGAACAAGAGAGAAAGAGCAGGCAGTTTTAGTTTTGCTCAGCCCAAATCAGAGGGAGGAAATTGTTTGCAGTTTTATCCTAAGTCAATAGTTCTAGCCCCTTCCTCCGCTAGTTCCCCAGTGCTGAAGTTCAGGGACGGCAACAGAGATAGAGCACCAGGATCTAAATCTCAGGGCAGTGTTAGCAGTCCCTGAACAAAACCCCTTTGTCAGACTTGTGGTAAGAACCACAAGGGTATTTGCAGAGCCGGTAGTGATGTCTGTTTTGGTTGTGGTAAGCCAGGCCATAGGATTAGGGAGTGTCCTCAGCCAGGCCCTCAGGGTCAGCAGAATTGTTCCACAACCCAGTTTGATTGCCCAAACCAGTAAGGTGCCACTTCCAGTGCTATTAGTGGGTAACGCCCAAATAGACTTTATGCACTTCATACCCGACAGGATCAGGAAAATTCTCCTGATGTCGTTACTGGTACGTTACAGATTTTCCATGTTCGTGTTGATTCTTTACTAGACTCAGGTCCATCCTTGTCTTTTTTCACTTCATACATAGCAGGCGATTTTGGAATCAGTCCCGTAATATTAGCAGAGACCTTTTCAGTCTCTACCCCAGTGGGTTAAACCATCATAGATCAGCGGGTATACAGGAACTGCTCGGTTATGATATTTCAGAAATCCACATTAGCAGATTTAGTCGAGTTAGAGATGACTGATTTTGATGTCATTCTCAGCATGGATTGGCTTCATTCCTGCTATGCCATAGTCAACTGCAGAAATAGGATAGTTCAGTTTTAGTTCCCGAATGAGCCCGTCCTAGAGTGGAAGGGTAGCACTTTGTCTTTTAGGGGTCAGCTTGTTTCCTACCTTCGGGCAAGGAAAATGATTTCTAAGGGGTGTGTGTATCATCTCGTGCATGTTAAAGATTCCATTTTTGAATCTCCCAGTCTCGAATCAGTCCCAGTGGTTAATGAATATTCAGACGTCTTTCCTGAAGATCTTCCAGGCATTCCTCCCGAAAGGGAAATAGACTTCTGCGTAGACCTTCTCCCAGATACTCAGCCTATTTTTATTCTTCCATACAGAATGGCACCAGCTGAACTCAAGGAAATGAAAGATCAGTTGAAGGATCTCTTAGATAAGGGATTCATCAGGCCCAGTGTATCCCCATGGGTGCGCCAGTCTTATTTGTGCGCAAAGACGGTTCTCTCAGAATGTGTATTGATTACTGTCAGCTCAACAAAGTCACGGTCAAGAACAGGTATTCGCTGCCTAGGATAGACGACTTGTTTGAAAAACTTCAGGGTGCCAGTTATTTAGCCAAGATAGACCTCAGATCAGGCTATCATCAGCTCAGAGTTAGAGAATATGATATTCTGAAGACAACTTTTCGTACTCGGTATGGCCACCTTGAATTTCTAGTCATGTCCTTTTTTCTTACCAATGCCCCTGCAGTTTTCAAGTAGTACTTGGACACATTCATCATAGTCTTCATAGATGATATTCTGGTCTATTCTCGCACAGAGCGTGATCATTCAGACCATCTCATAATTGTTCTTCAGACTATCAGGGATCACCAGTTGTTCGCCAAGTTGATTAAGTGCTAATTTTAGCTAAGATCAGTAGCATTCCTTGGCCACATTGTTTCGGGTGATGTCATTAGAGTAGATCCTCAGAAAACCGAAGCGGTAAGAAAATAGCCTCACCCTATCTCTCCATCAGATATCAGGAGTTTCTTGGGTTTGGCTGGCTACTACCGACGATTTGTCGAGGGATTTTCTTCTATTTCATCTCCTAAGTCCAGATTGACTCAGAAGAAAGTCAAGTTTCAGTGGTCAGAACCTTGTGAGAAGAGTTTTTAAGAGTTAAAGACTCGACTCACCTCACTCCAGTTTTAGCACTTCCCGATGGTTCCGATGGCTTTGTAGTATATTGTGATGCATCCAGAGTAGGTTTAGGTTGTGTCCTCTTGAAGAATGGTAGAGTCATAGCCTATGCCTCCAGACAGTTAAAGCCCCATGAGAAGAATTATCCTACTCATTAGCTTGAGTTAGCAGCAGTTTTCTTTGCCTTAAAGATTTGGAGGCATTATCTATACGGTGTTCATGTAGATGTCTTCACAGATCATAAGAGCCTTCAGCATGTCTTTTCCTAAAAAGATCTCAATCTTCGTCAGAGAAGGTGGTTAGAGATATTGAAGGATTATGACATGAGTGTCCTTTACCATCCTGGCAAGGCCAAAGTAGTGGCCGACGCACTCAGTAAACTGTCTATGGATAGTGTTTCCCATGTTGAGGATAGTAAGAAAAAATTAGCTCAGGAGATTTATCAGCTTGCCAAACTAGGCGTTCGCTTAGTCGACTCTTCAGAGGGTGGTGTATGTGTTAAGAGTAGTTCAGAGTTATCTCTAGTTTTTGAGGTGAAAGAGAAGCAAGATAGGGATCCTAGCCTTGTCAAGTTAAAAGAGTCATTTCAGAGTCAGGAAGTAGAGGTTTTCTCCCAAGGGGGAGATGGTTTTCTTCATTGTCAGGGTCGTCTGTGTGCTCCCGGTGTAGATGACTTGAGGCAGCGAATTCTTACAGAAGCACATGGTGTGCGATACTCTATTCATCCGGGTGCCACTAATATGTACCGCAACTTGCGGGAGATCTATTGGTGGAGTGGGATGAAGAGGGACATTGCAGAGTTTGTGGCTAAGTGCTCTACATGTCAGCAGGTAAAGATAGAGCATTAGAAACCTAGTGGTTCCATGCAGGAGTTCAGTATTCTTACTTGGAAATAGGAAGAAGTGAACATGGACTTCGTGATGGGTTTGCCTAGAACACGTCATCAGCATGATTCAGTTTGGGTCATTGTAGACAGAATGACCAAGTCAGCTCATTTTCTTCTAGCTCGTACCTCTTACTTAGCCGAGGATTATGCCAAACTCTATATCAGGGAGTTGGTCAGATTACACGGTGTTCCACTACCTATCATCTTAGAAAAAGATACCCAGTTCACCTCTCACTTGTAGAAGGCGTTCCAAAAGGGTCTTGGTACCCAAGTTCATCTCAGTACAACATTTCATCCTCAGACAGATGGTCAAGCAGAAAGGACCATTCAGACTCTAGAAAATATGCTAAGGGCGTGTGCAATTGATTTCAAGGAAAGATGGGATGACCACTTGCCTTTGATTAAGTTCGCATACAGCAACAACTATCACTCCATTATTCAGAGGGCTCCATTCGAAGCTCTCTATGATAGAAGATATAGGTCTCTGATCGGTTGGTTTGAAGTTAGTGAGACCACAGTCATAGGTCCTGACTTAGTATTCGATACCTTAAAGAAGGTTCAGTTTATCAGAGAAAGACTCTGGGCTGCTCAGAGCCAACAAAATTCTTATATGGATGTTCGTAGAAAGGATCTCGAATTTGAGGTCGATGACTATGTCTATCTCAAGATCTCTCCCATAAAGGGAGTGAAGAGATTCGACAAGAAAGGAAATCTCAATCCCCGATATGTTGGTCCCTTCAGGATTCTCAGTCGCTTCGGCAAGGTAGCCTATGAGCTCGAATTGCCTTCAGATCTAGCCTCAGTTCATCCAGTCTTCCATGTCTCTTTGCTCAAGAAGTGCATAGGTGACCCAGTAGTTGGAGTCCATATTTAGAGAGTTGACATTCATAATAGCCTCTCATATGAAGAGATTCTGGTCAAAATCCTCGACTATCAGACTCGTAGGCTGAGGAACAAAGAAGTCCCTCTAGTCAAGGTTCTTTGGCAGAATCAGTCCATGGAGGGAGCTACTTGGGAAGCATAAGCAGACATGCGAACCAAGTACCCTCATCTTTTCTCTGCTAATTCAGAATTAGCTCGAGGTAATAATTTTCCTTAAGCTTATTCAGTCACATGTTCAAAATTCCAGTATAAAATTGGTATCAAGTATTAGTGCATAGCTTATCATGCATTCATGAGTTCAGCTTATCAGCCATGCATCAGATATGCATGTTCGGTTGGGCTATATTCAGTTTAGAATTTAATTCATTCCTAAAATCATGTGCCAGTTGAGCATGATCAATGTATGTATCGTTTTATCTTTTCTCCCCTCCCAAGGAGCCATCATTCGAGGACGTATGTTTCCAAGGGGGAGATATTGTAATACCCCGAAAAATCCAAACCATTACTAGAGCCATGTACCAAGGTCATGCATAGTACATCATGGTTTTTTTATAGTTTTATGAGTATGTTAGATGTATATTAAGGCTTCAAATAACTCCCAGCTATCAGACGAATCAAAACATTCCTCACCGATCGAATTCTTGAGAAAGATATTGCCATAGTCATATTAAAACGATCATATCTCTCATTATACTTGGAATATTTGAGCTCATGACCTATCAAAAAATAGATAATTGAATTAGATTTCAAATGATACCAATTTCTCTTAAATCTGATATCGGAGAAAAGAGTTATTCCTATTTTACTCCAGCATGTCAGGCTGGAAACTATGTGATGACATTCGTGGTAGCTTACCACATTTGTGACGCCCTACCACGAAGGTCATCAACCTTAGGCAGAATCCAAATCATGTGTGACGAAATTCGTGGTAGCTTACCACATTTGTGATGCCCTACCACGAAGGTCATCAGCCTTAGGCAGAAATCAGCTCCTAAGTGACTACATTCGTGGTAGCTTACCACATTTGTGACGACCTACCACGAAGGTCGTCAGCTTTAGGCAGAAACCAGCTCCTAAGTGACGACATTCGTGATAGATTACCACATTTATGATTTCCTACCACGAAGATCGTCAGACTTAGGTAGAAACCATCAGTTCCAGCTCCTGTGTGACAACATTTTTTACGGCTTACCATACTTTTGACGCCTTGTCACAAATGTCGTCAGCTATGATTTACAGCAACTGGGAATTTATTTCATAAGGATATTTTGATATTTTCCCTTCACTTTCCACTACTTATAACCCTCAAGGAACGTATTATCTTCCATTATCTTTAGTTAAAACATCTTAAAAACCCTCCCTTACACTTTCAACCACAAGATTAGGGTTTTCTCTCAAGATCATCTCCTCAGGAACAAGAGCATTCTTGCCCAAAGCGGTTAAACCCTAGTCAAGAAAAATCAAGGGCAAGCCTAAGGATTTCTTTAGGAACCTTCAGAAACATTAGATCTCTTTCAAGATCAAGCTTTAAGGTATGCGTAGTGTCCATCTATGGATCCAATCAGTTCATAGAGCTCAAGAACCATGTTTTAAATATTATTTTGTAAACGTTTTGTGGTGATATGAGTATGTACGTGTTGACGATTGTTGTTTAAGTTTCAATGTGATGTCTAAAGGTGTTTTCATGATATATATATGTTTGTTAATTGAAAACCATGAACTTTAGGTGGTTTAATATGGTGCAAGTATGAAACTCACCTATGTCTTAAAGAATGCATGCAAGGTGTTTGATAAAATGCTTAGGATGTTAGATGTTCATGTTTGTATGGTTCTATGATGTGTAAATGACAAGTTCATATTAGCTATATACTTCAATATGAATTCCATGCTTTTCATGTGTTGCTATTGTGGTGGTATGAAGCATGCAAGATAATGGAGATATACAAAATACACACAAAATATATCCATGCATTCCCTACAATGTTTAAGATGTTGAATAACTATATGAAATATGATACCCCCTACTTATGATATTATGAATTATGGACTCAAATCTTGTGATCAAGTCATGTCATGTGTGTCAGTTTCCTTCTATCGAGTCCTGGGGGTATTCGTACCCGAAAAATATAGTTGTGTGCCTAGAGTCACGTCATGTTGTCATGATAATCTAAGTCAATCTATAATCTATAGAACTCAGTCAGTCATGTGACTCAGGAAACCTCAAAAATCTCATGATCGCAGTTAACTCTCAGATAATAGTACTACTCCATCAGTCAATGAAAGTCAGTTAACCTGTCTATGTACAGTCAGTTGAATCATGTTTAGTCTCTTCAGATGGGAGTAGAAGTTAGCACCGAGTGGACCCAAGGATGGAAACTCACCTTCCAGTTTTAGTGTGTAGTTCTTAGCAGTCATCCTTGTGTTCCAGAACTACGTAGCCAGCGTAGGTTGACACATCTTAGCCTGTCAGATTAGGGTTGATGAGGTGGCTTAACCTGTCAGTTTAGGGCCCCACCATTCTCACCTTGAGTACCTTCCAGATAAGGGTCACTCACAACTATCCTTACCAGTGGCGCGATATTGACACCCCTCCAGTCGGGGAAGAGATTGGACCCTAGCTTAGCCATAATGGCATACATGGGGCATGTCGGTTAAACAACTACCTACCATAGTTTTAGTATCAATCTCAGTAAAAGAACTCAGACAGTTCTTCAGATATCAGTATACTAGGACTGTTAGATACGGTCAAATTCAGTTATAGCACAGAACTTAGAGAGTTCAACCAGATTCAGGGCAGTCAGATACAATCATCTCTGTTATCAGAACTACGGTTTCAGCCATGTATTAGAATATAGATTTAGCCATCACGTACTCATGATTTTAGTTACTATGTATGTTTGTTTGTACTCTTACATTCATATCAGTCAGTCAGTAGTATTATTCATGCATGTAAACTCGTGCATTAGCCTACCTCACTCGTATACTCAGTACTCCAGTTGCACTGACGCATTTGCGCTATGGTGCTTTCTTTTCATATTACACCATAGGTTCAGAGGCACGAGTCCCAGACCAGCAGTAGCAGTCACATTCAACATACAGAGTTGCAGTGAGTCCTCTTCATTCGAGGATGACATTATTTGATTTATTCATTTATTTCTTCAGTTCAGTTTTACGGAGTTAGTTAGAGACATGTTCCTTCAACTCCTTATTTCAGATAGTACTTAGAGGCTTTCGAATTTACGCTCAGATTTGGCTTTCAGATTCAGTTTTCAGTTGTTTTGGGTATTTTTGCCCATATGGACGTTATATTATTTCAGTTGAACCTTATGGCCTATTGTGCATGTTTTATGCATTATTATGTCATGAATTGCAGTCTGCAGGTACATATATTAGTCATGGGTTAGCTTGTGGTCCCTCGGGGTCATAAGCACCGTGTAGTGTTCCGGTTCAGAAAATTGGGGCGTTATAAAAGTAAACTTGTTCAAAGTGATAAAAAAAAGTGAAGTAATGTTTCCTCAATGCATATGAAGCACTTGTTGTGGTTGGAGAAAACTTAAATACTGAACTCACTTCTCTCCATTTCCTCTTTTCTACAACTTATACAACAAAATAATATTTGTATTTTTTAGTTTCTTTCTGTTTTATAGAAGAAAATAAATAACACGATATATCATATATATATACGAATCTAATAATAAGAAGAAGAAAAATAAAAGGAGAAACATTTTTACCTTGTCAAAGCCACCCCTTTTTGTCACCTCAACATATAAAACTTGCAAATAAAGCTCCTTTCCTCCAATCACGGTAACCGTTAATTAAATCAAAGAGAAAAAAGATCAAATTAGCCATTAAAAACTGCAACCCCGTGCACGCTATATGTGACTCAGAGAACGATCGGATCATAGCATATATTAATTAATTAAGTCAAACTTTATAAATAAGTTCTTTTAAATTATACAGGGTCAACTTATGATTGAATCCACCACATTACTGGAGAAACTACGGAGGCATGAGTTCCTTTGAATCATCTTTGTTGGAAAATTATATCATACCAAAAAAATTAAAATATTTGTTATATTTTTTATCCCTTGATCTTTTTGTGTGTTTTTTAAAATTTTAAAAAATTCTTTGGAATATCCACACTCTTTTTCCTATAATAGGAAGAATGTCATCTTCTTTCAAAATAAAAAGGTAGAAGCTTCAAGGAATTTTTCTTAAAAAAGTTGCTTATGTAATAAGAGGGGTTGCTGAGATAAACAGTATCCTACACCTACAACTTAAAAGTTGTGGGTTCGAGTTACTAAGAAAACAGAAAATATAAAGACTAGTATGAAAGCTATTACAACGATTTGATCCACTGAAAAAGCTATTACAACATTTTCATAAGAGGAGTTGTGGAGACAAACAGTATCCTACACCTACAGCTTTTGCCGATGATGCCTACTGAGTACCCGTGTTTTGCTACTCATACTACACTTCTGTACCTTTTTGGTGCAGACCCAGTTCTAGTTGCCGCCGTTGAGTTAGTTCGTGCGAGTTGACTATTCAGAGATAAGGTGAGCTCTTGGAGATCGAGTTGCCCTCTTTTCCCTCTATCCTTATTTGTCTTTTGCTTTCGAGACAAATGTATGAGATTATTTAAGACATTTTAGATTCTGGGATTGTAAAATTCTCTTGTCAAGTTTAGAAGCTCTTGTATTAATACTATCAGGTCATGGGATTTGTATTTGAATATTGGTTGTCCTTAGTTGTGAAATGTTGTTGTTATATATTGTGTTCATATATAGAGTCCATGTTGGACACTCTTACTGAGGTAAACCATTGCCATAGCTCCGGGTTACGATATCGGTTTACCTACCGGTGAGATGTGGTAGATGCCATCATGACTCCAAATGAGGTCGTGACAGTTGCATAGTGGTAAGCAGCATGCAACACCTACAACCTTGTTCCGAATAGTAAAAAGGAGAAAAAAGAAAAAAAAAAGTGTTTTACCTCCATCTTTAAGATTATCAATTCGAGTTACCTAAAAAACAAAAACGGAGAAAGCTTGGAAGAAAAATAGAGTTGCTCCTGTGTACTTTGTACACAAAACAGAGTGAAAATCTTGAGACACTCCATGAATAAATTTGGATCATTAACAATTTTGTCATGTGATGCCATTGGTGTTGGATACACCTGTCGGTTTCCAGCACAGGGAGGAACAATAGCTTCCTGAGACATCATCGTACCACTGGAAAATCAAGAAACAGATAAAACTGAGGTAACTTAGTAATGGAGAAAACAGAAGGTAAATGAATAAAAGATGTAATGAATACAAACTAAACAATTTTGGGTAGATAAGGAAAAGAGCTGCAGTTTTGGAACTATATAATATAATGAAATACATGTTGAACTCATGATGCTAAATGATTACTATTACTTTCAATCATCCTGATGATTGATGAGGAAACAAGGTTAAGAAGTTGAGCGATCAATTTAAAATATTTTGCACGGTGCAATTAACACTGGTAACTCGTGCAACATACGTGTTCCAAAGCTAGTACTTTGATGAGCAAGACCATCTTATAATCATGAGAATTAATCTAGGAAAACAAATATTTTGAAAAACTGTACTTTTGGACTATCTTACATAAGCTATAACAATGTTTGATCCACGAAAAGATCTGCAGTTTTGGAACTATAATATAATGAAATACATGTTGATCTCATGATGCTAAATGATTACTATTACTTCATCCAGAAGATCGATGAGGAAACATAGTTAAGAAGTTAAGCGATCAATTTAAAATATTTTGCACTATGCAATTAACACTGGATAACTCGTGCAACAAACGTGTTCCATAACTAGTATTCTGATAAGCAAGAGAATTAGTCTAGGAAAATAATACTTCTACAAACTATACTTTTGGACCATCTTATGAAAGCTATTACAACAAAAATAGCTGTAGTTTTGGAACTACATTACAATGCAAAAATGTACAAGTTGATCCACATCTCTTGCTCCTTTTCTTCTGCCAGCCAGACAATCTTTAGTCACAAGATGTTTTCATCGTTCTTTCTTTGTACTGTTTCATTCCTTCCGGTGCCTTTCCTTGTCCATCATCCTATAGCTTTGATACACCTATATGTATAGACTAACAATCATTATCAACACTTTCAATGTTACTATACAATCTAATTTTTGTTTTATTGCTCGAATTCTATAATCCCAAACAAGATGGACCGACTTATGAATCATCATTGTCCATATCGCTCATTTACACCCAACATGGAAAACATGTAAATCAAGCTCCTTCCCTCCAATCAAAGAACCCTTTCTTAAACCCAAAGAGAGAGAGAGAGAGGACATTAAATAAGCATTAAAAAGGATAGCTCGGTGCAATAAAACTTTCCTTATGTGCGGGATCCGTGCAAGAATCAGACCCCTCAATAGACTTTAATTAATTTAGTCAAACCTTATAAAGTGAGTACTTTTAAAATATATTGGGTCAACCCATAATTGAATCCACCATGTTATTGGCGAAACTAGGGAGGCGTGGATTCATCTGAATCATCTTCGTTGAAAAATTATACTATATAAAAAGAAAAAAAATTATTGTAGACACGTAATTTTGTCCCGTCAAAAATTATTTTTTTCATCTTCTTCCGTTTTATTACTCACCCTACCCTATTTCATAATTTTTTTTAAAATAGGACAAACAAATAACCAAATCTATTACAAATTGACTCCTCACCATGCCACCTCAACACCTCACTCCTCATTTTTCATTGAATACATACAAAAGGCACACATCATACTCATTTTTTCACATGCCATACTCATTTTTTCCACAAGCCACCAATAATATGCACCCATTTAGGATAATACTCCCTCCGTTTGAAAAAAATGACTTACTTTCCTTTTTAGTCCGTTTCAAAAAGAATGATCCCATTCCTTTTTTTTTAGTAAATTTTAATTTTCAACATGGCATGATTAAGACCACAAGATTGAAGGGCATTTTGGTACATTTGGCATATCTTTAATTTAAGACCACAAAATTCAAAAGACTTCTTTATTTTCTTAAATTTCGTGTCAAATCAAACTAAGTCATTCTTTTTAAAATGAAGAAAGTAGTAAAAAACAAAAAAAGAAAACAAAAATGGAAAGGGGGACCACGGAAAATTTTACTATGGGCCTCGCATGCCATGTAATAGTTGTGTGAAGCATCTATATTTTTGACAAGTGGATATTTTGGATTCCACCTGGACAATTTTCTTTATCTTTTCCTCTTCTTCATATTCTTTTACCTTTTCAATGTGATTAATTTTTTATTTTAATTTTTGGTAATTTTTTTATTTTGCACTTTTCGTTTGGATTATTTATTGTTTTCTTCGTTTTTCTTTCTTTACATTTTGTTTTTAATGCTTTTCGTGCTTCTGATGCTAAGTAGTTTGAAAATTTGTTTTCCTCCTAATTTTTATTTGTAGATCTTTGTAATCAAATCAAATTTAAAAGTATATTTTCTATTTTAATTTATTTTTATTACTATATTTTATGTCTATTTTAAAAAAAATGTCTCTTTCATTTTTTAAAAATATTTAATTTTTCACATAATATATTTTTACGAAAATTAAAGAATATTTTCAAAATATTTCACCTATTTCAATTTAAGATCAATTAAAAGATATTTTAATTTATTTTTTAGTGTCTATTAATGACGTGACAATTCGAAAGTTGTAAGAAAAAATATTTAAAAAATTAAAATTAATATTTCAGTTTATTTAGTATCCAACCTATTGAAATTCAATCTAATTCTATGCCCTACCTGCTTTAAATGATTTTGCTATACAAGAGATGTCCTTAATGATAAAAACATATAGGATGATTTTTTATTTCAAAATATTAGAGACCTTTAATATTATTGAATCATAACAAATAATATCATATAACCTCTCGAAGAATAGATTTATCACTTATGAAACTCAATTTTATATTTGTAGCATCCAAATTTTCCTGCACCTACAGAAAAAAGACATAATAAAAATTAGAAATTGCTATCATGGTGAGTGATCAAAGAACTTAATTCGTTTACAAGTATGTGGAAATAAAAAATAAGAGAACATAAAAAAGAAGCAAAAAGAAAACATCGATTTATTTAATATCGTAACATTAGAAAAAAAAATTAAAAAATGGGTAAAAAAGGAAAATTAAAGAAAATAGTAAATACAAATTAATCCCAAAAAGGGGAAAAGCAAAAAATTATTTTTCCCCAAAAAAAAAGTTATTTCACTTTATAAATTGAATTTATTTTCAATTTATGTGAGAGAATGAGATGAAAAAAAACTCGCTTTCACTTTTCAAATATAATTTTAAATATTATTTGTAATTCTTATGGCAAAACACTATTATTTTCATTAAAGTGAAATAATTTTAAAAAAAATTCATAGTCAAACACCCTTAAAAGAATAAAATAAAGCCTAGAAAAGAGAAGAATTCAAGGAAATAAAAATGGAAAAGAGAGTCTGCTATAGTGGGTCCCACAAAAATACTTGTCACACATATAAGGTGTCCTCACACAACTTGTGTTGGTTGGACCTCAACCATGATAAAAAAATTCGGGGGACCACGGATAAAAGAGGGGATTTTTCATTTTTGGGAAGGGGGTCCTTTCTTCTGAAGGAAAACATATTCCATTTTTCATCCTCCCTATAAACACACTCGCATAAGAACACACCATTTTTATACACAAAGATAGAATACGGGTTGGGGAGAAACCAAAAAAAGGGAGTCTGCTCCATTTTTATAATCACGCGCAAGTCAAAGCCAAACACGCCAAGAACATGCACAGCCTGAGGGAGATAGAGGGAGAGAGAAGAAAAAAGAGAGAGAGATCAAAAGAGTTTTCTATGAATTTTCCGGCGAGTTTCTCGCTGGAAATCTAGCGAAAAACTCGCCATCGCCTAAACACGATCCATTTCTCTCAAAATCTACCTAAAAACGATCACCCACCGCCGGAGTCTCGCCGGAACCCACCGGGGAAACACCTCTTAGCTCGAAAACCCACTGGATTTCTGTCGATGACTGCCATCTCCACCCCTTTTCTCTGATTTTCTAACCAAATCACGGCCAACAGCTATTTCGTCCCCTTTTCCATCGAGTATCCATCAAAAAACAGCCTCATCCTCTATTAATTCAGTTTGAAAACCACTTTAAATGCATATTTTATCATTTGGATGGACTGTACTCTATTTTAGAACAAAATCAAAACAATTGGGATCCTTAGTTTGCGGTCGTCATTCAAATTCGAGTCTTGGTCGAGGTTTCCGGTTGATATCCGCTTCTCCGGTAAAAAGTGACTCATTTAGTTGCTTCAAGTATGGTGGTGAATAAATATTTTCAATCCAAAGGAGATTTTCAATTGCGTAAAGGTCCATTTCTCATCTCATGTTAATTTAAATTTGTGTGATACTTTGTGTGGTAAACTCATTGTGTGTGCAATTTGTTTTTGTTGATTTTGATATACTTGGATCATCGTATGAGGTCGTTAATATTGATCGTTTGATTGTTTAAATTGAATAATGGAATAAGTTAAACTCAATTGGAATTAAGTTGGGACGAAATTTGAAAATTGATAAAAATCAAGCTTTAGTTGTTTTGATTCATCGATGTCATTGAATGTGATGATGCCATAATAGGTCTAGCGGGGTAGGCAAACGGTAGGCTCATGTAGGAATATTGAGACCTTGTGGATTTTGGAATATTTGGAATATTTGTTGAATGATTTCGTTTACCGCATTTAGATCAATTGTACTCATTTGGTTGGGGAATGCCCCGAGGGATTTATATTGATATGTCTGGGGAATGCCCCGAGGGATTTATATTGATATGTCCGGGGAATTCTCCGAAGTATCATGTATGCAAAGGATGCTCATGATCAAGGCCTGAGGCATCGGGTAATGTATCGGAGCGTAGTTTAGGATTAGTGTAGGCTTATATTTTCGTACTTTTTATTTTGGACTGTATAATTGGACTGGACACTATATTTTGGATTTATTTTGTTTTATTTGTTTGATTGATTGTCTTATGTGTTTTGTGTGGTTTATACATTCATAGTGTCAAAATAGCCGATATACTCCATGAAGCGACCGTGGTAGAACCACAGGTCCGAGGAATGCCTAACACCTTCCCCTTGATCAAAAAAATTTCTTAACCATAATCTCTATTCGCGGATCAGTTTTAGAGTCAAAATCATTTTGAAAAGAGGATTTTCAAAGGTGACTTGATGTTTGAGCAGATGCTAACACATTTGAGGCTTTTAACTAAGAATAATTGCAAAGTCTTAAGAAACTTTTGTCATTTTTGATTGTTTTATCTTTGATTTTGCAGTGAAAGTCAAGATGCAAGAGAACCAACAATGATGGAAGTAAAACACTTGAAATCTGAAGCAAATAGAAGAGAAGTGTGGCTGACGACAATCCTGATAAGTCATCAGCACTCTAATAAGTTATCATCTTCATCGTCAGCCTTAAATAGAGAATGGGATTCATCTGGAAGAAGTAACGACGACATATGATAAGCCGTCAGAGTTGTGATAAGCCGTCAAGATCGTCGTTAGCTTAAAGAAGAACATGAGAGATGAAGTAAATCATCAACGATATCTGTGATAAGTCGTCAAAGATCTGATAAGCCTTCACGTTTCATCATCAGCCTAAGGCAGCGAATGTCAAAAGCGAAGAAGAGCTGAAGACATCTGTGATAAGTGGTCAGATCCTGATAAGGCGTCACAAAATGTCGTCACCTGTCCGAGAAATTACTGAACTCTGTGATTCTATTTCCATAATTAGGGTGAACTATTTAAAGTATTATTTAGGATTTTCTGGGGGGCTGGTGCTCGACATTCTGGACTTAAACTTCACGTGTTGCTCTCTAGTTTTTGACACAAGTTTACAGTTAGCTTTTGAGAGATTATCATACTATTTTTTGGGATTTTTCTACTACAATATAATCCGAGATACAACTATTGCAATTCATATTTTTTGTAAGTATTATTCCATAGCATTATGAATTCAACAAGTTGTATTGCTCTTTAAAGTATGAGTAGCTAAACCCCTTAACCCGAGTTATGGGATCTATGGGTTTGGGTTTGTAACACAACTAAGTGTTCAGTATTCTAACGCTGGTAGTAACTTCTTGGTAATCCCTCTGCTTTACAATTTATCTATTGGTTGCAAACAATAGGTCTTTCTTACTAGTGATTTGCTTGAACTAAGAAATCAACCTTAGTAAGAAGCGTATTATCAACAGGGACTTGGAAGCTACAACCCTTTCGTTTAATAATTAATGGTGTAGCAAGATTAATTAACCTGAGATAACATCCTATTATGAAATATAAACTCCCTAAGTTTGAGAGAATTAGGTAGTTAAATGCTCATGTAGGTCGAGAGACATTTAGGCATAAATTCGACAAGGATAATCTGTTGTTCCTATCTACCACAAGAATCTTGAATCGTTAGTAGCGTCTGTCAAATCCCAAAACCCATTGTGGACATAACTCTGGTTTTCCATAAACTCTTGATTACAAATACTGAAACTAAAGTGACCAACAATTATTTGCTAATCTCCAAAAAAACCCCATTTTATCTTTTCGTATCATCTGTTTGAATTCAACTTGTAGCTATAGTTTCAAATTAGTTTAATCGTCACTCAGATTGTTCCCTGTGGATTTGACCCTGACTCCAAAAGTTGGGTAAGTATATTGACGACGACCGCCTTGCACTAAATTAATGTGTAAGTCGAGCGTTATCAAAAATGGCACCGTTGCGGGGGAACAATTTGGCGTATTGAGTTGGTTTGGAATTTTAGTTTACTTGCTTGAATTCAAACTTGTAAATATTTGTTTAGTTTATTTTTTTATTTAATTTTGTTTTATTTTTATTTTTCTCACACCTTTCTTTAGATGTCATCCTAGATAGATGGTTTTTTAAGTGATGACGATTCTTGTTATTATTGTGGGGGACCATATTTTTAGGCTTACTGTCTAGATTTACCTGGAAGTGCATAGACGGGACCTTCACAATATGATGTGGATACTGTCCTACTTACTGTAACTTGGTGTTTGTCTTGTGGTCAAAGTGATCATACTGAAGATATGTGTGTGGTCACGATTCAAGCAAACAAATTGAGAAAACGAATTTTAGAGAATTGATGTTAGGCGTATTTACACGCCTAAAGCACCTTAATGTACCCATATTTTAGCTAAGTTTTGAGGACAAAATATATAATTCCTACACTTTTAGTCCTTTTTCCTGTAAGTGAGCTAACCAACGTGATTAGCAAGTTTTTAGGAATAAATGATGAAGATTTCAGCATTTTATGGACTGTTGGACGCCAAAGGAAACTTCACGTAAGAAGGAAGGCAGCTTCTGGAAGCTTGTGGACTGAAAGCGATGCATGCAGAACTTGTTCCGGGAAAAAACAGCATTTCTAAAGACTTGGGGGATCAGCAGTAACTTAGCAGGATTAGGAAAAGTATGCAGTAACCCAGTAGGACTAGGACAAGGATTAAAACCCTATTTCAGTAGGACTAGGACAAGGATGTTATAAAAACCCTATTTGCTAAATTTTTCAGCAAGCTTTTTATTATTCACTCATTCATTAATTCAAGTCTTTTTCATTCGACTTTTGCTCCTAATTCACGTTACAATATTCTGTATGTCTAACACAGAGAACTCGGCTCTCTTGAGAAGAACGGCTAGGGCAAAACGTTTGAGAGCTTTTGACGCCATATCACTTCCATCGCCAAGATTATTCTAGGTTGTGGTATGATGATTATATCTATTGTGATTTCCGTTGCACTCATGATTAGCTAAACTTCTCTGTTAGGGTTATGGAAGCCTTATGATATACTATCTATTACTATCAGTTTGTGAAATCGTGACGCGCATGCTACTTATATCATTACTCTCTTCATCTTAATTGAATTCTTGTGGTTGCAAAGATATAGAATACACCAGTATAGCATTAACTTGTTCGAAAGAAAAGTTACATGTCTGGAAAAGAGAGAATGACAAGGAAATAGGGCTACCAACCCCTGTTTAAAAATTAGTGTCGTAACTGGATTAACCTCTTGGAGAATTCGTACCATTAGTATACGCTTTAACCTCGAAAGAGTTAAAGTGATATAATCCTTGATGGTCGAAATACACTAGGATTTACCATAGAATACGAATCTCTATAAGATCATGCATGTCTGAATTCCGCATAACTCATAGCCAATAGATACGTAACACTCATAAGGTGGACATAACCCTAACTTACAATTCTCATTGATTAAAACCTACTAAACATTCCGTTTTTCTTTGTTACTTTGATACTCTTAATTCACGCTACAATTAAATCCACCCTTTTTCGTAGAATTTTCGATCAACAGTCTACTAATCGTTGCATACTTAGTGACCAAGTATTCCCTGTGGGATTCGACACCCAACCCAGTTGGGTTCTATATTTGACAACGACCGCTTACACTCTGACGAGAGCTGTAGTTTGAGCGTTATCAAATTTTGGCGCCGTTGTCGGGGAGTACAGTTGTCAACTAAGTTTGTGATAGTTACTAGACCCTTTGGTAAAAAAATTTCAGATTTTACTTTTGGTTGTTGTTTTTGTTTTATTCAGGTTTGTTTGAAGTGCATGCCAAACACTCGAAGTTCAGGTCAACCGTTATTACCCATAAATCCTGAACCTCAACTTATTGGCAGAATAGATGCACAACGTGACATTGACAGAAGGGCGGCTCAACAGGAGCAGGCTAGATTAGCTGCACTGGCAGCTGCTCAAGTGCATCAACAGAATATTGATAACCCAGGTCGGGCAACAAATCCTGATGATGAGGACCTGGGTGATGATGAGTTACTTAATCCACGACGTGCAGATGAGGTGGAAACACCTATGCACAGGAGAGATCGTCAAGCTAGAATGAGACCTGACCGCCGAGCTGTGCAGTCTCCTTTTGATGATGATGATGACGATCTGGATGGAGCTGGTGCCACAGGGGCTATTATTCCTCTACCCTTGGCACCCGGAGCTAAGTTCAATATCACTAGCACCATGATTCAGTTATTGCAGCTCAAGGGGTTATTTGGTGGACTCGCAGGAGATGATCCGAATATGCATCTGATCAACTTTATTTTAACATGCAAGTCGTTTGACAATCCAGGAGTTGGGCAAAATGCAATTCGGCTGCGCTTATTTCCATTGTCTCTGTCTGGGGAGGAAACTCTATGGTTGAACGGGCTAACTCCTGATTCTATTACTAATTGGAGGCAACTGAAAGACGTTTTCCTAGAAAGATTCTTTCCTCCATCCAAGAGAGCCCAATTACGGGATGAGATCAACAATTTTCGACAGCTTCCAACTTAAGCTTTCCACGAAACATGGGAGATGTTTATGAAGAATCTTATGCGGTGTCCAAACCATCAGATGACGAATATCCACTTGATGGAAATATTATATAGGGCTTTGAACTCGGTGACCAAGCCAGTGGTTGATAATGCTGCAGGTGGGTCATTCATGGACCTTACTTTTCTTGAGGCAAGTGATATGCTTGATCGTATGACAAAGAAGAGTAGAGCTTGGCATACCAGGGATTCTGAGGTAGCAAGATCTAACGTATCTATTGGCTTGACT
This sequence comes from Capsicum pubescens, assembly GCA_030864215.1. Classification (NCBI taxonomy): domain Eukaryota; kingdom Viridiplantae; phylum Streptophyta; class Magnoliopsida; order Solanales; family Solanaceae; genus Capsicum; species Capsicum pubescens. The sequence continues at coordinate 32,569,449 of CM061549.1, read as the reverse complement.
GCAGAGAAGAGGCGCAGACAAGAGGAACGTGACCAAGATATGGCTCACATGAAAACGCAGATGGATCTTCTTACCAAGCACTTATTATCAGGGAAGACCAAAAAGGTTAAGGTCGTTGTATCACAGGGAAGAGATGAATCTGACTCTGAGGAAGAAGCGAACTACTTGAATAATCAGGGGGGTTTCCGAGGCAATGCCCAAGGAAACCAAGGTCGGAACTATTATGATAAATCTGGATACAAGGACCGCGATCAAGGTGGTTAAAAGAATAAGATTGACAGGAGTGGTTTGTATGTTCCTCCTGGAAACCATGAGGCTGTGGTGTCTGGCTCTGGGAAGATGTCAATGGAAGATATGATGGCTAAGCTGTTGAAAGGAGTGGAGGCAACCAACACGGGAGTAACCGAGGTGAAGAATGATTTGTCTTCAATAAATCAATTGGTTGACTCGCATTCTATTGCAATAAAATAGTTTGAGCAACAATTGAGTCAACTTTCAGCGTCATTCAACCAAAGAAAAGCTGGAACGCTACCTAGCGACACAGTGCAAAATCCAAGGAATGATGGATCGTGTATGGCTATTACTACCCGAAGTGGTAAAGTATTGGAAAATCCATCCAAAGGAAAGCAGGTGGTTGATGATATAGCAGAGAATATTGATGAAGCAGAGTTTGAAGATGCCGTAGAAGCTGAAGTGAGTGCTCATGATGTTACACCTAGGCGTCACCAGCCTGAAAAGAGTGATAATCGGAAGCAAGATAAAAAGGAAGTGGTGGAGAAAATGATTCCTCTTCCACCACCACCTTTTCCTCAGAGATTGAAGAAGAAGGCTGATGACACTCCTGAAAAGGTTGATAATCGGAAGCAAGATAAAAAAGAAGTGGTGGAGAAAACGATTCCCCTTCCACCACCACCTTTTCTGCAGAGACTGAAGAAGAAAGTTGATGACACCAGGTTCAGTAAATTCATGACCATGTTGAAGCAGCTGACTATTAATGTTCCGTTGGTGGAGGCGCTAGAACAGATGCCTGGGTACGCTAAATTCATGAAGGACCTTTTGACAAAGAAGCGGGCAGTAAGCTATGAGCTGGCAGATAATGTTCATCATTGCAATGCAATTGCCACGAGGTCTCTAGTTCAGAAAAAGACAGATCTTGGTGCTTTCACTATTCCTTGCACGATTGGATCGTTGGATTTTGCTAAGGCGTTGTGCGATTTGGTAGCTAGCATCAATTTGATGCCGCTATCCGTGTACAGAAAGTTGGGGTTGGGTGACCCTACACCAACTAATATGCGGCTCGTGATGGCAGATAGGTCGGTAAAACGACCTGTGGGTATCTTGAACGATTTGTTGGTGAAGGTTTCCACCTTCATCTTTCCTGCAGACTTTGTTATTTTGGATTGCGTGGTGGATTATGAAGCTCCCATAATCTTGGGACGCCCTTTCCTCGCAACTGGAAGTGTGCTTATTGACTTAAGAGCTAATGAGCTTTTATTTCGGTTGAATGACGAAGTCGTCAGTTTTTATGTATGCAAAGCAATGAAGAAGCCTAGAGATATGGATGTGTTCTCTGTAGCTGATGTTTACTATGAGGATGAGAAAGGATTATTTGTAGAGAAGCAGCTTACTGTTGAGCCATTGTTTGCTGTGCTATTGAATTTTGAGCGTGAGGAGGTTGAAGAATATGAAGAAATCGTTTGTGCTCTAATAGGATTAAGGTCCTATTCTCATTCTCCTAAGAAGCTGGACCTTGATCTTAAGAATCGACCGTCACCAACAGCGAAGACTTCCATGGAAGAGCCACTAGTGCTAGAACCGAAAGAGCTCCCAAGTCACCTAAGGTATGCATTTTTGGGAAGTGGAAATACACTTCCGGTGAGTGTTGCGACTGATTAAGGTGAACAGCATGTAGAGGCTCTCATCTCTGCTCTGAAGAGGTACAAGAGAGCCATTGGTTGGTCTATTGATGATATAATTGGTATCCCACCTGGGATATGTATGCACAAGATGCATCTCAAAGAAGATTGTAGACCCACAATTAAGCATCAGTGTCGTCTGAATCCATTCAGAAAATGCTGCACCAAATATCTTGATGAAGTCTAAGTAATCGAGATAACTATGTCGTGCCGCGACAATAAATCAAGTGCTTGGTGGGAGGCAACCCATCGTTTTTAATTGTTTTTGTTGTTTTTGTTTTCCTAGGATTTTATCGAGCCACGACCAAAACTAAGGTGCTTGGTGGGAGGCAACCCATCGTTTTTAATTGTTTTTGTTGCTTTTTTTTCCTAGGATTTTGTCGAGCCACGACCAAAACTAAGGCGCTTGATGGGAGGCAACCCATCGTTCTAATCGTTTTTGTTGTTTTTGAATATGTGTAGGTGCAAGAGGTGTAAAGGAGGAGATTGGTTTCAAATTTTGATTTGGAAGTATTGCATGTTGATGGTGGTAAGTTGGGAATGAAGAAGCAAATGGCTATGAGTTAGGAATTGCCTATGAAAATCTAGGCAACGAACAAGGCAAGGCCTATGCTATGGCCTAAGCTCTCTGAATCTAGAATGCCATGGCATAGGCGCCGCCTATGCCTAACAATGCAATAGCATAGGCGCCGCCTATACTCAACTAGGCTTTGCAAAAAGCGCCGCCTATGCCAAGCATAGGCAAAGCATTAGGCGCCGCCTATGCTCACTTTTTGGTCTCCTAATCCGATTCCAAATGGGTCAAAACCCGACCCAAGCTTTTCCTATAAATAGAACCTTAGTCTTAGAACAAAAAGGCATTGCAAATTCAACCTAAGTGCCGCCTACCTCTCCAAAATCTCTCAAAAATTTTCCTTTTGCTCTTTTAACTTTGCAAGAACATCTTCCGAGGCCATCAACCAATTAAGTACTTCTTTGCTCTTCTTTTATATTCCGTAAAGTACTACACTACTACGCCTATAATAAATTGTTAAATCTTGAAGTAGTGTTGGTGATTTGAATATGGTTGATTTGTTGTGATACAACTAAGTGAGTGAAAGAATACGTAAGGATGCTCTTGACTTGTTTCCAACTTGTATTTGATTTTGATATACTGTCATACTTTTGCGGAATTGACATGGTCCAGAAAATTGCATAATCTTGTAACTAGAAAGCTTACATGTTGGAATGACTTGTTCATCGAGATGAAAATTATGGTTGACTACAAACATACGATGTTGTGATTATTTCTAATGCCATAACTTGATTCAATCTCTATGTAGTAGTCTTGCTCAAAAGGTACATCAATCCAAACATGAAAGTATTGCCAAGATTTCATGAAATAGAATCAAAAAGGATAGTTAAGATTACAAGAAAAGTATGACTGTACTGATTATATTGTTGGAACATAATACCTAAACGTATATCGATGAAGTCTGAGTAATTGGCATCTTTCACTTAATTAGTTTGTCACAACAAACTAAGTGTGGGGTGGTCCCATTATTGTTTGTTTGTCGATCAAATCTTCCGAGATAAGCTAACATGACTTTATTTTAATCTCAGGTAAAATGGCACCAAAAGGACGATCAGGAAAAGAAAAAACGTCCACCTCACAGAAAGGTCAGAAAAGGGAAAGAAAAGAGCAAGTTGAATTCTCCTCTTTGCAAATACCTCGAATGAAGATGTGAAGGAAAACTCTGGTAATGACGACTCTGATGATGATTCTGACGCAGGGGTTTGACCCCAGACATAGAAAAAGAGTCCGACTAATCAGGTTTTCTTACTTATTTCCACTGAGGGCAGTGTGTCCCGTCTAAGTGTGGGGTGAGGGTATTTGTATGCTGTAGCGTACTTCTTTGCCTGCATTTATTCTCGTTTGTAGTTAAATTTTTTTATTTTTAGATTTTTTTAGATTTTGCATGAAATTTTTCTGATAGGCGGCATGGTATTATGACAAGAGTTTGTGCTAAAATCATTGCTATTGAGACGTTTAGGCTCCAAGTGTGACTTACTGTGTCATATTTGTGTGGTTTAATTCATTCATATGTTGGGTCAAGAGTCTATACTACTCCCAATAAAGTTAACCATATGCCTTGTTCTGTGTGAGGTTATAGTATATTCTGTGTTGTGACTGATGCTAGAACTTGCCTGGTGTGTGTGTAAAGCGAAATAAAGAGTATGAGTTTAGGAGATGATTTAGGCATTTCTTTGATAACTTGTGATTGTTTACCTTCTTTTTACATACCCGTGGACATTATCCTAGTCAACCCTTTTGAGACTTTAAGCCATTTTCTTTGACAGCCTCATATGTAGCCTAATCCATTTTTTTAAGACCATAATTTGATCCAAATTCCTAAGCGCTTTAAATTCTAAAGTCATGTGACAAAATAAAAGGAAATTGGGTGAGAGTGATGCCTTAAAGTGAATTGGTACTTGAATTTGTTATGAAAAAGAATGGTTATTATAGAGGTGTGTTATAAAAAAGAAAAAAAAAGAAAAAGAAATAGAAAAACAAAAATATAAATTGTGTTTATGATTAAATAAAAAGATAGTTATGCTTGAATGGCAAAATAGGTGAAAAGGGGTGATAGATGAAAGAAAGGTAGCAGGGTTGATTAAAAGAGAGTGTTAATGGCATAATGTGATGTATTAAAGCGCTTAGGGACATAGTCACTATTTCTGGACAAAATAGTCCTACCCGTCCCTTAGCCTACATTACAACCTGTAAAAGACCTATTTGATCCTAAGCTTAACATTCTGATATTAGTAGAGCATTACACTAAGGGAAAGCCTATGGTCACCAGTTGCAACATATGAATTCTTTTTGAGAGTGAGAGCAAGGATAATCTTATACCCATGTTTTGAAAAATGAAATACTTGTGAGTAATTATGGGTGATATATTGTGAGACACACATGGTTGATGAGTTTTGGGTAGTCTTGTATGATTCTTTGTGCCTTAACTTTTGAATACGAATTAACCATCATCACGAGTCTATGTTGGAGGTTGAATTGTTTCTAGTAGTGATCAGAAAACCATTATTTGTTGATAATTGTCGTGCCTGTCTTGATGAATATTTTGTGTTACTGCTGTGATTTTTAGTTAGATGATTGCATGGACGTAATATTTTGTTCGAGGACGAACAAAGCTTTAAGTGTGGGGTGTTGATGTTAGGTGTATTTACACGCCTAAAGCAGCTTAATGTACCCATATTTTAGCTATGTTTTGAGGACAAAATATATAATTCCTACACTTTTAGTCCTTTTTCCTGTAACTGAGCTAACCAACGTGATTAGCAAGTTTTCAGGAATAAATGATGAAGATTTCAGCATTTTATGGACTGTTGGACGCCAAAGGAAACTTCACGTAAGAAGGAAGGCAGCTTCTGGAAGCTTGTGGACTGAAAGCGATGCATGGAGAACTTGTCCCGAGCAAAAACAACATTTCTAAAGACTTGGGGGATCAGCAGAAACTTAGCAGGATTAGGACAAGTATGCAGTAACCCAGTAGGACTAGGACAAGGATTAAAACCCTATTTCAGTAGGACTAGGACAAGGATTAAAACCCTATTTCAGTAGGACTAGGACAAGGATGTTATAAAAACCCTATTTGCTGAATTTTTCAGCAAGCTTTTTATTATTCACTCATTCATTAATTCAAGTCTTTTTCATTCGACTTTTGCTCCTAATTCACGTTACAATATTCTGTAAGTCTAACACAGAGAACTCGGCTCTCTTGAGAAGAACGGCTAGGGCAAAATATTTGAGAGCTTTTGACGCCTTATCACTTCCATCGCCAAGATTATTCTAGGTTGTGGTATGATGATTATATCTATTGTGATTTCTGTTGCACTCATGAGTAGCTAAACTTCTCTGTTAGGGTTATGTAAGCCTTATGATATACTATCTATTACTATGAGTTTGTTAAATCGTGACGCGCATGCTACTTATATCATTACTCTCTTCATCTTAATTGAATTCTTGTGGTTGCAAACATATAGAATACGCCAGTATAACATTAACTTGTTCGAAAGAAAAGTTACATGTCTAGAAAAAAAAGAATGACAAGGAAATAGGTCTACCAACCCCTGTTTAAAAGTAAGTTCCGTAACTGGATTAACCTCTTGGAGAATTCATACCATTAGTATACGCTTTAAGCTCGAAAGAGTTAAAGTGATATAATCCTTGATGGTCGAAAGACACTAGGATTTACCATAGAATACGAATCTCTATAAGCGAATGCATGTCTGAATTCCACATAACTCATAGCCAATAGATACGTAACACTCATAAGGTGGACATAACCCTAACTTACAATTCTCATTGATTAAAACCTACTAAACATTCCGTTTTTCTTTGTTACTTTAATACTCTTAATTCATGCTACAATTAAATCCCCCCTTTTTCGTAGAATTTTTGATCAACAGTCTACTAATCGTTGGATACTTAGTGACCAAGTATTCCCTGTGGGATTCGACACCCAACCCAGTTGGGTTCTATATTTGACAACGACCACTTACACTCTTACGAGAGCTGTAGTTTGAGCGTTATCAAGAATCAAGAACAGTTGTGGGCAGAGCTAAAGGAGTTTTCACTCCCACCATGTTTACAGTGGCTAAACAAAGAAAAATATGAGGAGGACATTAGCCAATTTAAGGAGAAAAATTAAGAATAACAACCACTAGATTGTTATTTTGATTTTGGGACTGACATTTAGAAGGTGAATAAAAGCGAGTGTGTAGTAGATAGTGTAAATTTTGAAGTAGGATTGATTGGGACTCATTCAAAGCACTTTTCTATATTATGTTTAGATGATATCTTGTCTATGGAATCATTTAAAATAGTATAAGAGTGTGAAGATGAGGAACAAGAATCTTATATTCTTTATTTTACATTAGACAAGGAACATAAAAACACACCTCGCTTTAAGGCCGAGTGGTTTACCAATCTCAATACATTACTCGACTTCTTAATTATTGTACCACCCCCTATTATCGAGACAAGAAGATGGACTCTAAGTTGGAGGTGAAAATCATATCCTCAAGGTGGAGGGAAAAACTGATTTGGGTCGGGCCGCGACACTAAATTAGGTACTTCTTGGGAGGAAATCCGAGGTATTTTGTTATTTGTATTCGTATTATATGATTGATATTAGATCTTTGCACTCATGGTGCCACAGGTATTTTTTTGACTCTCTTGTTTTGGTTTGACGCATTGGGGACAATGTATGATTATAAGTTAAGGGTGGGACTACTTGTGGGTGTTGATGTCCTCTTGGGATTTTCTTTGACGTGCCTCTTTTCCTCGAAGTCTTGTTCCTAGTAGAGCCAGCATGTTTAGTCATATTGTGTTTGTTTTGTGATTTGTTGTGGTTAATTGGGGGGAAAATATGTATCTAGGACAGTTGGTATATTTTTGTTGATGTTTCTTGGAATGATAAATACCTCTCCAATTGTCTGTCTGGTAACTGTGTGATGTGCATCTATATGTGACTACTATGAATCTTTTTATGGCATTAGTACTAGGGACATGATAATCACTGCTAACAATTACATGAACCGAATGGGTAGCAGCTTGTAATGTACCTTTGTGCCATGTGTGTGTGAGATACTACCTAGTTCCCATTGTTTGTTAAATCCAGAACTTGCCCGATTGGTCTTGCCTTGGTTGTAGGATAACGGTTAGGAAAGGATCATAGGTTGTTGTTGATATTAGTCCACTTTTAGCCTAAATGACCCTCCATGTGTGAATAATATCCCTTGATCCTAATTTTGAGCTTGAATTCCTATTCATTTTATTATACCTATCACCTTCCCATTTGTATCACAATGGACCTATTTTGGCCCTAGTCCTCCTTGGATATTGTTCACTTTGACTTAGGCAAATAGCCTAAGTTGAGGGTGGCTACCATAAGGGTGTGTGATGTAAAGTGAGTATGAAGAAGGGTATTAAAAAAATATATATATTCAAGGATGGGTGTGGTAGAAAAAGAATGAGAAAAGAAAAGTTGTGAAAAAAAAATGAATGACTAAATGACCACACCCATCCTGAATTTGCTTAATCAAGAAAGGGAGAAATAAGGTAAAGGTTGATAAGTGAGACCACAAAAATATTGTAGTGCCAAGGAGGCTTAGTTACCTTAAATATACTTGTTTATCATACCATCCCCAAGCCTACATTACAAGCAGAAGAAAAGTCCTATAGTGATCCTAACTTAACTGTCTGAAAGCTTCGATAATGAAACTAAGGGCAAGCTTATGGTATTTGGCATACATTGACTGGAACTTCTTTCTGAGAGCGAGTGTCTCTTGACCATCCCCTCATTGATATACTTTATTTCATATATGAGTGAAGAGGGACTTCTTTGTTGTAAGGGCACATTGATTGCATTGCTAGCTTCTTACATGTTTGGGTAGTTTATTTTGTATATATGCGTGGTTATTCTTGCTAATTTGATGGCATATCCTGATTCCTCTGTGTCACATTATTAATCTTCATTGATATACATAGTTGGGTTTAAAGTTATTGAAAATGGAGAGGGTAATGTGTTTTGAGCTAAACTTGATAATCAACTGTCATAGGTATCTTATGTGTCTCTTGGTTAAGAATTGTAGTATGGTGTTTTAGTTGCTTGAGGACAAGTAATTGTTTAAGTTGAGGGTGTTGATGTGTGAGAAGATGCTAACACATTTGAGGCTTTTAACTGAGAATAATTTTAAAATCTTAAGCAACTTTTATCATTTTTTATTGTTTTATCTTTGATTTTGCAGTGGAAGCCAAGATGCAAGAGAACCAACAATGATGGAAGTAAAAGAGTTAAAATATGAAGCAAATAGAAGAGAAGTGTGGCTGACGACATACCTGATAAGTCGTCAGCACTCTGATAAGTTATCAGCTTCATCGTCAGCCTTAAATAGAGAATGGGATTTAGCTGGAAAAAGTGACGACGACATATGATAAGCCATCGGAGTTGTGCTAAGCCATCAAGATCGTCATTAGCCTAAGGCAAAACATGAGAGATGAAGTAAATCATCGACGACATCTGTGATAAATCGTTAAAGATCTGATAAGCCATCATGCTTCATCGTCAGCCTAAGGCAGCGAATGTCAAAAGCGAAGAGGAGCTGACGACATCTGTGATAAGTCGTCAGACTCCTGATAAGGCATCACAAAATGTCGTCACCTGCCCGAGAAATTACTGAACTCTGTGATTCTGTTTCCATAATTAGGATGAACTATTTGAAGTATTGTTTAGGGTTTTCTTGGGGGTTGGTACTCGAGATTCTGTACTTGAACTTCACGTGTTGCTCTCTATTTTTTGATACAAGTTTACAGTTAGCTTTTGAGAGATTATCATATTATTTTTTAGGATTTTTCTACTGTAATTTAATTCAAGATACAACTATTGCTATTCACTTTTGGTGTAAGTATTATTCCATAGCATTATGAATTCAACAAGTTGTATTGCTCTTTACAGTATGAGTAGCTAAACCCCTTAACCCGAGTTATGGGATCTATGGGTTTGTATTTGTAATGCAACTAAGGGTTCAGGATTCTAACGGTGGTAGTAACTTCTTGGTAATCCCTCTGCTCTACACTTTATCTATTGGTTGCAATCAATAGGTCCTGCTTACTAGTGATTTGCTTGAACTAAGAAATCAACCTTAGTAAGAAGCGAATTACCAACAGGGACTTGGAAGTTACCAACCTTTCGTTTAATAATTAATGTTGTAGCAAGATTAATTAACCTAAGATAACATCATGTTATGAAATATAAAATCCATAAGTTCAAGAGAATTAGGTAGTTAAATGCTTAAGTAGGTGGAGAGACATTTAGGCATAAATTCGTCAAGGATATTCTGTTGGTCCTACCTACCACAAGAATCTTGAATCATTACTAGCGTCTGTCAAATCCCAATAACCATAGTGAACATAAATTTGGTTTTTCATAAACTCTTGATTACAAACACTGAAACTAAACTGACCAACAATTATTTTCTAATCTCCAAAACGCCCATTTTATCTTTTCATATCATCTGTTTGAATTCAACATGTTGCTATAGTTTCAAATTTGTTTAATCACCACTCACATTGTTCCCTGTGGATTCGACCCTGACTCCAAAAGTTGGGTAAATATATTGATGACGACCGCCTTGCATTAAATTAATATGTAAGTTGAGCATTATTATGACTTGACACACCCGATTTATGACAAGTGGTGTCTGAATTTAATTAAAAGAAAATTAATCATTTTTTGAAATAAATTTTCATCTTTTGTCTCTTAATAAAAACCCTTTCAAACATAAAATGAATCTTTTTTAGGAGTTAAAAAAAAGGGGTGTGACAGCTTTGGCGACTTTGCTGGGGATTTTTCAGAATTCGAGCTTATTTTTGGAGCTGTATCGGCTTAGTTTGACATTATAGGTGTATAAACATTATTTTGGTTATCGTTTGTTGTTTATTTTATCATTGTTGAGTTCCTACGTGCTGCGTGTTTACAATTTTTCTCTTGTGTGTTACCGCTTTATATCTGGCATTATGTGCATAACTCGTGTCATTCTTTCTGCAACAAGTTCCGGAATACACATCGTGTACACAAACTCTAGTTGAGTCACCCTTATTTTACGAAAGGGAGTCATCGGATGTATGGAGTAGGTGGAAAGCAAAGCAGCCACTATCGACCATATGCTCTCCCAAATGGCCTTGTTAGTGGACCCCAACATAGGTTAGCCTTTAGGTCATGCTTATGTGCTTCATATTGAAACCTAGCGAGGCCCACTTGGTCCTTTGTAGGAGACTCACCTCTAAAGCATCCCTATGTGCTAAATGTTGCATCTCTGAGGGTAACGTGGTCATTTGACGGACTGATGTGGGGGAAATCATGTGTTAGAAGTAAAGTGTGTAGGCAATGAAAAATTGAAAAAAAAAGGGTGAATCAAAAAAGAGTTTCGTAGTTTATTTTTAGAGTTCTTTATGGCTTTTGTTCTTCACAACCCAAAAATTCAAAAAAGTTTTTTTTTTATGTTTTGCATTTATTTTCTCAAATATAACAAAATTCAAAAAGATTTTGTTTACTTTTTGCACTCATTTCCCAAAAATCAAAAACATCAAAAAGATTTTCCTTTTGTTTCCTTTGGCAAGAATTCACAATTCGAAAACTCCAAAAAGATTTTTTTAGGAGCATTTTATAAAAGAAAATTTTTTAAAAAAATGGTAGAAGTTTTGTGCATTTCATATAATGAAAATACCAAAAAGATTTTTCTTTCATAGTTGTTGGTGTCATTTTTATGTGAAGTGTCAAATTAAAAATCCCAAAAAGATTTTATTGACGTTTTTCATCATTTTTCTTTGGTAATGTCTCCTAAGTCAAGGTTTAGTTTGCTATTTAATCCTTAATTGTCCAATCTGGACGAACTACACACCCCTGATTCTCCTCTCTCGGGAGTGAGATACGTAGGCAACCTTTCCGGGTTTGGGGATCTTATTTTAAAAATTCAAAAAAGATTTTCTTCACTGTTTATTAGAGTAAGTTCCATATATATCTCTAAAAGAAAACCACAAAAATGATTTCCCGTTAACATTTTCAAGTTTTATTTTCGTATGAAATTCAAAATGATTTTTCATTGGTAATCATAGGTATCATTTTGTATAGGAATCTGAGAAAAAATTCAAAAAGATTTTCTTCACTCTTCATTTAGAGTAGGTGTTTCATATACATCATTACAAGAAAAATACTACAAAAAGATTTTCTTTTAATAGATTTAAATTTCATTTTCGTATAAAATTCAAAATTGAAAACCCAAAAAGATTTTCGTTGGTAATTTAGTATAGAGATGTTAAAGCTGAAAAATTCAAAAATATTTTCGTAAATTCTTTTGAGAAAAGGTTATTTTCTTTTCTTCTTAAAGTTTCATGAAAAATAAAAAGAAAAGAAAAAGAGTTTAATTGACCATTTTGGCAAGACTTCACGAACTATGCACACTTGATTCTCCTCTCTCGGGAATAAGATACGTAGAGGCTCTTCTTGGGTCCGGTGATATTTTCAAAAAGAAAAAAAAGGTTTTGAAAAAATGTTAAACTCTAATGCATTTGTTGTCTGTTGATTCAGTTAGTTTAAGGTGGTTGGTTTGTTGCATTGTAGCTGGTCCTCCGCATTACACCAAATCTAAGGAAGGTTTAGCTGTGTCCAACAAGGATACGGAGAGTGTCCTCATGGATCAAACAAAGTGGCAGGAAAATGAGAGTTTAAAGGAAGAAAAATTGGGACTAAGACAACGAATGATGAAAATGTATCGAGCTTGGTCAAGTGGGTTGTCTTCCCCTCCATTTTGTGCTATTGACCATACAAATACCTCAAGTTTTCCATCAAAATCGTAAAGTCAGTTTCCTATTGTTGTTTATGTACTGCAACCTGAATCAGAATTTCTTCCAAGCCAACAACATCCCAATACTTCTACCACTCTTCCTCTAGCTTCTCAATATAAGCCTGCTACATTGACAGCACCACATACTACCTGTGTTTTTATTGCTTAACCTTTTACTGAATCTTCCACTTTGGCTATCAATCCAATGGTTGTGCTTCCCCAATCTTCTAGTGGACCCATGTTCAATACTCTTGGTGATCATTTTTATACTTCTGAGCCTACTTTTAAGTTAACTGGACCATCAAAATTTCTTAACAAGAAGCCTAGTGGGCTAGAAGAGTCAGAGAAAATGGTTGGAAAGATGAAAAGTGCAGAAAATGCTACGAAAAGTTCCCTAGGACTTGTGGGTAAAGAAGATGTTCCATACAAAGACTGGGGCATGTCTTCAAGTGTTAACCCGCCTGCAATCCTTGAGATGTCGAAATTTGAGGAGCAAGTAGACATGGGGAATCCGTGGAACATTTGGGACAATATTGCAATCAATTAAGAGAAACTGGAGGGAAGAAAAATGAGAAAGATGCAACTGCCAATGTACTTGAAGAACTGGCACATCCAAGAAGGCGACGTCGTCGTTACCGTCAGTATCAAGCCCAAGTTCATACGCAAGCTCTCTATAATCAATCCAAAAATCCATTATACTCCATATCTAGTATATTGCGCACAACCATATGTTCAACTCCCTTCTTACTCACAATGGCGCGCACCAACTCCCCAAAGTCATCCTCTAACTCCACAAACATACCAAAGTCCTTCTAAGCCCGATTTTTTATCCAAGCCAAACAATAAAATGAGGCAGAAGTCGAGATATAGATTCACACCAATTGAAGATTCTTATGCCAACTTATTTCAGAGATTGGTACAATGGGGCATGATCACTCCTCTCCCTGGGAACACTCTTAATCCCTTATCATTCTGATGCTCAGGGTCATAGTATTGAAGATTTTCAAGATTTGAAAAGAGAAATTGAAAAGATGATTCAAGATGGATCAATTATGCTGCAGAACATTGACAGTGATAGAAGCTCTATTTATGCTGATATGCAAACCAGTGGCTAAGTTGCTAGACTGAGCAATTAAGAAGTCACCCCTCTCCCTACTAGGAAGATGTCTGGTAGTTTGTTTCATTTTTTTTCTATTTTCTAAATTATTTCAGTGTTGTAGTTCGAGATCCATGTTGTTTTGTCCCTTTGTCGTTCATGTTTAAACCCTTTTCTATATTTTATTTTAACTAAATAGAATGTCCCTTTTTTCCTTTGTATTTTAAATATGTTTTATTTGTTTGTTTTCTTCACATAGTATATTTTATGTTGTCTTTAGTGATATGACATGCTTGCAAAATTTTTTGCTAGATCTTAAAATCCAATTTGAGCATGAACTTTGAATTAGGGGGTTAGAATTAGAAAAAAAAGGCATCTGGGATATTGCTAGAGTATTGACACATTTAGTGACCATGTTGAAGCCTTCTTTCAAATTAAGGTAAATATTTTGAGAATTACAAGAATAACTTGGTCGTCAATTGAAAGACATCTCAATTAGGTCAAAAATGTATGATCCTATATCAAGAGGAACAGAAAGAAAATTAATTCCACGAAGGCATGAGTCATTCAATGTGAGGGATGTACAACAAAAGGTGGAGTTGTATGTTTGACAATTGTAGAAGAAGTAGTGATGCACAGGATCAGTTAAGTTAGTGTTGTAAAAAGTGTCACAAATGATCTTCATTTCTCATTTCATATTGCATGATATGTACTTATAGTTTCAAGGATTGATATAACGAAGGCATTTCACTCGGCTATCCAAACACCGTGTCATCCTTTGTTTACCCCATTTGAGCTTTAATTCTATTTTCTTTCATACCCCTTTTGAAATCAAGATAGAGTCAACAAAGCTAAAAAGATAAGTATCGAGACAAAGAATGGAGTCAGAAAAGTTTCAAAAAAGAAGAGAGAAAATGTGTCCAAAAGGAAATAAAAGCAAAGAGTGTCAGGACAAAAAATAGTCAGAAAAGTCCTAAAAGAAAAAGAGAAAACAAAAGTAAGAATCAAGCGAAAGAACAAGTTGTCAGAACTATGCGTGACCTGATTCTCCTCTCTCGGGGGTGAGATACGTAGGCTGCCCTACATTGGGCTCAGTCCAACCAAATGAACAATTTAGAATTGCCCAGTCAAAAGAAACTGGGGCATGAGTTAATCTTCATTGTTTGAGTCGATTCCCAAAGTTGTAAGTCCTACCCCACTTTAAGTGTCATTTGAGCCTCTTGCCATCCTTTTTTTCTTACCTTATCCAAAAGTTGAGTTACAACCAAAGAAAGACCTTCAGATCAATCATTAAAGATGTTAAGTCTAAGCATGCAATGGATATGAGGATGCATTTGGAGAACTACTTGTCTTCCTCAGCATAAGGAATCAAGAGAGAAATGAGAATGAGAGATCTTTATTGGTGAAAACTCTCACGGGAACCGTAACGCGATGGTAAGTTGAGATATATAAAAATGAGAGAGTCTTATTGGTGAAAAAACCTCACGGACACCAAATGACGGTGGTAAGCTGAGGGAAAAATAAAAGAGTCTTGTTGGCAAAAATCCTTCAAGGTGTCACTAGCCGAATAAGGTCTTAAATGCAATTGACCTAAGGAAGCAACTCAGTTTCAAGGCCTTTAACTCAACAACAACTGGTAGAAAGTGTGGATGGAAAGATCATGCAGATTAATCCAAAATGCATGGCATAATCATTAGAGTTGACTGTCATTTTTAGATAAATTCTTCGTTTCTTTATTTCAAATGGGGACGTTCATTGTCTTTTCTTTCTTCTTTGTGTTTTTATTTTATTTTCTTGAGTCAGTTATTCAAATAAAAAAATCATTGTCATTTTCTCTTGTCTTTGAGTCAAGTCCATGTCAAAATAAGTGAGAAAGGATTTTGAAACTGACTACCAGTTTCTTTAATTTCACAAAGCAAGACAAAAGTCCAGTATATGAAATAGACATGATTGTGAGCCGAAATAAGGCATGCAGAAAGTTTTGTCAACAGACAAGTCTGGGAACTCATGGAAATACCAGGGATCAAAGGGTAACTGAGAAGCCTGGCAAAGCAGAGATATTGTGTTTATTTCGAAGTCACTCTTACTAATATGGGTTTGGGACAATAATTCATCAAGTCAATGACATATGATAATGGTTGGAAGCAAGGTTAACGAGACAAGTGCAAGAGAAATTGCCAAAAAGCCAAAGTCGCAATCCAACCACCCTGTTTAAAACTCATAAGTTTTCTTTGTATGAAACAGGAACAACTGCTGCCTTCAAAGCGCAAATATCCAGAGGTACAATTCCTCATTTTTACAAATGTAACAGCAGTGTTACTGTACAAGTTTCGTAATCGCAATGGTGGTAAAACTCATCATCTTGTACTCCTTAGAGAAAAATTCTCTAATTTGGGTCTGTCATGTCTCACGGCTAGGAGGTGCACTTCCTAATTTGAACCGTTAATTCTAAAAAGATGCACTTTTAGCAAGAACCTTTCACTTCCATTCTTAAGAGAGGGACTTGTTGGCCTCATTCATTCAACATTACCCTCAAAACGAGCATTTGTTGATAAGGATCTGGATTCATCTTTGCATTACGCACTGTAGAAATTAGTTATGATTGGGTATAGCACCCACAAAAGCTTTTGATGATAAACTGGGGAAAAAACAAAAATTTAATGCCTGTTATCAGGAACTTTACTTCAGGACCCTCCTGGAAAATGAAAATTTACTTTATGTTCAAGACCCTCCTGAAAAATGGGAATTTACCTTATGTTCAGGACCCTCCTGAAAAATGGGAGTTTACTTTATGTTCAGGACTCTCCTGAAAAATGGAAATTTACTTTATGTTCAGGACCCTCCAGAAAAATGGGAGTTTACTTTATGTTCAGGACCCTCCTGAAAAATGGGAATTTACTTTATATTCAGGACCCTCCTGGAAAATGGGACATTTCTTTATGTTCAAGACCCTCCTGGAAAATGGGACATTACTTTCATAAAAAATAAATGAATGAAATCTTTCTTTACCAAAATCTTTGTTTCGGATAATTTTCGTTCTAGTTTTGATTTTGGTTTCAGGAGCCCGCCTGAAGAACAGGGTGATAAAGTTGTAAGTCAGGAGCCCTCCTGAAGAATAGGGGTGATGAAATTGAAAGTTAGAAGCTCGCCCGAAGAACAGAGTGATGAAATTGCAAGTCCGGAGCCCACCTGAAGAATAGGGTGATAAAATTAAAAGTCGGGAGCTAGCTCGGAGAACAGAGTGATGAAATTTCAAGTCAGGAGCCCGCCAAAGAACAGGGTGATGAAATTAAAAGTTTGGAGCTCTCCCAAATAATAGAGTGATAAAAATTGAAAGTCAGGAGCCCGCCTGAAGAAAAGAGTGATAAAATTAAAAGTCGGGAGCTCGCCTGGAAAACGGAGTGATGAAGTTGCAAGTCAGGAGCCCGCCTGAAGAACAGGGTGATATAATTAAAGTTGGGAGCTCGCCCGGAGAATAGAGTAATGAAATTACAAGTCAGGAGCCCTTCTGAAGAACAGGGTGATGAAATTAAAAGTTGGGATCTCTCCCGAAGAACAGAGTGATGAAAATTGAAAGTCAGGAGCCCGCCTGAAGAACACGGGTGATGAAATTAAAAGTTAAACAACAAGGTAATGAAATTGAAAGTAAGGTTCCCGCCTGAATAATAGGGTGATGAAATGACAAGTCTGAAGCCCACCTAAGAGAAGGGTAAATAAATGAAAAGTCAAAGCAGCAAAGTGAAGAAATTGAAAGCAAAGAAACAAGATGAAGAAATTGCAAGTCAGGATCCCGCCTGAAGAATAGGGTGATGAAACTCAAGTCAAGAAGTCCAAAAGAAGCTATATAGATAGGATTTTTATAATTTCATTTATGTTTTAACTTGTAATTTTTCTTTTTTTTCTGATGTAATGACAGAGCCGCAGACCGAAACCTCTATGGAACCTCACTCAACTCTCCAACTCAGTATAGTCCTTCTCCTATCCCTGATGGTATCTGTGACTGGTTTCTCTCATAACATGGGTAGATAGGATGTCCGGATATAGACTCAGTGGCCCTCTTTCCTTCTGTTCCCTTATTTTGAATAATTACCGGGATAAAATTTTATCTAGTTGTATATTTCTTTGTATGAAAACACCTTGTGTTTACATACACAGGGGCATAATGTAGACACGTAATTTTGTCCCGTCAAAAACTATTTTTATCATCTTCTTCCATGTTATTACTCACCCTACCCTATTCCATAACTTTTTAAAAAATAGAAAAAAAAATAACCAAATCTATAAAGAATTGACACCTCACCGTGCCACCTCAACACCTCACTCCTCATTTTTCATTGAATACATACAAAAAGCACACGCCATACTCATTTTTTCACACGTCATACTCATTTTTTCCACAAGCCACTAATAATATGAACCCATTTAGGTTAATAATAAAAAAGAAAAAAAGAAAACAAAAATGAAAAGGGGGACCACGAATAAAAGGGGTGATTTTCCATTTTTGGAAAGGGGGTCCTTTCTTCTGAAAGGAAACATACTCCATTTTCCTTTTTCATTCTCACCATAAACACACTCGCACAAGAACACACCATTTTTATACACAAAGAGAGAAGACAGGCTGGGGAGAAATAAAAAATGGGGAGTCTGCTCCATTTTTTTTTCATGCACAAATCACAGCAAAACACCACGCACACCCTAAGAGAGATAGAGGGAGAGTGAAGAAACAAGAGAGATAGATCGAAATAGTTTTCGCTGAATTTTTCGACGAGTTTCTCGCCGGAAATCTAGCGAAAAACTCGCCATCGCCTAAACCTGATCCGTTTCTCTCAAAATCCACCAAAAACCTATCACCCACCGCTGGAGTCTCACCGGAACCCACCGGGGAAACACCTCTTAGCTCAAAAACCCACTGCATTTCTGCCGATGACTACCAGCTCCACCCCTTTCTCTAATTTTCTGACCAAATCACGGCTAACAGCCATTTCGTCCCCTTTTCTGTCGAGTATCCATTAGAAAACAGGCTCATCCTCTATTAATTCAGTTCGAAACCCACTGAAAACCACTCTAAACGCATATTTTATCGGTTGGACGGATGGTACTCTGTTTTGGAATAGAATCAGAACAATTGGATTCTTAGTTTGCGGTATCATTCGAATTTGAGTCTTGGTCGAGGTTTTCGGTTGAAATCTGCTTCTCCGGTAAAAACTGACTCATTTAGTTGCTTAGAGTATGGTGTAATTACAGTGAATGGAGATTTTCAATCCAAAGGGGATTTTCAATTGCGTAAAGGTTCATTTCTCATCTCATGTTAATTTTAATTTATGTGATACTTTGTGTGGTAAAACTCATTGTGTGTGCAATTTACTTTTGTTGATTTTGATATGCTTGGATCATCACATGAGGTCGTTAATATTGATCGTTTGATTGTTTAAATTGAATAATAGAATGAGTTAAAAAATCAATTGGAAGTAAGTTGGGACGAAAGTTGAAAATTGATAAAAACCAAGCTTTAGTTGTTTTGCTTCATTGATGTCGTTGAATGTGCTGATGCCATAATAGGTCGAGCGGGGTAGGCAAATGGTAGGCTCGGGTAGGCAAATTTAGAACTTGTGGATTGTGGAATGTTTGGAATATTTGTTGAATGATTTTGTTTACCATATTTGGATCAATTGCACTAATTTGGTTGGGGACTGCCCAAGGGATTTGTATTGATTTATCCGGGAAATGCCCCGAAGTATCATGTATGTAAAGGAGGTTCGTGATCAAGGCCCAAGGCATCGGGTAAAGCATTGGAGCGTAGTTTAGGATTAGTATAGGTTTATATTTCCGTACCTTTTATTTTGGACTGTATAATTGGACTGGACACTTTATTTTGGATTTGTTTTGTTTTGTTTGTTTGATTGATTGTCTTATGTGTTTTGTGTGGTTTATACATTCTTAGTTCCAGAATAGCCGATATACTCCATGAAGCGATCGTGGTAGAACCATGGGACCGAGGGGTGCCTAACACCTTTTCCTCGGTCAACAGAATTCCTTAATCCGGAATATCTATTCGCGGATCAGTTTTAGAGTCAAACCGTTTTGAAAAAAATAATTCAAAGGTGACTTGGCACACCCAATTTGTGTCAAGTGTCGACTCTTAATTTAATTGAAAGAAAATGAATGATTTTTCGAAACAAATTTTCATCTTTTGTCACTGTAAAAATAAAAACCCTTTTGAACATAAAATGAATCTTTTTTGGGAGTTAAAAAAAAAGGGTGTGACAATTCTTTGTATTTATTTATTTTATACCTTTGATATTTTTGTGTATTTATTTTTTTTGTTTGTTTTCAAAATTTACTAAGTGAAATCCAACTACGCCATTGCCTGACGTGTCTATAAGAGGAAGAATGAATGAATTAAAATTAAAAAAGAAAAAGAACAAAAATAAAATTAAAGGTTGTTTACATGACTCAAATGCAAGCATCCTACACCTCATTTTAAGGTTATATGTATTCGAGCTATCAAAATAACAAAAAGGTTAATACACTCTACCAAACGACCCCTTAAGGAAATATATGTTGGCACGTCGTTTAAAAATTATCTCAGTCTCATCCCATAAGACACTTGGCCAAAAGTAGCTCGTACAGTTATTCCTAGATGAGAACGGAGAAAGAAGACACACAGGAAAATCGACGTGAAAATTAAATTTTTTTAGACTAATAATAACGCACAAATACTATCGCATACCAGACTAAATAGAAAAAAAAAATTGTCCTGGTAGCAATAGATCAAAATCCTTGAGCTAGCGATTAGTATAAAGTGCAATTTGGTCAAATAACACTTTCGATTACCATTAGTAAATCTTATGTTAATAGATGTGGCATAACTTAAGGAGTTATAAGTGGACAAATCTTTGAAAAATATTTTGACCTAATGCTATATGACACGTGGTAAAAAGTATCTCGTGTAGTTTTTCCTCAATAAGAACAGAGATAGACTAGATCCAGGATGATCTATCATGATGAAAATTGAATTTCTCTAGCCTAGTAATAACGTACAAATGCAATCACATACAAATGTTATCGCATACCGGAACAAAAAAAACATTGATGCCGAAAAGAATATATATACTTAGTACAAAAGAAATTAACACATGAAACTTTACTAACCTGGAAAGTTATCATTGGAAGGAACTTCATGCCTAAATTTAATATATCTATCGGAGTAAATAGAAAAAATCTCCTCTTCCTCCTCTTGTTCCTCCAACCTGAATTGGAAGGTACAACTGAGTTGCAAGTTTGTCCAGATAATCCAGAAGAAGACTATGGAGCTTGTTGGTGTTGATGGTAAACTCATTGATCCTATATACATAACAGAATATTAGAACAGCCAATGTGTGCAACCATTGAGTTATGAAAAATGAACAATCGTGTGCACGAAGCATTCCACGTTTATTCAAGGTTTGATGGGTCGCACCTTTAGTAAGTTTCAGCACTATTTCTGTACAATTTTCAGCATAATTTAAGCACAAGTTAAGCACCCTTTTAGCACTATTTCAACACACTTTTAACATCATTTTCTTCACCAAATTTGCCAATTTTTATATTGGGATAGAAGAATTAAATGAGGATCATATTTTAATTGGGAGAAAAATACATCCACTTGGTATAATAAGGGATGGGACAGTGCAATTAACAAATTAAGCCCAAATATGTGGTCAAAGTTGGATTACAAAGTTAATATTGTTGACAAAAATATGATAAGGGCTTAATATAACTTTTTCCTGAGTGGATAGGGACAACTAAGACTTTTTTCTGTTTCTAAAAAGCTTACAAGAAATAAAAGGTAAATTAAGAAGAGAGGAGGTGTAATTTAATGAAAAAAATTCAGAAATAGCAACTATAGAGCCTTAATTGTAACTTTTATAACAACAGTTTCATAATTACAAAAAATAGCAAATTGTATTTTATATTTAAGTAAACTGTTGCTATTAAGTTAATTAAGAAATGATTATCTCATCTAATTAAATTCTCATAAATTACTCTTATTTAAATTAGTAAATTTCTTTTACAAATCAAACTCAAATATGAAGATTATTATTTTCATGATCTTCAAAATTTCAAAATATCATTCTCTTATATCTCTAACATTTTTTTCTTGTTAGTTTTTTCATTTTTTTTATCTTTTATTTATTTTAATTTCTTTTTTTTCTATTTTTTTCTTTCCACTTTATTTTCTCACTTCTACTTTTTTTTTTCTTTTTTCATTTATTTATTTATTTATTTTCTTTTTTCTTTTTCTTTTTTTTCCTTTTCTCATTTTTTTTTCGTTTTCTTCTTTTTTTTTTCTTTACCTTTTATTTTTACACTGCTATTTCTAGTTTCTATTTCTCTTTCTTCTTTTTTTTCCTTTTTCACTTTTTTTTTGAATCTTTATTTTTTTTTCTTTTTTTTTTCTTTTTTTACTCTTCTATCTCTGTCGTTTATTTTTAAAAGACAAATATCTATATCGTATATACATATTCAAAAAATATACAAAATAAATAGATATACAGATCTACATATGTATTTACGGTAAAAAAATACATATATACCTACATATGTATTTACAGAAATACATATCTAACTCACATGTATATATAAACATATAGGACACACAATCTCTATAACAAAAATGACAATTATATACATATACATATAGGTAATTAAAAAATACATGATACATATCTTAAACAGTAAAAGAAAACAAATAAGTACATATGTTACCCTCTAAAATGACATAGTATGTACAGTTCAAAGAAAAATTCAACACCGTATAAAATACGTATAGCTCTGCATATGTATTTACAAAATACATACCTGATCCATATGTATATTCTTAGTTTATATGAGTCACCTTTGTATTTCGAAAATACATATGAAGATATATAGTATAGTTATGCTTTTTACTATTTAATATGAATATGATATCTATTTCGTAAATACATATGTATGTTTTGTACTGAAATACATATCCAAATTTGTATGAGTATGTATTTTGTATTTTTGTAAATATGTGTATGTGATATACATATTTGTCTTTTCAAAATAAAAGTTTGAGTTAGAAGAGTTAAAAAAATGGGAAAAAAAAAATATAAAAATAAAAAAAATAAAAAAAGAGAAGTGAAAAGGGATAAAAAAGGAAGAAAGAGAAATAGAAGTATAAAAATAAAAGAAAAAAGGAACAAAATAAAATAGAAAAAAGAAGAACAAAACGAAAATAGAAAAATAAAAAAAAGATATGAGAAAGGAAATAAAAATGAAAAGGAAAAAAAAAAAAAGAAATACAAGAGAAAAAATAAAGTGGAAAGAAAAAATGAAAAAGAAAAAGAAATTAAAATAAAAAATAAAAAAATAAAATAATAAAAAATAAGATGAAAAAAAACTTATAAGAAAAAATGTAGAGATATAAGAGAGTGAAAGACAGTAATGATGTTAGTTTCATATTGACATCTTCAAGATCATGGAGATAGTTATCTTCAAATATGAAAAAGAAAAAAAAGTAAAAAAAAAAAAGTGAATAAATAAATGGAAATAAAAAAAAAAGAAAAAAAAAAGTAAAATGATAAAAAAATAAGATGAATAAAAAGGGGTAAAAGATATGGCTATATTTGGGAGAGGTAAAATAGTGGAGTGAAAATAGGAAAATGTAAAGTAGTGAGAGTAAAACATGTACTTACCTAGTTAATGAATAAAATAATGCTACTCTTGCTATAAAATGTAATTTTACAAAAAATATTGCTATTTATTGTAATTATAGTCTAAAATATGTTACTTTCTGTAAAAAAAATAATTTTTATACAAGTAACACTTTCAGTTACTTATGTAAAATAAATTTGAATAAATATGTCAAAACTTGAGAAAGAAATAATAATTTGAAACATCTTTTAAAAATACCTCGACATTATAACAAATAACATGTGGCATAAAGTAACTCCTCTAGTTACTCCTTCATGTGAACAGTGAAAAAGGAGACTCGAGAAGATCGTTGCAGTGAAAATTGAAAATGTCTAGCTTAGTGGTAATGTAAAAATGTTACATCATATTGGAATAAATATATAAAAAAGAAAAAAAAAATTAGCCTAGTAGAAAAGGATTAAAATCCTTGAATTAGTTACAACTACAATTTAATCAAATAATACTTTTGATTATTATTATTATTAATTAATTTTTAGTGGATGTGCCAAAACATAAGAAAGGAGTAATATTTTGACATATCTATTAAAAATAAAATATCTCAAAGTACGTGACATAAATAACTTATTTAGTTACTCCATAATGAGAATCGCGGTTAAAATTGGAGATAAGGCACAAGTAAACCCCCCTCCCCTCCCCCCCCCCCCTCCACCCACTCTTCTAAACAATATTTCAAGTTGCAATCACACACCTAAACTTTACGGAGAATCTATTAACCTACCCCCCTCCCCTCCCCTCCCAAACTAATTTTTTCTATATTTTTGTGTTCCTTTAGTGTTGACATGGGTTGTCATGTCAACACAAGAGGAGCAAAAAAATATTGGCAGTCATGTCAGCAAAAAGGAGCACGGAAATACAAAAAGAATGAGTTTAGAAGGGTAATAAGACTCATGTAAAGTTTTGGTGTGTTATAACAACTTTTGATATAATTCGGGGATACTTGTGCGTTATCTCTTAAAATTGAGTATGTCAAGACTAGTAATAATGCTCATATGTTATCTCCTATACCTATATAGAAAAACTCTAGTCCGGTAGCAAAAAATTAAAATCCTTAAACTAGTTAGTAATTATAAAGAGTAATTTGGTCAAATAACATTTCTTATTACTATTATTCAATAGATGTGGCAAAACTTAAGGAATGAGTAATATTTTGGCACATCTATTAAAAATAAAATATTTCAAAGTCATGAAAAAGAGTGTGGGACATAAAATTTCTTCTCTAATAACTTATCGATGAGAATGGAGAAAAAGAAGACTCGAGCGCAGTTATTTAAAAAATACAGAAGTAATAAATTGAATATGTCTAGTGCATATTGAAATACATAATTAAAAAAATCTAGCCTACTAGTAAAAGATCAAGATCTTTGACTTGTAAACTTAAACTTAATGTCAAGATCTTCAACATGATAATCTTACTGAGAAATGTCATAAAAAGATATATCTAATTTGGAAGATATTAATATCGCAGAGGAGGACAGAAGCTTTGGATGCAAAATGGTTTCTACCTTTTTTCCCTAACTTCGCATTACCGCAGCCACAATGATGGAATTTATAGAGAATATTTGATAACCCTAATGGGTGAAGGAAGGATCTATTTATAGAAATTAAGACTTAATTTGGTATGTCCATTACATACCAGTGTACGAATGAGATCTAATTTTTATTAAATATTTATGGGCTTTACATTAATTGGGCCAAAGTAAAATAATAAGTCTTACATTCTCTCAATTGGCAACGACATAAATATTAGTTGCGTATAATAAATCTCTTTTATAATGTTCATTACACACAATATGTCAAACCACTAAGATTGAGTTATATAAGGTGGTTAAACATAGTTCTAGCCCCACATACAGCAGATGACTGTTCCTAAGTTCATAAGTTCAAAAACATCTAACATTATAGTCCGCAATAATGTTTCACTGAGACTTATAATGCAATATCTCAAAATAGAAATTTCATTAATGTTTATCAGAACACATAATTGAGATCGAAAATGCCAATACATCATAAATGCATTAATTATAAGTTCAATCAAGTTCCGTTCTTTGAACATGTTCTAACCATCTAGCAATCAAACAATTAAGTGTCAAATGGTGGACTATATTACATCAACTGTGACAAGGCTTGACCCGAAAATAGATTATTTTTTCCTAAACGATAGGGAATTGTTCGTATGGTAAGCACCCCTCATCTTCAACCTTACCATTGTAAGTTCAGCTCACCAAGGGAGACAAAAAAGGTGAGTGCTAAGGAGGGGTAAAACAAAAAAATTGCTACCTTTTATAGAAGTATGGTGGAATTTAGGAAGTGATGAGCAGAGGCGAACTCAGGATTTGAAGAGTGCGGGTACACCATTATCTTGACATAAGCGGTCAAGAATCTTCCAATGACGACTGATCTTGACATAAACCATCAAGATTCTTCCAATGAGGACTGATTTTGACATAAGCGGTCAAGAATATTTACTCAAATGAAGACTGAGGAATAGTGTTGTGTCTGACTGACTGGTCGGTAGAGAATTAAGCAATGACGAAAATGCAAATATATAGGCGAAATATGCGTTTTAAGGTAATAAATAAACTTCAGCTTTATAGAAACAAATGAGTCAAGTAGTCTAGTGGTAAAAGTTATTTAGTATCTAAACAAGATGTCAAAGGTTTGAATCCCTTCTACCACTTTTTTGTTAACATTAAAAACAAAAAAATAGCAAAATAATGTTGTCCGTTGGACTGTTCTTAGATTGCAAGTGTGGAAAAAACCAACGCGCCCAAACTGCACTTGTGTTTAGTAGGGTGCACATAATTTATATAATAGTTTCTTAAGATATATACATGTACATATACAGAACTTTTTCCGAACTTAACGGGTGCACGTGCACCCCCACCCCAACACGTGGGTCCGCCCCTGGTGATGACCAGCCTGAAGTTTGATAAACAAGAGCATACTATAATCATAAAAATTAGTCTAGTGAAACAAATTTTTGAGAAACTACACTGTCGAACTATCTTGCAAAAGCTATAACAATATTTTGATCCACAAAAAGAGCGACACTTTGGAAATACAATAGAATGAAACATTTACATGTTGATCTCTGATGCTAAATGATTACTACTACTTTCAATCATCATGATGTTAAGGGAAAAAACTTAAGAAGTTCAGCAAGCAGTTTATGATATTTTGCACGATGCAACTAACATTGGATAACTCGTGCAATGCACGGGTCTGAAAACTAGTAGTTTGATAAGCAAGACCGTCTTATAAGCATGAGAAATAGTCTAGGCTAAAACAGACGTTTTGAAAAACTACACTTTTGGATAAAATCTATAACAATATTTTGATCCACAGAAAGAGCTGCAGAATTGGAACAACATTACAATTATCATGCTAAATGAACAATATCTCCTTCTCTTTTTCTTCTGCCAGTCGGTCACCTTTAGTAGGAAGCTGATGTGGTCGTCATTCTTTCTTATACTCCTTTAGTTCCTTGTGGTACCTTTCCTTGTCTTTCACCTATAGTTTTGATAGACCCGTCTTTCGTAAAGAAGCAAACTTGTTCAAAGTGAAGAAGCAAAGTCAAATAATGTCTCCTCAACGCATATGAAGCACTTGTTGTGGTTGGAGAAAACTTGAATACTGAACTCACATCTCTCCATTTTTTCTCTGCTACAACCTATACAACAAAATAATATTTGTATATCTTCTTAATTTCTTTTTTTAATAGAAGAAATAAATAACAAGATATATCATAAATGAATCAAATAATAATAATAAGAAGAAAAATAAAAAGGAGAAACATTCTTATCTTGGCAAAACCATCCTTTTTTGTCATTTCAACATATAAAACATGCAAATCAGGCTCCTTTCCTCCAATCACAGAAACCCTAAATTAAATTAAAAAAAAAAAAGAAGAAGAACAAATCAGCCATTAAAAGGCATAGCCCCATGCACGTTATGTGGGATCCATAGAAGGATCGGATCACAACAGACATTAATTCATTAAGTCAAACTTTATAAAGTAAGTGTTTTTTAAATATATAGGGTCAACTCATGATTGAATCTACTCCATTAGTGCGGAACTACCGAGGCATGAGTTCATCTGAATCATTTTATTGGAAAATTATATCATATAAAAAGATTAAAATTATTGTGCATATTTTTTTGATCCGTTTGATCTTTTTTTTTTTCATTTTTAGAAATTCTTGAGAAAGGAAGAATGTCACCTTCCATCAAAATAAAAAGGTAGAAGCTTCGACGAACTTTTCTAAAAAAAAATGTTGCTTATGTAATAAGAGGAGTTGCTGAGATGACCAGTATCCTATACATACAACTTAAAAGTTGCGGGTTCGAGTTATTAAGAAAATTTAAAAAATTAAAGCTCCGAGGGATGTTTCTTTTTTCCAAAAAAAAAAAAAAAAAGTTGGCTTACGTAATAAGAGTGGCTGCTCTAGTGGTAAGCAACATACAACAACATTTAACCTTATTCCAAATAGTAAAGAGGAGAAAAAAGAAACATTTTACATCCATGTTTAAGATTATAAGTTCGAGTTATAAAGAAAAAAAGGTGAAAGATCAAAAAAAAAAAAAAAGAGTTGCCCACGTGTACTTTGTACTCAAAACTGAGTGAAAATTCTTGAGACACTCCATGAATAAATTTGGATCATTAACAATTTTGTCATGTGGTGCCATTGGTGTTGTAACAATAGCTGCATGAGACATCATCATACCACCGGAAAATCAAGAAACAAAGGTAACTTAGTAATATGGCGAAAACAGAAGGTAAATGATAAAAGATGTAATGAATACAACTTAAAAAAATTTGGGTACTTAAGGAAAAGAAGTAGGTGAAATAATCAGGGTGTTTTAGACAAGTGTTGAAAGTTGAAACAACGGTTATGTGCAGAGAGTTTTGTAACTTTGGCTTCTTCTTCATAGCAAAACAAAGAAAAACAATGAGTTAAACGTGTCAAGAAAACAGAGGTAAATTGCTTAGGTTTTTTAAGTTTCATACTTGCACTCTTATTTGACCCAAGAAAAGTGAACAACTAATTATTGAGGTGTGTTTGATAAACATTTAATAATAGTTCAAATAGATAACTCACACACGTGATAGTTAATTTATGAAACTCGAAAAAACTAAAAAAAAATTAGGTGTCTCTTTTCCTTTTTTTTTTGTCTATTTTTTGTAGAAGGTATGGCTGAGTTTATGAAGTGATACTAGTCTGAAGTTCGATATGCAAGACCATTATATAAGCATAAGAATTAGTCTACAAAAACAAATGTTTTGAGAAACTACACTTTTGGACTATCTTACATAAGTTATAACAACATTTTGATCCACAAAAAGTGCAGTTTTGAAACTATAATATAATGAAATACATGTTGATCTCATGATGCGAATGATTACTATTACTTTCAATCATCCTGATGATCGATGAGGAAACAAAGTTAAGAAGTTAAGCATCAATTTAAGATATTATGCACGATGCAATCAACACTGAATAACTCGTGCAACGCACGTGTTTCAAAACTAGTACTTTGATAAGCAAGACCATCTTATAAGCATGAGAATTAATTTAGAAAAATAAATGTTTTGAGAAACTACACTTTAGGACTATCTTAAGCTATAACAACACTTTGATCCACAGAAGCCAAATAATAAATGAGGTAGTGAATAGATATCAGACCATTTTAGGTGAACGGATCGGAGTTTTTAGGCATGTGTTGATGCAACGGTTATATGCAGAGAGTTAAAAACTTTGGCTTCTTCTTTCATAGAAACACAAAGAAAAAATGAGTTAAGGCAGTGTGGACTATGCATAACTCTTATAAGAAATCAAATGTTGTGGGTTTTTAGCTTATTTTGACCCTTCAATTACATCCTCATGCCAAAAATAGATTATTTTTTGCTAGACGAGAGGGATAATTCGGTTGATAAGCACCCCTCCTCTCCTTCAACGAGCAAACAGGGTAGGTGCTAATAAGGAGGGGCAAAATTTTTCTTGGGGAGGGGGCAATATTTTCTAAGTATGGTGGAGTTTCCGAAGTGATCACCAGTTTGAGGTTTGAAATAAAACCATGTATAAGCAAGAGAATTAGTCTAGGTAAACAGATGTTAAGAGAAACATCACTTCAGAAATAGTTTTGGATTTATTCTACGTGAGATGCAGTTTCGGGACTACATTAAAATGCAAAATTTATAAGTTGATGTCAATACTAAATGAACTATATCTCCGCTTTTTCTTGTGCCAGTCGGTCATCTTTAGTAGGACGCTGATGTGGTTAACATTCTATTTTTATTCTCCTTCAGTTCCTTCTGGTGTCTTTCCTTGTCTTCCACCCCATAGTTTTGATAGACCTATATGTATAGACAAAAAATCATTATCAAACTCTCTTAATGTCACTATACAATCTAATTTTTGTTTTATTGTACGAGTTTGATAATACCAAACAAGATGGACCGACTTATGAATCTCTACTTTCCATGTCACTCATTGAAAGCCCGCGGTCCAATATAATGTAATAATTAGTCTACCATTCTAAAATTATGAAGAATATAATAAATGATCAAGTTTGAGTATGCTTACCATTTTTTCTTCCAGAGAAAGATAGTTCCAAGATTCTCCAATCATTTTCGTGAACTCTCTTTATGTGGATAAAGATATTTCAGCATGGCATGTTTTTCCACAAAGAAGAAGTTGTATCCACTCCAGTTAGCTTTTGGGAGATTAGGATCTCCATTTTTCCTCCTCCTGTTCCTCCGCCCTGAATGGTGGTGAGATGGTGGATTGTAAGCCACAACGGCATTGCAATTTTGTGCAGCTAACATTGAAGAAGATGATGGAACTTGTTGGTGGGGTTGGTAACGTACTCCACTTAGAACTTCAGATCCCATTTTCATGGACACGAAATAACCACGGTCAAATTTGGAATCAATTGTCCCTTCTACTTGGAAATACTTTGACCCTAATATACAAGAGAATATAACACAACAACCAGGTGAGCAATTGAATAATGTTAAAAAAAAACAAAAACAGTCAGGAGTACGAAGCATTCGGCATCCACTAAAAATCGTATGGGTCGCACCTCAAAGAGATGTGATGCATGCAGCTAATCCTGAAGCAAATTGGTCATTGTGCAGGTGCTTTTGGATGCATTTCAGCAGTTAAGGAAGCTAAAAAATATGTCATTTTCATCACTCTTTTAACACAATTCCAGCACTATTTCCACACCATTTTCGCATCATTTCCACCACTGAATTGGCCAATTTTTGGTGCCAGTGCAGTTAAGATATGGTAATGTATGTGTCAAAACTTAAGGAGTAAAATTTTGACACATCTATTAAAAAATAAAATATGTCACACTCATGAAAAATTACATGTGATGGATATAGGTCTAGCCTAGTAATTACACATAAATGCTATCGCACATGGGAATATTACACTACTAATAACGCACAAAATGTTATCACTTACACACAAACGTTATCGCATGCCAGAACAAATAGAACATTAATGTGGAAATATATCTGTATATTTAGTACATAAAAGAAATTAACACGTGAAAAATCTTACAAACCTGAAAAATTATGCCTAAAGAAGTAAACTTGTTCAAAGTGATGAAGCAAAGTGAAATAATGTTTCTTCAATGCATGTGAAGCACTTTCTGTGGTTGGAGAAAACTTGAATAACTCACTTCTCTCCATTTCTTCTCTACTACAACCTATACAACAAAATAATATTTGTATATTTCTGAATTTCTTTGTTTTAAAAAAAATAATAACAAGATGTATTTTATATGAATCAACTAATAAGAAGACGAAGAAAAATAAAAAGAGATTCCATTTTACCTTATAAAAGCCACCCCTTTTTGTCACCTCAACATATAAAACATGCAAATCAAGATCCTTTCCTCCAATCATAGGAACCCTTAATTAAATCAAAAACAAAAAAGAACAAATCAGCCATTAAAATGACCAGCCCCGTGCACACTATGTAGAATTCAGAAAAGGATCAAACTTGACACGAAATAATTAAGTCAAATCTTATAAATAAAGTGCTTTTAAATATATACGGTCAACTCATGATTGAATCCACCCTATTAGTGGCAGAACTACTGAGGCACGTGTTCATCTGTATCATATTTGTTTGAAAACTATACCATATAAAAAATTTAAATTATTGTGTATATTTTTTATCCCTTCGATCTTTTTCGTGTATTTTTTTTATTTTTAAAAATTCTTGGGAAAGGAAGAATGTCACCTTCCATCAAAATAAAAAGGTAGAAGCTCCGAAGAATATTTCTTATAAGAAGTTGCTTATGTAATAAGAGAGGTTGTTGAGATGATCAGTATCCTACACCTACAACTTAAAAGTTGCGGGTTTGAGTTACCAAGAAAACAAAAAAATTAAAGCCCTGAGGGTTATTATTTTTTTTTAAAAAAGCGGCATACGTAAGGGGTTGCTCTCGTAGTAAGCAACATACAACACATTCAACCTTGTTCCAAATAATAAAAAAGAGAAAAAAGAAAAAGAAAAAAAAACATTTTGCGTCCATCTTTAAGAAGTTTGAGTTACCAAAAACCCCCAAAAAGGTGAAAACTCGGAGGAAAAAAAGAGTTGCTTACGTGTAATTTTTTATCAAAAGAAAGTGAAAATTCTTGAGACAGTCCATGAATAAATTTGGATCATTAACAATTTTCTCATGTGATGCCATTGGTGTTGGAACAATAGCTGCCTGAGCATCATTGTACCACCGAAAAATCAAGAAACAGATGAAACAGAGCTAACTTAGTAATGGAGAAAACAGCAGGCAAATAATGAAAGATGTAATGAATACAACTTAGACAATTTTTGGTACTTAAGGAAACAAATGTAAAAGAAACTACACTATTGGAATAGTTTTGGATTATCTTACATAAGTTATAACTATGTTTTAATCCACAAAAAGAGCTGCAGTTTGGAACTATAATACAATGAAAAACATGTTGATCTCATGATGCTAAATGATTACTATTACTTTCAATCATCCTGATAATAGGTTAGGAAACAAAGTTAAGAAGTTAAGTGATCAATTTAAGATATTTTACACGATGCAATTTGTTATTTCATGTGTATTTCAGGTACACGAATCTGTATATATATACAACTCCAACTTCAACAATAGTTCATCTATAAACAAGAACACCTTTGAAGTTCTTTAACACCTTCAACACAAGATTACTAATAATCTATCCAAGAAGTGTGTTGGATTTCAGAAAATAGATGAAATAGAATTTAAGGCCAAGTCCCCCAACTTCACGGAGTGTCCTTAAGGAATAATTCCCCTCACTCTACCCGAGGTTATGGAATCTTCCTCCCAGGATAAAATGGCCTACAATCCGAACAATAGTGGTACGTCATATTGTCGGATTCTACGAACTCACTCAACAACTTAATGATCACACAGAGTTTTTGTTAAGTATAGAGGTGTTTTTGCTGTCAAACTTCATATCCATACCTGAGGAAAATAGTAGGTATTTATAGCCTTAAGTGTATCCTTTCAGAAAGGATGCATTGGTTCAGCAGAAAGGCACCTTTCTGTAACAGTCACGTATCAACGCTGGAACTGCACCAGGACTGCGTCCAAAGTGCGATCGCAGATGTCATTCTACAGATTCCAGTGAGAATCTACATTTGAACTGCGTCCGCAGTTTTTGATCTGTGTGCGCAGATTAGTCACATTTCAAAACAGTGTGCCTTTTCTCGAAGGGGCGCATTCCTTCGTGATGTGCATTGCGTATGCATTGGAATTGCTCCTAAAATGCTCCCACATTTGAAAACAATTCAGATTTTGGAATTTTGGATTAAATTATCATATCTCATCGATCGATCATTTGACAAATCCAAATTCGAAGCCAAAACCAAGCCGAGCAAGCGACGACAAGGATGATGCGAGGCATCTCTTATTTCTTTCCTCACTTACCATGTGGAGTTAGTATTTCTCATTATAAATACTCACAAGTTCTCTTGTCCCACCAATGTGGGAGAAATGAGTGAACTTTTCAATTTGGGAGTACACTTTCCAAATTGGTGTCTCCCTTCTCTCCATGATTTTTCCTCCATTTTCCATTCACATACACCTTGAACCAAAAAATCCCCCACATGAATGGGGAATGACTATCTTTTAAAAAATTTATGAACAAGCATGTAATCATTTAAGAAAGACTGATTGCATCTGGATAAGTAGGTTTCCCTTTAAACTTTTCGTAGTGATTATGCATCATATTCACTAGGTCAATCGGTAGATTTTATATCTTTGAACTGTCTATCTTTAATGTACACCTAGACAACACATGTCACATAACCAACTTTTTACTGTTTATGGTTATCATGATTTTGTTCTTTTCAGCCATGAACACGTCCCGGTTTCATGAGAGATTAGAGAATAGGCCTTTACTAACATTCTCTTTGAAGAGTCTTCCACTTCGCCCTCACATAGGTAATTTCTAAATGTTCAATCCTATAAGTTAAACTATTTGGTCAAATCTGACATATTTAGATAATCATTAAAAGACTTTTCACTTTAGTCTTATACTTGTTTACTACACATTGTCTACATCATGATAATGGGTTGGGTAATTGACAATGTTGAACCTATCAGACACAACTTTGTTTGATCTCTTTGAACATAGCTCTTGGGATCTCCAGTCTTCTAGGTAGAGTTACCGCCATACTGACTTGTCCTAGGCCTTAAACCCATTCCCTTGGATGTCCTTTCCACTCCTTGTCTAGATAGGCCTTTTGTAAGTGGATCCGACACATTATCCTTTGACTTTACATAGTAAATAGTGATAATTCCACTAGAGATAAGTTCTCTAATGGTATTATGTCTTCATCTTATGTTACGAGATTTACCATTATACATCATGCTCCCTGCCCTACCTATTGTCTCTTGGCTATCACAGTGTATACATACTGGTGCCATTGGTTTGGTCCAATAAGGAATATCTTCCAAGAAATTCCAGAGCTATTCTTCTTCTTCACCAGCTTTATCCAATGCGATAAATTCAGATTTCGGTGTAGAGCGAGCAATACAAGTCTGTTTGGATGATTTCCAAGAGACTGCTCCTCCACCGATAATAAATACATACCCACTTGTGGATTTTATTTTGTTTGATTCGATGATCCAATTTTCATCACTATATCCTTCGAGTACCATGGAATATTTATTATAATGCAAAGCATAGACTTGAGTGTATTTAAAATACCCCAAAACTCTTTTCATTGCCATCCAATGAGTTTCATTGGGATTACTCATGTACCAACTCAATTTACTACTAGAGCATGCTATGTCTAGTCATGTACAGTTCATTATATACATTAAACATCATAACACTCTTGCATACTCCAATTGTGAGTCACTTTTACCTTCATGCTTTCGAAGTGCAAAGCTCACATCTAATGGAGTCTTGGCAATACTGAATTCCATATACTTGAATTTGTCAAGTATATTTTTATATAATGAGACTGTGACAATGCCAACCCTTGTGGAGTTCTATGGATTCTTATTCCTAAGATCACATCCGCAACTCCAAGGTCTTTCATATCAAACTTGCTCTCGAGCATTCATTTCATTGCATTTATGTCTGAAATGTCTCTACTGATGATCAACATATCATCCACATATAAACACACAACGACTTGGTGATTTGGAGTTTCTTTAATATAAACACATTTATCACATTCATTTATCTTGAATTCATTTGTCAACATGATTTGGTCAAACTTTGCATGCCATTGTTTAGGTTCTTGCTTTAGTCCATACAATGACTTAACACGTTTACACAACTTATTCTCCTTTCCTATAACCACAAAAACCTTAGGCTATTCCATGTAAATTTCTTCCTCTAATTCTCCATTTAAGAATGCGGTTTTCACATCCATTTGATGGATTTCAAGACTATATACCACCGTAAAGGCAATTAACATTCAAATTGATGTTATCCTTGTTACTGATGAGTATCTATCAAAGTAAGCAAGGCCTTCTTTTTGTTTGAAGCCTTTTACTACAAGTCTTTCCTTGTATTTGTCAATAGTACCATCTACTTTTATTTTTCTTTTGAAGATCCATTTAGAACCTAAAGGTTTATTTCCTGGAGGAAGGTCAACCAACTCCCATGTATGGTTGCTTAAGATTGAATCAATCTCACTGTTGACTGCCTCTTTCCAAAAGGATGAGTCTGATGATGACATCGCTTCTTTAAATGTTTGAGGCTTATTTTCTAAGAGAAATATTACAAAATATGATCCAAATGAAGTAGATGTTCTTTGACGTGTGTTACGTGTTAGATTTTTTTCATTATGTACATTCTCACATGGTTCATCTCGAGGTCGTTTAGACCCTTCACTAGACTGTTCATGCCTAGTTTTAAATGAGTAAATGTTTTCAAAGAATTCAGCATTATGTGATTCAATTAACGTATTTTCATTTATATCCGGATGTTTGGATTTATGAACCAAAAACCGACACTCTTTCCTGCTTTTAGCATGTCCTGAACATGCAATCCACAGTCTTAGGTCCTATCTTAACCCTTTTAAGCATAGCAACTTGGACCTTTGCTAGACACCCCTACACTTTGAAATATTTCAAGTTGGGTTTCCTTCCTTTCCATTTTTCATAAGGAATTGATTGTGTCTTACTATGGGGAACTCTATTGATTATTCGGTTGTCTGTAAGGATAGCCTCCCTCCCAAAGTTTTGTAGTAAACCAGAATTTATAAGTAAGACATTCATCATTTCCTTTAACGTTCAGTTTTTCCTTTCCACAATTCTGTTAGATTGAGGTGAATATGGGGTCGTAGTTTGATGGACGATTCCATTCATTACACATACTTCGACGATGGAAGATTCGTATTCTCCTCCCCTATCACTTCTTATCATTTTTATCTTTTTCTCTAACGGATTTTCTATTTCAATTTTGTATTGCCTAAATGCATCTATTGCTTCATCCTTACTATTTAGCAAATAGACATAACAATATCTAGTGCAATCATCAATAAAAGTTATGAAATACTTTTTCCCACCACGTGATGGTGTTGACTTCATATCACAAATGTCATTGTGTATAAAGTCTAAGGGATTGGAATTCCTTTCAACGGACTTATAAGGATGCTTTGCATACTTTGATTCCACACACATTTGACACTTTGATTTATTGCACTCAAAGTTTGGCAAAACCTCTAAGTTAATCAGTTTTCATAACGTTTTGTAATTAACATGGCCTAAATGTTCATGCCACACATTATAAGACTCAAGCAAGTAAGAAGAATTAAATTTTTATTGATTCCAACATTCATTACATTCAGCTTATAAAGGCCCTCGGTGAGATAGTCTTTTCCTACATACACTTCTCTTTTGCTAATTACAATTTTTTCAGAAACGATTATACATTTGAATCCGTTCTTGTCTAGAAATGAAATAGGAATCAATTTCCTATGTAATTCTAGAATGTACAAGACATTGTTAAGTGTCAAGACCTTTCCTGAAGTCATTTTCAAGCCCACTTTTCCTTTTCCTTCTACCTTAGCCGTAACAGAGTTAGCCAAGTAGATCATTTCTTCTACTTCATCTGAAGGAAATGACAAAAACAACTCTTTGTTGGAACAAACATGGCGGGTGGCACCAGAATCAATCTACCATCAGCAAGGATTCCCCACCAGGTTTCATTCAGAGAACATAACACACAGATCATCACTTTCTCTGTTGGACTCAACCATATTAGTTTGGTTCTTTTTCTTGCCTTTCTTCGAGGCACGACAATCCATGGACTTGTGTCCAATCTTGCCACAATTGAATCCTTTCTCCTTGAATTTCTTCTTGGGCTGATTTCTTCCTTTTTCAACTTTCTTCCTTTTCTTAGAATTGTTTTGGTCATATTCTACTATATGTGCTCCATTAATTGTAGAATTCCCTTTTAACCTTGTAACACCCTGCATTTTGGGCTAGAATGAAAATCGTCGTTTCTATGTGTAGATGATCCAAAAGCCATAAATCCTATGAAAATTTGGCATATTAATCAATTATGTAGTGTGGGAACCTATTTGAGCATGTATTGAGATCGTAGAGGACCCCTAACTCATGACAAGTTGAAAGCTTTCCTATCGTTCGAGTTTGAGTGAGCATTAAAACTTGGGTCAACATCAATCGACCATAAATCTTTGTAAATAACGAATTAGAGGGAATACTATATATCAAATGAAAGCTCTTCAAATTATTTTTCCAACTATACCAATTTCTCAAAAATCAAATACCCGAGCGTAAACTTATGACCATTTTCGTGACTGAGATAGTAGCATCATACGATTAGCGTGCGACGCACGCACCCAATTTCCAGGTCCTGTTTGCACTTTTTTAAGGGCAAAAGTGGTATTTTCCATCCCCTATTCAGACATAACACGGGATTAAATCCCCCAAACATCAAAATAAGGTTATTCTCTCTCAAAATCACCAAGAACACTTCTTATGGTTTCAACCCAAAGATTAAAATATCTTAAGATTTCACCGTGGGTTTTCAATAATTCTTCGAGATTCGGAATCCCCATTGTGAGGGCTACAAGAAGCTCCCATCAACTGTTCGAATAGAATCCCTAAAGCACGAGTTCATTCAAGAGTCATAAATTAAGGTACATGGGGTTTTCCTAAAATTTTATGGGTAAAGAAACCATCTTTAATTCATGCTAACGGTTTAGAAATCATGATTTTTAAGAAAGGGGTTTTGAATTTACGATTACTAGCATGTTTTAGAAGCCTTGATCAGTATTGTTTTGGTCTTTAGGCCTTCCCCCAAATTGATTTGAAACTCTATATATATGTATGCATGTGTTTAAGGATGAATATACAATCGAGAGCATAAATCCTAAAGAATCCCTCTCTTGTTATGATTTTTCCCATCCTTTATATGATATGAATTATGTTTGAAATGTATTGATTATTGCTATGACGTGAATATGAGTTTGAATCCAAAAGAGAGGGTTGTGCATGTTGATAAAAGTTGAATATACTTTTAATGAAAGAATTGCATATTTGCCAAAAATACATGACCACCACATGGTTATTGAAAGAATGAGAATCTAAGCAAGATTTTGACATGTGCTTTCAGAACATGAAATTTCTTATACTATTTGCTTGTTTGCATGGTTTGAATTATGTTTTAATGAAAGAATCATGCATGGTACAATATGGCTCAGAAATAGGACTTGCAAGTCTAGGTGTGACGACACTAACTCAGTTAAAGGCATAGTAATTCAGAACAGAATAGAACACATACTTGAAATTAGATTTTCAGATTATGAATTCAAAAATATGCATGTTTAGAAAAGGTTTAAAAATGGGCTTAAAGAGATTTAGATGGTTACCCAAAGAAAGTACGAGTTGAAAGACTCTATGATAGAAATCGTGATTTGCTGACACGGGATTATGGTACCATGCTTTGTGATCTTGTGTACCTTGATTCGTGTCATCCCAAATTAGGACTATGGTTAGGAACCCCTCTTTGTGATCATATGCACTACCATGACATGTTGATTTTATTGGGGATTTTGGCACCCTGCTATGTGATCTTGCGTGTCCCCCTTATAAATACTCTAATCCTTGGATTGGGGGCTTGGCCGCCGAGTAAAGGGAGGATTTCATATAGCCCATGGAATTACAGATTGTAGGGTGTACCATCTATCTCAGAAGTAAGACAAAGTGTGAGTCATGGTTTCAAACAAATATTTCAAAGTCTTTAAAATGTGCCCATGTGTTTTCATATATTATATAAAAAATATTTTATGAATTGCTCGCACTTATGTATATATAAATACATTATTTTGGATTGATCTGCGTACCACTACATCTATATTGACCCTCCCTCCCTTCCTAGTTCTGAGGCTTAATCTAGTAGGTTTTCTCCAGACAAAAGTGCAGAGTTCCGTGTTAAGCCTTCTATATTTCAGAAGGCCTAGTTTACTTCAGTCATTTATCATTATTATGTTTTGGTCTACTGAGGTCCTTGTCCCAGTTTTCAGACAGTTGGGTTTATGCATGTAGTAGAGATTTCGCAGACTGAGTCAGATATAACTCAGATATTTTGAATTGCAATTTTCATTAAGATTTGAATTCAGATTTAATGACCATGATTTTGTTTCATTATGTATTTCCACATTATCTTTTCATATGAGGATAGTGTTTGTGATTACAAGTTAGAAGGGCATCCATGCCTTCATGGTTCGGGATGTTCATCACGGCTAGGGCCCCTGTTTAGGTCGTGACAAACTTGGTATCAGAGCACGGTTTATGGTCCCAGGGGATCTGCAAAATCGCATTGGGTAGAGTCTTATTTATGGGTGTGTAGAGCGTCACACTTATAGGCAAGAGGCTACTAGGCATTTAGGAATGTCTCTCTTTCTTCATGTTCTAGTTCAAGTTATGGAGTCAAAATATTCCTTTTACATACTCTAATTCATGCTATGGTGTCGCCCATACGGATGTAAAGTCATCCCAATTCTTTCCTTACTTTGATGTGCTCAGATATGTCTCATTATTAGGGTGATTCAAGTGCAGAAGTTTAGAGTCTAAATGGTATGGTCCTTTCTGATTAAACCATATAAGATTTTAAAATTTGTGCAAGGACTTGAGAAGAGTCCGTTAGTGATCCAAGGTGTGTTGATTCTAGTGTGAAATTTGATTTTGATGAAATCGTGCTTTTCT
The DNA here is from genome assembly GCA_030864215.1 of Capsicum pubescens. NCBI lineage: Eukaryota > Viridiplantae > Streptophyta > Magnoliopsida > Solanales > Solanaceae > Capsicum > Capsicum pubescens. The sequence continues at coordinate 32,529,588 of CM061549.1, read as the reverse complement.
GCTTGCAGTATTAAGTGTATTCAGACCTTTTCAAAATTTATGTTACAGGTGTCATGCTTTAGGGGGAATGGTGTGTAGCAGAATATTGGAACTCTATTTCCACCCGAGTAGTAGTATAAGTTAAAATGACGGTGTCATGACCTATTGGTAGTGATATTGGACGAAGAAGTTGGTGATATAAAGTCGCAAGGTTAGAAATTAGAGTGAAGGTGTTTTTTGTGTAGATAAATGTGTTTAGTTGAATAACTGGTGTTTGAGAATGATTTACCATTTTATAGTGATAGACAAATGTGGTAGCTAGTAGCATGTGTGAATTTTATGGTAGTCTGTGGGGGAAGTGTTTGACTTAGATTTTTTTATTTATACAGAGTAAGATGTGTATTCTTAGATCATTAAATGTTGTGTGTCAAGTTTCTATCTCTTGTAATCTTGTTATTATTGTGTTATTGAAACTGAAAGTCTAGTGAAGCTGTGTGGGGCTCTTTCGATTAACTAGCATAGTTTTCTTGCCATTCATCTTATTTCTTGTTCAAAATAGAAAATCAAAGTCTAGTGGAGCCGTGTGGGGCCTATTTTGATTCACTAGCAACTTATTATTCTTATGTTGGTTGGAACTGGGGTTTAGTGGCGTAATGGCAAGAAAAAATGGTAGGGGCGATTTATTGAATATATGTATAGCCAAATCTTTTTGCATGATATTGAGTTGGTAATGAAGTGATACGTCCTTGTGTGTTAGTTTAGTAAAAGGTAGAGAAGGAGTTATTTGTTAAGGTGAATTGTTGTTTGCTTGAAGTATGAAAAGAGTTATTGACGGTGTTTGTTGTTACAGAATAGTATAGGTTATTGATGAAGGTACTTGGTGGATGAGTGTAGTTAATTTAGGCGTCCCTGAGATTGCAAGGGGGAGTTTACTTGAAACTTATTGAGTTATGGACTAAGTTTAGATGTTTAAAAAAAGGGTAGATAGTAATGGTGTGTAGAAGGAGGATGTGTTAATGGATTGTGAATAGGGTAGGCCATATGATTATGATAGATTGTTGTTGTTATGGAGTTCTAGTGTACTAGTGTTTATTGATGTTTTATTTCATATTTTTTTTCAAGCGAGAATTGTGTGTAAGGTTGGATTGTAAACCATGTTTAGCACTAGACATTAAGTTTGAACAATTGATGTCCATGAAGGTAGATGTGATGATTTCTTGGTTAATTATACTAGTTATAGGAAAGTGATCTAATAAGCTTGAACAACGTATGCAAGAGCTTAAGTTTATTTGAGTCGTAGTAAAGTATGATATTGTTTGTACGATTTAGAAATATGCCCAAAGTGATATGGAGTTGCGGCATTTTCTAAGGCTATTACATGTTGCGTATGGCTAGTAGTACCGTTAAGTTCCAAGATGGAGAAAGACTTGTTTGATGGTACATGGTTTTCTAAATGGCTAAGTTAAGAAGTTTTGATTGATAGTGTTGAGCCTTTTGATATGATCTTGATTCTCATGGTAGAGAGATATAAGTTTGGAGTTGCGATATTGGTGGGCTATGACGGAAGTAGAATTGGTTCATCAAATACTTAGTGATATCAATGTTAAGTGTTAGAATCTAAGTTGAGTTTTTTTTAAGGTTGAACTAACAAAAATAAGTATTGAAGCACTAGAGGGTGTGCACCCCGACTATGGGGATATTCATGGAGATTCGAAGTTAGTAAGTGTTCAAGTATTATGTGATGACTATTGGGGCTATAGAAAGATAGGAGTGTGACTCATAAGGTAGTATTAGTAGGGGGTTTTCCACTTTCAGGTGTAGTCTTTTGGGTTAACTTTTATGATATACGTGTATTGTTGTTTTCCAGACCCCAGAGTGCAGTAAGTGCAGTTCAGTTTAGAGTCTAGTAAGGGATCTCTCAAACTTAAGATGATGGATTGAAGCTAAGGGGGAGATGATAGGACGAATAACCAAGTCAGGCTCTCAGATTCTAGTAGTGATGTCAGTATGACATGGAACATCAGAAAGTGAGGGTAAGACTCAATTTTTAGGTCCTGTTTTCGCGTTTTTAAGGGAAAATATGTATTTTCCACCCCTTATTCAGCCATAGCACAGGATTAAATCCACCACACTTCAAAATAAGGTCATTCTCTCTAAAAATCACTAAGAACACTTCTTAGGGTTTCAACCCAAATATCAAAATATCTTAAGATTTCACCGTTGGTGTTCAATAATTCTTTGAGATTCGGAATCCCCATTGTGAGGGCTACAAGAAGCACCTATATATTGTTTGAAGAGTATCCCTAAAGAACGAGTTCATTCAAGAGTCATAAATTAAGGTATGTGGGGTTTTCCTAAAATTTCATGGGCAAAGAAACCATATTTAATTCATGTTAACGGTTTAGAAATCATGATTTTTAAGAGAGAGGGTTTGAATTTACGATTACTAGCATGTTTTAGAAGCCTTGATTAGTATTTTTTTGGTTCTTAGGCCTTCCCCCAAATTGATTTGAAACTCTCTATATATGTATGCATGTGTTTTAGGATGAATATACAATTGAGAGAATGAATCCTAAAGAATTCCTCTCTTGTTATGATTTTTCCCATCCTTTATATGATATGAATTGTGTTTGAAATGTCTTGATTATTGCTATGACTTGAATATGATTTTGAATCCAAAAGAGAGGGTTGTGCATGTTGATAAACATTGAACACACTTTTAATGAAAGAATTGCATATTTGCCAAAAATACATGACCACCACATGGCTATTGAAAGAATAAGAATCTTAGCATGGTTTTGACTTGTGCTTTAGAAGCATGAAATTTACTATACTATTTGCATGATTGGGTGGTCTGAATTATGTTTTAATGAAAGAATCATGCATGGTACAATTTGATTGGGGATTTTTACACCCTGCTGTGTGATCTTGCGTGTCCCTCTTATAGATACTCCAATCCTTGTGGCAAACTTGGATTGGGGGTTTGGCCGCTGAGTCAAGAGAGGATTCCATATAGCCCGTGGAATTACATATCGTAGGATGTACCATCTAGCTCATAAGTAAGACAAAGAGTGAGTCATGGTTTCAAAAAAATATTTCAAAGTCTTTAAAATGTGCCCATGTGTTTTCATATATTATATGAAAAATACTTTTTGAGTTACTCTCACTTATGTTATATATAAATACATTATTTTGGATTTCTTTGTGTACAAGTACATCTATATTGACCCCCCCTCCCTTCCAGGTTATGAGGTTTAATCTAGGGGTCCCGATAAGTAGTAGGTTTTCTCCAGACAGAAGTACAGAGTTCCGTGGTGAGCCTTCTATATTTCAGAAGGCCTGGTTTACTTCAGTCATTTATAATTATTATGTTTTTGTCTACTGGGGTCCTTGTCCCAGTTTTTAGACAGTTGGGTTTATACATGTAGTAGAGATTTTGCAGACTGAGTCAGATATAACTCAGATGTTTTGAATTGCAGTTTTCATTAAGATTTGAATTCAGATTTAATGACCATGATTCTGTTTCATTATGTATTTCCGAATTATCTTTTCATATGAGGATAGTGTATGTGATTACAAGTTAGAAGGGCATCCGGGCCTTCATGGTTCAGGATGCTCGTCTCGGCTAAGGCCCCGGTTTGGGTCATGATAGATCTTGTCTCGGTAGCCTTATTATCCTCTTCAATACGCAGTCGTACAATAAGATCTTCAACAGTCATCTCCTTGTGTTTGTGCTTCAAGTAGTTTTTAAAGTCTTTCCACATAGTTGGTAGCTTCTTAATGATCACTGCTACTTGAAACGTATCATTCACAATCAAACCTACATAACAGTTTATGTGAGTACTAAGAACATTTTCAATTTTTTCAACTAAGGTGTTTTTCAAAGATATACCTTCCGCTAGGAGATCGTAGATGATTACTTGTAATTCCTACGCTTGAGAAACAATCGATTTGCTATCTATCATTTTAAAGTTCAGGAACCTTGCAACAAAGAATTTCTTAATTCCCGCATCCTCAGTCTTGTAGTTTTGTTTTAGTGCCACCACAATTCCTTCGATATCGTAGTTCCACTGTGAACATTATTGAGGTCATCTTGGAGACCACTTAAGATATAATTCCTATAAAGGAAGTCAGAGTGTTTCCAAGCCTCTACAATCATTAAATACTCTTTGTCCGAGGTTCCCTCGGGCACCTCAGGAGCATCCTCACTAGTAAACCTTTGAAGGCATAGAGTGGTGAGGTAAAAGATCATCTTTTATTGCCATAGCTTAAAGTCAATGCCCGTAAATTTTTTGGGATTCTCTGTAGGTGCCATTGGTTGCAGAACATTTGCTCAACTTGTTGAGGAAATACTAGTTTCCCACACAGTCATAGCCTCAACTTGCATTTGAATTTCGTAAGTCATTTTTCCTGTGACCACAAGACAATAAAATTTAGTATTTTCAGAATACTACTTATTAACAAGTTGCAATAACTTTAACACCTCTCTTGTTTCTAGTTAATGATGAAGGTTTTATGACTTTCAATTGTCTACAAAGTGATTTTCAACTTGTGATGAAGATTTTATGTCTTCAAATCACTAGTTAAATTCAAATGGAGTAGAAAGCTTAAATCTTTAATCTCCAAAAACAAGCAATACAGATTTTGTAAGTTTATTCCTTAAGATTGTTATTTCATGTGTATTTCGGGTACACAAATCTGTCTATATATACAACTCCAACTTCAACAATTGTTCATGTATAAACAAGAACACCTTTGAAGTTCTTTAAGACCTTCAACACAAGATTACTAATAATCTATCCAAGAAGTGTGTTAGATTTCAGAAAATAGATGAAATAGAATTTAAGTCAAAGTCCCCCAAATTCACAGAGTGTCCTTAAGGAGTAATTCCCCTCACTGTACCCGAGGTTATGGAATCTTCCTTTCAGGATAAAATGGCCTACAATCCAAATTATATCGGTACCTCAAATTGTCGGATTCTACGAACTCACTCAATAGTTTAATGATCACACAGAGTTTTTGTTAAGTATAGAAGTGTTTTTGCTGTCAAAATTTATATCCATACCTGAAAACAAATAGAAGGTATTTATAGCCTTAAGTGTATCCTTTAAGAAAGGATGCATTGGTTCTACAGAAAGACACATTTTTGTAACAGTCACGTATCTGCGCTGGAACTGCGCCAGGACTGCATCCAAAGTGCGGCCGTATATGACATTTTGCAGATTCCAGTGAGCATCTGCGTTTAGTTTTTGATCTTCATGCACAGATCGGTCGCATTTCAAAATAGTATGCCTTTTCTCGAAGGGTCGCATTCCTTCGTGATGTGCATTACGTATGCGTTGGAACTTTGCCTGAAATATGCCCACATCTGGAGAAAATTCAGATTTTGGAATTAATTATCACTTGTAAACAAGTTTCAAATAAATTTTGTCTAAAAAATTAGATCTCATCGATCGATCATTTGACAAATTCAAATCCAAATGCAAATCAAAATCCGAAGCCGAAATCGAAGCCGGGCCGAGCGAGCGACGACGATCACGGCATGAGACATCTTTTATTTCTTGCCTCACTTACCATGTGTAGTTAGTGTTCTCATTATAAACACTCACAAGTTCTCTTCTCCCACCAATGTGGGAGAAATGAGTGAACTTTCCAATTTGGGAGTACACTTTACAAATTGGTGTCTCCCTTCTCTCCCCCATTTTCCCTCCATTTTCCATTCACATACACCTTAAACCTAACAATCCCCTACATGAATGGGGAATGGATATTTTTTAAAAAATTTACGGACAAGCATGTGATCATTTAGCAAAGACTGATTGCATCTGGATAAGTAGGTTTCCCTTTGAACTTTCCATAGTGAACATGCATCGGATTCACTCAGTCCATCGGTAGATTTGATATCATTAACCGTCAAAATTTAATGTACACCTATACAACACATGTCACACAACAAAACTTTTACTGTTTATGGTTCTCATGGTTTTTTTCTTTTCAGCCAAGAACACATCCAGGTTTCATGAGAGCTTAGAGAATAGGCCTTTACTAACATTCTCTTTGAAGCAGCTTCCACTTCACCCTCACATAGGTGATTTCTAAATATTCAATCCTATAGATTAAACTATTTGGTCAAATCTGTCAAATTTAGATAATCATTAAAAGACTTTTCACTTTAGTCTTATCCTTGTTTACTACACATTGTCTACATCATTAGAATGGGTTGGGTAATTGACAATGTTAAACTTGTCAGATACAACTTTGTTTGATCTCTTTGAACCTAGATCTTGGGATCTCCAATATTCTAGGTAGAGTTACCGCCATACTGACTTATCTTAGGCCTTAATCCCATTCCCTTGGATGTCCTTTCCACTCTTTCTCTAGATAGGACTTTTGTAAGTGGATCTGACACAATATTCTTGGACTTTACATAGTCAACAGTTATAATTCCACTAGAGAGAAGTTCTCTAATGGTATTATGTCTTTGTCTTATATGAAAAGATTTACCGTTATACATCATGCTCCCTGCCCTACCTATTGTCGCTTGGCTATCACAGTGTATACATACTGGTGCTACTGGTTTAGGCAAATAAGGAATATCTTCCAAGAAATTACGGAGCCATTCTGTTTCTTCACCAGTTTTATCCAATGCAATAAATTCAAATTCCATTGTAGAGAGAGCAATACAAGTCTGTTTTGATGATTTCCAAGAGACTGCTCTTCCACCAATAGTAAATACATATCAACCTGTGGATTTTACTTCATTCGATCAGGTGATCCAATTTGCATCACTATATCCTTCGAGTACCGCAGGATATTTTTTATAATGCAAAGCATAGTCTTGAGTGTATTTAAGATACCCCAAAACTCTTTTCATTTCCATCCAATGAGTTTTGTTGGGATTACTCGTGTACTGACTCAATTTACTAATAGTGCATACTATGTCTGGTCGTGTATAGTTCATTATATACATTAAATATCTCAATACTTTTGTGTACTCCAATTGCGAATTCTTTCGAAGTGCAAAGCTTACATTCAATGGAGTCTTGGCAATACCGAATTTCATATACTTGAATTTGTCAAGTACATTTTTGATATAATGAGAATGTGATAATGCATACCCTTGTGGAGTTCCATGGATTCTTATTCCTAAGATCACATCCGCAACTCTATGGTATTTCATATCAAACTTGCTCTTGAGCATTCATTTCATTGCATTTATGTCTTAAATGTCTCTACTGATGATCAACATATCATCCAAATATAAACACATAATGACTTGGTGATTTGGAGTGTCTTTAATATAAACACATTTATCAAATTCATTTTTCTTAAATCCATTTGCCAACATGGTTTGGTCAAACTTTGCATGCCATTGTTTAGGTGCTTTCTTTAGTCCATACAACTACTTAATAAGTTTTTACACCTTATTATCCTTTCCTAGAACCACAAAACCCTCAGGTTGTTCCATGTAAATTTCTTCCTCTAATTCTCCATTTAGGAATGTGGTTTTCACATCCATTTGATCGATTTCAAGACTATATACCGTCACCAAGGCAATTAACATTCGAATCAATGTTATCCTTGTTACTGGCGAGTATTATCAAAGTAATCAAGACCTTCTTTTTATTTGAAACCTTTTATTATGTCTTGCCTTGTATTTGTCAATAGTACCATCTCCATTCATTTTTCTTTTGAAGATTCATTTAGAACCTAAAGGTTTATTTCCTGGAGGAAGGTCAACCAACTCCTATATATGGTTTCTTAAGATTGAATCAATCTCACTGTTGAATGCCTCTTTTCAAAAGGATGAGTCTGACAACAACATCACTTCTTAAAATGTTTGAGGCTTATTTTCTAAGAAAAATATTACAAAATCTGATCCAAACGAAGTAGACGTTCTTTGACGTGTACTACGTCTTGGATTTTCTTCATTATGTACATTATCACTTGGTTCATGTCTAGGTCGTTTAGACCCTCCACTAGACTGTTCATGTCTAGTTTTATACGGATAAATGTTTTCAAAGAATTCAACATTATCTGATTCAATTACCGTATTTTCATTTATATCCGAATGTTTGGATTTATGAACTAAAAACCGACATGATTTACTTCTTTTAGCATATCCTATGAACACACAGTCCACAGTCTTAGGTCCTATCTTAACCCTTTTATGCATAGGAACTTGGACCTTTGCTAGACACCCCCACACTTTGAAATATTTCAAGTTGGGTTTCCTTCCTTTCCATTTTTCATAAGGAATTAATTGTGTCTTACTATGGGGAACTCTATTGAGTATACGGTTGGCTGTAAGGATAGCCTCCCCCCACAAGTTTTGCGGTAAACAAGAACTTATAAGTAAGGCATTCATAATTTATTTCAACATTTGGTTTTTCCTTTCTGCAATTCCGTTAGTTTGAGGTGAATGTAGGGCCGTAGTTTGATGGACGATTCCATTCTATACACATATTTTGGCGACGGGAGATTTATATTCTCCGCCCCTATCACTTCTTATCATTTTTATCTTTTTCTCTAACTGATTTTCTACTTTAGTTTTGTATTACCTAAACGTATCTATTGCTTCATTCTTTCTACTTAGCAAGTAGACAAAACAATATCTAGTGCAATCGTCAATAAAAGTTGAGAAATACTTTTTCCCACCACGTGATGGTGTTGACTTCATATCACAAATGTCAGTGTGTATTAAGACTAAGGGATTAGAATTGCTTTCAAAGGACTTATAAGGATGCTTTGCATACTTTGATTCCACACACGTTTGACACTTTGATTTATTGCACTCAAACTTTGGCAAAACTTCTAAGTTAATCAATTTTCATAACGTTTTGTAATTAACATGGCCTAAACGTTCATGCCATAAATTATAAGACTCAAGCAAGTAAGAAAAATTTAAATTTTTATTTATTTCAACATTCATTACATTCATCTTATAAAGGCCCTCGGTGAGATTGCCTTTTCCTACATACACTTCTCCTTTGTTAATTATAATTTTTCCAGAAAAAGTTACACATTTGAAACTCTTCTTGTCTAGAAGTGAAATAGAAATCAAGTTCCTACGTAATTCCAGAACGTACAAGACATTGTTAAGTGTCAAGACCTTTCCAGAAGTCATTTTCAAGCCCACTTTTCCTGTTCCTTCTACCTTATCCGTAGAGGAGTTAGCCATGTAGATCATTTCTTCTACTTGAGTCAGAGCGAATGTGGAAAACAACTCTTTGTTGACACAAACATATCGTATGACACCAGAATCCATCCACTATTGATTCCCCACCAAGTTGTATTCTGAGAACATAGCACACAAATTATCACTTTCTTTGTTGGACTCAACCATATTAGCTTGGTCCTTTTCTTGCCTTTCTTTGGGGCACAACAATCCGTGGACTTGTGGCCAATCTTGCCATAATTGAAGCATTTTCTCTAGAATTTCTTCTTGGGTTGATTGCTTTCTTGTTCAACTTTTTTCCTTTTCTTGGAATTGTTTTGGTCATCTTCTACAATATGTGCTCCATTAATTATAGAATTACCTTTTAACCTTCTCTCGGCAGCCTTATTATCCTCTTCAATATGCAGTCGGACAATAAGATCTTCGAAAATCATCTCCTTCCATTTGTGCTTCAAGTAGTTTTTGAAGTCTTTCCACATAGGTGGTAGCTTCTCAAAGATCGCTACTACTTGAAATTCATCATTCACAATCAAACCTACAAAACAGTTTATGTGAGTACTAAGAACACTTTCAATTTTTTCAACAAAAGTATTTTTCAAAGATATACCTTACGGCAGGAGATCGTGGATGATTACTTGCAATTCCTGCACTTGAGAGACAACCGATTTGCTATCTATCATTTTAAATTCCAGGAACCTTGCAATAAAGAATTTCTTAATTCCCGCATCCTCTGTGTTGTATTTTCGTCTAATGCCCCCACAATTCCTTCGTTGTCTTAGTTTCACTGTAAATATTATAGAGGTCGTCTTGCAGACCACTCAAGATATAATTCCTGCAAATGAAGTTCGAGTGTTTCCAAGCCTCTACAATCATGAAATTCTCTTTGTCCGAGGTTTCCTCGGGCACCTCCGGAGCATCCTCACTAGTGAACCTTTGAAAGCATAGAGCGGTGAGGTAAACGAACTTCTTTTGCTGCCATCGCTTAAAGTTAATGCCCACAAATTTTTTGGGCTTCTCCGTAGGTGCCATTGGTTGTGGAGTATTTGCTCGACTTGTTGAGGCAATACTAGTTGCCCCCATAGTCGTATCCGCATCTTGCATTTGACTTTCGTTAGTCATTTTTCCTATCACCACAAGACAATAAAATCTAGTATTTTCAGAATACTACTTATTAACAAGTTGCAATAACTTAAACATCTCTCTTGTTTCTAGTTAACGATGAAGTTTTTATGACTTCCAATCGTCGACCGAGTGATTTTCAACTTCTGATGAAGATTTTATATCTTCAAATCACTAGATAAATTCAAACGGAGTAGAAAGCTTAAAGCTTTAATCTCCAAAAACAAGCAATACAGATTTTGTAAGTTTATTCCTTAAGATTGGTATTTCATGTGTATTTCGGGTGCACGAATCTGTATATATATACAACTCCAACTTCAACAATAGATCATGTATAAACAAGAACACCTTTGAAGTTCTTTAACACCTTCAACACAAGATTACTAATAATCTATCAAGAAGTGTGTTAGATTTCAGAAAATAGATGAAACAGAATTTAAGACCAAGTCCTTCGACTTCACGGAGTGTCCTTAAGGAATAATTCCCCTCACAGTACCTGAGGTTATGAAATCTTTCTCTCAGGATAAAATGGTCTACAATCTGAACAATAGCGGTACCTCAAATTGTAGGATTCTACGAACTCACTCAACAGCTTAATGATCACACAAAGTTTTTGTTAAGTATAGAAGTGTTTTTTCTATCAAAATTCATATCCATACCTGAGGAAAATAACAGGTATTTATAGCCTTAAGTGTATCCTTTCAGAAAGGATGCATTGGTTCAACAAAAAGGCACCTTTCTGTAAATGTCACGTATCTGCGCTGGAACTGTACCAGGACTGTGGTCGCAGATGACATTTTGCAGATTGAAGTGAGCATCTGCATTCAGGTTTTGATCTACGTGCACAGATCGATCGCATTTCAAAATAGTGTACCTTTTCTCGAAAGGTCGCATTCCTTCATGATGTGCGTTGCGTATGCGTTGGAATCGCGGCCACATTTGGAGAATTTCAGATTTTGGAATTTTGGTTAATCAAAGCCGAAGCCAAGAGAGCGATGACGACGGCGCTAGGCATCTCTCATTTCTTGCCGCACTTACCATGTGATTTAGTGTTTCTCATTATAAACACTCACAAGTTCTCTTCTCCCACCAATGTGGGAGAAATGAGTGAACTTTCCAATTTGGGAGTACACTTTCCAAATTGGTGTCTCCCTTCTCTCCACCATTTTTCCTCCATTTTCCATTCACATACACCTTGAACCCAACACAATTAACACTGTGCGGGGCGTACTAAACCCACTACGTACCACACCACCGGGTGGCTCGCCTAAATGTCGAATAACTCGTGCAACCCACGTGTTGCAAAACTATTACATTGATAAGAAAGACCATATTATAAGCATGAGAATTTGTCTAGGAAAATAAATATTTTGAGAAATTACACTTTTAAACTATCTTACATAAGCTATAACAACATTTTGGTCCACATAAAGAGCTGAAGTTTTGAAACTGCATTACAATGCAAAAATTTACAAGTTGATTTACATCTCCTGCTCCTTTTCTTCTGCCAGCCAGACAATCTTTAGTCACAAGATGTATTCATCATTCTTTCTTCATACTCTTTCATTCCTTCCGGTACCTTTCTTTGTCTTTCACTCTATAATTTTGATACACCTGTATGTATAAACTAACAATCAGTATCAACTCTCTAATGTCACTATACAATCTAATTTTTGTTCTAATGCTCGAATTTGATAATCCCAAACTAGACGGATCGACTTATGAATCTGCATTGTCTATATCGCTCATTTAAGACCGAGCATGGAAAATATGTAAATCAAACTCCTTGCCTCCAATCACACGAACCCTTAATTAAACCCAAAGAGAGAGAGATAGAGATAGAGAGAGAGAGAGAAATATCAGACATTATACAAGCATTAAAAGGGGTAGCTCGGTGCAATAAAACTTTTCTTATGTGCGGGAATTCGTGTAAGAGCCGGCCTCAATAGATATTAATTAATTTAGTCAAACCTTATAAAGTGAGTATGTTTAAAATATATAGGGTCAACCCACAATTAAATCCACTCAGTTATTGGCGAAACTAGTGAAGCGTGGATTCATCTGAATCATATTTGTTGAAAAATTATGCTACGTCAAAAAAATTATATTTATTTGTATATTTTTCTTTTATAATTTTGATATTCTTGTGTTTTTTTTTTTTAATTCTAAGTGAAAATCCAACTATGCCATTGCATACCGTGTCTGAAAATCCAACTATGCCATTGCCTACCGTGTCTATAAGAGGAAGAATGAAAGAATCTATAGTATATTAAAAGTGTGATGAAGACTCTTAGAAAAGTGATTTGACTATTTTGCCCTGCATTAAAATACTCACTAATAGATAAAATCATTTTTTCACTATTTTTTAAAATTAAATTTTTATTTAATTAAACTATCTAAAATAGTCCTAATACATTCATAGTTACTTGTCTTTATTTGAGATTAAATAAAATTCTACTTAGGTTAAAATATTCTCACATCTATAAAAAGAATATTTAAATTTCCAACATAGGGTTATAGACCATGTTTCTTCTTGACCAGATTTCCAGCGAGACTGAAAGAAGTTTGACACCCCAACCATAAATGTGTCCAATATGAAGGTAACATTGAAACTTGCATGGAAGTATTGCATGATTTTGAAATAATCGGGAAACAAAATTATTGGATGATTTATTGTTTCTATGTTTTTATGTTTGTTATATTATAATTTATCGTGAGTTGGGGTCTATAAAAAACAACCTCTCTTTCATTTGAGGTATGGACTTTTTACACTTTATCCTTTCCAAACCCACTTTATGGGAATACACTGAATATTTCTTTATTGTTGTTGTTGGAAATAAAAACACTGTTATCGCTTATGTTATTATTAATTTGTTACAATTAATTATGTTATATTATTAGGTTTAACATATTGTTTTTATTGTTTAGAGGTCAATGTCACAACTATATTTGTCGTCGATCACAAGAAAAAGGTACTTAGATATTTATTTATGTTCCACATTTATTATCCATGATATGTATACAATAAATTCTGCACTTCTTTTTCTTAGGATCGATTTTTACCAAAATCTAATCAAGTTAACTATGATTATTGGTTTTCATTATAAATCTTGTATAATTTATGTTTAAACTCCAATAGTGATGCTTATAAAATGATTATTTCCCCTTCTATTATGAAAAAATAATTTTCAGTTTTACGATTCAATTCCTATAAAAATTGAAAAAAATTGTCATGCATGATTTCGTTGTCCATAAATATTACCTTTTTCTTATTTATTTTGTTGCTTTATTAAACTACGACTGGATTTCTCACAGTTCCTTTTTTTATTCTCAATCTCTCAATTTCAGAAAGATAAAACGGAAGGAAGAGAGTGATGATGAGACCATGTAAATAATAATTAAAGGAAAAATAAAATAAAATGTTGATATTTTTTATTGTAAAAGATTTTAATGAAAGTAATCCGTGAAGTATCAAAGATGCTTTAATTTTTGCAAAGAAGATATAGTTGGGATTTTTAACTAGTCTAATTCAGAATTTTATTTTACATTATGTTTAGAATAATGCCTTTGTGATGATGAGTTAAATTTCACGTGCTTCGCACGTACCCTAATCTAGTAAAATTAAAAAATAAAAAGCATAAAAATAAAATTAAAGGTTGTTTACGTGACTCGGGTGCAAGCATCCTACACCTCATATTAAGGTTATAGGTTCTAGTTATCAATATAACAAAAATGTGGAAGCTCAGAGGATTTGTTAGAAAAAAGTTACGTGATAAGAGGGGTTGCTAAGGTGATGCGCATCCAACACCTATAACTTTACAACCTTAAATTTTTCGGTTCGAGTTTACCAAGAAAATAAAAGGTAGATGCTGTTGGGTTTGAAATCGAGATGACGTCATGCAAAATCTTATATTTTGCAAATCATAGTGGTAATAATTCAAATGACACAATATAAAATACTTAAAAACCATAATATTATTATATGGTTCGTCCATTGACCTACATATGAAAACCTAATATTGAAAAAATCACTGAACCTATTGGCAGAAATCTCTCCTTAAAAAGACTTTTTGATGACTACATTGTGAATACTATTATGCTATTGTATGAGAAGGGGGTCTTATATTTATAGAGTTCCAAAATCTTTTCTTCAAGAAAGAAGTTTTTCAAATACGGAAAAGTTTTATATTTTTCCTTTAGGAAAAGTAAAAGTATTTATGGTATTACTTTTATTGTCCTTCTAAGAAAAGTAAAACTTAAATTTGGTAAGAAAATCAGGGCAAAAACCTTAACAAATCTCCCCTTTTTTACTTGATTTTCTTCACTTGATCCGCCTTCTTCACATCTTTGATATTTGTTCTGCGCATAGTCTTCATCATTGCTGCTTGACATGCTTAAAAATGGAGCTTTTGGGTTAAAAGTATATGAGCTCTTTTCGGGTTAAAAATATTGAAGCCCTTTGCAGGGTTAAAACTAAATTTTATTTTCAAATATGTAAAATCAGGATTGTTGAAAATATGATTGACTATTATCTCCACATGTAGGTTTTTTCTTTTTGATAAGAAAATCTTCATCATCGCCAAGTTGGTTGCAACTTAAATCTTAGCATGTCTTCAACCTGAACCATCGAATCTTTGAACCATAGGATCTGATTCCACTTGTTGGGTTTGAAATCGAGAGGGTGTCATGCGTAAACTTATAATTTTTAAATCATCATGGTGATAATTCAGATGACACAATATAAAATACTATAAAAACATAATATTATCATATGGTTTGGCCATTGGCCTACATATGAAAACCTAATATTGAAAAAATCATTGAACCTATTGGGAGAAATCTCCTCCTAAAAAAGACTCTTTAATGACAACATTATGAATACTATTGTGCTAGTGTATGAGAAGAGGATCTTATATTTATAGAGTTCCAAAACCTTTCCTTCAAGAAAGATGTTTGACAAATATGAAAAAGTTTTATATTTTAACTTTTAGGAAAAGTTAAAGTATTTATGATATTACTTTTACTTTCCTTCTGAAAAAGTAAAACTTAAATTTGGTAAGAAAATTACTTTTATTTTCCTTCTAAGAAAGTAAAACTTAAATTTGATAAGAAAATCAGGGCAAAAACCCTAACAGATGCTCCGTGGGATAAAAAAATTAAAAGGTTACTTATGTTACAAAAGGTGTTACTCAAGTGGTAAGTATCCAACATATTAAACCCTAACATTATATATTTGATTCTCCAGAGATCTAAAAGGTGAAAGCTCTGAGGAGCAAAACAAAACAAAAAAAGTTTCTTACATATACGTTGTGGGATTTTGCTAATGTTTGACACTTCAAATACATCATCATGCCAAAAATAGATTATCTTTTGCTAGACGAGAGGGATAATTCGGATGATAAGCACCCCCATCCCCTTCAACGAGTAAAAAAGGTGGGTATTAATAAGGAGGGGTAAATTTAATTTAATTTTGTTTTAGGGCTATATTTTCTAGTTATGGTGGAGTTTCTAAAGTGATCATCAATCTGAAGTTTGAAACAAAACCATCTATAAGTTAGTCTAGGAAAACAGATGTTTTGAGCAACTTTACTTCGGAAATAGTTTTGGACTATCCTACATAAGTTATAACAACGTTTTGATCCTAGGAATGAGCTGAAGTTTTGGAACTACATTACAATGCAAAAATTTACAAGTTGATGCCAAAACTATATCTCCTTCTCTTTTTCTTCTGCCAGTCGGTCACCTTTACTAGGAAGTTGATGTGGTCATCATTCTTTCTTTATACTCCTTCAGTTCCTTCTGGTACCTTTCCTTGTCTTTCACCCCATAGTTTTGATATGTATAGACTAACAATCATTATCAAACTCGCTCAGTGTCACTATACAATCTAATTTTGTTTTATTGCTAGAGTTTGATCATCCCAAACAAGATGGACCGACTTATGAATCTTTACTATCCAGATCGCTCAGTGAAAGGCCACGGTCCAATATTACACAATAATTAGTTTATCTTTCTAAATTTATGATAAATCCTCATAATGCAAAATACTAAATGATCATTTTGAGTATGCTTACCATTTTTTTCCTTAGGAGAAAGATTGTTCCAAGATTCTTCAATCATCTTTGTGAATTCCCTCTCTTTATGTGGATAAATGGATTTAAGCTTGGAATGTTTTTCCGCAAAAAAGAAGTTGTATCCACTTCTATTAGCTTTAGGCCGATTCGGTTCTCCATTTTTTCTCCTCCTGTTCCTCCGTCCTGAAGGTGGTGAGGTGGTGAATTGTAAGGTACAACTGCATTGCAATTTTGTGCAACTAATTTTGTAGAAGATCTCATTTTCATGGACATGAAATAACCACAGTTAAATTTGGCATCAATTGTCCCTGCTGCTTGGAAACACCTAGACCCTAATATACAAGAGAATATAACAGAACAACCAAGCAATTGAACCCTTAATTAAACTAAAAAGAAAAGAGAGACAGGGAGAGACAGAAATATAAAACATTATAGTACAAACATTAAAAGGATTAGTTCGGTGTAATAAAGTTTTCCTTATGTGCGAGATCCGTGCAAGAGCCGGACCTCAATAGACATTAATTAGTTTAGTCAAACCTTATAAAATGAGTACTTTTAAAATATATAGGGTCAAGCGATAATTGAATCTACCATGTTATTGGCGTAACTAGGTGGGTGTAGATTCATTTGAATTCATTGAAAAACTATACTATATAAAAAAATTATAATTATTTGTATATACTTCTTTTATACCTTGGATATTTTTCTGTATTTAACTTTTTGTTTTGTTTATAAACTTCTGTAAGTGAAAATTCAACTAGCCATTGCCTACCGTGTCTATAAGAGGAAGAATGTAAGAATAAATTTAAAAAAAGAAAAGGCACAAAAATAAAATTAAAGGTTGTTTACGTGACTCAGGTGCAAGCACCCTACACCTCAGTTTAAGGTTATCGATTCAATTTATCAAAACAACAGAAAGGTGGAATCTCGGGGGACTTCTTTTAGAAAAAAGTTACTTATCTGATAAGAGGGGTTGCTAAGGCGGTATGCATCCAACACCTATAACACTACAACATTAGATTTATCTGTTTGAGTTTATCAAGAAAACAAAAGTCGATACTCTGTGGGATAAAAAACATGTTGCATACGTTACAAAAGATGTTACTCAAGTGGTAAGCATCCAATATATGTAACATTAAGATTATATATTCGAGTCACTTGAGAGCAGAAAGGTGAAAGCTCCAAGGAGCGAAACAAGAAAAAGGTTTCTTACATATATTTTGTGCCCAAAAGAGGGTGAAAATTCTTGAAACATTCCATGAATAAATTTGGATCATTAACAGTCTGTAACACCCCGTACTTTTCAACTGTCGAATAATGCGTAGAATGAGCCCTTAGGATCCCTCTATTGATGGTAAACCATGTCAAAATAGGATGGAACGTGTTGGGGGTGCTTTTACATGTTGAAAAGGGGTTGGCGTCGCAAAGGGGACACTCCATAAAGGCTCCGCGCCGTGGAGGGATCACAAAGGAGGTCTGCTATGGCTCTGCTTTTGGTCCGCGCCGCAGACCTTGTGGTCGGCGATGGGGTAGCATCGCAGAGCCCCTTCTGGGCGTCAAAAGTTACTCTATTTTACTATATTTTAAGGGTGTTGAGGTCTTTTCACATCCTATAACCGTTCCCAACTCTTTATAGACGAATATAAGGTCTTAAACACATTATTTCACCTCATTAAATTCCTAATCGTCATTCCTTAAGCAAAAAAAGATAAACCACCTAGGGTTTGAGGATTTTAAGCATCAAGGGTCAATTTTCCCAACGTTCTCTTCAATTTCAAGGTATGTGGGACTATCCTAATTCTCACGGGCATAAGTTTAATATTTTAACAAGTTTTGAAAATGTATATGTATGTATATGTAATGTGTTTTGGAAACCATTTGAAGATCATGAATCCATGCTTGATGAAATTATGAAATTAATATGGGGTTTTCAATAAACTTGGGTTTTAGTCATGTGTACATATGTTATGAGTTTTGAAAAGTGATTTAAGAGCATGATTTATGAAATTCCCCTCACATTATGAAATCTATGGTCTTAACCTGTTATGAATTGTGAAATGGATTTGAGAGAATGAACTATGAGTTTCCTTTTTTGATCATGATATTTATGTATGACTAGTTTTGGATTTTTTTTATGAATGATGATAATTCTTGAGTTTTAAATGCTTCTTGATTTATTATGCATATTTTTTATTCATGATTTTCAAAGAGGTGATTATTATTCTAAAATGCTATTATTTCATAATAAATAATTGCATGTGTTTTATGTAAAAATTGGCCACCTGTAACACCCCACATTTTCGGGCTAGAGTTTGAACCGTCTTTCCAACATATATAGACCCGAATACAATGGTTTATGGTTTATAGTTATAAATAAGTGAGAATAATGATTTCCTTAGGGTTTAAATATCATCAGATAGGGATTGAAGTCCTAAAAATCTCCTATCTCAAAGTTAAGTTTAGCACTTTCCTACATATCAAATTTTTGGTATATGATTTTTCTTGGGTTGAATTCCGAAAACAATTACTCATAGAATATAAAGAGTTATGTGTCCCATTATATATCAAATTTAATCACTTCGAGTCCTCTTTCTAACACCGCCTACAGTTTGTGATTTCGAGTTTGGAGTCAAAAGATATGAGTGTTTCAGTGACACACTGTCCAGGGTCAGCGTTGGCTCTGCTCCGTGGAGGAATCACCAAAACGCACTACCTCAGGTTTTCTTTATCCATGCACCAAGTTTTTCTTTTTGTCTGCGTCGCAGGACCTTTCCCAAGTGTCCAAAGATGTTCTGTTTTAAGTTATTTAAAGGGCAAAGGGGGTTTTTCACTCTCAAAAATCATTCCCAATCCTTTATGGACGAACATGGGGTATTAAAATATGTTATATTACCTCAGTAAATTCCTAATCATCATTCCTTACGAAGAAAGGAGAAAATACCTAGGGTTGGAGGAATTCAAGGTTCGAGGGTCCAATTCTCTACGTTCTCTTTGATTTTTCTCCATCAAAAGGTATGTGGGACAATCCTAAATATCATGGGAGTAAGTTTATCTTTTTCAAAAGCTTTATAGATATATAATTATGTATATGTCATGGGTTTTGAAAATCATTTGAAGAACATGCATCATGAATCCACGTTTTATGAAATTATGAAATTAATAGGGGGGGTTTCATGAACTTGAGCTATAGTCATATGTTCATATGTTATGAGTTTTGAAAAGTGATTTAAGAGAATGATTTATGAAATTCCCCTCTCATTATGAAATTTATGATCATAATATGTTATGAATTGTGAAACGGGTTTGAGAGCACGAACTATAAGTCCTCCTTTTTTATCATGAGATTTATTTGTGTGACAAATGTTGGGGATGATTTATGAAAGATGATAATTCTTGAGTTTTAAATGCCTCTTTATCTATTGCGCATTATCTTTTTTTTCACTTTTTCAAAGGGGTATTTCTTACGCTAAAGGATCTTTTGTCCTAATGAAGAAACTGTATGTTATTAATGAAAGAATTGACCATCATGTGTTAAAGTCTTGATAAGAGAGTGGGTTCGCACAAGTTTCATATGCTTTTGAAATAAGAACTCTCATGTGATTTGATAAATCTTTTGGTGGTCATTAATGTGTTTTTGAATAAGAAGGGCTATGGATATGATGTAGTATGTTATGAATGACTTGCAAGTCTAGGTATGACGATACATTATTATGATATGCCCTTATCAAAATCAGAAATGAACTTTTTATGAGCATGAAGCATGGTTTTAAAGGATTAAAAATATGCTCTAAGAGAGCCAGATGGTTCCCCAAAGAAGGCATGAGTTTAGATAACTCAATGCCTAAAATCGTGTTTTGCCAACACGGGCATTATTTTACCCTAAAATAGGGGATTGTACACTGGCGATGACCCCGTGGCATAGTAGAGATCAGAGAATCCAGCCCTTGCAAAAAACATGGGTTGGGAGCTTATCCGCCGAGTCAATGGTGGACCATATAGCCCGTGGGTAATCAGAATTGTAGGGCGTACCATCTAGCTCAGAAGTAAAAGCAAAAATTTGAGTCAATGTTTATGCAAGAATGTTTTTAAGCTTTTGAATTATGCCCACGTATTTATATATATATATATATATATATATTATGCTAAATTATTTTTACAATGCTCTCAATTATGTTATATGAAATATATGTTATTTTTGGATTAGTTTTACATACCAATACTCTTCAACTATTGGCCCCCCATATTTCAGGTTCTGCGGTCTAGTCCCATTGGTCCACCACATTTGTAGAACATTTGGATATGAAAGAGCTGGTGAGACATCCATCTTTCGGAAAATAATTTATTCATATATTGAATCTTTCAGTTTCTTATCACGACCTGAGATGAGACCCTGGCCGTGACAGGTATCCTGAGCCATCAAGGTCCGAGAGACCCCCTAGAATTTAATCATAAGCATAAGTCATGAGAGTTAAAGTACGGAAGATGAACAAAACATAGAAATCACATTATTCAAACTTAACAATTCAGGATATAAACCAATAAGAAAACCCAAATCTATTCTGAACAAGTCTACGAAGTCTCTACTGAACTGAAAATAATAGTCTGTCTAAACTAGGACAAGGCCCTCGGTCGGACCATAAAACTGAAAAGAAATCAACACATGGGAACAACTTCCTACCGAAGTAAGGGAAGCTCACCAACTCTGAATGTCTGGAATTTATATATTGTTTAGAAGAATCATGGGACTGAGCCTCAGAACCTAAAATATAGGGGGTCAATACTTGAAAGTACTGGTATGTAGAACAATCCAAAAATAACATATATTTTTATACAACATAAGTGCGAGCTTTTCATAAAGAAATTTAGCATAAGGTAAATGAAAACACATGGGCATAATCTGATGAGCTTCAAAACATTTTATTCTAATCATGACTCGACTCTTTATTTTACTTCTGAGCTAGATGATACACCCAACAATCCTAGTATCCATGAGTTATATGAGTCCACCATTAACTTGTTGACAAAGCTCCGAAATTCAAGTTTTCTGCAAAGATTGGGGTCATAAATACTATTCTAATATACCAGTGCCTCAAGGGAAAGTATACATTGGTCATAGCAAATCATGTCTCCTGAATTAGTAAAACTCGATCTCCAGCAATGAGTCTTTACACTCAAATGCCTTCTCTGGGTAACTATCTAACTCTTTTTAACCCCATTTTTAGTCCTTTAGAAATCATGCTTCATGCTCATAAAAATTCACTTCTGATTCATTCAAGGGCATATCATAATAGGGTATTATCATACCCAGACTTGCAAGTCATTCATATCATATCCATTTCCCTTTTTATTCAGAATAATGTTAGTGACCACCAAAAAGATTTAAACATCACATGAGCGAGCTCATTTTTCAAAACACATGAAAACTTATTGAATGTACTCTCTTTTCAATACCTTATCATACGGTGGTTATCTCTTTCATCAATTTAATGCAAGTTCTTTATTAGGAAACATGAGCATTAATAAAACAAGAAAACCCCCCTCTCAATTCTTTCATCACACAATAACAATCCATAAACATTTGCAAAATATTTAAACTCAAACTTTAACATCTGTGTAAACATTCCACAACATTGTTAAGACAATGGGATTCATAGCATGAGAGGGAATTACACAAATCATGCCCTTATATAACTTCTAAAACTAATAACACATGTACACATGAAAAAAAATCAAGTTTAGGAAAACAACCTCATAGTTCATACAAGATTTCATCATAAAATGGGTTTACAATGAATGTTCTTCAACCATTTCAAAACACACCTTATGTATGAAATTATATACATTAAAATCTTGTTTAAATGATAAATTGATGCCCATGGAGTTTAGGATAGTCCCACATACCTTTGAATTGACGAAAACAGAGAGAAACTTTGACCCTTGAGGTTTAGTCTCTAAAACCCTACTTGGTTTTCCCTTTTTTTTATTAAGGAAGATGAATTAGGGATTATGTGAGTGTTAATATGTGTTTAAGTACTTTAAATTCAACCATACAAGATTTGAAACATTTTAGGAGAATGAAATGACATTAATACCCTTAAATAAATACAAAATAGAGCACTTACACTGCTTTTTTTGCCATATGGCGTACAACAATAGCACAGGCCAAGGTGGGTGATGCATAACCATTGCACATCCCCAAGTGGGCAATGCACGTCCATTACACAGATCCAAGTAGACGATGCACGCCTATTGCACATACTTTCCAGTGGCCTTTTCCATTTGTCATGCAACACATAGCCTTTTGCAAAGGGCCTATTGTGTGAAGCCTTCTTTTTTAGGTCTTGAAATACCCCTAATGCAACCCACAATGTCCATACTTGGTATACCATCCATACGATGGTCCTAAAGGTCGTTTTAGAGAGCATTATTTAAGTGTTACATCTATGGTATGTTATATTTATGGTCCAGCCGGGGGCCATGTCCTGGCCTAAACAGTTAGTTTTTAGTAGAGGCTTCATAGAAGAGATGTAAGCATTGTATTATCACAACTTGTTGACACAGTTTGATTATGAGTTTTCCTTGAATGTCATCATATTTTCTGCACTTTGGTTTATGTGTAGATTATGCTATGATAGTATGCTAAGGGGTCTCTAGGGCCTTCGTGGTTCAGGATGCCCGTCGAGGCCAAGGCCTCAGCTCGGGATGTGAAAATCTTGGTATCAGACCATAGTTCATGGTTTCAGGGTATTTATGAAGCCGTGTCTAGTAGAGTCTTACTTATGAGTGTGTTGTTCACCACACTTATAATCAGGAGGCTACCGGACATTTAGGAAATGTTTACCATTCTTTCATACTCTAGATCGTGCCATTATGTTATCCATATGAAAGTTATCCAAATTCCTTCCTTTCTCTAATTTTATAGGTATGTCTGATTGTCGAGGTGATACAAGTGTAAAAACTTAGAGTCTAAATGATATGTTCCTTTCTAATTGAGTCGTAAAAGGGTATGATGTAGCACAAGGACTTGAGAGGAGTCCATTAGTGCTTCAAAGTATGTTAATTCCTGTGTATACCCCTATTTATATCAATCATGTGTTTGAGCCTGAGGTAAGGAGTGTATTCAGTACCTTTAAGAATCCTTATTGCAAATGTCATGCTTACGGGCAGAGATTTGTGGTAGAATGTTAAAACAGTATTTCCACCCAAGTAGTAGCATATGTTAAGGTGTCATGACCTATTGGTGGTAAGATGATACAAAAGTTAGTTACACAAAGTCATAAGTTTAGAAGTCAGGGTAAGGGTAACTTTTGAATAAATAAGTTAGTTTTAGTTATATAACCTTTGATTGAGGGGTAGTGTAATACCCTATGCTTTCAAGGTCACTGTGGAACCGAGGACTCATTTCTCAAGTCGTGAGTACCCCTCACAAGTAATATGATGTAGTCGTAACCAATACAGTGTGAAATAATTAAAGTTCTATTCTGGGTATGACTCAACCCTAAGATCGTTACAAAAGGTGACAAGTTTTATAGTTGGAGTCGTATTTTTAGTAGTGTAGGTACCCTATGTTTCTATCCAACTTACGAGTGGGTAAAAGTCATAATAACTTGTTACGAGTCATAAGATATGACTCGTATGCTGACTAGTAAAGTATCCAAGAATCAAGACTCATGTTTTGATAGTTGTATAAGTTACTTGGATGTATATTAAATGCTTAAATAGCTCCTAGCTCCTGAACAAGTCAAAACATTCCATAGCGATTAAATTGTTGGGATGCGTATAACTATAGTCATCTTCAAACAAGCATAAATTTTTATTATACTGAGATTTTTTTAGCTTAAGATCCACCAAAAGATATATAATTGAATTGTCTTTCCAACGATACCAATTTTGCTTTAATCCGATATTGGGGTGAAAATTTATGGCCAAATTACTAAAGCACTGTGAAAGCTACCAGTGGTTATGACTCCTGATGACGACTCGTAAGCAGACCCGACGAGTTGTCAGAAGGACTCATTACCACGGGGTCAAAATCTAGGTTGCTAATGATGACTCAAGACATGACTCATACCAAAAACTTACGAGTCCTGGCTAAAATCATCGGGACATTTTCTAGATGATTACTAAGGGATTTATTGGTCTTTTCCCATTCTTTTAACCCCAAAACTACGTCATTTCATCCTCCGAACAACAGTTATCAAGCGTAAATACTACCCTAACCTATCATAACTCAGAAATCATCCATCACAGAGCAAAAGGGGTGATTTTTATCTCTCCAAAACCAAGTAAGGTTCATCAAGTTCAAGTTTAATACCAAGAAATATATCCAAGGCTTCAACATTCAGGTGTATGGGGTACTCATCAATGGATTCTTTCCATTCATCGAGTCCCAAAAAATATCCTTTTTGTTCAAGTATGGATTTTAACCTTTTTTGGGAAAATTATTAATGTAAATCATGAATTTAATCCATGTCTTCTTAGAAATTTGAATTCAAGCCATGTCAACATGTCTTCTTATGTAAATTAGGTAACTTCATGTTTTAAATTTCAATCACCAATGTCATGTTCAATTGATTTTATGATAAATCATCAAGTTATGAGTTAAACCATGTAAATATATTGTCCTCTCAAGTTTAAAAAATTCCCATGATCACATTCATGTTTCTCACTCATTCATTGAAATATCTTATGTTTTGGGACTTTGAACTATGACTTTATATCACTGTTTTAACTATTGTTATCTTATTTTTGTATCATTCCGTGCTAGTGGGTTATGAACACCCCATACCTATCTATTTTTACATGATTGTATTTTAAGTAACAAGTCAGTCAGACCATGACCTAATCACCGTGTTCAAATCATTATTTTTATAATGGACTCACCAATTGTATTTCATATTAAATACCTCAGTTTACATGTTCATGATTACTTTAGATTATGCATGCACTGTCAGTTCAGTTGGGAGTAGGATTTAGCACCGAGCGAACCTAGGATGGGGGCTCACCCACCGGTTAGGACT
This sequence comes from Capsicum pubescens, assembly GCA_030864215.1. NCBI lineage: Eukaryota > Viridiplantae > Streptophyta > Magnoliopsida > Solanales > Solanaceae > Capsicum > Capsicum pubescens. The sequence goes on along the minus strand of CM061549.1, from coordinate 32,504,218 downwards.
GAGACCTTAGTAGCAGTACCTAAGTTCAAAAACTATGTATCCAGCGTAGGATTATGAAATGTCACCTTCCAGTTTAGGATTGAAAATCTCACAGAGGTCACCCGCCAGTCTAGGACTGACTCTCTAGTCCTTTGGGACACCATTTTAGTGGATCAACACTGCCAGTGTTAGTACCCATGGCAAGGTACTGACACCTTTCCAATTGGGGTTACAGGTTGGAACCTGAATGCTCAGATTGGGCATGTCAATAACATGATAGTTCCCACAGTTTTAATTCAATTCAGTATTCAGAATATATCAGTTCAGGTTTGTATAACCAAGTGAACATATTTTAGTTATTCAGTTATTCGGTTTATCAGCTATTCAGTTTTAAAAATTATATCAGAACACATTTATACCTTGTCTTGCATTCGTCTTACATGTTCATGTTTTCATTTTCAGTACTCACATATGATCCTCTGTACAACATTACAACATATCCAGCTTTACATGAGATTTACATATAGTATTCATGTTACTACCGCATCTCATCTTATGAAATTATTTTCAGCTCATGATTTATATATTTCACTATTTCTTACAACTTTTATGCATAGCCATGTTATAAATGCATATTTCAGTAAATAGCTTATGTCCTCAACTGTAAAGCATGTTTTAAATAATTCCATGATTTAGTGAATGTCCCCATATACTAATTATATTCCAAAGTACTGACCACATATATGTGTTTGTGTCTACATTCCTTCAAGATGTAGGTTCTAGATGTAGTCCATACACCAGGGTTAGACAATTCTCAACTTTCAGCCAAAAAGTAATGAGTTCTTTTATATCGGGGACTCCATTCAGTTATAGTTCATGTACATTGTTGTTATCATTATTAAGTATTGATTTGTGGTATTTGGAGGTATGTCATAGCCACCTACAGTCACTATAGTAGAGTCTTAATAGATAGTCATTCAGAATCATGATATGTAATTCAAGTTCGTTCTTCAGATTTATCATGTTGTAAAATTTATTAGTATTATATTCATTTGGATTTTCTCATGATTACGTTTCCTCTCAACAAATTAAGTTTGAAAATCTATAAAGTGAGGATCGATCTTCTTATTTCACAACACAATAACATCCATAATGTAGTCGTTCTACGATTCTTGTTTAGAGGGAGATTTTCTTCAAGTTGTTTTTATGCTTTTTGATTTAGTTCTTAATGTGCATGCCAATTCACCAAACTATATCAATAATATATTTTTAGTATGTTTTTATTTGTTTTATGAGTTATTGCTCTATGGTTAGCAAACTATTAGCTTCCGCATGACACCCTCTCAATTTCGAACCCAACACCAACACCTATACCGTTATAACCTTAAATTTGTTGAAGTTTACCAATAAAACAAAAATATAGATGTTCCGTGGGAATAAAAATTAAAAGGTTCCTTACATTACAAAAGATGTTTCAAAAGTGGTAAGCATCCAACATATTTAACCTTAACATTATATATTTGATTCATCAGAGATCAAAAAGGTGAAAGCTCCAAAGAGCGAAACAAAGAAAGAAGTTACTTACATATACTTTGTCCCCAAAAGAGAGTGAAAATTCTTGAGACATTCCATGAATAAATTTGGATTATTAACAATCTTCTTGTCATGACCCGACTTCTGAGTCATGATGGTACCTACCTCAACCCACCAATAGGTAAGCCAACACTATAACCCGAAGCTAATGCAATGGGTTACATTGGTTGAATCGTCCAACATGGACCCTATAGGAACACAATAAAAAAAATATTCCAGAAATGAAACAAATATCATTCGAATACCAATCCCATGACCTGACAGTATAAGTACTAGAGAAACTCTAAATTCGACAATAGAAATTACAACTCGAAGTCTGATAAGCTTAAATAGTTTTATACAATTGTCTCAAATATAAAAGACAAAGTAAGAATATAAGGGAAAGTGGAAAACTCAAACTCCAAGAGCTCACCCTATCTCCTAATGATCAACACAACATGATGTTGACTCAACAGCGGCAACTAGAACTCGGGTCTGCACCAAAAAGGTGCTAAAGTGTAGTATGAGTATAAAAATATGGGAACTCAGTAGGCATCATCAGACAACTGAGCTAAATTATAATATAAAAAGGTAAGACAATAACTTAAAGTCAAGGTATAGGATTGAACCTGAATCTCCTCAGATATTACTGTATATAATAACTAATCTACTGGGGTAATAACATAACGTATCATATCAACATATATCATATTCGACATAGAAAATGAGTAATTGTTTGGAAGAGTAAAACCACATATATACAACAAGAACCATGTAATTACCATAATCACCATACCAACCATCATTAGAATATAAAGTACAAGAACTTACCGCGACATCCCATACCTCCGGTATGTACATGCAAAAAAATACAACAAAGAACTCGTCATGACATACCATACCACCAGATAGTACACTAAAAGATCAATCCATCAATATATCAAGGCACAACTACAAAACTACACACCCAAGGCCGCGGGTTCACATTCCAGCCATGGCCTCCTACTAAGGTCTACAATCATCATAAATACCACAATTAACACAAGAAAACCAATATCACCATAGCGTAGTTATATAGTTAATTAGCCACTAACTTATTAACAACCACCATGTTTAGTCTATATAAGCTAATCACCATTTTCATGAGCCACTAGTTTGCAAGTCTTTTAGATACTAGTCATCAAATAAGGAAAAGCTACAAGTTACCAACACTATTATTTATCCAGCCATCACAAAGCCATTTTCTAGTTAGCATCCTAATTGTATAAGTCATCAATTTAGCCACAACGGTATCACATGCCACGTGTCAACTTTTCTAATCATCATACAATACTAAGTCTATTGTCATTAGGAAAGTCACAACCTTGAGGAATAGTTCCCATATTTTAATCAAGTAAGGTCCACCAAATAGTTTACTAGGAAAAAATCCATAACGTAACCATTTATTAAAGTAAGTATACTTACTAGGTGAGCCCTTAGTTCTTCACAAGATTAAACATACTGTAGTACCCGTGCTAATATTAGCTCAGTTCATCTTTTAGTTGCATGCATAAGGGGCGTAAGGCCTAAAAACTTTACCAAGTGTCTAGGACATAGTCATTTTCAAGACCTATAGGCTTTACAAATTTTTAATCGACCTTCATGGCTCCAAAATATTAGTTTTAAAGTTTAATCATGATTAGGGAGGTCAAAAGTATGTGTCGTATGAGTTTCAAAAATTTCAAACAAGCGTAGGGTCATGTTTGGAAAATGAAAATAGTAGCATGTAATACCCCGATAGTTCCTTAAGCCTAAATCTATCTTTTGAGTGGATAGGGGTGTCTTCCCAAGTGATTGATATTTATATTGTGTTGTATTTATATAATTTGTACTTTATTTTATGTAGATCAGTGAATAAGATTTCCATCGATAACAATTTCATCGAAATCCGACATCGGATGAGGAAGTTATGGACGTTTTACTAAGTGATGTCGGAATCGCCCAGGCCTGACGGTAGACCTGAAGAACCGCCAAGTTCTGGCCATTAAGATGAGGAAGTAACCCCTTTTTCTGGCCATTATGCGACGTCCAAAATGGTAGGCCGCCATAAATTTGACGGACCATCACGTCAAAGCAGAATGTCCTATTTCTGGCCCCCAAGTGACAGACGGTCTGGTGGACCGTTAGTTTTCTGATGGATCATTACTTCTACCGTTACGTTGAGACAGAATGTCCCAGTTTTGGAAATCGAGTGACGGATTATTTAGTGGACCGTCAGTTCGACCGTCACAGACCCCGATCAATAATTTTCAACTCTTTTTAAAAGGGAATTTTGGTCTTTTCTGCCCATTTAGGTTATATATATATAGATATCCAAGTGGAGGAGAGAAGATCATTTTTCTCTCATTTCTCCTCCAAAATTCTCTAGAAACTAGGGTTTATTCTAAAATCCTAAATCAAATCATCTCCAAGACATTCAAGAATCTTCCAAAGATTTCACTATGTTTTTCAAGAATTAAGTTCTCCAAGACAAAGGCATCAAGAAATTTATCTCAAAAGTGTAAAGAAGATTTTCCAATCAAGCTTGTTCATCTTAAAAATATCATAATCCAAGGTATGTGGAGTTTTGAACAAGAGAAATTCTTTCGTTCTTGTGCTCAAAGCTTTGATTTTTATTATGGATTTTTATGATTTTGCAAGTGGATTTATACCGAAATTACATCATCATGATATTATGAGAATATAAATTATTCAAGCTTTGTTATAATGATTATTTTATAATTTCCAAGTTATGACTTGATAATTAATATTGTGAATTTCAAGTTTCTACCGTGAGTTGGTAATTCAAGTGCTTTCAAGATATCTGTCAAGCTTTAAGATTCCTTATGACAAATTGAATTATTAAGTATACTAATTCAAGAGAATTAAGTTGTTACAATGAGTCTTGATATTTCCTCAAAGTTATTGATGTTGCCATGACTTAATGAACTGATGCCTTTTGATATTGAGAAAGATTGATTTGATTTGAGTCGAGTTAGGAATCCACAAATTGATTATGATTTGATAAATGAGAAAGAGATTTGATTTGGTCTTCATGATAGACCCTTGTGATATTTGTGGTGGATTTCCTAACGCGTTCTGATCTTGTGTCTGGGAGTAGTATTTAGCACCGAGCGGAAAATGTGGTATTTAGCCCAAAACTACGTGCCACCATAGGATTCATTTTGATAATTATGGGCTGAAGGCCGAGTATGAAATTGTGATCACTAAATTTAGGTTGTACTTCCTGGCAAGAGTACGACGCTCCCTCCAATGTGGGGTTCTCTCCTTAGGAGGGGAAAACATTGGAATCCATGAAGCTCGCGTGGTTTATATCAGTTATAAGATCCTCCCATATCCATAAGAGTCGAGTTTCTTGAATTACAGAGTCACTCCGAGTCATGAGTTGAAGAGTTGAGTTGTTTATGATGATTTATGAGGTTTTTATCATATGATTTATTTACGATGAGATCTTGAAAAGTATGTTTAAATCTAACTCAAGCCAAGTGAGCCATCATTGTACATAAGCATATATTCATGAAATTGATGATGATATTTACATTATTACATGTACCCCGACATACTCAGTACATTCCAAAGTGCTGACCCACATATTTTTCAATGGGCTACATTTTCTCAGAGTGCCTAAGTCTTAAAGAGTCCTAGGGAGTCTAACAATCTGCATTACGTAGAGTCTTGATCATCGATGTATAGCGCGCCGCATCTATAAGCAAGAGGCTATGGGATATTTTAAGAAAAGTCATCTCTTTCTTTCAAAATTCCATCGTGCCTATGACTGTTTCTCTCTGTTATTAATTCGTGCTCTCTTATGAAAGAAAATACCTCCTCTCGAGCTCATAGAAACAATGAGCAACCCCAACCCGTTGATCCCCTGAACGAGCATGTGTCAGGTGCAAAATTCCTGTCATTTTTTCAGGCGCTAGCCCAGGAAGTTACCGCCAATAATCAAGCTAACACCCAGGCTGCTGTTCCGCCTATGCAAGAGACTAATTCTACTGCAGCTCAGGTTCGTGACTTTATGTGGATGAATCCACCTGAGTTCTATAGGTCGAAGGTAGGTGATGACCCACAGACATACTTGGATGAAGTGAGAAAGATCACCTAGATTATACACGTGACTGAGAAAGAGAGTTTTGAATTAGCTGCCGATCGAATGAAATATATTGCATATGATTGGATGGAAATATGGAGGGAAAGTAGAGGGGAGGATGCCGCTCCCATGACTTAGCAATTATTCCAGGAAGCGTTCTTGGACAGATTCTTTCCTCTTTAGATGAGGGAAGCAAAGATAGAGAAATTCATGAATTTGAGACAAGGCTCCATAACTTTTAAGGAGTACTGCCTTAGATTCAATCAGTTGTCCAAATATGCACCTAATATGATGACTGACTCCACGACCATCATGAGTAAGTTCATGACCGGTGTGTTGAGTTACTTTATGATAGTGTAGATTTTCTATGCTTAATAGGGAGATGGACCTTTCTCAGTTGATGATACATGCCCAATAGATTGAAGCTGATAAGGTGAAAGAGAGGGAGAAAGTAAGAGGAAATAAAAGATCTAGATTAGAGTAGTAGGGATTCGGTCAGTCCAGATTCTATGGAGGGGACCGCCCTTAATTCCAGAGACGTTCGCTTATGTTTGTGCCTTTCTCAGTTAGTGCTCCCACACCTAGAAGCAGGCAGGAGCAGGGGAACAGGCCTATCCCGTCCAGTTCTCAGGAAAGTGTAAGTAACATACCTTGTCCTCCTTCATGTGCCAAGTGTGGTAGAGATTATTTTGGCGAGTGTTTTGTTGATCAGAGAGGTTTCTTTGGTTGTGGAAAGTTTGGCCACCAATTTAGAGATTGTCCATATGCTAGACAGGGGATTTTAGATGCTCGTAGAGTCAGGTTACCAGTTCCCCCTCTCCCGTAATCCACCCAATTCCTACTCAGGGTACTTCTTCTAGTACTGTTGGCGGTTTGCGCCAAAATCGCTTCTATGCTATACCACCTCGCTAGGAGTAAGAGGATTCTCCAAATGTTGTCACTGGTATGATCCGTGTCTTTTATTTTGATGTACATGTATTGATGGACCCTGGTTCGAGTTTCTCTTATGTGAACCTCTGGTTGCTATAAATTTTCAGATGGACCCTGATCGGATTCCTGAGCCTATGTTAGTTTCTACCCCGGTAAGAGAGTCTGTTATTGCTAAGAGAGTGTATAAGAAGTGTCCAATTACTGTCCTTCATCGGGTCATATGTGTTAATTTAATTGAGCTAGATATGGTTGATTTTGACGTCATTCTGGGTATAGATTGGCTTCACTCGTGCTATGCGTCTATAGATTGTCGTACCCTAGTGGTCAAGTTTTAGTTTCCTAACGATCTCGTGTTTAAGTGGTCCGGGAGTTCTGTAACTCTGAAGAGCCTTTTCATATCCTATCTCAAAGCTAGGAAGTTGATTTCCAAGGGTTGCATCTATCATTTGGTTCGAGTTAAAGACACAAAGTCTTAGACTCCAACTATTCATTCAGTTAGCATTATTAATGAGTTTCCCGATGTTTTCCCAGAAGACCTTCTAGGGGTCCCACCTAATAGAGAAATAGAATTCAGGATTGATCTCTTTTCCGGCTCTAAGCCTATTTACATCCCTCCATACTGTATGGCTTCCAAAAAACTTAAAGAGTTGAAGGATCAACTCAAAGATCTCTTAGAAAAAGGCTTTATTTGACCAGTGTTTCCCTAAAGGATGCACCTGTTCTATTTGTGCGGAAGAAAGATGGTACATTACATGGTACCCTCTTTCTAAAATCGATGATTTATTTGATCAGTTACAGGGTGCAAGTTATTTCTCAAAGATAGACCATACATCCGGCTATCATCATCTTAAAGTGAGAGAGTGTGATATTCCAAAGTTAGCTTTTCGAACCCGCTATGGTTATTTTGAGTTTCTTGTCATGTCCTTTGGGCTAACCAATGATCCAGTGGCTTTCATGGATCTTATGAACTGAGTATTCAAGCGGTATTTGGATTTGTTTGTTATTGTGTTCATAGATGATATTCTTCTATATTCTCGAAGTAAGGATGACCATGCGGATCATCTTCAAATCGTGTTGGAAACCCTTAGAACTCATCAATTATTTGCTAAATTTAGCAAGTGTGAATTTTGGGTAAGGTTAGTTGCTTTTCTGGGTCACATTATTTCTTTCGAAATTATTAGAGTTGATCCTTAAAAGATAGAAGCTATGAAGAATTGGCCTAGACCTATCTCCCCATCTGATATTAGGAGTTTCTTGGGTCTATCTGGTTACTACCGTTGTTTTGTTGAGGGATTATTTTCTATCACGTCTCCCATAACCCGGTTGAACCAAAAAAAAGTTAAGTTCCAGTGGAAAGATGCCTGTGAGAAGAGTTTTCAAGAGTTAAATACTCGATTCACTTCATCCCAATTGTTAGCTTTACCTAATGGTACTGATAGTCTTGTGGTGTACTGCGATACTTCTAGAGTTGGTCTGGGTTGTGTGTTGATGTATAGGGGTAATGTTATAGCTTATTCCTCTAGACAGTTAAAGCCTCATGAGAAGAATTACCCAAACTATGATCTTGAATTAGTAGCTGTAGTTTTTGCTTTGAAAATCTGGAGACATTATTTGTATGGTGTTCATGTTGATGTGTGTACTGATCACAAAAGCCTACAATATGTGTTTACTTAGAGGGTGTTGAACCTTAGACAAAGAAGATGGTTAGAGTTGCTAAAAGACTGCGAGATGAGTGTGATGTATCACCCGGGCAAGGCCAATGGTATGGAAGATCTCTTAGAGGGTTGTCTATGGGTAGTATAACTCATGTAGAGAATGATAAAAAAGAATTGGCTTTTGATATGCATCGTTTGGCTAGGTTGGGTGTTAGATTGCTCGATTCCGCTGAAGGGAGTATGTTAGTTCAGAGTAGTTCCGAGTCTTTTTTGGTCCTGGAAGTAAAGGAGAAGCAGGACAGGGATCCTAGTTTGGTCCGACTGAAGGAGTCAGTTAAGGACCAGAAGGTAGAGGTTTTCTCCCAAGGTGGAGATGGTGTGTTTAGGTTTCAAGGTAGACTTTGTGTTCCAAATGTTGATGATTTGAGGTAGAGAATTTTGGCTGAAGCACATGGTGCAAGATATATTCTATTCATCCCGGTGCTACCAAGATGTACCGTAATTTGCGGTAAATTTATTGGTGGAATGGTATGAAAAAGGATATAGCAAAGTTCGTAGAGAAGTGTTCAACTTGCCAACAGGTTAAGATAGAACACCAAAGACCCAGTGAAATGATGCAAGAATTCAGTATCCCTACTTGGAAGTGGGAGGAAGTGAATATGGATTTTGTGACTGGTTTACCTCTTTCTCGACGTCGTCATGATTTGATTTGGGTCGTTGTAGACAGGTTGACTAAGTCAGCATATTTTTTGCCAGTACATACATCTTTCACCGCTGAGGAATATGCTAAGCTATACCTTCGAGAGTTAGTCAGATTGCATGGAGCTCCATTGTCTATCATCTCCAATAGAGGTACTCAATTTACTTCTCAGTTTTGGAGAGCCTTCCAGAAGGGTCTTGGCACCTAAGTTCATCTTAGCTCTGATTTTCATCCGCAGATAGACGGTCAGACTGAGATGACTATCCAGACTTTGGAGGATATGTTGAGGGCATGTGTTCTTGATTTCAAAGGAAGTTGGTATGAACAGTTTTCGTTGATTGAATTTGCTTACAACAACAGTTTTCATGCTAGTATTGAAATGGCTCCGTTTGAAGGTTTGTATGAGAGAAGATGTAGATCTCCCATAGGTTGGTTTGAAGTGGGTAAAGCTGCTTTGATTGGACCTTATGTTGTGTTCGAGGCTATGGATAAAGTTAAGTTGATTTGGGAGAGGTTGAAGATAGACCAGAGTCGTCAGAAGTTGTATACAGATGTAAGAAGAAGAGCCCTTGAGTTTGAAATTGGTGATCTGGTGTATTTGAAAATTTCATCCATGAAAGGGGTGAAAAGATTTGGAAAGAAAGGGAAGCTTAGTCCCTGATATATAGGCCGTTATAGAGTTTTGAATCGTGTTGGGAAAGCAACTTATGAGATTGAGTTACCTGCAGAGTTGTCAGCTGTCTATCCTGTATTTCATGTTTCTATGCTCAAAAAATACATTGGTGATTCTTTTGTTATTGATCCATTAGAGAGCTTTGATGTTCGAGATAGTCTTTCTTATGATAAAGTTCCAGTCGAGATCCTAGATTATCAAGTCCGAAGACTAAGGAACAAGGAAGTTCCCTTGGTTAAAGTGTTGTGGTGAAATCAATCAGTCGAGGGTGCAACTTGGGAAGCAAAAAAAAATATGCGAGCCAGTTACCCTCATCTCTTCTCCACGAGTTCAAATCAAGAAGAAGGTACTATTCTTCCTCAATTCAGCTGTGCATTCAGCTATATGGCTACTCTCTGTATGATTCGTGAATTCTGTGCAGTACTCAAAAGTTTAGAGTAAAGTAATCCTTTCGAGTGGGTCATTCCAGCTGTGCGTCCTCATTTTTCTCTTGTTCTTAACCTATCTTGCAATATTTGAGGATGAATGTTTCCAAGGGGGAGATATTGTAATACCTCGATCGTTCCTTAAGCCTAAATCTGTCTTTTGATTGGATAGGGGTGGCTTCCAAGGTGATTGATGTTTATATTGTGTTGTATTTCTCTAATTTATACTTTTTTCATGTAGAGCATTGAATAAGATTTCCATAGATACCAATTTCATCGAAATCCGACATCGGACGAGGAAGTTTTGGCCGTTTTACTAAGTGATGTCGGAATCGCCCAGGAATGATGGTAAACCTGAAAGACCACCAAGTCCTTGGTGGACCATCAATTGTCCCGTCAAGCCATGGAATTAACCCTTTTTTCTGGCCATCATGCGACGGCCAAAATGGTAGGTCACCAAAAATTTGACGGACGATCAAGAGGACCGTCAAGTCGAGGCAGAATGTTCCATTTCTGCCCCCCGAGTGATGGACGGTCTGGTGGATCGTCAGTTTCCTAACAGATCATTACTTTGACCGTCACGTCGAGATAGAATGTCTCAGTTTTGGTACTTGAGTGACGGACGATCTGGTGGACCTTCAGTTCCTTTGACGGACCATCAGTTCGACCGTCACAGACCCCGATCAACAATTTTCAACTCTTTTTAAATGGGCATTTTGGTATTTTCCAGCCATTTTGGTTTTATATATATATCCAAGTGGAGGAGAGAAGATCATTTTTCTCTTATTTCTCCTCCAAAATTCTCTAGAAACTAGAGTTTCTTCTAAAATCCTAAATCAAATCATCTCCATGAAATTCAAGAATCTTCCAAAGATTTCACCAAGTTGTTCAAGAATTAAGTTCTCCAAGCCAAAGGCATCAAGAAACTTAGTTCAAAAGTGTAAAGAAGAGTTTCCAATCAAGCTTGTTCATCTTAAAAAAATCATAATCCAAGGTATGTGGGATTTTGAACAAGAGCAATTCTTTCGTTCTTGTGCTCAAAGCTTTGATTTTTATTATGGATTTATATGATTTTTCAAGTGGGTTTATACCCAAATTAATTCATCATGAGATTATAAGAATATAAATTGTTCAATCTTTGTTATAATGATTATTTTACAATTTCCAAGTTATGACTTGATATTTAATATTGTCAATTTCAAGTTTCTACCGTGAGTTGGTATTTCAAGTTCCTTCAAGATATGTGTCAAGCTTTAATATTTCTTATGACAAAGTGGATTATTGAGTATATTAATTCATGAGAATTGAGTTGTGACAATGAGTCTTGATATTTCCTTAAAGTTATTAATGTGGAAATGACTTAATAAGCTGATTCCTTTTGATATTGAGAAAAATTGATTTGATTTGAGTCGAGTTAGGAATCCACAAATTGATTATGATTTGGTAAATGATAAAGATATTTGATTTGGTCTTCATGATAGACCCTTGTGATGTTTGTGGTGGATTTCCTAACGCGTTCTGAGCTTGTGTCTAGGAGTGGTGTTTAGCACTGAGCGAGAAATGTGGTATTTCCCGCTAATCTACGTGTCACCGTAGGATTGCTGTTGATAAATGTGGGCCAGAGGCCGAGTATGAGATTAAGATCACTAAATTTAGGTTTTACTCCCTGGAAAGAGTACGACGCTCCCGCCAATGTGGGGTTCTCTCCTTAGGAGGGAAAACGTTGGAATCCATGATGAACACATGGTTTATGTCGGTTATAAGAACCTCCCATGTCCATTAGAGTCGAGTTTCTTGAATTACAGAGTCACTCCAAGTCATTAGTTGAAGAGTTGAGTTGTTTATGATGATTTATGAGGTTTTTATCATATGTTATTTACGATGAGATCTTGAAAAGTATGTTTCAATCAAACTAAAGCGAAGTGAGCCACCATTGTACATAAACATATTTTTATGAAATTGATGATGATATTTACATTGTTACATGAACCCCCACATACTCAGTACATTCCAAAGTGCTGACCCACATATTTTCCTATGGGCTACATTTTCTCATAATGTAGGTTCAGGTACTCAGCCACGTTAGCGATATTCGGGTGCCTCTTCTCTTCTTCTCAGTGGTGAATCCTCATGGTTCAAGGACTGTGTTTATATTTTGTGATACCGTTTTGTTGTTATGGCTTTCAGTACTGTTTGAGTCAGTTGGGGGTTTGTCCCAATGTCTCCTTGATTTTGATGTATAGAGGATTTGTCATACTAAAGGGTTGGTATGTACAGAATTTCAGTATTTTGGATTGTACATGCTAGTTTCTTGTCTTATTCCAGTATGTTTATGATATGCCATTCTCTCTCAAATTAACACGACTATTTTCAAAGTTAGTTCTAGAAGTGATGGTAGGTTTAGAGGGTTAGCTTGAGGCTGCGTGTTGCCTTAAGCACTGTGATGGCACCGAGTTTAACCATTATAATCTAAATAACATAACTTAGACGTTCATCAAGTAGCTAGGTCACTAAGGAATTACATAGTTCAAGCTTAAGGTGGGTAAAGTCCCACTCCTAAATCCCAATAATGCCAAAGTTTACTTCTACAAGGCTAACTTCTACCCGAAATTAGGCTAGGTTATCTAAATCACCCCATAAGGGCTTATCAGTCCATATTAGGCCTATAAGGGAAAATCTTCTTCAAGCAACCTTCCTAAGTCATCCCAAACACTAAGGACATTTCATGACTAGTCATAACCAGGTTACATACTCTTAAGTTTAGCCAACAACATCATTCTAAACTACTAGAGAAACTAAAGTATTCTCATGTTATTCATTGGAATTGAATTAGAACTATCCAAGGTTCTAGGCTAAAAGTCAAACATCACACTTTAAAAGTTTTATAGCCTACAAGAAATAGCAAATCCCAAGTATCGCCATTCCTCTATTTATCATCAAAAACCCATACCAATCTCACAAGATATCAATAATTATACTACAATCAAGCTTAATCTATCTACCAGTAAGCCTAACCTACCTTGAGTCCAATTGCTCACGAACCAACAAGCTTTGCCTCCCCTTTTCTTGAATCTTCTCCTTCCACGAGCCAAACTATCAAAAACATTATCTATGAATCATTAAAATAGCAACAACACCCATTATGTCACTATTATGCCATGGGTCCAAAAAGACATCAAACCCCCAAGCGGGTCCTACCATCGAAAAATGAGATTTTCAGACAAACCCATAGTTCAACTATCATTCAGGAGCAATAACCCTCATGATATTTGAGTAAAACAATCATATTTTTTTCTACAATTTAGCCACAAAAACTTAGGGTTGGGTCTAGAAATCAAGAAATTAATACCATATTTGAAGGAATCTTACCTTAGATTTGTAGCAAAAAATCATAACATAAGTTATTCAACCTCCTAATCAACCCACAAGACTAACTTTTGAGTCAACAAATATTTATGGCCACTAGGGTTCTCAAAGATGTGAAGAATTTTCCACAAAAGCGGACAAAAGGGCCTTTTATACGAGTTTAAATTGGCCCACAAGGTAAAAACTTGTTTTTGACCTCCCGAACTCTTTCAGACTCCATTTTTCTAAAATGAACTATGTAAACCCACTAAATTTGACATTTTAGATGCATTTGTGAAGTATAATTTTCCATCCGGGGTTATTTAGGACACTTGTGGTTCCCACACCCATATATTTTAATTTTTGACTTTTCGACTAATGGGTTGAAATAAGCTCGGGTGCTATGGGATCCAAACCAAGGTTTTACCTATCCTAAAATGGATATTACATAGCTACTGGCACAGTCAAAATTTGTATGTAAAATTATTTTACTAAAGTTTTCACTCAGCGGCCACTTGGAATCGACGAAGACTTCTAAATGGGAAATTGGCTCTAAAAACCAAACGAACTACCCGGTAATCGAACTATCAGTTCCAGAAAGTCATAAATGACTTGGGGAATCCATGGAAAAGCTATAATGGTGAAAATAAGTAGGAATATGGAAAATGACCTGACGGGTCATTACAACATCCACTACTAGGGAACTTTAATCCCTGAAAGTTAAAGATGACAAAATACCTAAAGTCTCAAACAAATGAGGATACTGGGCTCGCATCTCACTCTCTATATCCCAAGTGTACTCCTCCATTGGGTAGTGCCTACACTAAACCTTAACTAAAGGAAACTCTCTAGTACGCAGTAGCCTCACATCACTAGCCAAAATAAGCATAGGATCCTCCACAAACGTCAATTGATCGTCCAAATAGACTGAGTCCCATATAAAAACATGATAAGGATCAAGAATATACTTCTACAACATAGAGACATGGAAAATTGGATGAAAAATGAAAAAAATTGGATGTAAAGCCAACTCATAGACCACCTCGCTAACTACATCGAGAATCTCAAAAGGACAAATATAGCAAGGGCTAAGCTTAACTTTCATACCAAATCTCATCACACTTATCTTAGGGTATACATGGAGAAGCATACAATCACAAACTCCTTATCTCAAATCACGGAGTCTACAGTCGGCATAGGCCTTTGGCCTAATCTGGGCTGCTCTCAGTCTATCCTAAATCACCCTGGCTCTATCCAATGAGTCCTGAAGAAAATATGTACCATAGGGTCTAATGTCGGAAGTCTCAAACCACCCTATAGAAGAACGACATATCCTACCATACAAAGCCTCATAAGGAGACATCTCAATACTCGAATGATAACTGTTATTGTAGGCAAACTCTGCTAGAACTAAGTGTTTATCCCATTGTCCTCTTAAATCTATAACACAGGCTCAAAGCATATCCTCGAGCATCTAAATAGTTTTCTCGGACTGACCATTTATCTTTGGATGAAAAGTTATCCTCTAATCCACTCGAGTACCCAACTCATCCTAAAATACCCTCCAGAATCTCAAAGTAAATACAAAAAACACGGTCTGATATGATAAACACAGGGATCCTATGCAAATAAACTATCTCTCACACATAAATTTGGTCTAATCTCTCAGCGCTGAAGGTCATCTGAATTGGAATAAAATATGTTGACTTGGTCAAATGATCCACAATAACCCAAACACCATCATGATCATGGGAAGTATGAGGTAAACCGCTAATGAAGTCCATAGTAATCCATTCCTATTTCCACTCGAAAATGGGAAACCTTTGAGTTAATCCACCTAGACATTGATGCTTGGCCTTAACTTGCTGACAATATAGGCAATGATCCATAAAGTCGGCCACATCTCTCTTCATCCCATCCCACTAGTAATGCTGTCTAAAATCTCTGTACATCTTAGCTACACTGGGATAAATGGAATATCTAGACCTATGATCCTCATGAAGAATTGACTGAATTAAGTCATCAAGTCGAGGAACATAAATACGACCCTAAAATTTTAGAATACCCTCAAAATCCACATTGTGCCTTTTAGACTCACCACTAATAGCCTAGTTATGGAGATAGCATAATTTTCTATCCTTATACTGACAATCATGAATCTGCTTAAGTAGGGAGGACCTCATCTAACACCCACATATTTTAACCTACAAATCGAACCATTGTTCTTACGTGTGTAAACCATAATCCCATGATTTACTTTTGAATTCATGTGTCATGATCTTTATCCTAGTGTGGTAAGTGTTTTCTAAATGAAGTATGTTAATAGGAATCATGTAACACCCCATGGTTTTAATGCTTTTTTGGTACATCTAAAATGACCTTTAGAACCCTAGTAGTGATGGTAGATCTTGTGTTGAGGGAGGTGTTGGGGGTGTTTTCGTACCTCAAAAGTAAGTAGGCATTGCAAAGTAGGACCTAGGTGATGCCTAGGCATTATATTTCCATTGCCTACGTTCACTGGAAAGGTTAGGTCATGGGTTAGGCGCCACCCAACATGGGTTAGTCCATGGGCTAGGCGCCACCCAATATGTGTTAGGCAATATGTTAGGCGCTGGCCAACCTAGGTTAGTCCATGGACTGGATGCTGCCAACCCTATATTTTGCAGCGTAGAGGCTCCATTATTGAGTTTTTTTAAGGGCAACATGGCCTTTTGACATCACATAATAATCCCTAAACATCATTGCACGAGATTAAGGCTCCCAAAAATGTTTTAAAACTCTATTAAATCCCTAAATCATCTTCTAAAATACAAGATTCGAAAAAACATCCGAGGTTGCATATTCAAGCTTAAAGGTTAAATCTTTTCGCGATTTTCTTCATCATTAAGGTATATGAGACTACCCTAAACTCCATGGGCATAAATTTTCTTGTTTGTATCAAGTTTTGAGGATCTATAATATTGTTTACAAGGAGTGTTTAATATTATTTTGAAAAAAATATAACATGGAATCGTTTGATGAAAATATATGTTTGTCTTGAACTATTTTTCACCAAATTTAAATGTAACTTCGTATATATATATTTTTTTGTAATGAAGAGTTTGATTGAGAGCATGAATAAAATAAACTCCCTCTCCTTTCATGATATCTTTGATTTCAAGTATTGTGGATTGTTTAAATCCATGAATTTCTTAAATAAAACTAGAGGGTGAATTATTTATTAATGATCGTGGAATGTTACGATTTATGACATGTTGAGAGGATATTTTTGCAAGTTAAACATTTATCGTGTCAAATTAACAATTCCCATGGGTTTTAATTAATGCAAACATGATATGAACACCTTATGATTGTACTATTAAGAGGAGAGAGCTTTGACGTAAACTTAAATAAAAATTTGTTGCATAACTATGTCTCACCTGATGTTTAAAAATAATGGGTGGTCATTAACATGAGGATAAGTGAAAAGAGGCTAAAGATATGTTATGATGTGATTTGAATAACTAAACGTTATGGTATTATGATACCAGGTGATGACATTCCCATTACATAAGAAGTCTTGAATGATTTGAAAGTATCAAGCATGGTTTTAAATAACTAAAAGTTGGGCTTAAAAGAGCTAGTTAGTTACCCGAAGAAGGCATTTAAGTGAAAGAGCTCATTGTTGGAAACCATGGTTTGCCGATATGGGTATTATCTTAAAGGGGATAAATTTTTGGACATCATGCAAGGGTGATTCCATGGTAAACTTGTAAGGGTGTGTACCATATCATGAAAACTCCAATCCTTGCGGCAAACTTGGATTGGGGGCATGGCCACTGTGTCAAGGGCAGATTTTATGTAGCCCATGGAATTATAGATTTAGGGTGTATTGACTAGCTCATATGAATAACTAAGAGTGAGTGAAGGTTGTCAAGAATTGATTTAAAGTTCAGTAAAATATTCCTTTGCATTTTTTTAATTGTGTTATGTTCACTACTATTATGAAATACTCTTACCTATATTGTATAAAAACATGCTATCTTGGGTTGTTTCACATACCAGTAAATTTTGTACTGACCCCCTATATTTCAGGATTTGAGGTTCAGTCCTACGGTCCCGCTAAGTAGTAGATCACCGTCGAAAGTTTGGAGTTGGTGAGCCTCCTTTATTTCAGAAGGCCTAGTTTCTTATTATGTTTATATTTGGTTCTAGTTTATGGTCTGACCGGGGTCCTTGTCTCATTTTCAAATGTGATGTTGTTTTTGCATTGTTAGAGATTTTGCAGACTGGTGTTAGACATTTTGAATGTTCATGAACTCACATTAGTATTGCTTAGTAATAACAAGAAGAAGACAATGTTTCTGTTTTGTTATTTTTTTTCAAAATTCTTTATGGTATATGAATTAAGCGTATGATTACTTATTAGAAGTTCTCTTGGGGTTACATAGTTTGGGATGTCCATAGTGATCAGGGCCTCAACTCGAGTCGTGATAAAATTAGTATCACAGCACGGTTCATAGTCCTAGAGTATCTACAAAATCTCATCAGGTAGAGTCCTATTTATGGGTGTGTAGCACACAACACTTATAAGAAGGAAGCTAATAGGCGGTTAGGAATGTTTTAATTTTCTTCATGTTATAGATCATGCCATTGTGTTGTCCAATTAGAAGTATACCTTTCTAATTGAGTGTATTTATTTAAGCTTATACCCCTATCTACATCAACCGTGCATTTGAACCTGAGTTATGGAGTGTATCCAGTCCTTTTTCTAATACCCTAGTTGCAGATGTCATGTCTAAGGGTAATAATGTGTGGTAGAATGTTGGAATATTAATTCCACCCAAGTAGTAGTATGTTATAAAGTATCATAACCTATGAGCTATAAGATGGTCTAGAAGTTAGTGATATGAAGTCACAAGCATACAATTCATAATGAGGGTGACTTTTGCATAAACAAGCTAGTTTAGTTATGTAACTATTAATTGAGGGATGGGTTGCCATTTTATGGTGATAGACTAGTGTGGTAGAAATATTTGTAGATTGTATGGTTGTCTATGAAGAAAGTGGTTGTCTATGATTATTATTAATTCAAAAATAAAGAAGGGTCTCAGAATGAATAGTTATGGTGGTTGTAGAAACCATTTATAGAATGTTAATAGAAAGGGGTGGATCAATCAATGAGTTATGGGTAGAGACCCATTGGTTTAAATGGAATTTGAAGGTAGTGGGGATGCACGCTTGAGTAAGTAAATATGATGTGAGAAAGTTGATTATGTTGATAAGATCGTAATGGATATATTATAAGATTAAGATCGACTATCCCTATTATATTACTTTACCCCCTTGATTGTATTTTCTCTAGTAGTTGTAAACTAGTACTTCATGTGAGAAGGTATGTAGTGGATTTTATGGTATAGTAGTGATGCCATGTAAAGGATGTGATTGTAGATAGTAGTTAAGTGAAATGAGGTATTTGGGTTGATTTCCCATTTTGATGGACTAGTATAGTAGGTGCCATGCTTCATCGGTGGTACATGATCGATGCTAGACTATAGGGTTGAACTTTAGATGTGGAGTATGGTGGTAAGAATAATGGCTTAAGATTTATGATGCATGTTTTGTTGGAATGAATTAGTAGGATTAAATATGAGATATGAAATCACCTAAGTTGGTAATTTGTGGAAGAAAGATTGGATAATTGTTATATATATACATGAGGACTAGGGTGAAACGATGGAGTGTGGTTAAGTCATTAAGAGGATAAGAGTGTTAGGTATATTAGAATAAGTTGAACCCCGAGGTAGCATGTTGTTAGATAAGGTTTGATATGTATGAATGTCTCGTGTACCTAGATCTCATTCTCGAATTATGTAGTATGGGGAAGACTAAGGAGTTATTGTTTGATGTTCTTTAGAGCTGAATTGAGAAATTATAGGTAGGCAGTATGTGCCTTTAGTATAGTTTTGCAATCTTTGTTCAGTTGTAAGTTATGTGATTAAAGGTCTAATGTTTGATTGTTAAGTAGTGGAGAGTGGATTTTTATGTTATAATGAATGAAGATTTGTATGCTCATTAGAATGTGAGTTGTAGGGTGATGGCTATAGAGGCTAGCAAAAGCTAAGAGTAGCATTTTTGGATAGAAAGGCCTTTAGAGTATAGTTTATTAGGGAAAGTCTAGCGTTTATATGTAAGGAGATATCCATTTTATGTTGAGAGTTATGGCTATAGATTTGATGTGAAGATAGGTCTGCAAGTCTAGCATTGTGAATTTAATCTAAGAGGGAGATGGAGAATTAAGGTAGTTCCAAAATTTTCTCAGTGAGGAAAGTTGCAGGGACGAGTCATGATAAACCTATATCTATTCAAGCATATTCCCCCTACTTCAGTTTAAGAGGTCAATCTACCAATATCTTATGCTTTCAAGTCCTGCCTATGTCTAAGGTCTGAGTTCTCTATATCACTCATGTAATGTTCTGACCTCCATACTAGATGCAATGATGTCTTTGTAAACCCAGTCTTTTATGTATTCAAGCTCTATGTTATGATGCTTATGATCCATAAAGGAATCCATGTCTTATATCATGCTTGGTACTAAGAAACTATGCTTTCTATATGTTACCGATACATGCTATGTCGGGTTTATCCCAAAGAGATAAAGTTTATGCAAACTCATGGACATGTTCAGTTCATAAATAAGGAACAATAGCTCCATGTAGAAATCTGTGTCTCAATCGTTGAGTTCATAAATTTCGGCCTTATGGTATACAAATCTTGATATGTGCACTTATGTTTTCACACTCTGCCTAGTTCTAAGAATCCATGTTGTGTTGTGTTAATTCCAGACCGACTCTTTACTTATGATCCAGACACTTGATATATGATGAACTTTGTGTCTATTCTATCGTATCTTCACTTTATGTCCCACCTTGAGTAGTGAAATAAGTATGAGTTATAATTGACTAGTGTTACTCCTTTTCATGATGCTTATGCTCGGATCCCTCAATGACCCTTCGTATATTAGTATGATAGTAGTTGTGGAAGAGTAGTAATGTTTTGGGCAGGGGATTAGAGGTTCTTGAAGGTTTAAATTTTGATGTGATTTCTTGAGCTAAGATTGTGGGAGAAGGGGGAAGAAGGATATGAACACTCATTGTTTGAAATAGTTAGGAAGGAGAGATATGGTGAAAATATTTGTGAGAGTAATTGAATTTGTTGGTCTTAGTGGGGAGTTCCATGAAGTGGGTATAGTAATGGTAGGTTTGGATGTGGTGATTAATAAAAATGCAAATCAATGTGTAATGTAGTTTTTACTCCTTGATTTCAGTCCTAAGGGCCTTGGATATGATGATAGTGTGAAGTAATATTCTTAAAGGGATGTAGAGTATGGGGTCCTATAGCTTAAGCTAGCACCTTTTCTCTTCTAGTTAGGATGCAAGATAGAAGCATTATATAGTGAAACTCAAACTCTTGTGGTTAGATGTATGATGGGATAATTGTAAGTGGTAAAGTATGAAGTATGTTATTTATTGTTTGGGGCGTAGATGAGTAGTGTTTCTACGTTTAAGTCTATTCATTGTATCTTGTAAGGTAGAGAATCTTTGTAATCCTATGTCCCACGAAAACCTTATTTCATGATCAGTACCGATGTAAAATCAAACCTAATAACCTCATACCATATGTCTTTATGGTTATGATCCCTAGAACTTATGTGCAAGGTCATCTCTATGTCAATTCTTATTATCTCACGCTTTGTGCTTAGAATTATCACCAGGGGTTTTCATGAAGCTCTTTGATGCCTTTGCATATTTTTTTAAGGGAAAATGTTCAATGAGAGGTTATGTTTCAAACTCCATGGGCATAAGTTTTCTTATTTTTATCAAGTTTTATGGATCTATAATCTTTTTATAAGGAATGTTTGATATTTTTTAGAAAAGCATGTATCATAGAATCGTTTGATGAAAATATATGTTTGTCTTGAACTATTTTTCAAGAAATTTAAATGTAACTACATATATATGCTTTCGTTTGTAATGAAGAGTTTGATTAAGAGCATGAATGATATAAACTCCCTCTCCTTTCGTGATATCTTTGATTTCAAGTGTTGTAGATTATTTGAACGCATTAATTTCTTAAACAAAACTAGAGGGTGAATTCCTTACTAATGATCGTGGAATGTTACGGTTTGTGACATGTTGAGAGGGTGTTTTTGAAAGGTAAATGTTTATCGTGTCAAATTAATAATTTCCATGGGATTTGAATAACGCAAACATGATATGACCACCTTATTATTGTACTATTGAGAGGATAGTGTTTTGATGTAAACTCAAATGAAAATTTATTGCATAACACTCTCTACTTGATTTTTGAAAACTATGGGTATTCACTAACATGAGGATAAGTGAAAAGGGGATAAAGATATGTTATGATGTGATTTGAATGACTTTCAAATAAAGGTATGACGATATCTGGTGATGACATGCCCTTAATAGAAGAAGTATTAAATGTTTTGAAAGTATGAAAAATGGTTTTAAATAACTAAAAGCTAGGCTTAAGAGATTTGAAGAAGGCAATTGAGTGCAACGGCTCATTGCTGCAAACCGTTGTTTGCCGATACTGGTATTATCTTAAAGGGGATAAATTTTTGAACATCATGCAAGGGTGATGCCATGGTACACTTGTAAGGGGGTGTACCATATCATGAAAACTCCAATCCTTACGGCAAACATGGATTAGGGGCTTGACCGCTGAGTCAAGGGCGGATTTCATATAGCCCATGGAATTATAGATTTAGGGTGTATTGACTAGCTTAGAAGAACAATTAAGAGTGAGTCAAGGTTGTCAAGAATTGATTTAAAGTTCACTAAAATATTCCCATGCATTTTTTTTACTTGTGTTATGTTCACTACTATTATGAAATGTTCTCAGCTATATTGTGTAAAAACATGATATTTTTTGTTGTTTCACATACCAGTACTTTTTGTATTGACCCTCTATATTTCAGGATATGAGGCTCAGTCCTGCAGTCCCGCTAAGAAGTAGATCTCCGTTGGAATATTGGAGTTGGTGAGCCTTCTTTATTTCGGAAGGCCTAGTTTCTTATGATGTTTACATTTGGTTCTAGTTTATGGTCCGATCGAGGGCCTTGTCCCTGTTTCAAACATTATGTTTTTTCTTATTGTTAAAGATTTTGCAGACTGGCGTTAGACGTTTTGAATGTTCATGAACTAACATTAATATTGTTCAGTAAAAATAAGAAGATGACCATGTTTATGTTTTGTTATGTTTTTCCGCAATTATTTATGGTATATGAATTAAGCATATGATTTCTAGTTAGAAGTGATCTCAGGATTACATGGTTCATATGTCCATCACGGCCAGGGCCCGGCTCGGGTCATGGCACCTCGCCTCCACATAAGCCAAAATCCTCAGAGGATCCAAAATATCTAGGCGAACCATCAAATTGGCTATGGACTTGATGTGCTGTGCGAAGGGCCTTTGAGAAATGATACACATTCCAAACTACCCATACTAACTGCCTTGTGATTCAAAGCTTCATCCACCACATTCACCTTACTTGGATAATATAAGATGGAAATTTGTGCAATAACTCGAAAATCCATACCAATGTTAGAGCCATGTTTCAAGATCATGCACAGTTAATTATAGTTCTTTGGTAGTGTCATGCGTGATTTTGATGTATATTAAGGTCTCAAATAACACCCTTCTATTAGACAAATCAAAATAATCCTTACCGATTGAGTTTTTCATAAGAATGTTGCTTTAGTCAACTTCAAGCGAGCATATCTTTTGGTCTATTGAGAATTTTCCATCTCAAGACCCAGAAAACTATAGGAAACTGAATTAGCTATCGAACGATGCCAATATCTCCTAAATTAGATACTTGGATGAGAAGTTATTACACCTTTAGTGAAAAATAATAGCCCAATGCGATAAGGCCGCATTAAGGTGATGTCCAATTTCACGTTCGTCACATTCTAGCATGTTACCGTGATTGGCACTGCGTCATTTCAGAATTTTCCATTCCCAGTGGCTCTACATAATTTCACCGCATCGTGCCGCTGGGTAAATTCGGGATTTCCCCTTTTCTAGTGGCCCGACGTAATTGCACCGAGTCGTACCGGGTGTCAAAATTGGTATTTTGAGTTCAATTCTGTGTTTTTAATTTCCAAAGGCATTGAAGTCCTCTTCCCTAACCCCATTCAGTCCAAACATGGGATTTAAGTCCCAAAGAGCATTACTAGCTCATTATTCTCACAGTTTACTCAAATTAAAGTAGCGCTCTGTCAAGAACAAACCCTTGTCTTCAAGATTCAAGATCAAATCTTAAGAATTCACCATCAATTCTTACAAAATCATAAACCAATGTATGTTTGTTGTTTATCCTTGGGTTCCTTCAACCCTTGGAGTTCAAGAATCCTTTCTGAGAACATAAATTATGAATTACATTATTGAATTGAATTGTGTTCATGTATATGTTGATTTTATGAGTTTTAAACGAATAAGATTGTGAATTTCAAGTAAATAAACTAGCCTATATGTTGATTTATGTACTCTCCATGTCATAACCCATGAATTGTGAGTTGAATGTTGTAGTTATGATATCCCCATGTTATTCTGTCTCATGTTCAAGAACCTTGCTCTCCAAGTGTTTAACAAATTGTCTATGTGAATAAATTATGAATGATATCCTAATTGTAATGCTTTTAAACTTGTGATATGGGTCCATTATTTATGCTATCGAGTATTAGGGGTATTGTATACCTAAAATTAGTTTGTTACTTAGTTTCCAGTCATAATTGAATGATTTCATAGTATCCCGGATAGGAGCATTCGATCATTTAACAAAATCAACGTGAGTTCAGTCAAGCTTAGAACAACTTAGTGATCAGTGCCGGTTCAGTTGGGAGTAGAATTCAACACCGAGCGAACCTAGGGATGGGGGTATTCCTGCCAGTATAGGGTTTGACCCTTAGTAGCAGTCCCTGAGTTAAAGAACTTCATAGCCAGCATGGGGTAAATTTTCTTTCTGATAGACTAGGGTTGACGTAATCATATACATCTCATGAGTATTCCTACCAGATTAGGGTTAACCTAGCCAATGTTAGTAACCCGTGGCACGGTTGTAACACCCTTCCAACTGGGGTTACAGGTTGGACCCCGAATCATTATATAAATAGGGTATGTCGGTTAGATGATAACTCCCACAGTCTAAATTCTAGTATTCAGTGCAAAACTCAATTTAGTTCTACACGATCATGACTTACTGTTATCAGCTATTCAATTATTAGAAATTCAGTGCTTCTATTTCATCCTGATTCAAACAGATGATATATGCTTGGTATTACCGGTTCATTACCTTCAGTAGTCCCAGCCTTGCATATACTCTCATCCAGTCACTTCATGATATTTAGTTATTATTATTACTTGTGGACAAAAAACTATGCATATTAGACTAATCTAACCTAGCATACCAGCAAATTCAAAGTACTGAAGCATACTATCTCTTTGCACTATGATGTCTCATATCATAGGTTCTAACGCTTGGGTTTCTGACCTTACTTGGCCAGATCATTTGATCAGACGCAGTTATAGTAGTGAGTCCTCATCCATCGAGGATGTGATACTTATTTTTTCTTTGCATTATTCCAGTATTTAAGTTGTTTCAGACAGTACTTGTGAGTTAGTTAGGGCTTGTCCCATCAACTTTTTTAATTCAGATGTGTAGAGGCTTTCTACCATTTTTAGTTATCAGTTATTCTACAGATATATTTAGTTGTGATTCAGTTTTATGAACCTTATGGCATTTTCAGTTTTACTTCCGCATATATTTTATGGTTATTATCCAATGCTCATAGCTGGTACCAGTCATGGGTTGGCTTTTGTTCCTTCTGGGGCATAATCATTGTGTGATCCCCAGGGTGTAGTCTCGGGATGGTACAAACTTGGTATCAGAGGCTAAGGTTCTAAGGTGTCCTAGGAATTTTGAAAGCTGCATCAAGTAGAGTCTTATGCATGGGTGTGAAACACACCACACTTAGGTGAACGAGGCTATGAGGCATTTTAGGAAAATTTTCCTACTTTCAGTATTAATATCGTATGAGTGAGCATGAGCTCAAGTTAAAATCTTTTTCTAATCCAACTTTCCCCTTCCATTTATAGAACATGCCTCTCAAAAAGACCAACGAAAGAGGGTCGAGGAAACATCCAACACCTCTGCCCGTTCAGCAAGATCCCATGAATGAGCACATTTCTCATACTGAATTCAGAGAAGCATTCACCTTCATAGCATATTCTGTGGATTCTCAGAATGTTTAACTAGATATTGTTTAGGACAACCCAGTGGCCAATATTGTTGTAGCTAGAATTCGAGACATCACCCAAATAAACATTCCTTCATTTCTAGAGTCTAAGTCGAAGGAGGACCCACATGAACTCTTTGACATGGTGCAAAAGGTAACAGACATTATAGGGGTAACTGCTAGTGAGAGTGCTGAGTTAACTTCCTATCAGTTGCAAGATGTATCTCATATGTGGTTTAAGCAGTGAAAGGTAGAGAGAGGCGCAGATACAGGGCTAATAGAATGGGAGGAGTTAACTACTGCCTTCTTAGATAGTTTGTTTTTGTTAGAGTTGAAAGAGGCTAAGGTGTTAATGTTCATCAACCTGAAGCAGGGTAACGTGAGTGTGAAAGAGTATTTCCTCGATCTTACTCAGTTGGCCAGGTATACTCCTCATGTGGTAGCTGATAGCAGGTCAAAAATATGCAAGTTTATGTCTGGTGTATCTGATAGTGTGGTTAAGGAGTATAGGACTATCATGTTGATTAAGGAGATGGACTTGTCTAGGTTGATGGTCTATGATCAACATATAGAGGAACAAAAGACTAAGGAGAAATAGAGGGAGAGAAAAAAGGCTAGAATAGGTAGTTTCAGTTTTGCTCAGCCAAAGTCAGAAGGTGTTAACCGTCTTTAGTTCCACTAAAAATATTCAGTCCCAGCTTCTTTTTCGGCTATTGCATTGATGCCCAAATTCAGGAATGATAATAAGGATAGGGCGCTAGGCTCTAAATCTCAAGGTAGTGTAAATAGTGCTCGAACTAATCCTCTTTGTAAAAAATGTGGCAGAAACCATCAGGGTGTCTGTAGGGATATCAACGACATGTGATTTAGGTGTGGTAAGCTAGTCCATTAGATCAGATAGTGTCCTCAGGTGGGTTCACAAAGTCAGCCAAATTGTCCCCCAGTTCATTTTAGTTGCCCGTCTTAGCAGGGTGCCATTTCCAGTGCCACCAGTGGGCAACACAAAAATAGGTTCTATTCACTTCAGTCCCAATAGGATCAGGATATTTCTCCCATTGTGTTTACTGGTACATTGCAAATCTTTCATTTATATGTTTATGCTTTGTTAGATCTTGTATCTTCTCTATATTTCGTAACTCCTTACGGAGCCGTCAACTTCGGAATCAGCCAAAAAATCCTAACGAAGCCTTTCTTAGTCTCTACCCAGTGGGTAATTCTACCATAGCCTGACAGGTATACAAGAACTGTCCAATTATGGTTTCTCAGAAAGTTACTTCAGCAGACCTTGTAGAGCTAGAGATGATGAATTTTTACAACATTCTCGGCATGGATTGGCTCCACTCATGCTATGCTTCAGTCGATTGTAGAAGCAAAGAAGTTTATTTTCAGATTCCAAATGAACCAGTCCTTAAATGAAGGGGTAGTACTACAGCGCATAGGGGTCAGCTTGTTTCGTACCTTAGAGCGAGAAAGATGATATCTAAGGGGTGTATTTACCATCTTGTCCGAGTTAAATACTATAATTTTGAGACCCCAAATCTTGAGTCAGTTTCACCAGTAAGGGAATTTCTAGATGTGTTCCCTGAAGATCTTCCCAGAGTTCCTCCTAGAAGGGAAATTGATTTTGGAAAAGACCTTCTTATAGATAAATAGCCTATCTCTATTCCTCCATATAGAATGGCTCCAGCCTAACTCAAAGAGGTACAAAAATAGTTGAAATATCTCCTATATAAGTGATCATCAGGCCCAGCGTCTCCCCATGGGGTGCACCAATTCTAGTAGTATGTAAGAAAGACGGTTCTTTTTGAATGTGTATTGATTACCGTTAGTTGAGCAAAGTCACAATAAAAAACAAATACCCACTTCCCATAATTGATGGCTTGTTTGACCAACTTCAGGGTGCCATTTATTTTTCTAAGATAGACCTCAGATCTAGCTATCATCAGCTCAGATTGAGAAAATGTCTCACTCCAAAAATAGCTTTCAGAACTCGATATGGTCATTTCGAGTTTCTAGTCTTGTCCTTTTGTCTCATGAATGCCCCAACATCCTACATGGACTTAATGAACCGAGTGTTCAAAAAGTACTTGTACATATTTTTCATAGTCTTCATTGATGATATTCTAGTCTACTCCTATAGTGAAAACGATCATGTGAACCACCTCCGAATAGTATTATCGACTCTCAAAGCTCATTAGTTGTTTCCCAAATTCAGTAAGTGCAAATTTTGGGTAAGATCAATAGATTTCCTTGGCCATATTGGTTCCGGTGATGGAATTAGTGTTGATCCTCAAAAGATCAATGCAATGATAAACATGCCTAGACCTATTTCACCTTTAGATATCAGAATTTTCTTGGGTTTGGCTGGATATTACCAATGATTTGTTAAAGGATTTTCATCTATTGCATCCCCCATGTGCAGGTTGACTCAGAACAAAGTTAAGTTTCAGTTGTCAGATTATTGTGAGAAGAGTTTTTAGGAGTTGAATACTCGACTCACGACAACCATAATTTTGACGTTACCAAATGGTTCAGATGGGTTTGTTGTGTACTGTGATGCTTCCAGAGTTGGTTTGGGGTGTGTTTTGATGTAGAAGGGTAAGTTTGTGGCTTATTCCACTAGACAACTTAAGCCCCATGAAAAAATTACTCTACCCATGATCTTGAGTTAGCAGCTGTTGTGTTTGCCTTAAAGATTTAGAGGCTCTATTTTTATGGGGGTATGTTAACGTGTTCATAGATCATAAGATCCTGCAATATATGTTCACGCAGAGGGATTTGAATCTGCATTTGAGGAGATAGTTAGAATTACTAAAAGACTATGACATGAGTGTTCTGTAACACCTGGGCAAAGCCAATGTAGTGCCAGACACCCTATGTAGATTGTCTATGGGTAGTGTTGATCACATTGAGGATGGTAAGAACAATTTAGTTAAGGAAGTTCACTAGCTTGACAGATTAGGTGTTCGTTTGGTTGATTTAGCTGAGGGTAGTATATGGGTGTAGAGTAGTTCAGAATCTTCTTTAGTTGCTGAGGTGATAGAAAAGCAGGATAGGGATCCCAGTTTCGTTAAATTGAAAGAGTTAGTCAGAGATCAGAGAGCGGAGGTTTTCTTCCAAGGAGGAGATAGTGTGTTGCGTTGCTAGGATAGACTGTCTATGATATTTGTTAATGAGTTGAGATTGAAAATTCTTCCAGAAGCGCATGGTGCACATTTCTCTATTCATCCAGGGGCCACAAATATGTACTACGATCTGCGGGAAATCTATTGGTGGAGTGGGATTAAGAGGGATATTGTAGAGTTTGTGGCTAAGTGTTCTACTTGTCAACAGATAAAACTTGAGCACCAGATGCCTAGTGGGTCAATGCAGGAGTTTAGTATTCCCACTTGGGAGTGGGAGGAATTGAACATGGATCTTGTGACAGGTTTTCCTCATACTCGTCATCAGAATAATTTAATTTGGGTCATTGTGGACAGGATGACTAAATCAGCCCATTTCTTACCAGTCCATACTTGTTTTTTAGCCAAGGAATATGCCAAGCTCTATATCAGAGAGTTGGTTAGGTTGCATGATGTCTAATTGTCCATCATTTAAGATAGAGGTACGCAGTTCACCTTACTTTTGGAAAGCTTTTCAGAAGGGTCTTGGTACCCAAGTTCACCTCAGTCTAACCTTTCACCCATAGAAAGATGGTTAGGCAGAAAGGACCATTCAGAACCTTAAGGATATGTTGAGAGTCTGTGTAGTTGACTTTAAGGGAAGTTGGGATGACCACTTACCTTTGATTGAGTTTGCATATAATAATATCTATCATTCTAGTATTTAGATAGCCCCGTTTGAGGCCCTGTATGGAAGGATATATAGATCTCTAATTGGTTAGTTTGAAGTAGCTGAGGCCATGGTAATGGGGCTTGACTTGGTGTTTGATGCCTTAGAGAAAGTAAAGTTGATTAGGGAGAGGCTTAAGGAAGCCCAAGACGATAGAAATCTTATACAGATGTGATAAGGAAAGACCTTGAATTTGAGTTTGGTGATTTTGTATATCTAAAGATCTCTCCCATGAAGTGAGTAAAGAGGTTTGGTAAGAAAGGGAAGCTTAGTCCCCGATATGTTGGCCTTTACAAAATTTTGAGTCGTGTTGGAAAGTTGGCTTATGAGCTTGAGTTGCCTGCATACTTAGCATCATTGCACCCAGTGTTTCATATCTCCTTGCTCAAGAAGTGCTTTGGTGACCCATCTGTATTTGTTCCCTTAGAAAGTGTAGATGTTCAGAATAGCCTTTCGTACGAAGAGGTCCTAGTCGAAATCCTCGATCGTCAGATTCATAATATTGTAATCCATTAGCAACTCCATCCATATGCGTTGATGAACATTAAGCTCTCGTTAGGTCATCACATGCTGAAGGCTACGATGATCGGTGAAAATCTCACAATGCACACCATACAAAAAATGCCTCCAAATCTTGAGCACGAAAACTACCACCACCAACTCCAAATCATGAGTGGGGTAGTTGCGCTCATGCACCATAAGTTTTCTAGAAGCATAGGCAATAACATGGCCCTGCTGCATCAAAACTCTTCCAAGACCAACACCAGAAACATCACAAAACACTGTGAATCCCTCACCCTCAACTGGAAAATCCAAAATCGGGGTTGAAGTGAGACAATCCTTAATCTTTTCAAAGCTCAACTCAAACTCCTTGAACCATTGGAAATGAACTTTCTTCCGAGTCAATCTAGTCATAGGGGTTGATATGGTAGAAAAGCTATCAAGAAAGAGTCTATAATAACCAGCCAAACCAATTAAACTACGAACCTCAATCGGAGAGGTAGGTCTAGCCCAATCATGAATCACAGAAATTTTAGCCGGGTCTGCGATAATACCGACCTAGGACACCACATGTATAAGAAACTAGACTGAATCAAGCCAAAACTCGATCATGGAGAACTTTGAAATAAGCACATGCTCTTGTAAGACCTGGAGCACAATCCTCAAATATTGTGCATGCTCCTCACTACTCCTCGAGTACATAAGAATATCATCTATGAACATAGTAACGAAGGAGTCAAGATAGGGTTTGAACACACGATTCATCAAATCCATGAATGCGGATGGGGAATTAGTCAACCCAGAAGACATAATTAAAAACTCATAATAACCATAATGGGTCCTAAAAGCTATCTTCGGGATATCCTCAGCCCGAATCCTCAACTGATAGTAACCAGATTTCATCTCAATCATAGAAAACACTACTGTACCCTGAAATGGTCAAAAAAATCTTCAATGAAAGGCATAGGATGGTACTTCACTGTTACTTTATTAAGCTTCCTATAATCAAAACACATGCGCATCGAACCATTTTTCTTCTTCACAAAAAAATAGGATCCCTTCATAAGGACACACTCGGTCTATTAAAATCCTCACCAAGAAGATCCTGAAGATGAGAATTCAGCCCCTTAAGCTCGGCAGGAGCCATACGGTAAGGTTCCATAGAAATAGGTTGGGTGCCAGGCTTAAGGTCAATAGCAAACTCAATATCACGGTCAAAGGGAATACAAGAAAGATCGTCAGAAAACACATCAGGAAACTCACACACAATATAAATAGAGTCAAGCGTCGAACACTCTACACGGGTATCATATATATTAGTGAGATAAGACTCGCAGCCTCTTGATATAAGTATCCTAGCACAAACTTAAGAAATAATCTCCATCGATTTGCGGCTATCCAATTTCTATCTCATGATTGGGGGTATGCCGGGCATAGATAAGGTAACGGTCTTACCAAAATAATTCATGACCGCATGATATTGAGATAACCAATCCATGCCCAGTATCACATCAAAATACATCATATCCAGAAAAATAAGATCAACATAAGTTTCATCATCAATAGCTGTCATAACACATGACATAAACACTCGATCCACTACTAAAAAATGACCCACAAAAGTAGATATGGGTAATGGCTCAAATAATAAATCACTAGTCAAATTTAACAGTGGTGCATCATAAGAAGATATATATGTATAAGTGGATTTGGGATCAAATAAAGCAAAATCGACTTGCGGCACACCCAAATCGTACCTGTCACTACAACATCCAAACGCTTAGCCTCGAATCTAGCAGGTACAACATATAATTAACCTGACATGGAACCTGACTAACTTTTTATCCTGCCTGCCTGAGCACCACCTCGAGCACCCTGGTAACCACCCCTACAACCTTGCAGACCAACTTTAACCGAGGAATAAACTGCTCTAACAAGAATAGAAACCTAGGCTAAAACAACCATCACCCCACGACTAGGCCAATCTCTCAATAAATGACTGGAAAGACCACAAGTAAAATAACAATCATGAGTAAAACAAGAACTCACAGATCCAGCTATACCGGAGTAACCACCACGTCTAGCATAACTCAAAAATAAAACTCATAAGGACTGATCACCTCCCTTAATAAAGAGACCACTAGCACCAAACTGACCTCCACCAGTAGTCTAAAGAGCTACTTAAATTAGTTGGCTAGGCTGACTTTGAGGATGAGAAGAAGGATGTGAAGGATACCCAATATGAGAACCACCACCTCTGAAGCGGGAACTACTATGACTCCCACTGAATCTACCCTGGAATATAGGCCTTTTATCACGTCCCTCACGACTCTCCCTATGCATCTCTTCCATCATTCTAGCATGATCAGAAACCTCAGCCCTCAGCAGAAGTTCTACCCGCAACAACTAGACTCTGAGTAGCCATCCGATAGGGAGCCTCAACCCTATGATAAAGCATTGAACTCTTTCATAATCACTATCCAAAATAGAAGTCACATATATGGACAACTCATGAAACAGAGACTCATACTCGACGACTGACATGGAGACCTTTCAGTCTAGAAAACTAATCCCTCAGTCGATCTCTAAGACTACGCGGCATATACTTCTCCAAGAACATCTCAGAGAACTGAGTCCATGACAAGGAAAAAGATCCAATTGGTCTAGAATTTGCGAAACCCCTCCATCAGTAATGAGCAGACAAATCCAACTGAAATATATTGTAATCCACACCATGAGTCTCAACAAGGCCTAAAGCACAAAGCCTATCCTCATAAGCAGTAAGAAACTCAAATGCATCCTCCCCACAAGCACTAAAAAACCTAGGCGGAGCCAACCTCAAAATTCTACCCAATATCTTCTACTCACCGGAAGACATAGTAGGCTAGGTCACACTGACAGCGTGGGGCTGAATGACTACCAGCGCAGAAGGAATCTCAATGATGGGAGCTGCAACAGTAGGTTTCACCCCGGTACCAAAAGTCAGTGCACCATCAGATGGTACACCACCAACCATACTAAATATATGAATCAAGGCATCTCTGAGCAATGAAAAAAGGAATAAAACCTGGTGGATCCAGGGATGGTGCTTGGCCCATCGTTGGCTGTGGTGGAGGAATCTCTAGCTAAGGTCCAGGGATAGGTTCCAGGGAAGGAGGCCTATCCAGGCCCCTATATGGGGACACATCATGGGGTTGTCCTTGACTTCTAGGTCATCTACGAATATGGGAAGGATTCTTGGGCCCAATATCGAGACCCGCACCTCGCATAAGGGTAGCACATCTTCTCGACATCTGTGAAAGAGTAAAGTCAAGAAAACATACTACAAACTAACTCAGACTCTTATAAAGATATGAATGAAAAAATAGATGAAAGGACTCCTAAGAATGTAACATAGCCTCCCAAAGATAGGAAACAAACGTCAACATTCTGATCCACAAGACTCTATTAGACACTTGCTCTTGTACCAATATTACCAGTGTAACCTAGGATCTGATACCAATTTGTCATGAATTAACTTCTGAGTCATGATGTCACCTACCTTA
Source organism: Capsicum pubescens (assembly GCA_030864215.1). Taxonomy (NCBI): domain Eukaryota; kingdom Viridiplantae; phylum Streptophyta; class Magnoliopsida; order Solanales; family Solanaceae; genus Capsicum; species Capsicum pubescens. Next base: position 32,470,631 of record CM061549.1, on the reverse strand, counting down.
ACCCACCAGTAGGTAAGCTGACACCATAACCTAGAGTTAATGCAACGGTTTACATTGGTGGAATCGTCCAACATGGATTGTATATAGGAAAACAAAAAAAAACAATATTCCACAAATGAAACAACTATCATTCGAATACCAATTCCTCGACCTGATAGTATAAGTACAAGAGAGACTCTAAACTCGATAGTAGAAATTAAAACTTGAAGTCTGATAAGCTTAAATTTTTTTATATAATTGTCTCGAATACAAAAGACAAAGAAAGGATAGAAGGGAAAGAGGGAAACTCAAACTTCAAGAGCTCACTCTGTCTCCTAATGATCAACATGGCACAACGTTGACTCAATGACAGTAACTTGAAATTGGGACTGTACCAAAAAGGTATAAAAGTGAGTATAGTACCAAAATAGAGGTACAGAATAGGCATCATCGGCCGACTGAGCTAAATTGTAATATAAGGTTAGACAATAACTTAAAGTCAAGGTATAGGATCGAACCTAAATCTCCTTAGATATCACTGTATACTATAACTAATATACTAGGGCAATAACATAATGTATCATATCAACATATATCATATTCAACATACAAAATGAGTAATCATTTGGATGCATAAAACCACATATATACAATAAGAACCATGTAATTACCATAATCAGCATACCAATAATCATTAGAATATAAGGCACAAGAAATGACCACAATGTCCCATACCATCGAGAAGTACACCTAAAAGAATATAACAAAGAACTAATCACGGCTTCCCATACCATCAGAGAGTACACCAAAAGATAAATCCATCAATATATCAAGGTATAACTACAGATCCAAGGTTGCGGGTTCATATTCCTTCCATGGCCTCTTACCGAGGTCTACAATCATATAAATACCACAATTAACACAATGACACTGATATCACCATAGCGTAGTTTTATAGTCAATTAGCCACTAATTTATTAACAAACTCCATGTTTAGTCTATATTAGCTAATCTCCATTTCCATAAGCCATTAGTTTGCAAGTCTTTTAGATAATAGTCATCAAATAAGGAAAAACTATAAGTTACAAACACTACTATTTATCCAACCATCACAAAGCCGTTTTCTAGTTAACATCCAAATTAAATAAGTTGTCAATTTAGCCACCACGGTAGCATATGCTAGATGTCAATTTACCAAAGGAGACATCATGTCCCAAGTGCATAAATGGGTTATCCATACATGAAATACCCTCACATATTAGTGTAGTCATACATACTCACCACATATAGTACCAATATAAATTCTTCACCACTTTCGGATTCACCGGGAATCATCACCTCATCAACATATCCGCCAAATTCACCAGGCATCATCATAACATCAACATATCCTCCAGATTCATTGGGCATCATCATAATATCATTACCTCTTCTGGATTAATTGGGAATCAATATAACATCAACACATCCTTTGAATTCATCGAGCGTCATCAAAATATCATTACCTTTTTTGGATTAACTGGGCATCATTCTAACATCAACTTATTCTCCGAATTCACCGAGCATCGCCATAGCATCATTAGCATATCTCCCAAGACAACCAATATTCAAACACATAAGTAGTCAAATCAATGAATATGTACAAGCAATGATAATTGAGTATAAGTGATATAAGATAACACATATCATCATACTTTACTATTAGTCAATCATTACATAATAAAAGTAGATACATGAGCATGAATATCTAAATGATATACGCAATCACAACATTTCCAAGGTTAACATATTTATTAGAAATCCAATTATAAGTCAAGGGAATGCTCTTTAGATGCCTCTTTTACTATTACTTTTCACAATACAAACCCCAAAAGGGGTACCCTTCACATAGCATTAACATAATCATTAGGCTTTGTTTGTAGCAAGAGTGGTAACATAATTTGAGGTCCACTTGGTGAACAAACCAATAATCCAAGCAACAACGTAACTATATGTTCAATTCACAAGACTTTTTGAGGCTATCCATATCATAACAACAAGATAATCAATCAAGTATACACATAATCCAACCATTGATATGTGAGCCGATGCTAAAACATTTGAAGCTTTTAACTCTGAATAATTTCAAAGTCTTAAGAAACTTTTGTTATTTTTGATCGTTTGTGTGTGTTAATGCAGATACAAGTGATCGGGGAGGAAACCAAAGAAAAGAAGAATAAAACAGTTAAAATCTGGTTGAAATAAGCTAAAATGTATCTGTCGATCATTTTGAAGCTCCGTCTTACATGGGACGGGCTGGCAAAGTCACCATCAAGATGAGACAGAACCTAGGAAGATTAGATAAAATATGACGATGATTCATAAGGGACGTCAAATATTTGACATCTCATCAAAATCGCCGTCAACCAGAGGGCAGAGTATGCTAATTTCCAGTGAAGTGTGACGCCAGTTTACAAGCGCTATCAAGATCTTTGACACGCCGTTAAGATTATCGTCTGAAGAGTCATAAGATAATAATTCACTGGAATCATTGACGACATCTTGGACACGTCGTTAGGTGTTTGACGCGCCGTCAATAGCATCGTCGTCTAATCCGAAGAGAAAACTAAAACTTTAATTTTATTTCTTTAATTAGGGTTGACTATTTAAAGACTTGTTTTAGGGTTTTTAAGTAGGATTGGTCATTATCTAGGAGACATTAATTCTGAGAAGAGAGGGACGTACATTGCTCTCTTTCATCAATTATTCTTCATGTTTCTTATCAACTATTTTTGATCTTCCACTTTGTGATTAAATGGAAGGAACTACTTGTTGTTTTTCATCCATTCGTAAGTTGATCCTTATCATTATGAATTCAACTTGTTATTTTGTTCATCAAATCATGAGCGACTAATTTCATTAGCCGGAGTTATGGGATCCATGGATTAGGGTTTGATATGATGCTAGGTGTTTAATGGATTCAAAGAGTAGTAGAACATCTTAAAATTCTGTTGTTTTAACTGAAATTTAGTGGTTGAAAACATTAGATTATGCCTTAGGTTTTATTTGCTTCTAACGGAGAAATAGACTAGAGATTGTGAATTATAAATATAGACTCGAAAGCTACCAACCTTTTGTTTAATGATTGATGCTGTAACTGGATTAATCTACTTGAGATAACATCCTATTGGAAATATATAAGTTATCTAAGTTCAAGATAATTAGATAATAAATTATCTGGTGAGGTCGAGAGATAAGTCAGAAAGTATCATAGTCAAGGATAGTCTGCTATTCTACGTACTTCAAGAATCCCAATCATTACCTAGTATCTGTCAACTCCCAAAATCCATGGTGAAAATAACTCTGGTTTCCCATTTATCTTGATTACACACACTGAAGTATTGAAAGTTCCATTTGACTTTCTGTGTAACTTAAATCCCCATCCTTCGGAAACAGTAAACTATCAGTAAAGCATTTTGTAAACAAATCGAAGTTCACACCCTATTACCTATGGGATTTGACCCCAACCTAGTTGGTTTTTATATTGACAACAATCGCTTACACCCATTCAAGAGTGTAATTTGAGCGTTATCAAAAATGGCGTCGTTGCCGGGGATTTACGGTTGTAGACTAAAAGTTTGTACGCAAAAATTTGCTAATAGCTATGTTTCCTTGATTTACGTTTATTTGTTGTTTTTGTTTATTGTAGGTATTGTGTTTTTTATGCCAAGCAAAAGAAGTTCTGGAGAACCACTATTACCAATTAATCTGGAACCTCAACTGATAGAAAGAATGGTTGAACAACAGGAAGCAAAAAGACTAGCTTCTATGGCCAGGGCTCAGGTGAATGTACAAAATTTGGGTCAACAAAAACATCAACAGAACCCTGATGATGAAGAATTAGGTGATGAAGAATTGTTGAATCCTCAAAACCCAAGGCGATCTGAACAAATTGTTGCACCAGTGCAGCAACACATCAACAAAAATCATCCAATCCAAGGAATATATGGGAAAAAGCCTATTCTATATAAGGATGATAAAGATGATGAAAGAATGGACGAAGTTGGTGCAACGGATTCTATCATTCCTCCACCGTTGGCACCAGGTGCAAAATTCAGCATAACAACTACCATGATCCAACTCCTGAATCTGAAAAGGTTATATGGAGGTTTGCCTGGTGATGATGTGAACATGCATTTGGTGAACTTCATCACCATTTACAAATCCTTAGACAATCCGGGAGTGAGTCAGAATGCGATCAGCTTAAGATTGTTTCCATTGTCTCTGTCTGGGGAGGCAACAATGTGGTTGAATGAGTTAGAGCCCGATTCTATAACTAACTGGAGACAGTTAAAACATGCATTCCTAGAACGGTTCTTTCCACCCTATAGAAGAGTACAGTTGAGGGACAAAATTAGCAACTTCAGATAGCTTCCAACTGAAGCACTGCACGAAACCTGGGAAAGATTTAAAAAGAAACTTGCACAATGTCCGAACCACAATATGATGGATTTGAACTTGATGGAGACATTGTATAGATCTTTTAACTCTGTGACGAAGCCTATTGTTGACAATGTTGTAGGTGGTTCGTTCATTGACCTCTTTTTTCTAGATGCTTCTGACATGCTGAATAGAATGACCAAGTAGAGTCAGGCTTAGCACACTAGGGATTCTATAGTGGATAGATCGACTATTTATGGAGGTATTACTACAGATAAGCGTAGAAGGGATGAGGAATGAGATCAGTACATGGCCCACTTGAAGACGCAGATGGACTTTCTGGCCAAGCACTTGCTATCCAGCAAGACTGAAATGGTTATGGCTGTGGAATCTCAAGGTATTGTGTGCAGGTGCTGATGCTGAGGCAAACTAAGTGAGTAATCAGGGGGGTTTCCGAGGTAATAGCCAAGGGAACCAAGGTCGAACTTTTTATAACAAACCTGATTATAAAGATAGGGAGAAGGGACATTGGAGAAACAATAATCATAGGAGTGGTTTGTATATTCCTCCTGGAAGTTGGGATACTACGTGTAACGCCCCAAAATCAGGTCCCGAGACGTCACACGGTGCTTAGGGTCAGAAGTGAACCAAAGCTAACCCTTCTACTGGCATAACTCATAAGCAACTGAATAAAAATTCAATGCATACAAATCGGCAGAAATTAACTCTATTCTAAATCTGATCGACACAAAAATGGAATTTTATAGGATTACAATTCTGCCTTTACAACCAAAATTGAAACAAAATACAACAACTTCTACTGACTGTCTATGAAGCCTTATCTAGTACTGACTGTAGGTAGATGGGTCATGACTCCCGACTATCCCAACTCAATACCACTGAATAAAGGAAATACAACACTATAAACACTGCATAACTAACCCAAGCCCTTGAATCAAAATGACTCATCACCTGCTGACCGGATACCACGAACTGACTGGATACGAAGGTGTAACTATACCTTGTACCTACATTCCAAGAAAATATAGCCCACATACGAATATGTAGGTCAGTACCATGGAAAGATACCGAGCATATGTGGGTGCAGTGCATATATAAAATCATATCTTAATATCATCACAGTTTATACAATTATGCATGTTGATATAGATGACTCACTTAGCTCGAATTAAATCATCAAAATCATGGATGAATATTACATGTAAAGTAAAACAAGTGAGTCATTACAATACGTTCTCAATTCACTTTCATCTCAATTTCAAATCATCAAAACAATCAAATCTCATGTCAATTCTCATTAGAATATATTCCTTAAATCTTTTAAGAATAATGACTTTCTCAAACTCATCATTTGAAGAAAATATGTTTTCAACTCAGATAGAAGAGTACACACACACACATTGGGAGATCCTATAACCGACATAGACCATGTGAGATACATGGAGTCCAACGTACAACCCACGTTGGGGAGAGCCATCCTATCCTTGCAATCGGAGTAGGACTTCCCGTATCAATTCAAAAACACTAGTGATCACTATAGAAATCAGCCTCATGCTCACATCCTATGGGGGCACGTAGTTCTAGGGAAGTAAGGTTACTTTATACCTCCCACTCGGTGCTAAAGATTAATCCCGGACTTAGCTAAGAAATTTAAATCAGCCTCAGGCTCACATTAAAGAAAATCCACAATAAACACTTCAACAATTTTCATCAGGAGCCAATTTGCTACCCCTTTATCATAATAAATAAAAATGTTGATTTCTTTCACAGTCGAGTCCAAAATAACTCATTCACAACAAAAAGGTCAAATCATTCAAAACATCTCAAATATTCAATATCAACATTCTTAGAACACACTTATTAAAAAAACACAATTTCCAATGGAGATTCACGACCCAAAAATCAAAATTATGATAAATACCGTTCAAGATTCATGCTTTAAATCACCACACACGTAAATTCATCATTCAAAATCATAAACATCAAGATTTCATAATAATCATCATAAGATATGGGTTCATGCTTAAAATTCATAAAAATCAAATAAAAATCATGCCTTTGTAAAGAAAATTACTTTTGGGCACAAGAACGAAAGAGAGTTCTTGTTGAAAAAACCCACATACCTTAAATGATGATCTTTAGATCGATACTCATTTTTGAGATGTTAATCATGCCTTTGAATGATGGTTCTTGGTGTTCTTGAACTAGGAACTTGGAATCTTGAATAAATTTGCAGAATTAATGGTGAACTTTGGAGGTTCTTGAAGTTGGATGTAGGAGCTTAGGGTTTTCTTTTTGAGGGAATTTGATGAAATATAACATATAATGCTTCTAATAGGCTTTAATATAGTGCTTGGAAGGATTTTGGGTGAGGGGAAATGACCAAAACGCCCCTAAAAATCAAATAATTCTCGAATCTGTCCTTTGGTGGACTGTTTTGATAGTCTGAAGTAGATCAACCATAACGTTTTACTCCGATATCTCAATTGGATGAAACCAATTTCATTAGAAAGAGGACTCTCATATATTTTCATTGATATATAGTATATCACCCAGATCATTGTGTACGAGGAGTTATGATCGTTTGAAGTTTATTCAAAAATTCTCTTTTGGTAGGCTTAAGTAGATCGACCATAACCTTTTTCTCCGATAGACAAATTGGATGAAACCAATTTCATCATAAAGACGACTCGCAGAGATTTCCATTGATATATAGTAGATCACCCAGATCATTATGTACAAGGAGTTATGGTCATTTAAAGTTTGAGAAAAAATACGCCAGGCCTCAGTACTTTTTTTCCTGCATGTTTTACTGTTCACTACTATTCACGGTTCGATTGGAATGTTCATAACTCGTCGCTCCGGTGTACGTTTTGGATGATCCACATATCATTGGAAATCTTATTCGATACTCTACGCTATGGTGGGTCATAATCTAAGACATTCCGCACGAAAAATTTATAATTCATTCTAGAAGATAGAACCCAACACGTTTACGCACAAAATTTCAACGAAAAATTTCCCGGGGTATTACATCATCTCCCTCTTGGAAACATTCATCCTTGAATGTCGATGAATAAGTACAGAATACCATGGAAATGAGGACAAAAGGCTGGGATAATGAAATCAATCCACTTACTTTACTCCAAACTTTAAAATACTTCATAGAACATGCGATTCATAATGAGAATGGTCACATAGTTGGATCTTAAACAAAGGAGACTGATTTTAAGGAATCGATATCTTTGGTTTCTTCAGAGACTGAGAATCGAAGGTATCGAAGGGGATCTCATCAAAAGAAGGACCACTTGCGCCCAAATGAAACGTCCCTCAACACTCCCTCCAAAAGATTCAAATGACATTGTTCGGGGAGAAAATGAACCATAATTTGATACAATCCTATCGTATGGGAACAAGGACCCATATGGCAGAAATTAAGATAGGAATTTCTAGGTCTTGGGAAACAAAACTCCTTGCTTCTAAACTTAGAAACACTTCCCAACTACTCTCTCGACTATGTTCAAGCCTAACTCCAAGTACTCATGAGATACGCCGCATAACACTATAATATTAATCTATATCATAAAACTCAATACACACTGAGCCTCATAACTCCTCACTTCAAACATAACTCTTATTGCTACTCCAACAACCACATACAATCTTATACTAGGGATCCGCTAACTTGCGTTGCATTCTTTTAGATATACAACCATAACATTTAAGCCTATACTCATAACCACGTACGCACTTCGCACATGCACCTCTAAACGAACACTCATAAAGCATCTTCCTCGCTTTCTCTAAGATTCCATCAACTACATCATTCACACATATTGGTCAATTCTTTAAACGGATTACATAACATTTTCTCAACCAATTGAACTATACACAAAAACTTTGTATTACTATTCCTACAACCTTATTGAAGTGCATAAAACCAACGCACAACAATCTTTCCAAATAATCATTTAAAACTTCAACTAACCACGACATGTATCAAGGACTTAGCCTCAATCTAACTTCACTTCACCTCTGTGAGAAAAACACCTTCTATCATAGATAAGAAAGTATCTTCTCTCCTTTCTAGACAACTGCTCAACACCATTAGCTTGACTTCATGAAAAGGTCACAAAATTTTAAAACATGAAGATCTGAAACATGAAGGGATAATGCAAATAACTTAACTCTCTCTATTGAGGCCTTAGGAATAAAATATCAAATACAATGGGTTCATTAAGGTATCAAAACTGAAGACACCCATAACGGAAATTGAATCTCACTAATCAATAAGAGTATTGCCTGAGTACTGGAACTAAACATACTGTAAAACTTGAGCATATGAGTCATGGGCGGCATGCCCTGAATTTAGAGCTCATAACTTATGGAATGTGATTCCAACTGCTAGAAGAACTGGAATTTCTCATTTTTGGAAACTAGAAGAGTATGTAATTCTCCATCACGTGTATGAACATGAATTAACATCATGGAACTGAAATGTAAAGCATGAGTAGGTTTTGGGACAGCTGAAAATACTGAAATAATATTGGGTCAAGCACCGATCTTTCTCACAACAAATTTACAACTTACTGGTACTTCTACTAAAATGTAAAAGCTTGACTTGACTACTTGTTCTATCATCTCCCCCTTAGATTTAATCCACCACTCAAATTCTCAAATGCTTACTAATTTCGAATCTCCTCGAACATCTTTATCGCCGGAATGTACACCATCTAGTGCTTCAACTCTTATTTCTATTAGCTCAACTTGAATACTTTCTAACCTTTTGATAGACCAAGCTACTTCTGTCTTCTCCCTCTAATACCATGCCTATGAACTTATGTTTCTAACCCATAAGAATCAAAATCATACTTAAGAGGATCAACATTTCCAATCATACGCCTCGCCTTATCATAGCCATCAAAACATCATCCATCGTCTAACTAGTATTTATCAATCTAACAATCCCATGGAACGACTCACTACACCACATACACTAATCCTCGAAATTAAAGTAGTCCCATAATATCTTGGGTGAACTTTCTCATCATAATATAATATTAAACTTAATTACAAGTCAACTACACTTAAAATCTTGTGTACACTGTTCAAGCCTATTAGGTCACTTTCGACAGCTAATACGATTAATCCGGAAACCGTCACATTCAGCTTCATGATCACCAATCGTTCAAACTTAGGGTCTCACACTTCACATAATTTACAACTCCATCTCACGCATAACTCCCACGTGAAGATTATAAAACAACACATCCATGAACACTAGCCCACTTAAACTTCATAGCAATAATAATTGGTCCTAATCATATATCCTATCTTATGCACAATCCATTAACACATCCTTTTTTCACCCGTCACTACTATCTATCCTTCATACACAAATTAACATAGTTCATAGCTCTCTACGACTTAACTTAACTTCCTCTTGCAATCTAGATAGCGCCTAGATTAACAACACTTACCCACCGAGTACTTCCATCACTAACCTATACTATCTGTCATACAAATACCGTCAACACCCGTTTTATACCTCGAACAAACTATATCACTTCCTATTAACCCAATTGCATGCAAAAAGGGATTTCTCTATACTTATGCTCAACAAATCACACTTACCATCCTTCTTACTACTACACCTCCACATCCCACATTTTCTGCCAGCACAAGGAACAAGATGAACTACAAGTTGCTAGTGGATCAAAATAGGCCTCACACGGCTTCACTAGACTTTGGTTTTGTGTTTTGATCAAGAAAGTTATATGAATAACAAAGTAACTATGCTAGTGAATCAAAATAGGACCCACACGGCTTCACTAGACTTTGGTTTGTATTTTGAACAAGAAAATAAGATGAATAACAAAGAAGCTATGCTAGTGAATCAAAAGAGCCCCACAAAGCTTCAGTAGACTTTGATTTTTCACGAACATAATGATATCAAGATTACATAATACAAGAGAGAGAAACATGACACACAACATTCAACGATCTAAGAATACACCTTACTCTGTCTTAATTAAATAACTCATAAGAATGAGGGCATAGCTTTCAACTTAAGGAACTTAACACACTACAGAGCTCCTCTCAACCCTTTGTGTAACTTTTGAAATTTCTTCAAGAAAATATGGAAGCATTACCTGGGGAAGAACTGGAGCTTGCGAATCATGTTATCTCAAAAATAATACATAAAGGGAGAAGTATAGATTAACATTGTAGATTCTAAGGAGGAATCTGAAAGCACATCTAACCTAGGCTTAGTTCATGACTTTTATGAACATGAATAAAGTACTTCAATCTTTGGAACTAAAAAGCACTGACAGGATACTTTCTATCTCTCTTACAATCCCATAACTATCTACGGAGAATTAAGCATAACTGTTTCTGATACCTTGAAAATGAGGCAGAGTTGGCCAGAATAGAGTAAGATGAGAATCTATATAAGCTTCTTAGAGAACCTTTTTATAGAACGATCTTAGACTTGAAATAAGGGAAACATTTCCTAAATGCCCTGTAGCCTCTCGAAGAAAAGTACAGACGTCTCTATACCGTTCCGCAAGGATATACTAGACACGACTTCATAGACACCCTAGGACAGTTGAACTCTATGCTCTGATACCAAGTTTGTAAAGCCCCAAATTCGGGTCCCGAGACGTCACACGGTGCATAGGGTCACAAGTGACCCCAAGCTAACCCTTCTACTAGCATAACTCATAAGCAACTGAATAAAAATACAAATCCATACAAATCAGCAGAAATTAACTCTTTTCTGAATCTGATCGATACAAAAATGGAATTTTATAGGATTCCAATTCTGCCTTTACTACCAAAATTGAAACAAAATACATCAACTTCTACTGACTGTCTATGAAGCCTCTACTAGTACTGATTGTAGGTAGCCGGGTCATGACTCCCGACTACCCCAACTCAATACCACTGAATAAAGGAAATACAACACTATAAACTCTGCATAACTAACCCAAGCCCTTGAATCAAAAAGACTCATCACCTGCTGACCGGATACCACGAACTGACTGGATCCGAAGGTGAAACTATACCTTGTACCTACATTCTGAGAAAATGTAGCCCACATATGAATATGTGGGTCAGTACCATGGAAAGATACCATGCATATGGGGCTGCAATGCATATATAAAATCATATCTTAATATCATCACAGTTTATAAAATTATGCATGCTGATATAGATGACTCAATTAGCTCAAATTAAATCATCAAAATCATGGATGAATAATACATGTAAAGTAAAACATGTGAGTCATTACAATACGTTCTCAATTCACTTTCATCTCAATTTTAAATCTTCAAAACAATCAAATCTCATGTCAATTCTCATTAGAATATATTCCTTAAATCTTTTAAGAATAATGACTTTCTCAAACTATGTCTTTTAAGCAAATATGTTTTAATCTCAGATAGAAGAGTACAGACACACACATTGGGAGATCCTATAACCGACATAAACAATGTGAGCTACATGGAGTCCAACGTACAACCCACGTTGGGGAGAGCCATCCTATCCTTGCCATCAGAGTAGGACTTCCAGTATCAATTCAAAAACACCAGTGATCACTATATAAATAAGCCTCAGTCTCACATCCTACAGGGGCACGTAGTTCTAGGGAAGTAAGTTCACTTTATACTTGCCACTCAGTGCTAAAGATTACTCCCAGACTTATATCAAAAATTTAAATCAGCCTCAGGCTCACATTAAAGAAAATCCACAATAAACACTTCAACAATTTTCATCAGGAGCCAATTTGCTACCCCTTTATCATAATCAATAAAAATGTGAATTTCTTTCACAGTCGAGTTCAAAATAACTCATTCACGACCAAAAGGTCAAATCATTAAAAACATATCAAATATTCAACATCAACGTGCTTATAACACACACTTTCTCAAACAAACACAATTTTCAATGGGGATTCACGACCCAAATATAAAAATTATGATAAATATCGTTCAAGATTCATGCTTTATATCACCACACATGTAAATTCATCTTTCAAAATAATAAACATCAAAATTTCATAATAATCATCATAAGATATAGGTTCATGCTTAAAATTCATAAAAATCAAATAAAAATCATGCCTTTGTAAAGAACATTACTTTTGGGCACAAGAATGAAAAAGAGTTCTTGTTGAAAAACCCCACATACCTTAAATGATAAACTTTAAATCGATACTCATTTTTGAGATGTTAATCGTTCCTTTGAATGATGGTTCTTGGAGTTCTTGAACTAGGAACTTGGAATCTTGAATAAATTTGCAGAATTAATGGTGAACTTTGGAGGTTCTTGAAGTTGGATGTAGGAGCTTAGGGTTTTCTTTTTTAGGGAATTTGATGAAATATAACATATAATGCTTCTAATAGGCTATAATATAGGGTTTGTACGGATTTTGGGTGAGGGGGTATGACCAAAACACCCTTAAAAATTAAATAATTCTCGAATCTGTCCTTTGGTGGACTGTTTTGATAGTCTGAAGTAGATCAACCATAACGTTTTACTCCGATATCCAAATTGGATGAAACTAATTTCATTAGAAAGAGGACTCTCATATCTTTCCGTTGATATATAGTATCTCACCCAGATCATTGTGTATGAGGAGTTATGATTATTTGAAGTTTACCCAAAAATTCACTTTTGCTAGGCTTAAGTAGATCAACCATAACTTTTTGCTCCGATTGACAAATTTGATGAAACCAATTTCATCATTAAGAGGACTCACAGAGATTTCCGTTTATATATAGTATATCACCCATATCATTGTGTACAAGGAGTTATGGTCATTTAAATTTTGAGAAAAAATACGCCAGTTCTCAATACTTTTTTTCCTGCATGTTTTACTGTTCACTACTATTCACGGTTCGATCGGAATGTTCATAACTCGTCGCTCGGGTGTCCGTTTTGGATGATTTAGATATCATTTGAAAGCTTATTCGATACTCTACGCAATGGTGGATCATAATCTAAGTCATTCCACATGTAAAATTTATAATTCATTCTAGAAGATAGAACCCAACACGTTTACGCACAAAATTTCAACAAAAAAATTCCCGGGGTATTACACTGCGATGACTATTTCTGGCAAGATGTCCATGGAGGACATGATAAAAAATCTGTTGAAGGGAGTTGATGCAACCATCTCGGGGGTAACTACAATGAAAAGAGAATTTTCTACCCTCAGTCAGTTGGTTAGGTCACACTCTGCTTCTATTATGCAGTTGGAGAAACAGATGAGCCAACATTTGGCTACTCTGAACCAGAGAAAACCTTGTACTTTACCTAGCAATACAGTTCAGAACCCGCAGACTGATGGATCTTGCTTGGTGATTACCACTCGAAGTGGAAAGATGTTATGTAGCCCTTCTATGGGAAAAGCTGTGGAGAAGGAGGTTAGTGTTGATGAGTCAGAATGAAGCAATCCAGTAGAGTCTGAGAAGCTGGATGGCTTTGTTGATATTTTGGAGAAAGAAGAAAAAATTAAAGGGGAAGTGGTATTGAAAGAAGTGCCAAGACCACCACCTCCCTTTCCTCAGAGATTGAAGAAAAAAGTAGATAACGAAAAATTTAGCAAATTCATGGCAATAATGAAACAACTGACAGTGAATGTGCCATTGATGGAGGCACTTGAGCAAATGCCAAACTATGCTAAATTTATGAAGGAATTGCTAACAAAGAAGCGGAAGGTAAGCTGTGAGCCAGTGGAAAACATCCACCTCTGTAGCACTATTTCTTCACAATCCTTAGTGTAGAAAAAGCCTAACCCTGGAGAATTTACCATACCGTGAACAGTTGGGTCCATGAAGTTTACCAAAGCTTTATGTGACTTAGGAGAAAGTATTAATATAATTCCTCTTGATTTCTACAAGAATCTTGGACTAGGGGAACCTACCCCAACAATGATGCGTCTTGTGATGGAAGACAAGTTGGTGAAACAACCAGTTGATGTATTACACGATGTGCCGGTAAAGGTGGATGACTTTATTCTTCCTGCAAACTTCGTGATATTGGATTGTGATGTTGATTTTGAGGTGCCCATCATTTTGGGTAGACCATTATTATCCACGGAAAGAGTGTTGGTTGATATGGATCTCAATGAGCTAAAGTTTAGGTATAGAAAAAGAGAGGCCAGATTTAAAATGCATTCTCCTATGAAGCAGTTGGAGGAGATGAATATCTTCTTGGTCATCGATTTATTCCAGGAAGATGGTAATGAGGTAGTAATGCGGCATCTTGACGAAGTCTGAGTAATCGAGATAACCCAGTCGTGCCGCGACATTAAATCAGGCGTTGTTTGGGAGGCAACCTAATGTTTTAATTTTACTGCACTTTTGTTTTTAATATTTGTAGCTAAGAGTCGTACAAATGAGGTGAACTGGTTTCAGTCAACTTGAGGAGGATTGACGTCAATTTTGACGGTCTTTCAAAAGTATGTCAAGCCGTGAGAAATAACATCAAAATACTCAATTCAAAGCCCTATTCTGTTAAGGCTGATGACAATTTTGAAGCACCGTCAGGTATCTGACGCGCCGTCAAAAATATCATCAAAGGAGTAGAGTCCAGGTTAAAAATTTCGGGCTAACCTGGCCTAGTCACAGATGTTCACATTCCCGCGTACCATATGTATTTTCCTATTAGTTTAATTTTCTTTCCTTAGAGAGTTATTTCCCTTCCTTTTTCAAATTTAATTCCTTCTAAGGCAAAATTTTAAGACTTTCCTTGTTGAAGCCTGAGAGTTAAGCCAAGAAATCTTCTCCCTCTCTGATCTCATTCTTCTCTCACTCACAAGTGTAGGTGCTCATAGTACATCAACTAAGTTTTGACATCCAGGTATGATAAAAAATTCAACTTCATCTTTCTTTGGATCAATTGTGAACTACAAGAAACCTTGGTTTCAAACGAGTGAGTTGAACCCACTAACATGCTTCAATACCCTTCGAAAATAAGGATTTTTAGGGTTATATGATATAATTTCGTGGAAACCTCATTAAAGAACATGACCTTAGTTGAAATTGAGAATAATTGTAGAAGAAAAATAAAGTAAAAAGAAGTTATAAATTGTAATGTTATCTGATGGAAATTTTCACGGCCTTGCACCTGTGTGACGGCCATTCAAAAATGCCATCAAAAGCTAAGACATTTTGTAGATTCTGGATAAGGTTGACGAGTCTTTTCAAGCGCCGTCACACCTGTGACGGCAAATCAGAAAGGCCGTTAAACCTGAGAACTGAAAACAATGATAATGTTAAATTGAGGTGATCCTTCTTCTTCTCTTGTTTGATTATGGACACTAATTGAGAATTTCTATATTGTTGCAAAACTGATAATGGAACCCAAGAGGAAGAATCCAACGACACCAAAGAAAACATCTAAACAGAGTGTACCTCGACAACTTGTCAATGAGGACTCTGATTATGAAGACGAGGAGCCTTTGCTCAGATGGAAAAAAAAGAGGACAAGTCCAAAGACTCCGCCTCCACCTAAGCCTATTGAGGTGGAGGATACTAATGATACTGAGGTGACAACCTCATCTAATCAAGATTCAGAGGAAGAAGGATCAGAACACACTAAGCAGGGGTCTAAGAGCACTGAACAAAAAGTTGAAACTGAAGATTCTGAGAGGCCTGCAGCTGAAAAAACTGAGTCTGAATCACCATCTTCGGAGCAGCAAGGTGATAAGGATTCTCCAGTACGGGGAACTTTGGTGAAATGCAAAAACACCTAGGTTAGGAACAATGTGAGATGGCAAATCCCTAGGGCTGAAATGATCTATTTTGATGGACTTCGCAGAATAGATCGACGAAGGGCCAGAAGGCCAATTCTAGAGGAGAAGAAGATTATCACTACAGGGTTGATCAGATGCCCTGAGGTGATGCATAAACTCAAGGAGTATGGTCTGGAGTGGACTACTAGGGGAAGAAGTGTTTACTGTCCTTTGTTGGTTGAGGAGTTCTACGCGAACTACAAGGCTACAGTGGAAAGTATGTGCAAAGAAGGGGATAGAACTTCAGATAAGCCTCTTCTGATAAGATTTGCAGTATGTGGAGTGAGGGTGGATGTATCAGATGCCACCATAAATAGGTTTCTTCATGGGCCAGCCTTCATTCCGCGAGCCACCTCACCTATATTCTATGCCCGGTTGAAGCATCGGGAAAATCAGCGCAAGTGGCTAGCGACTCTCATAGTAGATGGGGAACCGGAGTGGTTGAATAATCCGACAGAAAAGATTACCACAGTGCCTCTAAATTCAGAGGCAAGATTTTGGTGGGGTTTAATACGGATTCATCTGATACCCACCGAGAAAGACAACATATTAGGGGATGATCGAGCAATATTGGTTTAAATCTTGATTGATAAAACCCCCTTGGATTTCGGAGAAATTATAGCAGAAGAGATCAAGATTCGACTCGCAAGACCCGATGTTGCATATCCATTCCCATGTTTGATTACTAGGTTGTGTAAAGGATCTCATGTACCTGAGATCTCAGGTATTGATGATGAAATACATGCCAAGAAGACTCACAACCCTATTCCCTGTGGGATTTGACCCAACCTAGTTGGATTTTGTATTGACAACGATCGCTTAGACCCATTCAAGAGTGTAATTTGAGCGTTATCAACCATCAATCACATGTATAAACCGACAAGCAGTTTTAACTATTATAATCTTAATAACATAACCTAGACGTTCATCAAATAGGTAGGTCACTAAGGAATTATATATTTCAAGCTTAAGGTGGGTCAAGTCCCACTCCTAAATCCCAATAATGCCAAAATTTACTTCTACAAGACTAACTTCTACCTGAAATTGGGCTAGGTTATCTAAATCACCCCATAAGTGCTTATTGATCCATACTAGGCCTATAAGGGTAAATCTTCTTCAAGCAACCTTCCTAAGTCATCCCAAACACTAAGGAAATTTCATAACTAGTCTTAACCAGATTACATACTCTTAAGGTCAGCGAACAACATCATTCTCGACTACTAGAGAAACTAAAGTATTCTCATGCTATTCATGAGACTTCAAGTTGAACTATCCAAGGTTCTAGGCGAAAGGTCAAACATCACACTTTACAAGTTTAATAACCTACAAGAAACAACTATTCTCAAGTATCTCCATTTCTCTATTTATCATCTAAAACCCCTCCCAATATCACAAGATATATATAATTATACTACAATCAAGCTTAATATATCTACAAGTAAGCCTAACCTACCTTGAGTCCAATTGCTCACAAGTCAATAAGTTTAGCCTTTCCTTATCTTGAAGCTTCTCCTTCCACGATCGAAGTAATAACAAACATAATCTAAGAATCATTACAAGAGCAAAAACATCCATTATTGCACCATTATTCCATGGGTCCAAAATGAAACTCAAACCCTAAGTGGGTTCCACCTTCGGAAAATGAATTTTTGAGACCAACCCATAGCTTAACTATCATTAGGATAACCCTCAAAAGATTTGAGTAAAACAATCATACTTGTGGCTACTATTGAGCCTCAAAGACTCAGGGGTTTTTGGTCTAGAAATTAAGAAATTAATACCAAATTTGAAGGAATTTTACCTTAGATTTGTAGCAAAATGGATTACACAAGTTATTCAAGCTCCTAATCAACCCAAAAGAATCACTTTTAAGTTAACAAATATTTATGGCTTCTAGGGTTCTGAAAGAAGTGAAGAATGCCCCAAAAATTGGGCAAAAGGGCCTTTTATAAGAGTTTAGACGGGCCTGCAAGGTCAAACTCTATTTTTCACAAACAAACTATGTAACCCCACTAAATTTAACATTTCAAACATATTGGTGGATTCATCTTTTCCATCGGAGGTCATTTAGTCCACTTGTGGGTCCCGCACTCATATATTTTAATTTTTGACTTTTAGACTAATAGGTCAAAATGAGCTCGGGTGTTGTGAGATCCGAACCAAGGGTTTACCTATCCTTAAACCAAAATTACATAGTTGTTGTCGTAGTCAAAATTTACATCCAAAATCATTTTATTGAAGTTATTGCTTAGTGGACATTTAAATCAACGAAGACATCTAAAGGGAAAATTGGCTCTAAAAAACAAACGAACGACTCGGTAATCAAACTATCAGTTCCAATAATTCAAAAAAGAATTAGGGCAACCATGGAAAAGCTCAAATGGTGAAAATAATTGGGATTACAGAAAATGACCTGACGGTTCATTGCACTTCTCATACAACGCCATTTGTGTTGGAATAATAGCTGCCTGAGACATCATTGTACCTCCAAAAACTAATTAGGCATTCATCGAACAATCAAGAAACTGTTGAAACAGTGGTAGCTAGAAATAGAGAGAACAAAAGCCAAATAATAAAACAGGTAGTGAATACAAATTAAATCATTTTGTGTACCTGAACTATCAGTTATTTAGTTTTTCAACCTTAGATACAACATATGTTTAGATAGGAAAGTGATCAACTAATTTTTGTGGTGTATTTAATAAATATATGATGATGAAACTAGCTTAAAATTTGGGAGTTCGACCTCTGGATTCTAAAGATGGAGGAGTATTTGTTCAAGAGATAGCTAAATCCTCCTTGTGTGTTAAAGTTAAGGAGAAGCAGGCCAAAGATCCTATCTTGTTACAAATTAAGAATGATGTCGGTCAATAAGAGGTGATGGAATTTGAAATTGGTGGTGATGGGATTTTAAGGTATCAAGGTAGGCTATGTACGCCAAATGTGGATAGATTGCGGGAAAGAATTCTTGATGAGGCTCACACATCGAGGTATGTTGTTCACCTGGTCTCCACTAAGATGTATCATGATCTTAAGATAATTTATTGGTGGAACAATATGAATCGTGATATTGCTAATTTTGTTTCTAAGTGTTTAAATTATCAACAACTCAAGGTGGAACATTTGAGGCCAATTGGCACTTCCCAAGAGATAGCTTTGCCTATGTGGAAGTGGGAGATGATCAATATGGATTTCATCATGGGTATTCCAAAGTCTCGGAACCAATATGACACCATTTGGGTGATTGTAGATTAGATGACCAAGTCAACTCACTTTTTGCTTATGAGGACAAACTATTTGAGAGATGATTATGCTAAGTTGTACATTCATGAAATAATCCATTTGCATGGTGCACCAGTATCCATTATATCCAATCAAGGTACGCAATTTTGGTAGTCTTTTTCGAGGGGTTTAGGTACCCAAGGAAATTTGAGTACTGCCTTCCATTCTTAGAATGATGGGAAAGCTGAACGTACCATTCAGACCCTTGAGGATAAGCTAAAGGCCTTCGTAATTGACTTCAAAGGTAGTTAGGTGGATCATTTTTTGTTGATAGAATTTTCCTACAATAATAGCTACCATGCCAGTACTTAGATGGATTCTTTTAAAGTACTTTATAGGAGAAGATGCAGATCACTAATTGGTTGGTATGAAGTGGGTGAAACCCGATTGTTCGAGCCTTCTCAGAGTCGTTAAAAATCTTATTCTTATGTTAGAAAAAGAGAATTAGAATTCGAGGTTGATAATTGGGTATTACTAAAGGTCTACCCTATAAAGGGAGTCATAAGATTTGAAAAGAAAAGGAAGTTTAGTCCTCTTTATATAGAACCATATCGAATTGTGAGAAGGATAGGTGGGGTTGCTTATGAGTTAGAGTTTCCCATGAGTCTGGCTTCCGTACATCCCGTATTCTGTCTCCATGTTGAAGAAATGCATTGGAGATCATTCCTTTGTATTGCCTATAGAGGATATCACTGTGAAAA
This sequence comes from Capsicum pubescens, assembly GCA_030864215.1. Classification (NCBI taxonomy): domain Eukaryota; kingdom Viridiplantae; phylum Streptophyta; class Magnoliopsida; order Solanales; family Solanaceae; genus Capsicum; species Capsicum pubescens. The sequence continues at coordinate 32,450,423 of CM061549.1, read as the reverse complement.
ACTCTTTTTCATACGAAGAAGAACCCATTGCCATTTTGTACTACCAATTTTGGAAGCTGAGAAGTAAGGAGATTGCTTTGGTTAAGGTGTTGTGAAAGAATAAAAAAGCTGAGGAAGCTACTTGGGACTCATAAGATGACCTGCAAACTAGATACCCAAACCTCTTTGAGACTGTGGGTGATGATATAGAAGGTACAAATCTTATACTACTCATTTATTTTCATGTAGTGCTTGAAATTATGCCTTTTGTGTCCCGAATCATCATTCGGGGATGAATGATCCTGAGGGAGGATAATGTAACACCTCATATTTTTAAGCTAGAAATCGAACCATCATTCCTACGTTCATAAAATCTAATCCCATGATTTATTTTGAATACATGTGTCATGATATTTATCCTAGGGTGTGAAGTGTTCATGAGGTTAAAAATATTCATAGAAATCATTTAGAGCCAAGTTTAGCTAAGATCCTTTGTTTCGCCAAAAGTTTGGAATTTGATTCTACAAGGGTAATCTTTGAACGAATATAACTTTTTGTATATGAAGAATTTTGCAGATTAAGACCAACCAAATTCTAGATAACTGAATTAGCTTTCTAAATAAACCAATTTCTCCTAAATTCAATAATCGAGTAAAAAGTTATGCCATTTTTCGTGTGAGACAATAAATATTCATGATAGACCCACAACAGGAGTGATGCTTGACCCAATAGGGGTCGCGTCGCGAGGTCTTCTTAACCCAACTAGGGGTCACGACGTGGGGGCTATTCCCCCACAGTTTTAGCTTCTTAAGGGTCAAGGGTCTCTTTGGCCCTTTCCCCTCAACCACAAACGTCCAAAGCACGAATTATAACATCCAAAAGGGTATTATTTGACCATCTTCTTCAAGTCAACTCACGTAAAAACCTTCCCCTTTCCCCAATATAAAAATTCAACTCTTCTCCTCCAAGTAATCTAGAATTCAAGCCTTTCAAGTTCAAGAGTCTCAAGAAAGTATCAAAGTTAGGGTTTCATCCTTCAATATAAGAAACTTAAGGTACGTGGGGTTGTCTTAAACTACATGGGCATTTTGAAATTATCTTAATCATGTTTAAATGTTTATAAATCATAAATTTATAAAGGGGTTTGGATTTACAATTTCAATTATGCATTATGAAATCTTATTGATGATATTGTTTGGGCCTTGAGGCCTACCCCCTTGAAATAAGTTGATACAAATATATATATGTATGTATTCGATGTTCTAAAAACTTGATTTGAGAGCATGAAGATTTATACTACCTCTCTTATTATTAATTATTCGATTGTGTATTGAGACACATAACATAAACGTCTTTACTATTAATTGTTGACTTGGTTTTAATGATAACTTGAAGAGAGGGCGTCTTTCCTAATTACATGAATGAAAGTGATGATTTATAGAGAATTTCATGATTTGTTACAAAATACTTTACCACTATGTGGTTTTGAATTGAATTGAGGATCTTTGACTCTGTTTTCATGAATTTCGCTATACATATCCTCTTAAACTATTTGACTACTTTGGAAGTCTGAAAATAATATTTTGAAAGAGGAGACTGTAACATGATATTGTATGGATTAGATATATGACTTGCATGTCTTGGTATGACGATACTAAAACAAGCTATGCCATAACATACTCAGAACAGAACATAAGTCAGATTTCATTCAGATTTCTTTTAGAATATGATTTCAGAAAGATGCATTCTTAGAAAAGGCTAAAATAGGCTTAAGAGATGTTATGCGGTTACTCGAAGAAGGCATGATTTCATATAACTTATTGTTCGAAACCGTTTTTTGCTGATATGGGTTAGTTGGGTCCAAAAGGGATTATATGTTGGCCTAGTACACTGTGGCATATCAGAATTAGAAACTCCAACCTTTGAGGAAAACTTGGGTTGGGGGCTTGGCCGCAGAGTCAAGGGCGAACTCCATATAGCCTTTGGGGTCGTAGACTTGTAGGGTGTACCACCTAGCTCAGAAGTAAAACAAATAAAAAGGGAATCATATCTGTAGAATTGTTTTAAAATCATTTGAAACTGAGCATGTGTAGTATTATGAGATTGACCATGATTCTGTTATGTTATTCTTTCCGTATTTCTACAGATTGTATGATTAATGTACATCATTCCGAGATAGATATGAGCGTTTGGACCCTCACAATATGGGATGCTCATCACGGCCAGGGCCTCAGCTCGACGCGTGACAAACTTGGTATCAGAGCATGGTTCATGGTCCCAGGGTGTACGCAAAATTGCATCAGGTGGAGTCCTATTTATGGGTGTGTAGCATACCATACTTATAAATGGCAAGCTACAAGGCATTTAGGAATGTCTCTCTTCTTTCCTAATTTAGTTCATGCTATAGAGTCTGTATAACCTTTAATTAATAATTTCTTGTGTTATAGAAAGTTACTATGCCTCCCCGTAGAACCAATTAACAAAATTCTCAGGCTAAGGATATCTGTCCCACTCATGGAATGCAGACCTGTAACAGAGCTCGCTCTCCAGATTTTGCTCATACTCTGGGAGTTCCTCCAATTCCGACCAGTCTACCTCGGGCTCCACGAACTAATGTTAACCATCCCCATCCTCCTTAGAGAGAGGTTTTTAATGCTGAGTTCATCCAGTCCGTCCATATAATTTTATAGTTAGTAGACTCTCAGGTTCGTCGGTATGAAGATTTGGGTTTTGTATATGGTTCGTCTAAGATTACCCGAGTTGATCAATTAATGAGACTGAACCCCCTATGTTCACTGCAACAAAGGCTAAGGAGGACCCCTAAGGGTTCATTGATGAGTTGGAGAAGATTTTCAGAGTGATGCGCGTGAATAAGGCTGAAGGTGCAGAGTTGGCATCTTATCAGCTAAAGGATATGGTAAATCAGTGGTAGAGTGAGTGGGAGGATTCAACGGGTAGTGATGCTGAGCTTTCTGTGTGGGGTGATTTTGTGGAGCTTTTTCTAGACTGATTCTTTCTCGAGGAATTGAGGGAATCCAAGGTTGAAGAGTTTATGAGCCAGAAGCAAGGGAAGATGATTGTTAAGGAGTACACCTTGAAGTTCAATTAGTTATCCCGCTATGCCCCAAAATTGGTAGGTAACATGAGAGCTCACATGAAAAAGTTTGCATCCGGTCTATCGAATGATTTGGTGTTGGAATGCAAAGGGGCAATTCTGAATAGAGATATGGATTTCTCTAGATTGTACATTCATATGCAATAGGTTGAGGAGCAAAAGAAGAGGGTTGATGAAGCATGGAAGAAATATAGGCAGGCTAAGAGGGACAAATCCATGGACCAGAACAATAGTCAGCAACAGGGTGGCAATTGGGGTAATAGGTGGACTAAAAATAAATTCTAGAGTAATGCCCAGTCTTCAGAAAGTAAACCTATGCCCAGGCCTTAGGGTTAGCAGCATTTCAAGTCGGGAGATAGGTTTAGAGCTCAGGGTACTCAGTCCCAAAGAAGGGTGACTCAGTCATTTACGTCGCACCCTCGCTATGGAAATTGTGGGAATAATCACCAAATGAAGTGTCAGTTTGGTAGGTTGGTGTGTTATACATTTGGATAGATAGGCCATTTCCAGAGAGACTGTCCATCGGCAAGAGGGAACAACGGTGGTGCTAGGTCTCAGAAGAACCCCATGGATCTACCACCGCCACCAAAAGGTACTACTTCAGCTACCGGAGGCGGTCGCAACCAGTTGTATGCTTTGTCAAATCGCTAGGATACAGAGGCTTCACCAGATGTAGTCACATGTATGTTAATAATTTTCTCCCATGATGTGTATTTATTACTTTATCCCAGGTCTACCTTGTCTTATGTGACCCCGTATATGGCAGTCAGTTTTGGGTTTGAGCCTGAAGTTATTCTAGAACCTTTCTCTGTTTTCACCCCTGTTAGTGACTCGATTGTTGCTAGGGTGTGTATAAAAAATGTGTTGTGTCCATATGTAAACATGACACTATGGAAGGCCTCATAGAACTTGATATAGTTAACTTTAATGCAATCTTAGGAATGGACTGGCTCCATTTGTGTTATGCCACACTAGACCGTAAAATCCGAAAAGTCACTTTTTCATTTCCGAATAAACTATTGATAGAGTGGTAGGGGTATTCTATATCACCTAGGGAGAAGTTCATATCTTATCTTCGAACCCGTAATCTTATTTTGAAGGGTTGTTTGTATCATCTTATTTGGGTCAATGATTCTAGTATTGAAAGTCTTTCCCTATAGTTTGTCCCTGTATTTAATGAATTCCTACAAGTTTTTCCTGATGACCTCTCGGGGATACCACATGACAGGGAAATAGATTTTGGTATTGACGTATTGCCAAATACTTGTCTTATCTCTATTCCACAATTGAAAGAGTTAAAAGAACAGTTGATAGATCTTCTAGATAAGGGCTTTATTCATCCTAGTATTTCTCTCAGGGATGCACCTATACTCTTCGTGCATAATAAAGATGGTTCCCTCAGTATGTGTATAGATTATCATTAGTTAAATAAGGTCACAGTAAAGAATAAATACCCTCTTCCCAGAATTGATGATTTATTTTGTCAACTTTAAGGTATGATTCCATCAGTTGAAGATTAGGGAGACTGACATTCCCAAAATAGCTTTCTGAACCTGATATGGTCATTATGAATTCTTAGTTATGTCCTTTGAATAGACTAATGCCCCCGTAGTTTTTATGGATTTGAGAATAGGGTGTTCCATCTATTTCTAGATCTATTCGTCATAGTTTTCATTGACGACATCTTAGTTTACTCTAAAATGAGTAAGATCATGCTAGTCACCTCCGAATCATCCGTTAGACCCTCAAAGATCATGAATTGTATGTAAAATTCTCAATATGTGAATTCTGGCTTAATGCAATTGCTTTCTTAGGGCATATTTTGTCTAGTGAGGGAATCAAGGTCGATCCCCAAAAGGTTGATGCAGTAAGAAAATGGCCCAGGCCCACGACTCTAACTGATATATGGAGCTTCTTGGGTTTGGCAGGGTATTAAAGAAGGTTTGTAGAGAATATTTACTCCATAGCTTCTCCCCTTACCAAATTGACACAGAAGAAGGCAAAATTTTTGTGGTCCAACTCATGTGAGAGTAGTTTTGAGAATCTAAAAGATAAGTTGACTACTGCACCAGTTTTGACTCTATCTGAAGGTATAGAAAGCTTTGTTGTGTACTGTGATGCATCTCCGATGGGACTTGGGTGTGTGCTTATGCAGCATGGTAAAGTAGTGGCTTATGCATCAAGGCAGTTAAAGGTGAATGAAATGAATCATTCCACCTATGACTTAGAGCTAGGGGTTGTGGTGTTTGCACTTAATACCTGGCGGTCTTATCTTTATCGGGTATTTGTTGATGTTTTTATTGAACACAAGTTTACAGTATGTTTTCTCATAGAAAGAATTGAATCTCAAGCGAAGGCGGTGGTTGGAATTGTTAAAATATTATCACATGAGCCAACATTATCATCTAGGAAAGGGCAATATGGTGGCTGACACCTTTGGCAGATTGTCAATGGGAAGTCTTTCCCATGTTGAGGAAAAAAAAGATGGAGATGGTGAAAGATATTCATCGGCTTGCAAATTTAGGAGTTTAAGTTCTAGATTCTGAAGATGGAGGAGTATTTGTTAATGAGATATCTAATTCCTCCTTGGGTATTGAAGTTAAGGATAAGCAGGCCGAAGATCCTATCTTGTTACAGATTAAGAATGATGTCGGTCAACAGAAGGTGATGGAAATTGAAAGTGGTGGCGATGGTATATTAAGGTATCAAGGTAGGCTATGTGTGTTGAATATAGATAAATTACGGGAAATAATTCCTGACGAGGCTCACACTTCGAGGTATGTTGTTCACCCAGGCTCCACTAAGATGTATCATGATCTTAAGATGATTTATTGGTGGAACAATATGAAACATGATTTTGCTAATTTTGTTTCTAAGTGTTCAAATTGTCAACAAGTCAAGGTGGAACATTTGAGGCCAGGTGGCACTTTCCAAGAGATAACTTTGCCAATGTAGAAGTGGGAGATGATAAATATGGATTTCATCATGGGGCTTCCAAAGTCTCGAAACCAATATGACTCCATTTGGGTGATTGTAGATCAGATGACCAAGTCAGCTCACTTTTTGCCTATGAGGATAAACTATTTAGGAGATGAATATGCTAAGTTGCACATTCGTGAGATAGTCCATTTGCATGGTGCATGAGTATCCATTATATCCGATCGAGCTACGCAATTCTCTATAGTTTTGGTGGTCTTTTCAGAGGGGTTTAGGTACCCAAGTAAAGTTGAGTACTTCACTACACCCTCAGACTGATGGGCAAGCTGAACACACCATTCAGAACCTTAAGGATATGTTAAGGGCCTATGTAATTGACTACAAAGGTAGTTGAGTGGATCATTTGCCATTGATAGAATTCTCCTATAATAATAGCTACCATACCAGTATTCAGATGGCTTCTTTTGAAGAACTTTATGAGAGGAGATATAGATCACTAATTGGGTGGTATGAAGTGGGTGAAATCTGATTGTTCAGGCCTGATCTTATTCATCAGGCAATGGATAAGGTAAAAGTCATTAGGGAACAACTTAAGACTGCTCAGAGTCGCCAGAAATCTTATTCTGATGTTAGAAGAGTAGACTTAGAATTCGATGTTGATGATTGGGTATTCCTAAAAGTCTCCCTTATGAAGGGAGTCATATGATTCGGAAAGAAAGGAAAGTTTAGTCCTCGTTATATAGAGCCATAGCATATTGAGAGTAGGATAGGTGGGGTTGCTTATGAGTTAAAGTTGCCCACGAGTCTGGCTTCCGTACATCCCATATTCCATGTCTCCATATTTAAGAAGTGCATTGGAGATCATTCCTTAGTGTTTCCTGTAGAGGATATCAATGTGAAAGACTCCTTGTCATATGAAGAATAACCCATTGCCATTTTGGATCGCCAAGTTTGAAAGCTGAGAAATAAGGAGATAGCTTCGATTAAGGTGTCGTGAAAGAATCAAAAAGCTGAGGAATCTACTTAGGAGTTAGAAGATGACCTATAGATTAGATACCCAAACCTAATTGAGACTTTGGATGATGATATAGAAGGTGCAAATATTATACTACTTCTTTCTTTTCATGTAGTGCTTGAAATCGTGCCTTTTATATCCCGAGTCATTAAGGGATGAATGATCCTGAGGGGGGATAATGTAACACTCCATATTTTTGAGCTAAAATTCAAACCATCGTTCCTACGTTCCTAAACTTTAATCGCATGATTTATTTTGAATACATGTGTCATGAAATGTATACTAGGGTGTGAAGTGCTCATGAGGTTAAAAATGTTCATAGAAATTATTTAGAGCCAAGTTGATCTAAGATCCTTTGATTTTCACAAAGTTTGGAATTTGATTCTAAAAGGGTCATCTTTTAAGAAGTATAACATTTTTGTATGTATAGAATATGGCAGATTATGACCCCCCAATTTGTAGATAATCGAATTAGCTTTCCAACTATACCAATTTTGCCTAAATTCGATAATCGAGTTCAAAGTTATACCATTTTTGGTGTGAGGAAGTAAGGGATCATGATAGCCCTGTGATACAAGGGCTGATTGACCCAAATAGGGGTTGCGTCATGAGGGAAGTAACACCCTACATTTCGGGCTAGAACATAAACCGTTATTTCTACATGTAAAGGTTCCAAAAGCCATAGATCCAATGTGAATTTAGTGTGTTAATCAATTATATAGTATGGGAATCTAGATGAGCAAAAATTGAGATCATAGAGGTCCCTTAACTCAAGGACAAGTTGAAAGTCTTACTATCGATTGAGTTTTGGTGAGCGTTTAAACTTGGGTTAAATTAAATTGACCATAACATTTTGTATATAATAAATTAGAGGTCCTACTATATATAAAATAAAAGGTCTTTGAATCCTCTTTCCAACACCACCAGTTTTGCCTTAATTCGATATCGAGGTAAAAAGTTATGCCCGTATTACAGTAAGGTATTAGGCTGCCTAAGGAGTGATGGTCGGACCGATGGTCCATCAGGTCCATCAGGTCCATCGCAGGGCCCGTTGCCCCAAAAATAGTGACTCAGTCACTAAAAATATAGTGGCAGTTCTGGGGATGGTTTGTCGGACCCGTGACGGTCCGTCGGGCCATCCCAAATCTAAAAACGTGATTTTTGTTAAAGGGTTGTTTTGGTACTTTTCCTCTTCAGAAAACCTCCCCAATGGATTTAATTACACTCTAACACAATATTAATCAATTCCCATCAGTTTCAACATCAAAAACTTCCTTCTTCTCTCTCAAAATCAAGATTAAACTAGGGTTTCTTTCAAGAATAAGAAAGCAAGAAATTAATCTTTAAGTCCAAGATTTTCAAGGAACAAATCAAGAATTCAAGTTCTACTCTTTAATTTAAGTAATCTAAGGTACTTAGGGTTTTCCTAAAACTACATGGGCATAAGGAAATTGTTTAAACAACATTTTAAACATTGTGAAATCATGAATTATCGAAGGGATTTTGGAACTTACGTTACAATTTTGCATCACGAATTCTTTAATGACATTATTATTTAGGTTTTGAGGCCTTTCCCCTAAATTTGATCTACAACCATGTATAATTTTACATATGTAGGTGTTTGATGAGTTTGAATGATTAACTGAGAGCATGAACTATTATAAATCCCTCTCTTGTTTACAAGCTTTCTTGTTTTTGTAAGTTATGATTTATTCGAAATGCATTGTTGGAAGCATGATATAAATCTCTTGATTATGGTTTTAAATTAAAGAGGGGGTGTATTACATGGTGTTAAAGGTTAAAGATGTTTATTAAGAAGATTGCATGTTTTCATCACAAGTTCCATGTCCACTACATATTTGTTGAAATGCTCAAAAGAATGACTTTTACATGGTTTGATAAATGTTTGAAGTATGAATCTTTTGAATTCTTTGAAGTATGGTGGTTCAAGCTTTACGTTTTTGAAGAAGAGATTTTCATATGAAAATTATGGCTCAGAAACATGACTTGCAAACCTTTGTATGACGATACCAAATCAGATAAGGCCTTGATAAACTCAGAACAAAATACAAATTTCAATTCACATTTAGAATTTAGACAGATGCATGTTTACAACAGGTTAAAAATGGGCACTAAGAGAGTTAGGTGGTTACCCAAAGTAGGAATGGGTCATACGATTCATTGATGTGGGAGTTGTACTGATGGTGGTTTGGAATAATATCGTGGTGTAGCGTGTTGTATTTTGAGATTTAAAGTTAGTCTTGATCACGGTGAAAGGATTTAAGCTACTTTAGATATTAGTAGAAAGATTTATCGATGCCCATATGAGAATTTTAAGCTGAATTGAATGAGTATGGTAATTAAGGGGGATAGTATAGTTAAGGGAGTATTAGAGGAGTGTGCTAAGATTGAAAGTAAGAAGTGCCATTGCCTAAGGCCTGGTAATTCTATCCTAGTTTATGAGTTATATGTCTATATTCCATGCTATGGAGTTGTATTATTTTTGTGATTCCTTAGTTAGATGTCTTGTGTAACTCATGCCCAAGATTCATTGCTCCCTAATGCTACTGGAACTTATTTAGAAAGAGAGTTGAGAGATAATCTATTCCATCCATGTAAGTTGTGATTTCAGTTCAGTCAAAGCATCATGTTTCAGATTCAGCTACTTAGTCATGACTCAGTTCATAAGAGTTCAGAGCATAATTTCAAATACTTCAAAGTACTTTAGCTCAGGCAGTACAGTACCCTGGTACGATCTAAGTCATGTTGCCTTATGATTCGTACTTGCATAAGTTATCACTTCTAAATTCAATATATATGATTGGATCATGAACACTTCAAGGAAATCCTAAACTCTAAGCATGAAGCAACTACTTAAAGCAAGTAAATTCAAGTCAACTGGGAATTCAGTTTCATGATAAAATTTTAAATATTTCAGCTCAGCTATATTCTTTCTTAAAATAAATATCATATCCACGTTATTCCATACCTTTAAGACTTCAACATTTCTACCCATCATTTAGGGATGAATGATCCCAAGGGGAGATAATGTAACACCCCGCATTTTGGGCTAAAGGAAAAATCATTGTTTCTATGCGTAGATGATCCAAAAGCCATACATACTATGTAAATTTGTCATGTTAATCAATTATGTAGTGTGGGAACCTATTTTAGCATAAATTGAGATCATAGATGTCCCCAAGCTCAAGGACGAGTTGAAAGCTTTCCTATCGTTCTTGTTTGAGCGAACATCGTAACTTGGGTCAGATTCTATCAACCATAACACTTTGTATATGACGAACTGGATGGACTACTATATATCAAATGAAATATCATTGAATTATCTTTTCAATGATACCAATATCTCTCAAATCCGAGATCAAACCAAAATGTTATACATATTTTACTTCAGCATGTCTGTCTGTCGACAAGTGACGACCTGAGCTGATAAGCTACCATACATGTGACGACCTATAAGCCATGTCGTCAGCGCAAGGAAGTAACTCACAAAAATCAGCCTCTGAGTGATGACCTGGTGTGATAAGTTATCACATATGTGACGACCTATCATCCAAGGACGTCACCTTTAAAATTCAGCATTTCCTAAACGGTTTTGGAGGGGTATTTTGGTATTTTCCCTTCACCCCATAACTCCATAAACACTGAATTCAACCTCCATTTTACAAAAAATACACTCCTTTCTCTCAAATACTCTCAAGAAATAAACCCTAGGGCCTCAACCTAAGATTCAAGATCCCTTAAAATTTCACCATTAAATTCCAAAATTGATTCAAGAATTAGAATCCCCAAACTAAGATCTTCAAGAATCATCCATCAAAAGCACAAATACAGTCCCAAAAGCAAGTGTTCATCCAAAGTTCATAATCTAAGGTAAGTGGTATTTTCCTAAAATCTCATGGGCATAGAAATCATAATTTTAAGAAAAGGGTTTTAGATTTATGATTTATAATCATATTTTAGAACCCTCAATGACATTGTTTTGGTCTTTAGACCTTCCCACAAATTGATTGATAAATTATACATATATATATATATATGAATGTGTTTAAGGATGAATATTCAATTGAGATCATGAATTATAATGAACCCCTCTCTCGTTATGATTTTTCCCATCTTTCATATGATATGAATTGTTCTAAATTGCATCTTGAAAGCATGATATGAAATGTCTTGGTTTATGCTATGACTTGAATATCATTTCAAAATAAAAAGAGAGGGTTATGCATGTTGATAAATTTTGAATATGCATATAACAAAGAGTAGCATGGTTTGCTAAAAGAACACATAACCATCATATGTTTGAATAATCTCAGCATAGTTCTGACTTCTGTTTTTGGAACACGAAATATTTTATGTTGTTTACATGTTTGGGTGGTCTGAACTGTGTTTTAATGAAAGAATTATGTATGATACATTATGGCTCAGAAAAGAGGACTTTCAAGTCTTGGTGTGACGACACCAATTCAGATTATGCCAGGGTAATTCAAAACAGAATAGAATGTATGTTTGAAGTCAGAATTTCCAGATGTTGAAACTACAATAATGCATGATTTAGAACAAGATTAAAATGGACATAAAGAGAGCTTAGGTGGTTCCCTAAAGAACGCATGAGTTCAGATAACTTATTGCCTAAAACTATGATTTGTCGATCCGGGTATATTATATTATGCTGGCCTAGTGATGTGTGGCGTATCAGAATTAGAAACTCTAACCCTTGCGGCACACTTGGGTTGGGGGCTTCCCCGTTGAGTCAATGGCGGATTCTATACCGCCTGTGGACTATCAAAATTGTAGGGGAGTGCCACCTAACTCAGAAGTAATACAAAGATCAGAAAAACTGCATTGACAGAAAGTTTTATGATTATCAGAAATGCCCATGTGTTTTGAATTTATACTTTCATGATGTTTTATGACATGATATCAACTATTTTATTTATATAGAAGCTTTATTTTGGATTATCTCTACGTATCAGTACATTTATATTGACCCCCTCTACCTCCCAGGGTCTAAATTTCAGTTCAGAGATCTTGCTAAGCCGTAGAGTTTTCAGACAAGGGTGAAGAGTAACAATTGATGAGCCTTCTATACTTCAGAAGGCCTAGTTTCTTTCAGACATTTATCATTATAATGGTTTAGGTCTACTGGGGGCTTGTCCCAGATTTGGGATAGTTGTCTTTTGGTTTTGTAGTAGAGATTTCGCAGACTTGTTCAGACATTGATTAGTTGTTGTTGGGCTTTGCATTACATCTTATAAACTGAATAGATTTCAGATTTTATGACCAGGTTTTCATACATGATTATATTCCACATGTTCTTTTATTGTATGAACATTGTACATGACTACCAGATAAAGAGGGGCGTTAGTGGTTCGGGATACTCATCACGTCTAGGGCCTTGGTTCGGGTCTTGACAGAGATATTGCTAACCTTCTGTGTGTGGTGAATTTATAGAAGCCTTCTTGGACCGATTCTTTCCCCAGGAGTTGAGGGAGTCCAAGGCTGAAGATTTTATGAACTTGAAAAAGGGAAAGATGAGCTTCAAGGAGTACACCCTAAAATTCAATCAACTATCACGTTATGCCCCGAAATTGGCGGGAAACATGAGGTCCCGTATGAGGATTTTTTCATTCGATATTTCGGATAACTTGATGTTGGAGTGCAAAGAGGCGATGTTGAACAGAGATATGGACTTCTCTAGATTATCTGTTCAAATACAGTAGGTAGAGGAATAGAAAAAGAGGGTTTCTAAAGAAAGGGAGAAAGACAGACAGTCCAAGAGGGCCATACCGACAGACCAGAACCACTATCAGCACCAAGATGGTAATTGGGGTAACAAGTGGCCGAAGAAATTTTTTTGGAGCAATGCTCAATGACTACACCTCCAGTTTATTAGTGGTTCTAGAATTTTCATCCTTGCCATGGACCGAGAGTACAAGGTACACAGTCTCAAGGGAGTATGGCGCAACCTTCTAGGTCATACCCTCAATGTGAAATATATGGAATGTACCATTTAGGGAAGTGCCAGTTTGGTAAGTTAGTGTGTTATGCTTGCATCCAGCCAGGTTATATTCAGAGAGATTGTCCATCTATTAGAGGGAGTGTTGGAGGTGCTAAGTCTGAAGAAAATTCCTCCCTACTACCACCACCTCCCAAGGGCGCTACTTCTGCTACCGGGGGCGGTCGCAATCGATTGTATGCATTGTCTAACCGCCAGGATACAGAGGCTTCACCAGATGTAGTCATGGATATGTTATAAATTTTCTCAAGTGATGTGTATGTGATACTTGATCCCGGGTCTACCTTTTCATATGTGACCCTGTATGTGGTAGTTAGTTTTGGGTTTGATCCTGAAGTTATTTTGGAACCCTTCTCTATTTCTACTCCTGTTGGTGACTCTGTTGTGGCTAAGAGGGTGTACAAAAATTTTGTTGTGTCTATCTATAACCATGATACTGTGGCAGAACTTGCAGAGCTTGATTTGGTTGATTTTGATACTATTTAAAGGGTGGATTGGTTCTATTCGTGCTATGCCACACTAGATTATAGAACCTGAAAAGTCATTTTCTCCTTTTCGAATGAACTAGTGATAGAGTAGGGGGGTATTCTTTAGAACCTAAGGGGAAATTTATCTCTTATCTCTGATCCTGTAAACTTATATCTAAGGGTGGTTTGTCTAATCTTATTCGGGTTAATTATTCTAATGCTGAAAGTCCTTCTCTCTAGTTAGTCCCTGTGGTTAATGAATTTTTAGAAATTTTTCCTGATGATCTCACATGCATACCACCTGATAGGGAGATAGATTTTGGCATTGACTTGTTGCCAGACACTCATCCTATTTCTATCCAGCCATATAGAATGGCTCCTGCAGAATTGAAAGAGTTAAAATAATAGTTAAAAGATCTTCTTAACAAGGGCTTTATCTATCCTAGTGTTTCTCCCAGGGGTGAACCTATATTCTTTTTGCGTTAGAAAAATGGTTCCTTTCATATGTTTATAGACTACTGTTAGCTAAATAAGGTCACTGTTAAAAATAAATACCCTCTTCATAGAATCAATGATTTGTTTGATCAACTCCAAGGTGCAAAAATGTTTCTTTAAGATAGACCTTTGTTCGGGGTATCATCAATTGAAGGTTAGGGAGGTTGATATTCCCAAAACAACTTTCCAAACCCGTTATGGCCATTATGAGTTCTTAGTTATGTCCTTCGAACTGACTAATGCCCCTTCTTCCTTCATGGACCTTATGAATAGGGTGTTCTGTCAGTTTCAAGAGTTGTTCATCATAATTTTCATCGACAAAATCTTAGTTTAATCCAAGAATGAGGAAGATCATGCCAGCCACCTCTGAATAATCCTTCAGACCCTCAAAGATAATAAATTGTATGCAAAATTTTCCAAGTGTGAATTTTGGCTTTTCCTATTACTTTTTAGGGCATATTGTGACTAGTGAGGGAATTAAGGTTGATCCCCAAAAGATTGAGGCAGTGAGAAAATGGCCTAGACCCATGACTCCAATCGATATTCGGAGCTTCTTAGGTTTTGAACGGTATTACAGAAGGTTCGTAGAATGTTTTTCTTCCATAGATTGTCCACTTACCAGGTTGACACAGAAAAAGGTGAAATTCGTGTGGTCTGACTCCTGTGAGAATAGTTTTGAGAAATTGAAAGACAAGTTGACTACTGCACCTATTTTGACCCTTCCCGAAGGTACAAAGGGTTTTGCTGTGTACTGTGATGCATCCCGGGGGGGACTTGGGTGTGTACTTATGCAGCACGGAAAGGTGGTAGCTTATGTATCTAGGCAGTTGAAGGTGAACAAGTGAAATTACCCAACCCATGACTTGGAGTTAGTGGCTATGGTATTTGTACTTAAAATCTGGCGGCATTATCTTTATGGGTTACACGTTGATATTTTCACTGACAAAAAAAGTTTACAGTATGTTTTCTCATAGAAATAACTGAATCTCAGGTAGAGGCGTTGGTTGGAACTGTTGAAGGATTATGACTTAAGCCTGCACTATCATCTGGTAAAGGCGAATGTGGTAGCCGATGCCCTCAGTATATTATCTATGGGAAGTCTTTCTCATGTTAAGGAAGGAAAAAGGGAGATGGTGGAAGATATTCACCGTATTGAAAATCTAAGGGTTCAACTTATGGATTTCGAAGATAGAGGGGTAATTGTTCATGAGATAGCTAAATCTTCCCTATGTGCTGAAGTTAAGGAAAAATAGGTCGAAGACCCCATCTTGATGCAGATCAGGAATGATGTTGGTCAACAGAAGGTGATGGATTTTGAAATTGAAGGTGATGGGATTTTACAATATCAGGTTAGACTGTGTGTGCCAAATATTGATGGATTGTGGGAAAGAATTCTTGATGAGGATCACACTTTCTGGTATGTTTTTCATCCAGGCTCTACTAAAATGTATCATGACCTTAAGGCAATTTATTGGTGGAATAATATGAAACGTGATGTTGCTGATTTTGTTTCTAAGTGTGTAAATTGTCATCAAGTCAAAGTGGAACACTTGAGGCCAGGTGGTACTTCTCAAGAGATAGCCTTGCCTATATGGAAGTAGGAGATGATCAATATGGATTTCATCACGGGGCTTCCAAGATCCCGAAACCAATATGATTCCATTTGGGTGATCGTAGACCGGATGACCAAGTTAGCTCACTTTCTTCTTGTGAGGACTAACTACTCAGAAGATGATTATCCCAAGTTATACATTGAGAAAATAGTTCGTTTGCGTGGGGCAGTAGTATCTGTTATATCCGATCGAGGTATGCAATTCTCTTCGTAGTTTTAGCGGTCTTTGTAGAGGAGTTTAGGTACCCAAGTGAACCTAAGTAATGCCTTCCATCCCCAGATAGATGGGCAAGCTGTACACACCATTCAGACCCTTGAGGATATGTTGAGGGCTTGTGTAATTGACTTCAAAGGCAGTTGGGGAAATCATTTCCCACTGATAGAGTTTTCCTACAGTAATAGCTATCATGTCTATATTCAGAAGGCTCCGTTTAAAGCTCTTTATAGAAGGAGATATAGATTACCAATTGGGAGGTATGAAGTGGGTGAGACACGGTTATTTGGGCCTGACCTTGTCCATCAAGCAATGGAGAAGGTGAAGATTATTAGAGAATGACTTAATACCACCCAGAGCCATCAGAAATCCCATGTCGATGTACAAAGAAAAGATTTAGAGTTTGAAGTGGATGATTTGGTGTTCCTAAAGGTCTCTTCTATGAAGCGGGTCATGCCATTTGAGAGGAAAGGAAATCTTAGTCCCCGTTATATAGGACCATACCATATTTTGAGGAGAATAGGTGGTGTGGCCTATGAATTAGATTTTCCTGCGAGTTTGGCTTCCATTCATCCCATATTCATGTGTCCATGTTGAAGAAGTGCATTGGAGATTATTCCCTAGTGTTTCCTGTAGAGGAGATCAATGTGAAAAACTCCTTGTTATACGAGGAAGAACCCATCCCAATCTTGGATCGCCAATTTCAAAATTTGAGGAGTAAGAAAATAGCTTCGGTCAAGGTGATGTGGAGAAATAAAAAAGCCGTGGAGGCTACTTGGGAGTCAGAAAAAGATATTCGTGCGAGGTACCCGACTCTTTTCGAGACCATAGATGATGATTTAGAAGGTACAAATCCCATACTACTTTTATTTCATTTATCTCTTGAAAATCATACTGGATATGTCCCGAGCCATCATTCGGGGATAACGATCCCAACGGGGGATAATGTAACACCATGCATTTCGGGCTAGAATATAAACCGTTATTTCTATGCATAAAGGTTCCAAAAGCCATAGATCCAATGTGAATTTAGTGTGTTAATCAATTATATAGTGTGGGAATTTAGTTGAGCATAAATTAAGATCATAGAGGTACCTTAACTCAAGGACCAGTTGAAAGTCTTCCTATCGATTGAGTTTTGGTGAGCATTTAAACATGGGTAAACTTCAATCGACAATAACTTTGTGTTCATAATGAATTATAGGTCCTACAATATATCAAATGAAAGCTATTTGAATTCTCTTTCCAACACCACCAGTTTTTCCTTAATACGATATCGATGTATAAATTTATGCCCATTTTACATTATGGTATAAGGATGCCTTAGGAGCAACGGTCGGGCCAACG
Source organism: Capsicum pubescens (assembly GCA_030864215.1). Lineage (NCBI taxonomy): Eukaryota > Viridiplantae > Streptophyta > Magnoliopsida > Solanales > Solanaceae > Capsicum > Capsicum pubescens. The sequence goes on along the minus strand of CM061549.1, from coordinate 32,433,205 downwards.
ATCCATCGAACCCATGATGGTCCGTCGCGGGGCACGTTATCCAAAAAATAGTGACTCAATCACTGGAAATGTAGCGATGGTTCTGGGGATGGTTCGCCGAGCCCTTGATGGTCCATCAGTCCATCCCGAAGCTCAAAAACGTGATTTTTTTAAAGGGTTGTTTTGGTACTTTTCCTCTCCAGAAAACCTCCCCAATCAATCTTTGTATCCAAGATTTTCAAGGAACAAATCAAGAATTCAAGTTGTACTCTTTAATTAAGTAATCTAAGGTATGTAGGATATTCCTAAAACTACACGGGCATAAAGAAATTGCTTCAACAACATTTTAAACATTGTGAAATCATGAATTCTCGAAGGGGTTTTGGAACTTACGTTACAATTTTGCATTACAAATTCTTTAATGGCATTATTATTTTGGTCTTGAGGCCTTTCCCCTAAATTTGATCTACAACCATGTATAAGTATATATATGTAGGTGTTTGATGAGTTTGAATGATGAACTGAGAGCATGAACTATTAAAAATCCCTCTCTTGTTTACAAGCTTTCTTGTTTTTGTAAGTTATGACTTATTCGAAATGTATTGTTGGAAGCAGGATATAAATGTATTGATTATGGTTTTAAATTAAAGTGGGGGTGTATTACTTGGTGTTAAAGGTTAAAGATGTTTATTAATTTTTTCGTCACAAGTTTCATGACCACTACATATTTGTTGAAATGCTGAAAAGAATGACTTTTACATGATTTGATAAATGTTTGAAGTATGAATCTTTTGAATTGTTTGAAGTATGGTGGTCCAAGTTTTATGTTTTGAAAGAAGAGATTTTCATATGACAATTTTGGATCAGAAACATGACTTGCAAGCCTTGGTATGAAGATACCAAATCAGATAAGGCCATGATAAACTCAGAACAAAATACAAATTTCAATTCACATTTAGAATTTAGACAGATGCATGTTTACAACAGGTTAAAAATGGGCACTAAGAGAGTTAGGTGGTTACCCAAAGTAGGAATGGGTCATACGATTCATTGACAGGAACCGTGTTTTTTTGATACGAGTTTATTATTTCCCTAAGAGGGATTATACGCTGTCCTAGTGCCCTGTGGCATATCTGAGTTAGATACTTCAACCCTTGCGGCAAACATAGGTTGGGGGCTTGGCCGTCGAGTTAATGGAAGGTCCCATATTTTTCATGGGAAACTTTCATATATGTAGGGTGTTCCACTTATCTCAGAAGTAATACAAAGTACAGAACTACATTGACAAGATTATTTTAAGATCATTTGAGATTTCTCATGTATTTTAAACTATTTCATGCATAACGTTTTATGACTTGCTCTCACCTATGTTATATATGTATAAAATCAGTATTTTGGATTGCTCTGCCTACCAATATGATTGTATTGACCCCTATATTTCAGGGTCTGAGGCTCAGTCTAAATTTAAATCCCTAAATCTGATATCCATAACTCTACACGGTGCTCATAATCTCGAAAGACCATAAGATAACCCATAACTGATATCTGTAACTGAGCCCTGAATTATAATGATAATATCATAAATGCAGAAACAAAAAATAAAAGTCCATAAGGTTCAATATTGATACTTAACTGAAAATATGGTATAACAATACCAAAACAACTAAAATAACTGTCTTAACATGTTGTAGTCTGAAAGCCTCTAAAATTGAACTGTCTGAATAAAGAGTTGATGGTACTATCCCCTAACTAACCCAATCTACTAAAATAAACTAAGTAATGAAAGAATGTTAAATCAAATAATAACATCCTCGAATGATGAGGACTCACTGCTGACTCTGACTGCTGAAACTAGAATGCTACTGATACTCTGGAGTGCGTTCTTCTAAATCTAAGGTATAAAACACCATAGCGCAAATGTGTCTGTACGATTGAATGTACTGGTATGCAAGTGATGTAGGTTGAATGCAATGGTTTATATGCATGAAAAATACTAACTGAATGAATAACATGAAAATGAGAATACATGTATGAATACATAATTATATCTGAGATTGTGATAAAACTGACGCATGAATTCTGATAACGTTGATTTACTGATATCTGGGTACTAATACTGGGATACTGAAAGACTAAGTCTATTGAGTACTGAGGAACTGATGGCATAGTACTGATAAAGGAATGATTGTTTATGATAGTTCTGATTTTGAAGAACTAGTCTGATTGACTGTATCTGATAGTCCTAAAATCTGAATACTGGTAACATGAATTTCATATAATTAATATACTATTAACTGGGTGAGTGTGTCTAACAGACCAAATTTTGATGGAACTAGCTACGTTTTGTACTGAGCTGAGTGACTGTATCTGACAGTCCTGAAACTATAGAACTGAACTGAATTCTATTACTGAGACTGGATCAAAAACTGAGACTGTGAGGTAATCATCTAACCAACATGCCCCAAAACTAAACTGGTGAGGTACAAACTATAACCCCAGCTGTAAGGGTATCAGTACCGTGCCACGGGTAAAGACAAGTTATGAGTAAACCCTCTCTAACAGGGAGCTCTTCCGTCAACCCCTTCTAGTAGGAAAAACTCAAATGAGGTGTATAATACCTAAAATCGTAGGGTACATCTCAACCTACACTGGCTACATAGTTTTGGAATGCAAGGATTGCTTTTAAGGATCACACCCTCTACTGACTAACAGGTGAGTCCCCATCCTTGGGTTCACTCGGCGTTGAATCCTAATCCTAACTGAAGAGACATTGAACTAATTTAAACTAAATAGAACTATTACTGATATTATCTATAGTTTATTCGAACAGAGTTCAGACGGATGGAATACTACTGAGATCGGATAACTGACTGAGATTACTAAATTTTCCTGAGTCATGTAACTGACTGAATTCTAATGATCATGGCTTGAATATGAGTATCGTGAAAACTAACACTGGCTCTAGGCACACAGCTAAATTATAAGGTACAAGTACCCCCACGACTCGATAGCATAAAACTAACAATACTTGACACTTCGTGAACACATAACCAATATCAACAATTCATAATACAATAAGTTGGGGATTTCATGAAACACATGGTTGTCATAATGTTGTACATGAATGGGATTGCATATAGACATGTCATACTTTCATCAGCCTAATCTCATGAATATTCCATCAAATACTCATAATGCACACAATATCATGGAAGTAGTCTAGGTCATAAGGGTAAAGCATACATTTATTATTTGAGTCACAATGGAGCTATAATACCCAATTTCTATCCTCCTAGCCATTTTGTCAAACACCCTACATGCACAACTTAGGGAATAGGTGAAATCATCAAATTACACATCATAAAAAACTCAATTCAAGGATTTCATCTTGCATGCTAACGTAGTTTCATGAAAACACATAAAGATTCCAAGTTGGGAATCATAAATCAAGATAAGCATGGTTACAAACAACCCACAACATAAATATCATGTTTTATAATTTGAATGAGGTTTCTTGGACTTCATGGATGAAATAAATCCATAAATCAACACTTGACATACCTTAGTTCCTTATTTTACAAAGACTAATGGAGAGATTCTTGAATTTGAGTATTGAATTTGAATCCCTAATTGAAAACCCTAGCCTGTTATTGAGAGAAACTCTATATTTTGGGTGAAATATGGCTGAATCACGTGTTATTGGGTTTATCTAATGATGGGAAATTGACCCTTTTACCCTTAAAAATGCAGACATTTAATGACTAAAAACTGGGTGCCGACGCTACAAGCTACGTGGCACGTTGATGACCACAATGCGATACTCGATGCATCATGCCATGATCGCGTCGAGACTCAAAAGTTTTGTCTCTTGCATCCTGCACAAATGTTGACCAACGCGTTTGGGTACGCAGCGCACCATGATAGCGTTGGTCTACTATTTAGTGACTCCGAACATGATTTAAACGTATTCCAAAAAATCCAAAACTTTTTTGGGAACACCTATTGACCTTACTGATCATGAACTGATAAAAATACGGACCATTAAAGGATGTTAAGGTGGAAAATGAGATTTCCAAACTTTTGAAGGCCAATAATAGGCTAAGTCTGGGAACCTAGCTAGAATTTTCTAAGTCTGGGACCCCTTGACAAGCTTAAAGGACTGAATTAATCATTAGGATTTTACGAGATCTTACAATATCTCCCCCTTGAGAATATTCATCCTAGAATGAGACTGACTAAGAGGGAAGAAAAGATAAATTTACATACATATTGAACATGAACAACTGGAGCATGATTCCATGACTGGCATGACCGATAAACTGAATGTATCATACTGAACATGCATATCTGATGCATGGTTAACTAATTCATGAATGCATGACTAACTATGCAATGGAAATTGATACCAAGTTTATCATGGAAATCTGAGCATGAAACTGGATAAGTTCAATGGAGACTGTTTCCTTAAATTTAAAATGCTAAGCCTGAAATTAATTACTAGATATGCACGAGCGGAAACACGTGCACGTAATTGAGTCTGGAACGTGATACATGAGCTGGATATCATGATATGAACTAAGTACCTTGAATACGTGGCTTATGGATGAGGTTGGAGTTTGAGGGTCAACTCATGAGTACTCCTTACCCGAAACTGGATTCATTACGAAAATAAAGAGTGGCACATTTATGTCATAAAGGTTCGGGGAATTATAGTATATCTCCTCCTTGGGACACTAGGTCCCTCAAAGAATACTGAGGAAAACTAGGGCGATGCACAAGGCACCTACGAGCTGAATCACTGGTGGATATCCAGGATCTGAAGCTAAGACAAAGTGATTAGACCTTACGCACTGCAACTAAGACTACTAAAAAATTTTACGTGTGTGCTGAGCACGAATGCATAAATATATTCTAACTTTATCTGATTAACTGAATAACTTATATCTAAATATTGGGCATGTAAGACTGAACTATACTTATTCTGGATAGATAGACTAAGACTATAGGGTATTACACATAGGAGGTAATGACTGACTGGGCAACATGCGGTAATTAAGCATGAGTATGGAAAAACTGTATTACCTTAGGAACGCGAGACCAGGTGGCTAATCATGATTTGAAAACATTCTATAAATTGAGGTACTATAATACTAATAACTGAGTAACTGATGGCCATATGTTATGATCGGGTAATCTTGAAACTGGACTGAGTTTTTGATCTAACTACTAGACTAGGACTGGGACTGAGATTTTAGCTAAGACGGTAATTAAGACTGTAACTATAACTAAGACTGTAACTATGACTAAATGTTGGTTTTCTATAACTGAGGGTTAGACTGGCACGGGAGTACTGAATTCTAATGGTTGAGTAACTGATAGATGAAAGCCATGGTTCTGTTGCACTATATGAGTCTTTTACTGAATATTGATTACTGAACTGACACTGTAACTGAGGTCTGCGGGATGGAACATTAATAATACATATTCATCGAGGGATCTTAATTGAGGGTATACGTGGCATAATCTGAGTTTGACTAAACACTAGGAGTGAAGTCATGAATCGTGCGGGCTAAGCATACTATAAAGCATGACATAAGTGCATGAGTCATGAGCTTCACAAACTGGGTTTAGTATTTCGAATTCATGGAACATGATCCACAACATTGGATGAACTTGGGCTCCTCATACGAGGAAATTAAAAGACACACTATTCTATGAAAAGTGCATGGATATAAGTTGTATTCGTGGGACTGAAATGAAAAGCATACGTAAGTATCATGATGGTTGAAGTACAAAACTGTGCACTAAGATAGGAATGGGTCGGGAATCATCTTCTCTTATGGATTTCCTACACATAATTGTATTACTACTGGAACCTGAAAGCCTAACTTTTAGATATTTCATAACCAGACAGTTCATGTATACCCGTCGAGCCGTGTTAGACTAACTCACTAGGGTAGGGACTGGAAAAAGGTCCTGTTAATATTTGGTCTAACCTTAAAGTTGATTGTTATGCAAAGAGTTACAAAAGAAAAAAAGATCCAGAATAACAAGAAACGTGAACATGTAAATGAGGGATCTATAACATACCAGTGGTTATATCAGGAGGAATTTCCTGATCCTATCGGGACTAAAGTACATAGATTCTATTTGGGTGTTGCCTACTGATAGCACTGGAATTGGCACCCTGCTGATTTGGGGGAACGAACTGACTTGAGGGAAGAACGTTCTTACTTCTAGGGCCAAGCCTACGACAATCTCAAACTTTGTGACCTGTCTCATCACATCCAAAATACACATCACTACCAACTATACATACACCCTTATGATTCTTACCATACTTTTTACAAAGTGGATGAGTAAAAACCCTGCTCTCACTACCCTTGGCCTTGGAGCCTGGTGCCCAATATCTACAGTTATTTTTGAACTTTAGTACTAGTGCACTAGCTGAAAATGGAACTGGGGATAAAAACTTCTGTCTATGCTGAGAAAAGTTACTACCCTGTGACCCTGGCTTAGAAAAACTATAACTACCAGTTTTGGCCCTCTTATTTTCCCCCTCATTCTTCTTAAGTTTCTTCTCCTTAATCTGTTGAGCATGAAAGATAAGCCTAGATATGTCCATCTCCTTAATCAACATCACTATTCTGCACTCCTTAACTACTCTACCTGATATCCTAGACACAAAATCATTCATTCTAGATCTACTATCTGCTACTACATGAGGAGCGTACCAAGCTAACTGAGTGAAGTATTCTTTTACGCTCGTTCTACCTTGTCTAAGGTTGATGAACTCTAACACTTTGGATTCTTTCTTCTCTAGGGGAAAGAATCTACCTAAGAAAGCCATAGTAAAATCTTACCATTCTATGGGCTCTGCATCTGCACCCCTGTCTACCTTCCACTTCTTAAACCATGTATTTGCTACATCTTGTAGCTAATAGGCAGATAACTCTGCACTCTCACTAGAAGTCACTCCCATGACATCTGTAACTCTCTAAACCTGGTTGAGGAACTCCTGTAGATCCTCTTTAGACTTAGAACCGGAGAATAGGGGAGGATTCATTAGGGTGAAGTCCTAAATCTTGGCTTCAGCAGAAATAGCCACTAGGTTAGCCGAAATAGCAGGTTGTCGGTCATTCTGAGCTGTGAATGAATTGGATAGAGTAGTGAATGCAGTTCTGAATTCTGCATGAGAGACGTGCTGATCCAGAGGATCTTCCTGGATGGGCTGAGGTACAGAATGATTCCCTGTTCCTCTTTCATTAGCCCTTTTGGGAGGCATGTTCTGTAAATAAAAGAGAAGAAGGGATTAAACTAAGAGTCTGACTGGAGCTTATGCTCACTCGTACGACATGAATTCAGAAATAAGGGAAACTGTTCCTAAAACATATCATAGCCTCCTGAACATAAGTGTGGTACGCAACACACCCATTGACAAGACTCTACTATATGTAGCTTTTCAGACTTCCTACGACGTTGTGGAATCTCAGGCTCTGATACCAAGTTTGTAACTCCCCGAATCAGGTACCCAAAATGCTACACGGTGCTCATAATCCCAAAGGACCACAAGCTAACCCATGACTAATATTTGAAACTGAGCCCTGAATAATAATGGTAATATCGTAAATTCAGAAACCTGAACTAAAAGGTTATAAGGTTCAATACTGATTCATAACTGAAAATATGGTATAACAATACCAAAACAACTAAAATAACTGTCTGAACATGTTGTAGTCTAAAAGCCTCTAAAACTGAATTGTCTGAATAAAGAGTTGATGGGTCAATACCCCAACTAACCCCATCTACTAAAATAAACTAAGTACTAAAAGAATGATATAATAAAATAATAACTACCTCGAATGATGAGGACTCACTGCTGACTCAGACTGCTGAAACTAGAATGCAACTGATACTCTGGAGCGTGTGCTTCTGAACCTATGGTATAAAACACCATAGGGCAAATGTGTCAGCACGATTAAATATACTGGTATAAAAGTAAGGTAGGCTGAATGCAATTGTTCATATGCATGAACAATACTAACTAACTGAATAACATGAATATGAGAATACATGCATTAATACGTAATTGTATCTGAAATCGTGATAACACTGACTCATGAATTCTGATAACGTGGATTTACTGATATCTGGGTACTAATACTGAACGACTAAGTCTATTGATTATTGAGGAACTGATTTCATATTACTGTTAAAGGAATGACTGTTAATGACAGTTCTGATTATGAAGAACTGGTCTAAATTACTGTATCTGATAGTCCTAAAATCTAAATATTGGTAACATGAATTTCGTATAATTAATATACTATTAACAAGGTGAATATGTCTGACAGTCTTGATTCAGATGGAACTAGCTGAGTTTCATACTGAGGTGAGTGACTGTATCTGACAGTCCTAAAATTGTAGAACTGAACTGAGTTTTATTACTGAAACTGGATCCAAAACTGAGACTATGGGAGGTAATCATCTAACCGACTTTCCCCAAAAATGAACTGGTGGGGTCCAACCTGTAACCCCAGTTGGAAGGGTGTCAGTATCGTATCATAGGTAAAGACAAACTGTGAGTAAACCCTCTCTAACAGGGAGCTCTTCCGTCAACCCCTTCTAGTAGGAAAAACTCAAATGAGGTGTATAATCCCTAAACTCATAGGGTACATCTCAACCTACACTGGCTACGTAGTTATGGAATGAAAAAATTGCTTCTAAGGATCACACCCTCTACTGGCTAATATGTGAGTCCCCATCCTTGGGTTCACTAAGTGCTAAATCCTACTCCCAACTGAAAGGACAATGAATTGATTTAAACAGAACTGAACTATTACTGATAGTATCTTTTAGCTGATTTGAATAGAGTTCACTAAATTCTGTTGACTAGAGGAATACTACTGAGATCACATAACTAACTGATATTACTGAGATTACTGAGGTTTCCTGAGCCATGTAACAGACTGAATTATAATGATCATGGCTTGAATGGTAGTATCATGAAAATCAGCACTAGCTCTAGGCACACAACTAAATTTTCAGGTACAAGTACCCCCAGGACTCGATAGCATGAAACTGTCAAGACTTGACACTTCGTGAACACATGACCAATATCAACAATTCATAATACAGTAAGTTGGGGATTTCATAAAACACATGGTTGTCATAATGTTGTACATGGATGGAATTGCATATAGATATGTCATACTTTCATCATCCTAATCTCATGAACATTCCATCAAATACTCATAATGCACACAATATCATGGAAGTCAGTCTTGGTCATAAGGGTAAAGCATGCATTTATTATTTGATTCGCAATTCAGCTATAATACCTAATTTCTATCCTCTTAGACATTTTGTCAAACACCCTACATGCACAACTTAGAGCATAGGTGAAATCATCAAATTACATATCATAAACAACTCAATTCATGAATTTCATCTTGCATGCTAATGTAGTTTCATGAAAAAAATAAAGATTCCAACTTGGGAATCATACAACAAGATAACATGGTTACAAACAACCCACAACATAAATATCATGTTTTATAATTTGAAAGAGGGTTATTGGACTTCATGGATGAAAGGAATCCATAAATCAACACTTGAAATACCTTAGTTCCTGATTTTACAAAGATTAATGGAGAGATTCTTAAATTTTAGTATTGAATTTGAATCCTTAATAGAAAACCCTAGCTTGTTCTTGAGAGAAATTTGAGAGAAACTCTATACTTTGGGTGAAATATGGCTGAATCACGTGTTATTGGGTTTATCTAAGGATGGGAAATTGATCCTTTTTCCCTTAAAAATGCGGATATTTAATGACTAAAAACTGGGTGTCGATGCTACAAGCGACGTGGCGCGTTGATGGCTGCGATGCGATACTCAATCTGTCGCGCCATGATCACGTCGTGCCTCAAAATTTTTGGCTCTGGCGATTGGAGATGCAGCGCGCCATGATCGCATAGGTCCACTGTTTAGGGACTCCAAACATGATCTAAACGTGTTCCAAAAAATCTGAAACTTGTCCGGAAACACCTATTGACCTTCCTGAACATGAACTAATAAAAATACAGACCATTAAAGGATGTTAAGGTGGCAAAATGAGATTGCCAACTTTTGAAGGCCAATAATATTATAAGTCTGGGAACCTAGCTAGAATTTTCTAAGTCTGGGACCCCTTGACAAGCTTAAAGGATTGAATTAAGCTTTAGGATTTTATGCGATTTTACACAAGATATCCTGTTATTCCATAGAGATTTCAGATAGAAGTGTGCAGTTGGTGAGACTTCTTTATTCCAGAAGGCCTGTTTCTTTCCAGACACTTCTTATTTACCTTAGTTTAGGTCCACTGGGGCCTTTTCCAGTTTCAAACAGCTTGTTAATTTCATATGTAACAGATATTTCGCAGACTAAAAAAAATATTGTCTAGATGTTGATGGATTTCCTTTTGTATTGATATACTTAACTTAGGACATGACCATAATTCCGTAATGATTTATATTTCCATATATTTTCTTTATTTTATGAATATTATGCATGATTACCAAATATAGAAGGGCATTCGAGCCTCCATAGTTTGGGATGCTCGTTATGGCCAGGGCCCCAGCTCGGGTCGTGACAAGGGTTGCTTGACCCAACTATGGGTCATGACGCGGGGGCTATTCCCTTACAGTTTTAGCTTCATAAGGGTCAAGGGCCACTTTGTCCCTTTTCCCTCTACCCCAAATGTCCAAAGCACAAATTATAACACCCAAAAGAGAATTATTTTCCCATCTTCTTCAAATTAACTCACGTAAAAAACTTCCCTTTCCCCAAGAAAAAAATTCAACTCTTCTCCTCTAAGTAATCTAGAATTCAAGTCTTTCAAGTTCTAGAGTCTCAAGAAAGTATCAAAGTTAGGATTTCATCCTTCAAGATAAGAAACTTAAGGTACGTAGGGTTTTCTTAAACTACATAGGCATGGTGAAATTATCTTAATCATGTTTAAATGTTAAGAAATCATGAATTTACAAAGGGGTTTGGACTTACAATTTCAATTTTGCATTATGAAATCTTATTGATGATAATGTTTGGGACTTAAGGCCTCCCCCCTTGAAATTCGTTGTTACACATATATATATGTATGTATTCGATGTTTTCAAAACATGATTTGAGAGCATGAAAATTTATACTCCCTCTCTCATTATGAATTATTCGATTGCATATTGAGAAGAATGACATAAACGTCTTTACTTTTATTTGTTGACTTGATTTTGATGGCGACTTAAAGAGAGGGAGTCTTTCCTACTTACATGAATGAAAGTGATGATTCACAGAGAATTGCATGATTTGTTACAAGATACTTGACCACCATGTGTCTGTGAATTGAATTGAGGATCTTTGACTCTGTTTTCATGAATTTCACTATACATATCCTCTTATACTATTTGACTAGTTTGGAGGTCTGAAAATAATGTTTTGAAAGAGAAGACTGTAAAATGATATTGTATGGCTTAGATATATAACATGCAAGTCTTGGCATGACGATGCTACAACAGATTATGCCATAACATACTCAGAATAGAACATAAGTTAGATTTCACTAACATTTCTTTTAGAATATGATTTCAGAAAGATGCATGCTTAGAAAAGGCTAAAAATGGGATTAAGAGGTGTTAGGTGGTTACCCGAAGAAGGCATGAGTTCATATAACTCATTGCCCGAAACCGTGTTTTACAAATATGGGTTATTATGTATCCAAGAGGGATTATACACTAGCCTAGTTCCCTGTGGCATATCAGAATCAGAAACTCCAACCATTGTGGCAAACTTGGGTTGGAGACTTAGCCGTTTAGTCAAAGGCAGAATCCATATAGCTCGTGGGGTCGTATATTTGTAGGGTGTACCACCTAGCTCAGAAGTAAAACAAAGAAAAAGGGAATCATAGCTGCAAAATTTTTTTAAGATCATTTGAAACTACGCATGTGTTTTAAATCATTTCATGCATAAAGCTTTTGGTGAAATTCTCTCACTTATGTTATATATATATATATATATATGTATATATATCAAATTACATTATTTTGGTTTTCTCTGTGTACCAATACATATGTATTGACCCCCTATATCTCAGAATCTGAGGCACAGTCTTGCGGTCCCATCTAGCAGTAGATCCGTTTGTGTCAGAAGTTGCAGTTGGTGAGCCTTCTATATTACGGAAGGACTGATTTTCAGATTTCATTGCTTCTTTCTTTTTTTGGGTCTACTGAGGGCCTTGTCCCATTGTTTAGACAAATGTTGGTTTACATGTATTAGAGATTTCACAGACTAGTGTTATGTGTTTTGAATGATGAGTACTCACTTTCGAATTATACCGTTTACCTATGAGATTTACCATGATTCTGTTATGTTATTCTTTTTGCATTTCTACAAATTATATGATTAATGTAACACCCCGCATTTCGGGCTAGAATAAAACATATGACTCTGATGAGTTGATAATCCCAGAGCCTTAAATCCTATACCAATTTGGCATGTCAATCAATTTTGTAGTATGTGAATCCATTTGAGCATGAATTTAGACCATAGAAGTCCTTCAACTCAAGGACGAGTTAAAACCATTTCGATCAATTAAGTTTTAGTGGACGTTGTAATTTGTGTCAAATTATATTGACCATAACTCATTGTATATGATGAACTGGGTGTCCTACTATATACCAAATTGTAGATAATTGAATCATCTTTCCAACGATACCAAATTCTCCTAAAACGGACACCCGGTGAAGAAGTTATGGCCTTTCAAAGTTGAATGTGTCGCCTATGCACATATAGGCGATGCATAGGGCGGCGCCTATGCAAATATAGGCGATGCATAGGGCGGCGCCTATGTAAATTTAGGCAATGCAAAGGGCGGCGCATAGTTATGGTTTCAGGTGACGAAAACACTCCGTTTTGAGTTACTTTAAGTGCAAGTTAGTCCTTACAAAACCCAAAATCGACCTGACCCACTCCTAAACGGATTTGGGCCTATTAACAACATTGAAGCCTCCTATAAAATCCCAAAATCTAGTCCTTCAAGAACTTAAGAGAAGGAGAAACTAGGGTTTGAGAAAATAAGCTTGAAGGACCGATCATTCCGAAACTTCTTCGTGAAACAAATTACAGATTCGGAATTCTCTCGACGTAGGCTTTGATAGACACCAAAAATTCGTGGAGAATAAGGTACGCGGGGTTTTCCTAAAATCTCATGGGCATAGAAATCATGTTTTAAGAATTGGGTTTTCGAATTCATGTACATAATTATGTTTTAGAAGTTTTACTGATATTGTTTTGGCCTTTTGTCTTTCCCCCAAAGTGATTTGAAAATTATATGTATATGTATATATGTGTTTGTCCTGAAATATGAATTGAAAGCATGGTTTTCATGAAACCCCTCTCTTAATGTAAATTTTTCCATGTTTCACGTAATATACAATGTTTTGAACACGAAAGAGAGGGTTGTAAATGTTTAATATGCATGTAATGAAAGAATGCATGGTTTTGCCAAAATACACATGACCACCATATGTTTGATGAAAGTTTTGCATGGATTTGACTTGAGTTTCGAAACATGATATCTTTAATGAAAATTACATATTTTGGTGGTCTAAACTATGTTTTGAATGAAAGCTCTTGCTTAATACATTATGGCTCAGAAATAGGACTTGCAAGTCTTGGTATGATGATACCAACTCAGACAAATGCCATAACAGACACAGAGTAGTTCAGAAATCAGATTTTTATCAGACTCTCATGATTTAGAAATTTCAGAATGATACATGTTCAGAAAAGGCTAAAATAGGGAATAAAGAGAGCTTAGGTGGTTCCCTGAAGAAGGCGGGAGTTTCAGACAACTCTTTGCCTAAAACCGTGGTTTGCCGACCCGGGTATATTATTATGCGCTGACTTAAATGTCCTGTGACGTATCAGACTCAGACACTCCAACCCTTGCGGCACACTTGGGTTGGGGGCTTCCCCGCCGAGTCAATGGCGGATTCCATACAGCCCGTGGGATATTCAGACTTGTAGGGGAATACCACCTAACTCAGAAGTAAAACACATATCATGATTTGAAATGAACAGACAGGTTGCATGTTTTCAGAAAGTGCCCATGTGTTTTTCAGAAACAGTTTTATACATGATGTCTTGATGAAAAATTGTTTTCCCTTAATATATATATATATATGTATGTTCCATTATACTACTTTTGGATTGCTTCGCGTGCCAGTACTTTTGTGCTGACCCCCCCCCCCCCCCTCCTTCCAGGTTCTGAGGCACAGTCTAGGTGTCCATCTACTCAGTAGACATTCTCGGGTTTGCAGACTTGATCTCACAGTGGTGAGCCTTCTATTATGTGGAAGACCTAATTTTGTCAGACACTATCTTATTTATTATGTTTTTGTTTACTGGTGGCCTTGTCCCAGCTTCTTTTCAGACAAAGGTTTATGTTCTTAGTAGAGATTTCGCAGACTGATGTAAGATAGTATTATTCAGAAATATTGCAGGACTTGAGCATGTTTTCCGTACTCAGTTTCAATTCCGCATTTTTTTATGATTATGAATGTTGTGCATGATAACCAGATAGAGAATGGGTGTTCCGGGCCTTCATGGTTCGGGATGCTCGTCACGGCTAGGGCCTAGGCTCGGGTCGTGACAAACTTGGTATCAGAGCACGGTTCATAGTCCCAGGGTGTCTTCGAAATCGCGTCGGGTAGAGTCTTGTTTATGGGTGTGTAGCGCGCCACACTTATAAGCAGGAGGCTACTAGGAGTTTAGGAATGTCTCTTTTTCTTCACGTTCCAGTTCGTGCAATAGAGTCTGAATGTTCCTCTTTCATACTCTAATTCGTGCTATGGTGTCGCCCATACGAAAGTAAAAAGTCATCCCACATTCTTTCCTTACTCTAATGTCCTCAGATATGTCTCATTATTAAGGTGATTCATGTACAAAAGTTTAGAATCCTAATGGTACGGTACTTTCTGATTGAACCATATAAGAGTTAAAATTTGTGCAAGGTCTAAGAATCCGTTAGTGCTTCAATGTGTATTGATTCCGATGTAAATATTGATCCTGATGGAATCATGCTTTTCAGCTTGAGGTATTAATTGCGTTTAGTCCCCTTCAAATTTATGTTACAAATGTCTTGCTTAAGGGGGGATGATGTGTAGTAGAATGTTGGAACTGTATTTCTACCAAAATAGTAGTATGACTCAAAGTTTCATTTTCATGACCTATTGGTAATGAAATTAGACCAAGAAGTTGGTGATGTAAAGTCACAAAGTTAGAAGTGAGAGTGAGGGTGATTTACCCCTTATGGTGATAGACTAATTTGGTATCTAGTAGCATGTGTGGATTGTATGGTAGTCTGTGAGGAAAGCGTTTAACTCAGATTTTTATTCTTACTGAGTAAGATGTGTATCCTTAGATTATGGAATGTTGTGTGACAAGCTTCTATCTCTTGAAAATATTTTATCATCGTGTTGGTGAAACTAAAAAGTCTAGTGAAGCCGTGTGGGGCTCTTTCGATTCACTAACAATTTGTCACTCAACGTGTGGTTCTTGTGTTGGTTGAATATATGTATAGACTCATGGTTGTTGTGGATTTTGAAGGTTGTGTAAATGTACGCTTGGGTAAGTAATTGTGATGTGAGAAAGAAGTATAAGTAGATACGATTGTACGGGGTTATAATATAAGGATAAGGTTGACCATGTCTATTATGAGGCTTTAACCTCTTTGACCCTCTTTTCATTGGTAGTTGTAAACTAGTGCTACTTGTGAGAAGGTATGTAGTAGATTTTTGAGATATTTGGGTAGAATATCCCAATATGATGGATTAGTATATTTATATTATGTTGCATTCTCCATTGGTGGTAAATGATTGATACTAAACTATAGGCTTGAATTGAAATGGTGTGGTGGTAAATAGTGGCACGAGTTTGATGATGCATGTTTTGTGGGATTAAATTAGTAGGCTTGATGTGTTGAAATAGTACATGCTGATGGATTATGATAAGGAAAACCGTTAGGTCATGATCGATTATTGTGGATATGAAGTTCTAGTGCACTAGTGTTTCGTGATGTTTATTTCATAGTTTCCAAGTGAAAATTTCGTGTAAGGTTGGGTTGTAAATCATGCATAGCACTATATTAAGTTTGAACAGTTGATGGCCATGAAGGTGAAAGTGAAGGTTTCTTGACTAATGATACTAGTTATTGGGAAGTGATCTATAGGATTGAAATAGTCTATCCGAGTGCCTAAGTTTATTTGATTTCATAATGAAGTGTGACGGTGTATGTATGATGTAGAAGTATGCCCAGGGTGGTTTAAAATGGTGGTATTTATTCTAATGCTACTACATGTTGTGTGTGACTAGTGGTACCATTGAGTTGATGTGTGGCGAGTGCCTTGAAAGTTGTGCTAATAGAAATAAGAGTAGAGGTACTAGAGGGTGTGCGCTTCAACTTTGGGGATGCTCATGAAGATTCGAAGTTAGTAAGTGTTCGAGTAATAGATTATGACTATTGGGGTTACAGAATGATAGAGTTTGTCTCAGAAGGCGGTATTTGTAGTAGGTTTTTCCACTTCCCGATGTAGTCATTAGGGTCAATTTATATTGATTACGTGTATTGTCATTTTTCATACCCCAGAGTGCAGTTAAGTTTAAAGTCTAATACGGTATCTCCCACAACTTAAGATGATGGTTTGAAGCTAAGAGGGAGATGATAGAATGAATAACCAAGTCAGGTTCTCAGATTCTAGTAGTGATGTCATGACGACAGAGAACGTCAGAAAGTGAGAGTGAGACTCAACCCATTCCTATCTTAGTATTTTTTCAGTGATCCCAATGCCTACTCAAGCTTTACGTTTTAGTTCCGTGATCATAGTTCGTGATTCCTGTATATGATAGAGAGTCACGTACTCTTCCAGTTCAAGATAATGAGTTCTACTTCATTCAAGTAGTCAAAATTACATTTCTTATGTTAGGAACTCTAGTTGAGGTCATGCAACTCATGACGCATGTACTCACTCTTTATAGTGTGTTCAGTCACATATAAAAATCTTCACATGCTTCAGGGTCTTATGTTTTAACCTTTTAGTGACCTCCCTGTGCAATGATAGTGGTGATGATGTAAATGTTCTTTTTGATGGAAGATCATAGTACGTTTGTTTAGATAAGGCCATAAGTATGAAGTGAGATTTTGGGCCAATCTTTGATACATGTGATGTTTAGTGGAAAAGTTTGTGTGTGTATGTTTTTAGGATAGTGCGTGGGAGTTATATTGATAATAGTTTAGAAACTATGTGAAGTATGTATTTATGGGTGTTTGCCTTGAAGTTAACATGCGGTTATAAATTAGGCTTGAATGACGTTTTGGGATTGTAGTGGAAGGTCGCAATATGCATTATCGACTTCATATTAAGAGTTCAGAGTAGTCATTGAAGTGGTAAGACATGTTATGCTTAGGATGCGATCTTTAAAAGAAATATAGAAGGTGGCGTCATATGGTTTAGAATAATAGCGTAGTGTAGCATGTTGTATTTTTGTGACTTAGAGTTAGGCTTGATCGCGGTGTAAGGATGAAGCTATTTTAGACATTAGTAGAAAAAAATTTGTCAATGCTCATATGAGAATTTTAAGATGAATATGATATTTATAGGGAATAGTATAGTTAAGGGTTACTCGAGAAGTGTGCTAAGCTTGAAAGTAAGAAGTCGCATTGACTAAGGCCTGAAAATTCTACCCTAGTTTATGAGATATATGCCTATGTTCCATACTATAGAACAGTGTCAATGTTGGGATCCTATAGTGGATGTCTAGTGTCACTCATGCCCAAATATTTTTCTATCTAATACTACCAGAACTTCGTAAGGAAGAGTGTTGATAAGATACTCCAGATTGAGTATAAGCCTCTAGTGTAGTTCAGTCTATGTGGCCAGCAAATCAGTTTAGCCGTCAGATTCGCATGACTTGTTTTCTCGTCTTTTCATTCAATCATGCTACCCAAAATCTCAGATATGTTACTATTCCAAGATAGAGTATACTAGTATTTGCGAGTATAGGTTAATTCATGCATCATGTGCTCGTTTTAGATTCCAGATGTTCAGATATGATTAAATTTGTAGGTGCCAAGTGCATTGCCTCAGTTTTCTGAGCATCTTCGTGAATTGAGCATTCATAAAGGGACATAGGTTCCCAAGGGGTAGATACCCCATTCAGTTGCATGCATAGATTTTTATTACAACCTCCACACCAGTTATCATTGTGTATTCGGTCATACGTTCACACGTCAGTTCAGTCAGATATTCATTAGAAATGCATGTCCCATAGAAAAAGCTCAGCTTATCTATGTATTCCGTTCTGCGTTCATGAGAACAACTCAATAACAAATCCATACATTATGTATGCATGTTCATTATGAGAACTCAGCTTATGAGTAGCTCCAGTCGTGTATTCCATGCATCAGATATGCATGTCCGATATAAGAATTCAGAATATAAGTAGTTCCATCCATATGGTAATGTTTCAGATCAGTGTATTCTTTATTAGAAGACATGTCGTGCCTGCGTTATTCCATACCTTTAAGGCTTTAACAAGTTCCTACCCATCATTCGAGGACGAATGATCCCAAGGGGGAGATAATGTAACACCCCGCATTTCGGGCTAGAATAAAAAATATGACTCTGATGCGTTGATAATCCCAGAGCCTTAAATCCTATACCAATTTGGCATGTTGATAAATTTTTTAGTATGTGAATCCATTTGAGCATGAATTTAGACAATAGAAGTCCTTCAACTCAAGGACTAGTTAAAACCATTTCGATCGATTAAGTTTTAGTGGACGTTGTAATTTGTGTCAAATTATATTGACCATAACTCATTGTATATGATGAACTAGGTGTCCTACTATATACCAAATTGTAGATAATTGAATCAGCTTTCCAGCGATACCAAATTCGCCTAAAACGGACACCCGGTGAAGAAGTTATGGCCTTTCAAAGGTGAATGTGTCGCCTATGCACATATAGGCGATGCATAGGGCGGCGCCTATGCAAATATAGGCGATGCATAGGGCGGCGCCTATCTAAATTTAGGCAATGCAAAGGGAAGCGCATAGTTATGGTTTCAGGTGACGAAAACACTCCGTTTTGAGTTACTTTAAGTGCAAGTTAGTCCTTACAAAACCCAAAATCGTCCTTACCCACTCCTAAACGGATTTTGGCCTATTAACAACATTGAAGCCTCCTATAAAATCCCAAAATCTAATCCTTCAAGAATTTAAGAGAAGGAGCAACTAGGGTTTGAGAAAATAAGCTTGAAGGACCGATCATTCTTAAACTTCTTCGTGAAACAAATTACAGATTCGGAATCCTCTCGACGTAGGCTTTGATAGACACCAAAAATTCGTGGAGAATAAGGTACGCGGGGTTTTCCTAAAATCTCATGGGCATAGAAATCGTGTTTTAAGAATTGGGCTTTCGAATTCATGTACATACTCATGTTTTAGAAGTTTTAATGATATTGTTTTGGCCTTTTGGCTTTCCCCCAAAGTGATTTGAAAATTATATGTATATGTATATATGTGTTTGTCCTGAAATATTAATTGAAAGCATGGTTTTCATGAAACCCCTCTCTTAATGTAAATTTTTCCATGTTTCACGTAATATACAATGTTTTGAACAATAAAGAGAGGGTTGTAAATGTTGAATATGCATGTAATGAAAGAATGCATGGTTTTGCCAAAATACACATGACCACCATATGTTTGATGAAAGTTTTGCATGGATTTGACTTGAGTTTCGGCACATGACATCTTTAATGCAAATTACATGTTTTGGTGGTATAAACTATGTTTTGAATGAAAGCTCTTGCTTAATACATTATGGCTCAGAAATAGGACTTGCAAGTCTTGGTATGACGATACCAACTCAGACAAATGCCATAACAGACACAGACTAGTTCAGAAATCAGATTTTTATCAGACTCTCATGATTTAGAAATTTCAGAATGATACATGTTCAAAAAAGGCTAAAATAGGGAATAAAGAGAGCTTAGGTGGTTCCCTGAAGAAGGCGGGAGTTTCAGATAACTCTTTTCCTAAAACCGTGGTTTGCCGACCCGGGTATATTATTATGCGCTGACTTAAATGTCCTGTGACGTATCAGACTCAGACATTCCAACCCTTGCGGCACACTTGGGTTGGGGGCTTCCCCGCCGAGTCAATGGCGGTTTCCATACAGCCCGTGGAATATTCAGACTTGTAGGGGAATACCACCTAACTCAGAAGTAAAACACAGATCATGATTTGAAATGAATAGACAGGTTGCATGTTTTCAGAAAGTGCCCATGTGTTTTTCAGAAACAGTTTTATACATGATGTCTTGATGAAAAATTACTTTCCCTTAATATATATATATATATATATATATATATATATATATATATATATGTATGTATGTATGTTCCATTATACTACTTTTGGATTGTTTCGCGTGCCAGTACTTTTGTGCTGAACCCCCCCCTCCTTCCAGGTTCTGAGGCACAGTCTAGGGGTCCATCTACTCAGTAGACATTCTCAGGTTTGCATACTTGATCTCACAGTGGTGAGCCTTCTATTATTCGGAAGGCCTAATTATGTCAGACACTATCTTATTTATTATGTTTTTGTTTACTGGGAGACTTTTCCCAGCTTCTTTTCAGACAAAGGTTTATGTTCTTAGTAGAGATTTCGCAGACTGATGTCAGATAGTATTATTCAGAAATATTGCAGGACTTGACCATGTTTTCCGTACTCAGTTTCAATTCTGCATTTTATTATGATTATGAATGTTGTGCATGATAACCAGATAGAGAATGGGTGTTCCGGGCCTTCATGGTTCGGGATGCTCGTCACGGCTAGGGCCTAGGCTCGGGTCGTGACAATTAATGTGCATGATTGCCAGATAGATATGAGCATTCGGACCCTCATAATCTGGGATGCTCATCACGGCCAAGGTCTCGGCTCGGACCGTGACAGGACTCTTTCAATGTCACTATACAATTTAATTTTTGTTTTAATGCCCGAATTTCATAATCGCAAACCAGATGGACCAACTTATGAATTTCATATCGCTCATTTAATTCCCAACATGGAAAACATGTAAATCAAGATCCTTCCCTCCAATCACAGGAACCCTTAATTAAACACACAAAAAAAAGAGAAAGAGAAATATCAGACATTATACAAGCATTAAAAGAGATTTTTCGGTGCAATAAAGCTTTTCTTATGTGCGAAATCCGTGCAAGAGCCAAACCTCAATAGGCATTAATTAATTTAGTCAAAAATTATAAAGTGAGTACTTTTATAATATATAGTCAACCCATAATTAAATCCACCCCATTATTGGCAAAACTAGCAAGAGAGGAGTGGATTCATCTGAATAATCTTTATTGAAAAATTATACTATATAAAGAAAAAATAAGAATTATTTGTATATATTTATTTTATGCCTTTTATATTTTTGTGTATTTATTTTTTTATTTTTTTTGTTTTTAATTTCCAAGTGAAAATCCAACTATGACAGTGCCTACCATGCCCATAATGGAAGAATGTAAGAATAAAATTAAGAAACCAGTGAAACAGAGCTAGCTTAGTAATGGAGAGAATAGAAGCAAAATTATAAAAGAGGATTAGTCTAGGAAAACAGATCTTTTGAGAAACTTGACTTCAGCAGTAGTTTTGGACTATCCTACATAAGTTAAAAAAAAAGTTTTGCTCCTCAGAATGAGCTGCAATTTATGAACTACATTACAATGCAAAGTTTTGCTTCTCTTTCTCTGTGCCAGTCGGTCACCTTTAGTAGGAAGCTGATGTGGTCATCTTTCTTTCTTTATACTCTTTTAGTTCATTCTGACACCTTTCGTTGTCTGTCACCCCATAGTTTTGATATACCTGCATATATAGATGAACAATCATTATCAAACTCGCTCAGTGTCACTATACAATCTAATTTTTGTTTTATTGCTTAAGTTTGATAATCCCAAATAGGATGGACCGACTTATGAATCTTTACTATCCATGTCACTCATTGAAAGCCCGCGGTACAATATAACGTAATAATTAGTTTATCAGTCTAAATTTATGATGAATCTTCATACTGCAGAATATACTAAATGGTCGATTTTAGTATGCTTACTATTTTTTCTTAATATACAACAAAATAATATTTATATATTTTCTTAATTTCTTTATTTTTAATAGAAGAAAATAAATAAAATGATATATCAAATATGAATAGAACAAGAAGAAGAAGAACAAGGAGAAGGAGAAGGAGAAGGAGAAGGAGAAGGAGAAGGAGAAGGTGGAGGAGAAGGAGGAGGAGGAGGAGGAGGAGAAGGAGGAGGAGGAGAAGAAGAAGGAGAAGGAGAAGGAGAAGAACGAGAAGGAGAAGGAGAAGAAGGAGAAGAATGTGGAGAAGGAGGAGAAGGAGAAGGAGGAGAAGGAGAAGAAGGAGAAGAATTATTTCAGCACTCTTTTAACACAATTCCATCACTATTTCCACACCATTTTCGCATCATTTCAAGCACCGAATTGGCTAATTTTTGGTGCCAGTTCAGTTAAGATATGCTAATGTATGTGTCAAAACTTAAGGAGTTAAATTTTGACACATCTATTAAAAAATAAAATATCTCAAACTCACGATAAATGACATGTGATGGAAATATAGGTCTAGCCTAGTAATTACACATAAATGTTATCGCATATGGGAATATTGCATTAGTAATAATGCACAAAATGTTATCACTTACATACAAACGTTATCGCATGCCAGAACAAATAGAACATTAATGTGGAAATATATCTATATATTTAGTACACAAAAGAAATTAACACATGTGAAAAATCTTACTAACCTGGAAAATTATGCCTAAAGAAGTAAACTTGTCCAGAGTAATGAAGCAAAGTGAAATAATGTTTCTTCAATGCATAAGAAGCACTTGCTGTGGTTGGAGAAAACTTGAATAACTCACTTCTCTCCACTTCTTCTCTGCTACAACCTATACAAAAAAATAATATTTGTATATTTCTGAATTTCTTTGTTTTTAAAAAAATAATAACAAGATGTTTATATATGAATCAACTAATAAGAAGACGAAGAAAAATAAAAAGAGATTCCATTTTACCTTATCAAAGTCACCCCTTTTTGTCACCTCAACATATAAAACATGCAAATCAAGCTCCTTTCCTCCAATCACAGGAGCCCTTAATTAAATCAAAGAGAAAAGGGACAAATCAACTATTAAAAAAGGCAAACCCGTACATGCTATGTGAGACTTGATAGTGCTCAAACTACACCTCTATAATGAAAATGTAAGCGATCGTTGTCAATATATAATCCAACTAGGTTGGGGTCGAATCTCATAGGGAATATGGTGTGAATCTGAGTTGTATGCGAGTTAATCAACAGATAGTTAGTAGTTTCCAGTAAATTGGGGGTTATGAGAATTTAGCAAATAATTGTTGGTCACTTTAGTTTCAGTGTTTGTAATCAAGAGTTTATGGAAAACCCGAATTATGTTTATTATGGATTTTGGTACTTGACAGATGCTATTAGTGATTCAAGATTCTCACGATAGGTAGTAACAACAGATTGTCTTTATCAAAGTTATGCCTAAATGTCTCTCGATGTACTTAAGCATTTAATTATCTAATCCTCTCGTACTTCGGGAATTTATATTCACTAACCAGACTTCACCTCAGGTTAATTAACCTTGTTACAGTGTCAATTATTAAACGGAAGGTTTGTAGCTTCCAAGTCCCTATCAATAATTCACTTCCTACAATAGTTGATTTCTTATCTCAAGCAAATAAAAGCAGGTGTTATCTATTGTTTGCATCCAATAAACAATAATTAATTCCTCAAAATTATCAAGGAGTCCTATTACCTTTAGAATCTTGAACGCTTAGCAACTTACCAAGACCTAACCCATAGATCCCATAATTTGGGTTAAAGGGATTTAGCCACACATAATGTAATAATTGATACAACAAGTTTAATTCATAATTTGAAAGATGAACTTACAGCAAGATGAATAGCAACGAGTGTTTCTTAGATTAGATCAAAGTAGAAATCCCTAAATATTGATGATAATCTCTTCAAAGTTAATTATTTTTTTTTGGAGCCAAGAAACTAGAGAGAAAATAACAAAATACGTGTGTTCCAAAAAATAGGTTCACCAGAATAATCCTCCTTAGAAAACCCTAAACTATGCTTTTAATACTTCAGCCTAATTATGGAAATAAAATCACAGAGTTCAGTGTCTTTCTCGGATTAGGTGACGACATGCGTGACGCCTTATAAGGAGGCTGAAGACTTGTCACGGATGTCGTCAGCTCCTCTTCAATTTTGACAATTTCTGCTTAAGGCTGACAGTGAATCCTGACGGCTTATCAAAATGTGACGACATATCAGACAATGTCATCACTTCTCCACCTCAGATCCCATGTTTTGTCTAAGGCTGACGGCGACTCTGACGGCTTAGCACATAGCTGACGGCTTATCACATGTCCTCGTCACTCTTCAAACTGAATCCCATTCTCTATTTAACATTGATGATGAAGTTGATAACCTATCAGAGTGCTGATGACCTATCAGGAATGTCATCATCCATACTTCTCTTCTATTTGCTTCATATTTCAACTCTTTTACTTCCATCATTATTGGTTTTCTTGCCTCTTGACTTCCACTGCAAAATCAAATTTAAAACAATCAAAAATGACAAAAGTTGCTTAAGACTTTGCAATTATTCTCAAATAAAATCCATAAATGTGTTAGCATCAGCTCACACATCAATACCCTCAACTTAAAACAATTGTTTGTCCTCAAGCAACTAAAACACAACCAAGAGAATACAAAGTACATTCAGCAGTCAACCATCCATATTATCTCAAAATATCTTCACCATCTCCAAGGTCAATCAATTTACAAACAACTGTGCATGTTATTTAAGAACAACAACGTGACACACAGGAATCAAGATATGGCATCAAATCAGTAACAACAACCATGACTGTATCAAGCTTACGCTATCCAAATAAGTTATCAACTAGCAACGTAACCAATGTGCCCTCACTAAAGGGAAGTCCTATTTCACTTATATCAGAAATCACATATGCAACCATAGGGACAATCACAAGACACTCACTCTCAAAATGAAGTTCCAATCAATGTATGCCAAATACCATAGGCTTGCCTTTATTTTCATTACCAAGTTCTTCAGACAGGTCAGCTAGGATCACTATAGGTCTTCTCTTGGCTTGTAATGTAGGCTAGGGGATGGTATGATACTCGATGATATTAAAAGTGACTAAGCCTCCTTGACACTACACTAGATTTTGGGGTCTCACTCATTTACCTTTTTCTACTCTTCTCTTTTCTTGATCACACTTATTAAGGATGGGTGAGGTTCTTTTCTACAATCACTTCTTCGTTTTCACAACTATTCTTTTCTTGCTCTTTTCCACCACACCCAGCTTTTTATTCTTTTCTTTTACTCTACTTTTCTTCGTACTCATTTTATATCATGCACCCCTATGATAGCCACCCTCAACTTAGGCCATTTGCCTAAGTCAAGGTGCACAGTTTCCAAGGAGGACCAGGGCCAAAATAGGTTCATTATGATATAAAAATGGGATGGTGCTAGGTATCATAAAAAAATAGGTTATTCAAGCTAAAAATAGGGATCAAGGGATATTATGCATATAGGGAAGGTCATTTAGGATAAAAGTGGACTAATATCAAAATGGCCTATGATCCTTTCCTAACCCCTATCCTTCAACCTAGGTAAGACTATCCGAAAAAGTTCTGAATTCAACATACAAAGGGAACTAAGTAGAATCTCACACGCACATGGCACACAAGTATATCACAAGTTACAACTTTTCCGGTTCATGCAATTGTTTAGCAATGGTTATCAAGTCACTAGAACTAATACCATACAAAGATGAACAATGGTCATAATTAGATGCAAATCACACACTTAAAGAATTAGACCACTTGGGAAGTGTTCACAAAATAACAAAAATGTGTTAACTGCCTCAGGTACTTGTATTTCTCCTAGTCAACTACAAAATGTTACAACAATAACTCACCCTACACCCTCAACTTAAAATCAAAGAAAAACTGAACTAAGGGTTCGGGTATACCTCGAGTAGATCAAGCACGGGGATTATGGGTTTCCTCCCATGTAGCACTTGATTTAACGTCGCGGCATGACTCAGGTGTCTTGATTACTCCAGACTTCATCGATACAGATAGTAGCAGTACTTTTCATCGGTTCTTTTGGACCAATATAGAGTTTGACTCATTGCCCATTTACCTTAAAGTTGTTTCCGTCTTTATTTTCAAGCTCTACTACTCCAGATGAGTAGACTTGACTAACTCTAAACGGGCCTGACCACTTGTATTTAAGCTTACCTGGGAACAGTTTGAGTCTGGAATTGAACAGAAGCACCAAATCACCTTTTAGGAATTCTCGTTTCTCAATCCTCCAATCATGATACTTCTTTATCTTTTCTTTATATAGGTCTTCTCTTTCCTGTGCCCTGAGATAGAATTCATCCATCTCATTCAGTTGTCCCAGTCATAGCTCTGCTGCTTTCTTCCAACTCAAATTTAACCTTTTGAGTGCCCATAAAGCCTTATGCTCCAGCTCGATTGGTAAGTGGCATGCTTTTCCATAGACCAAATGGAATTGTGACATGCCAATAGGTGTCTTGAAAGAAGTCCGGTATGCCCACAAGTCATCATCAAGCTTTTGAGACCAGTCTTTCCGACTAGCGTTAACCATTTTTGCTAGGATGGCTTTTATCTCTCAATTTGACACTTCCACTTGCCCACTAATTTGTGGGTGATATGTAGTGGCTACTCTATACTGTTTTACCCCATATTTTGCTAAGGTAGCTCAAAGTACTTTGTTGCAAAAATAAGATCCTATATCGCTTATAATAGTACGTGGTACTCCAAAGAGAGAGAAGATGTTCTTCTTGAGAAAAACAACAACCCTCTTTCCTTTATTACCATCCAAGGAAACAACTTTGACCCATTTTGATACATATTCAATAGCAACTAAAATATACTTCATCCCATACAAGCTTACAAAAGGAACCATGAAATCGATGTCCCAGATGTCAAATAATTCGACTTCAAGCATCTTAGTCAAAGGCATCTCATGTCTTTTGGAGATCGACCCTGCCTCTGACATTGGTCGTATTTCATCACAAACTCATGAGTATCCTTGAAAAATATTGTCCAATAGTATCCGCTCTGCAACACCTTCCTAGTCGTTCGGTCACCTGCATAGTGACCTCCATCTAAAGAAGCATGACATGCTTCCAATATACATAATACATCCACTTTTGGCACACACCTCCATATAATATTGTCAGCACATCTCTAAAAAAGATATGGCTTATCCTATAAGTAATATGTCACATCATGAAAGAATTTCATTCTTCATTGGAAAGAAAGATTTTCTGGAATGACCTCACTCACAACATAATTTTCAAAATCAGCGTACCAAGGCAATTTCTCCACAGAAGCAGCCAAGATCTCCTCATCAGGAAATGCATCATTTATCTCCATTTCATCACTAATTTCCTGCTCACCTTCCATTCTAGACAGATGATCCACAACCTTATTTTCACAATCCTTCATATCTTTGACTTCAAAGTCAAATTCTTGTAGCAGTAACACCCATCTAATCAGCCTTGGATTTGTATCCTTCTTAGCCATCAAATACCTCAAGGCTGCATGATCAGTTTGGACCACCACCTTGGTCCCAAGAAGATAAATCCTGAATTTCTCAAAAGCATACACTACAGCCAGGAGTTCCTGCTCAGTGACGGTGTAGTTATTTTGCACTCTATTCAGTGCTTTGTGGGCATAATATATTGGATGAAATAGTTTGTCCTTCTTTTGTCCCAATACATCTCCAAGAGCAACACCGCTTGCATTACACATGATCTCAAATGATTTTGACTAGTCTGGTGCAACAATGATAGGGGCCTCAACCAACTTCTTTTTAAGGCATTCAAATTCCTTCAAGCAATCATCATTGAAGGAAAAATTCACTTCTTTCTCCAAAAGTTTGTAAAGTGGATTTGCAACCTTCGAGAAGTCTCTTATAAACCTCTGGTAAAAAATAGCATGTACAAGAAAACTACGCACTCCCTTCACTGAAATGGGAGGTGGTAGTTTTTCAATAACTTCAACCTTGGCTCTATCAAACTCTATCCCTTTTGCTGAAATTTTGTGCCCGAGAACGATGCCCTCTTTTACAATAAAGTGGCATTTCTCCCAATTAAGAACCAAATTGAATTCAACAAATCATTTCAAGGCCATACTCAGGTTTTCGAAACACATCTCAAAAGAATCTCCCAACACAGAGAAATCATCCATGAATACCTCTATGGTGTCCTCCACTATATCTAAGAAGATAGACATCATGCACCGTTGAAAAGTATTGGGTGTATTGTATAGCCCAAAGGCATCCTCTTAAATGAAAAGGTGCCATATGGGCATGTGAATATCATCTTCTCCTGATCTTCAGGATCAATACAAATCTGGTTATATACAGAATAACCATCCAAGAAGAAATACCATTCCCTTCTGGCCAATCGATCAAGCATTTGGTCCATAAAGGGCATCGGGAAGTGGTCTTTTAAAGTCCATGAGTTTAGTTTGTGGTAGTCTATGCAAAATCCCCATCCAGTCACAGGTTTGAGTGGAATCAACTCATTCCATTCAATTGCAACCACAGTCATGCCCCTTTTTTTTGGCACACATTGAACTGGGCTCACCCATTTACTGTCAGAAATAGGGTAAAACACTCTTGTATCCAACCACTTAATAATTTCTTCTTAACCACCTCTTGAATTGGTGGGTTAAGATGGAGCTGGTGCTCGATGGTTGGAATAAAATCTTTCTCAAGTTGTATTTTATGCGTGCAGATGCCAGGGGGAATGCCAATAATATCTGTGATAGTCCATCCTATTGCTCTCTTGTGCCTCTGAAGTACTAAAATAAGTGCTTCTACCTGTTCTTCGCCCAAATCAGCTTCAATAATAATGGGTTTCATGTTTCCATTACCCAAAAATACGTACCTTAAATGCCCAGGCAGTTCTTTCAATTCCAACACTTGTGGCTCTTAAATGGATGGCTTAGCCGGTGGTGTTGGTTGATTAGGAAAATCAAGGTATAGTTTCTTAGGAGAATAAGAGTATGAACCCAATCCTGAAAAAGCACAAAAAGTCTCTTCGTACTCCTCAATTCCTTCAATATCAAAATTTATCAGAACTGCGGCTAAAGGCTCGACAATAAGTTGCTCCTCTATTGACACCTTTTGTTCATCCTTATAATACACATCAACAACTGAGAACACACTCATTTATTCATGCTGCTTCATTGATTGGCACACATCAAATTGCACCACTTCATCATTAATCCTGAATAAGAGCTCATTAGCTCTCAAATCAATCAACACACTTTTAGTTGTAAGAAAAGGTCGACCCAAGATTATCGGCACCTCAAAGTCCACCTCGCAATCTAGAATGATGAAATATGTAGGGAATATAAAGATAACTACCTTCACCAACACATCATACAAAATACCAACAGGTCATTTTACTGACCTATCCGCCATCACGAGTCACATGTTAGTGGGTGTGGGATTTCCCGAACCCAGCTTTCTATATATAGCCAGCGACATCAGATTAATGCTCGCTCCCAGATCACATAATGACTTTGCAAATTCCAGAGACCCAATTGTACAAGGAATAGAGAATGCTCCTAGGTCTGTCTTCTTCTGCACCAAGGTCCTCATCGAAATAGAGCTACAATGATGGAGATTATCCTCCGGTTCGTATCTTACCACTCTTTTATTAGTCACAAGGTCCTTCATAAATTTAGCATACCCTGGTATTTTCTCGAGTGCCTTCATCAAAGGCACATTCACTGTCAATTGTTTGAGTATTGCAATGAATTTGCTGAATTTTGCATCATTAGTTTTTTTCTTCAATCGTTGAGAAAAGGGAGGTGTTGTTCTTGGGAGAGTTTTCACCACTACCTCCTTCTCTTTCTCTTTCCATTTTTATGGAGCATCGTCAGAACTAACCAGTTTCTCAGACTCCACTAGACCATCTTCTTCTGGTTCATCATCAACTACCTCATCAACTATATTTTTGCCCACAGAAGGGACATGTAATATTTTACCACTTCTAGTGGTAATCGCCATACATGAG
Source organism: Capsicum pubescens (assembly GCA_030864215.1). Taxonomy (NCBI): domain Eukaryota; kingdom Viridiplantae; phylum Streptophyta; class Magnoliopsida; order Solanales; family Solanaceae; genus Capsicum; species Capsicum pubescens. Next base: position 32,402,916 of record CM061549.1, on the reverse strand, counting down.
CCATCATTTCGCAGATTCTGGACTCTATCACTAGGTAATGTTACACTCTTACTCTGATTCAGTGATGCGGAGAGTTGGCTCATTTGTTGTTCCAGCTGCTTGATCGAGGCAGAGTGTGAGTTTACCAACTGACTAATAGATGACAGATTGGTCTTCATGGTAGTCACTCCTGAGTTGGTAACCTCCACTCCCTTTAATAATTTAGCCATCATGTCCTCCATGGACATCTTTTTAGAACTTGTTGTAGCAGCCTCACAATTTCTAGGAGGGATATATAGCTCGCTCCTATCATTATTTCTCCTCCAATTTCCCTTCTCCTTATCTTTATAACCAGGCTTATCATAATAATTCCGACCTTTATTCCCTTGGATATTTCCTCAAAAACCCCTCTGATTATTGACATAGTTCTCCTCTTCTTCTGCATTAGCATCAACTCTATCTTGAGATTGCACAGCTTTCACCTTCTCAATCTTGCATGATAGCAAGTGCTTGGTTAGTAAGTACATCTGTGTTTTTAGGTGCGCCATGTCTTGATCATGCTCCTCGTCTCTCATGTGTTGTTCCACAGTCATACCCACAGAAATAGTGGGGCTTGCTACCACAGAGTCTCTAGTATGCCATGCCCGACTCTGTTTGGTAATTCTCTCTAGTATTTATGAAGCCTCTGGGAATGTAATATCAACAAACGAACTACCAGAAGCATTATCTAGAATTGGTTTTTTTACAGAGTTAAGAGCCCCGTACAAAGTCTCCATGAAATGTATGTTCGTCATATTATTGGTTGGACAAGCTTCTTTTTGAATCTCTCCTAGATTTCATGCAAGGCTTCAGTTGAGAGCTGTCTAAAGTTACTGATCTCATCCCTCAATTTTACTCTCCTGGAAGGTGGAAAGAACCTTTCTAGGAAATCTCCTTTCGACTACCTCCAGTTGATTATAGAATTGGGTGTCAGCTCATTCAGCCACAATGTTGTCTCCCCAGACAGAGACAACGGAAACAATCTCAAATAGATAGCATTCTAACCCACTCCTGGGTTATCAAAAGATTTACAGATGGTGATAAAGTTCACAAGATGCAAGTTCATATCATCCCCAGGAAGGTCGCCAAGCAACCTCTTCAGATTGAGGAGTTGAATCATAGTACTCGTAATGTTAAATTTTTTCCCAGGTTCCAATGGTGAAGGAATAATTGCACCCTTTGCACCTGTTCCATCCATTCCATCATCATCATTGAGATCATACTGGACCGGCTGGTAATCTTTCCTTCCAATGTACAGTTCCTATTAGCATTATGTTGTACTGGTACAGCTACTTGCTCTGCACACCTTGGGTTACCAGGGTTTAGCAACTCCTCATCTCCCAAATCTTTATCCTCAGGATTTGGATGCCATACTTTTTGACCGTCATTCTGCACATTCACCTGAGCTCTAGCTAAGGCTGCTAACCTGTCAGCCTCCTGTGGGTCTGTCATTCTTCCAATTCGTTGCGGTTCCAGATTAAATGGTAATAATGGTTTTCTGGAACTTCTGGTTCTTTGCATACACTACAAAGATCCTGCAATAAACAAAAACAGTAAATAAATGTAAAACTAGGAAACTTGACTAAAAGTCAATTAGCGCACACAAACTTCAATTTACAACCGTATTCCCCGGTAACGGTGCCATTTTTTATAACGCTCAAACTACACCTCTCTAATGAAAATGTAAGCGATCGTTGTCAATATATAACCCAACTAGGTTGGGGTCGAATCCCACAGGGAATATGGTGTGAATCTAAGTTTTATGTGAGTTAATCAATTAATAGTTAGTAGTTTCCGGTAAATTGGGGGTTATGAGAATTTAGCAAATAATTGTTAGTCACTTTAGTTTCAGTGTTTGTAATCAAGAGTTTATGGAAAACTAGAATTATGTTCACTATGGGTTTTGGTACTTTACAGATGCTATTAATGATTCAAGATTCTCATGATAGGTAGGAACAACAGATTGCCTTTATCAAAGTTATGCCTAAATGTCTCTCGACCTACTTAAGCATTTAATTACCTAATCCTCTAGGACTTAAGGAATTTATATTTACTAACCAGACTTCACCTCAGGATAATTAACCTTGTTACAACATCAATTATTAACTGAATGGTTGGTAGCTTCCAAGTCCCTGTCAATAATTCACTTCCTACTATAGTTGATTTCTTATCTCAAGCAAATCAAAGAAGGTGTTATCTATCGTTTAAAACCAATAGAAAATAATTAAAACCTCAGAATTATCAAGGAGTCCTATTACCTTTACAATCTTGAACACTTAGAAACTTACCAAAACCTAACCCATAGATCCCATAATTCGGGTTAAAGGGATTTAGCCACTCATAATATAATAATCGATACAACAAGTTGAATTCATAATTTGAAAGAAGAACTTATAGCACAATGAATAGAAACGAGTGTTTCTCAGATTAGATCAAAGTAGAAATCTCAAAATATTGATGATAATCTCTTCAAAAATAATTGTTTTTTTTTTTCAAGCCAAGAAACTTGAGAGAAAATAACAAAATACGTGTGTTCCAAAAAAATAGGTTCACCAGAATAATCCTCCTTAGAAAACCCTAAACTATGCTTTAAATACTTCAGCCTAATTATGCAAACAAAATCAGAGAGTTCAGTGTCCTTCTCAGATTAGGTGACGACATGCGTGACGCCTTATCAAGAGGTTGACGACTTATCACCGATGTCGTCAGCTCCTCTTCAATTTTGACAATTTCTTCTTAAGGCTGACAATGAATCCTTACGGCTTATCAAAACTATGATGACATATCAGACAATGTCTTCACTTCTCCACCTCAGCTCCCATGTTCTGTCTAAGGATGACGGCGACTCTGATGGCTTATCACAAGGCCGACGGCTTATCACATGTCGTCGTCACTTCTTCCAACTAAATGACATTCTCTGTTTAAGGTTGATAATGAAGCTGATAACCAATCAGAGTGCTGACGACTTATCAGGAATGTCGTCAGCCACACTTCTCTTCTATTTGATTTAGATTTCACCTCTTTTACTTCCATCATTGTTGGTTTTCTTGCCTATTAATTTCCACTGCAAAATCAAATATAAAACAATCAAAAACGATGAAAGTTACTTAAGACTTTGCGATTATTCTTAGTTAAAAGCCTCAAATGTGTTAGCATCTGCTCACACATCAAGACTCAGAGAAGGATCGGATCACAACATATATTAATTAATTAAGTCAAACTTTAATATGTAAGTGCTTTTAAAATATATAGGGTCAACCTATGATTTAATCCACCCCATTACTAGCGAAACTACGGAGGCATGATTTCATTTGTGTCATCTTTGTTCGAAAATTATATCATACAAAAAAATTTAAATAATTGTTATACTTTTACCCCCTTGATATTTTTGTCTATTTGTTTATAATTTTTAAAAATTCTTGTGTAATATCCACACTCCTTTGCCTATAAGAGGAATAATATCCTCTTCTGTCAAAATATGAAGATATAAGCTCTGAGGAATTTTTCTTAAAAAAAGTTGTTTATGTAATAAGAGGGGTTACGGATATGATCAGTGTCCTAAACCTACAACTTAAAAGTTGCGTGTTCGAGTTACTAAGAAAACAAAAAAAATTAAAGCATTGAGGAATATTTTTTTTCAAAAAAATAAAATAAAAGTTGTCTTACATAATAAGAGGGGTTGCATTAGTGGTAAGCAGCATACAACACCTACAACCTTGATCCGAATAGTAAAAAGAGAAAAATGAAAAAGAAAAAAAACTGTTTTACCTCCATCTTACAGAATATCAGTTCGAGTTGCATAAAAAATCAAAAAAGGCGAAAGCTCGGACGAAAAAAAGAGTTGCTTCCGTGTACTTTGTACTCAAAACAGAGTGAAAATTCTTGACACTCCCTGAATAAATTTGGGTCATTAACAATTTTTTCATGTGATGCCATTGGTGTTGGATACACCTGTCTGTTTCTAGTACAGGGAAGAACAATAGCTTCCTAAGACATCATTGTACCACCGGAAAATCAAGAAACAGATAAAACTGAGGTAACTTAGTAATAGAAAAAACAAAAGGTAAATTAATAAAATATGTAATGAATACAACTTAGACAATATTGGGTAGTTAAGGAAAAGAGCATCAGTTTTGGAACTATAATATAATGAAATACATGTTGAACTCGTGATGCTAAATGATTACTATTACTTTCAGTCATCCTAACGATTGATGAGGAAACAAAGTTATGAAGTTAAGTGAACAATTTAAAATATTTTGCAAAGTGCAATTAACACTGGATAACTCGTGCAACGCATGTGTTCCAAAACTAGTACTTTGATGAGCAAGACCATCTTATAATCATGAGCATTAGTCTAGGAAAATAAATATTTTGAGAAACTATACTTTTGGGACTATCTTACATAAGCTATAACAATGTTTTGATCCACGAAAAGAGCTGCAGTTTTGGAACTATAATATAATGAAATACGTGTTGATCTCATGATGCTAAATGATTACTATTACTTTCAATCATCCTGACGATCAATGAGGAAACAAAGTTAAGAAGTTAAGCAATCAATTTAAAATATTTTGCACGATGCAATTAACACTGGATAACTCGTGCAACAAACATGTTCCAAAACTAGTATTTTGATAAGCAAAACCCTCTTATAAGCATGAGAATTAGTTTAGGAAAACAAATACTTTTAGAACTTATACTTTTGGACCATCTTATGAAAGCTATTACAATGTTTTGATCCACTGAAAAGGTCGTAGTTTTGGAACTACATTACAATGCAAAAATGTACAAGTTGATCCACATCTCCTACTCTTTTTCTACTTCCAGCCAGCCAATCTTTAGTCACAAGATGTTTTCAGATAACACCCCGTAGCATTCTCAACTTGATACAACACTTAGTAGCATGCATAAAGAGCAAACAACCTAAAATTTTCCTAAGTGTTAAAGGACTCAGTCATATTTTAAGATCCTAAACTTCAATGATTTCTAAATCGACTTTTCCGACCCCGAGATGTAGATTTATGAGTTGATTCATGTTAAAGTAACATGTCTCGAGTAAGTTTTGGATTTTTCAAATGGGGTTTGAAGCATGTTTAGAAATTGAAAACAGAATGTCACCGCAATTTTATTGTATCGCGGTAACTATAGCAGTGAGACCTTTACCGTGTCGCGGTGAAGACCAAAAAAACAATCATTAATTTCCAGTGACTCACCGCGATTGCACCGCATCGCGGTGAGTATAGCTATGAAGGAATCACCGCATCGCGGTGAAGGCTAAATGGGCATTTCAGTTGCGAATTTTAAATTCGAGGAGCAGATTCGTCTTTTCCCTAAGGCCCCAAGTCGTGTAAACAATGAATTAAAACGCCTTTTGGGCATAATATGCCCAAATTCATTCAAATCCATCAAGAACAAAAATCCTAACTTCCCTTCCAAAGATCAAGGATTCATATTCTAAGTTAAGAGCATCAAGAAAAGAGTCAAGTCTAGGGTTTCATTCTTTGAACTAAAAGACCTAAGGTATGTGGGACTATCCTTAATATTATTTCGAAAATCATGCTATTAAATCATTTTGATGAGATTATACGTATTGTGTTGAACCCTTTTTGTGTTAATCAAATCTTGACCCTTCTTATATATACATATATAGTTTGGAATGATTAATTGAGAGCATGAACAATGAATTTCCCTCTCTTGTTATGAAATAAAGTGTATATTTGTATTGTGAGTTATTTTTGAAAGCATGAACTATGATTTTAAAGTAAGTTCCTCAACATCATGGTGTTTGACATGGTTTATGATATCATGAGAGGGAGTTATTTACTATAACTATACTCTTGCGTTAGAAAGAAGAGTTGCATGTGATTGAGTAAATAGGCATGACCACCGCATGTTTTAAGTCTTACAAAAGAAGTTAATTGCACAAGTTTTCTTGAGATTTTAAAATGGTGATTCTCTTGTGATATTATTATTCTTTATTGGTCAAGTTCTTGATTCGAATAAGATAGGTTGTAACATTGGTACGATATAAACGACTTACAAGTCTGGGTATGACGATACCCGGTGATGACGTGCCCTTTAAATTTTCAGCGTTGAATGACTTTGCATATGAAACATGTTGTTTAAAGAACTAAAATTGGGCCTAAAGAGAGATAATGGTTACTCGAAGAAAGCGTTTGAGTGTAAGGGATCATCACTGAAAATTGAGTTTGCCAATTCGGGCAATATGATTTGGCCAATGCCAATGTATACTTGTCCTTGAGACACTTGTATACTAGAATTAATTAGGGCTCCAATCCTTGAGGAATACTTGGTTTGGGGGCTTGGCCGCTGAGTCAAGGGCAGATTCCATATAGCTCGTGGGATTGTAGAAATGTAGGGTGTACTAGCTGTCTCAAAAGTAAGATAAAGTGGGAGTCTTGATTTCAAGAAAGCATTAGAAAATTCTAAATTGTGCCCATGTGTTTTGCTTATCTTATATGTAATGTTTTACGAAATTCTTTAGTCTATATTGTGTAATAACAAGATGCTATTTTGGATTGTTTCACATACCAGTACAATTATATTGACCCCCTACATTTCAGGATCTGAGGCACAGTCCCGGGGGCTTGCTAATTAGTAGATTTGTGAGTCAGAAGTTGCAGTTGGTGAGGCTTCTCTATTCTGGAAGGCCTGCTTGAAAAACTATTTTTCTTTATTTCATTTTATGGTCCGACTGGGGGCCTTATCCTAGTCTTTAGATAGATGTTTATTTTCACATTTTTAGAGATTTTGCAGAATGGTGTCATATGTTTTTGAATGTTACGAACTCAAATTTTGTGTTGTTCAGTTGAACTAAGTGATTGACCATGTTTTCATCATTATTATCTTTCTCTATTTCTTTATAGTATATGAATATTGTGCATGATTTCCAAATGGAGGAGGGTGCCTAGGCCTTCATGGTTTGGGATGCTCGTCGCGGCCAGGGTCTCGGCTCGGGTCATAACAAACTTGGTATAAGAGCACGGATCATGTTCCTAGGGTTTCTACAAAATTGCATCACGTAGAGTCTTATTTATGGGTGTGTAATGTGCCATACTTATAAGCAGGAGATTACAAGGTATTTAGGAATGTCTCTCTCTTTCTTTCATGATTTAGTCTGTGCTATTGAGTCCGAATGTCCTCTAACCAATGATTCCCTGTATTTCGGAAAATTTATCATGCCTCCTTGTAGGACCAACAAACAATACACCCAAGTTGAGGATATCCGACCCACTAATGGGATGCAGACCCATAATAGAGCTCGTACCCAAGAGTTTGGTTCTACTCTGGAAGTTCTGACTAGTCCACCTCGGTCTCCATGGATCGGTGTTAACCATCCCCAACCTCCTCAAAGAGAAGTTTCAAATGTTGAGTTTCGATAGTCCATCCATATGATTGCTCAGTTGGTGACCTCTGAAACCCGTTGGTTTAAAGATATGGGTTTTGGTTTATCTGAGGTTATATGGGTTGGTAAATTCATGAGGCTGAACCCCCCTATGTTTTTGGGGATGAAGTTAGAGGAGGACCCCTAAGGGTTCATTGATGAACTCGAGAAAATTTTTAGAGTTATGCACGTGAACGAGGTTGAAGGGGTTTTTATTGGCGTCCTATCAGTTGAAGGATGTGGTCAATCAGTGGTATAATGAATGGGAGGATTTGAAGGGTGGTGATATTGATCCATCTGTGTGGGGTGAGTTTGTGGAAGCTTTCCTGGACCATTTCTTTCCCCAGGAATTGAGGGAGTTAAAGGCTGAAGAACTTATGAGCATGAAGCAAGGAAAAATTAGTGTTAAGGAATATACCATAAAGCTCGCCCAGCTGTCCAGGTATGCTCCAGATTTTATAGGTAACATGAGGGCTCACATGAGGAAGTTTGCATCCAATCTCTCAGATGATCTGGTGTTGGAATGCAAGGGGAAAATGCTAAATAGAGATATGAATTTCTCAAGATTGTTCGTTCATATCCACCGAGTTGAAGATCAGAAGAAAAGGTTGACAGAGGCAAGGGAGAGAGACAGGCAGGCCAAGTGGACCAGGTCTACAGACCAGAATAGCAGCCAACACCAAGGCGATCTTTAGCCAGCTCCCCAGTACCCCAACCTCCAGTTTATCGGCGGTTTTAGAATTTTTAGTCTAACAGTGAAGCGGGATTTTAGGGTAGTCAGTCCCAAGGGAGTGTTGCCCAACCATTTAGGCCATATCCTCGTTGCAAAAATTATGGGAGAAACCATCCAGTAAGGTGCATCTATGGTGAGTCTGTGTGTTATACTTATGTAACTCCTCGAGTATGCACTTCAGACGCCACACAGTGCTTACGACCCCAAAGGGCCACAAGCTAACCCATGACTAATATCTATTTTGAGCACTGAATAACAATACTGTAATAACACAGAAAAAAAGCTGAAATGCCATAAGTTTTACAATCTGAATTCTGATAAAAAACAATAACTATAATAATATCTAATAAAATACTTGAAATCTGAAAGTACTATCTGAACTAATCTAGTATGAAAAGCCTTTAACTGAATTGTTTGAAAGTGGAGTTGATGGGACAATTCCCCAACTAACTATGACTACAAAAATACTGATAAAATGAATACTAAAATAAAAACATATCCTCGATAAATAAGGACTCACTACTGAATCTACTGCTGCTATCTGAATCTGTCTATGCGCAGTCAGGAACCTGAGCATCTAAACCTATGATATGAGACATTATAGCACAAAGAAAGAGTATGCGTCAGTACATGGAATTTACTGGTATGCTAGAAGAGGTAAGGCTGAATGCAAGGGTTCATATGCATGAACAATAATTGACTAAATGATATAGAGTAACAGAATATGAGAGTACATGGATAACTGAAACTGCTGTAAATACTGCGTATGCAATTCTGTGCATATACATGTATACTGTATCTGATCTTTTACTGAAGCTGAGTACTGATTTCTAATACTATGTAACTGAAATCTAAGATTCTGATAACTAGGTGACTGTTTTTGATAGTCCTGATTCTGTAGAAATGAATTGAGTTATATACTGAGACTAAAACTGAAACTATGGGATGTAATCATCTAACCGACATGCCTCAAATAAGATAACTGGGGTCCAACCTGTAACCCCAGTTGGAAGGGTGTCAGTACCATGCCACGGGTAAAGAAAAGCTAAAGATTTACCCTTATCCCGCAGGTACTCTAATGAGAATAGATGTACCCTCAACTAGCAGGATAAAACACCTCATCAACCCTCAACTAGCAGGTTGATGTCTTAACCTACACTGGCTATGAAATTTGGGAATGCAAGGACTACTTCTAGTAGTCAAACCCTCTATTTGCAGGTGAGCCCCCATCCTTGGGTTCACTTGGTGCTGAATCCTACTCCCAACTGAATAGACCGTGGACTGATTGCTAAACTGAATGAGATTTGATTAAACTGTTACTAATCGCGTTGACTGACTGAACTGGACTGAGTTCACTGAGTTCTATAACTGACTGAGTACTATTTTTCCGTGACATAACTGGGACTATTATGTAACTACTATAGATCTAGATAAACAGCTAGATTATCGGGTATTAGATACCCCCAGGACTCGATAGCATGAAAAGTAAATGGATCTTGAAAAGCATAACAATGAACTCATTTAGACATTTTGTCAAACATTGGTACAAATAAGCTTGTAAATGATTGGGACCACAATGGCATGTCATGAACTGACTGAGTACTATTTTTTGTGACATGACTGGGAATATTCTGTAACTACTATAGCTCTAGGTAAAAAACTTGATTATCGTGTATTAGATACCCCCAGGACTCGATAGCATGAATATTAAAGCATAGCATGATCTTGAAAAGCATAACAATGCAGTCATTTAGACATTTTGTCAAAGACTTGGTACACATAAGCTTGTAAATGATTGGAACCACATAATGACATGTCATGATTCCTCTATTTATCTCACATAGGCATTTTAGTAAACACTTGGGGAGCATGGATTATTTCATATGATAAAGGTCAACACATGAACAACATGAATACTATGCTCATTAGAAATTTCAACAGTTTAGCATGCAAGTTATACAACTCATTACACAAACTATTTTAATTTCATTAGACCTATAATTAAATCATGAATTAAAATCCAATTAATATCATGAACATGAATACAATCAATCTCAAACTTTGAAATCATGAATCTATAACTTGTAGATTAAAAAGAGGTTCTTGGACTTCATGGGTAAAAGGAACCCATGAATGAACACCTAACATACCAGAGAAGATTAATTCTTGAAGGTTATTGGAATATATTTCTTGAGTTTGTTCTTGATTTCTTGACGCTAGGGTTTTGCCCCTTTTTGAGAGAGAATGATTTAATCTTGAGTGAAATTGATTAAATAATGACATAATATGTTATTTAGGAGTTAATATATTATTTCCAAACACTAATCCTTAAAAGATCTTTTTGACAAAGGGATTTATCCACCCTAGTGTTTCTCCCTAGGGTGCACCTATACTCTTCATGCAAAAAAATGATGGCTCTCTCCGTATGTGTATACACTATCGTCAGCCTAATAAGGTCACTGTTAAATACAAGTACCCTCTTCCTAGAATCGATGATTTATTTGATCAACTCTAAGGTGCCAAATGTTTCTCCAAGAGAAACCTTTGTTTTGGTATCATCAGTTGAAGGTTAGGGAGGCTGACATCCCCAAAATAGTTTTCCAAACCCGATATGGCCATTATGAATTCTGAGTTATGTCCTTCGTACTGACTAATGCCCTTGCAACTTTTATGGACCTAATGAATAGGGTGTTCCACCAATTTCTAAACCTGTTCGTCATAGTTTTCATTGACGACATCTTAGTTTACTCTAAGAATGAGGAGGAGCATTCCACCCACCTCTGAATCATTCATCAGACCCTCAAACATCGTGAATTATATGTAAAGTTTTCTAAATATGAATTTTGGCTTAGTGCTATTGCTTTCCTGGGGCACATCATTTCTAGTGAGGGGATTAAGGTTAACCCCCAAAAGATTGAGGTAGTGAGAAAATGGTCCAGATGCATAAATCCAATCGATATCCAAAGCTTCTTGGATTTAGCAGGGTATTACAGAAGGTTTGTAGAGAGTTTTTCCTCCATAGCATCTCCACTTACCAAATTGACTAAGAAAAAGGTAAAATTTTTGTAGTCTGACTCGTGTGAAAATAGTTTTGCGAAACTGAAAGATAAGTTGACTACCGCACTAGTTTTGACTCTTCCTGAGGGTATAGAGGGTTTTGTTGTGTACTGCGATGCATCCTGGGAGGGACTGGGGTATGTTCTTATGCATCATGGTAAAGTGGTGGCTTATGCATCTAGGCAATTGAAGGTAAATGAAAAGAATTATCCTACCATGACTTAGATCTAACGACTGTGGTGTATGCACTTAAGATCTGGCGACATTATCTCTATGGGGTGCATGTAGATATATTCACTGATCACAAAAGTTTACAGTATGTTTTCTCACAGAAAGAACTTAATCTCAGGTTGAGGCGGTGGTTGTAATTGTTGAAGGATTATGATATGAGTTTCCACTATCATCTGGGCAATGCCAATGTAGTGGCCGACACCCTTAGCAGGTTGTCAATGGTCAGCCTTTCTTATGTTGAGGAAGAAAAAAGGGACATGGTGAAAGATATTCACCGGCTTGCAAATTTGGGAGTTTGACTCATGGATTCCGAAAACGGAGGAGTGGTTGTTCATGAGTTGGTTAAATATTTCCTCGGTGCTTAAGTTAAGGTAAAGTAGGAAAGAGACCCCATTTTGTTGTAGATTAAGAATGATGTTGGTTAATAAAAGGTGATGCCGTTTGAGATTGGAGGTAATGGGATTTTGAGATATCAGGGTAGGCTTTGTGTACCAAACATGGATGGATTGCGAGAGGGGATTCTTAATGAAGCTTACACTTCGAGGTATGTTGTTCACCCAAGCTCTACGAAAATGTATCATGACTTAAGGCAATTTACTGGTGGAACAATATGAGGCATGATGTTTCTAACTTTGTGTCTAAGTGTTTAAATTGTCAAAAAGTCAAGGTAGAGCATTTGAGACCAGGTGGCACTTCTCAAGAGATAGCTTTACCTGTGTGGAAGTAGAAGAAGATTAATATGGACTTCATTTCGGGGCTTCCGAAGTCTCAAAGCCAATAGATTCCATTTGGGTGATTATAGACCGAATGTACAAGTCCGCTCATTTCTTTGTGTGGAAAAATTATTCGAGAGATAACTATGATAAGTTGTACATTGGGAGATAACTTGGTTGCATGGGACTTATGTATCTATTATATCTTACCGAGGTATGCAATTTTTTTCTCAGTTTTGGCGATCTTTTCAGAAGGGTTTAGGCACCCAAGTGAACTTGAGTACCGCCTTCCACCCTCAGATTGATGGGAAAGCTGAGTGCACCATCCAAACCTTTAAGGATATGTTGAGGTCCTGTATAATTGACTTCAAAGGTAGTTGGGTGGATCATTTACCATTGATAGAATTATCTTACAACAACAACTATCATTCCAGTATTCAAATAGCTCCTTTTGAAGCACGTTATAGGAGGAGATGTAGCTCGCCAATTGGATGGTACGAAGTGAGTGAAACCTGGCTGTTTGGGCCGGACCTTGTGCATCAGCCAATGGATAAGGTGAAGATCATTAGGGAACGACTTAAGACTACTCAGAGTTGCTAGAAATCTTATGTCGATGTTAGAAGGGGAGATTTAGAATTTAAGGTAGATGATTGGGTTTTCTTAAAGGTCTCCCCAATGAAGAGAGTCATGTGATTTGGGAAGAAAGGGAAGCTCAGTCCTCGTTATATAGGACCATATCGGATTGTAAGAAGAATTAGGGAGGGTTGCTTATGAGTTAAAATTGCCTGCGAGTCTAGCTTCTGTGCATCCAATATTCCATGTGTCAATGCTGAAAAAGTGTATTGGGGACCACTATCTTGTGTTGCCTGTAGAGGAGATCAATGTGAAAGACTACTCTCTTTATCTTTTCCTTAGTATGCTTGATGTCATGCTTGTCTGTATTTCGAGCCATCATTCAGGGACGGATGATCCAAGGAGGGGATAATGTAACACCCCGTTGCTTTCTCGACCTAATACCATACTTATTAGCATGAATAAAAAGCTAACAACCTAAAATTTTCCTAAGTGTTAAAAGGACTCAGTCATATTTTAAGATCCTAAACTTCAATGATTTCTAAATCGACCTTTCCGTCCACGAGACATAGATTTTTAAGTTGATTCATGTTTAGGGGTGTAAGTAATATGTCTTGGGTAAGTTTTAAATTTTTCAAACGGGGTTTGAGGAATGTTTGGAAATTGAAAACAGAAGGTCACCGCAATTTCACCACGTCACGGTAACTATAGTGGTGAGACCTTCACCGCTTCGCGGTGAAGAGAAAAACAACAATCGTCAGTTTCCAGTGACTCACCACGATTGCACCGCATCACAGTGCGTATAGCGATGAAGGCATCACTACTTCCTGGTGAAGGCTAAATCAGCATTTCAGTTGCGAATTTTAAATCTGAGGTGCAGACTCATCTTTTACCTAAGGCCCCAAGTCATGTAAACAGTGAATTAAAATGCCTTTTGGGAATAATGTACCCAAATTAATTCAAATCCATCATGAACAAAAACCCTAACTTCCCTCCCAAAGATCAAGGATTCATCTTCTAAGTCAAGATCATCAAGAAAAGAGTCAAGGTTGGGGTTTCATTCTTTGAACTAAAAAACCTGAGGTATGTGGGACTATCCTTAAACTCCATGGGCATGGATTCTTTTTTTTTTTATTTAAAAATTTATAATCATGTTGCAAGAAAGGGTTTTTTTAATATTATTTCGAAAAGCATGTTATTAAATCGTTTTGATTAGATTATAAGTATTGTGTTGAACTCTTTTTGTTGTAATCAAATCTTGACCCATCATATATATACATATATAGTTTGGAATGTTTAATTGAGAGCATGAACAATGAATTTTCCTCTCTTGTTGTGAAATAAAGTGTATATTTGTATTGTAAGTGATTTTCGAAAGCATGAATTGGGATTTTAAAGTAAGTTTCTCAACATCATGGTGTTTGACATGGTTTATAATATCATGATAGGGATTTTTTTTACTATAACTATATTCTTGAGTTAAAAAAAAGAGTTGCATGTGATTGAGTAAATTGACATGACCACCGTATATTTTAAGTCTTGCAAAATAAGTTAATTGCATAAGTTTTCTTGAGATTTCAAAATGGTTACTCTCTTGTGATATTATGATTCTTTGGTGGTCAAGTGCTGGATTTGAATGAGATGGGTTGTAACATTGGTACGATATAAACGACTTGCAAGTCTAGGTATGACGGTACCCGGTGATGACATGCCCTTAAGAGTTTAAGCATTGAATGACTTTGCATATGAAGCATGTTTCTTAAATAACTAAAATTGGGCCTAAAGAGAGATAGATGGTTACGCGAAGAAAGCGTTTGAGTGTAAGGGCTCATCGCTGGAAACCAAGTTTACCGATTCGGGTAATATGATTTGTCTAATGCCAATGTATACTTATCCTTTAGACAATTGTATACTAGAATTAATTAGGACACCAATCCTTGTTGCATACTTGGATTGGGGGCTCATCCGCCGAGTCAAGGGCGAATTCTAGCCTGTGGGATTGTAGAAATGTAGGGTGTATCATCTATCTCAGAAGTAAGATAAAGTGTGAATCTTGATTTCAAGAAAGCATTTGAAAATTCTAAATTATGCCCATGTGTTTTACTTATCTCATATGTACTGTTTTACGAAATGCTCTCGTCTATATTGGGTAATAACAAGATGCTATTTTGGATTGTTTCACATACCAGTAAAATTGTATTGACCCCTACATTTCAGGATCTTAGACATAGTCCCGGTGTTCCGCTAATCAGTAGACTTGTGAGTCAGAAGTTGCAGTTGGTGAGCCTTCTCTATTCCGGAAGGCCTAGTTGAAAGACTGTTTTACTTTATTTCATTATATGGTCCAATTGGGGGCCTTATCCCAGTCTTTAGATAGATATTGATTTTCACATTGTTAGAGATTTTGCAGACTGGTGTCATATGTTTCTGAATTTTATGAACTCAAATTTCGTGCTTTTCAGTTGAACTAAGTGATTGACCATGTTTCTTTCTTTATTATCTTTTTTGCATTTTTGTATAGTATATGAATGTTGTGCATGATTTCCAGATAGAGGAGGATGTCTGGGCCTTCATGGTTCGGGATGCTCGTCGCGGCCAGGGCCTCGGCTCGGGTCGTGACATTTCATCTTCTTTCTTTGTACTGTTTCATTCCTTCCAATGCCTTTCCTTATCTATTATCCTATAGTTTTGATACACCTATAAGTATAGACTAACAATTAGTATCAACTATTTCAATGTCACTATGCAATCTAGTTTTTGTTTAACGCTCGAATTTGACAATCCCAAACAAGATGGACTAATTTATGAATCTTCATTTTCCATATCGCTCATTTAACACCCAACATGGAAAACATGTAAATCAAACTCCTTCCCTCCGATCAAAGAAACCCTTACTTAAACCCAAAGAGAGAGGGGGGGGGGGGAGAGAGAGATCAGACATTAAATAAGCATTAAAAAGGATAGCTCAGTGTAATAAAGCGCTCCTTATGTGCGGGATCCGTGCAAGAATCGGACCTCAACAAACATTAAATAATTTAGTCAAACCTTATAAAGTGAGTACTTTTAAAATATTTAGGGTCAACCTATAATTGAATCCACCATGTTATTGGTGAAACTACGGAGGCGTGAATTCATCTGAATCATCTTCGTTGAAAAATTATACTATAAAAAAAGAATTATAATTATTTGTATATAATTCTTTTATTATACCTTTGATATTTTTGTGTATTTATTTGTTTTGTTTGTTTTCAAAATTTACTAAGTGAAATCCAACTCTGCCATTGTCTGATGTGTCTATAAGAGGAAGAATGAATGAATTAAAATTTAAAAAGAAAAAGCACAAAAATAAAATTAAAGGTTGTTTACGTGACTCAAATGCAAGCATCCTACACCACATTTTAAGGATATATGTATTCGAGATATCAAAATAACAAAAAGGTCAATACACTTACCAAACGACCCCTTAAGGAAATATATGTTGGCACGCCGTTTAAAAATTATTTCAGTCTTATCCCATAAGACACTTGGCCAAAAGTAGCTCGTACAGTTATTCTTAGATGAGAATGGAGAAAGAAGACACTCAGGAAAATCGACATGAAAATTAAAATTTTTTATCCTAATAATAACGCACAAATACTATCGCATACCAGACTAAATAGAAAAAAAAGTCTATCCTAGTAGCAATAGATCAAAATCCTTGAGCTAGCGATTAGTATAAAGTGCAATTTGGTCAAATAACACTTTCGATTACCATTAGTAAATGCTATGTTAATAGATGTGTCAAAACTTAAGGAGTTATAAGTGGACATATCTTTGAAAAATATTTTGACCTCATGCTATATGACACGTGGTAAAAAGTATCTCGTGTAGTTGCTCCTCGATAAGAACAGAGATAGGCTAGATCTAGGATGATCTATCAAGATGAAAATTGAATTTCTCTAACCTAGTAATAACTCACAAATGCAATCACATACAAATGTTATCACATACCGGAACGAAAAAAAACATTGATGTGGAAAAGAATATATATACTTAGTACAAAAGAAATTTACACATAAAACTTTACTAACCTGGAAAGTTATCATTGGAAGGAACTTTATGCCTAAATTTAAATATATCTATCGGAGTAAACAGAAAAAAATTCCTCTTCCTCCTCTTGTTCCTCCAACCTGAATTGGAAGGTACAACTGAGTTGCAAGTTTGTCCGGATAATCCAGAAGAAGATTATGGAGCTTGTTGGTGTTGATGGTAAACTCATTGATCCTATATACATAACAGAATATTAGAACAGCCAATGTGAGAAATCATTGAGTTATGTAAAGTGAACAATCATGTGCACGAAGCATTCCACACTTATTCAAGGTTTGATGGGTCGCACCTTAAGTAAGTTTCAGCACTATTTCTGTACAATTTTCAGCAAAATTTAAGCACAAGTTAAGCACACTTTTAGCACTATTTCAACACCATTTTAACATCATTTTCTTCACCAAATTTGCCAATTTTTGTATTGGGATAGAATAATTAAATGAGGATCATATTTTAATTGGGAGAAAAATGCATCCACCTGGGATAATAAGGGATGGGACAGTGCAATTAACAAATTAAGCGCAAATATATGGTCAAAGTTGGATTACAAGGTTAATGTTGTTGACAAGAATATGAAGAGGGCTAAATATAACTTTTTTCTAAGTGGATAGGGACAAAGAAGACTTTTTTTCTGTTTCTAAAAAGCTTACAAGAAATAATAGGTAAATTAAGAAGAGCGGAGGTGTAATTTAGTCAAGTAACACTTTCAGTTACTTATGTTAAATAAATTTGAATAAATGTGTCAAAACTTGAGGAAAAAATAATAATTTGAAACATCTTTTAAAAATACCTCGATATTATAACAAATAACATGTGGCATAAAGTAACTCCTCTAGTTACTCCTTGATGTGAACAGCGAAAGAGGGCACTCGGGAAGATCGTTGCGGTGAAAATTGAAAATGTTTAGCTTAGTGGTAACTCCTAACTTCACATTACCGCAGCCGCAATGATGGAATTTATGGAGAATATGTGATAACCCTAGTGGGCGAAAAGAGGATCAATTTATAGAAATTAAGACTTAATTTGGTACATCCATCAAATACCAATGTACGAATGAGATCTAATTTTTAATAAAAAATCTTGGGCTGTACATTGATTGGGCCACAAGTAAAATAATAAGTCTTACATTCTCTCAATTGACAATGACATAAATATTAGTTGCGTATAATAAATCTCTTCTATAATGTTCATTACACACGATATGTCAAACCACTAAGGTTGTGTTATATAAGGCGGTTAAACATAATTCTAGCGCCACATACTTCCGTTCATGTACTATATTAGTAGATGACTGTTCCTAAGTTCATAAGTTCAAAAACATTTAACATTATAGTCTGCAAGAATGTTTCACTAAGACTTATAATGCGATATCTCAAAATAGTAATGTATACATCATTATGAGAAATAGAAAATTCATTAATTTATATCAGAACACATAATTGAGATCGAAAATGTAAAAACATCATAAATGCATTAATTATAAGTTCAATCAAGTTCCGTTCTTTGAATATGTTCTAACCATCTAGCAATTAAACAATTAAGTGTCAAATGGTGGACTATATTACATCAATTGTGACAATGCTTGACCCAAAAATAGATTATTTTTTCCTAAACGATAGGGAACTGTTCGTAGGGTAAGCACCCCTCATCTTCAACCCTACCATTGTAAGTTCATCTCACCAAGGGAGACAAAAAAGGTGGGTGCTAAGGAGGGGTAAACAAAAAAATTGCTACCTTTTATAGAAGTATGGTGGAATTTAGGAAGTGATGACCAGCCTGAAGTTTGATAAGCAAGACCATACTACAATCATGAAACAAATGTTTGAGAAACTACACTGTCGAACTATCTTGCAAAAGCTATAACAATATTTTGATCCACAAAAAGATCTGCACTTTTGGAAATACAATAGAATGAAACATTTACATGCTGATCTCTGATGCTAAATGATTATTACTACTTTCAATCATCATGATGTTAGGGGAAAAAACTTAAGAAGTTCAGCAATCAGTTTATGATATTTTGCACGATGCAACTAACATTGGATAACTCGTGCAATGCACGGGTCTAAAAACCAGTAGTTTGATAAGCAAGACCATCTTATAATCATGAGAATTAGTCTAGGCCAAAACGGACGTTTTGAGAAACTACACTTTTGGATAAAATCTATAACAACGTTTTGATCCACAGAAAGAGCTGCAGAATTGGAACTACATTACAATTGTCATGCTAAATGAACTATATCTCCTTCTCTTTTTCTTCTGCCAGTCAGTCAGCTTTAGTAGGGAGATGATGTGGTCGTCATTCTTTATTATAATCCTTCAGTTCCTTTTGGTACCTTCCTTGTCTTGCACCTATAGTTTTGATAGACCTGGCTTTCATAAAGAAGTAAAATTGTTCAAAGTGATGAAACAAAGTGAAATAATGTTTCCTCAACGCATATGAAGCACTTGTTGTGGTTGGAGAAAACTTGAATACCGAACTCACTTCTTTTCATTTCTTCTCTGCTACAACCTATACAACAAACTAATATTTGTATATCTTCCTAATTTCATTTTTTAAATACAAGAAATAAATAACAAGATATATCATATATGAATCAAATAATAAGAAGAAGAAAAATAAAAAGGAGAAACATTCTTACCTTGGAAAAGCCATCCTTTTATATCACTTCAACATATAAAACATGTAAATCAAGCTTCTTTCCTCCAATCACAAGAACCCTTAATTAAATCAAAAAGACAAAAGAACAAATCAGCCATTAAAAAGCATAGCCTCGTGCACGTTATGTGGGATCCAGAGAAGGATCGGATCACTACAAAGATTAATTAATTAAGTAAAGCTTTATAAAGAAAGTGCTTTTTAAATATATAGGGTCAACTCATGATTTAATCTACTCCATTAGTTCATCTGAATCATTTTCTTTGGAAAATTATATCATATAAGAAAATTAAAAGTATTGTGTATATTTTTTTTATCCCTTTGATCTTTTTGTGTATTGTTTTTTTTCATTTTTAAAAATTCTTGAGAGAGGAAGAATGTCACCTTCCATCAAAATAAAAAGGTAGAAACTTCGACGAACTTTTCTTAAAAAAAGTTGCTTATGTAATAAAAGCGGTTTCTGAGATTATCGGTATCCTACACCTACATCTTAAAAGTTGTGGGTTCGAGTTATCGAGAAAATTAAAAAAAATTAAAGCTCCGAGGGATGTTTCTTTTTTCAAAAAAAAAATAAAAAAAATTGGCTTACGTAATAAGAGGGGTTGCGCTAGGGGTAAGCAACATACAACAACTTTTAACCTTATTCCAACTAGTAAAAAAGAAAAAAAAGAAAAATTTCACCTCCATGTTTAAGATTATAAGTTCGGGTTACAAAAAAAAAAAGGTAAAAGCTCAGAGAAAAAAAAAAGAGTTTCTTGCGTGTACTTTATACTCAAAACAGAGTGAAAATTCTTGAGATACTCCATGAATAAATTTGGATCATTAACAATTTTTTCATGTGATGCCATTGGTAATGGAGCAATAGCTGCATGAGACATCATCGTACCACCGGAAAATCAAGAAACAAAGGTAACTTAGTAATATGGAGAAAACAGAAGGCAAATGAATTAAAGAGGTAATGAATACAACTTAGAAAATTTTGGGTACTTAAGGAAAAGAAGTAAGTGAAATGATCAGGGTGTTTTACACAAGTGTTGAAAGTTGAAACAACGGTTATGTGCAGAGAGTTTTGTAACTTTGGCTTCTTCTTCATAGCAAAACAAAGAAAAACAGTGAGTTAAACGTGTTAAGAAAACAGAGGTAAATTGCTTAGGTTTTTTAAGTTTCATACTTGCACTCTTATTTGAGCCAAGAAAAGTGAACAACTGATTATTGAGGTGTGTTTGATAAACATTTAATAATAGTTCAAATAGATAACTCACACACCTGATAGTTAATGTAAGTAACTCGAAAAAACTAAAAAAAAATTAGGTGTCTCTTTTCATCTTTTTTTTTTTTTGGCTATTTTTGTAGAAGGTATGGCTGAGTTTATGAAGTGATACTAGTCTGAAGTTTGATATGCAAGACCATTATATAAGCATAAGAATTAGTCTACAAAAACAAATGTTTTGAGAAACTACACTTTTGGACTATCTTACATAAGTTATAACAACATTTTGATCCACAAAAAGAGCTCGAGTTTTGAAACTATAATATAATGAAATACATGTTGATCTCATGATGCGAATGATTACTATTACTTTCAATCATCCTGATGATCGATGAGGAAACAAACTTAAGAAGTTAAGCATCAATTTAAGATATTATGCACGATGCAATCAACACTGAATAACTCGTGCAACACACGTGTTTCAAAATTAGTACTTTGATAAGCAAGACCATCTTATAAGCATGAGAATTAATTTAGAAAAATAAATGTTTTGAGAAACTACACTTTAAGACTATCTTAAGATATAACAACATTTTGATCCACAGAAGCCAAATAATAAATGAGGTAGTGAATAGAAATCAGACAATTTTAGGTGAACAGATCGGAGTTTTTAGGCAAGTGTTGATGCAACGGTTATATGCAGACAGTTAAAAACTTTGGCTTCTTCTTTCATAGAAAAACAAAGAAAAAATGAGTTAAGGCAGTGTGGACTATGCATAACACTTATAAGAAATCAAATGTTGTTGGTTTTTAGCTTATTTTGACCCTTCAATTACATCCTCATGCCAAAAATAGATTATTTTTTTCTAGACGAGAGGGATAATTCGGTTGATAAGCACCCCTCCTCCCCTTCAACGAGCAAACAGGGTAGGTGCTAATAAGGAGGGGCAAAATTTTTCTTGGGGAGGGGGCAATATTTTCTAAGTATGGTGGAGTTTCCGAAGTGATCACCAGTTTGAGGTTTGAAATAAAACCATGTATAAGCAAGAGAATTAGTCTAGGTAAACAGATGTTAAGAGAAACTTCACTTCAGAAATAGTTTTGGATTTATTCTACATGAGGTATAACAAAGTTTGGATCCTCAGAATGAGATGCAGTTTCGGGACTACATTACAATGCAAAATTTATAAGTTGATGTCAATACTAAATGAACTATATCTCCGCTTTTTCTTCTGCCAGTCGGTCATCTTTAGTAGGACGCTGATGTGGTTAACATTCTATTTTTATTCTCCTTCAGTTCCTTCTGGTGTCTTTCACCCCATAGTTTTGATAGACCTATATGTATAGACAAACCATCATTATCAAACTCTCTTAATGTCACTATACAATCTAATTTTTGTTTTATTGTACGAGTTTGATAATACCAAACAAGATGGACCGACTTATGAATCTCTACTTTCCATGTCACTCATTGAAAGCCTGCGGTCCAATATAATGTAATAATTAATCTACCATTCTAAAATTATGAAGAATATAATAAATGATCAAGTTTGAGTATGCTTACCATTTTTTCTTCCAGTGAAAGATAGTTCCAAGATTCTCCAATCATTTTTGTGAATTTCCTCTCTTTATGCGGATAAAGATATTTCAGCATGACATGTTTTTCCACAAAGAAGAAGTTGTATCCACTCCTGTTAGCTTTTGGGCGATTAGGATCTCCATTTTTCCTCCTCCTGTTCCTCCGCCCTGAATGGTGGTGAGATGGTGGATTGTAAGCTACAACGGCATTGCAATTTTGTGCAGCTAACATTGAAGAAGATGATGGAACTTGTTGGTGGGGTTGGTAACGTACTCCACTTAGAACTTCAGATCCCATTTTCATGGACACGAAATAACCACAGTCAAATTTGGAATCAATTGTCCCATCTACTTGGAAATACTTTGACCCTAATATACAAGAGAATATAACACAACAACCAGGTGAGCAATTGAATAATGTTAAAATTTTTTAAAAAAAAGTCAGGAGTACGAAGCATTCGGCATCCACTCAAAATCGTATGGGTCGCACCTCAAAGAGATGTGATGCATGCAGCTAATCCTGAAGCAAATTGGTCATTGTGCAGGTGCTTTTGGATGCATTTCAGCAGTAAATGAAGCTAAAAAATATGTCATTTTCAACACTCTTTTAACACAATTCCAGCACTATTTCCACACCATTTTTGCATCATTTCCAGCACTGAATTGGCCAATTTTTGGTGCCAGTGCAGTTAAGATATGCTAATGTATGTGTCGAAACTTAAGGAGTAAAATTTTGACACATCTATTAAAAAATAAAATATCTCACACTCATGAAAAATGACATGTGATGGAAATATAGGTCTAGCCTAGTAATTACACATAAATGCTATCGCACATGGGAATATTACACTACTAATAACGCACAAAATGTTATCACTTACATACAAACGTTATCGCATGCCAGAACAAATAGAACATTAATGTGGAAATATATATCTGTATATTTAGTACATAAAAGAAATTAACACATGTGAAAAATCTTACTAACCTGGAAAATTATGCCTAAAGAGGTAAACATGTTCAAAGTGATGAAGCAAAGTGAAATAATGTTTCTTCAATGCATATGAAGCACTTTCTGTGGTTGGAGAAAACTTGAATAACTCACTTCTCTCCATTTATTCTCTACTACAACCTATACAACAAAATAATATTTGTATATTTCTGAATTTCTTTGTTTTAACAAATATAATAACAAGATGTATTATATATGAATCAACTAATAAGAAGACGAAGAAAAATAAAAGGAGATTCCATTTTACCTTATAAAAGCCACCCCTTTTTGTCACTTCAACATATAAAACATGCAAATCAAGATCCTTTCCTCCAATCACCGGAACCCTTAATTAAATCAAAAACAAAAAAGAACAAATCAACCATTAAAATGCGCAGCCCCGTGCACACAATGTAGAATTCAGAAAAGGATCAAACTTGACATGAAATAATTAAGTCAAATTTTATAAATAAAGTGCTTTTAAATATATACGGTCAACTCATGATTGAATCCACCCTATTAGTGGCGGAACTACTGAGGCACGTGTTCATCTGTATCATCTTTGTTGGAAAACTATAGCATATAAAAAATTTAAATTATTGTGTATATTTTTTTATCCCTTTGATCTTTTCGTGTATTTTTTTTATTTTTAAAATTTTTTGGGAAAGGAAGAATGTCACCTTCCATCAAAATAAAAAGGTTGAAGCTCCGAAGAATATTTCTTATAAGAAGTTGCTTATGTAATAAGAGAGGTTGTTGAGATGATCAGTATCCTACACCTACAACTTAAAAATTGCGGGTTTGAGTTACCAAGAAAACAAAAAAATTAAAGCTCTGAGGGATATTATTTTAAAAAAAAAAAAGCGGCATACGTAAGGGGTTGCTCTCGTGGTAAGCAACATACAACACATTTAACCTTGTTCAAAATAATAAAAAAAGAGAAAAAAGAAAAAGAAAAAAAACATTTTGCCTCCATCTTTAAGAAGTTTGAGTTACCAAAAACCCCAAAAATGTGAAAACTCGGAGGAAAAAATGAGTTGCTTACGTGTAATTTGTGCTCAAAAGAAAGTGAAAATTCTTGAGACAGTCCATGAATAAATTTGAATCATTAACAATTTTCTCATGTGATGCCATTGGTGTTAGAACAATAACTGCCTGAGCATCATTGTACCGCCGAAAAATCAAGAAACAGATGAAACAGTGCTAACTTAGCAATGGAGAAAACAGAAGGCAAATGAATGAAAGATGTAATGAATACAACTTAGACAATTTTTGGTACTTAAGGAAACAAATGTAAAAGAAACTACACTATTGGAATAGTTTTGGACTATCTTACATAAGTTATAACTATGTTTTGATCCACAAAAAGAGCTGCAGTTTGGAACTATAATATAATGAAATACATGTTGATCTCATGATGCTAAATGATTACTATTACTTTCAATCATCCTGATAATAGGTCAGGAAACAAAGTTCAGAAGTTAAGTGATCAATTTAAGATATTTTGCACGATGCAATTTGTTATTTCATGTGTATTTCGGGTACACGAATCTGTATATATATACAACTCCAACTTCAACAATAATTCATCTATAAAAAAGAACACCTTTGAAGTTCTTTAACACCTTCAACACAAGATTACTAATAATCTATCCAAGAAGTGTGTTAGATTTCAGAAAATAGATGAAACAGAATTTAAGGCCAAGTCCCCCGACTTCACGGAGTGTCCTTAAGGAATAATTCCCCTCACTGTACCCGAAGTTATGGAATCTTCCTCCCAGGATAAAATGGCCTACAATCCGAACAATAGCGGTACCTCAAATTGTCGGATTCTATGAACTCACTCAACAACTTAATGATAACACAGAGTTTTTGTTAAGTATAGAACTGTTTTTGCTTTCAAAATTCATATCCATACCTGAGGAAAATAGCAGGTATTTATTGCCTTAAGTGTATCCTTTCAAAAAGGATGCATTGGTTCAACAGAAAGGCACCTTTTAGTAACAGTCACGTATCTACGTTGGAACTGTGCCAGGACTACGCCCAAAGTGGGATCGTAGATGACATTCTACAGATTCCAGTGAGAATCTGCGTTTGAACTGCATCCGCAGTTTTTGATCTGCGTGCGCAGATAGGTCGCATTTCGAAACAGTGTGCCTTTTCTCAAAGGGTCGCATTCCTTCATGATGTGCGTTGCGTATTCATTGGAATTGCGCTTGAAATGCGCCCACATTTGAAAAAATTCAGATTTTGGAATTTTGTATTAAATTATCAGATCTCATCGATCGATCATTTGACAAATCCAAATCCAAAGCCGAAGCCAAGCCGAGCGACCGACGACAAGGACGGCGCGAGGCATCTCTTATTTCTTTTCTCACTTACCATGTGGATTTAGTATTTCTCATTATAAACACTCACAAGTTCTCTTCTCCCTCCAATGTGGAAGAAATGAGTGAACTTTCTAATTTGGGAGTACACTTTCCAAATTGGTGTCTCCCTTCTCTCCACCATTTTTCCTCCATTTTCCCTTCACATACACCTTGAACCCAAAAATCCCCCACATGAATGGGGAATGGCTATCTTTTAAAAAATTTAGAAACAAGCATGTCATCATTTAGCAAAGACTGATGGCATCTGGATAAGTAGGTTTCCTTTTAAACTTTTTGTAGTGATTATACATCGGATTCACTCGGTCAATCGGTAGATTTTATATCTTTGAACTGCCGAGTTTTAATGTACACCTAGACAACAAATATCACACAACTAACTTTTTACTGTTTATGGTTCTCACGGGTTTGATCTTTTCATCCATGAACACGTTCCGATTTCATGAGAGCTTAGAGAATAGGCCTTTACTAACATTCTCTTTGAAGCGGCTTCTACTTCGCCCTCACATAGGTAATTTCTAAATGTTCAATCCTGTAGGTTAAACTATTTGGTCAAATGTGACATATTTATATAATCATTAAAAGACTTTTCACTTTAGTCTTATCCTTGTTTACTACATATTGTCTACATAATGATAATGGGTTGGGTAATTGACAATGTTGAACCTATCAGACACAACTTTGTTTGATCTCTTTGAACATAGCTCTTGGGATCTCCAGTCTGCTAGGTTGAGTTACCGCCATACTGACTTGTCCTAGGCCTTAAACCCATTTCCTTGGATATCCTTTCCACTCCTTCTCTAGATAGGCCTTTTGTAAGTGGATCCGACACATTATCCTTTGACTTTACATAGTAAACAGTGATAATTCCACTAGAGAGAATTTCTCTAACGGTATTAGGTCTTCGTCTTATGTTATGAGATTTACCATTATACATCATGCTCCCTACCCTACCTATTATCTCTTGGCTATCATAGTGTATACATACTGGTGCCATTGGTTTGGGCAATAAGGAATATCTTCCAAGAAATTCCAAAGCTATTCTGCATCTTCAGCAGCTTTATCCAATGCGGTAACTTCAGATTCCATTGTAGAGCGAGAAATACAAGTTTGTTTGGATGATTTCCAAGAGACTGCTCCTCCACCGATAGTAAATACATACCCACTTGTGGATTTTATTTCGTTCAATCCGATGATTCAATTTGCATCACTATATCTTTCGAGTACCGTGGAATATTTATTATAATGCAAAGCATAGTCTTGAGTGTATTTAAGATACTCCAAAACTCTTTTCATTGCCTTCCAATGAGTTTCATTGGGATTACTCATGTACCGACTCAATTTACTACTAGTGCATGCTATGTCTAGTCGTGTACAGTTCATTATATACATTAAACATCTCAACACTCTTGCGTACTCCAATTGTGAGTTACTTTCACCTTCATGCTTTCGAAGTGCAACGCTCACATCCAATGGAGTCTTGGCAATACTGAATTCCATATACTTGAATTTGTCAAGTACATTTTTGATATAATGAGATTGTGACAACGCCAACCCTTGTGGAGTTCTATGGATTCTTATTCCTAAGATCACATCCGCAACTCCAAGGTCTTTCATATGAAACTTTCTCTCAAGCATTCATTTCATTGCATTTATGTCTGAAATGTCTCTACTGATGATCAACATATCATCCACATATAAACACACAATGACTTGGTGATTTGGAGTTTCTTTTATATAAACACATTTATCATATTCATTTATATTGAATTTGTTTGCCAACATAGTTTGGTCAAACTTTGCATGCCATTGTTTAGGTGCTTGCTTTAGTCCATACAATGACTTAATAAGTTTACACACCTTATTCTCCTTTCCTATAATCACAAAAATCTCAGGCTATTCCATGTAAATTTCTTCATCTAATTCTCCATTTAGGAATGCGGTTTTCACATCCATTTGATGGATTTCAAGACTATATACCGCCGCCAAGGCAATTAACATTCAAATTGATGTTATCCTTGTTACTGACGAGTATGTATCAAAATAATCAAGGCCTTCTTTTTGTTTGAAGCCTTTTACTACAAGTCTTGCCTTGTATTTGACAATAGTACCATCCGCTTTTATTTTTCTTTTGAAGATCCATTTAGAACCTAAAGGTTTATTTCTTGGAGGAAGGTCAACCAACTCCCACGTATGGTTGCTTAAGATTGAATCAATCTCACTGTTGACTGCCTCTTTCCAAAAGGATGAGTCTGACGAAGACATCGCTTCTTTAAATGTTTGAGGCTCATTTTCTAAGAGAAATGTTACAAAATCTGATCCAAATGAAGTAGACGTTCTTTGACATGTGCTAGGTCTTGGATTTTTTTCATTATGTACATTCTCACTTGGTTTATCTCGAGGTCGTTTAGACCCTCCACTAGACTTTTCATGTCTAGTTTTATACGAGTAAAGGTTTTTAAAGAATTCAGCATTATGTGATTCAATTATCGTATTTTCATTTATATCCGGATGTTTGGATTTATGAACCAAAAACTGACATGCTTTACTGCTTTTAGCATATCCTGAACATGCAATCAACAGTCTTAGATCCTATCTTAACCCTTTTAGGCATAGGAAATTGGACATTTTCTATATACCCCTACACTTTGAAATATATCAAGTTGGGTTTCTTTCCTTTTCATTTTTCATAAGGAATTGATTGTGTCTTACTATGAGGAACGCTATTGATTATTCGGTTGGCTATAAGGATAGCCTCCCTCCATAAGTTTTGTAGTAAACCGGAACTTATAAGTAAGGAATTCATGATTTCCTTCAACATTCAATTTTTCCTTTCCACAATTCTGTTAGATTAAGGTGAATACAAGGTCGTAGTTTGATGGAAGATTCCATTCTCTACACATATTTCGGCAAAGGAAGATTCATATTCTCCTCCCCTATCACTTCTTATCATTTTTATCTTTTTGTTTAACTGATTTTCTACTTCAGTTTTGTATTGCCTAAATGCATCTATTGCTTCATCCTTAATATTTAGCAAATAAATATAACAATATCTAGTGCAATCGTCAATAAAAGTTATGAAATACTTTTTCCCAACACGTGATGGTGTTGACTTCATATCACAAATGTCCTTATGTATAAAGTCTAAGGGATTGGAATTCCTTTCAACGGACTTATAAGGATGCTTTGCATACTTTGATTCCACACACGTTTGACACTTTAATTTATTGCACTCAAAGTTTGGCAAAACCTCTAAGTTAATTAGTTTTCGTAACGTTTTGTAATTAACATGGCCTAAATTTTCATGCCACACATTATAAGACTCAGGCAAGTAAGAAGAATTTGAATTTTTATTGATTCCAACATTCATTACATTCGTCTTATAAAGGCCCTCGGTAAGATAGTCTTTTCCTACATACACTTCTCCTTTGCTAATTATAATTTTTTCAGAAATGGTTACACATTTGAATCCGTTCTTGTATAGAAATGAAATAGGAATCAAGTTCCTATGTAATTCTAGAACGTACAAGACATTGTTAAGTGTCTAGACCTTTCCTGAAGTCATTTTCAAGCCCAACTTTCCTGTTCCTTCTACCTTAGCCATAGCAGAGTTAGCCAAGTAGATCATTTAAATGACGAAAACAACTCTTTGTTGGCACAAACATGGCAGGTGGAACCAGAATCAATCCACCATTCGCAAGGATTCCCCACCAGGTTGCATTCAGAGAACATAGCACACATATAATCACTTTTTTTGTTGGACTCAACCATATTAGCTTGTCCCTTTTTCTCGCCTTTCTTCGGGGCACGACAATCCATGGACTTGTGGCCAATCTTGCCACAATTGAAGCCTTTTTCCTTGAATTTCTTCTTGAGTTGATTTATTCCTTGTTCAAATTTATTCCTTTTCTTAGAATTGTTTTGGTGATATTCTACTATATGTGTTCCATTAATTGTAGAATTCTCTTTCAACCTTGTAACACTCTGTATTTCGGGTTAGAATAAAAACTATCGTTTTTATGCGTAGATGATCCAAAAGCCATAAATCCTATGAAAATTTGGCATTTTAATCAGTTATGTAGTGTGGGAACCTATTGGAGCATGTATTGAGATCATAGAGGACCCCTAACTCAAGGATGAGTTAAAAGCTTTCCTATCGTTCGAGTTTGAGTAAGCGTTAAAACTTTGGTCAACTTCAATCAACAATGACTCTTTGTCTATAACGAATTAGAGGGAATACTATATACCAAATGAAATCTCTTCGAATTATTTTTCCAACGATACCAATTTCTCCAAAATCTGATACCCGAGCGTAAAGTTATGACCATTTTCATTACTGAGACAGTAGCATCGTGCGATTAGCGTGCGACGCACGCACCCAATTTCTAGGTCCTGTTTTCGTGTTTTTAAGGGAAAAAGTGGTATTTTTCACCCCTATTCATCCATTACACGAGATTAAATCCCCCAAACATCAAAATAAGGTTATTATCTGTCAAAATCACCAAGAACACTTCTTAGGGTTTCAACCCAAACATCAAAATATCTTAAGATTTCATCGTGGGTTTTCAATAATTCTTCGAGCTTCAGAATCCCCATTGTGAGGGCTACAAGAAGCTCCCATCAATTGTTCGAATAGAATCCCTAAAGCATGAGTTCATTCAAGAGTCATAAATTAAGGTACATGGGGTTTTCCGATAATTTTATGGGAAAAGAAACCATCTTTAATTCATGCTAACGGTTTAGAAATCATGATTTTTAAGAAAGGGGTTTTGAATTTATGATTACTAGCATGTTTTAGAAGCCTTGATCTGTATTATTTTGGTCTTTAGGCCTTCCCTCAAATTAATTTGAAACTCAATTTATATGTATGCATGTGTTTAAGGATGAATATACAATCGCGAGTATAAATCCTAAAGAATCCCTCTCTTGTTATGATCTTTCCCATCCTTTATATGATATGCATTATGTTTGAAATGTATTGATTATTGCTATGACTTGAATATGAGTTTGAATCCAAAAGAGAGGGTTGTGCATATTAATAAACGTTGAATATACTTTTAATAAAAGAATTGCATAATTGCCAAAAATACATGACCACCACATGGTTATTGAATGAATGAGAATCTTAGCAAGATTTTAACATGTGCTTTCAGAACATGAAATTTCCTATACTATTTGCATGCTTGCGAGGTATGAATTATGTTTTAATGAAAGAATCATGCATGGTACAATTTGGCTCAGAAATAGGACTTGCAAGTCTTAGTGTGACAACACCAACTTAGTTAAAGCCATAGTAATTCAGAACAGAATAGAACATATATTTGAAATCAGATTTTCAGATTATGAATTCAAAAAGATGCATTTTTAGAAAAGGCTTAACAATTGGCTTAAAGAGAGTTAGATGGTTACCCAAAGAAAGTACGAGTTAAAAGACTTTATGCTAGAAACCGTGATTTGCTGACACGGGATTATGGTACCATGCTTTGTGATCTTGTGTACCTTGATTCATGTCATCCCAAATTAGGACTATGGTTAGGAGCCCTGCTTTGTGATTATGTGCACTACCATGACATGATGATTTGATTGGAGATTTTGGCACCCTGCTGTGTGATCTTCTGTATCCCCCTTATAGATACTCCAATCATTGCGATAAACTTGGATTGGGGGATTGACCGCCGAGTCAAGGGAGGATTCCATATAGCCCATGGAATTACAGATTGTAGGGTGTACCATCTAGCTCGGAAGTAAGACAAAGAGTGAGTCATGGTTTCAAAGAAATATTTCAAAGTCTTTAAAATGTGCCCATGTGTTTTCATATATCATATAAAAAATATTTTATGAATTGCTCTCACTTATGTATATATAAATATATTATTTTGGATTTCTCTGCGTACCAGTACATCTGTATTGACCCCCTTTTCCTTCCTGGTTTTGAGGCTTAATCTAGTAGGTTTTCTCCAGACAGAAGTGCAGAGTTCCTTGTTGAGCCTTCTATATTTCAGAAGGCCTAGTTTACCTCAGTCATTTATCATTATTATGTTTTGTCTACTGAGGTCCTTGTCCTTGTTTTCAGACAGTTGGGTTTATGCATGTAGTAGAGATTTCACAGACTGAGTCAGATATAACTCAGATATTTTGAATTGTAATTTTCATTAAGATTTGAATTCATATTTAATGACCATGATTCCGATTCATTATGTATTTCCACATTATCATTTTATATGAGAATAGTGTATGTGATTACAATTTAGAAGGGTGTCCGGGCCTTCATGGTTTGGGATGTTCGTCACGGCTAGGGTCCCTGTTTAGGTCGTGACAAACTTGGTATCAGAGCACGGTTCATGCTCCCAGGGTATCTGCGAAATCACATTGGGTAGAGTCATATTTGTGGGTGCGTAGCACGCCACACTTATAGGCAGGAGGCTACTAGGCATTTTGGAATGTCTCTCTTTCTTCACGTTCTAGTTTGTGTTATGGAGTTAGAATATTCCCCTTACATACTCTAATTCGTGCTATGGTGTCTCCCATACAGATGTAAAGTTATCCCAATTCTTTCCTTACTTTGATGTGCTCAGATATGTCTCATTATTTGGGTAATTTAAGTGCAGAAGTTTAGAGTCTAAACGGTATGGTCCTTTCTGATTAAGCCATATAAGAGTTTAAAATTCATGCAAGGACTTGAGAAGAGTTCGTTAGTTCTCCAAGGTGTATTGATTCTAGTGTGAACTTTGATTTTGATGAAATCGTGCTTTTCAGCTTGCAGTATTAAGTGTATTCAGTCCTTTTCAAAATTTATGTTACAGATGTCATGCTTTAGGGGGAATGGTGTGTAGCAGAATATTGGAACTGTATTTCCACTCGAGTAGTAGTATAAGTTAAAGTGACGGTGTCATGACCTATTGGTAGTGATATTGGACCAAGAAGTTGGTTTTATGAGATTGCAAGGTTAGAAATCAGAGTGAGGGTGCCTTTTGTGTAGACAAATGTGTTTAGTTGAATAACTTGTGTTTGAGAATGATTTACCATTTTATAGTGATAGACTAATGTGGTAGCTAGTAGCATGTGTGAATTGTGTGGTATTCTGTGGGGGAAGTGTTTGACTTAGATTTTTTTATTTATACATAGTAAGATGTGTATTATTAGATCATTGAATGTTGTGTGTCAAGTTTCTATCTCTTGTAATCTTGTTATCATTGTGTTGTTGAAACTGAAAGTCTTGTGAAGCCGTGTAGGGCTCTTTCGATTCACTAGCATAGTTTCCTTGCCATTCATCTCATTTCTTGTTCACAATAGAAAATCAAAGTCTAGTGGAGTCGTGTGGGGCCTATTTCAATTCACTAGCAAGTTGTTGTTCTTGTGTTGGTTGGAACTGGGGTTTAGTGGCGTAATGGCAAGAAAAAATGGTAGGGGCGATTTATTGAATATATGTTTAGCCAAATATTTTTGCATGAGATTGAGTTGGTAATGAAGTGATACGTCCTTGTGTGTTAGTTTAGTAGAAGGTAGAGAAAGAGTTATTTTTAAGGTGAATTGTTGTTTGCTTGAAGTATGAAAAGAGTTATTAACGGTGTTTGTTATGCAAGAATAGTATAGGTTATTGATGAAGTTACTTGGTGGATGAGTGTAGTTAATTTAGGCGTCCCTGAGATTGCAAGAGGGAGTTTACTTGAAACTTATAGAGTTATGGACTAAGTTTAGATATTTAAAAAAAGGGTAGATAGTAATGGTGTGTAGAAGGAGGATGTGTTAATGGACTGTGAATAGGGTAGGCCATATGATTATGATAGATTGTTGTTGTTATGGTGTTCTAGTGTACTAGTGTTTCTTAATGTTTTATTTCATATTTTTTTTCAAGTGAGAATTGTGTGTAAGGTTGGATTGTAAACCATGTTTAGCACTAGACATTAAGTTTGAACAATTGATGGCCATGAAGGTAGATGTGATGCTTTCTTGGTTAATGATACTAGTTATAGGGAAGTGATCTAATAAGCTTGAACAACGTACGCAAGATCTTATGTTTATTTGAGTCATAGTGAAGTATGATATTGTATGTACGATGTAGAAATATGCCCGAAGTGATATGGAGTTGCGGCATTTTCTAAGGCTATTGCATGTTGCGTATGGCTAGTAGTACCATTAAGTTGCAAGATGGAGAAAGACTTGTAAGATGGTACATGGTGTTCTAAATGGCCAAGTTAAGATGTTTTGATTGATAGTGTTGAGCCTTTTGATATGATCTTGATTCTCATGATAGAGAAATATAAGTTTGGAGTCGCGATATTGGTGGGCTATGATAGAAGCAGAATTGGTTCATCAAAGATTTGGTGATATCAATGTTAAGTGTTAGAATCTAAGTTGAGTTTTTTTTAAGGTTGAACTAACAAAAATAAGTGTTGAAGCGCTAGAGGGTGTGCACCCCGACTATGGGGATATTCATGAAGATTCGAAGTTAGTAAGTGTTCAAGTATTATGTGATGACTATTTGGGCTATAGAAAGATAGGAGTGTGTCTCAGAAGGTAGTATTAGTAGTGGGTTTTCCACTTTCAGGTGTAGTCTTTTGGGTTAACTTCTATGATATACGTGTATTGTTGTTTTTCAGACCCCAGAGTGCAGTAAGTGCAGTTCAATTTAGAGTCTAGTAAGGGATCTCTCAAACTTAAGATGATGGCTTGAAGCTAAAGGGGAGATGATAGGATGAATAACCAAGTCAGGCTCTCAGATTTTAGTAGTGATGTCAGTATGACATGGAACATTAGAAAGTGAGTGTAAGACTCAACCCATTCTTACCGCAGTATTTTTCAGTTATCCTAATACCTACTCATGCCTTACGTTTCAGTTCTATTATCATAGTTCGTGTTCATGCTTGTGATAGAGAATCGTGTACCCTTCCAGTCCCAAAATGAGGAGTTCCAGTTCATTCAGTAGTCGGAATCACATTCCATATGTTATGAACTCCAAATTGAGGTAATGCAACTCATGACTCATGTGAGATTTATAGTGTGCTCAGTTCTCATAACTCATGCTATACTCCTTATAATTGGTGATATTCAGCTTATAGTCATATATGTCTCAATTCAGATCACTTTGATAAATCCATGATGTTGATTTGTTATTCCTTAGACCTCAGTTAAGTGTCAAGTTTCCTATAATATCCTTCCATGCTTCAAGATTTTATGTTCTAACCTTTTAGTGACTCCTCCTTATGTAATGATAGTGGTGGTGAGTAAATATTTCTTGTTGGTGAAAGATCATTGTATGCTTATTTAGATAAGGCCATAAGTGTGAAGTAAGATTGGGGCCAACTCTTTGATGCATGTGATGGTTAGTTGAAATTTGTGTGTGTATGTTCTTGAGATAGCGCATGGGAGTTGTATCAATAGTGGTTTACAGAATATATGAAGTATGCCTTTATGGGTGTTTTCCTTGAAGTTCATATGTGGTTATAAATATAGACTTGAATGACATGTCGGGATTTAAGTGGAGGAACGTAATATGCACTAGTGAATCCATAGCAAGATTTCAGAGTTGGTCATTGAAGTGGTAAGACACGTTATGCTTAGGGTGTAAACTTTAAAAAAATATAGAAAGATTAATCAATTCCCCTATGAGAATTATAAGTTGAATTGAATGAGTATTATATTTAATGGGAAATGCATAGTTGAGGGAGTATTCGAGAAGTGCTCTAAGTTTGAAAGTAAGAAGATGCATTCCCTAAGGCCTTATAATTTTGTCCTAGTTGATGAGTTATATGTCTATATCCCTTGCTATAGAGTAGTGTCATTATTGTGATTCCTTAGTTGGATGTCTTGTGTAACTCATGTCAGAGATTCTTTGCTCCCTAATGCTACTAAGACTTCTTTAGAAAAAGTGTTGAAGAGATACTCCAGTTAAGTATAATTGTCTAGTATAATTCAGTTTAACTGTTAGGAAGACAAGTTACTATGGTTTTCCACCTTTTCACCCATTCCTACTATCCTAAGTCCAATGCGTATGACCATCCCAAAAGTTAATATATTCCATCCGTGTAAGTTGCGAACTCAATTCAGTCCAAGCATCATGTTTCAGATTCAATTATTTAGTCATGACTCAGTTCATAAGAGTTCAATACATAATCTCAATTTTTTCCAGCTATTTTAGCTTAGACAGTGTAATACCTTTGTACGATCTAAGTCTTGTTGCCTCATGATTCATACTTACATAAGCTATCACTTCCAAATCCAATGTGTGTGATTTGAGCATAAGCTCTTCCCGGGGATGGGGGGGGGGGGGAATCCTAAACTCTCAGCATGAATCATCCCCTTAAAACAAGTAAGGACAAGTCACCTTAGAATTTAGTTTCATGATAGAAGTTTAAATGTTTCAGATCAGTTATATCCTTTCTTAGAAGACACATCATGTCTGCGTTATTCCATACCATTAAGATTCAACGTTCCTACCCATCATTTGGGGACGAATGATCCCAAGGGGGAGATAATGTAACACCCTGTATTTTGGGCTAGAATGAAAACTGTCATTTCTATACGTAGATGATCCAAAAGCCATAAATCCTATGAAAATTTGGCATGTTAATCAATTATTTAGTGTGGGAACCTATTTGAGCATGCATTGAGATCATAGAGGTTCCCTAACTCAAGGACGAGTTAAAAGTTTTCCTATCATTCGAGTTTGAGTGTGCGTCGAAACTTGAGTCAATTTCAATCGACCATAACTCTTTGTATATAAGAATTAGAGGGCCTACTATATATCAAATGAAATCTCTTTGAATTATCTTTCCAACGATACCAATTTCTCCAAAATCCGATACCCGAGCGAAACGTTATGGCCATTTTTGTGATTGAGACAGTAGCATCGCGCGATTAGCGTGCGACGCACACATCCAATTTTATGTCCTGTTTTCGAATTTTTAAGGGCAAAAAAGGTATTTTTCACCCATTATTCATCCATAGCACGGGATTAAATACTCCAAACATCAAAAAAAAGGTCATTCTCTCTCAAAATCATCAAGAACACTTCTTAGTGTTTCAACCCAAATATCCAAATATCTTAAGATTTCACCGTCGGTTTTCAATAATTCTTTGAGTTTCGGAATCTCCATTGCGAGGGCTATAAGAAACTCCAATATATTGTTCGAATAGCATTCATAAAGCACGAGTTCATTCAAGAGTCATAAATTAAGGTAGGTGCGGTTTTCTTAAGATTTCATGGGCAAAGAAACCATCTTTAATTCATGCTAACGGTTTAGAAATCATGATTTTTAAGAAAGAGGGTTTGAATATACGATTACTATCATGTTTTAGAATCCTTGATCAGTATTGTTTTGGTCTTTAGGCCTTCCCCCAAATTGATTTGAAACTCTTTATATATGTATGCATGTGTTTAAGGATGAATATACAATTGAGAGCATGAATCCTAAAGAATTCCTCTCTTGTTATGATTTTTCCCATCCTTTATATGATATGAATTGTGTTTGAAATGTCTTGATTATTCCTATGACTTGAATATGATTTTGAATCTAAAAGAGAGGGTTGTGCATGTTGATAAACATTGAATACACTTTTAATGAAAAAATTGCATATTTGCCAAAAATACATGACCACCACATGGCTATTGAAAGAATAAGAATCTTAGCATGGTTTTGACTTGTGCTTTAGGAACATGAAATTTACTATACTATTTGCATGCTTGGGTGGTCTGAATTATGTTTTAATGAAAGAATCATGCATGGTACAATATGGCTCAGAAATAGGACTTGCAATTCTTGGTATGACGACACCAACTCAGTTAAAGCCAAGTAATTTAGAATAGAATAGAATACATGTTTGAAATCAGATTTTTAGATTATGAATTAAGAAAAATGCATGTTTAGAAAAGGTTTAAAAATGGGCTTAAAGAGAGTTAGATGGTTACCCAAAGAAAGTAAGAGTTGAAAGACTCTATGCTAGAAACCGTGATTTGCCGACATAGGATTATGGTACCATGCTTTGTGATCTCGTGTACCTAGATTCATATCATCCCAAATTGGGACTATGGTTATGAGACCTGCTTTGTGATCTTGTGCACTACCATGGCATGTTTATTTGATTGGGGATTTTGGCACCCTGCTGTGTGATCTTGCGTGTCCCCCTTATAGATACTCCAATTCTTGCGGAAAACTTGGATTGGGGGCTTGGCCGCTGAGTCAAGAGAAGATTCCATATAGCCTGTGGAATTACAGATCGTAGGATGTACCATCTAGCTAAGAAGTAAGACAAAGAGTGAGTCATGATTTCAAGAAAATATTTCAAAGTCTTTAAAATGTTCCCATGTGTTTTCATATATTATATGAAAAATATTTTTGAATTACTCTCACTTATGTTAAATATAAATATATTATTTTGGATTGCTCTGTGTACTAGTACATCTGTATTGACCCCCCACCCCTTCCAGGTTCTGAGGTTTAATTTAGGGGTCCCGATAAGTAGTAGGTTTTCTCCAGACAGAAGTGCAGAGTTCCGTGGTGAGCCTTCTATATTTCAGAAGGCCTAGTTTACTTCAGTCATTTATCATTATTATGTTTTGGTCTGCTGGGGTCCTTGTCCCAGTTTTTAGACAGTTGGGTTTATGCATTTAGTAGAGATTTTGCAGACTGAGTCAGATATAACTCAGATGTTTTGAATTGCAGTTTTCATTCAGATTTGAATTCAGATTTAATGACCATGATTTGTTTCATTATGTATTTCTGCATTATCTTTTCATATGAGGGCAGTGTATGTGATTACAAGTTAGAAAGGCATTTGTCCCTTTATGGTTCGGGATGCTTGTCTCGGCTAAGGCCCCGGTTCGGGTCATGACAGACCTTCTCTCGGTAGCCTTATTATTCTCTTTAATACGCAGTCGTACAATAATATCTTCAATAGTCATCTCCTTGTGTTTGTGCTTCAAGTAGTTTTTGAAGTCCTTCCACATAGGTGGTAGCTTCTCAATGATCACTGCTACTTGAAATGCATCATTCAAAATCAAACCTACATAATAGTTTATGTGAGTACTAAGAACATTTTCAATTTGTTCAACTAAGGTATTTTTCAAAGATATACCTTCCGCTAGGAGATCGTAGATGATTACTTGCAATTCCTGCATTTGAGAAACAACCGATTTGCTATCTATCATTTTAAAGTTCAGGAGCCTTGCGACAAAGAATTTCTTAATTCCCGCATCCTCAGTCTTGTATTTTTGTTTTAGTGCAACCACAATTCCTTCGATGTCTTAGTTCCACTGTGAACATTATAGAGGTCATCTTGGAGACCACTCAAGATATAATTCCTGAAAAGGAAGTCTGAGTGTTTTCAAGCCTCTACAATCATTAAATACTCTTTGTCAGAGGTTCCCTCGGGAACCTCAGGAGCATCCTCACTAGTAAACCTTTGAAGGCATAGAGTGGCGAGGTAAAATAACATCTTTTGTTGCCATAGCTTAAAGTAAATGCCCGTAAATTTTCTGGGTTTCTCTGCAGGTGCCATTGGTTGCAGAACATTTGCTTGACTTGTTGAGGCAATACTGGTTCCCCCTCAGTCATAGCCTCATCTTGCATTTGAATTTCGTAAGTCATTTTTCCTGTGACCACAAGACAATAAAATTTAGTATTTTCAGAATACTACTTATTGACAAGTTGCAATAACTAAAACACCTCTCTTGTTTCTAGTTAACGCTGAAGGTTTTATGACATTCAATTGTCAACCGAGTGATTTTCAACATGTGATGAAGATTTTATGTATTCAAATCACTAGTTAAATTCAAATGGAGTAGAAAGCTTAAATCATTAATCTCCAAAAACAAGCAATACAGATTCTGTAAGTTTATTCCTTAAGATTGTTATTTCATGTGTATTTCGGGTACACGAATCTGTATATATATACAACTCAAACTTCAACAATAGTTCATGTATAAACAAGAACACCTTTGAAGTTCTTTAACACCTTCAACACAAGATTACTAATAATCTATCCAAGAAGTGTGTTAGATTTTAGAAAATAGATGAAATAGAATTAAGGCCAAGTCCCCCAAATTCACGGAGTGTCCTTAAGGAATAATTCCCCTCACTGTACCCGAGGTAATGAACTCTTTCTTCCAGGATGAAATGTCCTACAATCCGAATAATATCGGTACCTCAAATTGTCGGATTCTATGAACTCACTCAATAGTTTAATGATCACACAGAGTTTTTGTTAATTATAGAAGTGTTTTTGCTGTCAAAATTTATATCCATACCTGGAAAAAATAGGAGGTATTTATAGCCTTAAGTGTATCCTGTCAGAAAGGATGCATTGGTTCAGCAGAAAGACACATTTCTGGAACAGTCACGTATCTGCGCTGGAACTGCGCCAGGACTGCATCCAAAGTACGGCTGCAGATGACATTTTGCAGATTCTAGTGAGCATCTGTGTTCAGTTTTAGATATGCATGACTTTTCTCGAAGGGTCACATTCCTTTGTGATATTCATTGCGTATGCATTGGAATTTCGCCTGAAATGCACCCACATCTGGAGAAAATTGAGATTTTCGAATTTTGGATTAAATTATCTCTTGTAAACAATTTTCAAATAAATTTTGTCTAAAAAATTAGATCTCATCAATCGATCATTTGACAAATCCAAATACAAATCCAAATCCGAAGTCGAAGCTGGGCCGAGTGAGCAACAACGATGACGGCGCAAGACATCTCTTATTTCTTGCCTCACTTACCATGTGGAGTTAGTGTTTCTCTTATAAACACTCACAAGTTCTCTTCTCCCATCAATGTGGGAGAAATCAGTGAACTTTCCAATTTGAGAGTACACTTTACAAATTGGTGTCTCCCTTCTCTCCCTCATTTTCCCTCCATTTTCCATTCACATACACCTTAAACCCAACAATCCCCTACATGAATAGGGAATGGCTATTTTTTGAAAAATTTACGGACAA
Source organism: Capsicum pubescens (assembly GCA_030864215.1). Taxonomy (NCBI): domain Eukaryota; kingdom Viridiplantae; phylum Streptophyta; class Magnoliopsida; order Solanales; family Solanaceae; genus Capsicum; species Capsicum pubescens. The sequence goes on along the minus strand of CM061549.1, from coordinate 32,362,334 downwards.
GCAAGTGATCATTTAGCAAAGACTGATTGTATCTAGATAAGTAGGTTTTCCTTTGAGCTTTCCATAGTGAACATGCATCGGATGCACTCGGTCCATCAGTAGAGTTGATATGTTTGAACCATCGAAATTTAATTTACACCTATACAAAACATGTCACACAACCAACCTTTTACTATTTATGGTTCTCATGGTTTTGTTCTTTTCATCCATGAACACGTCCCGATTTCATGAGAGCTTAGAGAATAGACCTTTACTAACATTCTCTTTGAAGAGGCTTCCACTTCATCCTCATATAGGTGATTTCTAAACGATCAATCCTATAGATTAAACTATTTGGTCAAATCTACCAAATTTAGATAATCATTAAAAGACTTTTCACTTTAGTCTTATCCTTGTTTACTACACATCCTCTACATCATTAGAATGGGTTGGGTAATTGACAATGTTGAACCTTTCAGACACAATTTTTTTTGATCTCTTTGAACCTAGATCTTGGGATCTCCAGTATGCTAGGTAGAGTTATCGCCATACAGACTTATCCTAGGACTTAAAACTATTCCCTTGGATGTTCTTTCCACTCTTTCTCTAGATAGGCCTTTTGTAAGTGGATCCGACACATTATCCTTGGACTTTACATAGTCAATAGTGATAATTCCACTAGAGAGAAGTTCTCTAATGGTATTATGTCTTCGTCTTATATGACAAGATTTACCGTTATACATCATGCTCCCTGCCCTACCTATTTTCGCTTGGCTATCACAGTGTATACATACTGGTGCCACTGGTTTAGGCCAATAAGGAATAACTTCCAAGAAATTCCGGAGCCATTCTGCTTTTTCACCGACTTTATCCAATGCAATAAATTCAGATTCTATTGTAGAGCGAGCAATACAAGTCTGTTTGGATGATTTCCAAGAGATTGCTCCTCCACCGATAGTAAATACATATCAACCTGTGGATTTTACTTCATTCGATCAGGTGATCCAATTTACATCACTATATCCTTCAAGTACCGCAGGATATTTATTATAATGCAAAGCATAATCTTGAGTGTATTTAAGATACCCCAAAACTCTTTTCATTTCCATCCAATGAGTTTTGTTGGGATTACTAACTCAATTTACTAATAGTGCATGCTATGTCTGGTCGTGTATAGTTCATTATATACATTAAACATCTCAATACTCTTGTGTACTCCAATTATGAGTCACTTTCACCTTCATTCTTTCGAAGTGCAAAGCTCACATTCAATGGAGTCTTGGAAATATCGAATTTCATACACTTGAATTTGTCAAGTACATTTTCGATATAATGAGACTGTGACAATGCAAGACCTAGTGGAGTTCCATGGATTTTTATTCCTAAGATCACATCCGCAACTATATGGTCTTTCATATCGAACTTGCTCTTGAGCATTCGTTTTATTTCATTTGTCTTAAATGTCTCTACTGATGATCAACATATCATCCACATATAAACACACAATGACTTGATGATTTGGAGTGTCTTAAATATAAACACATTTATCAAATTCATTTTTCTTGAATATATTTGCCAACATGATTTGGTCAAACTTTGCATGCCATTGTTTAGGTGCTTGCTTTAGTCCATACAACGACTTAATAAGTTTACACACCTTATTCTCCTTTCCTAGAACCACAAAACCCTCAGGTTGTTCCATGTAAATTTCTTCCTCCAATTCTCCATTTAGGTATGTGGTTTTCATATCCATTTGATGGATTTCAAGATTATATACCGTTGTCAAGGCAATTAACATTCGAATCAATGTTATCCTTGTTACTGGAGAGTATGTATCAAAGTAATCAAGGCCTTCTTTTTGTTTGAAGCCTTTTATTATAAGTCTTGCCTTGTATTTGTCGATAGTACCATCCCATTTCATTTTTCTTTTAAAGATTCATTTAGAACCTAAAGGTTTATTTCCTGGAAGAAGATCAACCAACTCACACATATGGTTTCTTAAGAATGAATCAATCTCGCTGTTGAATGCCTCTTTTCAGAAGGATGAGTCTGACGACAACATCACTTCTTTAAATGTTTGAGGCTCATTTTCTAAGAGAAATGTTACAAAATATGATCCAAAAAAAGTAGATGTTCTTTGACGTGTACTACATCTTGGATTTTCTTCATTATGTACATTATCACTTGATTCATCTCTAGGTCGTTTAGAACCTTCACTAGACTGTTCATGTCTAGTTTTATACAGATAAATATTTTCAAATAATTCAATATTATCTAATTCAATTACCGTATTTTCATTTATATCCGAATGTTTGGATTTATGAACTAAAAACCGACATGCTTTACTTCTTTTAGCATATCCTATGAACACACAGTCCTCAGTCTTAGGTCTTATCTTAACCCTTTTAGGCATAGGAACTTGGACCTTTGCTAGACACCCCATACTTTGAAATATTTCAAGTTGGGTTTCCTTCCTTTCTATTTTTCATAAGGAATTATTTGTGTCTTACTATGGGGAACTCTATTGAGTATACGGTTTGCTGTAAGGATAGCCTCCCCCCATAAGTTTTGCGGTAAACCGAAACTTATAAGTAAGAAATTCATCATTTCTTTCAACATTTGGTTTTTCCTTTCTGCAATTCCATTAGGTTGAGGTGAATATAGGTCAGTAGTTTGATGGACGATTCCATTCTCTACACATATTTCGGTGATGGGAGATTTATATTCTCCACCCCTATCACTTCTTATCATTTTTATCTTTTTCTCTAGATGATTTTCTTCTTTAGTTTTGTATTACCTAAACGCATCTATTACTTCATCCTTTCTACTTAGCAAGTAGACAAAATAATATCTAGTGTAATCATCAATAAAAGTTATGAAATACTTTTTTCCACCACGTGATGGTGTTGACTTCATATCACAAATGTCAATGTGTATTAAGTCTAAGGGATTAGAATTTCTTTCAAAGGGCTTATAAGGATGCTTTGCATACTTTGATTCCATACACATTCGACACTTTGATTTATTGAACTCAAAGTTTGGCAAAACTTCTAAGTTAATCAATTTTCGTAACATTTTGTAATTAACATGGACTAAACGTTCATGCCATAAATTATAAGACTCCAGAAAGTACGAAGAAATTAAATTTTTATTTATTTCAGTCTTTATTACATTCATCATATAAAGTCCCTCGGTGAGATTGTCTTTTCCTACATACACTTCTCCTTTGCTAATTACAATTTTTCCAGAAAAAGTTACACATTTGAATCTATTCTTGTCTAGAAGTGAAATAGAAATCAAGTTCCTACGTAATTTCGGAATGTACAAGACATTGTTAAGTATCAAGACCTTTCCTGAAGTCATTTTCAAGCCCACTTTTCCTGTTCCTTCTACCTTAGCCGTAGCGGAGTTAGCAATGTAGATCATTTCTTCTACTTGAGTCAAAGCGAATGACGAAAACAACTCTTTGTTTTCACAAACATAACGGGTGACACCAGAATCCATCCACTATTAATTCCCCACCAAGTTGCATTCTGAGAACATAGCACACAAATTATCACTTTCTTTGTTAGACTCAACCATATTAGCTTGGTCCTTTTTCTTGACTTTCATCGGGGCACGACAATCTGTGGACTTGTGGCCAATCTTGCCATAATTGAAGCATTTTCTCTTGAATTTATTCTTGGGTTGATTGCTTCCTTGTTCAACTTTCTTCCTTTTCTTGGAATTATTTTGGTCATCTTCTACAATATGTGCTCCATTAATTGTAGAATTACCTTTTGACCTTCTCTCGGCAGCCTTATTATACTCTTCAATATGCAGTCGGACAATAAGATCTTCGACAGTCATGTTCTTGCATTTGTGCTTCAAGTAGTTTTTGAAGTCTTTCCACATAGGTGGTAGCTTCTCAAAGATCGCTGCTACTTGTAATGCATCATTCACAATCAAACCTACAAAACAGTTTATGTGATTACTAAGAACATTTTCAATTTGTTCAACTAAGGTATTTTTCAAAGATATAACTTCCGACAGGAGATCATGGATGATTACTTGCAATTCCTGTACTTGAGAGACAACCGATTCGCTATCTATCATTTTAAAGTCCAGGAACCTTGCAATAAAGAATTTCTTAATTCCCGCATCCTCTGTCTTGTATTTTCGTTCTAATGCCCCCACAATTCCTTCGATGTCTTAGTTCCACTGTAAATATTATAGAGGTTGACTTGCAGACCACTCAAGATATAATTCCTGCAAATGAAGTTCGAGTGTTTCCACGCCTCTACAATTATGAAATGCTCTTTGTCCGAGGTTTCCTCAGGCACCTCAGAAGCATCCTCACTAGTGAACCTTTGAAGGCATAGTGTGGTGAGGTAAAAGTACATCTTTTGCTGCCATCGCTTAAAGTTAATGCCCGTAAATTTTTTGGGCTTCTCCGCAGGTGCCATTGGTTGCGGAGTATTTGCTCGACTTGTTGAGACAATACTAGTTGCCCCCATAGTCGTAGCCGCATCTTGCATTTGACTTTCGTTAGTCATTTTTCCTATCACCACAAGACAATAAAATTTAGTATTTTCAGAATACTACTTATTAACAAGTTGCAATAACTTAAACATCTCTCTTGTTTCTAGTTAGCGATGAAGTTTTTATGACTTCAATCGTCAACCGAGTGATTTTCAACTTGTGATGAAGATTTTATATCTTCAAATCACTAGTTAAATTCAAACGGAGTAGAAAGTTTAAAGCTTTAATCTCCAAAAACAAGCAATACAGATTTTGTAAGTTTATTCCTTAAGATTGTTATTTCATGTGTATATCGGGTATACGAATCTGTATATATATACAACTCCAACTTCAACAATAGATCATGTATAAACAAGAACACCTTTGAAGTTCTTTAAGACATTCAACACTAGATTACTAATAATCTATCCAAGAAGTGTGTTAGATTTCAGAAAATAGATGAAACAAAATTTAAGGCCAAGTCCTCCGACTTCACAGAGTGTCCTTAAGAAATAATTTCCCTCACTATACCCGAGGTTATGTAATCTTCCTCCCAGGATAAAATGGCCTACACTCTGAACAATAGTGGTACCACAAATTGTAGGATTCTACGAACTCACTCAACAACTTAATGATCACACAGAGTTTTTGTTAAGTATAGAATTGTTTTTGCTGTCAAAATTCATAACCATACCTGATGAAAATAACAGGTATTTATAGCCTTAAGTGTATCCTTTCAGAAAGGATGCATTGGTTCAGCAGAAAGGCACCTTTTTGTAAAGGTCACGTATCTGTGCGGGAACTGCACCAGGACTGCGGTCGCAGATGACATTTTGCAGATTCAAGTGAGCATCTGCATTCAGGTTTTGATCTATGTACGTAGATCGATCGCATTTCGAAACAGTGTGCCTTTTCTCGAAGGGTCGCATTCCTTCATGATGTGCGCTGCGTATGCGTTGGAATTGCGCCCACATTTGGAGAAATTTAGATTTTAGAATTTTGGTTAATCAAAGCCGAAGCCGAGAGAGCGACGATGACGGCGTGAGGCATCTCTTATTTCTTGCCTCACTTACCATGTGGAGTTACTGTTTCTCATTATAAAAACTCACAAGTTCTCTTCTCCCACCAATGTGGGAGAAATGAGTGAACTTTCCAATTTGGGAGTACACTTTCCAAATTGGTGTCTCCCTTCTCTCCACCATTTTTCCTCCATTCTCCATTCACATACACCTTGAACCCAACACAATTAACACTGTGCGAGGCGTACTAAACCCACTACGTACCACACCACCGGGTGGCTCGCCTGAATGTCGAATAACTCGTGCAACTCACATGTTTCAAAACTAGTACATTGATAAGAAAGACCATATTATAAGCATGAGAATTTGTCTAGGAAAATAAATATTTTGAGAAATTACACTTTTAAACTATCTTACATAAGCTATAACAACATTTAGGTCCACATAAAGAGATGAAGTTTTGAAACTGCATTACAATGCAAAAATTTACAAGTTGATTTACATCTCCTGCTCCTTTTCTTCTGCCAGCTAGACAATCTTTAGTCACAATATGTATTCATCATTCTTTCTTCATTCTCTTTCATTCCTTCTGGTACCTTTCCTTGTCTTTCACTCTATAATTTTGATACACCTGTATGTATAAACTAACAATCACTATACAATCTAATTTTTGTTTTAATGCTCGAATTTGATAATCCCAAACTAGACGGATCGACTTATGAATCTTCATTGTCTATATCGCTCATTTAAGACCGAGCAAGGAAAATATGTAAATCAAACTCCTTGCCTCCAATCACACGAACCCTTAATTAAACCCAAAGAGAGAGAGAGAGAGAGAGAAAGAGAGAGAGAAATATCAGACATTATACAAGCATTAAGAGGGGTAGCTCGGAGCAATAAAGATTTTCTTATGTGCGGGAATTCGTGTAAGAGCCGGCCTCAATAGATATTAATTAATTTTGTCAAACCTTATAAAGTGAGTATGTTTAAAATATATAGGGTCAACCCACAATTAAATCCACTCCATTATTGGTGAAACTAGTGAAGCGTGGATTCATCTGAATCATATTTGTGGAAAAATTATGCTACGTCAAAAAAATTATATTTATTTGTATATTTTTCTTTTATAATTTTGATATTCTTGTGGTTTTTTCTTTTTTGTAATTCTAAGTGAAAATCCAACTATGCCATTGCATACCGTGTCTGAAAATCCAACTATGCCATTACCTACCGTGTCTATAAGAGGAAGAATGTAAGAATCTATAGTATATTAAAAGTGTGATGAAGACTCTTAGAAAAGTGATTTGACTATTTTGCCCTTCATTAAAATACTCACTAATAGATAAAATCATTTTTTCACTATTTTTTAAAATTAAATTTATATTTAATTAAACAATCTAAAATAGTCCTAATACATTCATAGTTACTTGTCTTTATTTGAGATTAAATACAATTCTATTTAGGTTAAAATATTCTCACATCTATAAAAAGAATATTTAAATTTCCAACATAGGGTTATAGACCATGTTTCTTCTTGACCAGATTTCCTGCGAGACTGAAAGAAGTTTGACACCACAGCCATAAATGTGTCCAATATGAAGGTAACATTGAAACTTGCATGGAAGTATCGCATGATTTTGAAATAATCGGGAAACAAAATTATTGAATGATTTATTGTTTCTATGCTTTTATGTTTGTTATATTATAATTTGTCGTGAGTTGGGGTCTATCAAAAACAACCTCTCTTTCATTTGAGGTATGGACTTTTTACACTTTATCCTTTCCAAACCCACTTTATGGGAATACACTGAATATTTCTTTATTGTTGTTGTTGGAAATTAAAAAACTGTTATCGCTTATGTTATTATTAATTTGTTACAAATAATTATGTTATATTATTAGGTTTAACATATTGTTTTTATTGTTTAGAGATCAATGTCACAACTATATCTGTCATCGATCACAAGAAAAAGGTACTTAGATATTTATTTATGTTCCACATTTATTTTCCATGATATGTATATAATAAATTCTTCGCTTCTTTTTTTAGGATCGATTTTTACCAAAATCTAATCAAGTTAACTATGATTATTGGTTTTCGTTATAAATCTTGTATAATTTATGTTTAAACTCCAACAGTGATGCTTATAAAATGATTATTTCTCCTTCTATTATGAAAAAATAATTTTCAGTTTTACGATTCAATTCCTATAAAAATTGAAAAAAATAGTCATGCATGATTTCATTTTGTTCTCAATCTCTCAATTTCAGAAAGATAAAACGGAAGGAAGAGAGTGATGATGAGGCCATGTAAATAATAATTAAAGGAAAAATAAAATAAAATGTTGATATTTTTTATTGTAAAAGCTTTTAATGAAAGTGATCCGTGAAGTATCAAAGATGCTTTAATTTTTGCAAAGAAGATATAGTTGGGATTTTTAACTAGTCTAATTCAGAATTTTATTTTACATTATATTAAGAATAATGCCTTTGTGATGATGAGTTAAATTTCACGTGCATCGCACGTACCCTAATCTAGTAAAATTAAAAAAGAAAAAGCATAAAAATAAAATTAAAGGTTGTTTACGTGACTCAGGTGCAAGCATCCTACACCTCATATTAAGGTTATAGGTTCGAGTTATCAAAATAACAAAAATGTGGAAGCTCAGAGGATTTTTTTAGAAAAGAGTTACGTGATAAGAGGGGTTGCTAAGGTGATGCGCATCCAACACCTATAACTTTACAGCCTTAAATTTTTCAGTTCGAGTTTACCAAGAAAATAAAAGGTAGATGTTGTTGGGTTTGAAATCGAGATGACGTCATGCAAAATCTTATATTTTGCAAATCATAGTGGTAATAATTCAAATGACACAATATAAAATACTAAAAAACCATAATATTATTATATGGTTCGGCCATTGACCTACATATAAAAACCTAATATTAAAAAAATCACTGAACCTATTGGGAGAAATCTCTCCCTAAAAAGATTTTTTGATGACTACATTGTGGATACTATTGTGCTATTGTATGAGAAGGGGGTCTTATATTTATAGAGTTCCAAAATCTTTTCTTCAAGAAAGACGTTTTTCAAATATGAAAAAGTTTTATATTTTTCTTTTAGGAAAAGTAAAAGTATTTATGGTATTACTTTTATTTTCCTTCTAAGAAAAGTAAAACTTAAATTTGGTAAGAAAATCAGGGCAAAAACCTTAACAAATCTCCCCTTTTTTACTTGATTTTCTTCACTTGATCCGCCTTTTTCACATCTTTGATATTTGTTCTTCTCCTAGTCTTCATCATTGCTTCTTGACATGCTTAAAAATGGAGCTTTTGGGTTAAAAGTATATGAGCTCTTTTCAGGTTAAAAATATTGAAGCCCTTTGCAGGGTTAAAACGAAGTTTTATTTTCAAATATGTAAAATCAGGATTGTTGAAAATATGATTGAACATTATCTCCACATGTAGGTTTTTTTCTTTTTGATAAGAAAATCTTCATCATCGCCAACTTGATTGCAACTTAAATCATAGCATGTCTTCAACCTGAACCATCGAATCTTTGAACCATAGGATCTGATGCCACTTGTTGGGTTCGAAATCGAGAGGGCGTCATGCGGAATCTTATAATTTTCAAATCATCATGGTGATAATTCAAATGACACAATATAAAATACTATAAAAACATAATATTATCAAATGGTTTGGCCATTGACCTACATATGAAAACCTAATATCGAAAAAAACATTGAACCTATTGGGAGAAATCTCCCCCTAAAAAAGACTCTTTAATGACAACATTATGAATACTATTGTGCTAGTGTATGAGAAGGGGATCTTATATTTATAGAGTTCCAAAACCTTTCCTTCAAGAAAGAGGTTTGCCAAATATGAAAAAGTTTTATATTTTAACTTTCAGGAAAAGTAAGTAAAAGTATTTATGATATTACTTTTACATTCCTTCTAAGAAAGTAAAACTTAAATTTAGTAAGAAAATTACTTTTATTTTCCTTCTAAGAAAGTAAAACTTAAATTTGGTAAGAAAATCAGGGCAAAAACCCTAACAGATGCTCCGTGGGATAAAAAAATTAGAAGGTTACTTATGTTACAAAAGGTTTTATTCAAGTGGTAATTATCCAACATATTAAACCCTAACATTATATATTTGATTCTCCAGAGATCTAAAAGGTGAAAGCTCTGGGGAGCAAAACAAAAAAAAAGTTTCTTACATATACGTTGTGGGATTTTGCTAATGTTTGACACTTCAAATACATCATCATGCCAAATATAGATTATCTTTTGCTAGACGAGAGGGATAATTCGGATGATAAGCACCCCCATCCCCTTCAACGAGTAAAAAAGGTGGGTATTAATAAGGAGGGGTAAATTTAATTTTATTTTTGTTTGGGGCTATATTTTCTAGTTATGGTGGAGTTTCGAAAGTGATCATCAATCTGAAGTTTGAAACGAAACCATCTATAAGCAAGATTATTAGTCTAGGAAAACAGATGTTTTCAGCAACTTTACTTTGGAAATAGTTTTGGACTATCCTACATAAGTTATAACAAAGTTTTGATCCTAGGAATGAGCTGAAGTTTTGGAACTACATTACAATGCAAAAATTTACAAGTTGATGCCAAAACTATATCTCCTTCTCTTTTTCTTCTGCCAGTCGGTCACCTTTACTAGGGAGTTCATGTGGTCATCATTCTTTCTTTATACTCCTTCAGTTCCTTCTGGTACCTTTCCTTGTCTTTCACCCCATAGTTTTGATTTGTATAGACTAACAATCATTATCAAACCCGCTCAGTGTCACTATACAATCTAATTTTGTTTTATTGCTAGAGTTTGATCATCCCAAATAAGATGGACCGACTTATGAATCTTTACTATCCAGATCGCTCAGTGAATGGCCACGGTCCAATATTACGCAATAATTAGTTTATCTTTCTAAATTTATGATAAATCTTCATAATACAGAATACTAGATGATCATTTTGAGTATGCTTACCATTTTTTTCCTTAGGAGAAAGATTGTTCCAAGATTCTCCAATCATTTTTGTTAATTCCCTCTCTTTATGTGGATAAATGGATTTAAGCATGGAAGTTGTATCCACTTCTATTATCTTTAGGACGATTCGGATCCCCATTTTTTCTCCTCCTGTTCCTCCGCCCTGAATGGTGGTGAGGTGGTGAATTGTAAGGTACAACCGCATTGCAATTTTGTGCAACTAATTTTGTAGAAGATCTCATTTTCATGGACATGAAATAACCACAGTTAAATTTGGCATCAATTGTCCCTGCTGCTTGGAAACACCTAGACCCTAATATACAAGAGAATATAACAGAACAACCAAGCAATTGAACCCTTAACTAAACCAAAAAGAAAAGAGAGAGAGAGAGAGAGGCAGAGAAATATCAAACATTATAGTACAAGTATTAAAAGGATTAGTTCTGTGTAATAAAGTTTTCCTTATGTGCGAGATCCGTGTAAGAGACGGACCTCAATAGACATTAATCAGTTTAGTCAAAACTTATAAAGTGAGTACTTTTAAAATATATAGGGTCAACCCATAATTGAATCTACCATGTTATTGGCGAAACTAGGTGGGTGTAGATTCATCTGAATTCATTGAAAAACTATACTATATAAAAAAATTATAATTATTTGTATATACTTCTTTTATACCTTGGATATTTTTCTGTATTTATTTTTTTGTTTCGTTTTTAAACTTCGGTAAGTGAAAATTCAACTAGCCATTGCCTACCGTGTCTATAAAAGGAAGAATGTAAGAATAAATTTAAAAAAAGAAAAGGAACAAAAATAAAATTAAAGGTTGTTTACGTGACTCAGGTACAAGCATCCTACACCTCAGTTTAAGGTTATCGATTCGATTTATCAAAACAACAGAAAGGTGGGAGCTCGGGGGACTGTTTTTTTAAAAAAAGTTACTTATGTGATAACCGGGGTTGCTAAGGCGATATGCATCCAACACCTATAACACTACAACATTAGATTTATCGGTTTGAGTTTATCAAGAAAAAAAAAGTCGATGCTCTGTGGGATAAAAAAAATGTTGCATACGTTACAAAGGTGTTACTCAAGTGGTAAGCATCCAATATATGTAACCTTAAGATTATATATTCGAGTCACTTGAGAGCAGAAAGGTGAAAGCTCCAAGGAGCGAAACAAGAAAAAGGTTTCTTACATATATTTTGTACCCAAAAGAGGGTGAAAATTCTTGGAACATTCCATGAATAAATTTGGATCATTAACAGTCTGTAACACCCTGTACTTTTCAACTCTCTAATAATGTGTAGAATGAGGCCTTAGGATCTCTCTATTGATGGTAAACCATGTCAAATTAGGATGGAACGTGTTGGGGGTGCTTTTAGACATTGAAAAGGGGTTGGCGTCGCAAAAGGGACACTCCATAAAGGCTCCGCGCTACAGAGGGATAACGAAGATCCACAGGAGGAGGTCTTGTATGACACCACTTTTGGTCCGCGCCGCAGACCTTATGATCTGCGATCGGGTAGCATCGCAGAGCCCCTTCTGGGCATCAAAAGTTGCTATGTTTTACAATATTTTAAGGGTGTTGAGGTCTTTTCACTTCCTATAACCGTTCCCAACTCTTTATAGATGAATATAAGGTCTTAAACACATTATTTCACCTCATTAAATTCCTAATCATCATTCCTTAAGCAAAAAAAAAAAAGAGAAACCACCTAGGGTTTGAGGATTTTAAGCGTCAAGGGTCAATTTTTCCAACGTTCTCTTCAATTTCAAGGTATGTGGAATTATCCTAATTTTCACGGGCATAAGTTTAATATTTTAACAAGTTTTGAAAAAGTAATTTTAAGCGTCAAGTGTCAATTTTCCCAACGTTCTCTTCAATTTCAAGGTATGTGGGATTATCCTAATTCTCATGGGCATAAGTTTAATATTTTAACAAGTTTTGAAAATGTAATTTTAAGCGTCAAGGGTCAATTTTCCCAACGTTCTCTTCAATTTCAAGGTATGTGGGATTATCCTAATTCTCACAGGCATAAGTTTAATATTTTAACAAGTTTGGAAAATGTATATGTATGTATATGTAATGTGTTTTGGAAACCATTTGAAGAGCATGCATCATGAATCCATGCTTGATGAAATTATGAAATTAATATGGGGTTTTCAATAAACTTGAATTGTAGTCATGTGTACATATGTTATGAGTTTTGAAAAGTGATTTAAGAGAATGATTTATGAAATCCCCCTGGTATTATGATATCTATGGTGTTAACGTGTTATGCATTGTGAAATGGATTTGAGAGAATGAACTATGAGTTCCCATTTTTGATCATGAGATTTATGTATGACTAGTGTTTTTTTTTTTTATGAATGATGATAATTCTTGAGTTTTAAATGCTTCTAATCAAATACATGTTTTTTTTACATGATTTTCAAAGAGGTGATTATTATTCTAAATGCTATTATTTCTTAATAAATAATTGCATGTGTTTTATGTAAAAATTGGCCACCTGTAACATCCCGCATTTTCGGACTAGAGTTTGAACCGTCTTTCCTACGTATGTTGACCCGAATCCAATGGTTTATGGTTTATAGTTCTAAATAAGTGAGAATAATTATTTCCTTAGAGTGTACATATCTTCAGATAGGGATTGAAGTCCTAAAAATCTCCTATCTCAAAGTTAAGTTTAGCACTATCCTACATATCCAATTTTTGATATATGATTTTACTTGGGTTGAATTCTGACAACCATAACTCATAGAATACAAAGAGTTATGTGTCCCATTATATATCAAATTTAATCACTTTGAGTCCTCTTTTCAAAACCGCCGACAGTTTGTGATTCCGTGTTTGGAGTCAAAAGTTATGAGTGTTTCAGAGAGACACTGTCCAGGGTCTGCGCTGACTCTGCACCATGGAGGAATCGCCAAAGCGCACTACCTCAGGTTTTCGTTTTCCATGCACCAAGATTTTCTTTTGGTCTACGTCGCGGGACCTTTCCCTAGTGTCAAAAAATGTTCTGTTTTAAGTTATTTAAAGGGCAAAGGGGTCTTTTCACTCTCAAAAATCCTTCCCAATCCTTTATGGACGAACATGGGGTATTAAAATATGTTATATTATTTTAGTAAGTCCCTGTTCACCATTCATTAAAAAGGAAAGGAGAAACTACCTAGGGTTTGAGGAATTCAAGCTTCGAGGGTCCAATTCTCTACGTTCTCTTTGATTTTTCTCCGTCAAAAGGTATGTGGGACTATCCTAAATCTCATGGACGTAATTTTATGGTTTTCACAATCTTTATAGATATATAATTATGTATATGTAGTGGTTTTTGAAAATCATTTGAAGAACATGCATCATGAATCCACGTTTTATGAAATTATGAAATTAATAGGGGGGTTTTCATGAACTTGAGTTATAGTCATATGTTCATATGTTATGATTTTTGAAAAGTGATTCAAGAGCATGATTTACAAAACTCCCCTCACATTATGAAATTTATGGTCATAATATGCTATGAATTGTGAAACGGGTTTGAGAGCACGAACTATAAGTCCTCCTTTCTTATCATGAGATTTATTTGTGTGACAAATGTTGGGGATGATTTATGAATGATGATAATTCTTGAGTTTTAAATGCCTCTTTATCTATTGCGCATTATCTTTTTTGCACTTTTTCAAAGGGGTATTTCTTACACCAAAGGCTCTTGTGTCCTAATGAAGAAACTGCATGTGATTAATGAAAGAATTGACCATCATGTTTTAAAGTCTTTATAAGAGAGTGGGTTTGCACAAGTTTCATATACTTTTGAAATAAGAACTCTCATGTGATTTGATGAATCTTTTGGTGGTCATTAATGTGTTTTTGAATAAGAAGAACTATGGATATGATGTAGTATGATATGAATGACTTGCAAGTCTAGGTATGACGATACATTGTTATGATATGCCCTTATCAAAACCAGAAATGAACTTTTTTATGAGCATGAAACATGGGTTTAAAGGATTAAAAATGTGTTCTAAGAGAGATAGATGGTTACCCAAACAAGGAACGAGCTTAGATAACTCATTGCCTAAAATCGTGTTTTGCCGACACGGGTATTATTTTATCCTAAAATAGGGGATTGTACGCTGGCGACGATCCTGTGGCTTAGTAGAGATCAGAGACTCTAGACCTTTCAAAAAACATGGGTTGGGGGCTTAGCCTCCGAGTCAATGGCGGACCATATAGCCCATGGGTAATCAGAATTGTAGGGCGTACCATCTAGCTCAGAAGTAAAAGCAAAAAGTTGAGTCAATGTTTATGCAAGAATGTTTTGAAGCTTTTGAATTATGCCCATGTATGTATATATATATATATATATATATATATTATCCTAAATTATTTTCACAATGCTCTCAATGATGTTATATAAAATATATGTTATTTTTGGATTAATTCTACATACCAATACTCTTCAACTATTGGCCCTCCATATTTCAGGTTCTGCGGTCTAGTCCCATTGGTCCACCACATTAGTAGAACATTTGGATATGAAAGAGCTGGTGATCCATCCATCTTTTGAAAGATAATTTATTCATATATTGACTCTTTCAATTTATTATCACGACCTGAGATGAGGCCCTGGCAATGACAGGCATCCCGAGCCATCAAGGCCCAAGAGACCCCCTAGCATTTAATCATAAGCATAAGTCATGAGAGATAAAGTGCGGAAGATGAATGAAACATAGAAAACACATTATTCAAACTTAACAATTCAGGACATAAACCCAAATCTATTCTGAACAAGACCACGAAGTCTCTACTGAACTAAAAATAATATCCTGTCTAAACTAGGACAAGGCCCTCGGTCGGACCATAAAACTAAAAAGAAATCAACACATGGGAATAGTTTCCTACCGAAGTAAGGGAGGCTCACCAACTATGAATGTTTGGAATTTATATATTATTTAGCGGAATCAAGGGACTAAGCCTCAGAACCTGAAATATAGGGGGTCAATACTTGAAAGTACTGGTATGTAGAACAATCCAAAAATAACATATACTTTTATACAACATAAGTGTGAGCTTTTCATAAAGCAATTTAGAATAAGGTAAATGAAAACACATTGGCATAATCTGATGAGCTTCAAAATATTTTCTTGTAATCATGACTCGATTCTTTATTTTACTTCTGAACTAGATGATACACCCAACATTCCTAGTACCCACGAGCTATATGAGTACGCCATTAACTTGTCGACAAAGCTCCAAAATCCAAGTTTGCCGCAAAGATTGAGGTCGTAAATACTATTCTAATATACCAGTGCCTCAAGGGAAAGTATACATTGGTCATAGCCAATCATGTCTCCCGAATTAGTAAAATTCGATTTCCAGCAATGAGTCCTTACAATCAAATGCCTTCTTTGGGTAACTATCTAACTCTCTTTAATCCTAACTTTAGTCCTTTAGAAATTATGCTTCATGCTCATAAAAATTTACTTCTGATTCTTTTAAGGGCATATCATAATAGGGTATCGTCATACCCAGACTTGCAAGTCATTCATATCATACCACATCATATCCATTGCCCTTTTTATTCAATAGAATATTAGTGACCACCCAAAAGATTTAAATATCATATAAGCGAGCTCTTGTTTCAAAACACATGAAAACTTATGGAATGTACTCTCTTTTCAATACCTTATCATACGGTGGTTATCTATTTCATCAATTTAATGCAAGTTATTTATTAGGAAACATGAGCATTAATAAAATAAGGAAAAACCCCTCTCGATTCTTTCATCACACAATAACAATCCATAAACATTGGCAGAATATTTAAACTCAAACTTTAACATCCGTGTAAACATTCCACAACATTGTTAAGACAATAGGATTCATAGCATGAGAGGGAATTACACAAATAATGATCTTATATAACTTCTAAAACTAATAACACATGTACACATGAAAACAAATCAAGTTTAGGGAAACAACCTCATAGTTAATACAAGATTTCATCATAAAATGGGTTTACAATGAATGCTCTTCAACCATTTCAAAACCCACCTTATGTATGAAATTATATACATTAAAATATTGTTTAAATGATAAATTTATACCCATGGAGTTTAGGATAGTCTCACATACCTTTGAATTGATGAAAACAGGGAGAAACATTGACCCTTGAGGCTTAGTCTCTCAAACCCTAGTTGGTTTTCCCCTATTTTTTCAATGAAGATGAATTAGGGATTTGGTGAGTTTTAATATGTGTTTAAGGACTTTAAATTCAACCATACAAGATTTGAAACGTTTTGGGAGAATGAAATGACCTTAATGCCTTTAAATAAATACAAAATTGAGCACTTACACTGCCTTTCTTTGCTATGTGGCGTACAACAATAGCCCTGGACAAGGTGGGTGATGCAAAACCATTGCACAGCCCTAAGTGGACAATGCATTGCCATTACACAGCTCTGAGTAGATGATGCACGCCTATTGCACACACTTTCCAGTGGCCTTTTGCGTTTGTCATGCAACACATGGCCTTTGCAAAGGGCCTATTGTGTGAAAACTACGTTTTTAAGGTCTTGAAACACCCCCAATGCAACTCATGATTTCCATAATTGGTATACCATCCATACGATGGTCCAAAAGTTCATTTTATAGAGCGTTATTTGAGTGATACAACTACAGTATGTTATATTTATGGTCTAACCGGGTGGCCTTGTCCTGGCCTAAATAGTTAGTTTTTCAGCAGAGGCTTCGTAGAAGAGATGTAAGCATTGTATTATCACAACTTATTGACACAGTTGGTTATGAGTTTTTCTTGAATGTCATCATATTTTCTGCACTTTGGTTCATGTGTAGATTATTCTATGATAGTATGCTAAGGGGTCTCTCGGGCCTTCATAGTTCAGGATGCCCGTCGAGGCCAAGGCCTCAGCTCGGGATGTGAAAAGCTTGGTATCAGAGCACGATTCATGGTTTTAGGATATTTATGAAGCCGTGTCTAGTAGAGTCTTACTTATGAGTGTGTTGTGCACCACACTTATAATTAGGAGGCTACCGGGTATTTAGGAGATGTTTACCATTCTTTCATACTCTAGATCATGCCATTGTGTTATCCATATGGAAGTTATCTAAATTCCTTCCTTACTCTAATTTTATAGGTATGTCTCATTATCGAGGTGATACAAGTGTAAAAGCTTAGAGTCTAAATGATATGGTCCTTTCTAATTGAGTCGTAAAAGGGTATGATGTAGAACAAGGACTTGAGAGGAGTCCATTAGTGCTTCAAAGTTTGTTGATTCCTGTGTATACCCCTATCTATATCAATCATGTGTTTGAGCCTAAGGTATGGAGTGTATTCAGTACCTTTAAGAATCCTTATTGCAAATGCCATGCTTACGGGCAAAGATTTATGGTAGAATGTTAAAACAGTATTTCCACCCGAGTAGTAGCATATGTTAAGGTGTCATGTCCTATTGGTTGTAAGATGTTATAGAATTTAGTTACATAAAGTCATAAGTTTAGAAATCAGGGTGAGGGTAACTTTTGCATAAAGAAGTTAGTTTTAGTTATATAACCTTTGATTGAGGGGTGGTGTAATACCCTATGTTTTCAAGGTCACTGTGGAACCTATGACTCATTTCTCAAGTCGTGAGTACCCCTTACGAGTGGTATGATGTAGTCGTAACCAATACAGTGTGAAATAATTAAAGTTCTATTCTGGGTACGACTCAACCCTGAGATTCATTACAAAAGGTGATAAGTTTTATAGTTGGAGTCGTATTGTCAGTAGTGTAGGTACCCTAAGTTTCTATCCAACTTACGAGTGGTGGGTACAAGTCGTAATGACTTGTTACGAGTCATACGATATGAATCGTTTGCTGACTAGTAAAGGATCCAAAAATTAAGCCTCATGTTTTGATAGATGTATAAGTTACTTGGACGTCTATTAAATCCTCAAATAGCTCTTAGCTCCTGAACAAGTCAAAACATTCCTTAGCGATTAAATTATATTGCGATGCATATAACTATATTCATCTTCAAACGAGCATAAATTTTCATTATACTGAGAAGTTTTGAGCTCAATACCCACCAAAATATATATAATTGAATTGCCTTTCCAACAATACCAATTTTGTCTTAATCTGATATTGGGGTGAAAAGTTATGGCCAAATAACTAAAGCATTGTAAAAGCTTCTAGTCGTTAAGACTCCTGATGATGACTCGTAAGCAGACCCGACGAGTTGTCAGAAGGAGTCATTACCACAGGGTCAAAATCTAGGTTCCTAATGATGACTCAAGACATGACTCATACCAAGAACTTATGAGTCCTGGCCAAACTCATCGGGACATTTTCTAGACGATTACAAAGGGGTTTATTGGTCTTTTCCCACTCTTTTAATCCCAAAACTACGTCATTTCACCCTCCAAACAATAGTTATTAGGCGTAAATACTGACCTAACCTATCATAACTCAGAAATCATCCATCACAGAGAAAAAGGGGTGATTTTTATCTCCTTAAAACCAACTAGGGTTCATCAAGTTCAAGTTCAATACCAAGAAATGTATCGAAGGCTTCAACATTCAAGTATGTGGGGTACTCATCAATGGATTCCTTCCATTCATTGAGTCCCAAAAAAGATCCTTTTTGTTCAAGTATGGATTTTAACCTTTTTTTTGGGAAATTATTAATGTAAATCATGAATTTAATCCATGTCTACATGTCTTCTTATGTAAATTAGGTTACTTCATGTTTTAAATTTCAATCACCATTGTCATGTTCAATTGATTTTTTGCTAAATCATCAAGTTATGAGTTAAACCATGTAAATATTTTGTCCTCTCAAGTTTAACATATTCCCATGACCAAATTCATGTTTCTCACTCATTCATTGAAATATCTTATGTTTTGGGCCTTTGAACTATGACTTTATATCACTGTTTTAACTATTGTTATCTTATTTTTGTATCATGCTATGCTAGTGGGTTATGAACAGCCGATACCTATCTATTTTTACATGATTCCATTTTAAGTAACAAGTCAGTCAGACCATGATCTAATTACCGTGTTCAAATCATTATTTTTATAATGGATAGTATTTCATGTTAAATACCTCAGTTTACATGTTCATGATTACTTTAGATTATGCATGCACTGTCAGTTATTTTCAGAATACCATGTTTGAGAATATCAGTCATCAGTGCATGTACTAGTTCATGGTTCCAGTGTCAGTTCAGTTGGGAGTAGGATTTAGCACCGAGAAAACCTAGTTATGGGGGCTCACCCGCCGGTTACGACTAAGACCTTAATAGCAGTCCCTAAGTTCAAAAACTGCGTATCCAGTGTAGGATTGTGAAATGTCATCCTCCATTTTATGATTGAAACTCTTACAGGGGTCACCCATCAGTCTAGGAATGACTCTCTAGTCCTTTGGGACACCATTTTAGTCGATCCGCACAGCCAGTATTAGTACCCGTGGCAAGGTACTAACACCCTTCCAATTGGAGTTACATATTGGACCCTGATTGATCAGATTGGGCATGTCGATTACATGATAACTCCCACATTTTTAATTCAATTCAGTATTCAGAATATATCAGTTCAGGTTTACATGACCAAGTGAATATATTTTAGTTATTCAGTTAATCGGTTTATCAGCTATTCAGTTTTACAAATTATATCAGAACACGTTTATGCCTTTTCTTACATTCGTCTTACATGTTTATATTTTCATTTTCAGTACTCATATATGATCCTCTATACAACTTTACAACATATCCAGCTTTACAGGAAATTTAAATATAGTATTCATGTTACTACCGCATCTCAGCTTACAAAATTATTTTCAGCTCATGATTTATAGATTTCACTATTTCTTACAACTTTTATGCATAGCCATGTTATAAATGTATATTTCAGTAAATAGCTTATGTCCTCAACTTTAAAGGATGTTTTAAATATTTCCATAATTTAGTGCATGTCCCCATAGACTCATTATATTCCAAAGTACTAACCACATATATGCGTTTGTGGCTACATTCCTTCAAGATGTAGGTACAAGATGTAGTCCATACACCAGGGTCAGACAATTCTCAACTTTCAGCCAACAAGTAATGAGTTCTTTTATACCAGTCAGTTGTAGTTCATGTACAGTATTGTTATTATTCTTAAGTATTAATTTATTGTAGTTTGAGGCATATCCCATCCACCTTCATTCAGTATAGTAGAGTCTTCATAGATAGTCAGTCAGAATCATGATATGTAATTCAAGTTCGCTCTTCAGATTTATCATGTTGTAAACTTTATCAGTATTACATTCATTCAGATTTTCTCATGATTACGTTTCCGCTCTGAAAATTAAGTTTGAACATCTATAAATTGAGGATTGATTTTCTTATTTCACAACACAATAACATCCATAATGTAGTCATTTTACGATTCTTGTTTAGAGGGAGATTTTCTTCAAGTTGTTTTTATGCTTTTTTATTTAGTTCTTAATGTGTATGCCAATTCACCAAACTATATCAATAATATGTTTTTAGTATGTTTTTCTTTGTTGTCTGAGTTATTTCTCTATGGTTTGCAAACTATTAGCTTCCTCATGACACCCTCTCGATTTCGAACCCAACACCAACACCTATACCGTTATAACCTTAAATTTGTTGAAGTTTACTAATAAAACAAAAATATAGATGTTCCATGGGAATTAAAATTAAAAGGTTACTTACATTACAAAAGGTGTTGCAAAAGTGGTAAGCATCCAACATATTTAACCTTAACATTATATATTTGATTCATCAGAGATCCAAAAGGTGAAAGCTCCAAAGAGAGAAACAAGGAAAGAAGTTACTTACATCTACTTTGTGTCCAGAAGAGAGTGAAAATTCTTGAGAGATTCCATGAATAAATTTGAATTATTAACAGTCTTCTTGGGTAAGCCGACACTATAACCCGGAGCTAATGCAATGGGTTACATTGGTCGAATCGTCCAACATGGACCCTATAGGAACACAATAAAAAAATATTCCAGAAATGAAAAAAATATCATTTGAATACCAATCCCATGACCTGATAGTATAAGTACTAGAGAAACTCTAAATTCGACAATAGAAATTACAACTCGAAGTCTGATAAGCTTAAATAGTTTTATACAATTGTCTCGAATATAAAAGACAAAGTAAGAATACAAGGGAAAGTGGAAAACTCAAACTCCAAGAGCTCACCTTATCTCCTGATGATCAACACAGCACAACATCGACTCAACAACGGCAACTAGAACTTGGGTCTCCACCAAAAAAGTGCTAAAGTGTAGTATGAGTATAAAAACATGGGTACTCAGTAGGTATCATCAGCCAACTGAGCTAAATTATAATATAAAAAGGTAAGACAATAAACTAAAGTCAAGGTATAGGATCGAACCTGAATCTCCTCAGATATTATTGTATATAATAACTAATCTACTGGGGTAATAGCATAACGTATCATATCAACATATATCATATTCGACATACAAAATGAGTAATTGTTAGGAAAAGTAAAACCATATATATACAACAAGAACCATGTAATTACCATAATCAGCATACCAACCATCATTAGAATATAAAATACAAGAACTTACCGCGACCATACCGCCGGTAAGTACATGAAAAAGAATACAACAAAGAACTCTTTACGGCATTCCATACCACCATAGAGTACACTAAAAGATCAATCCATCAATATATCAAGGCACAACTACACAACTGCACACCCAAGGCCGCAGGTTCACATTCCAGCCATGGACTCCTACTAAGGTCTACAATCATCATAAATACTACAATTAACACAAGAAAACCAATATCACCATAGCGTAGTTATATAGTTAATTTGCCACTAACTCATTAACAAACACCATGTGTAGTCTATATGAGCTAATCACCATTTCCATGAGCCACTAGTTTGCAAGTGTTTTAGATACTAGTCATCAAATAAGGAAAAGATACAAGTTACTAACACTATTATTTATCCAACCATCACAAAGCCATTTTCTGGTTAGCATCCTAATTATATAAGTCATCAATTTAGCCACAACGGCATCACATGCAACGTGTCAACTTTGCTAATCATCATACAATACTAAGTCTATTGTCATTAGGAAAGTCACAACGTTGAGGACTAGTTCCCATATTTTAACCAAGTAAGGTCCACCAATTAGTTTACTAGGAAAAAATCCATAATGTAACCATTTATCCAAGTAAGTATACTTACTGGGTGAGCCCTTAGTTCTTCACAACATTACACATACTGTAATACCCGTGCTAATAATAGCTCAGTTCAGCTTTTATTTGCATGCATAAGGGGTGTAAGGCCTAAAAACTTTACCAAGTATCTAGGACATAGTCATTTTCAAGACCTCTAGGCTTTACAAATTTTTAATCGACCTTCCTGACTCTGAAATATTAGTTTTAAAGTAGATTCATGATTAGGGAGGTCAAAAGTGCATGTCGGGTGAGTTTCAAAACTTTTGAAAAGGCGTAGGGTCATGTTTTGAAAATAAAAATAGTAGTACCACCGGGATAGGCCCGCGACGCCTATTTAGTTCATCGGGATAGAGCCTGTAATGTGGGGCTTACCACATCGGTCTAAAGACTGCGACGTAGGACTTACCCTGCCGGTCTAAAGCCCGCGTTGCCCAATGCCTTCATGTGCTTTCTTTCATTTTAAATTCCCAATGGGCTTTTGTTTCATTTCCCCTCATCCTATTTCGTCAATAAATCTAATTGAGGCTTCAAAAAGAGCATTATTTGCCTCTTTTACTCAAATTGCTCCCAAAAAAACCCTTTTTCTTCCCCAAGAACAAACCCAAACTCTTTCTCAAGAAAACTACAGATTAAAGCTTTCTTCACCAATCAAGAAGCTTAAGGTATGTGGGACAATCCTAAACCTTATGGGCATAGTGTATTATTTTTAACAAGTTTTAATGACATGAAAATTAATAATACAATAAGAGTTTCAAAAAGACTTTGAAGAATATGCATTTTGAACCTTTTGATATGATAATCATGAAGTTTTTCCATAATTTTGAATTATATTGACGTGATATATGATTTTGAGAATTAACATAAGAGAATGAGTCATGAGATTTCTCTCTCCATATGGAATTGTTTGATTTAGCATGTTATGGATTGTTAAATTGTATGTTCTATAGTGTGAGTAAAGTGTTCTACCATTATTCATGGACTTGATGTTGATTTTGAAATAAGGAGACGGTAATATCATGTTATACAAGTACTCTTTGTGTTAAATTAAGGAATTACATCTTATTTATGGAAGAGTTGGCCCCCGTATGTTGAAACTTGAAACATGATATTTTGAATAAGTTTTTGGTGTACTACCGGAATGAGAGTTATTATTCATTTTTTAGAACTTTTGGGTGGCCATTCATTTGATTTCTTGATTAAAAAGGGGCTATGGATACTTTATTACATGATTCGACTTGCAAGTTTAGGTATGACGGTACCTACTATGGAGTACACTTAACATGAAGGAAATAAATGTTTTAAGACCATGAAACATAGTTTAAAGGACTAAAATTGGGTTTTAAGAGAGCTAATTGGTTATCCGAAGAATGCTCGAGTTCAGACAACACTTATCCTAAAACTATTTTTTACTGATACGGGTTTATGATGTCCTATAATAGGGGTTGTACACTGGCTATGGGCTTATGGCATAGTACGAATGACAGACCCCAGTACTTGAGGCAAACTCCGATTGGAGGCTTGGCCACCGAGTCAACAAAGGATTCCATATAGCTCGTGGACAAGTACGCTTGTAGGGTGTACCATCTAGCTCAGAAGTAAAATAAAGATATAAGTCATGATTACAAAAAAAAATTTTGAAGCTTTTAAATTATGACCATGTGTTTTCATTTATCTTATGCTAAATGTTTTATGAAATGCTCTCACCTATGTTGTATAAAAATATGTTATTTTGTATTTGTTCTACATACCAGTACTTTGTGTATTGACCCCCTATATTTCAGGTTCTGAGGCCCAGTCTCTTCTTCCCGCTAATCAGTAAATCATTATCAGACATTTGTAGTTGGTGAGCCTCCCTTATTTTTTAAGTCCTTTTCCCCATGTGTGGATTTCATTTGATTTTAGTTCATGGTCCAACCGGGGTCCTTGTCCCGGATTCAGAAAGATTATTGTTTTAAGTTTAGTGGAGACTTCGTAGACTTGTTATAGATGGTTTTGGGTTTCCTTATGGACTTATTTCCCGCATTGTTAAGTTGAAATAAATGAATTTCCATGTTTCTAGTTTACTTTCGCATTATTATAATAGATGGGTTTTTCTTATGACGAAAAGCTAAGGGGTCACTCGGGCCTTCATTTTTTGGGATACCTATCGCGGTTAGGTCCTCGGCTCGGGTCGTGACTCATACCAATTAGCTTTAAACCAATATTCGACATATTCTACTTTTAGTTACTAATTAGAGTTAACAAGGGTCACATTCCTTATCTAGTGATTATTGAAAAGAATGAATAATCAATTTACCAAGGGAGACATCATGTCCCAAGCACACAAATGTGTTAGCCGTACATGGCATATCCTCACATATCAGTGTAGTTATATATACTCACCACACATAGGACCATTATAACATATTTCCCTCTTCCATATTCACCGGGCATCATCACCATATCAACATATCCTCCGGATTCGCCGGGCGTCATCATAACATCAACATATCCTCCGGATTCACCAGGCATCATTATAACCTCAACATATCCTCCGTATTTACCGAGCATCATCGTACCATCAACATATCCTACGGATTCTCTGAGCATCATCATAACATTATTACCTCATTAGGATTAACCGGCATCAGTATAACATCAACATATCCTCCAGATTCACCAGACATCATCATAATATCATTACCTATTCTGAATTAACTGGGTATCATTATAACATCAACATATCCTTTGGATTCATCGGGAATCATCATAACATCATTAACACATCTCCCGAAACAACCAACATACACATATGTCGCCAAATCAATGAACATGTACAAGCCACCATAATATAGTAGAAGTTATATAAGATAAGACATATCATCATACTTTACTATTAGTCAACCATTACATAATATAAGTAGATTCATGAGAATGAATATCTAAATGATATACGCAATCATCACTTTTCCAAGGTTAACATGTTTATTAGCAATCCAATTATAAGTCAAGGGCATGATCTTTAGATGCCTCTTGTACTATCACTTTTCACAATACTAACCCCAAAAGGGATACCCTTCAGATAGCATTAACTTGATCAATAGGCTTGGTTTGTAGCAAGAGTGGTAACATAATTTGAGGTCCACTTGGTGAACAAATCAAAAAGCCAAGCAATAGCATAACTATAAGTTCAATTCACAAGATTTTTCAAGGCTATCTATATCATGACAACAAGATAATAAATCAAGTATACACATTATCCATTCACATGTATAAATTGACAAACGATTTTAACCATTATAATCTTAATAACATAACTTAGACGTTCATAAAGTAGCTAGGTCACTAAGGAATTACATAGTTCAAGCTTAAGGTGGGTCAAGTCCCACTCCTAAATCCCAATAATGTCAAAGTTTACTTATACAATGCTAACTTCTATCCAGAATTAGGCTAGGTTATCTAAATCACCCCATAAAGGCTTATTAATCCATATTAGGCCTATAAGGGAAAATCTTCTTCAAGCAACCTTCCTAAGTCATCCCAAACACTAAGGACATTTCATAACTAGTCATAACCACGTTACATACTCTTAAGTTTAGCCAACAACATCATTCTAAACTAGTAGAGAAGCTAAAGTATTCTCTTGTTATTCATTAGACATCAATTAGAACTATCCAAGGTTCTAGGCTAAAAGTCAAACATCACACTTTAAAAGTTTTATAGCCTATAAGAAACAGATAATCCAAAGTATCGCCATTCCTCTATTTATCATCAAAAACCCAAACTAATCTCACAAGATATCAATAATTATTCTACAATCAAGCTCAATCTATATACCAGTAAGCCTAACCTACCTTGAGTCTAATTTCTCATAAACCAACAAGCTTTGCCTCCCCTTTTCTTGAAGCTTATCCTTCCACGAGCCAAGCTATCCAAAACATTATCTATGAATCATTAAAATAGCAACAACCCCCATTATGTTACCATTATTCCATGGGTCCAAAATGACATCAAACCCCCAAGCGGGTCCCACCTTTGAAAAATGAGATTCTGAGACCAACTCATAGTTCAACTATCATTAGGGAGCAATAACCCTCAAGATATTTTAGTAAAACAATCATATTTTTGTCTATAATTGAGCCTCAAAGACTTATGGTTGGGTCTAGAAATCAAGAAATTAATACCATATTTGAAGGAATCTTACCTTAGATTTGTAGCAAAAAGGTATAACACAAGTTATTCAAGCTCCGAATCAACCCACAAGACTAACTTTTGAGTCAACAAATCTTTATGGATACTAGGATTCTCAAAGAAGTGACGAATTCCCCAAAAAAGCAGACAAAAGGGCCTTTTATATGAGTTTAAATGGGCCTACAAGGTAAAAACTTTTTTTTGACCTCCCAAACTCATTCAGACTTCGTTTTTTGCAAATGACCTATGTAACCCCACTAAATTTGATATTTCAGACGCATTCGTGAAGTACAATTTTTCATCCAGGGTTATTTAGGACACTTGTGGTTCCCACACCCATATATTTTAATTTTTGACGTTTCGACTAATGGGTTGAAATAAGCTCGAGTGCTATGGGATCCAAACCAAGGGTTTACCTATCCTAAAATTGATATTACATAGCTACTAGCATAGTCAAAATTTGCTTCTAAAATTATTTTACTAAAGTTTTCACTCGGCGGCCACTTGAAATCGACGAAGACTTCTAAATGGGAAATTGGCTCTAAAAACAAAGAAAGTACCCGATAACCGAACTATCAGTTCCAGCAAGTCATAAATGACCTGGGTCAATGATAACGCTCAAACTACAGCTCTCGTAAGAGTGTAAGCGGTCGTTGTCAAATATAGAACCCAACTGGGTTGGGTTTCGAATACCACAGAGAATACTTGGTCACTAAGTAAGCAAAGATTAGTAGACTTTTGGTGAAAGTTTCGTAAAAGGGGGGATTGTAACGTGCAATAATGTAACAAAGTGAAAATGGAAAATAGCAAAGTAAAAAGAAAGAATGTTTAGTAAGATTCTAATCAATGAGAATTGAGAGTTGGGGTTATGTCCACCTTATGAGTTATACGTCTCTATTGGCTATGAGTTATGCGGAATTCAGACATGTATGTGCTTATAGAGAATCGTATTCTATGGTAAATCCAGGCGTCTTTCGACCATCAAGGATTATATCACTTTAACTCTTTTGACCTTAAAGCGTATCTAACGGTAGAAATTCTCCAGGAGGTTAATACAGTTACGACACTAACTTTTTAACAGGGGTTGGTGCCCTATTACCTTGACATTATCTCTTTTCCATACATATAACTTTTCTTTCGAACAAGTTAATGCTATACTGGCGTATTCTATGTGTTTGCATCCACAAGAATTTGAATTAAGATGAAGAGAGTAATAATATAAGCAGCACACGTGTCACGAATTTACAAACTCATAGCAATAGATAGTATCTCATAAGGCTTCCATAACCCCAATAGAGAAGTTTAGCTATGCATGAGTGCAACGGAAAACACAATAGACATTATCATCATAAAAATCTCACGTGAATTCCTTGCAAATAGCTTTTGTCTTGTTGTAAAAATTAAAAGTCGAATATATGAAAAATAATGTCAACAATGAATTAATGAAGAAAAAGGAGAAGGATAGAATAGGGATGAGGGTGGTGGAGAATTGTTTTGATGGATGGATGGATGGTGGATGGATGGGAATTATAAAAATCTCCAGCAAAATAGGGTATTTATAACACCCATATATTATTCCAAATAAGCTACTGCATTACTTATCCTAGTCCTACTAGGTTACTGCATCATTATCCTAATCCTACTAAGTTACTGTTGATCCCCAAAGTCTTTAGAAATGCTCTTTTTGCTCGGGACAGGTTTTCCATGCGCCACTTTTAGTCCCTAGGCGTGCAAGCTCTCCTTTCCTTCTTTCGTGAAGCTTCCTTGGGCGTCAAGTTATCCATAAAATGCTGAAATCTTCATCATTTATACCTGAAAACTTGCTAATCACGTTTGTTAGCTCACTTACAGGAAAAAGGACTAAAAGTGCATGAATTATATATTTTGTCCTCAAAACTTAGCTAAAATATGGGTAAATTATAGTACTTTAGGCGTGTAAATACGCCTATCATCAACACCCAACACTTAAAGCTTTGTTCGTCCTCGAACAAAATATGATGTCCATCTAAACATCTACTTAGGGTTTCACAGTAACAACACAAAATTTTCATCAAGACAGGCACGATAATTATAAACAAAGAGTAGTTTTCTAATCACTTCTAGAAACAATTCAACCTCTAATATAGAATCGTGATGATGGTTAATTCGTATCCACAAGTTAAGGCACAAAGAATCATACAAAACTCATCAACCATGCGTGTCTCACATAAGATACTACCCATAATCACTCACAAGTATTGCATTTTTCAGAACATAGGTATAAGATTATCCTTGCTCTCACTCTCACAAAGAATTCATATGTTGCAACTAATGACCATAGTCTTGCCCTTAGTGTAATGCTCTACTAATATCAGAATGTTAAGCTTAGGATCAAATAGGTTTTTACAGGTTGTAATGTATGCTAAGGGACGGGTAGGACTATTTTGGAAAGAAATAGTGACTATGTTCCTAAGCACTTTAATACATCACATTATGCCATTAACACTCTCTTTTAATCAACCCTGCTACCTTTCTTTCATTTATCACCCCTTTTCACCTATTTTTCCATTCAAGCATAACTATCTTTTTATTTAATCATAAACATAATTTATCTTTTGTTTTTCTATTTCTTTTTCTTTTCTCTTTCTCATTTTTTTTCTTTTTTTTATAACACACCTCCATGATAGCCACTCTTTTTCATAACAAATTCAAGTACCAATACACTCTAAGGCATCACTCTCACCCAATTTCCTCTTATTTTGTCACATGACTTCATAATTTAAAGCACTTAGGACTTTGGATCAAATTATGGTCTTGAAAAAAATGGATTAGGCTTACATATGAGGCTGTCAAAGAAAATGGCTTAAAGGCTCAAAAGGGTTGACTAGGATAATGTCCACGGGTAGGTAAACAGAAGGTAAACAATCACAGGCTGCCAAAGAAATGCCTAAATCATCTCCTAAACTCACACTCTTTATTTTGCTTTACACACACACCAGGCAAGTTCTAGCATCAGTCACAAACATAGAATATACTATCATCTCACACACACAAGGCACATGGTCGACTTTATTAGGAGTAGTACAGACTCTTGACCCAACAGATGAAGGAATTAAACCACACACTTATCACATAATGAGTCACATTTAGAGCCTAAATGTCTCAATAGTAATGATTCTAGCACAAACTCTTGTCATAACACCATGCCGCTTATCAGAACAATTTCATGCTTCAAAATCTACAACAAAAAAAAAATATGACCATAAATGTAGGCAAAGAAGTACAACATACGAATACCAGCACCCCACACTTAGACGGGACACACTGCCCTCAGTGGAAAATAAATACGGAAAACCTGATTAGTCGGACTCCTCTTCTATGTCTGGGGTCATACCCCCTGCGTCGGAATCATCATCAGAGTCGTCATCCTCAGAGTTTCCTCAAATTGTACCCCACTTGATCCAAAAGTGCGTTGAGGTATTTGTAGCGAGGAGGATTCAACTTGCTCTTTTCTTTCGCTTTCCTAACCCTTCTGTGAGGTGGATACTTTTGATTTTTCTTGTCATCCTTTTGAGGCTATTCTACCTGAGATCCTAATAGAGTCATGTGAGCTTCATCTCAGAAGATTCAATTGATAAACAAACAGTAATGGCACCACCCCACACTTAAGTTGTTGGCACAGACTAATTAAGTGAGTGATGTCGACTACTCAGACTTCATCGTCATACATTTGGGCGATATGTTCCAACCATATGTTCAGCACAGTCATACTTTCATGTCGTCTTAACTATCTTTTCCAACTCTATTTCATGTAATCTTGATCGTACTTTCATGTTTGGACTAATGCACTTTTTGAACAAGACTACTTCATAGAGATCGTATCAAGTTATGGCATAGAAATAATCACAACGTCTCATGCTTGTATTCAATCATGATCTTTATCTCGATGAACGAGTCATTAAAACATTCAAGCATTCAATTTTGAAGATTATGCAATTACTTCACCATGTCGACTCCGCAAAAGTATGACAGTGTATAACAATCAGATACAAGTAGGAACAAAATCAAGAACACCCACACGTATTCTTTCACTCAACGAGATGTATCACAACAAATTAACCACATTTAAATCACCAATACTACTTCAATATTTAACAATTCATTATAGGCGTAGTAGTGTTGTACTTACGGATTATAAAAGAAGAACAAAGAAGTACTTGGTTGATGGCCTCGGAAGATGTTCTTGCAAAGTAAAAGAGCAAAAGGAAAATTTTTGAGAGATTTTGGAGAGGTAGGCGGCGCCTAGGTTGAAATTGCAATGCATTTTTGTTCTAAAACTAAGTTTCTATTTATAGGACAATCTTGGGTCGGGTTTTGACCCATTTGGAGACCAAAAGTGACCATAGGCGGTGCCTAATGCTTTGCCTATGCTTGGCATAGGAGGCGCCTATGCTATGGCATTGTTGAGCATAGGCGGCACCTATGATATGGCATTGTTAGGCATAGGCGGCGCCTATGCCATGGCATACTAGATTCAGAGACAAAATGCTTTTGCATAGGCGGCGCCTATGCTATGGCATTGTTTAGAATAGGCGGCGCCTATGCTATGGCACTCTAGAATCTGATAGCTTAGGCCATAGCATAGGCCATGCCTTGTTCGTGGCCTATATTTACATAGGCCTTGCCTTGTTCTTTGCCTATATTTTCATAGGCAATGCCTAACCCATAGCCTTTTGCTTCATCATTCCTAACTTACCACCTTCAACATGCAATACTTCCAAATCAAAATTTGAAACCAATCTCCTCCTTTACACCTCTTGCACCTACATTTACTCAAAAACAACAAAAATGATTAGAACGATGGGTTGCCTCCCATCAAGCGCCTTAGTTTTGGTCGTGGCTCGATAAAATTTTAAGAAAACAAAACAATTAAAAATGATGGGCTTCCTCCCACCAAGCGCTTGATTTATTGTCGCGGCACGACATAGCTATCTCGATTACTTAGACTTCATCGAGATAGATGATGCATCATTTTTTGAATGGATTCAGACGACGCTGATGATTACTTGTAGGCATGCAATCTCCTTCGAGATGAATCTTGTGCGTACATATCCCAAGAGGGGTACCAATTATATCATCAATAGTCCAAGCCATAGTTCTCTTGTATCTCTTCAGAGAAGAGATGAGAGCCTCTACGTGCTGTTCACTTAAATCATCCGTCACACTCACCGGAAGTGTATTTCTACTTTCCAAGCATGCATACCTTAGATAATTGGGGAGATCTTACGATTCTAGCACTGGGGGATCTTCAATGGAAGTCTTCACTATTGGTGACAGTTGATTCTTAAGATCAAGGTCCAGCTATTTAGGAGTATGAGAATAGGACCCTATTTCTGTTAGAGCACACATGGTTTCTTCATAATCTTCATCATCCTTATGCTCAACATTCAACAGAGCAGTAGACAATGGCTCAACAGTAAGTTGTTTCTCTACAGATAATGCTTTCTTACCCTCATAATGAACATCAGCTACAGAGAACCCATTCATATCGCTGGGATGCTTCATTGTTTTGCATATATCAAAGCTGACCACTTCGTCATTCATTCTAAATAAAAGCTCATTATCTCTCATGTCAATAAGCACGCTTCCAGTTGCGAGGAAAGGGCGTCCCAAGATTATGGGAACTTCAGAATCCACCTCGCAATCCAAAATAACAAAGTCTGCAGGAAATATGAAGGTGGAAACCTTTACCAACACATCATTCAAGATACCCACAGGTCGTTTTACCGACCTATCTGCCATCACAAGCCGCATATTGGTTGGTGTAGGTTCACCTAACCCCAACTTCCTGTAGATGGATAGTGGCATCAAATTGATGCTAGCACCCAGATCGCACAATGCCTTGGCAAAATCCAAAGATCCAATCTTGCAAGGGATAGTGAAAGCACCGGGGTTAGCCTTCTTCTGAACTAGTGATCTGGTAGCGATTGCACTGCAATGATAAATAGTATCCGTCAACTCATAACTTGCTGCCCACTTCTTTGTCAAAAGATACTTCATAAATTTAGCATACCCAGGCATCTATTCCAGTGCCTCCACCAACGGAACATTAATAGTCAGCTGCTTCAACATGGTCATGAATTTACTGAACCTGGTGTCATCAGCCTTCTTTTTCAGTCTCTGAGGAAAAGGTGATTGTGGAAGGGGATTTGTTTTCTCCACCACATCCTTTTTATCTTGCTTCCGATTATCACTCTTTTTAGGCTGGTGACGTCTAAGTGTAACATCATAAGCACTCACTTCAGCTTCTACAACATCTTCAAACTCTGTTTCATCAACATTCTCTGCTCTATCATCAAGTACCTGCTTGCCTTTGCATGTATTTTCCAACACTTTACCACTCAGGGTAGTAATAGCCATACACGATCCATCATTCCTTGGGTTTTGCACAGCGTCGCTCGGTAAGGTGCCATCCTTTCTTTGATTGAATGCCGCTGAAAGTTGACTCAATTTCTTCTCTAGTTGCTTTATTGTAGTAGAATGCGAGTCAACCAATTGCTTCATTGAGGACAAATCATTTATTACCTCCGTTACTCCCACGCCGGTTGCTTCCACTCTTTTCAATAGTTTAGCTATCATCTCTTCCATATTTCCCGACCCAGATGCAGTGGTGTCACGTCTTCCTGGGGGAACATATAAACCACTATTGTCATTCTCGTTCTTCCAACTACCTTGGTCCTTTTTTCCAATTTTCTCATAGTAGTTCCGACCTTGGTTTCCTTGGGCATTGCCTCGGAAACCCACCTGATTATTCAAGTAGTTTTCTTCTTCCTCATAGTTGGATTCATCTCTTCCCTGTGATACAACGGCCTTAACCTTTTTGGTCTTCCCTAATAATAAGTGTTTGGTAAGAAGATCCATCTGTGTTTTCATGTGGGCCATATCTTGGTCACGTTTCTCTTGTCTTCGCCTCTGCTCTGCAGTCATGCCAATAGATATAGTAGAGCTTGCTACCTCAGAATCCCTGGTATGCCAAGCTCTGCTCTGCTTTGTCATACGATCTAGCATATCACTTGCCTCAATAAAATTAAGGTCCATGACTGATCCTCCAGCTGCATTATCCACCACTGGCTTAGTCACTGAGTTCAAAGCCCTGTATAATATCTCCATCAAGTGGACATTGGTCATATGATGGTTTGGGCATCGCATAATCTTCTTCTTGAATCTCTCTCATGTTTCGTGGAGAGCTTCAGTTTGAAGCTATCGGAAGTTGCTGATCTCATCTCTCAACTGTGCTCTCTTAGATGGCGGAAAGAATCTTTCTAGGAAAGCGTCTTTCAATTGCCTCCAATTGGTGATAGAATCAGGAGTCAGGCCATTCAACCATAGAGTTGCCTCCCCAGATAGAGACAATGGAAATAAGCGCAGCCGAATTGCATTATGTCCAACTCCTGGATTGTCGAATGACTTGCATGTAGAGATGAAGTTGATCAGGTGCATATTCGTATCATCGCCTGCGAGTCCACCAAATAAACCTTTGAGCTGCAATAGCTGAATCATAGTGCTAGTGATATTGAAATTTTCTCCAGGTGCCAAGGACGGAGGAATAATAGCTCCTGTAGCACCAGCTCCATCCAAATCGTCATCATCATCATCAAAAGGAGCCTGCACAGCTCGGCGGTCAGGTCTCATTCTAGCTTGACGATCTCTCATATGCATAGGTGCCGCCACCTCATCAGTACGCCTAGGATTTAGTAGCTCCTCATCACCCAAGTCCTCATCATCAGGATTTGTTGCCCAACCTGGGTTATCAATATTCTATTGATGCACTTGAGTAGCTGTCAGTGCAGCTAGTCTAGCCTGCTCCTATTGAGCCTCCTTTCTGTCAATGTCACGTTGTGCATCTATCCTGCCAAAAGGACCTGAATAGAACAAAAACAACAGCTAAAAGTAAAATCTGAGAACTTTTGACCAAAGGGTCTAGTAACTATCACAAACTTTGTTGACAACTGTATTCCCCGGCAGCGGCGCCAATTTTTGATAACGCTCAAACTACAACTCTCGTAAGAGTGTAAGCGGTCGTTGTCAAATATAGAACCCAACTGGGTTGGGTGTCGACTCCCACAGAGAATACTTGGTCGCTAAGTAAGCAAAGATTAGTAGACTTTTGGTGAAAGTTTCGTAAAAGAGGGGATTGTAACATGCAATAATGTAACAAAGTGAAAACAGAAAATAGCAATGTAAAAAGAAAGAATGTTTAGTAAGATTCTAATCAATGAGAATTGAGAGTTAGGGTTATGTCCACCTTATGAGTTATACGTCTCTATTGGCTATGAGTTATGCGGAACTCAGACATGCATGTGCTTATAGAGAATTGTATTCTATGGTAAATCCAGGCGTCTTTCGACCATCAAGGATTATTTCACTTTAACTCTTTCGAGCTTAAAGCGTATGTAATGGTACAAATTCTCCAAGAGGTTAATCCAATTACGACACTAACTTTTTAATAGGGGTTGGTGCCCTATTACCTTGACATTATCTCTTTTCCAGACATATAACATTTCTTTCGAACAAGTTAATGCTATACTGGCGTATTCTATGTGTTTGCAACCACAAGAATTTGAATTAAGATGAAGAGAGTAATAATATAAGCAGCACACGTGTCACGAATTCACAAACTCATAGCAATAGATAGTATCTCATAAGGCTTCCATAATCCCAACGGAGAAGTTTAGCTACGCATGAGTGCAACGGAAAACACAATAGACATTATCATCATAAAAATCTCACGTGAATTCCTTGCAAATAGCTTTTCTCTTGTTGTAAAAATTAAAAGTCAAATATATGAAAAATAATGTGAAGAATGAATTAATGAAGAAAAAGGAGAAGGATAGAATAGGGATGAGGGTGGTGGAGAATTGTTTTGATGGATGGATGGATGGATGGGAATTATAAAAAGCTCCAGCAAAATAGGGTATTTATAACACCTATATCCTATTCCTACTAAGCTACTGCATTACTTATCCTAGTCCTACTAGGTTACTGCATCATTATCCTAATCCTACTAAGTTACTGCTGATCCCCAAAGTCTTTAGAAATGCTGTTTTTTCCCGGGACAGGTTTTCCATGCGTCACTTTTAGTCCCTAGGCGTCCAATCTCTCCTTTCCTTCTTTCGTGAAGCTTCCTTGGGCGTCAAGTTATCCATAAAATGCTGAAATCTTCATCATTTATACCTTAAAACTTGCTAATCACGTTTGTTAGCTCACTTACAGGAAAAAGGACTAAGAGTGCATAAATTATATATTTTGTCCTCAGAACTTAGCTAAAATATGGGTAAATTATAGTACTTTAGGCGTGTAAATACGCCTATCATTAGTCAGTCATGGAAAATCTCTAATGGTTAAAATAAGTGGGAATATGGAAAATGACTTGACGGGTCATTACAACATCCATTACTAGGGAACTTTCATCCCCAAAAGTTAAAGATGAGGAAATACCTAAAGTCTCAAACAGATGAGGATACTGGGCTCGCATCTCACTATGTATATCCCAAGTGGCCTCCTCCACTGGCTGGTTCCTACACTAGACCTTAACTAAAGGAATCGCTCTAGTACGCAGTCGCCTCACATCACTAGCCAAAATAAGCATGAGATCCTCCATAAAAGTCAATTGATCATCCAAATGGACTGAGTCCCATATAAGAACATGAGAAGGATCAGGAATATACTTCTACAACACAGAGACAAGGAAAATTGCATGAAAAATGGAAAAATTTGGAGGTAAAGCCGACTCATAGAAACCTCGCTAACTATATGGAGAATCTCAAAAGGACAAATATAGAAAGGGCTAAGCTTACCCTTCATCCCAAATCTCATCAAACTTCTCATAGGGGAGACATGGAGGAACACACACTCACAAACTCCTTTTCTCAAGTCACGGAGTCTACAGTCGGCATAGGCCTTTGGCCTAATCTGGGTTGCTCTCAACCTAACCTAAATCACCCTGACTCTATCCAATGAGTCCTGATGAAAATATATACCAGAGGGTCTAATGTCGGAAGTCTAAAACCATCCTCTAGAAGAACAACATCTCCTACCGTATAAAGCCTCATAAAGAGCCATCTCAATTCTCGAATGATAACTGTTGTTGTAGGCAAACTCTGCCAGTACTAAGTGTTGATCCCATTGTCCTCTAAAAGCTATAACACATGCTCGGAGCATATCCTTGAGCATTTGAATAGTTTGCTCGGACTGACCATCTATCTGCGGATGAAAAGTTATACTCAAATTTACTCAAGTACCCAACTCCTCCTAAAATACCCTCTAAAATCTTAAAGTAAATACAAAACCATGGTCTGATATGATAGACACAGGGATACCATGCAAATGAACTATCTCTCGCAAATAAATCTGGTCTAATCTCTCAACACTAAAGGTCATCTGAATTGGAATAAAATATATTATCTTAGTCAAATGATCCATAATAACCCAAGCACCATCATGACCTTAGAAAGTACGAGGTAAACTGCGAATGAAGTCCATAGTAATCCATTCCCATTTCCACTCGAAAATGGCAACCTCTAAGTCAGTCCACCTAGACGTTGATGCTCGTCCTTAACTTGCTGACAACATAGGCAACGAGCCATAAAGTCTACCACATCTCTCTTTATCCCATCCCACTTATAATACTATCTCAAATATGTGTACATCTTAGCTGTACTGGGATAAATGAAATATCTAGAACTATGCGCCTTATGAAGAATTGACTGAATTAAGTCATCAAGTCGGGGAACACAAATACGACCCTAAAATCTTAGAATACCCTCAAAATATACATTGTGCCTTTTAGACTCACCACTAATATCCTAGTCTGGAGATATCATAAATTGCTATCCTCATACTGACAATCATGAATCTGCTCAAATAGGGAGGACCTCGTCTAACACCCGCATATTTTAACCTAGAAATCGAACCATCATTCTTACGTGTGTAAACCATAATCCCATATTTACTTTTGAATTCATGTGTCATGATCTTTATCCTAGTGTGTGAAGTGTTTTATAAATGAAAGATGTTCATAGGAATCATGTAACACCCCATGGTTTTAATGATTTTTTGGTACATCTAAAATGACCTTTAGAACCCCAGAAGTGATGGTAGATCCTGTGTTGAGGGAGGTGTTGGGGGTGTTTTCGTCCCTCAAAAGTAAGTAGACATTATAAAGTAGGACCTAGGTGATGCCTAGGCATCACATTGCCATTGCCTACCTTCACTGGAAAGATTAGGTCATGGGTTAGGCACTGCCCAACCTGGGTTAGGCCATGGGCTAGGCACCGCCCAACCTGTGTTTGGCAATATGTTAGGCGTCGGCCAACCTGGGTTAGTCCATGGACTGGACGCTCCCAACCCTATATTTTTTAGCGTAAAGGCTCCATTATTGTGTTTTTGTAAGGGAAACATGGCCTAATTACATGACATTAAGGCTCCAAAAAATGTTTTAAAACTCTATTAAATCCCTAAATAATCTCCTAAAATACAAGAGGAGAAAAACCAATCTAAGATTGTATATTCAAGCTTAAAGGATCAATCTCTTCGCGATTTTCTTCATAATTAAGGTATATGAGACTACCCTAAACTCCATGGGCATAAATTTTCTTGTTTTTATCAAGTTTTGAGGATCTATAATATTGTTTACAAGGAATTTTTGATATTATTTTGAAAATAATGTAACATGGAATCGTTTGATGAAAATATATGTTTGTCTTGAACTATTTTTGACCAAATTTAATTGTAACTTTGTATATAGATTTTTCTTTGTAATGAAGAGTTTGATTGAGAGCATGAATAAAATAAACTCCCTCTCCTTTCATGATACCTTTGATTTCAAATATTGTGGATTGTTTAAATGCAAGAATTTCTTAAATAAAACTAGAGGGTGAATTATTTATTAATGATCGTGGAATGTTATGGTTTGTGACATATTGAGAGGATGTTTTAGAAAGTTAAACATTTATCGTGTCAAATTAACAATTCCCATGGGTTTTAATTAATGCAAACATGATATGACCACCTTATGATTGTACTATTGAGAGGAGAGTGTTTTGATGTAAACTTAAATAAAAATTTATTGCATAACTCTATCTCACTTGATGTTTAAATATAAGGGGTTGTCATTAACATGAGGATAAGTGAAAAGAGGCTAACGATATGTTATGATGTGATTTGAATAACTGCAAGTTAGGGTATGACGATACCGGGTGATGACATTCCCATTACAGAAGAAGTCTTGAATGATTTGAAAGTATGAAACAGGGTTTTAAAGAACTAAAATTTGGGCTTAAGAGAGCTAGTTAGTTACCCAAAGAAGGCATTTAAGTACAAGGGCTCATTTCTGGAAACCGTGGTTTACCGATATGGGTATTATCTTAAAAGGGATAAATTTTTGGAAATCATGCAAGGGTGATTCCACGGTACATTTGTAAGGGGGTGTACCATATAATGAAGACTCCAATCCTTGCGGAAAACTTGGATTGGGGGCTTGGTCTCCATGTCAAGGGCAGATTTCATATAGCCCATGGAATTACAAATTTAGGGTGTATTGACTAGCTCAGAAGAATAACTAAGAGTGAGTCAAGGTTGTATTGATTCAAAGTTCACTAAAATATTCCCATGCATTTTTTTAATTATGTTATGTTCACTACTATTATGAAATACTCTTACCTATATTGTATAAAAACATGTTATCTTGGGTTGTTTCACATGCTAGTATATTTTTTATTGACCCCCTATATTTCAGGATCTGAGGTTCAGTTCTAAAGTCCTGCTAAGCAGTAGATCATCATCGGAAGTTTGGAGTTGGTGAGCCTCCTTTATTTCGAAAGGTCTAGTTTTTTATGATGTTTATATTTGGTTCTAGTTTATGGTTCGGCCGGGGGCCTTGTCTCAGTTTCGAACATCATGTTGTTTTCGTATTATTATAGATTTCGCAAACTCATGTTTGACGTTTTGAATGTTCATGAACTCACATTAGTATTGCTCAGTAATAACAAAAAGATGACCATGTTTTTGTTTTGTTGTTTTTCTCCACAATTCTTTGTGGTATATGAATCAAACTTATGATTGTCGATTAGAAGTTCTCTCAGGCTTACATAGTTTGGGATGTCCGTCATGATCAGGGTCTCATCTTGGGTCGTGACAAAATTAGTATCATAGCACGGTTCATAATCCCAGGGTATCTACAAAATATCGTTGGGTAGAGTCCTATTTATGGGTGTGTAGCACACCACACTTATAAGGAGGAATCTAATAGGCGGTTAGGAATGTTTTAATTTTCTTTATGTTCTAGATCGTGCCATTGTGTTGTCTAATTAGAAGTAGACCTTTCTAATTGAGTGTATTTATTTAAGCTTATACCTCTATCTACATGCATCTTAGCCTAAGTTATGGAGTGTATCCAGTTCTTTTTATAATATTCTAGTTACAGATGTCATGTCTAAGGGTAATAATGTGTGGCAGAATATTGGAATATTAATTCCACCCAAGTAGTAGTATGTTATAAAGTGTCATAGCCTATTATCTATAAGATGGTCCAGAAGTTAGTGATATAAAGTCACAAGCGTACAATTCATAATGAGGGTGACTTTTGCATAAAGGAGATACTTTAGTTATGTAAATATTGATTGAGGGATGGACTGCCATTTTATGGTGATATAATAGTGTGGAAGCAATATTTGTAGATTGTATGGTAGTTTGTGAAGAAAGTGGCTGGCTATGATTATTATTTATTCAAAAATAAAGAAGGGTTTCAGAATGAATAGTTATGGTGGTTGTAGAAACCATCTATAGAATATGAATAGAAAGATGTAGATCAATCAATGAGTTATGGGTAGATACCAATCGGTGTAAATAGAATTTGAAGGTAGTAAGGATGTACGCTTGGGTAAGTAAATATGATATGAGAAAGTTGATTATGTTGATAAGATCGTAATGGATATATTATAAGATTAAGATCGACTATGCCTATTATATTACATTACCCCCTTGATTGTCTTTTCTCTAGTAGTTATAAACTAGTACTTCATGTGAGAATGTATGTAGTGGATTTTGAGGTGTAGTAATGATGCCATGTAAAGGATGTGATTGTAGGTAGTAGTTAAGTGAAATAAGGTATTTGGGTTGATTTACCATTTTGATGGACTAGTATAGTAGGTGACATGCTTTATCGGTGGTACATGATCGATACTAGACTATAGGGTTGAACTTTAGATGTGGAGTATGGTGGTAAGAATAGTGGCTTAAGATTTATGATGCGTGTTTTGTGTTAATGAATTAGTAGGATTAAATGTGAGATATGAAATGGCCTAAGTTGGAAATTTGTAGAAGAAAGAATGGATAATCGTTATATATATACATGAGGACTATGGTGAAGTACTGGAGTGTGGTTAAGTCATTAAGAGGATAAGAGTGTTAGGCATATTAGAATAAGTTGAACCCCGAGGTAGCATGTTGTTAGATAAGGTTTGATGTGTATGAATGTCTCTTGTACCTAGATCTCATTATCGAATTGTGTAGTATGGGGAACACTAAGGAGTTATTGTTTGATGTTCTTTAGAGATGAATTGAAGAAATCGAGGTAGGCAGTATGTGACTTTAGTCTAGTTTTGCAAACTTTGTTCAGTTGTAAGTAATGTGATTAAAGGTCTAATGTTTGATTGTTAAGTAGTGGAGAGTGGATTTCTATATTATAAGGAATGAAGATTTGTATGCTCATTAGACGGGCGATGGCTATAGAGGCTAGAGAAAGTTAAGAGTAGTATTTTCAGAAAGCAAGGCCTTCAGAGTATAGTTTATCAGGAAAAGTTTAGCGTTTATGCATATGGCGATATCCATTTTGTGTTGAGAGTTATGGCTATAGAATTGATGTGAAGATAGGTTTGCAAGTCTAGCATTGTGAATTTAATCTAAGAGGGAGATAGTGAATTAAGGTAGTTCCCAAATTTTCTCAGTGAGGAAAGTTGCAGGGAGGAATCATGATAAACCTATTCCTATTCAAGCATATTCCTCCAACTTCAGTTTAAGAGGTCAATCTACCAATATCTTATGCTTTTAAGTCCTGCCTATGTCTAAGGTATGAGTTCTCTATATAACTCATGTAATATTTTGACCTCTAAACTAGATGCAATGATCTCTCAGTAAACCCAGTCTTTTATGTATTCAAGCTCTATGTTATGATGCCCATGATCCATAAAGGAATCCATGTCTTATATCATGCTTGGTACTAAGGAACTATGCTTTCTGTATGTTATCGATATATGCTATGTCGGGTCTATCCCAAAGAGATAATGTTTATGGAAACTCATGGCCATGTTCAGATCTTAAATAAGGAACAATAGCTCCATGTAGAAATTTTTGTCTCAATCGTTGACTTCATAAATTCCAGCCTTATTGTATACAAATCTTGTTATGTGCACTCATGTTTTCACACTCTGCCCAGTTCTAAGAATCCATGTTGTGTTGTGTTTATGCTAGACCGACTCTTTACTTATGATCCAAACACTTTATATATGATGAACTTTGTGTCTATTCTATCGTATCTTCACTTTATGTCCCACCTTGAGTAGTGAAATAAGTATGAGTTATAATGGACTAGTGTTACTCCATTTCATGATGCTTATGCTCGGATCTTTCAATGACCCTTCGTATGTTAGTATGATGGTAGTTGTGGAAGAGTAGTAATGTTTTGGGCAGGGGAGTAGAGGTTCTTGAAGGTTTAAATTTTGATGTGATTTCTTGAGCTAAGGTTGTAGGAGAAGCGGGAAGAAGCATATGAACACTCATTGTAAGAAATAGTTAGGAAGGAGAGATATGATGAAAATATTTGCAAGAGTAATTGAATTTGTTGGTCTTAGTGGGGAGATCCATGAAGTGGGTGTAGTAATGGTAGGTTTGGATGTGGCGATTGATAAAAACGCAAACCAATGTGTTATGTGGTTTTTGCTCCTTGATTTCAGGCCTGAGGGTGTTGATTATGATGATAGTGTGAAGTAATATTCTTAAAGGGATGTAGAGTATGGATCCCATAGCTTAAGATAGCACCTTTACTCATCGAGTTAGGCCGCAACATAGAAGCATTATATAGTGGAACTCAAACTCTTGTGGTTAGACGTATGATGGGATAATTGTAAATGGTAAAGTTGATGTATTCTATTTATTGTTTGGGGCATAGATGAGTAGTGTTTCTAAGTTTAAGTCTATTCATTGTATATTGTAAGGTAAAGAATGTTTGTAGTCCTATGTCCCATGAAAACCTTATTTCATGATCAGTACCGATGTAAAATCAGACCTAATAACTCCATACCATATACTGTTATGGTTATGATCCCTAGAACTCATGTGCAAGGTCATCTCTATGTCAATTCTTATTATCTCACGCTTCGTGCTTACACTTATCACCAGGGGTTATCATGAAGATCTTTGATGCCTTTGCATATTTTTTTAAGGAAAAATGTTCAATGAGAGGTTATGTTTCAAACTCCATAGGCATAAGTTTTCTTGTTTTTATCAAGTTTTGTGGATCTATAATTTTTTTTACAAGGAATGTCTTATATTGTTTAGAAAAGCATGTATCATGGAATCGTTTGATGAAAATATATGTTTGTCTAGAACTATTTTTCATGAAATTTAAATGTAACTGCGTATATATGTTTTCATTTGTAATGAAGAGTTTGATTGAGAGCATGAATGATATAAACTCCCTCTCCTTTCGTGATATCTTTGATTTCAAGTGTTGTGGATTATTTAAACGCATGAATTTCTTAAAGAAAACTAGAGGATGAATTCCTTACTAATGATCGTGGAATGTTACAGTTTGTGACATGTTGAGAGGGTGTTGTTGAAAGGTAAATGTTTATCGTGCCAAATTAACAATTTCCACGGGTTTTGAATAACGCAAACATGATATGACCACCTTATGATTATACTATTGAGTGGATAGTGTTTTGATATAAACTCGAATGAAAATTTATTGCATAACACTCTCTCACTTGATGTTTAAAATCTATGGGTGGTCACTAACATGAGGATAAGTGAAAAGAGGCTAAATATATGTTATGATATGATTTGAATGACTTTCAAATCAAGGTATGACAATACCTAGTGATGACATGCCCTTAACAGAAGAAGTCTT
The DNA here is from genome assembly GCA_030864215.1 of Capsicum pubescens. Taxonomy (NCBI): domain Eukaryota; kingdom Viridiplantae; phylum Streptophyta; class Magnoliopsida; order Solanales; family Solanaceae; genus Capsicum; species Capsicum pubescens. Next base: position 32,318,255 of record CM061549.1, on the reverse strand, counting down.
GAATGATTTGAAAGTATGAAGCATGGTTTTAAATAACTAAAAGTTGGGCTTAAGAGAGATAGCTTGTTATCTGAAGAAGGCATTTGAGTGCAACGGCTCATTTCTGTAAACCGTTGTTTGCCGATACTGGTATTATCTTAAAGGGGATGAATTTTTGAACATCATGGAAGGGTTATGCCATGGTACACTTGTAAGGGGGTGTATCATATCATGAAAACTCCAATCCTTGCAGCAAACTTGGATTGAGGGATTGACCAATGAGTCAAGGGAGGATTTCATATAGCCCATGGAATTACAGATTTAGGGTGTATTGACTAGCTCAGAAGAATAACTAAGAGTGAGTCGAGGTTATCAAGAATTGATTTAAAGTTCACAAAAATATTCCCATGCATTTTTTTTACTTGTGTTATGTTCACTACTATCATGAAATGCTCTTACCTATATTGTGTAAAAACATGCTATTTTGTGTTGTTTCACATACCAGTACTTTTTGTATTGACCCCCTATATTTTAAGATATGAGGCTCAGTCCTGCAGTCCCGCTAAGCAGTAGATCTCCATTGGACTTTTTGAGTTGGTGAGCCTCCCTTATTTTGGAAGGTCTAGTTTCTTATGATGTTTACATTTGGTTCTAGTTTATGGTCTGATCGAGGGCCTTGTCCCAGTTTCAAACATGATGTTGTTTTCTTATTGTTAAAGATTCTGTAGACTGGCGTTAGACGTTTTGAATGTTCATGAACTAACATTAGTATTGTTCAGTAAAAAAAAGAAGATGACCATATTTATGTTTTGTTATGTTTTTCTGCAATTCTTTATGGTATATGAATTAAGCATATGATTACCAGTTAGATGGGATCTCGGGCTTACATGTTTCATACCTCCATAGTGGCCAGGGCTCGGCTCGGGTCATGGCACCTCGCCTCCACACAAGCCAAAATCCTCGTAGGATCCAAAATATCTAGGCGAACCATCAAATTGGCTAAGGACTGGATGTCCTGTGCGAAGGGCCTCTATGAAACTGATACTCATTCCAAACTACCCATAGGCACTGCCTTGCGACTCAAGGCATCAAGCACCACATTCACCTTACTTGGATGATATAAGATGGAAATATCTGTAATAACTCAAAAATCCAAACCAATGTTAGAGCCATGTTTCAAGATCATGCACAGTTAATTATAGTTCTTTGGTAGTGTCATGTATGAGTTTGATTTATATTAAGGCCTCAAATAACACTCAGCTCTTAGACAAATCAAAATAATCCTTACCGATTGAGTTTTTCATAAGAATTTTGTTTTTGTCAACTTCAAGCGAACATATATTTTGGTCTATTGAGAATTTTCCAGCTCAAGACCTAGCAAACTATAGGAAACTGAATTAGCTATAGAACGATGCCAATATCACCTAAATTCACCACACTGATGAGGCCAATACGATAAGGTCAACAATAGCCCAATGCGATAAGGCCACATCGTGCTGATGTCCAATTTCACATTCATCACTTTCCAGCATGTTACCGCGATTGGCACCACGTCATGCCAAGGTGCTATTTCGGAATTTACTATTTCCAGTGGCTTTACGTGATTTCACCGCGTCGCGCCGCTGGGTAAATTCGGGATCTCCCCTTTTCCAGTGGCCCGATGGAATTGCACCGAGTCACACTGGGTGTCAAAATTGGTATTTTGAGTTCAATTCTGTGTTTTTAATTCTCAAAGGCATTTAAGTCCTTTTCCCTCACCCAATTCAGTCCAAACATGGGATTTAAGTCCCAAAGATCATTATTTGCTCATTATTCTCACAATTTACTCAAATTAAAGTAGCCCTCTTTCAAGAACAAATCCTTGCCTTCAAGATTCAAGATCAAATATTAAGAATTCACCATCGATTCTTACTAAATCATAAAAAATGTATGTTTGGTGTTCATCCTTGGGTTCCTTCCACCCTTGGAGTTCAAGAATCCTTTTTGAGAACTTAAATTATGAATTACATTCTTGAATTGAATTGTGTTCATGTATATGTTGATTTTATGGGTTTTAAACAAATAAGATTGTGAATTTAAAGTAAATAAACTAGCATATATGTTGATTTATGTACTCCCCATTTCATAACCCATGAATTGTGAGTTGAATGTTGTAGTCATGATATCCCCATCTTATTCTTTCTCATGTTCAAGAACCTTTCTCTCCAAGTGTTTGACAAAATGTCTATGTGAATAAATTGTGCATGATATCCTAATTGTAATGCTTTTAAACTTGTGATATGGGTCTATTATTTATGCTATCGAGTATAAGGGGTATTGTATACCCAAAATTAGCTGGTTACTTAGTTTCCAGTCATAATTGAATGATTTCGTAGTATCCCGGACAGGAGCATTCAGTCATTTAACAAAATCAGCGTGAGTTCAGTCAAGCTTAGAACAACCTAGTGATCAGTATCGGTTCAGTTAGAAGTAGAATTCAACACCGAGCGAACCCAGTGATGGGGGGTATTCCTGCCAATATAGGGTTTGACCCTTAGTAGTAGTCCCTGAGTTAAAGAACTACATAGCCAGCGTGGGGTAAATCGTATTTCTGACAGACTAGGGTTAACATAATCATATACATCTCATGAGTCTTCCTACCAGATTAGGGTTTACCCAGCCAGTGTTAGTAACTCGTGGAACGGTTTTAACACCCTTCCAACTGGGGTTACAGGTTGAACCCCGAATCATTATATAAATGGGGTATGTCGGTTAGATGATAACTCCTACATTCTCAGTTCTAGTATTCAATATAAAACTCAGTTTAGTTCTACACGATCATGACTTACAGTTACCAGGAGGATATGAGGTGTTTTAGGAAAATTTCCCTACTTTCAGTATTAATATCATGTGAGTGAGAATGAGCTCAATTTAATCTATCAGTCTAATCCAACTTTCCCCTTCCATTTACAGAACATGCCTCTCAAAAAGAATAATAAAAGAAGGTCGGGGAACCATCCAGCACATCTGTCCATTCAGCAAAATCCCCTGAATGAGCACGTTTCTCATGCTGAATTCAGAGAAGCATTCACCTTCCTAGCATATTCTGTGGATGCTCAAAATGTTCAACTAGATATTGTTCATGAAAACCCAGTGGCCAATACTGTTATATCTAGAATTCGAAACATCACCCAAATAAACCTTCCTTCATTTCTATGGTCTAAGTCAAAGGAGGAACCACATGAACTCTTCGACATGGTGCAGAAGGTAATAGACATTATAGGGGTAACTTCTAGTGAGAGTACTGAGTTAGATTCCTATCAGTTGCAAGATATAGCTCATACGTAGTTTAAGGAGTGAAAGGTAGAGAGAGGGGCAGATGCAGGGCCTATAGAATAGGAGGAGTTTGCTACTACCTTTTTAGATAGGTTTTTTCTGTTGGAGTTGAGAGAGGCTAATGTGTTAGAGTTCATCAACCTAAAGAAGGGAAACATAAGTGTGAAAGAGTATTTTCTCAAGTTTACTCAGTTGGCCAGGTATGCTCCTCATGTGGTAGTTGATAGCAGGTCTAAGATCAGAAAATTTGCATCTAGTGTATCTGACAGTGTGGTCAAGGAGTATAGGACCATCATGCTAATTAAGGATATGGACTTGTCTAGGTTGATGGTCTATGCTCAACAGATGGAGGAACAAAAGACTAAGGAGAAAGAGATGGAGAACAAAAGGTCTAGAATAGGTAGTTTCAGTTTTGCTCAGCCGAAGTAAGAAGGTGGTAACCATCTTCAGTTCCACCCAAAATCTTTAGTCCCATCTTCTTCTTCATCTAGTGCATCGATGCCCAAATTCAAGAATGATAATAAGGATAGGGCGCAAGGCTCTAAATCTCAAGGTAGTGTAAGTAGTGCTCGAACAAATCCTTTTTGTCAGAAATATGGTAGAAACCATCAGGGTGTCTGCAGGGCTAGCAACGATATGTGTTTTGGGTGCGGTAAGCTAGGCCATTAGATCAGAGAGTGTCCTCGGGTGGGTTTATGAAGTCAGCAAAATCATCCCCCAGTTCAGTTTGGTCGCCCGTCTTAGCAGGGTGCCATTTCCAGTTCCACCAGTGGGCAACACGAAAGTAGGTTCCATTAACTTCAGTACCAACAAGTTCAGGAGATTTCTCCCATTGTGATTACGAGTACATTGTAAATCTTTCATTTATATGTTTATACTTTGTCAGATCTTGTAGCTTCTCTATATTTCGTAACTTCTTACATAGCTGACAACTTCAGAGTCAGCAAAGAAATCCTAACGAAGCCTTTCTAAGTCTCTACCCAATGGGTAAGTCTACCATAGCCTGATAAATACACAAAAAATGACCAATTATGGTTTCTCAGATAGTTACTTCATCAGACCTTGTAGAGCTAGAGATGATGAATTTTTACAACATTCTCGGCATGGATTGGCTCCACTCATGTTATGCCTTAGTCGATTGTAGAAGCAGAAAAGTTCATTTTCAATTTCCATATGAACCAGTCCTTCAATAGAGGGGTAGTACTATATCTCTTAGGGGTCAACTTGTTTCGTACCTTAGATAGAGAAATATGATATCTAAGGGGTGTATTTACCATCTTGTCCAAGTTAAAGACTATAATTTTGAGAACCCAAATTACGAGTCAGTTTGAGCAGTAAGGGAATTTCTAGATGTGTTCCCTGAAGATCTTCCCAGAGTTCCTCCTAGAAGGGAAATTGACTTTAGAAAAGACCTTCTTATAGATAAATAGCCTATCTCTATTCCTCCATATAGAATGGCTCCAGTGTAATACCCCAAAAGTTCAGACATTTTTTTAGGATCATGCTTCAAACTTATGAGTAATAAATTTTAGTGATTTGGTAGTGTTATGATCAAGGTTGATACATATTAAAGCCTTAAAAGTGTCCTAGATAATAGACGAATCAAAACATTTCCTTACCGATTGAATTCTTGAGAAGGATATTGGTATAGTCAACTTCAAATGAGTATATCTCTCGTTATGCTGTGAATTTCTGAAATCGTGATCCACCAAATGATATATAATTGTATTATATTTCCAACGATACCAATTTCTCCTAAATCCGATGCCGGAGCAAAAAGTTATGCCCATTTTACTCCAGCATGTCAGCCTGGAAAACCCAGTGACGACATTTTGTGATAAGTTATCACAAGTGTGATGACTTATCACGAATGTCATCAGCCTTAGGCAGAAACCTGCCCTAGTGACGACATTTTGTGATAATTTATCACAAGTGTGATAACTTATCACGAATGTCATCAGCCTTAGGCAGAAATCCATCAATTCCAGACCCCCAGTGACGACATTTGTGACGACTTATCATAAGTGTAATGACTTATCACGAATGTCGTCAGACTTAAATTTTTAGCAACTGGGAAGCGGTTTAGTAACGGTATTTTGGTCTTTTTCCTTCACTTCCCATGACTTATAACCCTTAAGGAGCGTATTATCTTCCATTCTCTTTAGTTAAATATCTCCAAAATTCTGTCATACACTCTCAACCACAAGATTAGGGTTTTCTCTCAAGAACAAGAACATTCTTCCCCAAAGGGGTTAAACCCTTGTCAATAAAAATCAAGATCAAGCCTAAGGATTTCTTCAAGAACATTCAGAAACATTAGATCTCTTTCAAGATTCAATTACTAAGGTATATGTAGTGTTGATCCATGGATCCCTTTCATCCATGGATCTCAAGAATCATGTTTTAAATTATAAATTGTGATTTCCTTTTTGTGTTATGACTATATTCATGTTGATGATTGTTGCTTGGATTCTAGGTTGTATCTTGATGTGTTTTTCATGAAGCATGTGAGTAGGTTAGTTGAATCCCATAAATTTTGGATGGATTAAGGTTGTCAAATTGATAAGTACACCTATGCCCAAAGTTGTGCATGTAAGGTATTTGATAAAATTCCAACAATGATAGAATCCATGTTTTTATGACTTAATAGTGCTTAAATGATAAGTCCATGTTCTATTCTTTATGATTCCACATGAACTCCACGTTATTTCTGTGTGTTATTGTTGTGATATGAAATAAGCATGATATTGAAGAAATGCAAGAATATACATGTTGTACGCATCCCCTTACATGTATAAGATGTTGAGAACCAAGTGTAGTATGAAATCCCCTGCTTATGATATTGTGAATTATGGACTTTATTCTTATGATCAAGTCAGTCATGTGTGTCAGTTTCCTTCCATCTAGTCCTAGGGGTATTTGTACCTAAACAAAATTATAGTTGTATGCCTAGAGCCATGTCATGTTATCATGATATTGTCAGTCAAGCCATGATCTATAGAACTCAGTCAGTAATGTGACTCAGGAAATCTTAGAAATCTCATGATCTCAGTTAATTATCAGATAATAGCACTATTCCATCAGTCAACAGAAGTCAGTTATTTAGTCCATGTACAGTCAGTTAATCATGTTCAATCTCTTTAGATGGGAATAGAAGTTAGCACCGAGTGAACCCAAGGATGGGAACTCACCAGCCAGATAAGGGTGTGATTCTTAGCAGTCATCCTTGTGTTCCAGAACTACGTAGCCAACATAGGTTGAGACATCCTAAACTGTCAGATTAGGGTTAATGAGGTGATTTGACCTGCTAGACTAGGATCCCACCATTCTCATTAGAGTAACCTGCTAGATAAGGGTCACTCATAGCTTGTCCTTACCAGTGGCGCGGTATTGACACCCTTCCAATTGGGGAACATATTGGACCCCAGCTCAGCTATTATAGCGCATTTGGGGCATGTCGGTTAAACAACTACCTCCTACAATTTCAGTCACAGTCTTAGTAAAAGAACTCAGATAGTTCTTAAGATTTCAATATACCAGGATTGTCAGATACAGTCAGTTCAACTACAGTACGGAACTCAGGTAGTTCCATCAGATTCAGGACTGTCAGACACAGTCATCTATGTTATCAAAAATTCTAGTATTAGTCATGTTAGATATCAATAAACCATGTATTAGCGTATAGATCTAGATATAATGTATTCACGATCTCAATTACTATGTATGCATGTTTGCACTCTCACGTTCATATTAGTCAGTCAGTTAGCACTGCTCATGCATGTAGGCCATTTTGCATATAGCCTACCTCACTCGTGTACTCAGTACTTTTAATTGTACTGACACATTTGTGCTATGGTGCTTTTTTTTTTATGATACAGCATAGGTTCAGAGCTACGAGTTCCAGATCAGCAGTAGCAGTCGCATTTTAGTAGACAGAGTTGCAGTGAGTCCTCTTCATTTGAGGACATATAATTTGACTTCATTTATTTTCTTCGATTAGATTTTAGTTTATAGAGTTAGTTGGAGATATGTTCCTTCAACTCCTTACTCAGACAGTATTTAGAGGCTTTCAGATTTAGTTCAAATTTAATTCAGACTTCAGTTGTTTTGGGTACTCGTTACCCCATATGGATGTTACTATTTATCAGATACCTTATTCAGTTGAACCTTATGGGATATTGTTCATTTTTTCCATATTTTACATATATATTATTTAGTGTATAGGTACAAATATCAGTCATGGGTTAGCTTGTGATCCTTTGGGGTCATAAGCATCGTGTAGTGTTCTGGTTCAGCAAATCGAGGCATTACATCCAAACTAACTCAAAGAGTTAAAACAATAGTTGAAAGATCTCCTAGATAAGGGATCATCAGGCCCAGTGTCTCCCCATGGGGTGCACCAGTCCAATTTTAGAATGTTTACTGATTACCATCAGTTGAGAAAAGTCACAATTAAAAATAAATACCCACTTCCCAGAATCGATGGCTTGTTTGACCAACTTCAGGGTACCAGTTATTTTTCTAAGATAGACCTCATATATAGCTATCATCAGCTCAGATTGAGAAAATGTAACATTCCAAAAACAACTTTCAGAACTCGATATGGTCATTTCGAGTTTCTAGTCTTGTCCTTTTGTCTCATGAATGCCCCAAAAGCCTACATGGACATGATAAGACGAGTGTTCAAAAAGTACTTGTACATATTTGTCATAGTCTTCATTAATGATATTCTAGTCTACTCCCATAGTGAAAACGATTTTGCAGACTATCTCTGAATAGTATTGCAGACTCTCAGAGCCCATTAGTTGTTTGCCAAATTCAAAAAGTGTGAATTTTTGGTAAGATCAATAGCTTTCCTAGGCCATATTGGTTCCGGTGATGGCATTAGAGTTTATCCTCAAAAGATCAAAGCAATGACAAACTGGCCCAGACCCATTTCTCCTTCAGATATCAGGATTTTCTTGGGTTTGGCTGGCTATAACCAATGATTTGTTAAAGGATTTTCATCTATTGTATCCCCCATGTGCAGATTGACTTAGAAGAAAGTTATGTTTTAGTTGTTAGATTATTGTGAGAAGAGTTTTCAGGAGGTGAATACTCGACTCATGACAGCCATTGTTTTGACGTTACCAAATGGTTCAGATGGGTTTGTTGTGTAGTGTGATGCTTCCAGAGTTTGTTTGGGGTGTGTTTTGATGTATAAGGGTAAGTTTGTGGATTATTCCACTAGAGAACTTAAGCCCTATGAGAAAATTACTCTACACATGATCTTGAGTTAGAAGCCGTTATGTTTTCCTTAAAGATTTAGAGGCACTATTTGTATGGGGGCATGTTAACGTGTTTATAGATCACAAGATCCTGCAGTATGTGTTCACGCATAGGGATTTGAATATGCATCAGAGAAGATGGTTAGAATTACTGATAGACTATGACATGAGTGTTCTGTAACACCCGGGCAAAGCCAATGTAGTGCCAGGCACCCTAAGTAGATTGGCTATGGGTAGTGTTTCTCACGTTGAGGATGGTAAGAAGAAGTTAGTTGATGATATTTACTAGCTTGCCAGATTTGGTGTTCATTTGGTTGATTCAGCTGAGGGTAGCATATGGGTGTAGAGTAGTTCAGAATCTTCTTTAGTTTGTGAGGTAAGAGAAAAGCAGGACAGGGATCCCAGTTTTGTTAAATTGAAAAAGTCAGTCAGAGATCAGAGAGTTGAGGTTTTCTCCAAAGGGGGAGATGGCGTGTAGCGTTGCCAGGATAGACTGTCTATGATGTGTGTTAATGAGTTGAGATACAAAATCTTTCCAAAAGTGCATGGTGCACATTACTCTATTCATCCAGGGGCCATGAAAATGTACTATGATCTGCGGGAAATCTATTGGTGGAGTGGGATGAAGAGGGATATTGTAGAGTTTGTGGCTAAGTGCTTTACTTGTCAATAGATAAAAATTGAGCACCAGAAGCCCAGTGGGTCTATACAGGAGTTCAGTATTCCCACTTGGAAGTGGGAGGAATTGAACATGGATTTTATGATAGGTTTTCCTCGTACTCGTCGTCAGAATAATTCAATTTTGGTCATTGTGGACAGGATGACTAAATCAACCCATTTTTTACCAGTCCATACTTCCTTTTCAGCCAAGGAATATGCCAAGATCTATATCAGAGAGTTGGTTAGGTTGCATGATGTCTCATTATCCATCATTTAAGATAGAGGTATATAGTCTACCTCTCACTTTTGGAAAGCTTTTCAGAAGGGTTTTGGTACCCAAGTTCACCTTAATACAACCTTTCACCCTCAGACAGATGGTCAGGCAGAAAGGACCATTCAAATCCTTGAGGATATGTTGTAAGTGTGTGTAGTTGACTTTAAGGGTAGTTGGGATGACCAATTTTCTTTGATTGAGTTCGCATATAATAACATCTATCATTCTAGTATTCAGATAGCCCCATTTAAGGCCCTGTATAGAAGGAGATGTAGATCTCTGATTGGTTAGTTTGAAGTAGCTGAGGTTGTGGTAATGGAGCTTTATTTGGTGTTTGATGCCTTAGAGAAAGTAAAGTTGATCAGGGAGAGGCTTAAGGCAGCCTGAGCCGATAGAAATCTTATGCAAATGTGAGAAGGAAAGACCTTGAATTTGAGGTTGGTGATTTTATATATCTAAAGATCTTTCCCATGAAGTGAGTAAAGAGGTTTGGTAAGAAAGAGAAGCTTAGTCCCCGATATGTTGGCCTTTACAAAATTTTGAGTCAATTTGGAAAGTTGGCTTATTAGCTTGAGTTGCCTGCAGACTTAGCATCAGTGCACCCAGTGTTTCATATCTCCTTGCTAAAGAAGTGCTTTGGTGACCCAGCTGTATTTTTTCCCCTTAGAAAGTGTAGATGTTCATAATATCCTTTCTTACAAAGAGGTCCTAGTCGAAATCCTTGATCGTCAGATTCATAGACTGAGGAACAAAAAAGTTCCCCTAGTCAAAGTTCTTTGGGAAAATCAGTCTGTTAAGGTAGCCACTTGCAAAGAAGAAGAAGATATGCGAACCAAGTACCCTCATCTTTTCTACACAAACTCATACTCAGCGTAAGGTAACAGTCTTCCTAGAATTAATCTTTTCCATTCTCAATTTCAGCTGTATATAATTCTCATGTCATCCATGCATTCATAGAACTAGTTCAGTCATGTGTTATACTTAAGAATCAGTCATGTAATCACATTTTCATCATATACATCCAAACTTTAACATAAGTTCCTCCGTGTTTTACGCTTAACCAGTCTCATTCATGGACGAATGTTCCAAAGGGGGAGATATAGTAATACCCCAAAAATCCAAACCAATGTTAGAGCCATGTTTCAATCTTATGCACAATACATTATAGTTCTTTGGTAGTGTTATGTGTGAGTTTAATTTATATTAATCAAATAACACCCAACTATTAGATGAATCAAAATAATCCTTACCGATTGAGTTTTTTATAAGAATGTTGCTTTAGTCAACTTCAAATGAGTATATGCTTTTCTATGTTGACAAATTTCCAGCTCAAGACCCACTAAAATGTAGGAAACTGAATTAACTTTCCAATGATACCAATTTTTCCTAAATCCGATTCTCGAGTGAGAAGTTATGGCACTTTTAGTGAAAAATACAAGCCCAACGCGATAAGGCCGCGTTGCAGTGATGGCCAATTTCGCATCCCTCACATTCCAGTATGTCACTGCGATTGGTGCCGTGTCGTGCCATGGTGTCATTTTGAAATTTTCCGTTTCCAGTGGCTCAATGCGATTTTACCACGTCCCGCCGCTGGGTATATTCGGGATTATCTCTTTTCAGTGGCCTGGCGCGATTACACCGCATTTTGTCGGGTCTCAAAATTGGGATTTTCTGTTCAGTTTTGCGTCTTTAATTCACAAGGGAATTTAAGTCCTTTTACCTCACCCCATTCAGTCTAAACACAGGATTTAAGTCCCAAAGAGCATTATTTGCACATTATTCTCAGAATTTACTGAAATTAAAGTAGCCCTCTTTCAAGAACAAACCCTAGCCTTCAAGATTCAAGATCAAATTTTAAGAATTCACCATCAATTCTCAAAAATTCATAAACCAAGGTACGTTTGGTGTTCGTCATTGGGGTCCTTCTACCCTTGGAGTTCAAGAATCCTTTTTAAGATTTTGAATTATGAATTACATTCTTGAATTGAATTGTGTTCATGTATGTGTTGATTTTATCGGTTTAAAACTAAGAATATTATGAATTTCAAGTAAATAAACTAGTATGTGTGTTGATTTATGTACTCCCCATGTCATAACTCATGAATTGTGAGTTGAATGTTGTAGTCATGATATCCCCATGTTATTCTTTCTCATGTACAACAACCATGCTACCCAAGTGTTTGACAAAAAGTCTATCTGAATAAATTGTGCATGATATCCTAATTGTAATGCTTTTAAACCTGTGATATGGTTCCATTATTTAAGCTATCGAGTGCTGAGGGTATTATATACCCAAAACTGGCTTCTTACTTAGTTTCCAGTCATAATAAAATGATTCCTTAGTATCTCGGACTGTAGTATTCACTCAGTTAACAGTATCAACATGAGTTCAATCAAGCTTAGAACAACCTAGTGATCATTGTCGGTTCAGTTGGGAGTATGATTCATCACCGAGCGAACCTAGGGATGGGGGCATTCCTGCCAGTATAGGATTTGACCCTTAGTAGCACTCCCTGAGTTACAAATCAATGTAGGCAGCATAGTGTAAATCATCTTCCTACAGACTAGGGTTGAAATAATCATATACATCCGGGGTTATAACATATTGTCGTGGCACGGTGCTAACACACTTCAAACTGGGGTTACAGGTTGGACCCCGAATCAGTCTATAAATAAGGTATGTCAGAGAGATTATAACTCCTACAGTCTCAGTTCTAGTATTCAGTATTCAGTATTTAGTATTAAGTACAGAACTTAGTTTAGTTCTACACGATCTTGTCTTAGAGTTATCAGTTATTCAATTATCAAAAATTTAGTGCTTCAATTTCAGCCTATTTAAAACGGACGATATATGCTTGGTATTACAGGTTAATTACCTTTAGTAGTCCTAGCCTTGCATAAACTCTCATCCACTCAGTTCATGAAATTTAGTTATTATTATTACTAATGCACACGAATCCATACATATTAGGGTAACCTCACCTAGCATACCAGTACATTCAAAGTACTAATGCATACTCTCTTTTTGCGCTATGATGTCTCATATTATAGGTTCGAACGCTCGAGTTCCTGACCGTACTTATCCAGATCATTCGATCAGCTGCGGTTACAGTAGTGAGTCCTCATCCATCAAGGATACAATACTTATTTTGTCTTTGTATTATTTCTGTATTTCAATTATTTCAGATAGCAGTTGTGAGTTAGTTGGGGACTGTCCCATCAACTCTTTTATTTCAGATGTTTAGCGGCTTTCAAACATTATCAGGTCGCAGTTATTCTACATGTATTCAATTTTGATTCAGTTTTATGAACCTTATGGCATTTGCAGTTTTACTTTCGCATATACTTTATGATTATTTTCATAACCACACCTAGCATTGTGTGACACCCAGGGTGTAGTCTCTGGGCGTTAAAATATTGTAATACTTTAGAAACTCCATCCATCTGCGCTGATGAGCATTAAACTTTCGCTGGGTCATCAGATGTTGAATGCTACGATGATCGGTGAAAATCTCACAATGCATACCATACAAATAATGCCTCCAAATCTTGATCGCGAAAACTGCTGCCACCAACTCCAAATCATGAGTGGGGTAGTTACGCTCATGCACCGTAAGCTGTCTAGAAGCATAGGCAGTAACACGACCCTGCTATATCAACACACTTCCAAGACCAACACCAGAATCAACACAAAGCACTCTGAATCCCTCACCCTCAACTGGAAGAGCCAAAACAGGGGCTGAAGTGAGATAATCCTTGATCTTCCTAAAGCTCAACTCACACTCCTCAGACCATTGGAAAGAAACTTTCTTTCGAGTCAATCTAGTCATAGGGGTTGATATGGTAGAAAAGATCTCAACAAAGCGTCTATAATAACCAGCCAAACCAATAAAACTACGAACTTCAGTCGGAGATGTAGGTCTAGCCCAATCATGAATCGCAGAAATTTTAGCCGGGTCTACCATAATACCCGCCTAGGACACCACATGTCTAAGAAAATATACTGACTCAAGCCAAAACTCGCACATGGAGAACTTGGCAAAAAGCACATGCTCTTGCAAGACCTGGAGCACAAACCTCAAATATTGTGCATGCTCTTCACTACTCCTCGTGTACCCAAGAATATCATCAATGAACATAATAACGAAGGAGTCAAGATAGGGTCTGAACACACGATTCATCAAATCCATGAATGCGGATGGGGCATTAGTCAACCCAGAAGACATAATTAAAAACTCATAATGACCATAACGGGTCCTGAAAGCTATCTTCGAGATATCCTCAGCCCAACCTTAACTGATAGTAACCAGATCTCATCTCAATCATAGAAAACACTACTGCACCCTAAATATGGTCAAACAAATCTTCAATGAGAGGCATAGGATAACGTTTCTTCACCATCACTTTATTAAGTTGCCTATAATCAAAACATATACGCATCGAACAATTTTTCTTCTTCACAAACAAAACAGGAGCTCTCCATAAGGACACACTCAGTCTAATAAAATCCTCACTAAGAAAATCCTAAAGATGAGAATTCAGCTCCTTAAGCTCGGCAGGAGCCATACGGTAAGGTGCCATAGAAATAGGTCGGGTGCCAGGCTCAAGGTCAATAGCAAACTCAATATCATGGTCAAAGGGAATATAAGAAAGATCATCAGGAAACACATCGGGAAACTCACACACAACAAAAACAGAGTCAAGCGTCGACCACTCTACATGGGTATCATATATATAAGTGAGATAAGATTCACAACCTCATGATATAAGTCTCCTAGAACAAACATAAGAAATAATCTCCATCGGTTCACGGCTAACCATTTTCTACCACACAGTTGGGGGTATGCCGGGCATGGCTAAGGTAACGGTCTTGGAAAAATAATCCATGACCGCATAATAGTGACATAACCAGTCCATGCCCAGTATCACATCGAAATCCAGCATATCCAGAACAATAAGATCAGCATAAGTATCAATATCACTAGCTGTCATAACACATGATCTGAACACTCGATCCACTACTAAAGAATCACCCACAAAAGTAGGTATGTGCAATGGCTCAGATAATAAATCATTAGTCAAATTTAATTGTGGTGCATCATAAGAAGATATATAAGAATAAGTGGATTTGGGATCAAATAAAGAAAAGTTGACTTGCGGCATACGTAAATCATACCTGTCACTACAGCATATGAAGCCTCAGCCTCGGATCTAGTAGTTACAGCATATTATTTACCTTGTTCACCACCTAACAGGGCACCTGACTAACTTTTTGTCCTAGCTGCCTGAGTACCACCTCGAGCACCCTGGTAACCACCCCTGCAACCTTGCGGACCAACTTTACCTGAGGAATAAACTGCTCTAACAAGAGTAGAAACCTAGGCTGAAACAACCATCGCTCCATGACTAGGCCAATCTCTCAAGAAATGACTTGAAAGACCACTAGTAAAATAACAATCATGATCAAAACTAGAACTCACAGATACGGCTATACCGGGGTAACCACCACGTCTAGCATAAATCAAAAATAAATCTCGTAAGGACTGATCACCTCCCTTAATAAAGAGACCACTAGCACCAAACTGACCTCCACTAGTAGTCTAAAGAGCTACTTGAATTAGTCATCTAGGCTGACTTTGAGGATGAGAAGATGGATGTGAATGATGCCCAATATGAAAACCACCACCTCTGAAGCGGGAACCACTACGACTCCTACTGAATCTACCCAGGAATATAGGACTCTTATCACATCCCTCACGACTCTCTCTATACATCTCTTCCATCACTCTAGTATAATCAAAAACCTCAACAAAAGCCCTACCCACAGTAACTAGACTCTGAGTAGCAATCCGATAGGGAGTCTCGACCCTCTGATAAAGTATTGAACTCTTTCATACTCACTGTCCAAAATAGAAGTCACATGTATGGACAACTCAAGAAATAGAGCCTCATACTCGGCGACGGTAATAAAGCCCTTTCAGTCTAGAGAACTAATCCCTCAGTCGGTCTCTAAGACTATGCAGCATATACTTCTCCAAGAATATCTCATAGAACTGAGTCCATGACAAGGAAGAAGATGCAATTGGTCTAGAATCCACAAAACCCCTACATAAGTGACGAGCAGACAAATCCAACTGAAATATGTTGTAATCCACATCAAGAGTCTCAACAAGGCCTAAAGCATAAAGCTTATCCTCAGAAGAAGTAAGAAACTCAAATACATCCTCCCCAAGAGCACCAAAAAACTTAGGCGGAGCCAACCTCAAAAATCTACCCAACATCTTCTATTTATCGAAAGACATAGTAGTCTAAGTCACACTAATAGTGTGGCTACCAGGTGAAAGACTACCAACGCAGGAGGAATCTCAATGCTGGGAGATGCAGCTGCAGGTTGCACCCCGGTACCAAAAGCCTGTGCACCATCAGACGGTACACCACCAACCATAATCAGTATATGAATCAGGGAATCTTTGAGCAATGGTGGAGCTAGGGCTGGTGCTTGGCCCATTGCTGGTTGTGGCGGAGGAATCTCTAGCTAAGGTGCAGGGATAGGTTTTGGGGAAGGTGGCCTATTCTGGCCCCTATCTGGGGATACATCATGAGGTTGTCCTTGACCTCTAGGTTATCTTTAAATATGGGAAGGATTCTTGGGCCTAATATCGAGACCCGCACCTCACATAAGGGTAGTACATCTTCTCAATATTTGTGAAAGAGTAAAGTCAAGAAAACATACTACAAACTAACTCAGACTCTTATCAAGATATGAATGAAAAAATAGATGAAAGGACTCCTAAAAATGTCACATAGCCTCCCAAAGATAGGAAATAGACATCAACATTTAGATCCCCAAGACTCTATTAGACACTTTCTCTTGTACCAATAATACCAGTGGAACCTAGGGTGTGATACCAATTTGTCATGACTTGACTTCCGAGTCATGATGGCACTTACCTACCTTAACCCACCAGTAGGTAAGCCGACACCATAACCTAGAGTTAATGTAATGGTTTACATTGGTGGAATCGTCCAACATGGACCATATATAGGAAAATAATAAAAAAAACAATATTCCACAAATGAAACAACTAACATTCGAATACCAATTCATAAACCTGATAGTATAAGTACAAGAGCAACTCTAAATTCGATAGAAGTAATTGCAACTTAAAAAGTTTTATACAATTGTATCGAATACAAAAGATAAAGAAAGGATAGAAGGGAAAGAGGGCAACTCAAACTTCAAGAGCTCACTCTGTCTCTTGATGATCAACATGGCACGACGTCGACTCAACGACAGCAACTAGAAATTGGGTTTGCACCAAAAAAGTATAGAAGTGAGTATGAGTACCAAAACATGGGTACACAATAGGTATCATCAGCCGACTGAGCTAAATTATAATATAAGGTTAGACAATAACTTAAGGTCAAGGTATAAGATCGAACCTAAATCTTCGTAGATATCACTGTATATAATAACTAATATACTAGGGTAATAACATAACGTATAATATAAACATATATCATATTCGACATACAAAATGAGTAATCATTTGGAAGCATAAAACCACATATATACAATAAGAACCATGTAATTACCATAAAACCATATATATATAATAAGAACCATGTAATTACCCTAGTACGATCTAAGTCATGTTACCTCATGGTTCGTACTGGGATAAGTTATCACTTCTCAATTCAATATATATGATTGGATCATGAACACTTCAAGGAAATCCTAAACTATCAGCATGAATCGGCTCCTTAAAGCAAGTAAAGTCAAGTCAACATGGAATTCCGTTTCATGATAAAAGTTTAAATATTTCCGCTTGACTATATTCTTTCTTAGAATACATATCATGTCCACGTTATTTCATACCTTTAAGACTTCAACATTCCTACCCATCATTCGGGAATGAATGATCCCAAGGAGGAGATAATGTAACACCCCGCATTTTGGGCTAGAACGAAGAATCGTCATTTTTATGTGTAGATGATTCAAAAGCCATAAATCCTATGTAAATTTTGAATTTTAATCAATTATGTAGTGTGGGAACCTATTTTAGCATAAATTGAGATCATAGGGGTCCCCAAACTCAAGGACAAGTTGAAAGTTTTCCTATCATTCGAGTTTGAAAGAGCGTCAAAATTTGGGTCAGATTGAATCGAGTATAACTCCTTTTATATGACTAACTGAATGGCCTACTATATATCATGTTAAATCTCTTCGAATTATCTTTCCAACGATATCAATTTTGCCTAAATCCGAGATCGAAGTAAAATGTTATACCCATTTTACTTCAGCATGTCTGTCTGTCGAGAGCTAATAAGTTATCACAAATGTGACGACCTATCAGCCATGTCGTCAGCCCAAGGCAGTAACTCACAAAAATCAGCCTCCGAGTGACAACCTGGTGTGATAAGTTATCACATATGTGACGACCTATCAGCCAAGGTCGTCACCTTTAAAATTCAGCATTTCCTAAACGGTTTTGGAGGGGTATTTTTGTATTTTCCCTTCACCCCATAACTCCATAAACACTGAATTCAACCTCCATTTCACCAATAATACACTCCTTTCTCTCAAATACTCTTAAGAACCAAATCCTAGGGCCTCAACCTAAGATTCAAGATCCCTTAAAATTTCACCAATAAATTCCAAAACTGATTCAAGAATTAGAATCGCCAAACTAAGATCTTTAGAATCATCCACCAAAAGTACAAACAGAGTCCCAAAAGAAAGTGATCATCCAAAGTTCATAATCTAAGGTACGTGGGATGTTTCTAAAATCTCATGGGCATAGAAATCATGATTTTAAGAAAAGGGTTTTAGATTTATGACTTATAATCATGTCTTAGAAGTCTCAATGACATTGTTTTGGTCTTTAGACCTTCCCTCAAATTGATTGATAATTTATATATATATATATATATATATATATGTATATATGTATGTATGTATGAATGTGTTTAAGGATAAATATTCAATTGAGAGCATGAATTATAATGAACCCCTCTCTTGTTATGATTTTACTCATCTTTCATATGATATGAATTATTTTGAATTGCATCTTGAAAGCATGATATGAAATTTCTTGATTTATGCGATGACTTGAATATGATTTCAAAATAAAAAGAGAGGGTTATGAATTTTGATAAATGTTGAATATGCATTTAACAAAGAGTAACGTGGTTTACCAAAAGAACACATGATGACCATATGTTTGAATAATCTCAGTATAGTTTTGACTTGTGTTTTCGAAACATGAAATCTTTTATGTTGTTTGCATGTTTTGGTGGTCTGAACTGTGTTTTAATGAAATAATTATGCATGATACATTATCGCTCAGAAAAGAGGACTTGCAAGTCTTGGTGTGATGACACCAATTCAGATTATGCCATAGTAATTCAGAACAGAATAGAATGCATGTTTGAAGTCAGATTTTTCAGATGTTGAAACTAGAATAATTCATGATTCAGAACTGGATAAAATTGGGAATAAAGAGATCTTAGGTGGTTCCCCAAAGAAGGAATGAGTTCAGATAACTAATTGCCTAAAACTGTGATTTTCCGATCTGGGTATATTATATTACACTGGCCTACTGCCGTGTGGCGTATCCGAATTAGAAACTCCAACCCTTGTGGCACACTCAGGTTGGGGTCTTCCCCGCCAAGTCAATGGAGGATTCCATACTGCCCGTGGAATATCAAAATTGTAGGGGAGTGCCACCTAACTCAGAAGTGATACAAAGATCAGAAAAAATGCATTGACAAAAAGGTTTTATGATTATCAGAAATGCCCAGGTGTTTTAAATTTATATCTTTCATGATATTTTATAACGTGTGCTCTCAACTATTTTATTTATATAAAAGCTTTATTTTTTATTTACTCTGCGTACCAGTACATTTGTATTGACCCTCTACATCCTAGGGTCTAAATTTTAGTTCAGAGATTCTGCTAAGTCGTAGAGTTTTTAGACAGGAGTGAAGAGTACCAGTTGGTGAGCCTTTTATACTTCAGAAGTCCTAGTTTCTTTCAGACATTTATCATTATTATGGTTTTGGTCTACTTGGGGTTTTGTCCCAGATTTTGGATAGTTGTCTTTTGGTTTTGTAGTAGAGATTTCGCAAACTGGTTCAGACATTGATTAGTTGTTGTTGGGCTTTGCGTTACATCTTATAAACTGAACAAATTTCAGATTTTATGACCATGTTTCTGTATAAGATTATATTCCGCATCTTCTTTTATTGTATGAACATTGTGCATGACTACCAGATAAAGAGGGGCGTCCGGGCCTTCGTGGTTTGGGATACTCGTCACGGCCAGGGCCTAGGTTTGGGTCTTGACAGAGATAATGCTGAGCCTTCTGTGTAGGGAAAATTTGTGGAAGCCTTCCTGGACCGATTCTTTCCCCAGGAGTTGAGGGAGTCCAAGGCTAAAGAGTTCATGAACTTGAAATAGGGGAAGATAAGCGTCAAGGACTACACCCTAAAATTCAATCAACAATCCCGTTATGCCCCAAAATTGGCGGGAAACATGAGGTCCCATATGAGAAAGTTTGCATTCGGTCTTTTGGATGACTTGGTGTTGGAGTGCAAAGAGGCGATGTTGAACAGAGATATGGACTTCTCTAGATTATCCGTTCAAATGCATCAGGTAGAAGAATAGAAAAACAGGGTTGCTAAAATAAGGGAGAAAGACAGACAGACCAAGAGGGCCAGACCAGCAGACCAGAACCATAGTCAGCACCAATATGGTAATTGGGGTAACAGGTGGCCAAAGAAAAAGTTTTGGAGCAATGCTCTGTCTGCAGCTAGTGCTCCAGCGAGCAGACCTTCAGCTGATTGGCGGTTCCAGAATTTTCAACCTAGTCATGGACCGAGTGTACAAGGTACGCAGTTGCAAGGGTGTATAGCACAACCTTTTAGGTCATACCCTCGATGTGAAACATATGGAAATTACCATTCAGGGAAGTGCTAGTTTTGCAAGTTAGTGTGTTATGCTTGCGGTCGGTCGAGTTACATTCAAAAAGATTGTCCGTGTGTTAGAGGGAGTGTTAGAGGTGCTAAGTCTCAAGAAAATTCCTCTCTGCTACCACCACCTCCCAAGGGTGCTACTTCTGCTACCGGGGACGGTCGCAATCGATTGTATACATTGTCCAACCGCCAAGATACAGAGGGCTCACCAGATGTAGTCATGGGTATGTTATAAATTTTGTCAAGTGATGTGTATCTATTACTTGATCCTGGGTATACCTTTCTTATGTGACCCCTTATGTGGTAGTTAGTTTTAGGTTTGAGCCTCAAGTTATTTGGGAACCCTTCTCTATTTCTACTCCTGTTGGCGACTCTATTGTGGCTAGGAGGGTGTACAAAAATAATGTTATGTCTATCTATAATCGTGATACTGTGGAAGACCTTGTAGATCTTGATATGGTTGATTTTGATGCTATTTTAGGGATGGATTGGCTTCATTCGTGCTATGCCGCACTAGATTATAGAACCCAAAATATCACTTTCTCCTTTCCGAATGAACAAACGATAGAGTGGGGGGTATTCTTTAGAACCTAAGGGGAAATTTATCTCTTATCTCAGAGCCCGTAAACTTATATCTAAGGGCGGTTTGTATAATCTTATTCGGTTAAAAGATTCTAATACTGAAAGTCCTTCTCTCTAGTTTGTCCCCGTGGTTAATGAATTTTGGGAAGTTTTTCTTGGTGATCTCATACGGATACCACCTGATAGGGAGATAGATTTTGGCATTTACTTGTTGCCAGACACTTGTCCTATTTCTGTCTCGCCATACAGAATGGCTCATGCGGAATTGAAAGAGTTAAAAGAATAGTCAAAAGATCTTGTTGACAAGGGCTTTATCCATCCTAGTGTTTCTCCCTGGGTGAACCTATACTATTTTTACATTAGAAAAATTGATCCCTTCATATGTGTATAGACTACCGTTAGCTAAATAAGGTCACTATTAAAAATAAATACCCTCGTCACAGAATCAATGATTTATTTGATCAACTCCTAGGTGCAAAACTATTTCTTTAAGATAGACCTTCGTTTGGGGTATCATCAGTTGATGGTTAAGGAGGCTGATATTACAAAAACAACTTTCCGAACCCTTTATGGCCATTATGAGTTCTTAGTTATATCCTTCGGACTGACTAATACCCCTGTTGCCTTCATGGACCTTATGAATAGGGTGTTCTGTCAGTTTCAAGACTTGTTCATCATAATTTTCATCGACAACATCTTAGTTTACTCCAAGATTGAGGAAGATCATGCCAGCCACCTCTGAATCATCCTTCAGACCCTCAAGGATCATAAATTGTGTGGAAAATTTTCCCAAGTGTGAATTTTGGCTTTTCCTATTACTCTCTTGGAGAATATTGTATCTACTGAGGGAATTAAGGTTGATCCCCAAAATATTGAGGCAGTGAGAAAATAGCCTAGACCTATGACTCCAACTGATATTCGGAGCTTCTTGGGTTTGGAAGGGTATTACAGAAGCTTCGTAGAAAGTTTTTCTTCCATATCTTGTCCACTTACCAGGTTAACACAGAAAAAGGTGAAATTTGTGTGGTCTGACTCCTGTGCGAATAGTTTTGAAAGTTGACTACTGCACCTATTTTTACCCTTCCTGAAGGTACAGAGGGTTTTGTTGTGTACTGTGATGCATCCCAGGTGGGACTTGGGTATGTACTTATGCAGCACGGAAAGGTGGTAGATTATACATCTAGGCAGTTGAAGGTGCACGAGCGAAATTACCTAACCCTTGAGTTGGAGTTAGCGGTTGTGGTGTTTGCACTTAAAATCTGGTGGCATTATCTTTATGGGGTACACATTGATATTTTCATTGACAACAAAAGTTTACAGTATGTTTTCTCGTAGAAAGAACTGAATCTCAGGCAGAGGAGTTGGTTGGAACTGTTGAAGGATTATGACTTGAGCCTGCACTATCATTCGGTCAAGGAGAATGTGGTAGTCGATGCCCTCAGTAGATTATCTATGGTAAGTCTTTCTCATGTTGAGGAAGGAAAAAGGGAGATGGTGAAAGACATTCACCGGGTTGAAAGTGTAGGGGTTCAACATCTGGATTCCGAAGATGGAGGGGTAATTGTTCATGAGATAGCTAAATCTTACCTATGTTCTAAAGTTAAGCAAAAATATGTCGAAGACCCCATCTTGATGTAGATCAGGAAGGATGTTGGTCAACAGAAGGTGATGGCTTTTGAAATTGAAGGTGATGGGATTTTACGATATCAGGGTAGGCTATGTGTGCCAAATATGGATGAATTGTGGGAAAGAATTCTTGACAAGGTTCACACTTCTAGGTATCTTATTCATCCAAGATCTACTAAAATGTATCATGACCTTAAGGCAATTTATTGGTGGAATAATATGAGACGTGATATTGCTGATTTTGTTTCTAAGTGTCTAAATTGTCAACAAGTCAAAGTGGAACACCTGAGGCCAGGTGGTACTTATCAAGAGATAGCCTTGCCTATGTGGAAATGGGAGATGATCAATATGGATTTCATCATGGGGCTTCCAAGGTCCCGAAACCAATATGATTCCATTTGGGTGATCTTAGACCGGATGGCCATGTCAGCTCACTTTCTTCCTGTGAGGACTAACTACTTAGAAGATGATTATGCCAAGTTATACATTGAGGAAATAGTTTGTTTACATGGGCCACTAGTATCTATTATATCAGATCGTGATACGAAATTCTCTTCGCTGTTTTAGCGGTCTTTGCAGAGGAGTTTAGGTACCCAAGTGAACCTGAGTACTGCCTTCCATCCCGAGACGGATGGGCAAGCTAAGCACACCATTCAGACCCTTGAGGATATGTTGAGGTCTTGTGTAATTAAATTCAAAGGCAGTTCGGTAAATCATTTTCCATTGATAGAGTTCGCCTACAATAATAGCTACCATGCCAGTATTCAGATAGCTCCTTTTGAAGCTCTTTATGGAAGGAGATATAGATCACCAATTGGGTGGTATAAAGTGGGTGATACCCTATTGTTTGGGACTGACCTTGTTCATCAAGCAATGGAGAAGGTGAAGATCATTATAGAACGACTTAAGACCGCCCAAAGCCATCAGAAATCCTATGTCGGCATTTGAAGAAGAGATTTAGAGTTTGAGGTGGACAATTTGGTGTTCCTAAAGGTCTCTTCTATGAAGGGGTTCATTCCATTTGGGAGTAAAGGAAAGCTTAGTCCCCTTTATATAGAACCATACCAGATTTTGAGGAGAATAAGTTGTGTGGCCTATGAATTAGATTTTCCTGCGAGTTTGGCTTCCGTTCATCCCGTATTCATGTGTCCATATTGAAGAAGTGCATTGGAGATCATTCCCTAGTGTTTCCTGTAGAGGAGATCAATGTGAAAATCTCCTTGTTATGGTAGGAAGAACCCGTTGCAATCTTGGATCGCCAATTTCAAAAGTTGAGGAGTAAGGAAATAGCTTTGTTCAAGGTGATGTGGAGAAATAAAAAGGTCGAGGAGTCTACTTGGGAGTCAGAAGAAGATATGCATGCGAGATGCCCGACTCTTTTAGAGACCATGAATGATGATTTAGAAGGTACAAATCCCATACTTCTCCTTTTATTTTATTTAGCTCATAAAAATCATGATTGATGTGTCCCGAGTCATCATTCGGGGATGAATGATCCCAACGGGGGATAATGTAACACCACGCATTTTGGGCTAGAATGTAAACCATTATTTCTACGCGTAAAGGTTCCAAAAGCCATAGATCCAATGTGAATATAGTGTGTTAATCAATTATATAGTGTGGGAATTTAGTTGAGCATAAATTAAGATCATAGAGGTCCCTTAACTCAAGGATGAGTTGAAAGTCTTCCTATCGATTGAGTTTTCGTGAGCGTTAAACTTCGGTAAACTTCAATCGATAATAACTTTTCGTATATAACAAATTATAGGTCCTACAATATATCAAATGAAATCTCTTTCCAACACCACCAGTTTCTCCTAAATACGATATTTAGGTATAAAGTAATCCTCGTTTTACAATATGGTATCACGCTGCCATAGGAGCGACGGTCGGGCCGATGGTCCATTCAACCCATAACGGTCCGTTGCGGGGCCCGTCTATAAAAAAACTGTGACTCAGTCACTGGAAATGCAGCGATGGTTCTGGGGATGGTTCTTCGGGCCCATGACGGTCCATCGGGCCATCCCGAAGCTAAAAAATGTGATTTTTTTAAAGGGTTGTTTTGGTACTTTTCCTCTCCATAAAACCTCCCCAATGGATTTAATTACACCCTAACACGTTATTAATCAATTCCCATCAGTTGCAACATCAAAAACTTTCTTCTTCACTCTCAAAATCAAGATCAAACTAGGGTTTCTTTCAAGAACAAGAAACCAAGAAATCAATCTTTATATCCAAGATTTTCAAGGAACAAATCAAGAATTCAAGTTCAACTCTTTAATTAAGTAATATAAGGTACGTAGGGTTTTCCTAAAACTACATGGGCATAAAGAAATTGTTTCAACAACATTTTAAACATTGTGAAATCATGAATTCTCAAAGGGGTTTTGGAACTTACGTTACAATTTTGCATTACGAATTCTTTAATGACATTCTTATTTTGGTCTTGAGGACTTTCCCCTAAATTTGATCTACAACCATGTATAAGTATATATATGTAGGTGTTTGATGATTTTGAATGACGAACTGAGAGTATGAACTATTAGAAATCTCTCTCTTGTTTACAAGCTTTCTTGTTTTCGTAAGTTATGACTTATTCGAAATGTATTGTTGGAAGTTTGATATAAATGTATTGATTATGGTTTTAAATTAAAGAGGGGTGTATTAATTGTCGTTAAAGGTTAAAGATGTTTATTAATTTTTTCGTCACAAGTTTCATGACCACTACATATTTGTTGAAATGCTGAAAAGAATGACTTTTACATGATTTGATAAATGTTTGAAGTATGAATCTTTTGAATTGTTTGAAGTATGGTGGTCTAAGATTTATGTTTGGAAAGAAGAGATTTTCATATGAAAGTTATGGCTCATAAACAAGACTTGCAAGCCTTGGTATGACGATACCAAATTAGATAAGGCCATGATAAACTCAGAACAGAATCCATATTTCAATTCAGATTTAGAATTCAGATAGATGCATGTTTAGAACATGTTAAAAATAGGTACTAAGAGAGTTAGGAAGATACCCTAAGTAGTAATGGGATTATATGATGGCCTAGTTCCCTGTGGCATATCAGATTCAGATTCTTCAACCCTTGCGGCAATCTTAGGTTGGGGCTTGGCCGTCGAGTTAATGGCAGATCCCATATTGCCCGTGGGAAACTTTTAGATATGCAGGGTGTACCACTTAGATCAGTAGTAATACAAAGTACAGAACTACATTGACAAGATTGTTTTAAGATCATTTGAGATTGCCCATGTATTTTAAACTATTTCATGCATAATATTTTATGACTTGCTCTCACCTATGTTATATATTTATAAATTCATTATTTTGAATTTCTCTGCCTACCAATATGATTGTATTTACCCCATATATTTAAGGGTCTGAGGCTCAGTCTATATGTAACGCCACAAATCTGGTACCCAAAATGCTACACAGTGCTCATAATCCCAAAGGACCACAAGCTAACCCATGACTGATATGTGTAACTGCGCCCTATTTAATAATGATAATATCATAAATGCAGAAACATAAACTGAAAGTCCATAAGGTTCAATACTTATACATAACTGAAAATATGGTATAACAGTACCAAAACAACTGAAACAAATGTTTGAACATGCTATAGTCTAAAAGCCTCTAAAACTGAACTGTCTGAATAAAGAGTGGATGGGACAATCCCCCAACTAACCCCATCAATTAAAATAAACTAAGTACTAAAAAAATGAAATAAGCAAATAATAACATCCTCGAATGATGAGGACTCACTGCTGACTCTGACAGCTGAAATTGGAATGTTTCTCATACTCTGGAGTGCATTCTTCTGAACCTATAGTATAAAACACCATAGCGCAAATGTGTCAGTATGATTGAATGTACTGGTATGAAAGTGAGGTAGGCTGAATACAATGGTTCATATGCATGAACAATACTAACTTACTGAATATCATGAACGTGAGAATACATGTATGAATACGTAACTGTATCTGAGATTGTGATAACACTGACTCATGAATTCTGATAACGTTGATTTACTGATATCGGGGTACTAATACTAGGATACTGAAAGACTAATTCTATTGAGTACTGAGGAGATGATGTCATATTACTGATAAATAAATGACTGTTTCTGACATTTCTAATTATGAATAACTAGTCTGATTGACTGTATCTGACAGTCCTAACATCTGAATACTAGTAACATAAATTTTGTATAATTAATATACTATTAACAGGGTGACTGTGTCTGACATACCTGATTCTGATGGAACTAGCTGAGTTTTGTACTGAGTTGAGTGACTATATCTGACAGTCCTGAAACTATAGAACTGAACTGAGTTTTATTACTGAGACTAGATCCAAAACATAGACTGTGGGAGGTAATCATCTAACCGACATTCCCCAAAACTTAATTTGAGGGGTTCAACCTATAACCCCAGCTGGAATGGTGTCAGTACCATGCCACGGGGAAAGACATGCTATGAGTAAACCCTCTCTAACAGGGAGCTCTTCCGTCAACCCCTTCTAGTAGGAAAGACTCAAATGAGGTGTATAATCCCTAAACTCATAGGGTACATCTCAACCTACACTGGCTATGTAGTTTTGGAATGCAAGGATTTCTTTTAAGGATCACACCCTCTACTGGCTAACAGGTGAGTCCCCATCCATGGGTTCACACGGTGCTGGATCCTACTCCTAGCTCAATAGACAATGAACTTATTTAAACTAAGCTGAACTGTTACTGATAGTATCTTTTAGATGATTTGAACAGAGTTCACTAAATTCCATTGACTGGCGGAATACTACTGAGATCGGATACTTGACTGAGATTACTGAGATTACTGAGTTTTCCTAAGTCATGTAACTAACTGAATTCTAATGATCATGGCTTGAATAGGAGTATCATAAAAACTAACACTGGCTCTAGGCACCCAACTAAATTATCAAGTACAAGTACCCCTAGGACTCAATAGCATAAAACTGACATGACTTGACACTTCGTGAACACATAACCAATATCAACATTTCATAATGCAATAAGTTAGGGATTTCATGAAACACATGGTTGTCATAATGTTGTACATGGATGGAATTGCATATAGAAATGTCATACTTTCATCACCCTAATCTTATGAATATTCCATCAAATACTCATAATGCACACAATATCATGGAAGTAGTCTTAGTTATAAGGGTAAAGCATGCATTTATTATTTGAGTCACAATTGAGCTATAATACCTAATTTCTATCCTCCTAGCCATTTTTTCAAACACCCTACATGCAAAACTTAGGGAATAGGTGAAATAATCAAATTACACATCATAAACAACTCAATTCATGGATTTTATCTTGCATGCTAATGTAGTTTCATGAAAACACGTAAAGATTCCAACTTGGGAATCATACAACAAGATAAACATGGTTACAAACAACCCACAACATAAATATCATGTTTTATAATTTGAATGACGGTTCTTGAACTTCATGGATGAAAGGAAACCATAAATCAATACTTGAGATACCTTAGTTCCTGATTTTACAAAGATTGATGGAGAGATTCTTGAATTTGAGTATTAAATTTTAATCCTTAATTGAAAACCCTAGCTTTTTCTTGAGAGAAACTCTATATTTTTGTTGAAATATGGCTGAATCACGTGTTATTGGGTTTATCTAAGGATGGAAAATTGACCCTTTTTCCTTTAAAAATGCGGACATTTAATGACTAAAATTGGGTGCCGACGCTACAAGCGGCGCCAGGGGAGGACCCAGTATGATTCAAGTGGGTTCATATGAACCCACTTCATCGAAAAATTATACCGTATATAAATGTATATATATTCAGTCCGGCATTATATCTTTAAATTTGAACCCACTTTGAACTAAATAAGTCGCTAGCCCAGTGGAAGCGGGTTCAAATTTGGATGCCCACGTCGCGAGTTCGAACCTGGATTGCAGCAGTTCATTTTATAAAATATTTAAGCAGTTCTTTCTAATTACAGTATATATTTAAATTTAAAGCAACCTTGAACAAGTTAAGCTGCTAGCCTAGTGGAAGCGGGTCCAAATCCGGAAGCCCAGGTTGCAAGTTCGAACCTCAATTGCTGCACTTTATTTTTAAAAACTTTTAAGCAGTCCTTTTCATATATTGAACCCACTTGGTAAAAAGTCTACGTTCGCCACTGAGGGACGCGGCACGTTGATGGCTGTGATGCGATACTCGATGCGTCGCACCATGATGGCATCGAGCCTTAGAAGTTTTGGCTCTGGTCTCCTGCACAAATATTGACCAACGCAATTGGCGATGCGGTGCGCCATGATAGCGTTGGTCCACTATTTAGGGACTCCGAACAAGATCTAAATGTGTTCCAAAGAATTCAAAACTTTTTGGGGAATACCTATTGACCTTTCTGATCACGAACTAATAAAAATACGAACCATTAAAGAATGTTAAGGTAGTGAAATGAGATTTCCATATTTTGAAGGCCGATAATAGGCTAAGTCTGGGAACTTAGCTAGAATTTTCGAAGTCTGGAACCCCTTGATAAGCTTAAAGGACTGAACTAAGCTTTAGGATTTTATGGGGTCTTACAATATCTCCCCCTTGAGAATGTTCATCCTCGAATGAGACTGACTGAGAGGGAAGAAAAGATAAACTGATGTACATACTGAACATGAACAACTGGAGCATAATTCCAAGACTGACATGACCGATAAACTGAATGTATCATACTAATCATGCATATCTGATGCATGGTTAACTGGTTCATGAATGCATGACTAAATATGCAATGGTAATTGATACCAAGTTTATCAAGGAAATCTGAGCATGAAACTAGATAAGTTTAAGGGAGATTGTTTCCGTAATTTGAAAATGCTAATAAGCCTGAAATTAATTACTAGATATGCACGAGCGGAAATATGTGAACGGAATGGAGTATAGAACGTGATACATGAGCTGGATATCATGATATGAACTGAGTACCTTGAATACGCAGGTTACGGATGACGTCATAGTTTGAGGGTCAACTCATGAGTACTCCTTACCCGAAACTGGATTCATTACAAAAAGAGAGAGCGGCACGTTTATGTCATGAAGGTTCAGGGAATTATAGTGTATCTCCCCCTTGGGACACTAGGAACCTCGAAGAATATTGATTTTGCTGAGATACTGAGGAAAACTAGGGCGATATACAAGGCACCTATGAACTGAATCGTGGGTGGATATCCAGGATCTGAAGCTCATATCCTCTAACTCTGAGATGATAATAGCCTAATCTGAGGTCTATCTTTGAGAAATAACTGGAACCCTGAAGTTGGTAAAACAAGTCGTTTATCCTAGGAAGCGGATACCTGTTCTTGATCGTGACTTTGTTGAGCTAACGGTAATCAATACACATTCTAAAAGAATCGTCTTTTTTATAAGACTGGCATACCCCATGGGGATACACTGGGCCTAATGAATCCCTTATCTAAGATATCCTTCAATTAATCTTTCAGTTTCTTGAGTTTTGCTGGTGCCATTCTATATGGCGGAATATAAATAGTCTAAGTATCTATGAGAAGGTCTTTGCCGAAGTCTATTTCCCTTTTGGGAGGAATGCCTGGAAGATCTTCAGGAAAGACGTCTGAATATTCATTAACCACTGGGACTCATTCAAGACTGGGAGATTCGAAACTGGAATCCTTAACATGCATGAGATGATACACACACCCCTTAGAAATCATTTTCCTTGCCCGTAGGTAGGAAACAAGCTGACCCCTGAAAGATGAAGTGCTACCCTTCAACTCTAGGAAGAGCTCATTAGGGAACTGAAATTGAACTATCTTGTTTCTGCAGTAGACTATGGCATAGCAGGAATGAAGCCAAACCATGCCTCGAATGACATCAAAATTAGTCATCTCTAATTCAACTAAATTTGTTGATGTGGATTTCTAAAATATCATAACTGGGCAGTTCCTGTATACCCGCTGATCTATGATAGTGTTACCCACTGGGGTAGAGACTGAAAAGGGCTCTGCTAAAATTTCGGGATTGATTCTGAAATTGTTTGCTATGTATGGAGTGACAAAAGACAAGGATGCACCTGAGTCTAGCAAAGCATAAACATGAACATAGAAAATCTGTAACATACCAGTAATGACATCTGGAGAATTTTCCTGATCCTTTCGGGTCTGAAGAGTATAGAGTCAATTTGGGCGTTGCCCACTAGTAGCACTAGGAGTGGCACCCTGCTGGTTCGGGCAACCGGACTGAGCTGTGGAAAGATTCTGCTGACCCAGAGGTCTTGGATGAGGATACTCCCTAATCCTGTGGCCTATCTTACCATAACCAAAATAGACATCACTATCATCTCTGCAAATACCCTTGTGGCTCTTACCACAAGTCTGACAAAGGGGGTTTGTTCGGGCACTGCTAACACTACTCTGAGATTTAGAACCTGGTGCTCTGTCTTTGTTGCCATCCCTAAACTTCGGCACTGTGGCACTAGTGGAGGAAGGGGCTGGAACTACTGACTTAGGACGAAACTGCGAACGATTTCCTCCCTCTAATTTAGGGCGAGCAAAACTGAAACTGCCTGTTCTTTCTTTTTTGTTCTGACTCTCCCTAGTCTTAACCTTCTGCTCCTCTATCTATCGAGCATGGGTCATGATCCTAGCTAAAGTCATATCACTGTTCAGCATCATAGACTTACCCTCATTTACCACGCTATCATTCACCCCTGATACGAACTTGCTCATCTTAGCCCTGTTGTCTGCAACCACATAAGGGGAATATCTGGCTAGCTGAGTAAATCTAAGAGAATACTCTCTAACTATGATATTTCCCTGCCTGATATTGATGAACTCAAGAAATTTGGCCTCTCTCAGCTCTTGGGGAAAGAATTTATCTAAGAAAGCCGTGAAAAATTCTTCCCACTTAACAGGACCTGCATCCTCTATCATTTTTGCTAACCACTGTTTGTACCAAGTGTGAGTGACATCCTGCAATTGGTATGCAGCTAACTCGACACTTTGAGAAGAATTGACTCCCGTGATATCAATGACCTTCTGGACTTGGTCAACAAATTCCTGAGGATCCTCATCTGGATTAGACTCAAAGAAGGATGGAGAGTTCATTCGGGTGAAGTCCTGAATCCTAGCTTCTACTGAATTGTCCACTAGATTGGCCGGAACGATTGCTGGTCATTCATTCTGGGAAGCTACAGACTGATAAAGAGCAGTAAATGCAGTCCTGAACTCCGCATGAGAAACATGTTTCCCAAAGAATCTTCGAGATTAGGAGCTGGCTGATTTCTTCTCTTTGGAAACATGTTTTTTGAAATAAGAGAAGAGTGGATTAGACTGAGAGACTGACTTGAAATTATGTTTACTAGAACGACATGAATACTGAAGAAAGCAAACTATTCCTAAAACATCTCATAACCTCCTGTACATAAATGTGGCGCGTAACACACCCATGTACAAGACTCTACTAGATGTGGCTTTCAGACTTCCTAGGACTCTATTAAACCTTAGGCTCTGATACAAAGTTTGTAATGCCCCGATTTTTCTAAACCAAAATGCTACACGGTGCTTATGACCCCGAAGGATCATAAGCTAACCCATGACTGATATTTGTACATGTACACTGCAATATATAATGTAATAATGCGAAAAATATGAACATGTAGTCCATAAGGTTCAACTGAATAAAAAATCTATCAAAACATAACATCCATATGGGTAAAAGATACCCAAAACAACTGAAAACTAAATCAAATCTGAACATAAGTCTGAATACTGAATCTAAAAGCCTTTAAGTGTTGTGTGAATAAGGAGTTGAAGCAACATGTCTCCAACTAACTCTGTAAACTGATAACTGGATAAAATAATAATGAATAAATAAAATCATTATGTCCTCGAATGAAGAGGACTCACTGAATATCTGCTACTAGAAATGCTACTGCTACTACTGATCTGGAGCTCGTGTCTCTAAGCCTATGGTGTAACATGAAAAGAAAGTACCATAGCACAAATGCATCAGTAAGAGGGAATGTACTGAGTATACAAGTGAGGTAGGTTAAATATAAATAGGGTTTACATGCATGAACAATGCTAACATTCTGACTGACATGAACGTAAGAGTACAAATATGCATTCATAGTAACTGAAATCGTGGGTGCATGATAGCTAGTCCTATATGCTAATACATGGTTTACTGATGGCTAAGATAACTGATACTGAAATTATGATAACATGGGCGACTGTATCTGACAATACTAAATCTGATGGAACTATCTGAGATCCATACTGTAACTGAGTCTGACTGTATCTGACAGTCCTGATATACTAAAATCTGAAGACCTATCTGATTTCTTTTACCGAGATTGATTCTGAAACTGAGGGAGGTAGTTGTTTAACCGACATGCCCTAATAATGCATATAGCTAAGTAGGGGTCCAATCTCTGCCCCAACTGGAGGGGTGTCAATACCGCGCCACTAGTAAGGACAATTGTGGGTGATCCTTAGCTAGAAGGTATTCGAAAGGAGAATGGTGGGAACCCTAAACTAACAGGATAAGCCACCTCATCAACCCTAATCTGACAGTCTAAGATGTCTCAACCTACGCTGGCTACGTAGTTCTGGAACACAAGGATGACTGCTAAGAATCACACCCTAAACTGGTAGGTGAGTCCCCATCCTTTGGTTCACTCGGTGCTAACTTCTACTCCCATCTGAAGAGACTAAACATGATTCAACTGACTGTACATGGATAGATTAACTGACTTCCGTTGATTGACGGAGTAGTACTATTATCTGAGAGTTAACTGAGATCATGAGATTTTTGAGGTTTTCCTGAGTCACATGACTAATTGAGTTCTATAGATTATAGCTTGACTAAGATTATCGTGACAACATGACATGGCTCTAGGTACACAGCTATTTTTTTGGGTACGAATACCCCCAGTACTCAACAGAAGGAAACTAACACACATGACATGACTTGATCACAAGATTTGAGTCCACAATTCATAATATCATAAGTAGGGGATAGCATATTTCATATAGTTATTCAATATCTTAAACATTGTAGGGAATGCATGGATATATTTCGTGTACATATTGTATATGTCCATTATCTTACATGCTTCATACCACCACAATAGCAACACATGAAAAGCATGGGATTCATATTGAAGTATATAGCTAACATGGACTTGTCATTTTGACATCATAGAACCATACAAACATGAATTTCTAGCATCCTACGCATTTTATCAAACTCCTTGCATGCATTCTTTAAGGAATAGGTGAGTTTCATACTTGCACTATATTAAACCACCTAAAGTTCATGGTTTTAAATTAACAAACATATATATTCTATAAAAACACCTTCAGACATCACATTGAAACTTAAACAACAATCGTCAATATGTACATACTCATATCAACACAAAAAGTTTACAAAATAATATTTTAAACATGGTTCTTGAGCTCTATGAACGGATTGGATCCATAGATGAACACTACGCTTACCTTATAAAGGAAACCTTGACGATTTTCTGGAGAGTTCTTGGATTTGGGAAACTTAATTCTCAATTATCTTGGAAAAAGGATTGTATCTTACTTTTGAGAGATGAGTTTGATGGAAACCCTAATTTTGTGGTTGAGAGCATATAGAGGGTTTTTGCGATTCTTAACTGGAGAAAAAATGGGAAAAATTATGCCTCTTTAGGGTTATAAGTTGTGGAAGGTGAAGGAAATTACCAAAATACCCTTATGAAATAAATTCCCAGTTGCTGAAAAATCATAGCTGATGACCTTCGTGATAGGGCATCACAAATGTGATAAGCTATCACGAATGTAGTCACTTAGGAGCTGGTTTTTGCCTAAGGCTGACGACCTTTGTGATAGGGTGTCACAAATGTGGTAAGCTACCACGAATGTCGTCACTTAGGAGCTGGTTTCTTCCTAAGGTTGATGACCTTCGTGATAGGGCATCACAAATATGGTAAGCTACCACGAATGTCGTCACTTAGGATTTGGTTTCTTCCTAAGGCTGATGACCTTCGTGATAGGGCGTCACAAATGTGATAAGCTACCACGAATATCGTCACTTAGGAGCTGGTTTCTTCCTAAGGCTGACGACTTTCGTGATAGGGCATCAAAAATGTGGTAAGCTACCACGAATTTCGTCACTTAGGAGATGGTTTCTTCCTAATGCTGACGACTTTCATGATAGGGCGTCATAAATGTGGTAAGCTACCACGAATGTCGTCACACTATTTTCAGCCTGACATGCTGTAGTGAAATAGGAATAACTCTTTGCTCCGATATTATATTTAGGTTAAATTGGTATCGTTGGAAATATAATTCAATTATCTATCTGTTTATAGGTCATGATCTCAAAACTTCTAAGTATAATGAGAGATATGATCATTTGAATTTGACTATACCAATATCCTTCTCAAGAATTCAATCGGTAAGGAATGTTTTGATGCGTCTGATAGCTGGGAGTTATTTGAAACCTTAATATACATCTAACCTACTCATAAAACTATAAAATAACCATGAATTACTCTTTATGAGCTTGGTACATGGCTCTAATAGTGGTTTGGATTTTTCAGGGTATTATATTTTCTTTTACTCTACCTTTCTTCATACTAATTTTACATTACGCACCCCTATGATATCCACACTCAACTTAGTCCATTTTCCTAAGTCAGGGTGCACTGTGTCCAAGGAGGACCAGGGCCAAAATAGGTTCATTATGATATAAAAATGGGACTCAGTCATATTTTAAGCTCCTAAACTTCAATGATTTCTAAATCGACCTTTCCGACCCCGAGATGTAGATTTATGAGTTGATTCATGTTCAAGTAAAGTGTCTTGAGTAAGTTTCATATTTTTTAAATGGGGTTTGAAGCATGTTTGTAAATTGAAAACAGAAGGTCACCGCAATTTTATCGTATTATGGTAACTATAGATGTGAGACCTTTACCGCATCGCGGTGAAGAGAAAAACAACAATCATCAATTTCTAGTGACTCACCGCAATTGCACCGCATCGCGGTGAGTAAAGCTATGAGGGAATCACCGCATCGTGGTGAATGCTAAATTGGCATTTCAGTTGTGAATTTTAAATTCGAGGAGCATATTTGTCTTTTCCCTAAGGCCCCAAGTTGTGTAAACAGTGAATTAAAATGCCTTATGGGCATAATATGCCCAAATTCATTCAAATACATCAAGAACAAAAATCATAACTTCCCTCCCAAAGATCAAGGATTCATATTCTAAGTTAAGATCATCAAGAAAAGAGTCAAGGCTAGGGAATCATTCTTTGAACTAAAAGACCTAAGGTATGTGGGACTATCCTTAATATTGTTTCGAAAATCATGCTATTAAATTATTTTGATGAGATTATACGTATTGTATTGAACCTTTTTTGTGGTAATCAAATCTTGACCCTTCTTGTATATACATATATAGTTTGGAATGATTAATTGAGAGAATGAACAATGAATTTCCCTCTCCTGTTATGAAATAAAGTGTATATTTGTATTGTGAGTGATTTTTGAAAGAATGAACTATGATTTTAAAGTAAGTTTCTCAATGTTATGGTATTTGACATGGTTTATGATATCATGATAGGGAGTTCTTTAATATAACTATACTCTTGCATTAAAAATAAGAGTTGCAAGTGATTGAGTAAATTGACAGGACCACCGCATGTTTTAAGTCTTGCAAAAGAAGTTAATTGCATAAGTTTTCTTGAGATTTAAAAATGGTGATTCTCTTGTGATATTATGATTCTTTAGTGGTCAAGTTCTTGATTTGAATAAGATAGGTGGTAACATTGTTACGATATGAACGACTTGCAAGTCTGGGTATGACGATACCCGGTGATGACGTGCCCTTACGATTTTAAGCGTTGAATGACTTTGCATATGAATCATATTATTTAAAGAAATAAAATTGGTCCTAAAGAGAGATAGATGGTCACTCGAAGAAATCATTTGAGTGTAAGGGATCATCACTAAAAATTGAGTTTGCCGATTCGGGCAATATGATTTGGCAAATGCCAATGTATACTTGTCCTTGAGACACTTGTATACTAGAATTAATTAGGACTCCAATCCTTGCAGAATACATGGATTGGGGTCTTGTCCTCCGAGTCAATGGGGGATTCCATATAGCTCATGGGATTGTAGAAATATAGGGTGTACCATCTATCTCAGAAGTAAGATAAAGTGTGAGTCTTGATTTCAAGAAAGCATTAGAAAATTCTATATTGTGCCCATGTGTTTTACTTTTCTTTTATGTAATGTTTTATGAAATTCTTTCATCTATATTGTGTAATAACAAGATTCTATTTTGGATTGTTTCACATACCAGTACAATTATATTGACCCCCTACATTTCAGGATCTGAGGCACGGTTCTGGGGTCCTGCTAATTAGTAGACTTGTGAGTCAGAAGTTTCAGTTAGTCAGGTTTATCTATTCTGGAAGGCCCTCTTGAAAGACTATTTTACTTTATTTCATTTTATGGTCCGACTAGGGTCCTTCTCCCAGTCTTTAGATAGATGTTGATTTTCACATTGTTAGAGATTTTGCAGAATGGTGTCATATGTTTTTAAATGTCATGAACTCAAATTTCGTGTTGTTCAGTTGAACTAAGTGATTGACCATGTTTTCATCTTTATTATCTTTTCTTCATTTCTTTATAGTACATGAATGTTGTGCATGATTGCCAGATGGAGGAGGGCAACTGGGCCTTCATGATTCGAGATGCTCGTCCTGGCCAGGGCCTTCGCTCGGGTCATGACAAACTTGGTATCAGAGCATGGTTCATGGTCCTAGGGTGTCTGCAAAATTGCATCATGTAGAGTTTTATTTATGGGTGTGTAGCGCACCACACTTATAAGCAGGATTCTTCAAGATATTTAGGAATGTCTCTTTCTTTCTTTCATGATTTAGTCTGTGCTATAGAGTCCGAATATCCTCTAACCAATGATTCCCTGTATTTTAAAAAATTTATCATGCATTCTCGTATGACCAATAAACAAAACACCCAAGATGAGGATGTCCAACCCACTCATGGGATGCAGAGCCATAATGGAGCTCGTACCCCAGAGTTTGTTCCTACTTCGGGAGTTTCTCCAATTCCGACTAGTGTACCTCGGTCTCTATGGACCAGTGTTAACTGTCCCCAGCCTCCTCAGAGAGAAGTTTCAAATGTTGGGTTTTGATAGTCTATGCATATGATTGCTCAGTTGGTGACCTCTCAAACCCGTCGATTTAAAGATATGGTCTCTGGTTCATCGGAGGTTATATGGGTTGGTAAATTCATGAGGCTAAACTCACCTATGTTTTTTGGCATGAAGGTTGAGAACGACCCTCAAGGGTTCATTGATGAACTGGAGAAAAAATTTAGTGTTATGCACGTGAATGAGGTTAAAGGGGTTGAATTAACGGCCTATCAGTTGAAGGATGTGGCCAATCAGTGGTATAATGAACGGAAAGATTCGAAGGGTGGTTATATTGAGCCTTCTGTGTGGGGTGAGTTTGTGGAAGCTTTCCTGGACCGTTTCGTTCCCCAGGAATTGAGGGAGTTAAAGGCTAAAGAATTTATGAACTTGAAGCAATGAAAAATGAGTGTTAAGGAATATACCTTAAAGCTCGCCCAGCTATCCAGATTTTACAGGTAACATGAGGGCTCACATGAGGAAGTTTGCATCCGATCTCTCAGATGATGTGGTGTTAGAATACAAAGGAACAATGCTAAATTGATATATGAATTTCTCAAGATTGTTCGTTCATATGCAGTGAGTTGAAGAGAAGAAAAAAAGGTTGGCAGAGGCAAGGGAAAGAGACAGGCAGACCAAGAGGACAAGACCTACAGACCATAATAACAACCAGCACTAAGGAGGTCTTCATCCAGCTCCCCAGCACCCCAACCTCTAGTTGATCGGTGGTTTCAGAATTTTCAGTCTAATAGTGAAGCGGGATTGCAGGGTACTCAGTCCCAAGGGAGAGTTTCCCAACAATTTAGGACATATCCTCCTTGAAAAAATTGCGGGAGGAACCATCCAGTAAGGTGCATCTATGGTGAGCGTGTGTGCTATACTTATGTAACGCCTCGAGTCTGCACTTTGGATGCCACGCGGTGCTTACGACCGTGAAGGGCCATAAGCTAACCCATGAATGATATCTACTTTGAACACTGAATAACAATACTATAATAACGCGGAAAATAAGCTGAAATGCCATAAGTTTCACAATCTGAATTCTGATAAAGAACAATAACTCTAATAATATTTGATAAAACTTCTAAAATCTAAAAGTACTATCTGAACTAATCTAGTATGAAAAGCCTCTAACTGAATTGTTTGAAAGTGGAGTTAATAGGACAAGCCCCCAACTAACTCAGACTACAAAAATACTGAAATAAAAATATATCCTCGATAAATGAGGACTCGCTACTAAATCTACTGCTGCTATCTGAATCTGTTTATGCGTGGTCTAGAACCTGAGCGTCTGAACCTATGATATGAGACATTATAGCGCAAAAAAAGAGTATGCATCAGTACGTGGAATTTACTGGTATGCTAAACGAGGTAAGTCTGAATGCCAGGGTTCATATACATGAATATTAATTGACTAAATGATATAGAGTAACTGAATATGAGAGTACATGGATAACTGAAATTGTTGTAAATACTGAGTATGCAATTCTGTGCATATACGTGTATACTATATCTGATCTTTAACTGAATCTGAGTACTGATTTATGATATTGAGTAACTGATATCTAAGATTCTGATAACTGAATTACTGATAATTGGGTGACTGTTTCTGATAGTCCTAATTTTGTAGAAATGAACTGAGTTCTATACTGAGACTAAAACTGAAACTGTGGGAAGTAATCATCTAACTGACATGCCCCAAATAAGATAACTGGGGTCCAACCTGTAACCCCAGTTAGAAGGGTGTCAGTACCGTGCCACAGGTAAACACAAGATGAAGATTTACCCTCATTCGGCAGGTACTCTAACGAGAATGGTGGTTCCCTCAACTGGCAGCTTAAAACACCTCATCAACCCTCAACTAGCAGGCTGATGTTTCAACCTATGCTAGATATGTAATTTGGGAATGCAAGGACTACTTCTAAGGGTCACACCCTCTACTGACAGGTGAGCCTCCATCCTTGGGTTCAGTTAGTGCTGAATCCTACTCCCAACTGAATAGACCGTGGACTGATTACTAGACTGAACGGGATTTGACTGAACTATTACTAATCGCTTTGAATGACTGAACTGGAATGAGTTCACTAAGTTCTATAACTGACTGAGTACTATTTTTCCATGACATGACTAGAACTATTCTGTAACTAATATAGCTCTAGGTAAACAACTAGATTATTGGGTATTAGATACCCCTAGGACTTGATAGCATGAAACTAAAGCATAGCATGATCTTGAAAAGCATAACAATGCACTTATTTAGACATTTTGTCAAACACTTGGTACACATAAGCTTGTAAATGATTGGGACTACATAATGATATGTCATGATTCAACTATTTATCTCATATAGGCATTTTAGCAACACTTCGGGAGCATGGATTATTTCATATGATAAAGGTCAACACATGAACAACATGAATACTATGCTCATTAGAAATTTCAAGGGTTTAGCATGCAAGTCATAAAACTCATTACACAAACTATTTTATTTT
Source organism: Capsicum pubescens (assembly GCA_030864215.1). Classification (NCBI taxonomy): domain Eukaryota; kingdom Viridiplantae; phylum Streptophyta; class Magnoliopsida; order Solanales; family Solanaceae; genus Capsicum; species Capsicum pubescens. The sequence goes on along the minus strand of CM061549.1, from coordinate 32,277,851 downwards.
CATGAGACCTAGAATTAAATCTTGAATTAAAACCCAATTAATATCATGAACATGAATACAATCAATCTCAAACATTGAAATCGTATATCTATAACTTGTTTAAAAAGACGTTCTTGGGCTTCATGGTTGAAAGAAACCAATGAATGAACACCTAACATACCCGAGAAGATTAATTCTTGAAGGTTATTGGAAGATTTCTTGAGTTTGTTCTTGATTTCTTAACACTAGGGTTTTGCCCCTTTTTGGGAGAGAATGATTTAATCTTGAGAGAAATTGAGTAAATAATGACATAATAAGTTATTTAGGGGTTAAATCACGTGTTTAGGACAGATTAGGTCAATGGAAACAAAACCAATTACCCCTGGAAAGTTTTCAAGTCTCGTTACTGAAATCCCGAGTTTCACCTCTACCACGGCGCGGTGGCATCACCATGAGCCACTGGTAATGAAAAGGAAATTGGCTTATGGCGCGATATGGTACCATCGTGGAGCCTCACTGTATTTTGACAATTGGGAAAATGAATAGTGGTGCGACGCAGTGGGATCGCATTGCCATACTAGAAAATGACAATTGTGAACTAGAACATTGGTGTGATGCGCCATTATCGTAGATCCTCACTTCAAACTAACGAATGCCATTTGTCTAGTCTCCACGATGCGATGAAGTACCAGTTGGCACATAATTTTATAAAATATGCTATAACTCTTCACCCCGGGTATCGAATTTGGGCGAATTTTATATAGTTGGAAAGCTGATAAAATTTCATACATAGTGGTAAGATCTAAACTGAAAAATACTAAGCGTTTTAAAAATTTAGATAGGAATACTCATATACTGAGATTTAAAATAAGCTAGGGAAATACGGGGTATTATAATATCTCCCCCTTGGGGACATTCGTCCTCGAATGAGACTAATTATGTTAAGAAACACTGATGGACTGATCTTACACACTAAATATGCATAACTGAAACAAGATTGCATGACTAAAACTACTAATAAGATGAGTTTTCATACTAAACATGCATATCTGATGCATGAGTAAATGGATGAACTGATTCGAGAATGCATGATTAAATATGCAACGATAATGGACACCAAGTCTATAACTGTAACTAAATAGGGAACTGAGCAAAGCTAAGGAAGACAGTTACCTTAAGCTAAATATAAGTATGTAGAGAAGAGGTGAGGGTACTTGGTCCACATATATGCTTTTGTTTCCCATGTAGCTCCCTCAACGGATTTATTTTGCCAAAGAACTTTAACCAAGGGAACTTCTCTGTTCCTCAGTCTGCGAGTCGGACGATCGAGAGTGTGGATTGGAACCGCTTCAAAAGAGAGATCATTCTGAATATTTACGCCCTCTAAGGGAACAGTGATTGTTCGGTCACCAATGTATTTCTTTAGCAAGGAGACATGGAATACTAGGTGCACTGAGTCTAGATCTGAAGGCAACTTAATCTCGTAAGCTACCTTTCTGAAATGGCTGAGAATTTTATAAGGACCGACATATCGAAGACTGAGTTTTCACTTCTTGCCGAACCTCTTTACCCCCTTCCTGGGAGAGATTTTCAATAATACAAAATCACTGATCTCAAACTCGAGATCTTTTCTCCTCGCATCTGCATATGATTTTTGTCGGCTCTGGGTTGCCCTAAACCTTTTTCTGATCAACTGAACTTTCTCTAAGGTATCAAACACTAACTCAGTCCCTACAACTACGGCCTCACCTTCCTTGAACCAATCAATTGGATATCTATATCTCCAACCATAAAGAGCCTCAAACGAAGCCATCTAAATACTAGAATGATAGTTGTTATTATATCTGAATACAATCAAAGGTATGTGATCATCCCAACTACCCTTAAAATCAACAAATCACACTCTTAACATATCTTCTAGAGTTTGAATGGTCCTTTTTGCTTGACATTCTGCCTGAGGGTGAAAAGTTGTACTGAGGTGGACTTGGGTACCAACACACTTTGGAATGATTTCCAAAAGTGAGAGGTAAAATGAGTACTTCTATCTGAGATGATGGATACTGGGACTCCGTGTAGCATGACCAACTCTCTGATATAGAGTTTGGTGTAGTCCTCGGTTGAATAAGAAGTATGGACTGGTAAGAAATGAGTGAATTTGGTCATCCTGTCTATGATAACCCAAATCAAATCATGTTGATGACGAGTATGGGGCGAACCCATCACAAAGTCCATGTTCACCTCTTTCCATTTCCATGTGGGAATATTGAACTCCTGCATAGACCCATGTAATGCCCCAAAAATGGGTCCCGAAATGTCACACGGTGCTTAGGGTCACAAGTGACACCAAGCTAACCCTTCTACTGGCAAACTCATAAGCAACTGAATAAAATACATAAATTTGTACAATATCAGCAAAAGATCACTCTTTTCTAAATCTAATAAATACAAAACTGAATTCACAGGATTATAACTCTACTTTTACAACAAAAACTAAAACTAAATACATTAACTCTACTGACCGTCTATGAAGCCTCTACTAATACTTACTATAGATAGCAAGGACGCGACCCCAACTATCACTAATCAATACATAATAATAAGAAAGTAAAGAACAATAGTGAATCTAACTGAAGTCCCCAAAACAGGAGGACTCATCATCTGTTGGCTGGAATCTGCAACTGTCTGATTTTAATTGCACATACTACAATGTGTACCTACATATTGAGACAATGTAGCACATAGAAATATATGTGGATCAGCACTTTGAGCATGTACTGAGTATATGGGGATGCAATGCAATAAGTAAACAATATCATCAATCTTTATAGAAAATCTGCATGCTAATATAAATGACTCACATAGCTTGAGTAAAAGCTGAAATCTGAATCTCATAAATCATATATAATGAAGCATATAGTACAAATCTCGTGAGTCATTCTATTTACTTTTACAATCTGTATTCTCCATCTTATTCTCAAACCTTGAAGGCTAAAGGAACTTTAAACAATACTTTCAAACTCATACTTTTATCTCATGGAGAGTAAAACTTCTTTAAAACTCAACGACTCAGAACTTTTAGGAATTTTCAACACTTGGGAACTCTAGAACTCTTTTAGACTCGGGACACTTAGAACTCGGGATTATATAAATTTGGACACTCAGGAGTTTCTTATGACAGACATAAACCATGTGAGATACATGGAGTCCAACGTCTTGTCCTCCTAAGGAAGAAACCTCACATTGGGGAGAGGTGTCATACTCTTTCCAGGGAGTATAACCTCAACTCAGTGATCACTATCTCGGCCTCGGGCTCATAAATCTCAGTCCTACGGTGGCACATAGTTCGGGGGTATGTGACCTTGGAATCATACCCAACTCGATGCTAAATACTACTCCCATACTCAGCTTAGAACTCTTAGGAAATCCACCTCAAAATAAATCAAGGGTCTATAGTGAAGAACAAATTATAATTCTCTTATCTTTAAATCATAAAGACTGAATAATGTGGATTCATGTCTTAACTCATGCTCAAAAGTAATCTTTCTTTAATATCAAAGTACTTGTTGATTGAATCATACTAAACAACATACTCTTCAAGAAACATCAAAACTCATACTTGATTTAAAACTTATACTCATGCTCAAATAATATAAATATGACATCAATCTTGGAAACATAAAATCGATACAAAAATGTGCAACTCATAGCATAATTTCTCAACTCATATCATAAAATAGTGAAATAATCATGAAAATCAAGGCTTGAACAACTCGTAATCTCATAAACTCAAAATAAAGTAATTTGGGTATAAACCCACTTGCAAAAGTATGAAATTCTTTAATAAAAATCAATAATTTGGGCACAAGAACGAAAAGAGTGTTCTTGTTCAAATCCCACATACCTTAGATTGATAAACTTGGATGAATAACTTGCTTGTGAGAAGTTATTGGAACTCTTGAATTCTTGGAATTATTACACTAAGAACTTGGAATATTGACTTAAGTTGGAGAATTGATGGAGAAATCTTCAGTTTCTTGGAGGAGAGGTTTGATGAACTAGGGTTTTTGGTTGAGGGATTTTGAGAAAAATGGTATATTATTCTTGTAATGTCCTTATATCAAGAGTTTGAGCGATTTAAGTGTCTTGGAGAAAGTCCAAAATAACTTTTTTAACTTCTGAACGAAACTAGAAAAATATAATTGGGAGCCCAATTTTATGGGCCACCGCAACAAGCCACTATCGTGGTGGCTCATTGGAAATTGACCAATGGGAATCTGAGGGTCACCGCGATTCGGAGCCATCGCGTTGTCCCACTGGTTGGGACCTAAAACTTTAGTGCGATATGCCACAATTGCACTAGGCTACTGGAAATTGACAATTGGGATATTACTCCTCTCCACGACGCGCTAAGGGTCTGAATGACGGTGTTTTATGACAGGAACTTCAATTAGCCATAACTTTTTGCCCGGTTATTAGATTTGGGAAAATCTTATATCGTTGGAAAGATAATTCAATTTCTCAAATGATAAAATGTCAAAATTAGGAAAATTCTATATTATTTAAATATTAATTAATTTGGAAGTCATTCCTTATAGAGATGAAATTAGGCTTAAGGAAAGTTTGGGGTATTATAGCCCACTAGGCTTCTGGTGCTCAATCTTAACCTGCTGACATGTAGAGAACTCATCTACAAACTCTATGATATCCTTCTTCATCCCACTCTACCAATAGATTTCCCACAAATCATGGTACATCTTAGTGTCCCCTAGATGAATCGACTAATGTGCACCATGCTCTTCTGCAAGAATTCGTTGCCTCAATTCATCTACACCTAGAACACATAGACGACCCTAAAAACACAACACACCATCTCCCCCTTAGGAGAAAACCTCTACTTTCTGATCTATGACTGACTCTTTCAACCTAACAAGACTGGGATCTCTGTCCTGTTTTTCCTTCACCTCAAAAACTAGAGATAATTCTGAACTATTCTGCACCCACACACTACCTTCTGCTGAATCGACAAAGAAGATACCTAGTCAGGTAAGCTGATGAAATTCCTAAACTAACTTCTTCTTATCACTCTCAATATGAGCAATACTACCCATAGACAACCTAATAAGAGCATCAACCACTATATTGGCCTTGCTTGGGTGGTACAGAACACTCATGTCATAGTATTTCAATAACTCTAACCACCTTCTTTGAAGCAAATTCAAATCTTTCTAAGAGAACACATACTGCAAGCTCTTGTGGTCTGTGAACACATCAACATGCACCCCATACAATTAGTGCCTTCAAATCTTTAAGGCAAATACAACAGCTGCTAACTTAAGATCATGGGTTAGGTAATTATTCTCATGGGGATTAATTTTTCTAGAGGCATAGGCTATGACGTTACTCCTCTGCATGAGGACACAATCCAAACCTACTCTAGGCGCATCACAGTACATAACAAACTCATCTGAACCATCTAGAAGAGTCAAAACTGGGGCTGAGGTGAGTCAAGTCTTTAACTCCTGGAAACTTTTCTCGCAAGAATCAGATCATTGAAACTTGACTTTCTTCTGAATCAATATGTACATGGGGGATGCAATAGATGAGAACCCTTCAACAAACCGACGGTAATAGCCATATAAACCCAAGAAACTCCTAATATCTGATGGAGAAATGGGTTGAGGCCAGTTTCTCACCACCTCGGTCTTTTGAGGATTAACTCTAATGCCATCACTGGAAATAATATGACCAAGGAATGATATTGACCTTAGTTGAATTGTACTTATTGAATTTGGAGAACAAGTGATGGGCTCTGAGAGTCTGAAGTACGATTCTGAGGTGATATGTGTGATCATTCTGACTTTGGGAATAAACAAGAATGTCATCGATGAAGACTATAATGAACATGTCAAAGTACTACTTGAACACATGATTAATTAATTCCATGAGGGCTTCTAGGAAATTTTTAAGACCAAAGGACATGACTAGGAATTCGAAGTGACCATACCGGGTTCGAAAAGTTGTTATCAAAATGTCAGAACCTCTGAATCTGAGCTGATAATAGCCTAATTAGAGGTCTATATTAGAAAAGTAACTGTCTCCCTGAAGTTGTTATAATATGTCATCGACTCTACGAAGTAGGTATTTATTCTTGACTGTGACTTTGTTTAGATGACGGTTGTCTATACACATTCTGAGATAACCGCCTTTCTTATGCACGAATAAAACTGGTGTGCCCCATAGGGAAACACTGGATATAATGAACCCCTAGTCTAAAAGTTCCTTTAGCTGCTCTTTAAATTCCTATATTTTACATGGTGCCATTCTGTGTGGTGGAATAGATATAGGTTGAGTATCTGGAAGAAGGTGATGTTTGTGTTTTTATGCATTCTAGCGTTACTATCCTAGCCATTTTAGCCTTGTTTTGAGGATGATTCTTATGATATATGTGTTGAAAATGATATAAATGAGAATTTATGTTTCCAAGTATGTGTTTACAATATTTAATGGTTTTTTCACGTGAGTTTTTATTAAATTCGATCATTTAGAGTTCAACCAAGAAAACTAGTGTGACTAGCTTGAGCTAGGTGTTTTCTAGTCTCTTGTGTTGGGTTCTAATGTGTCTTAATGAGTTACTAAGGTTTTTATATATGAATAAACTTAATTATAATATTCAATGGTCAATTGGATCAACAAATGGGTCAAAAAAATAAGCTTAAGCTCAACATGAATTTAGCCTATGCTTAGCTCGTGTTTCTAGTTCACCGTTGATCATGTTGTGTTGTTTTGAGAACTAATTTATTATTTTTAATGCTTTAGTATGCTTGGTTAAAGTACAATTATGATATATGAAGGATATAAAAGCATCAAATCAAGTGGAAACAACACAAAAAGGCTCAGAATGGCTCAACAGAAGCACAATACAAAAATTACCGCAGTTTGGATCTCCGAAATGTATGGGACGCGTGCGGACTGTACAGGTAGACAATATATTCATGAAAAATACCAATAGATACATAATAGGCCCAATTTTTATACCCATAGGCGCGTGTAGCATTTGGTGGAGTTTGAAGAGGTGCCACAACGTGGTAAAATCGCGGTGAGATTCTGGAAATTGACAATTGTCAATTGTCTTGACACCGCATTAGGATGGACATAAAATGCGGAAACAAAAATGACTTTGTTAACAAGTATTACATGTAAATCCAATCCCAATGGGTTTATGACTCATCTACTATAAATATAACATGTTAAATCACAATTTAATCATCTTGGGACATCTTGGAACACCGTAGATCATTGGGGACATCATTGGAGGCTACGAAAACCTCTTTTTAGGTTTTATTATTCTTGAATTTTAGTTTCTTTATGGTTTGTATCATCAATCCACGGGAATGATGAATATTTCCATTAAAGGCTAAAACTCTTTTTCTGGGGTTAAGGCCAAGTTCATGATTACTTTTGTTTTGAATAAAGTTTGTTGAATTGCTTATCATTGTTGGTTGTTTATTTATTCTTTTTTTAAAATTTTTAAGGATTAGCTACCCTTAGAATACATCTATTGTCAACCTTGTGAACTCGGGAGTGGGAAGAGGGCAATAGAACATGGGAATAAACAAAGTATGGTTTATAATTTTTTATGAACTATGGAATTCAAATTAGTGTTTAGAATAGGGATGTACTTAGATGACTTACTTGATTCACACGTAGGATGATAGCTTTAAAGTACTTAAGTGGACTATTTTAAAGAACTTACGTGGACTATTACATCCCCGGTCAATGATGTAGTTGTAAGGTTCAACATAGGTAAAGGATTAGAGGTTGAGAGACCATGATCATATAATTAACCCTACGAACAAACAACCAAGATAATCAATCTAACGAATAAGGTTCAATAACGTAGTATGATTGTTCGTAATCCTTAACCCTGGGTTTCTATCCATTGATTTTCCTAAGTCATTACTTTTCTGCATTAGTTTAGATTATTTTTAAATGACAATTCTAAAATCCTATTTGCTACTCTCCTCAATAGTTAAACTATAATTAGATAGTCGGTGAATGCAAGTCCCTGAGAGATAGATACTTGGGCTTTCTTGAAGCCACTTTACAACTTGATAAGACCACGTACACTTATGTGTGCTCTTGGTCACTATCAAGTTTTGGCGTTGTTGCCAGGGACTTGTAAGTAGGCAACTATCTTATTTTTAGTTTAACTACATTGAGTTGTAAATAGTTTAGTTTTTTTTTATTTCTATTTTTCTCACACTCTTCTTAAGATGTCAGTCTTGGATAGATGGTTTTCAAGGGATGATGATTCTTGTCATTTTTGTGGAGGACCCCACCATGAGGCTTTTTGTCCAGATTTTGATCCAACCATTTGGAGGGGCCCTGTTTGTTTCCAAACTGTGGAGCAACCCACGAGTTGGTGTGTGGTTTATTACAGTCACTATCACTCTACAGATATGTGTGCTTTTAATCTTGATTCAGTCATGTTTTAGGGCAATGCTCAACAGACAACTAAGGAAGTAGATGTAGAGTTGACCTTCCCACAGGTTGTAGACGAAGTAGATGATAATTCAAGGAAGTCTGAGTACTCAAACACTAAATTTATCGAATAGGTTGAGGAGTTACTATTACCACTATGTCAACAGTGGTTGTGAAAAGAAAAATATGAGAAGGATATTAGCCAATTTATGGAGCAAACACAAGAATCGTAGTCACTCGATTGTTATTTTTATCTTGAAACTGAAATTGAGAAAGTTAATAAAAGTGAGGGTGTTGAAGATAGTGTTAATTTTGAAGTGGGATTGGTTGGTCCTCACTCAAAGAACTTTTTCATATTATGTTTAGTTGATATCTTGTCAGTGGAATCATTTAAAATAATGGAAGAGTGTGAAGATGAGAAATAAGAATTCTATATTCTTGATTATACACCGGACGAGCAACATAAAAACACAAATCACCTCAAGTCTGAGTGGTTTACCATGAATATTCTATTACTTGGTTCATCAATTTTTGTACAACTTTCCTATGATCGAGGAAAAAATATGGATGCCAAGTTGAGGGTGAATTTATATCCGCAAAGTGGAGGAAAAAGTTGATTGAGTCGTACTGCGACACTAAATTAGGCGCTTATTGGGAGGCAACCATATATAAGGTATGTTTTCTTTTTAGTTTTTAGTTTTTTTATTTCACGTAGTTTTTTGTTTTTTATTGAGTCGTAGGTTAATGGAAAGTCTGAGTACCGAAAACCTGAGCTAAGGAGCATGGCAAAAACTAAGTGTGGGATCCCCGGACCCTCTTGATATAGAAAGATGCTACTAGCTAGGCTTATAGGCCTCAGGGAGTATTTCTATCCCTTGGTTTTAAATTCACTTTGGGGACAAACTAGATTTTTATGTGTGGGGTGGGGAAATTTCCAATTTTGGCTGAATTTAAAAAATTTCTAGGTTAGGAATAAGTGGGATATTTTTGTTGGTGCTATTTTTAATTGCATGGTACAAGTGTTTTGTTTGGTAAAAGCATGTTGATTGAGGGAATTTCTATTTTTAAGACTCTTAGGCTCATTTTTGTGACTCTTGTACTTGTGGCTTAAATTTAAATTCATGTTATTGTTTGATTGGGAGTATGTCTTGATCCGGGGGTATATTGAAAATAGCCTTTCTACTTCTTTGGAGATAGTGGTATGGAATGCGTACATCTTACCCTCACCAGACCCCACTATGTGGGAATACACTAGGCTTGTTGTTGTTATTATTATTGTCTGGTTGGGAGTCTATGATGATCCTATATGAGTTGATCATGTGCCATGTGAGTGTGACATTTTGGTATATTCCTTGTTGCATGTGATGTCTAGAACTTTCCCGGTGTGTGTTTAGCGAAATAAAAAGTGTGTGTTTAGGAGATGATATAGGCATTTCCTTGATAGCCTTATTTTATACCTTCTATTTGTTCTACCCCTGTGCATTATCCTAGTTAACCTTTATTGAGTCTTTAGCCTTTTCTTTGGTAGCCACATGAGTAGCCTAATCCCTTCTTTGATAGACCATAATTTGATCCAAAAGGCTACTAAGTGATTTAATTGGAAAAAAAAATTGATTTAGAAAGTAGTTTGAGAAATTGAAGAAGAAAAAGGCGAAATTGATGCCCCAAGGTAATTTTTATTGGTGATTATAATTGATGTATGGTTGATTAATGTGATATAAATATTGTTAGAAATATTGACATGATTGTAAAAAAAAAAAAAAAAAATTGATCCATGTGGTAGTAAACTATGCGAAAGAAAAATTGATCCATGTGGTAGTAAACTATGCGTCCACCATGCATTTGTGAAAATGCTTAAAAGAGATGGGACAAAAATAAAAGGTGTGGGTGAATGAATAAGTGTAATTTTATTGTTGGAGATTGGTTTAAATTGTAAAAAAGCAGTATATTAAAGCGTTTAGAGAGGTTAGTAACTATTCTATGCCAAAATAGTTTCTACCCGTCCCTTAGCCTACATTACAACCCAAAAAAATCCTAATTGATCCTAAGTTTTACATTCTAATATTAGTGGAACATTAGACTAAGGGAAATATTATGGTTCATTATGTGTAACTTGAGAATTCTTTGTGAGAGTGAAGTGTAATTTGATTCTTGTACACATTATGTGATATATCGCTTAATTGTGAGTGATTATGGGTAACTCTCTTGTTGTGAGGGGCACATGTTTGATGAATGTGGGTGATTTATATGATGTAATTGATTGAATGATAAGCATGAGTTTGCTAGTTAGGAAAGTCAATTCTTGAGTCTAGGATGTTTTGAAGTAGGATTCTTGAGCTTTCAATTGTGTATAACATGGTTAGTGTTGTAAACTTCCATTCAATGGAGTCATTGTAGTGCTAGATTTAATTTCTTGAATGTAGTAGAAGAGTGGATTCTTTTCAGATCTTGGTGTTTATAGTTAAGATTTGATCGAGGGCTAACAAGGCTTTAAGTGTGGGGTGGTGATGTTTGGTGTTTTTATGCATTCTAGCGTTACTCTCCTAGACTTTTTAGCCTTGTTTTGAGGATGAATATTATGATATATGTGTTGAAAATGATATAAATGAGAATTAATGTGTCCACGTATGTGTTTACAATGCTTAATGGTGTTTTCACGTGAGTTCTGATTCAATTCGATCATTTAGAGTTCAACCAAAAAAATGAGTGTGACTAGCTTGAGCTAGGTGTTGTCTAGTCTCTTGTGTTGGGTTATAATACGTCTTAATGAGTTTATAAGGTTTTTATTATGTATTTATATGTGAAACAAATTAGTTATAATATTCAAGGGTCAATTGGATCAAGAAAAAGGTCAAAACAATAAGCTTAAGCTTAATATGAATTTAGCCTATGCTTAGCTCGTGTTTCTAGTTCACCGTTGAGGATGTTGTGTTGTTTCTAGCTCTAATTTATTGTTTTTAATGCCTTATGATGATTTTTTTAATGTACTATGATGATATATTAAGGATATAAAAGCTTCAAATCAATTGTAAACAACTCAAACAGGCTCGGAATGGCTCAACAGAAGCACAATACAAAAATTGACGCAGTTTGGACCCCCAAAATGTATGGAGCACGTGAGGACTGTAATGGTAGATAATGGATGAATGAAAAACATCAATTAATGAATAATATTCCCAATTTTGTGACCCATAGAAGCGTGTAGCATTTAGTGGCGTTTTAAGAGGCGCCGCGACGCGGTAATATCGCGGTGAGATTCAGGATATTGACAATAGTCGATTGGCTCGACACCACATCGCCATGTCCATCAAATGTGGAAACAAAATTACTTTATTAACAACTATTACGTGGAAATCCAATCCCAATGGGTTTATGACTCATCTACTATAAATATATCATGTTAAATCACGTTTTAATCATCTTGGGACATCTTGGAACACCGTAGATCACTTGGGACATCATTGCAAGATACCAAAACTTTTTTTTAGGTTTTATTATTCTTGAATTTAGTTTCCTTATGTTTTGAATCATCAATCCAAGGGATTTGATGATGAATATTTCCATTAAAGGCTAAAACTCCTTTTTCGGGGTTAAGGCCACGTTCATGATTACTTTTGGTTTGAACTAAATTTATTGAATTGCTTATCATTGTTAGTTGTTTATTTATTCTTTTTTTAACTATTTTAAGGATTATCTACACTTAGAATACCTCAATTGTCAGCCTTGTGAACTTGGGAGGGGAATAGGGCGATAGAACATGGGAATAAACAAAGTATGGTTTATATTTTTTATGAACTAAGGAATTCAAATTAGTGTTTTGGATGGGGATGTACTTAGATATCTTATGTTATTCACACATAGGATGGTAGATTTAAAGAACATAAGTGAACTATTACATCCCCATTCAATGATATACTTGTAAGGTTCAACTTAGGTAAAGGATTAGAGGTTGAGAGACTATGATCATGCAATTAACCCTACGAATCAACAACCAAGATAAGCAATCTAACGAATGAGGTTCAATAACATAGTATGATTGTTCATAAGCCTTAACCCTGGGTTTTTATCCATTTATTGTCCTAAGACATTACTTTTCCACTTTAGTTTAGTTTATTTTTAAATTACAATGCTAAAATCCTATTTGTTACTCTCCTCAATTAGTTAAACTAGAATTGGATAGTCAGCGAATGCAAGTACCTAAGAGATTGATACTTGGACTTTCGTGAAGCCACTTTACTACTTGATAAGACCGCGTACATTTGTGTGTGCACTTGGGCGCTATCAAGTTTTTGGCGCCGTTGTCGGGGACTTCAAAGTAGGCAACTATCTTATTTTTAGTTTAACGACATTGAGTTGTAAATAGTTTAGTTTTTTTTTTTTCTTTTATTTCTATTTTTCTCACACTATTCTTGAGATGTCAGTCTTGGATAGATGGTTTTCGAGTGATGATGATTCTTGTCTTTTTTGTAGAGGACCCCACCATGAAGCTTTTTGTATTGATTTTTATCCAAGTATTTAGAGGGCCCCTATTTGTTTCCAAACTTTGGAGCAACCCACGAGTTGTGTGTGGTTTTTTACAGTCTCTATCACTCTACAGATATGTGTGGTTTTAATCCTGATTCAGTCATGTTTTTGGGTAATGCTCAATAGACAATTAAGGAAGTAGATGCAAAGTTGACCTTGCAACCATTTGTAAATGAAGTAGATGATAATTCGAGGAAGTCTGAGTACTCGAAAACTAAATTTGTCAAACAGGTTTAGGAGTTACTAATACCACCATGTCTATAGTGGCTAAGAAAAGAAAAATATGAGGAGGATATTATCCAATTTGTGGAGCAAACACAAAAATCGCAGTCACTCGATTATCATCTTTATCTTGAGACTCAAATTGAGAAGGTCAATAAAAGTGAGGGTGTTGAAGATAGAGTAAATTTTGAAGTGGGATTGGATGGTCCTCACTCAAAGAACTTTTTCACATTATGTTTAGATTATATCTTGTCTGTGGAATCATTTAAAAGAGTAGAAGAACGTGAAGATGAGCAACAAGAATCCTATATTCTTGATTTTACACCGGACAAGCAACATAAAAAAACAAATCACCTCAAGGCTGAGTGGTTTACCATGCATATTCTATTACTCGGTTTATTAATTTTTATACCACCTCCCAATGATCGAGACAAAAATATGGATGCCAAGTTGGGGGTAAAATTTATATCCTCAAGGTGGAGGAAAAAGTTGATTGGGTCGTGCCGCGACACTAAATTAGGAGCTTCTTAGGAGGAAACTCAAGATAAGGTATGTTTTATTTTTTGTTTTTAGTTTTTTTTTATTTCACGTAGTTTTTGTTTTTTATTGAGTCGCAGGTTAATGGAAAGTCTGAGTACTGAAAACCTCAGCTAAGGAGCATGGCAAAAACTAAGTGTGGGGTCCACGGACCCTCTTGATATATAAAGATGCTACTATCTAGGCTTATAGGTATCAGGGAGTATTTGTATCCCTTTCTTTTAAATTCACTTTGGGGACAAAGTAGATTTTTAAGTGTGGGGTGGGGAAATTCTAAATTTTTAGCTCATTTTTTTAAAAAAATAGGTTAGGAATAAGTGAGATATTCTTGTTGGTGCTATTTTTTATTGCATGGTGCAAGTGTTTTCTTAGGTAAAAGGATGTTGATTGATGGAATTTCTACTTTTAAGACTCTTAGGCTCATTTTTGTGACTCTTGTACTTGTGGCTTATATTTGAATTCATGTTATTGTTTGGTTGGGAGTTTATGATGATCCGATATGAGTTGAGCATGTTCCATGTGAGTCTGAGATTTTTTTATATTCCTTGTTGCATGTGATGGCTAGAACTTGTCCGGTGTGTGTGTCAAGCAAAATAAAGAGTGTGTGTTTAGGAGAGGATATAGGTATTTCCTTGATATCCTTATTTTATACCTTTTATTTGTCCTACCCCTGTGCATTATCCAAGTTAAACTCCATTGATCCTTTAGCCTTTTCTTTGGTAGACACATGAGTAGCCTAATCCCTTCTTTGATAGACCATAATTTGATCCGAAAAGCTCCTAAGTTCTTTAATTGAAAAAAAAAATTGATTTAGTAAGGAGTTTGAGAAATTGAAGAAGAAAAAGGTGAAATTGATTCCCCAAGGTAATTGTTATTGGTGATTATAATTTTTGATGTATGGTGGATTAATATGATATAAATAATGTTAGAAATATTGACATGATTGTAAAAAAGAAAGAGAAATTGATCCATGTAGTAGTAAACTATGCGTCCATCATGTGTTTGTGAAAATGCTTAAAAGAGATGGGACAAAAATAAAAGGTATGGGTAAATGAATAAGTGTAATTTGGTTGTTAGATATTGGTTTTAATTGTAAAAAGTAGTGTATTAAAGCGCTTAGAGAGGTTAGTCAGTATTCTTAGCCTTTTTAGCCTTGTTTTTAGGATGATTCTTATGATATATGTGTTGACAATGGTTTAAATGAGAATTTATGTGTCCAAGTATGTGTCTACAATTTTTAATGGTGTTTTCACGTGAGTTTTGATTCAATTCGACCATTTAGAGTTCAACCAAAAAAACTAGTGTGACTAGCTTGAGCTAGGTGTTGTCTAGTCTCTTGTGTTGGGTTATAATGTGTCTTAATGAGTTCCTAAGGTTTTTATTATGTATTTATATGTGAAATAACTTAGTTAATTTATTCAAGGGTCAATTGGATCAAGAAAAGGGTCAAAACAATAAGGTTAAGCTCAGTATGAATTTAGCCTATGCTTAGCTCGTGTTTCTAGTTCACCGTTAAGGATGATGTGTTTTTTTGAGCTCTAATATTTTGTGTTTAATGCTTTAGTATTCTTGTTTAATGTACTATGATGATATATGAAGGATATACAATATTTAAATCAAGTGGAAACATCTCAAAAAGGCTCAGAATAGCTCAACGGAAGCACAATACAAAAATTGACGCAGTTTGGACCCCCTGAAATGTATGGGGCGCGTGTAGACTGTTAATGTGGCCAATGGATGCGTTAAAAACATAAATGGATTCAGAAGAGGCCCAATTATTTGACACATAGGCGCGTGTAGCATTTGGTGGAGTTTGAAGAGGCACCGCAATGCTGTAATATTCTGGAAATAGACAATTGTCGATTGGCTCGACCCCGTGTCGCGATGGCCATCAAAAGTGGAAAAAAAATTCCTTTCTGATCAAGTATTACGTGTAAATCCAATACCAATGGGTTATGACTCATCTACTATAAATATAACATGTTAAATAACGTTTTAATCATCTTGGAACATCTTGGAACACCCTAGATCACTTGGGACATCATTGCAGGATACCAAAACTTCATTTTAGATTTTATTATTCTTGAATTTAGTTTATTTATGGTTTTTATCATCAATCCAAGGGATTGAATGATGAATATTTTCATTAAAGGCTAAAACTCCTTTTTCGGGGTTAAGGCCACGTTATGATTACTTTTGTTTTGAATTAAGTTTGTTGAATTGCTTATCATTGTTGGTTGTTTGTTTATTCTTGTTTTAACTATTTTAAGGATTATCTACCCTTAGAATACATTAATTGTCAACCTTGTGAACTTAGGAAGGGGAATAGGGCGATAGAACATGGTAATAAACTAAGTATGGTTTATATTCTTTTATGAACTAAGGAATTCTAATTAGTGATTTGGACAGGGATGTACTTAGATGCCTTACTTGATTCACACGTAGAATGATAGCTTTAAATAACTTATGTGGACTATTACATCCCCGCTCAAAGATGTAGTTGTAAGGTTCAACTTAGGTAAAGGATTAGAGATTGGGAGACCATGATCATGCTATTAACCCTACGAATCAACAACCAAGATAACCAATCTAACGAATAAGGTTCAATAACGTAGTATGATTGTTCGTAACCCTTAACCCTGGGTTTCTATCCATTGATTGTCTTAAGTCATTACTTTTCCGCAGTAGTTTGGTTTATTTTTAAATAACAATTCTAAAAGCCTATCGTCTTCTCTCCTCAATTAGTTAAACTAGAATTGGATAGTCGACGAACCAAGTCCCTGAGATATCGATACTTGGGCTTTCTTGAAGCCACTTTACTTCTTGATAAGACCACGTACACTTCCATGTGCACTTGGGCGCTGTCAGAAGGTCTATTCCGAAATCAATTTTTCTTTCGGGAGGAACTCCAGGAAGATCTTCGAGAAACACATCTAGGGATTCATTTACTACTGGAATTGACTCAAGACTAGGAGTCACGAGAGATATACACATCCCTTGGATATCATTTTTCTCGCTCTAAGGTATGGAACAACTGACCCTTAAGCGTTGTTGTATTACCCCTTCATTCAAGGACTGGTTTATTTAAAACTAAGAATGAACAATTCTGTTTCTACAATCAACTGAGGCATAGCATGAATGGAGCCAATCCATGCCGAGAATGACATCGAAATCTGTCATCTTTAATTCTACTAAGTCTACTGAGGTGACTTTTGAAGATATCATGATCGGACAGTTCTTGTATACCCGCCGGGATATGATAGACTGGCCCACAGTGGTAGAGACTAAGAAAGGTTCTATTAAGATTTCTGGTTTAACCTCAAAGTTGACTTCTATGTAAGGAGTTATAAAAGACAAAGAAGATCATGGATCTAATAAGGAATAAACATGTAAATGGAAGATCCGTAACGTATTAGTGACCACATCAGGAGAAATTTTCTCATCTTGACTAGACTGAAGTGCATAAAGCTTGTTTGGGCGTTGCCCACTGGTGGCACTGGAAGTGGTACCCTGCTGAGTCGGGCGACCAGACTGAGTTGAAGGAAGACTATACTGACCCTGAGAACCTGACTGAGGACAATCTCTTATTCTATGGCCTGGCTTGCCACACCCGAAACAAATATCATTGTCGGCTCTGTAAACACCCTGATGGTTTCTGCCAAATTTCTGGCAAAGAGGATTTGTTCAAGCATTTCTGACACTACCCTGAGATTTAGAGTCTGGCGCCCTATCTTTGCTACCATTTCTAAACTTAGGGACTGGAGCACTGGCTGAGCATGGAGCTAGAACTGAAGAATTTAGACGGAACTGGGAATGGTTACCGCCTTCTACTTAGGCTGAGTGAAATTGAAGCTACCTGTTCTATCCCTCTTATTTTTCCACTCTCTCTCTCTCCTAATTCTTAGCCTCTTCGATCTGCTGAGCATGGATCATGATTCTAGATATGTCTCTCTCCTTAATCAATATCGTAGTTCTGCACTCTTTAACCACACACTCTGATACCCCAGACAAGAACTTGCTCATTCTGGACCTATTATCTGCTACAACATAGGGAGCGTACCTGGATAACTGAGTGAACTTGAGCGAAAACTCTTTCACACTCATGCTGCCTTGCCTGAGATTGATGAACTCTAACACCTTGGATTCTATCATCTCTAAGGGAAAGAATCTATCTAGAAAATAAGTAGCAAACTCTTCCCACTCTATGGGTTCTACATCTGTGCCCCTGTCTACCTTTCACTGCTTAAACCACATATGGGCTACATCTTGTAGATGATGATAGGCAGCTAACTCCGCACTCTCACTAAAAGTCATTCCCATAATATCTGCGACATTTTGAACCTGATCGAGGAACTCCTGTGGATCCTTTTTAGACTTAGATCCTGAGAATAGGGGAGGATTTATTTGGGTGAAGTCCTGAATCCTGACTGCAGCAGTATTGGCCAGTGGGTTGACCTGAACAACAGCTGGCCATTCATTCTGAGCTGCTATAGAATTTTCTAGAGTGGTGAACTCAACTTTGAATTCTGCATAGAAGACATGCTCTTCTAGGGGATCTTCCTAAACGGGCTGAGGTGCTGAGTGATTTCCATTTCTTTTTTCATTAGTCTTTTTGGAAGGAATGTCCTGTAAATGGACGAAGAAATGAATTAGACTAAGAGTTTCACTTGAGCTGATGCTCACTCACACGACATATCTACTGAAAGAAAGGAAACTTTTCCTAAAATGTATCATAACCTATTGTCCATAAGTGTGGCGCGCTACACACCCATGCACAAGACTCTACTAGATGCGGTTTTTAGACTCCCTAGGACTCTATTGAACCTTAGGCTCTGATACCAAGTTTGTAATGCCTTGAGTCTGCATCCCAGATGTCACACGGTGCGTACGACCCCTAAGGACCACAAGCTAACCCATGACTATTATCTGTTGTGTGCACTGAATAAAAATATTGTAATAACGCGGAAAATAAGTAGAAATGCCATAAGTTTTGTCACACCCCTTTTTTAAACCAAAAGGATTGGATTTTAAAGTCTGAAAGGTTTTATTATTAAGTGACAAAAACAAAAATTTATTTCAAAAAAGACGTTTTACATTTAAACTCAGAGTCACCACTTGGCATAATCTGGTGTGCCAAGTCACCATTGGAAAATTCTTTTCAAAATGATTGGACTCTTTAAATTGGTTTACGAACAGAGATTCCAATTAAGGAATTCTGTTGACCGAGGGGAAGGTGTTAGGTACCCCTCGATCCCGTGGTTCGAGCACGGTCCCTTTATCGAGTATATCAGCTAATTCAACACTAAGATTTTATAAACCACATAAAACATACAACAATTAAGCAAACAAACACAAACAAAACAAATTCCAGAAATATAATGTCCAGTTCAATTATACAGTTCCGAAATAGAAAAATGCGAAAATGTAAACCTACACTAACCTACACTAATCCTAAACTATGCTCCAATGCTTTACCTGATGCATCAGGCCTTCATCACAAATGTCCTCCGAGTACAAGATACTTTGGGGCATTCCCCGATGAATAAGTACATAAGACCTCGGGGCATTTCCCGATAAAATGAATACATTTTCTCAATTTTCTGCGTTAAAATAGAAGGAACCATTCAAAAAGACATTCACACAATCAACAAATCACCATCTTTCATTTCTATAATTTACCTACCCAAACTTAGTATTTGCCTACCCATTTAACGATACAAAACATGATAGTATTGTGTTTAACAATATCAAGACCTGTTCTGAATTAACAATCATCAATGAATCAAAATATCACAATATTCACCTTTTTAATCAATTTTCAATTTTCGCCCCAAAATAACCCATTTTAATTCTCAAACGAGATACCATTTCATCACATAATCCAAGTAAATCAACACAAGCATTTATCCACCACCAATAGAGAACTCAACATCAAACGTTCAATTCAATGCATCAGCTATTGCAAACAACAAAATAAAAGAGAGCGAATAGAATTGACCCTCAATTTGATGAATTATTTTTCATTAAACAGAGGAGCTTTGTCAATCCAGAATCGCGAGCCGAACCTAAATAATGAATCTTCAACTCGAATGCCCCAATCCGATGAACATGAGA
Source organism: Capsicum pubescens (assembly GCA_030864215.1). Taxonomy (NCBI): domain Eukaryota; kingdom Viridiplantae; phylum Streptophyta; class Magnoliopsida; order Solanales; family Solanaceae; genus Capsicum; species Capsicum pubescens. The sequence goes on along the minus strand of CM061549.1, from coordinate 32,257,994 downwards.
CTCCAATTAGGCTAAGAACAATCTCAAACGAATCCTAATTTGTTTGTTTTCTAATGGATCTGTGGAACTTCAAGGGAAATTTGATGTAAAATGTAGGATTTGGACGGCGACGACAATGTTCTGAGGAAATAAATCGCCAAAAACAGTCAGTGAACGTTCGTTTCTGCCTCTCTTCCTCAATTTCACAATCTCTTCTCTGATCTCTCTCTCACGCAAATCTCTCGATCTCTCCCTCCCACCATTCAACTCTATTTTTCGTCCATGGTCAGAGGAGGTGAATGCGTGCGTGTTTGAATATTGTTACTAAGTCAGTGGGTGTGTGTGGATGATAAAAATGGAGAATTATCTTCTCCCCGTGATGAATTCTAGTGTGTCCTCTTTATTGTGTGCTTCCCCTGTAAATTGTGTGGATGTGCGATGGTTTGTGAGTGTGTTCTCTGGTTAGTGGAGGTTCTGTGAGGAGTGAGTATATGTGAGAGATGAATGTGAGAATGTATGTGTGTATTGGTCAGGGTTAGTGACGATGGAGTGGTGTCTATAAAAAATTCTAGTTTTTCTGTGGGTCCCGTGTATATGTAGCTGTATGTGTGCCTATGTGTGTGAATATTGTGTGTGTATATATTCTCTGTGTGTGATCCAAAAATTCTAGTAGGCCCCTCTGTGAGTGCACATCCTTTATTCTCTTTTTTTGTCCATTCTGTTGAAGTGCAAAAGGGTGGAAAAAATGTGATAAAGGGGGTGGGGTAGGGGGTACACGTGGGGTAGGGTAAGGGGTTTGGGTGCTGTGTGTGAGTTGGTTGAGATAAAGTTTATTAGGATAAGGAAATATTAGAGGTTTAATTTGTTAGGGATTTATTGAATTTTTATTCTTTTTGAATTTTTATGGGGTATAATCACATTGGTGAGGGTGTATTATAACACGAGGTAAAAATGGATGAATTGAGTTTTTGGTAAGGACAAAATTAGGTGTCTACAAGGTTAACAATCTGAATACTGATAAAGAACAACAACTATAATAATATTTTGATAAAACGTCTGAAATCTGAAAGTACTGTCTGAACTAATCATGTCTGAAAAGTCTCTAATTGAACTGTCTGAGAGTGGAGTTGAAGGGACATGCCCCTAACTAACTCCGACTACTAAAATACTGATAAACTGAAATAATGAAATAAAAGCATATCCTCGATAGATGAATACAATTCAGACAATATTGGGTAGTTAAGGAAAAGAGATTCAGTTTTTGAACTATAATATAATGAAATACATGTTGTACTCATGATGCTAAATGATTACTATTACTTTCAATCATCCTGATGATTGATGAGGAAACAGAGTTACGAAGTTAAGCGAACAATTTAAAATATTTTGCACGGTGCAATTAACACTGGATAACTCGTGCAACGCACATGTTCCAAAACTAGTACTTTGATGAGCAAGACCATCTTATAATCATAAGAATTAGTCTAGGAAAATAAATATTTTGAGAAACTATACTTTTGGACTATCTTACATAAGCTATAACAATGTTTTGATCCACGAAAAGAGCTGCAGTTTTGGAACTATAATATAATGAAATACATGTTGATCTCATGATGCTAAATGATTACTATTACTTTCAATCATCCTGAAGATCGAGGAGGAAACAAAGTTAAGAAGTTAAGCAATCAATTTAAAATATTTTGCACGATGCAATTAACACTGGATAACTTGTGCAACAAACGTGTTCCAGAACTAGTATTTTGATAAGCAAGACCATCTTATGAGCACGAGAATTAGTTTAGGAAAACAAATACTTTAAGAACTTATACTTTTGGACCATCTTATGAAAGCTATTACAAAGTTTTGATCCACTAAAAAAGTTATAGTTTTGGAACTACATTACAATGCAAAAATGTACAAGTTGATCCAAATCTCCTACTTCTTTTCTTCTTCCAGCCAGACAATCTTTAGTCTCAAGATGTTTTCATGTAACACCCCGTAACATTTTCGACTTGATATCATACTTGGTAGCATGCATAAAGAGCTAACAACCTGAAATTTTCCTAAGTGTTAAAGGACTCAGTCATATTTTAAGCTCTTAAATTTCAATGATTTCTAAATCAACCTTTCCGACCCCGAGACGTAGATTTTTGAATTGATTCATGTTCAAGTAACATGTCTCGGGTAAGTTTCAGATTTTTCAGACGAGGTTCGAGGCATGTTTGGAAATTGAAAATAGAAGGTTACCGCAATTTCACAGCATTGCGGTAACTATACCGGTGAGACCCTTACCTGATCGCGGTGAAGAGCAAAACAACAATCATCAGTTTCTAGTGACTCACCGCGTTTGCACTGCATCAGGGTGAGTACAACTATTAGGGAATCACCACATCGCAGTGAAGGCTAAATCGATATTTCAGTTGCAAATTTTTAATCCGAAGAGCAGATTCATCTTTTCCCTAAGGCAACAGTGAATTAAAACGTCTTTTGGGAATAATATGCCAAAATTCATTGAAATCCATTAAGAACAAAAAACCTAACTTCCCTCCATCAAGGATTCAGCTTCTAAGTCAAGATCATCAAGAAAAGAATCAAGGCTACGGTTTCATTCTTTGAACTAAAAGACCTAAGGTATGTGGGTCTATCCTTAAACTCCTTGGGCATGGATTCTTTTTTTTTGTTTAAGAATTTATAATCATGTTGCAATAAAGGTTTTTTCTTAATATTGTTTCGAAAAGCAGGCTATTAAATCATTTAGATGAGATTATACGTATTGTGTTGAACCCTTTTTGTGGTAATCAAATCTTGTCCCTTCTTGTATATATATAGATAGTTTGAAATGTTTAATTGAGAGCATAAACAATGAACTTCCCTCTCTTGTTGTGAAATAAAGTGTATATTTGTATTGTGAGTGATTTTTGAAAGCATGAACTACGATTTTAAAGTATGTTTCTCAACATCATGATGTTTCACATGGTATATGATATCATGAGAGGGAGTTCTTTAATATAACTATACTCTTGCATTAAAAATAGGAGTTGCATATGATTGAGTAAATTGACATGACCACGACATGTTTTAAGTCTTGCAAAAGAAGTTAATTGCATTAGTTTTCTTGAGATTTCAAAATGGTGATTCTCTTGTGATATTATGTTTCATAAGTGGTCAAGTTCTTCACTCGATTTAGATGGGTTGTAACATTGGTATGATGACTTGCAAGTTTGGGTATGACGATACCCGGTGATGACGTGTCCTCAAAATCTTAAGCGTTGAATGACTTTGCATATGAAACATGTTGTTTAAAGAACTAAAATTGGGCCTAAAGAGAGATAGATGGTTACTCGAAGAAAGCATTTGAGTGTAAGGGCTCATGACTAAAAATCGAGTTTGATGATTCGGGCAATATGATTTGGCCAATGCCAATGTGTACTTGTCCTTGAGACACTTGTATACAACAATTAATTAGGACTCTAATCCTTGTGGAATACTTGGATTGGGGACTTGGCTATCGGTTCAAGGGAAAATTCCATATAGCCTGTGGGATTGTAGAAATGTAGGGTGTACTATCTATCTCAAAAGTAAGATAAAGTGTGAGTCTTGATTTCAAGAAAGCATTAGAAAATTCTAAATTATGCCCATGTGTTTTACTTATCTTATATGTAATGTTTTACGAAATGATCTCGTATATATTGTGTAATAACAAGATATTATTTTGGATTGTTTCACATTTCAGTACAATTGTATTGACCCCATACATTTCAAGATCTGAGACACAGTCCTGGGGTCCCGCTAATCAGTAGACTTGTGAGTTAGAAGTTGCAGTTGGTGAGTCTTCTTTATTCCGGAAGGCCTGGTTGAAAGACTATCTTACTTTATTTCAATTTATGGTTTTCCTGGGGCCCTTATCCTAGTCTTTAGATAGATGTTGATTTTAACATTGTTAGAGATTTTGCATAATGGTGTCGTATGTTTTTGAATGTTATGAACTCAAATTTCGTGTTGTTCAATTGCACTAAGTGATTGACCATGTTTTCGTCTTTATTATATTTTCCATATTTCTTTTATAGTATATGAATGTTGTACATAATTTCCAAATAGAGAAGGGTGCCTGGGCCTTCATGGTTCGGGATGCTCGTCACGGCCTGGGCCTCAGCTCGGATTCACTCGGTGTTGAATCCTACTTCCAACTAAATAGAATGTGGAGTGATTGCTAGACTGAATGGGATTTGACTGAACAGTTACTGACCGTATTGACTGACTAAACTGGACTGAGTTCACTGAGTTCTATAAATGGCTGAGTACTACTGTTTCGTGACATGACAGGGACTATTCTGTAACTACTATAGATTTAGGTAAACAACTCGATTATCGTGTATTAGATACCCCCAGAACTCGATAGCATGAAAAGTAAAGCATAGCATGATCTTGAAAAGCATAACAATGCACTCATTTAGACATTTTGTCAAACACTTGCTACACATAAGATTGTACATGATTGGGACCACATAATGACATGTCATGATTCTACTATTTATCTTACATAGACATTTTAGCAAACACTTGGGGAGCATGGATTATTTCACATGATAATGGTCAATACATGAACAACATGAATACTATGCTCATTGGAAATTTCAAGGGTTTAGCATGTAAGTCATACAACTCATTACATAAACTATTTTAATATCATGAGACCTATAATTAAATCATGAATTGAAACCAATTAATATCATGAACATGAATACAATCAATCTTAAACATTGAAATCTTGTATCTATAACTTGTTTAAAAAGAGGTTCTTGGGCTTCATGGGTGAAAGAAACCCATGAATGAACATCTAACATACCTGAGAAGATTAATTCTTGAAGATTTCTTGAGTTTGTTCTTGATTATTTAAATCTAGGGTTTTGCCCCTTTTTGAGAGAGAATAATTTAATATTGAAGGAAATTGAATAAATAATGACATAATAGGTTATTTAGGGGTTTAATCACGTGTTTAGGACTGATTAGGGCCATGAAAAAAGACTCAATTACCCCTGGAAAGTTTTCAATTTTCATCACCGAAATCCCAAGTTTGGCCTCTTCCACGATGTGGTGCCATAGCGGTGAGCCACTAGAACTCGACTAGAAACTGTATAAAAAGGGATGATTGGAAAATTCGATCATGGCGTGACGCAACACCATCATAGAGCCTCACTGGATTTTGACAATTGGGAAAATGGATAGCGGTGCGACGAGGTGGGATCGCGTTGCCACACTGAAAAATGATAATTATGAACTGGAACATTGGCTTGGTGAGCCATTATCGTGGAGCTTCACTGAAAATTGACAAATTCCATTTGGCTGATCTCCACGATGCGGTGAAGTGCCAGTTAGCACACTGTTTTACAAAATATACTATAATTCTTCATCCGGGTATCAGATTTGGACAAATTTTATATCATGAAAAGCTGACTGAATTTTCTACGCAGTGGTAAGCTCTAAGATGAAAAATACTAACTGTTTTTAAAATAATATATAGGAATACTCGTATACTGAGAATTAAATTAAGCTAGAGAAATATAGGGTATTACAACTTATGGTCAGTTAGGTCATTTCAAGAAGGACTGCCCCACTGTTAGAGGTAATGTTAGAGGCTCTAGGTCCCAAGATAACTTAACAGCGCCACCACCACCCAAGGGTACTACTTCAGCTACCAGGGCGTTCGCAATCGGTTGTATGCTTTATCTAATTTCCAGGATATTGAGGCTTCGCCAGATGTTGTTATGGGTACGTTACAAATTTTCTCCCGTGATGTGCATGTGTTACTTGATCCCGGGTCTACCTTGTCTTATGTGACCCCTTATGTAGCCATTAGTTTTAGTTTCGAACCTAAAAATATCCCTGAACCTTTCTCTATTTCCACTTTTGTTGGTGACCCTATTGTGGCTAGAAAGGTGTACAAAAATTATGTGGTGTCCATTTGTAATTGTGATACTGTGACAGACATTTTAGAGCTTGATATGATTGACTTTAATTCCATCTTGGGGATGGATTGGCTCCATTCATGTTATGACATACTAGACTGTAGAACCCGAAAGGTCACTTTCTTCTTTACGAATGAACCAGTGATAGAGTGGGAGGGGTATTCTTTAGCACCTATGGAAAGTTCATATCGTTTCTCAAATCTCTCAAACTTATCTCTAAGGTCTATTTGTATCATCTTATTCGGGTCAAAGATTCTAGTACTGAAAGTCCTTCCCTCCAGTTTGTCCCTGTAGTTAATGAATTCTCAAAAAAAATTCTCGATGATCTTCTAGGGATGCCACCTGATAAGGAGATAGATTTTGGCATTGACTTATTTCCAAACACTCATCCTATTTTTATTCCACCATACAGAATAGCTCCAACAGAATTAAAAGAGTTGAAAGAATAGTTAAAAGATCTTTTTGACAAGGGATTTATCCACCCTAGTGTTTCTCCTTGGGGTGCACCTATACTCTTCGTGCATAATAAATATGGCTTATTTCGTATGTGTATACACTGTCGTCATCCTAATAAGGTCACTGTTAAATAAAAGTACCCTCTTCCTAGAATCGATGATTTATTTGATAAACTCTAAGGTGCCAAATGTTTCTCTAAGATAGACCTTCGTTTTGGGTATCATCAGTTAAAGGTTAGGGATACTAACATCACCAAAAGAGATTTCCAAACCCGATATGGCCATTATGAATTCTTAGTTATGTCCTTCGTACTAACTAATGCCCCTGCAGCTTTTATGGACCTAATGAATAGGGTGTTCCGCCAGTTTCTAAACCTGTTCGTCATAGTTTTCATTGACGACATCTTAGTTTACTCTAAGAGTAAGGAGGAGCATGCCACCCACCTCCAAATAACCCTTCAGACCCTCAAACATCTTGAATTATATGCAAAGCTTTCTAAATATGAATTTTGTCTTAGCGCTATTGCTTTCCTGGGAAACATCGTTTCTAGTGAGGAGATTAAGGTTAACCCCTAAAAGATTGAGGTAGTAAGAAAATGGCCCAGACCCATAACTCCAACCGATATCCAAAGCTTCTTGGGTTTAGCAGGGTATTACAGAAGGTTTGTAGAGAGTTTTTCCCCCATAGCATCTCCACTTACCAAATTGACTCAGAAAAAGGCAAAATTTTTATGGTCTGACTCGTGTGAAAATAGTTTTGAGAAATTGAAAGATAAGTTGACTACCGTGCTATTTTTGACTCTTCCTGAAGGTACAGAGGGTTTTGTTGTGTACTGCAATGCATCCTGGGTGGGACTGGGGTGTGTGCTTATGCATCATGGTAAATTGGTGGCTTATGCATCTAGGCAATTGAAGGTGCATGAAAAGAATTATCCTACCATGAATTAGAGCTAACAGTTGTGGTGTTTGCACTTAAGATCTGGCGACATTATCTCTATGGGGTGCATGTAAATATATTCACTGATCACAAAAGTTTACAGTATGTTTTCTCACAGAAAAACATAATCTCAGGCTGAGGCGGTGGTTGGAATTATTGAAGGATTATGATATGAGTTTCCACTATCATCCAGGCAAGGCCAATGTAGTGGCTGACACCCTTAGCAGGTTGTTAATGGGCAACCTTTCTTATGTTGAGGAAGAAAAGAGGGACATGGTGAAATATATTCACCGGCTTGCAAATTTGGGAGTTTGACTCATGGATTCCGAGGACGGAGGAGTGGTTGTTCATGAGATGGTTAAATCATTCCTCTGTTCTAAAGTTAAGGAAAAGTAGGCCATAGACCCCATCTTGTTGTAGATGAAGAATGATGTTGGTCAATAAAAGGTGATGGTGTTTGAGATTGGAGGTAATGGGATTTTATGATATCAGGGTAGGCTTTATGTACCGAACATGGATGGATTGCGAGAGAGGATTCTTGACGAAGCTCACACTTCAGGGTATGTTGTTCACCCAAGCTCTACAAAAATGTATCATGACCTTAAGACTATTTACTGGTGGAACAATATGAAGCATGATGTTGCTAACTTTGTGTCTAAGTGTTTAAATTGTCAACAAGCCAAGGTAGAGCATTTGAGACCAGGTGGCACTTCTCAAGAGATAGCTTTACCTGTGTGGAAGTGGAAGAAGATTAATATGGACTTCATTTTGGGGCTTTCAAAGTCTCGAAACCAATAGATTCCATTTGGGTGATTATAGGCCAAATGAACAAGTCCGCTCATTTCTTCATGTGTGGAAAAATTATTCGGGAGTTAACTATGATAAGTTGTACATTGTGAGATGATTTGGTTGCATGGACTCATGTATCTATTATATCTGACCGAGGTATACAATTTTTACCTCAGTTTTGGCTATCTTTTCAGAGGGGTTTAGGCACCCAAGTAAACTTGAGTACCGCCTTCCACCCTCAAACTGATGGGAAAGCTGAAAGCACCATCCAGAGCCTTGAGGATATGTTGAGGGCCTGTATAATTGACTTCAAAGGTAGTTGGGTGGATCATTTACCATTGATAGAATTCTCTTACAACAACAACTATCATTCCAGTATTCAAATGGCTCCTTTTAAAGCTCTTTATAGAATGAGATGTAACTCGCCAATTGGATGGTACGAAGTGAGTGAAACTCGATTGTTTGGGCCAAACCTTGTGCATCAGGCAATGGAGAAGGTAAAGATCATTAGGTAACAGCTTAAGACTGCTCAGAGTTTCCATAAATCTTATGTCTATATCGAAGGAGAGATTTATAATTTGAGGTAGATGATTGGGTTTTCTTAAAGGTCTCCCCTATGAAGGGAGTCATGCAATTTGGGAAGAAAGGAAAGCTCAGACCTTGTTATATAGGACCATGTCAGATTGTAAGAAGAATTGGGGGGTTGCTTATGAGTTAAAATTGCCCGCGAGTCTAGATTCTGTGAATCTAGTATTCCATGTGTCAATGCTGAAAAAGTGTATTGGGGACCACTCTCTTGTGTTTCCTGTAGAGGAGATCAATGTGAAAGACTACTCTCTTTATCTTTTTCTTAGTATGCTTGATGTTATGATTGTCTGTATTTTGAGCCATTATTCTGGGACGAATGATCCAAGGGGGGGATAATGTAACACCCCGTAGTATTCTCGACCTAATACCATACTTATTAGCATGCATAAAGAGCTAACAAGCTGAAATTTTCCTAAGTGTTAAAAGGACTCAGTCATATTTTAAGATCCTAAACATCAATGATTTCTAAATCAACCTTTCCGGTCCCGAGACATAAATTTTTGAGTTGATTCATGTTTAGGGGTCGGGTAAGTTTTAAATATTTCAAACGGGGTTCGAGGAATGTTTGGAAATTGAAACCAGAAAGTCACCACAATTTCACCACGTCGTGGTAACTATAGTGGTGAGACCTTCACCGCATCACGGTGAAGAGCAAAACAACAATCGTTAGTTTTCATTGACTCACCGCAATTGCATCGCATCGCAGAGCGTATAGCGATGAGGGAATCACTGCATCCCGGTGAAGGCTAAATCAGCATTTCAGTTGCGAATTTTAAATATGAGGTGCAAACTCATCTTTTTTCTAATGCCCCAAGTCATGTAAACAGTGAATTAAAATGCCTTTTGGGCATAATATGCCCAAATTAATTCAAATCCATCATGAACAAAAGCCCTCACTTCCCTCCCAAAGATCAAGGATTCATCTTCTAAGTCAAGATCATCAAGAAAAGAGTCAAGGTTGGGGTTTCATTCTTTGAACTAAAAAACCTGAGGTATGTGGGACTATCCTTAAACTCCATGGGCATAGATTCTTTTTTTTTGTTTAAGAATTTATAGTCATGTTGCAAGAAAGGTTTTTTTTTAATATTGTTTCGAAAAGTGTGTTATTAAATCATTTTGATGAGATTATACGTATTATGTTGAACTCTTTTTGTGGTAATCAAATCTTGACCCTTCATATATATACATATATAGTTTGGAATGTTTAATTGAGAGTATGAACAATGAATTTCCCTCGCTTGTTGTGAAATAAAGTGTATATTAGTATTGTAAGTGATTTTTAAAAGCATGAACTGCGATTTTAAAGTAAATTTCTCAACATCATGGTGTTTGACATGGTTTATAATATCATGATAGGGAGTTTTTTACTATAACTATACTCTTGCATTAAAAAGAAGAGTTGCATATGATTGAGTAAATTGACATGACCACCACATATTTTAAGTCTTGCAAAAGAAGTTAAATGCATAAGTTTTCTTGAGATTTCAAAATGGTTACTCTCTTGTGATATTATGATTCTTTGGTGGTCAAGTGCTTGATTTGAATGAGATGGGATGTAACATTGGTACGATATAAATGACTTGCAAGTCTGGGCATGACAATACCCGGTGATGACATGCCCTTAAGATTTTAAGCATTGAATGACTTTGTATATGAAGCATGTTTCATAAATAACTAATATTGGGCCTAAAAAGAGATAGATGATTTCGCGAAGAAAGTGTTTGTGTGTAAGGGTTCATCGCTGGAAACCGAGTTTTCCGATTCGGGTAATATGATTTGTCTAATGCCAATGTATACTTGTCCTTTAGACACTTGTCTACTAGAATTAATTAGGAAACCAATCCTTGTGGCATACTTGGATTTGGGGCTCAGCCGTCGATTCAAGGGCGAATTTCATATAGCCCGTGGGATTGTAGAAATGTAGGGTGTATCATCTATCTCAGAAATAAGATAAAGTGTGAGTCTTGATTTCAAGAAAGCATTCGAAAATTCTAAATTATGCCCATGTGTTTTACTGATCTTATATGTAATGTTTTACGAAATGCTCTTGTCTATATTGTGTAATAACAAGATGCTATTTTGGATTGTTTCACATACCAGTACAATTGTATTGACCCCAACATTTCAGAATCTGAGACATAGTCTTGACCCCTACATTTCAGAATCTGAGACATAGTCCCGAGGTCCCACTAATCAGTGGACTTGTGAGTCAGAAGTTGCAGTTGGTGAGCCTTCTCTATTTCGAAAGGCCTAGTTGAAAGACTGTTTTACTTTATTTCATTATATGGTCCAACTAGGGGCCTTATCCCAGTCTTTAGATAGATGTTGATTTTCACATTGTTAGAGATTTTGTAGACTGGTGTCGTATGTTTCAAAATTTTATGAACTCAAATTTCGTGCTCTTCAGTTGAACTAAGTGATTGACCATGTTTCTGTCTTTATTATCTTTTCCGCATTTTTGTATCGTATATGAATGTTGTGCATGATTGCAAGATATAGGAGGACGTCTAGGCCTTCATGGTTCGGGATGCTGATCGCGGACAGGGCCTCGGCTCGGGTCGTGACATTTCACCTTCTTTCTTTGTACTGTTTCATTCCTTTCGATGCCTTTCCTTATCTATTATCCTATAGTTTTGATACACCTATATGTATAGACTAACAATCAGTATCAACTCTTTTAATGTCATTATGCAATCTAATTTTTGTTTAATGCTCGAATTTGATAATCCCAAACAAGATGGACTGATTTATGAATCTTCATTTTCCATATCGCTCATTTAACACCCAACATGAAAAACATGTAAATCAAACTCCTTCCCTCCGATCAAACAAACCCTTACTTAAACCCTAAGAGAGAGAGAGGGAGAGAGGGAGAGAGAGATCAGACATTAAATAAGCATTAAAAAGGATAGCTCAGTGCAATAAAGCGTTCCTTATGTGCGTGATCCGTGCAAGAATCAGACCTCAACAGACATTAAATAATTTACTCAAACTTTATAAAGTGAGTACTTTTAAAATATTTAGGGTCAACCCATAATTAAATCCACCATGTTATTGGCAAAACTAGGAACGTGGAGTCATCTGAATCATCTTTGTTGAAAAATTATACTATATAAAAAGAATTATAATTATTTGTATATATTTCTTTTATTGTACCTTTGATATTTTTGTGTATTTATTTGTTTTGTTTGTTTTCAAAATTTACTAAGTGAAATCCAACTATGCCATTGCCTGACGTGTCTATAAGACGAAGAATGAATGAATCTTAATTAAAAAAGAAAAAGCACAAAAATAAAATTAAAGGTTATTTACGTTACTCAAATGCAAGAATCCTACACCTCATTTTAAGGTTATATGTATTCGAATATCAAAATAACAAAAAGGTTAATACACTCTACCAAACGAACCCTTAAGAAAATATATGTTGGCACGTTGTTTAAAAATTATTTTAGTCTCATCCCATAAAACACTTGGCCAAAAGTAGCTCGTACAGTTATTCCTAGGAAATGATGACCAGCCTGAAGTTTGATAAGCAAGACCATACTACAATCATGAAACAAATGTTTGAGAAACTACACTGTCGAACTATCTTGCATAAGCTATAACAATATTTTTATCCACAGAAAGAGCTGCACTTTTGGAATGAAACATTTACATGTTGATCTCTGATGCTAAATGATTACTACTGGTTTCAATCATCGTGATGTTAAGGAAAAAAACTTAAGAAGTTCAGCAAGCAGTTTATGATATTTTGTACGATGCAACTAACATTGGATAACTCATGCAATGCACGGGTCTAAAAACTTGTAGTTTGATAAGCAAGACCATCTTATAATCATGAGAATTAGTCTAGGCCAAAACAGACGTTTTGAGAAACTACACTTTCGGATAAAATCTATAACATGGTTTTGATCCACAGAAAGAGCCGCAGAATTGGAACTACATTACAATTGTCATGCTTAATGAACTATATCTCCTTCTCTTTTTCTTCTGCCAGTCAGTCAGCTTTAGTAGGGAGCTGATGTGGTCGTCATTCTTTATTATAATCCTTCAGTTCCTTTTGGTACCTTCCTTGTCTTTCACCTATAGTTTTGATAGACCTGGCTTTCATAAAGAAGTAAAATTGTTCAAAGTGATGAAGCAATGTGAAATAATGTTTCCTCAACGCATATGAAGCACTTGTTGTGGTTGGAGAAAACTTGAATACCGAACTCACTTCTTTTCATTTCTTCTCTGCTACAACCTATACAACAAAATAATATTTGTATATCTTCTTAATTTCATTTTTAAATACAAGAATTAAATAACAAGATATATCATATATGAATCAAATAATAAGAAGAAGAAAAATAAAAAGGAGAAACATTCTTACCTTGGAAAAGCCATCCTTTTATATCACTTCAACATATAAAACATGTAAATCAAGCTTCTTTCCTCCAATGACAAGAACCCTTAATCAAATCAAAAAGAAAAAAGAACAAATCAGCCATTAAAAAGCATAGCCTCGTGCACGTTATGTGGGATCCAGAGAAGGATCGGATCACAACAAACACTAATTAATTAAGTAAAGCTTTATAAAGTAAGTACTTTTTAAATATATAGGGTCAACTCAGGATTTAATCTACTCCATTAGTGCGGAACTACCGAGGCATGAGTTCATCTGAATCATTTTCATTAGAAAATTATATCATATAAGAAAATTAAAATTATTGTGTATATTTTTTTTATGCCTTTGATCTTTTTGTGTATTTTTTTTTTCATTTTTAAAAATTCTTGAGAGAGGAAGAATGTCACCTTCCATCAAAATAAAAAAGTAGAAACTTCGACGAACTTTTCTTAAAAAAAAGTTGCTTATGTAATAAAAGGGGTTGCTGAGATGATCGGTATCCTACACCTACAGCTTAAAAGTTGCGGGTTCAACCTATCAAGAAAATTAAAATAAATTAAAGCTCTGAATGTTTCTTTTTTCAAAAAAAATAAAAAAATAAAAAATTGGCTTACTTAATAAGAGGGGTTGCTCTAGGGGTAAGCAACATACAACAACTTTTAACCTTATTCCAAATAGTAAAAAAGAGAAAAAAAGAAACATTTCACCTCCATATTTAAGATTATAAGTTCGAGTTACAAAGAAAAAAAGGTAAAAGCTCAGAGAAAAAAAAAAGAGTTTCTTGCGTGTACTTTATACTCAAAACAGAGAGAAAATTCTTGAGATACTCCATGAATAAATTTGGATCATTAACAATTTTGTCATGTGGTGCCATTGGGGTTGGAACAATAGCTGCATGAGACATCATCGTACCACCACCACCAGAAAATCAAGAAACAAAGGTAACTTAGTAATATGGCGAAAACAGAAGGTAAATGATAAAAGATGTAATGAATACAACTTAAAAAAATTTGGGTACTTAAGGAAGAGAAGTAGGTGAAATGATCAGGGTGGTTTAGACAAGTGTTGAAAGTTGAAACAACGGTTATGTGAGGAGAATTTTGTAACTTTGGATCCTTCTTCATCGCAAAGAAAAGAAAAACAATGAGTTAAAAGGGTGAAGAAAACAGAGGTAAATTGCTTAGGTTTTTTAAGTTTCATACTTGCACTCTTATTTGACCCAAGAAAAGTGAACAACTGATTATTGAGGTGTGTTTGATAAACATTTAATAATAGTTCAAATAGATAACTCACACACGTGATAGGTAATTTATGAAACTCGAAAAAACTAAAAAAAAATTAGGTGTCTCTTTTCCTTTTTTTTTTTGTCTATTTTTTGTAGAAGGTATGGCTGAGTTCATGAAGTGATACTAGTCTGAAGTTTGATATGCAAGACCATTATATAAGCATAAGAATTAGTCGACAAAAACAAATGTTTTGAGAAACTACACTTTTGGACTATCTTACATAAGTTATAACAACATTTTGATCCACAAAAAGAGCTGCAGTTTTGAAACTATAATATAATGAAATACATGTTGATCTCATGATGTGAATGATTACAATTACTTTCAATCATCCTAATGATCGATGAGGAAACAAAGTTAAGAAGTTAAGAATCAATTTAAGATATTATGCACGATGCAATCAACACTGAATAACTCGTGCAACACACGTGTTTCAAAATAGTACTTTGATAAGCAAGACCATCTTATAAGCATGAGAATTAATTTAGAAAAATAAATGTTTTGACAAACTACACTTTAGGACTATCTTAAGCTATAACAACATTTTGATCCACAGAAGCCAAATAATAAATGAGGTAGTGAATAGAAATCAGACCATTTTAGGTGAACGGATCGGAGGTTTTAGGCAAGTGTTGATGCAATGGTTATATGCAGAGAGTTAAAAACTTTGGCTTCTTCTTTCATAGAAACACAAAGAAAAAATGAGTTAAGGCAGTGTGGACTATGCATAACTCTTATAAGAAATCAAATGTTGTGGGCTTTTAGCTTATTTTGACCCTTCAATTACATCCTCATGCCAAAAATAGATTATTTTTTGCTAGACCAGAGGGATAATTCGGTTGAATAGCACCCCTCCTCCCCTTCAACGAGCAAACAGGGTAGGTGCTAATAAGGAGGGGCAAAATGATTACTATTACTTTCAATCATCCTGATAATAGGTCAGGAAACAAAGTTAAGAAGTTAAGTGATCAATTTAAGATATTTTGCACGATGCAATTTGTTATTTCATGTGTATTTTGGGTACACGAATCTGTATATATATACAACTCCAACTTCAACAATAATTCATCTATAAACAAGAACACCTTTGAAGTTCTTTAACACCTTCAACACAAGATTACTAATAATCTATCCAAGAACTGTGTTAGATTTCAGAAAATAGATGAAACAAAATTTAAGGCCAAGTCCCCCGACTTCATGGAGTGTCCTTAAAGAATAATTCCCCTCACTGTACCCGAGGTTATGGAATCTTCCTCCCAGGATAAAATGGCCTACAATCCGAACAATAGTGGTACCTCAAATTGTCGGAATCTACGAACTCACAGAACAGCTTAATGATCACACAGAGTTTTTGTTAAGTGTAGAAGTCTTTTTTCTAACAAAATTCATATCCATACCTTAGGAAAATAGCAGGTATTTATAGCCTTAAGTGTATCCTTTCATAAAGGATGCATTGGTTCAACAGAAAGGTACCTTTCTGTAACAGTCACGTATCTACGTTGGAACTGCGCCAGGACTGCGTCCAAAGTGGGAACGCAGATGACATTCTACAGATTCCAGTGAGAATCTACATTTGAACTGCGTCCGCAGTTTTTTATCTGCGTGCGCAGATCGGTCGCATTTTTAAACAGTGTGCCTTTTCTCGAAGGGTCGCATTCCTTCATGATGTGCGTTGCGTATTCATTGGAATTACGCCTGAAATGCGCCCACATTTGAAAAAAATTCAGATTTTGGGATTTTGGATTAAATTATCAGATCTCATCGATCGATCATTTGACAAATCCAAATCCGAAGCCGAAGCCAAGCCGAGCGAGCGACGGCAAGGACGGCACGAGGAATCTCTTATTTCTTTCCTCACTTACCATGTGGAGTTAGTATTTCTCATTATAAACACTCACAAGTTCTCTTCTCCCACCAATGTGGGAGAAATGAGTGAACTTTCTAATTTGGGAGTACACTTTCCAAATTGGTGTCTCCCTTCTCTCCACCATTTTTCCTCCATTTTCCCTTCACATACACCTTGAACCCAAAAATCCCCCACATGAATGGGCAATGGCTATCTTTTAAAAAATTTACGAACAAGCATGTCATCATTTAGCAAAGACTGATGGCATCTGGATAAGCAGGTTTCCCTTTAAACTTTTCATAGTGATTATGCATCGGATTCACTTGGTCAATCGGTAGATTTTATATCTTTGAACTGTCGAGTTTTAATGTACACCTAGACAACACATGTCGCACAACCAACTTTTTACTATTTATGGTTCTCACGGTTTTGTTCTTTTCAGCCATGAACATGTCCCGGTTTCATGAGAGCTTAGAGAATAGGCCTTTACTAACATTCTCTTTGAAGCGGCTTCCACCTCACCCTCACATAGGTAATTTCTAAATGTTCAATCCTGTAGGTTAAACTATTTGGTCAAATCTGACATATTTAGATAATCATTAAAAGACTTTTCACTTTAGTCTTATCCTTGTTTACTACACATTGTCTACATCATGATAATGGGTTGGGTAATTGACAATGTTGAACCTATCAGCCACCACTTTGTTTTATCTCTTTGAAAATAGCTCTTGGGATCTCCAGTCTGCTAGGTAGTGTTACCGTCATACTGACTTGTCCTAGGCCTTAAACCCATTTCCTTAGATGTCATTTCCACTCCTTCTCTAGATAGGACTTTTGTAAGTAGATCCGACACATTATCCTTTGACTTTACATAGTAAACAGTGATAATTCCACTAGATAGAATTGTCTCTTGGCTATCACAGTGTATACATACTGGTGCCATTGGTTTGGACCAATAAGGAATATCTTCTAAGAAATTCCAAAGCTATTCTACTTCTTCACCAGCATTATCCATTGCGATAAATTCAGATTCCATTGTAGAGCGAGCAATACAAGTCTGTTTGGATGATTTCCAAGAGACTGCTCCTCCACCGATAGTAAATACATACCCACTTGTGGATTTTTTATTATTTGATCCGATGATCCAATTTGCATCACTATATCCTCCGAGTACCGTAGAATATTTATTATAATGCAAAGCATAGTCTTGAGTGTATTTAAGATACTCCAAAACTCTTTTCATTGACATCCAATGAGTTTCATTGGGATTACACATGTACCGACT
The DNA here is from genome assembly GCA_030864215.1 of Capsicum pubescens. NCBI lineage: Eukaryota > Viridiplantae > Streptophyta > Magnoliopsida > Solanales > Solanaceae > Capsicum > Capsicum pubescens. The sequence continues at coordinate 32,240,476 of CM061549.1, read as the reverse complement.
CAATTTACTACTAGCGCATGCTATGTCTACTCGTGTACAGTTCATTATATACATTAAACATCCCAACACTCTTGCGTACTTCAATTGTGAGTCACTTTCACCTTCATGCTTTCGAAGTGCAAAGCTCACATCCAATGGAGTCTTGGCAAAACTGAATTCCATATACTTGAATTTCTCAAGTACATTTTTGATATAATGAGACTGTGACAATACCAACCCTTGAGGAGTTCTATGGATTCTTATTCCTAAGATCACATCCGCAACTCCAAGGTCTTTCATATCAAACTTGCTCTCGAGCATTCGTTTTATTGTATTTATGTCTGAAATGTCTCTACTGATGATCAACATATCATCCACATATAAACACACAATTACTTGGTGATTTGGAGTTTCTTAAATATAAACACATTTATCACATTCATTTATCTTGAATTCGTTTGCCAACATATCATCCAAAAGCATGTTATTAAATCATTTTGATTAGATTATAAGTATTGTGTTGAACTATTTTTGTGGTAATCAAATATTGACCCATCATGTATATACATATATTGTTTGGAACGTTTAATTGAGAGCATGAACAATGAATTTCCCTCTCTTGTTGTGAAATAAAGTGTATATTTGTATTGTAAGTGATTTTCGAAAGCATGAATTGGGATTTTAAAGTAAGTTTCTCAACATCATGGTGTTTGACATGGATTATAATATCATGATAGGGAGTTCTTTTACTATAACTATACTCTTGCGTTAAAAAGAAGAGTTGCATGTGATTGAGTAAATTGACATGACCACTGCATGTTTTAAGTCTTGGAAAATAAGTTAATTGCATATGTTTTCTTGAGATTGAAAAATGGTAACTCTCTTGTGATATTATGATTCTTTGGTGGTCAAGTGTTTGATTTGAATGATATGGGTTGTAACATTTGTATGATATAAACGACTTGCAAGTTTGGGTATGACGATATCCGCTGATGACATGCCCTTAAGATTTTAAGCATTGAATGACTTTGCATATGAAGTAGGTTGCTTAAATAACTAAAATTGGGCCTAAACAGAGATAGATGGTTACACGAAGAAAGCGTTTGAGTGTAAGGGCTCATCGCTGGAAACCGAGTTTACCGATTCGGGTAATATGATTTGTCTAATGCCAATGTATACTTATCCTTTAGACACTTGTATACTAGAATTAATTAGGACACCAATACTTGTTGCATACTTGGATTGGGGGCTCAGCCGCCGAGTCAAGGGCGAATTCTAGCCTGTGTAATTGTAGAAATGTAGGGTGTATCATCTATCTCAGAAGTAAGATAAAGTGTGAGTCTTGATTTCAAGAAAGCATTTGAAAATTCTAAATTATGCCATTGTGTTTTACTTATCTCATATGTAATGTTTTACGAAATGCTCTCGTCTATATTATGTAATAACAAGATGCTAGTTTGGATTGTTTCACATACCAATACAATTGTATTGACCCCTACATTTCAGGATCTTAGACATAGTCCCATGGTTCCGCTAATCATTAGACTTGTGAGTCAGAAGTTGCAGTTGGTGAGCCTTCTCTATTACGGAAGGCCTAGTTGAAAGACTGTTTTACTTTATTTCATTATATGGTCCAACTGGGGGCCTTATCCCAGTCTTTAGATAGATATTGATTTTCACATTGTTAGAGATTTTGCAGACTGGTATCGTATGTTTCTGAATTTTATTAACTCAAATTTCATGCTTTTCAGTTGAATTAAGTTATTGACCATGTTTCTATCTTTATTATCTTTTTCGCATTTTTGTATAGTATATGAATGTTGTGCATGATTGCCAGATAGAGGAGGACGTCTGGGCCTTCATGGTTTGGGATGCTCATCGCGGCCAGGGCCTCGGCTCGGGTCGTGACATTTCATGTTCTTTCTTTGTACTGTTTCATTCTTTCCGATGCCTTTCCTTATCTATTATACTATAGTTTTGATACACCTATATGTATAGACTAACAATCAGTATCAACTATTTCAATGTCACTATGCAATCTAATTTTTGTTTAACGCTCGAATTTGACAATCCCAAACAAGATGGACTGATTTATGAATCTTCATTTTCCGTATCGCTCATTTAACACCCAACATTGAAAACATGTAAATCAAACTCCTTCCCTACGATAAAAGAAACCCTTACTTAAACCCAAAGAGAGAGAGAGAGAGGGAGAGAGAGATCAGACATTAAATAAGCATTAAAAAGGATAGCTCAGTGTAATAAAGTGTTCCTTATGTGCGGGATCCGTGCAAGAATCAGACCTCAACAGACATTAAATAATTTAGTCAAACCTTATAAAGTGAGTACTTTTAAAATATTTAGGGTCAACCCATAATTGAATCCACCATGTTGTTGGCGAAACTAGGGAGGCGTGAATTCATCTGAATCATCTTCGTTGAAAAATTATACTATATAAAAAGAATTATAATTATTTGTCTATATTTCTTTTATTATAACTTTGATATTTTTGTGTATTTATTTGTTTTGCTTGTTTTCAAAATTTACTAAGTGAAATCCAACTCTGCCATTGCCTGACGTGTCTTTAAGAGGAAGAATGAATAAATTAAAATTAAAAAAGAAAAAGCACAAAAATAAAATTAAAGGTTGTTTACGTGACTCAAATGCAAGCATCCTACACCTCATTTTATGGTTATATGTATTCGAGATATCAAAATAACGAAAAGGTTAATACACTTACCAAATGACCCCTTAAGGAAATATATGTTGGCACGTCGTTTAAAATTTATTTCAGTCTCATCCCATAAGACACTTGGCCAAAAGTAGCTCGTACAGTTATTCTTAGATGAGAATGGAGAAAGAAGACACTCGGGAAAATCGACATGAAAATTAAATTTTTTTAGCCTAATAATAACGCACAAATACTATCGCATACCAGACTAAATAGAAAAAAAAGTCTATCCTAGTAGCAATAGATCAAAATCCTTGAGCTAGCGATTAGTATAAAGTGTAATTTGGTCAATTAACACTTTCGATTACCATTAGTAAATTCTATGTTAATAGATGTGTCAAAACTTAAGGAGTTATAAGTGGACATATCTTTGAAAAATATTTTGACCTCATGCTATATGACACGTGGTAAAAAGTATCTCGTGTAGTTGCTCCTCGATAAGAACAGAGATAGACTAGATCTAGGATGATCTATCAAGATGAAAATTGAATTTCTCTATCCTAGTAATAACTCACAGATGCAATCACATACAAATGTTATCACATACCGGAACAAAAAAAAACATTGATGCGGAAAAAAATATATGTACTTAGTACAAAAGAAATTAATACATAAAACTTTACTAACCTGGAAAGTTATCATTGGAAGGAACTTTATGCCTAAATTTAAATATATCTATCGGAGTAAACAGAAAAAAATTCCTCTTCCTCCTCTTGTTCCTCCAACCTGAATTGGAAGGCACAACTGAGTTGCAAGTTTGTCCGGATAATCCAGAAGAAGATTATTGAGCTTGTTGGTGTTGATGGTAAACTCATTGATCCTATAAACATAACAGAATATTAGAACAGCCAATGTGAGCAATCATTGAGTCATGTAAAGTGAACAATCATGTGCACGAAGCATTCCACACTTATTCAAGGTTTGATGGGTCGCACCTTAAGTAAGTTTCAGCACTATTTCTGTACAATTTTCAGCAAAATTTAAGCACAAGTTAAGCAACCTTTTAGCACTATTTCAACACCATTTTAACATCATTTTCTTCACCAAATTTGCCAATTTTTGTATTGGGATAGAATAATTAAATGAGGATCATATTTTAATTGGGAGAAAAATACATCCACCTGGGATAATAAGGGATGGGACAGTGCAATTAACAAATCAAGCGCAAATATGTGGTCAAAGTTGGATTACAAAGTTAATGTTGTTGACAAGAATATGAAGAGGGCTAAATATAACTTTTTTCTAAGTGGATAGGGACAAAGAAGACTTTTTTTCTGTTTCTAAAAAGCTTACAAGAAATAAAAGGTAAATTAAGAAGAGCGGAGGTTTAATTTAGTCAAGTAACACTTTCAGTTACTTATGTTAAATAAATTTGAATAAATGTGTCAAAACTTGAGGAAAAAATAATAATTTGAAACATCTTTTAAAAATACCTCGATATTATAACAAATAACATGTGGCATAAAGTAACTCCTCTAGTTACTCCTTGATGTGAACAGCGAAAGAGGACAGTCGGGAAGATCGTTGCGGTGAAAATTGAAAATGTTTAGCTTAGTGGTAACTCCTAACTTCGCATTACCGCAGCCGCAATGATGGAATTTATGGAGAATATGTGATAACCCTAGTGGGCGAAGGGAGGATCAATTTATAGAAATTAAGACTTAATTTGGTACATCCATCAAATACCAATGTACGAATGAGATCTAATTTTTAATAAAAAATCTTGGGCTGTACATTGATTGGGCCACAAGTAAAATAATAAGTCTTACATTCTCTCAATTGACAATGACATAAATATTAGTTGCGTATAATAAATCTCTTCTATAATGTTCATTACACACGATATGTCAAACCACTAAGGTTGTGTTATATAAGGCGGTTAAACATAGTTCTAGCGCCACATACTTCCGTTCATGTACTATATTAGTGGATGACTGTTCCTAAGTTCATAAGTTCAAAAACATTTAACATTATAGTCCGCAATAATGTTTCACTAAGACTTATAATGCAATATCTCAAAATAGTAATGTATACATCATTATGAGAAATAGAAAATTCATTAATTTATATCAGAACACATAATTGAGATCGAAAATGTAAAAACATCATAAATACATTAATTATAAGTTCAATCAAGTTCCGTTCTTTGAACATGTTCTAACCATCTAGCAATTAAACAATTAAGTGTCAAATGGTGGACTATATTACATCAATTGTGACAATGCTTGACCCAAAAATAGATTATTTTTTCCTAAACGATAGGGAACTGTTCGTAGGGTAAGCACCCCTCATCTTCAACCCTACCATTGTAAGTTCAGCTCACCAAGGGAGACAAAAAAGGTGGGTGCTAAGGAGGGGTAAACAAAAAAATTGCTACCTTTTATAGAAGTATGGTGGAATTTAGGAAGTGATGACCAGCCTGAAGTTTGATAAGCAAGACCATACTACAATCATGAAACAAATGTTTGAGAAACTACACTGTCGAACTATCTTGCAAAAGCTATAACAATATTTTGATCCACAAAAAGAGCTGCACTTTTCGAAATACAATAGAATGAAACATTTACATGCTGATCTCTGATGCTAAATGATTATTACTACTTTCAATCATCATGATGTTAGGGGAAAAAACTTAAGAAGTTCAGCAAGCAGTTTATGATATTTTGCACGACGCAACTAACATTGTATAACTCGTGCAATGCACGGGTCTAAAAACTAGTAGTTTGATAAGCAAGACCATCTTATAATCATGAGAATTAGTCTAGGCCAAAACGGACGTTTTGAGAAACTACACTTTTGGATAAAATCTATAACAACGTTTTGATCCACAGAAAGAGCTGCAGAATTGGAACTACATTACAATTGTCATGCTAAATGAACTATATCTCCTTCTCTTTTTCTTCTGCCAGTCGGTCAGCTTTAGTAGGGAGCTGATGTGGTCGTCATTCTTTATTATAATCCTTCAGTTCCTTTTGGTACCTTCCTTGTCTTTCACCTATAGTTTTGATAGACCTGGCTTTCATAAAGAAGTAAAGTTGTTCAGAGTGATGAAGCAAAGTGAAATAATGTTTTCTCAACGCATATGAAGGACTTGTTGTGGTTGGAGAAAACTTGAATACCGAACTCACTTCTTTTCATTTCTTCCCTGCTACAACCTATACAACAAACTAATATTTGTATATCTTACTAATTTCATTTTTTAAATACAAGATATATCATATATGAATCAAATAATAAGAAGAAGAAAAATAAAAAGGAGAAACATTCTTACCTTGGAAAAGCCATCCTTTTATATCACTTCAACATATAAAACATGTAAATCAAGCTTCTTTCCTCCAATGACAAGAACCCTTAATTAAATCAAAAAGAAAAAAGAACAAATCAGCCATTAAAACGCATAGCCTCGTGCACGTTATGTGGGATCCAGAGAAGGATCGGATCACTACAGACATTAATTAATTAAGTAAAGCTTTATAAAGTAAGTGCTTTTTAAATATATAGGGTCAACTCATGATTTAATCTACTCCATTAGTTCATCTGAATCATTTTCTTTGGAAAATTATATCATAAAAGAAAATTAAAAGTATTGTGTATATTTTTTTTATCCCTTTGATCTTTTTGTGTATTTTTTTTTTTCATTTTTAAAAATTCTTGACAGAGGAAGAATGTCACCTTCCATCAAAATAAAAAGGTAGAAACTTCGACAAACTTTTCTAAAAAAAAATGTTGCTTATGTAATAAGAGGAGTTGCTGAGATGATCGGTATCCTATACCTACAACTTAAAAGTTGCGGGTTCGAATTATTAAGAAAATTTAAAAAATTAAAGCTCCGAGGGATGTTTCTTTTTTCCAAAAAAAAAAAAAAAAAGTTGGCTTACGTAATAAGAGTGGTTGCTCTAGTGGTAAGCAACATACAACAACATTTAACCTTATTCCAAATAGTAAAGAGGAGAAAAAAGAAACATTTTACATCCATGTTTAAGATTATAAGTTCGAGTTATAAAGAAAAAAAGGTGAAAGATCAAAAAAAAAAAATAGAGTTGCCTACGTGTACTTTGTACTCAAAACTGAGTGAAAATTCTTGAGACACTCCATGAATAAATTTGGATCATTAATAATTTTGTCATGTGGTGCCATTGGTGTTGGAACAATAGCTGCATGAGACATCATCGTACCACCTGAAAATCAATAAACAAAGGTAACTTAGTAATATGGCGAAAACAGAAGGTAAATGATAAAAGATGTAATGAATACAACTTAAAAAAATTTGGGTACTTAAGGAAAAGAAGTAGGTGAAATAATCAGGGTGTTTTAGACAAGTGTTGAAAGTTGAAACAACGGTTATGTACAGAGAGTTTCACAACTTTGGCTTCTTCTTCATAGCAAAACAAAGAAAAACAATGAGTTAAACGTGTCAAGAAAACAGAGGTAAATTGCTTAGGTTTTTTATGTTTCATACTTGCACTCTTATTTGACCCAAGAAAAGTGAACAACTGATTATTGAGGTGTGTTTGATAAACATTTAATAATAGTTCAAATAGATAACTCACACACGTGATAGTTAATTTATGAAACTCGAAAAAACTAAAAAAAAATTAGGTGTCTCTTTTCCTTTTTTTTTTTTTGTCTATTTTTTGTAGAAGGTATGGCTAAGTTTATGAAGTGATACTAGTCTGAAGTTTGATTTGCAAGACCATTATATAAGCATAAGAATTAGTCTACAAAAACAAATGTTTTGAGAAACTACACTTTTGGACTATCTTACATAAGTTATAACAACATTTTGATCCACAAAAAGAGCTGCAGTTTTGAAACTATAATATAATGAAATACATGTTGATCTCATGATGCGAATGATTACTATTACTTTCAATCATCCTGATGATCGATGAGGAAACAAAGTTAAGAAGTTAAGCATCAATTTAAGATATTATGCACGATGCAATCAACACTGAATAACTCGTGCAACGCACGTGTTTCAAAACTAGTACTTTGATAAGCAAGACCATCTTATAAGCATGAGAATTAATTTAGAAAAATAAATGTTTTGAGAAACTACACTTTAGGACTATCTTAAGCTATAACAACACTTTGATCCACAGAAGCCAAATAATAAATGAGGTAGTGAATAGATATCAGACCATTTTAGGTGAACGGATCGGAGTTTTTAGGCATGTGTTGATGCAACGGTTATATGCAGAGAGTTAAAAACTTTGGCTTCTTCTTTCATAGAAACACAAAGAAAAAATGAGTTAATGCAGTGTGGACTATGCATAACTCTTATAAGAAATCAAATGTTGTGGGTTTTTAGCTTATTTTGACCCTTCAATTACATCCTCATGCCAAAAATAGATTATTTTTTGCTAGACGAGAGGGATAATTCGGTTGATAAGCACCCCTCCTCTCCTTCAACGAGCAAACAGGTTAGGTGCTAATAAGGAGGGGCAAAATTTTTCTTGGGGAGGGGGCAATATTTTCTAAGTATGGTGGAGTTTCCGAAGTGATCACCAGTTTGAGGTTTGAAATAAAACCATGTATAAGCAAGAGAATTAGTCTAGGTAAACAGATGTTAAGAGAAACTTCACTTCAGAAATAGTTTTGGATTTATTCTACGTGAGGTATAACAAAGTTTTGATCCTCAGAATGAGATGCAGTTTCGGGACTACATTAAAATGCAAAATTTATAAGTTGATGTCAATACTAAATGAACTATATCTCAGCTTTTTCTTCTGCCAGTCGGTCATCTTTAGCAGGACGCTGATGTGGTTGACATTCTATTTTTATTCTCCTTCAGTTCCTTCTGGTGTCTTTCCTTGTCTTCCACCCCATAGTTTTGATAGACCTATATGTATAGACAAACAATCATTATCAAACTTTCTTAATGTCACTATACAATCTAATTTTTGTTTTATTGTATGAGTTTGATAATACCAAACAAGATGGACCGACTTATGAATCTCTACTTTCCATGTCGCTCATTGAAAGCCCGCGGTCCAATATAATGTAATAATTAGTCTACCATTCTAAAATTATGAAGAATATAATAAATGATCAAGTTTGAGTATGCTTACCATTTTTTCTTCCAGAGAAAGATAGTTGCAAGATTCTCCAATCATTTTTGTGAATTCCCTCTCTTTATGTGGATAAAGATATTTCAGCATGGCATGTTTTTCCACAAAGAAGAAGTTGTATCCACTCCAGTTAGCTTTTGGGAGATTAGGATCTCCATTTTTCCTCCTCCTGTTCCTCTGCCCTGAATGGTGGTGAGATGGTGGATTGTAAGCTACAACGGCATTGCAATTTTGAGCAGCTAACATTGAAGAAGATGATGGAACTTGTTGGTGGGGTTGGTAACGTACTCCACTTAGAATATCAGATCCCATTTTCATGGACACGAAATAACCACAGTCAAATTTGGAATCAATTGTCCCTTCTACTTGGAAATACTTTGACCCTAATATACAAGAGAATATAACACAACAACCAGGTGAGCAATTGAATAATGTTAAAACAAAAAAAAAAGTCAGGAGTACGAAGCATTCGGCATCCACTCAAAATCGTATGGGTCGCACCTCAAAGAGATGTGATGCATGCAGCTAATCCTGAAGCAAATTGGTCATTGTGCAGGTGCTTTTGGATGCATTTCAGCAGTTATAGAAGCTAAAAAATATGTCATTTTCAGCACTCTTTTAACACAATTCCAGCACTATTTCCACACCATTTTCGCATCATTTCCACCACTGAATTGGCCAATTTTTGGTTCCAGTGCAGTTAAGATATGGTAATGTATGTGTCAAAACTTAAGGAGTAAAATTTTGACACTTCTATTAAAAAATAAAATATCTCACACTCATGAAAAATTACATGTGATGGATATAGGTCTAGCCTAGTAATTACACATAAATGCTATCGCACATGGGAACATTACACTACTAATAACGCACAAAATGTTATCACTTACACACAAACGTTATCGCATGCCAGAACAAATAGAACATTAATGTGGAAATATATATGTATATTTAGTACATAAAAGAAATTAACACGTGAAAAATCTTACTAACCTGGAAAATTATGCCTAAAGAAGTAAACTTGTTCAAAGTGATGAAGCAAAGTGAAATAATGTTTCTTCAATGCATATGAAGCACTTTCTGTGGTTGGAGAAAACTTGAATAACTCACTTCTCTCCATTTCTTCTCTACTACAACCTATACAACAAAATAATATTTGTATATTTCTGAATTTCTTTGTTTTAAAAAAAATAATAACAAGATGTATTATATATTAATCAACTAATAAGAAGACGAAGAAAAATAAAAAGAGATTCCATTTTACCTTATAAAAGCCACCCCTTTTTGTCACCTCAACATATAAAACATGCAAATCAAGATCCTTTCCTCCAATCATAGGAACCCTTAATTAAATCAAAAACAAAAAAGAACAAATCAGCCATTAAAATGACCAGCCCCGTGCACACTATGTAGAATTCAGAAAAGGATCAAACTTGACACGAAATAATTGAGTCAAATCTTATAAATAAAGTGCTTTTAAATATATACGGTCAACTCATGATTGAATCCACCCTATTAGTGACGGAACTACTGAGGCACGTGTTCATCTGTATCATATTTGTTGGAAAACTATACCATATAAAAAATTTAAATTATTGTGTATATTTTTTATCCCTTCGATCTTTTCGTGTATTTTTTTTATTTTTAAAATTTTTTGGGAAAGGAAGAATGTCACCTTCCATCAAAATAAAAAGGAAGAAGCTCCGAAGAATATTTCTTATAAGAAGTTGCTTATGTAATAAGAGAGGTTGTTGAGATGATCAGTATCCTACACCTACAACTTAAAAGTTGCGGGTTTGAGTTACCAAGAAAACAAAAAAATTAAAGCTCTGAGGGATATTATTTAAGAAAAAAAAAAGCGGCATACGTAAGGGGTTGCTCTCGTAGTAAGCAACATACAACACATTCAACCTTGTTCCAAATAATAAAAAAGAGACAAAAAGAAAAAGAAAAAAAACATTTTGCCTCCATCTTTAAGAAGTTTGAGTTACCAAAAACCCCAAAAAAGTGAAAACTCGGAGGAAAAAAAGAGTTGCTTACGTGTAATTTGTGCTCAAAAGAAAGTGAAAATTCTTGAGACAGTCCATGAATAAATTTGGATCATTAACAATTTTCTCATGTGATGCTATTGGTGTTGGAACAATAGTTTCCTGAGCATCATTGTACCACCGAAAAATCAAGAAACAGATGAAACAGAGCTAACTTAGTAATGGAGAAAACAGAAGGCAAATAATGAAAGATGTAATGAATACAACTTAGACAATTTTTGGTACTTAAGGAAACAAATGTAAAAGAAACTACACTATTGGAATAGTTTTGGATTATCTTACATAAGTTATAACTATGTTTTGATCCACAAAAAGAGCTGCAGTTTGGAACTATAATACAATGAAAAACATGTTGATCTCATGATGCTAAATGATTACTATTACTTTCAATCATCCTAATAATAGGTCAGGAAACAAAGTTAAGAAGTTAAGTGATCAATTTAAGATATTTTGCACGATGCAATTTGTTATTTCATGTGTATTTCAGGTACACGAATCTGTATATATATACAAATCCAACTTCAACAATAGTTCATCTATAAACAAGAACACCTTTGAAGTTCTTTAACGCCTTCAACACAAGATTACAAATAATCTATCCAAGAAGTGTGTTGGATTTCAGAAAATAGATGAAATAGAATTTAAGGCCAAGTCCCCCGACTTCACGGAGTGTCCTTAAGGAATAATTCCCCTCACTCTACCCGAGGTTATGGAATCTTCCTCCCAGGATAAAATGGCCTACAATCTGAACAATAGTGGTACCTCATATTGTCGGATTCTACGAACTCACTCAACAGCTTAATGATCACACAGAGTTTTTGTTAAGTATAGAAGTGTTTTTGCTGTCAAAATTCATATCCATACCTGAGGAAACTAGCAGATATTTATAGCCTTAAGTGTATCCTTTCAGAAAGGATGCATTGGTTCAGCAGAAAGGCACCTTTCTGTAACAGTCACGTATCTACGCTGGAACTGCGCCAGGACTGCGTCCAAAGTGCAATCGCAGATGTCATTCTACAGATTCCAGTGAGAATCTACGTTTGAACTGCGTCCGCAGTTTTTTATCTGCGTGCGCAGATTAGTCGCATTTCAAAACAGTGTGCCTTTTCTCGAAAGGTCGCATTCCTTCGTGATGTGCGTTGCGTATTCATTGGAATTGCGCCTAAAATGCGCCCACATTTGAAAACAATTCAGATTTTGGAATTTTGGATTAAATTATCATATCTCATCGATCGATCATTTGACAAATCAAAATTCGAAGTCGAAACCAAGCCGAGGAAGTGACGACAAGGACGGCGCGAGGCATCTCTTATTTCTTTACTCACTTACCATGTGGAGTTAGTATTTCTCATTATAAATACTCACAAGTTCTCTTCTCCCACCAATGTGGGAGAAATGAGTGAACTTTTCAATTTGGGAGTACACTTTCCAAATTGGTGTCTCCCTTGTCTCCACGATTTTTTCCTCCATTTTCCATTCACATACACCTTGAACCCAAAAATCCCCCAAATGAATGGGGAATGGCTATCTTTTAAAAAACTTACGAACAAGCATATAATCATTTAACAAAGACTGATTGCATCTGGATAAGTAGGTTTCCGTTTAAACTTTTTGTAGTGATTATGCATCAGGTTCACTAGGTTAATCGGTAGATTTTATATCTTTGAACTGTCGATCTTTAATGTACACCTAGACAACACATGTCACATAACTAACTTTTTACTGTTTATGGTTCTCATGTTTTTTTTCTTTTCAGCCATGAACACGTCCCCATTTCATGAGAGATTAGAGAATAGACCATTACTAACATTCTCTTTGAAGCGTCTTCCACTTCGCCCTCACATAGGTAATTTCTAAATGTTCAATCCTATAGGTTAGACTATTTGGTCAAATCTGACATATTTAGATAATCATTAAAAGACTTTTCACTTTAGTCTTATCCTTGTTTACTACACATTGTCTACATCATGATAATGGGTTGGGTAATTGACAATGTTGAACCTATCAGACACAACTTTGTTTGATCTCTTTGAACATAGCTCTTGGGATCTCCAGTCTTCTAGGTAGAGTTACCGCTATACTGACTTGTCCTAGGCCTTAAACTCATTCCCTTGGATGTCCTTTCCACTCCTTCTCTAGATTGGCCTTTTCTAAGTGGATCCGACACATTATCCTTTGATTTTACATAGTAAATAGTGATAATTCCACAAGAGAGAAATTCTCTAATGGTATTATGTTTTCATCTTATGTTACGAGATTTACCATTATACATCATGCTCCCTACCCTACCTATTGTCTCTTGGCTATCACAGTGTATACATACTGGTGCCATTGGTTTGGGCCAATAAGGAATATCTTCCAAGAAATTCCAGAGCTATTCTGCTTCTTCACCAGCTTTATCCAATGCGACAAATTCAGATTTCCATGTAGAGCGAGCAATACAAGTCTGTTTGGATGATTTCCAAGAGACTGCTCCTCCACCGATAATAAATACATACCCACTTATGGATTTTATTTCGTTTGATTCGATGATCCAATTTTCATCACTATATCCTTCGAGTACCGTGGAATATTTATTATAATGCAAAGCATAGTCTTGAGTGTATTTAAGATACCCCAAAACTTTTTTCATTGCCATCCAATGAGTTTCATTGGGATTACTCATGTACCAACTCAATTTACTACTAGAGCATGCTATGTCTAGTCATGTACAGTTCATTATATACATTAAACATCATAACACTCTTGCGTACTCCAATTGTGAGTCACTTTCACCTTCATGCTTTCGAAGTACAAAGCTCACATCCAATGGAGTCTTAGCAATACTGAATTCCATATACTTGAATTTGTCAAGTATATTTTTTATATAATGAGACTGTGACAATGCCAACCCTTGTGGATTTCTATGAATTCTTATTCCTAAGATCACATCCGCAACTCCAAGGTCTTTCATATCAAACTTGCTCTCGAGCATTCATTTCATTGCATTTATATCTGAAATGTCTCTACTGATGATCAACATATCATCCACATATAAACACACAATGACTTGGTGATTTGGAGTTTCTTTAATATAAACACATTTATCACATTCATTTATCTTGAATTCATTTGTCAACATGATTTGGTCAAACTTTGCATGCCATTGTGTAGGTTCTTGATTTAATCCATACAATGACTTAATATTTTTAAACTCCTTATTATCCTTTCCTATAACCACAAAAACCTTAGGCTATTCCATGTAAATTTCTTCCTCTAATTCCCATTTAAGAATGTGGTTTTCACATCCATTTGATGGATTTCAAGACTATATACCACCGTCAAGGCAATTAACATTCAAATTGATGTTATCCTTGTTACTGATGAGTATGTATCAAAGTAATCAAGGCCTTCTTTTTGTTTGAAGCCTTTTACTACAAGTCTTTCCTTGTATTTGTCAATAGTACCATCCGCTATTATTTTTCTTTTGAAGATCCATGTAGAACCTAAAGGTTTATTTCCCGGAGGAAGGTCAACCAACTCCCACGTATGGTTGCTTAAGATTGAATCAATCTCACTTTTGACTGCCTCTTTCCAAAAGGATGAGTCTGACGATGACATCGTCTCTTTAAATGTTTGAGGCTTATTTTCTTAGAGAAATATTACAAAATATGATCCAAATGAAGTAGATGTTCTTTGACGTGTGTTACGTCTTAGATTTTTTTCATTATGTACATTCTCATTTGGTTCATCTCGAGGTCGTTTAGACCCTTCACTAGACTGTTCATGCCTAGTTTTATACGAGTAAATATTTTCAAAGAATTCAGCATTATGTGATTCAATTAACGTATTTTCATTTATATCCGGATGTTTGGATTTATGAACCAAAAACCGACATTCTTTCCTGCTTTAGCAAATCCTGAACATGCAATCCACAGTCTTAGGTCCTATCTTAACACTTTTAAGAATAGCAACTTGGACCTTTGCTAGACACCCCTACACTTTGAAATATTTCAAGTTGGGTTTCCTTCCTTTCCATTTTTCATAAGGAATTGATTGTGTCTTACTATGTGGAACTCTATTGATTATTCGGTTGGCTGTAAGGATAGCGTCCCTCTATAAGTTTTATAGTAAACCAAAATTTATAAGTAAGATATTCATCATTTCCTTCAACGTTCAGTTTTTCCTTTCCACAATTCTGTTAGATTGAGGTGAATATGGGGTCGTAGTTTGATGGACGATTCCATTCTCTACACATACTTCGGCGAAGGAAGATTCATATTCTCCACCCCTATCACTTCTTATCATTTTTATCTTTTTATCTAACAGATTTTCTACTTCAGTTTTGTATTGCCTAAATGCATCTATTGCTTCATCCTTACTATTTAGCAAATAGACATAACAATATCTAGTGCAATCATCAATAAAAGTTATGAAATACTTTTTCCCACCACGTGATGGTGTTGACTTCATATCACAAATGTCATTGTGTATGAAGTCTAAGGGATTGGAATTCCTTTCAACGGACTTATAAGGATGCTTTGCATACTTTGATTCCACACATATTTGACACTTTGATTTATTGCACTCAAAGTTTGGCAACACCTGTAAGTTAATCCAACTTTGTAATTAACATGGCCTAAATGTTCATGCCACACATTATAAGACTCAAGCAAGTAAGAAGAATAAATTTTTTATTAATTCCAACATTCATTACATTCAGCTTATAAAGGCCCTCGGTGAGATAGTCTTTTCCTACATACACTTCTCCTTTGCTAATTATAATTTTTCCAGAAACGATTACACATTTGAATCTGTTCTTGTCTAGAAATGAAATAGGAATCAATTTCCTATGTAATTCTAGAATGTACAAGACATTGTTAAGTGTGAAGACCTTTCCTGAAGTCATTTTCAAGCCCACTTTTCTTTTTCCTTCTACCTTAGCCATAATAGAGTTAGCCAAGTAGATCATTTCTTCTACTTGAGCTGAAGGAAATGACAAAAACAACTCTTTGTTGGAACAAACATGGTGGGTGGCACCAGAATCAATCTACCATTAGCAAGGATTCCCCACCAGGTTTCATTTAGAGAACATAGCACACAGATCATCACTTTCTTTGTTGGACTCAACCATATTAGCTTGGTTCTTTTTCTTGCCTTTCTTCGAGGCACGACAATCCATGGACTTGTGGCCAATCTTGCCACAATTGAATCCTTTTTCCTTGAATTTCTTCTTGGGTTTATTGCTTCCTTTTTCAACTTTCTTCCTTTTCTTGGAATTGTTTTGGTCATATTCTACTATATGTGCTCCATTAATTGTAGAATTCCCTTTTAACCTTGTAACACCCTGCATTTTGGGCTAGAATGAAAATCATCGTTTCTATGTGTAAATAATCCAAAAGCAATAAATCCTATGCAAATTTGGCATATTAATCAATTATGTAGTGTGGGAACCTATTTGAGCATGTATTGAGATCATAGAGGACCCCTAACTCAAGGACAAGTTGAAAGCTTTCCTATCGTTTGAGTTTGAGTGAGCATTAAAACTTGGGTCAACTTCAATCGACCATAAATCTTTGTATATAATGAATTAGAGGGAATACTATATATCAAATGAAAGCTCTTCGAATTATTTTTTCAACTATACCAATTTCTCCAAAATTTGATACCCGAGCGTAAAGTTATGACCATTTTCGTGACTGAGATAGTAGCAACATGCGATTAGCGTGCGACGCATGCACCCAATTTCCAGGTCCTGTTTGCACTTTTTTAAGGGCAAAAGTGGTATTTTCCATCCCCTATTCAGCCATAACACGGGATTAAATCCCCCAAACATCAAAATAAGGTTATTCTCTCTCAAAATCACCAAGAACACTTCTTAGGGTTTCAATCCAAAGATCAAAATATCTTAAGATTTCACCGTGGGTTTTCAATAATTCTTCGAGATTCGGAATCCCCATTGTGAGGGCTACAAGAAGCTCCCATCAATTGTTCGAATAGAATCCCTAAAGCACGAGTTCATTCAAGAGTCATAAATTAAGGTACATGGGGTTTTCCTAATATTTTATGGGCAAAGAAACCATCTTTAATTCATGCTAACGGTTTAGAAATCATGATTTTTAAGAAAGGGGTTCTGAATTTACGATTACTAGCATGTTTTAGAAGCCTTGATCAGTATTGTTTTTGTCTTTAGGCCTTCCCCCAAATTGATTTGAAACTCTCTATATATGTATGCATGTGTGTAAGGATGAATATACAATCGAGAGCATAAATCCTAAAGAATCCCTCTCTTGTTATGATTTTTCCCATCCTTTATATGATATGAATTATGTTTGAAATGTATTGATTATTGCTATGACGTGAATATGAGTTTGAATCCAAAAGAGAGGGTTGTGCATGTTGATAAACGTTGAATATACTTTTAATGAAAGAATTGCATATTTGCCAAAAATACATGACCACCACATGGTTATTGAAAGAATGAGAATCTTAGCAAGATTTTGACATGTGCTTTCAGAACATGAAATTTGTTATACTATTTGCTTGCTTGCGTGGTCTGAATTATGTTTTAATGAAAGAATCATGCATGGTACAATATGACTCAGAAATAGGACTTGCAAGTCTAGGTGTGACGACACCAACTCAGTTAAAGGCATAGTAATTCAGAACAGAATAGAACACATATTTGAAATCAGATTTTCAGATTATGAATTCAAAAATATGCATGTTTAGAAAAGGTTTAAAAATGGGCTTAAAGAGAGTTAGATGGTTACCCAAAGAAAGTACGAGTTGAAAGACTCTATGATAGAAACCGTGATTTGCTGACACGGGATTATGGTACCATGCATTGTGATCTTGTGTACCTTGATTAATGTCATCCCAAATTAGGACTATGGTTAGGAACCCTGCTTTGTGATCATATGCACTACCATGACATGTTGATTTGATTGGGTATTTTGGCACCCTGCTATGTGATCTTGCGTGTCCCCCTTATAGATACTCCAATCCTTGCGCAAGACTTGGATTGGGGGCTTGGCCGCTGAGTAAAGGGAGGATTCCATATAGCCCATGGAATTACAAATTGTAGGGTGTACCATCTAGCTCAGAAGTAAGACAAAGAGTGAGTCATGGTTTCAAACAAATATTTCAAAGTCTTTAAAATGTGCCCAGGTGTTTTCATATATTATATAAAAAATATTTTATGAATTGCTCGCACTTATGTATATATAAATACATTATTTTGGATTGCTGTGCATACCACTACATCTATATTGACCCTCCCTCCCTTCCTGGTTCTGAGGCTTAATCTAGTAGGTTTTCTCTAGACAAAAGTGCAGAGTTCCATGTTAAGCCTTCTATATTTCAGAAGGCCTAGATTACTTCAGTCATTTATCATTATTATATTTTGGTCTACTGAGGTCCTTGTCCCAGTTTTCATACAGTTGGGTTTATGCATGTAGTAGAGATTTCGCAGACTGAGTCAGATATAACTCAGATGTTTTGAATTGCAATTTTCATTAAGATTTGAATTCAGATTTAATGACCATGATTTTGTTTCATTATGTATTTCCACATTATCTTTTCATATGAGGATAGTGTATGTGATTACAAATTAGAAGGGCATCCAGGCCTTCATGGTTCGGGATGTTCATCACGGCTAGGGCCCCTGTTCAGGTCGTGACAAACTTGGTATTATAGCACGGTTCATGGTCCCAGGGGATCTGCAAAATCACATTGGGTAGAGTCTTATTTATGGGTGTGTAGCGCGTCACACTTATAGGCAAGAGGCTACTAGGCGTTTAGGAATGTCTCTCTTTCTTCATGTTCTAGTTCGTGTTATGGAGTCAAAATATTCCTCTTACATACTCTAATTCCTGTTATGGTGTCGCCCATATGGATGTAAAGTCATCCCAATTCTTTCCTTACTTTGATGTGCTCAGATATGTCTCATTATTAGGGTGCTTCAAGTGCAGAAGTTTAGAGTCTAAACGGTATGATCCTTTCTGATTAAACCATATAAGATTTTAAAATTTGTGCAAGGACTTGAGAAGAGTCCATTAGTGCTCCAAGGTGTATTGATTCTAGTGTGAAATTTGATTTTGATGAAATCGTGCTTTTCAGATTGTAGTATTAAGTGTATTCAGACCTTTTCAAAATTTATGTTACAGATGTCATGCTTTAGGGGGAATGGTGTGTAGCAGAATATTGGAACTCTATTTCCACCCGAGTAGTAGTATAAGTTAAAGTGACGATGTCATGACCTATTGGTAGAGATATTGGACCAAGAAGTTGGTGATATGAAGTCGCAAGGTTAGAAATCAGAGTGAGGGTGTCTTTTGTGTAGATAAATGTGTTTAGTTGAATAACTGGTGTTTGAGAATGATTTACCATTTTATAGTGATAGACAAATGTGGTAGCTAGTAGCATGTGTGAATTGTATGGTAGTCTGTGGGGGAAGTGTTTGACTTAGATTTTTTATTTATACAGAGTAAGATGTGTATTCTTAGATCATTAAATGTTGTGTGTCAAGTTTGTATCTCTTGTAATCTTGTTATCATTGTGTTGTTGAAACTGAAAGTCTAGTGAAGCTGTGTAGGGCTCTTTCGATTAACTAGCATAGTTTTCTTGCCATTCATCTCATTTCTGGTTCAAAATAGAAAATCAAAGTCTAGTGGAGCCGTGTGCGGCCTATTTCGATTCACTAGCAACTTGTTATTCTTATGTTGGTTGGAACTGGGGTTCAGTGGAGTAATGGCAAGAAAAAATGGTAGGGGCGATTTATTGAATATATGTATAGCCAAATCTTTTTGCATGAGATTGAGTTGGTAATGAAGTGATACGTCCTTGTGTGTTAGTTTAGTAAAAGGTAGAGAAGGAGTTATTTGTTATGGTGAATTGTTGTTTGCTTGAAGTATGTAAAGAGTTATTGACGGTGTTTGTTGTGCAAGAACAGTATAGGTTATTGATGAAGGTACTTGGTGGATGAGTGTAGTTAATTTAGGCGTCCCTGAGATTGCAAGAGGGAGTTTACTTGAAACTTATAGAGTTATGGACTAAGTTTAGATGATTAAAAAAAGGGTAGATAGTAATGGTGTGTAGAAGGAGGATGTGTTAATGGATTGTGAATAGGGTAGGCCATATGATTATTATAGATTGTTGTTGTTATGGAGTTCTAGTGTACTAGTGTTTATTGATGTTTTATTTCATATTTATTTCAAGCGAGAATTGTGTGTAAGGTTGGATTGTAAACCATGTTTAGCACTAGACATTAAGTTTGAACAATTGATGGCCATGAAGGTAGATGTGAAGATTTCTTGGTTAATGATACTAGTTATAGGGAAGTGATCTAATAAGCTTGAACAACGTACGCAAGAGCTTAAGTTTATTTAAGTCGTAGTAAAGTATGATATTGTATGTACGATTTAGAAGTATGCCCAAAGTGATATGGAGTTGTGGAATTTTCTAAGGCTATTACATGTTGCGTATGGCTAGTAGTACCGTTAAGTTGCAAGATGGAGAAAGACTTGTTAGATGGTACATGGTGTTCTAAATGGCTAAGTTAAGAAGTTTTGATTGATTGTGTTGAGCCTTTTGATATGATCTTGATTCTCATTGTAGAGAGATATAAGTTTGGAGTTGCGATATTGGTGGGCTATGACGGAAGTTGAATTGGTTCATCAAATACTTGGTGATATCAATGTTAAGTGTTAGAATCTAAGTTGAGTTTTTTTTAAGGTTGAACTAACAAAAATAAGTATTGAAGCACTAGAGGGTGTGCACCCCGACTATGGATATATTCATTGAGATTCGAAGTTAGTAAGTGTTTAAGTATTATGTGATGACTATTGGGGCTATAGAAAGATAGGAGTGTGACTCATAAGGTAGTATTAGTAGTGGGTTTTCCACTTTCAGGTGTAGTCTTTTGGGTTAACTTTTATGATATACGTGTATTGTTGTTTTCCAGACTCCAGAGTGCAGTAAGTGCAGTTCAGTTTAGAGTCTAGTAAGGGATCTCTCAAACTTAAGATGATGGATTGAAGCTAAGGGGGAGATGATAGGACGAATAACCAAGTCAGGCTCTCAGATTCTAGTAGTGATGTCTGTATGACATGGAACATCAGAAAGTGAGGGTAAGACTCAACACATTCTTACCGCAGTATTTTTTAGTTATCCCAATACCTACTCATTCCTTACGTTTCAGTTCCATTATCATAGTTCGTGTTCATGCTTGTGATAGAGAATCATGTACTCTTCCAGTCCGAAAATGAGGAGTTCCAGTTCATTCAGTAGTCGTAATCACATTCCATATGTTATGAACTCAAAATTGAGGTAATGCAACTCATGATTCATGTACTCACGCTTTATAGTGTGCTCAGTTCTCATAACTCATGCTATACTCCTTATGATTAGTGATATTCATCTTATAGTCATGTATGTCTCAAATTAGATCACTTTGATAAATCCGTGATGTTGATTTGCTATTCCTCAGACCTCAGTTAAGTTTCAAGTCTCCTATAATATCCTTCCATGCTTGAAGTTTTTATGTTCTAATCTTTTAGTGACTCCTCCTTATGTAATGATAGTGGTGGTGAGAAAATGTTACTTGTTGGTGAAAGATCATTGTATTCTTATTTATATAAGGCCATAAGTGTGAAGTAAGATTGGGGCCAACTCTTTGATGCATGTGATGGTTAGTTGAAATTTGTGTCTGTATGTTCTTGAGGTAGCACGTGGGAGTTGTATCGATAGTAGTTTAGAGAATATATAAAGTATTCCTTTATGGGTGTTTGCCTTGAAGTTCATATATGGTTATAAATATAGGCTTGAATGACATGTCGGGATTTAAGTGGAGGAACGTAATATGCGCTAGTGAATCCATAGTAAGAGTTCAGAGTTGGTCATTGAAGTGGTAATGCACGTTATGCTTAGGTTGTAAAATTTAAAAAGATATAGAAAGATTAATCAATTCCCCTATGAGAATTATAAGTTGAATCGAATGAGTATGATATTTAAGAGGAAATGTATAGTTGAGGGAGTATTCGAGAAGTGCGCTAAGCTTGAAAGTAAGAAGTTGCATTCCCTAAGGCCTTGTAATTTTTTCCTAGTTGATGAGTTACATGTCTATATCCCATGCTATAGAGTAGTGTCATTATTGTGATTCCTTATTTGGATGTCTTGTGTAACTCATGTTAGAGATTCTTTGCTCCCTAATGCTACTAGGACATCTTTAGAAAGAGTGTTGAAGAGATACTCCTGTTAAGTATAAGTGTCCAGTATAATTCAGTTTAACAGTTAGGCACACAAGTTACTGTGGTTTTCCACCTTTTCACCCTGTCCTACTATCCTAAGTCCAATGCGTATGACCATCCCAAAAGTTAATCTATTCCATCCGTGTAAGTTGCGAACTCAGTTCAGTCCAAGAATCATGTTTCAGATTCAATTATTTAGTCATGACTCAGTTCATAAGAGTTCAACACATAATTTCAAATTTTTCCAGCTATTTTAGCTTAGACGGTGTTATACCTTTGTACGATCTAAATCTTGTTGCCTCATGATTCGTACTTACATAAGTTATCACTTTCAAATCCAATGTGTGTGATTTGAGCATAAGCACTTCGAGGGGGGGGGGGAGGGGGGAATCCTAAACTCTCAACATGAATCATCCCCTTAAAACAAGTAAGGACAAGTCAACTTAGAATTCAGTTTCATGATAGAAGTTTAAATGTTTCAGATCAATTATATCCTTTCTTAGAAGAAACATCATGTCTGTGTTATTCCATACCTTTAAGATTCAACGTTCCTACCCATCATTCAGGGATGAATGATCCCAAGGGGGATATAATGTAACACCCTGCATTTCGGGCTAGAATGAAAACTGTCGTTTCTATGCGTAGATGATCCAAAAGCAATAAATCCTATGAAAATTGGGCATGTTAATCAATTATTTATTGTGGGAACCTATTTGAGCATGCATTGAGATCATAGAGGTTCCCTAACTCAAGAACGAGCTGAAAGCTTTCCTATGGTTCGAGTTTGAGTGTGCGTCGAAACTTGGGTCAATTTCAATCAACCATAACTCTTTGTATATAAGAATTAGAGGGCCTACTATATTATCTTTCCAACGATAACAATTTTGCCAAAATCTGATACCCGATTGAAAAGTTATGGCCATTTTCGTGATTGAGATAGTAGCATCGCGCGATTAGCGTGCGACGCACGCACCCAATTTTTAGGTCCTGTTTTCGCATTTTTAAGGGAAAAAAGGTATTTTCCACCCCTTATTCATCCATAGCATGGGATTAAATCCCCCAAACATCAAAATAAGGTCATTCTCTCTCAAAATCACCAAGAACACTTCTTAGGGTTTCAACCCAAATATCAAAATATCTTAAGATTTCACCGTGGGTGTTCAATAATTCTTTGAGATTCGGAATCCCCATTGCAAGGGCTACAAGAAGAACCTATATATTGTTTGAATAGTATCCCTAAAGAACGAGTTCATTCAACAGTCATAAATTAAGGTACGTGGGGTTTTCCTAAAATTTAATGGGCAAAGAAACCATCTTTAATTCATGTTAACGGTTTAGAAATCATGATTTTTAAGAAAGAGGGTTTGAATTTATGATTACTAGCATGTTTTTGAAGCCTTGATTAGTATTTTTTTGGTTCTTAGGCCTTCCCCCAAATTGATTTGAAACTCTCTATATATGTATGCATGTGTTTTAGGATGAATATACAATTGAGAGCATGAATCCTAAAGAATTCCTCTCTTGTTATGATTTTTCCCATCATTTATATGATATGAATTGTGTTTGAAATGTCTTGATTATTGCTATGACTTGAATATGATTTTGAATCCAAAAGAGAGGGTTGTGCATGTTGATAATCATTGAATACACTTTTAATGAAAGAATTGCATATTTGCCAAAAATACATGACCACCACATGGCTATTGAAAGAATAAGAATCTTAGCATGGTTTTGACTTGTGCTTTAGAAACATGAAATTTACTATACTATTTGCATGCTTGGGTGGTCTGAATTAGGTTTTAATGAAAGAATCATGCATGGTACAATATGGCTCATAAATAGGACTTGCAATTCTTGGTATGACGTCACCAACTCAGTTAAAGCCAAGTAATTTAGAATAGAATAGAACACATGTTTGAAATCAGATTTTCAGATTATGAATTCAGAAAGATGCATGTATGGAAAAGGTTTAAAAATTGGCTTAAAGAGAGTTAGATGGTTACCCAAAGAAAGTACAAGTTGAAACACTCTATGCTAGAAACCTTGATTTGCCGACACGGAATTATGGTACCATGCTTTGTGATCTTGTGTACCTTGATTCATATCATCTCAAATTGGGACTATGGTTAGGAGCCCTGCTTTGTGATCTTATGAACTACCATAGCATGTTGATTTGATTGGGGATTTTGACACCCTGCTGTGTGATCTTGCGTGTCCCTCTTATAGATACTCCAATCCTTGTGGAAAACTTGGATTGGGGGTTTGGCCGCTGAGTCAAGAGCGGATTCCATATAGCCCGTGGAATTACAGATCATAGGATGTACCATCTAGCTCATAAGTAAGACAAATAGTGAGTCATGGTTTTAAAAAAATATTTCAAAGTCTTTAAAATGTGCCCATGTGTTTTCATATATTATATGAAAAATATTTTTTGAATTACTCTCACTTATGTTATATATAAATACATTATTTTGGATTTCTTTGTGTACCAGTACATCTATATTGACCCCCCCCCCCTCCCTTCCAGGTTATGAGGTTTAATCTAGGGGTCCCGATAAGTAGTAGGTTTTCTCCAAAAAGAAGTGCAGAGTTCCGTGGTGAGCCTTCTATATTTCAGAAGGCCTAGTTTACTTCAGTCAATTATAATTATTATGTTTTGGTCTACTGGTGTCCTTGTACCAGTGTTTAGACAATTGGGTTTATGCATGTAGTAGAGATTTTGCAGACTGAGTCAGATATAACTCAGATGCTTTGAATTGCAGTTTTCATTAAGATTTGAATTCAGATTTAATGACCATGATTCTGTTTTATTATGTATTTCCGCATTATATTTTCATATGAGGATAGTGTATGTGATTACAAGTTAGAAGGGCATCCGGTCATGGTTTGGGATGCTCGTCTCGGCCAAGGCCCCGGTTCGAGTCATGACAGATCTTCTCTCGGTAGCCTTATTATCCTCTTGAATACGCAGTCGTACAATAAGATCTTCAACAGTCATCTCCTTGTGTTTGTGCTTCAAGTAGTTTTAAAGTCTTTCCACATAGTTGGTAGCTTCTTAATGATCACTGCTACTTGAAATGTATCATTCACAATCAAATCTACATAACAGTTTATGTGAGTACTAAGAACATTTTCAATTTTTTCAACTAAGGTGTTTTTCAAAGATATACCTTCCGCTAGGAGATCGTAGATGATTACTTGCAATTCCTGCGCTTGAGAAACAATCGATTTGTTATCTATCATTTTAAAGTTCAGGAACCTCGCAACAAAGAATTTCTTAATTCCTGCATCCTCAGTCTTGTATTTTTGTTTTAGTGCCATCACAATTCCTTCGATGTCTTAGTTCCACTGTGAACATTATTGAGGTCATCTTGGAGACCACTCAAGATATAATTCCTGCAAAGGATGTCCGAGTGTTTCCAAGCCTCTACAATCATTAAATACTCTTTGTCCGAGGTTCCCTCGAGCACCTCAGGAGCATCTTCACTAGTAAACCTTTGAAGGCATAGAGTGATGAGGTAAAAGAACATCTTTTGTTGCCATAACTTAAAGTCAATGCCCGTAAATTTTTTGGGATTCTCTGTAGGTGCCATTGGTTGCAGAACATTTGCTCGACTTGTTGAGGAAATACTAGTTTCCCACACAGTCATAGCCTCATCTTGCATTTGAATTTCGTAAGTCATTTTTCCTGTGACCACAAGACAATAAAATTTAGTATTTTCAGAATACTACTTATTAACAAGTTGCAATAACTTAAACACCTCTCTTGTTTCTAGTTAATAATGAAGGTTTTATGACTTTCAATTGTCTACAGAGTGATTTTCAACTTGTGATGAAGATTTTATGTCTTCAAATCACTAGTTAAATTCAAACGGAGTAGAAAGCTTAAATCTTTAATCTCCAAAAACAAGCAATACAGATTTTGTAAGTTTATTCCTTAAGATTGTTATTTCATGTGTATTTCGGATACACAAATCTGTATATATATACAACTCAAACTTCAACAATAGTTCAACAAGAACACCTTTGAAGTTCTTTAAGACCTTCAACACAAGATTACTAATGATCTATCCAAGAAGTGTGTTAGATTTCAGGAACTAGATGAAATAGAATTTAAGGCAAAGTCCACCAAATTCACAGAGTGTCCTTAAGGTGTAATTCCCCTTACTGTACCCGAGGTTATGGAATATTCCTTTCTGGATAAAATGGCCTACAATCCAAATTATATCGGTACCTCAAATTGTCGGATTCTACGAACTCACTCAATAGTTTAATGATAACACAGAGTTTTTGTTAAGTATAGAAGTGTTTTTGCTGTCAAAATTTATATCCATACCTGAAAACAAATAGCAGGTATTTATAGACTTAAGTGTATCCTTTCAGAAAGGATGCATTGGTTCTACAGAAAGACACATTTTTGTAACAGTCACGTATCTGCGCTGGAGCTGCGCCAGGACTGCATCCAAAGTGCGGCCGTATATGACATTTTGCAGATTCCAGTGAGCATCTGCGTTTAGTTTTTGATCTGCGTGCACAGATCGGTCGCATTTCAAAAAATTATGCCTTTTCTCGAAGGGTCGCATTTCTTCGTGATGTGCATTACGTATGCGTTGGAATTTTGCCTGAAATGTGCCCACATCTGGAGAAAATTCTGATTTTGGAATTTTGGATTTAATTATCACTTGTAAACAAGTTTCAAATAAATTTTGTCTAAAAAATTAGATCTCATCGATCGATCATTTGACAAATCCAAATCCAAATGCAAATGCAAATCAAAATCCGAAGCCGAAATCGAAGCCAGGCCGAGCGAGCGACGACGATCACGACATGAGACATCTTTATTTCTTGCCTCACTAACCATGTGGAGTTAGTGTTCTCATTATAAACACTCACAAGTTCTCTTCTCCCACCAATGTGGGAGAAATGAGTGAACTTTCCAATTTGGGAGTAAACTTTACAAATTGGTGTCTCCCTTCTCTCCCCCATTTTTCCTCCATTTACCATTCACATACACCTTAAACCCAACAATCCCCTACATGAATGGGGAATGGATATTTTTTGAAAAATTTACGGACAAGCATATGATCATTTAGCAAAGACTGATTGCATCTGGATAAGTAGGTTTCCCTTTGAACTCTCCATTGTGAACATGCATCGGATGCACTCAGTCCATCGGTAGATTTGATATCTTTAACCGTCAAAATTTAATGTACACCTATACAACACATGTCACACAACAAAACTTTTACTGTTTATGGTTCTCATGGTTTTTTTCTTTTCAGCCATGAATACATCCAGGTTTTATGAGAGCTTAGAAAATAGGCCTTTACTAATATTCTCTTTGAAGCAGCCTCCACTTCACCCTCACATAGGTGATTTCTAAATGTTCAATCCTATAGATTAAACTATTTGGTCAAAT
Source organism: Capsicum pubescens (assembly GCA_030864215.1). NCBI lineage: Eukaryota > Viridiplantae > Streptophyta > Magnoliopsida > Solanales > Solanaceae > Capsicum > Capsicum pubescens. Next base: position 32,213,000 of record CM061549.1, on the reverse strand, counting down.
CTGTCAAATTTAGATAATCATTAAAAGAATTTTCACTTTAGACTTATCCTTGTTTACTACACATTGTCTACATCATTAGAATGGGTTGGGTAATTGACAATGTTAAACCTGTCAGACACAACTTTGTTTGATCTCTTTGAACCTAGATCTTGGGATCTCCAATATGCTAGGTAGAGTTACCGCCATACTGACTTATCTTAGGCCTTAAACCCATTCCCTTGGATGTTCTTTTCACTCTTTATCTAGATAGGACTTTTGTAAGTGGATCCGACACAATATCCTTGGACTTTACATAGTCAACAGTGATAATTCCACTAGAGAGAAGTTCTCTAATGGTATTATGTCTTCGTCTTATATGAAAAGATTTACCGTTATACATCATGCTCCCTGCCCTACCTATTGTCGCTTGGCTATCACAGTGTATACATACTGGTGCTACTGGTTTAGGCCAATAAGGAATATCTTCCAAGAAATTACGGAGCCATTCTGCTTCTTCACCGGCTTTATCCAATGCAATAAATTCAGATTCCATTGTAGAGAGAGCAATACAAGTCTGTTTTGATGATTTCCAAGAGACTGCTCCTCCCCCAATAGTAAATACATATCAACCTGTGGATTTTACTTCATTCGATCAGGTGATCCAATTTGTATCACTATATCCTTCGAGTACCGCAGGATATTTTTTATAATGCAAAGCATAGTCTTGAGTGTATTTAAGATACCCCAAAACTCTTTTCATTTCCATCCAATGAGTTTTGTTGGGATTACTCGTGTACTGACTCAATTTACTAATAGTGCATACTATGTCTGGTCTTGTATAGTTCATTATATACATTAAACATCTCAATACTTTTGTGTACTCCAATTGTGAATTCTTTCGAAGTGCAAAGCTCACATTCAATGGAGACTTGGCAATACCAAATTTCATTTACTTGAATTTGTCAAGTACATTTTTGATATAATGAATGTGACGATGCATACCATTGTGGAGTTCCATGGATTCTTATTCCTAAAATCACATCTGCAACTCTATGGTATTTCATATCAAACTTGCTCTTTAGCATTCATTTCATTGCATTTATGTCTTAAATGTCTCTACTGATGATCAACATATCATCCATATATAAACACACAATGACTTGGTGATTTGGAGTATCTTTAATATAAAGACATTTATCAAATTCATTTTTCTTGAATCCATTTGCCAACATGGTTTGGTCAAACTTTGCATGCCATTGTTTAGGTGTTTTCTTTAGTCCATACAATGACTTAATAAGTTTATACACCTTATTATCCTTTCCTAGAACCACAAAAACCTCAGGCTGTTCCATGTAAATTTCTTCCTCCAATTCTCTATTTAGGAATGTGGTTTTCACATCCATTTGATCGATTACAAGACTATATATTGTCGCCAAGGTAATTAACATTCGAATCAATGTTATCCTTGTTACTGGAGAGTATGTATCAAAGTAATCAAGGCCTTCTTTTTGTTTGAAGCCTTTTATTATAAGTCTTGTCTTGTATTTGTCAATAGTACCATCTCCATTCATTTTTCTTTTGAAGATTCATTTAGAACCTAAAAGTTTATTTCCTGGAGGAAGGTCAACCAACTCCCATATATGGTTTCTTAAGATTGAATCAATCTCACTGTTGAATGCCTCTTTTCAAAAGGATGAGTCGAACAACAACATAACTTCTTAAAATATTTGAGGCTCATTTTCTAAGAAAAATATTACAAAATCTGATCCAAACGAAGTAGACGTTCTTTGACGTGTACTACATCTTGGATTTTCTTCATTATGTACATTATCACTTGGTTCATCTCTAGATCGTTTAGACCCTCCACTAGACTGTTCATGTCTAGTTTTATACGGATAAATATTTTCAAAGAATTCAACATTATTTGATTCAATTACCGTATTTTCATTTATATCCGAATTTTTGGATTTATGAACTAAAAACCGACATGATTTACTTCTTTTAGCATATCATATGAACACACAGTCCACAGTGTTAGGTCCTATCTTAACCCTTTTAGGCATAGGAACTTGGACCTTTGCTAGACACCCCCACACTTTGAAATATATCAAGTTGGGTTTCCTTCCTTTCCATTTTTCATAAGGAATTAATTGTGTCTTACTATGGGGAACTCTATTGAGTATACGGTTGGTTGTAAGGATAGCCTCCCCCCACAAGTTTTGCGGTAAACCAGAACTTATAAGTAAGGCATTCATCATTTCTTTCAACATTTGGTTTTTCCTTTCTGCAATTCCGTTAGTTTGAGGTGAATGTAGGGCCGTAGTTTGATGGACGATTCCATTCTCTACACATATTTTGGCGACGGGAGATTTATATTCTCCGCCCCTATCACTTCTTATCATTTTTATCTTTTTCTCTAACTGATTTTCTACTTTAGTTTTGTATTACCTAAACGTATCTATTGCTTCATTCTTTCTACTTAGCAGGTAGACAAAACAATATCTAGTCCAATCGCCAATAAAAGTTATGAAATACTTTTTCCCACCACGTGATGGTGTTGACTTCATATCACAAATGTCAGTGTGTATTAAGTCTAAGGGATTAGAATTGCTTTAAAAGGACTTATAAGGATGCTTTGCATACTTTGATTCCACACATGTTTGACACTTTGATTTATTGCACTCAAACTTTGGCAAAACTTCTAAGTTAATCATTTTTCATAACGTTTTGTAATTAACATGTCCTAAACGTTCATGCCATAAATTATAAGACTCAAGCAAGTAAGAAGAAATTAAATTTTTATTTATTTCAACATTCATTACATTCATCCTATAAAGGCCCTCTGTGAGATTGCCTTTTCCTACATACACTTCTCCTTTGCTAATTATAATTTTTCCAGAAAAGGTTACACATTTGAAACTCTTCTTTTCTAGAAGTGAAATAGAAATCAAGTTCCTACGTAATTTCGGAACGTACAAGACATTGTTAAGTGTCAAGACCTTTCCTGAAGTCATTTTCAAGCCCACTTTCCCTGTTCCTTCTACCTTATCCATAGCGGAGTTAGCCATGTAGATCATTTCTTCTACTTGAGTCAGAGCGAATGACGAAAACAACTCTTTGTTGGCACAAACATAGTGTGTGACACCAGAATCCATCCACTATTGACTCCCCACCAAGTTGCATTCTGAGAACATAGCACACAGATTATCACTTTCTTTGTTTGACTAAACCATATTAGCTTGGTCCTTTTTCTTGCCTTTCTTTGGGGCACAACAATCCGTGGACTTGTGGTCAATCTTTCCATAATTGAAGCATTTTCTCTTGAATTTCTTCTTGGGTTGATTGCTTCCTTGTTCAACTTTCTTCCTTTTCTTGGAATTGTTTTGGCCATTTTCTACAATATGTGCTCCATTAATTATAGAATTACCTTTTAACCTTCTCTCGGCAGCCTTATTATCCTCTTCAATATGCAGTCGGACAATAAGATCTTCGAAAATCATCTCCTTGCATTTGTGCTTCAAGTAGTTTTTGAAGACTTTCCACATAGGTGGTAGCTTCTCAAAGATCGCTCCTACTTGAAATGCATCATTCACAATCAAACCTACAAAATAGTTTATGTGAGTACTAAGAACACTTTCAATTTTTTCAACTAAGGTATTTTTCAAAGATATACCTTACGCCAGGAGATCGTGGATGATTACTTGCAATTCCTGCACTTGAGAGACAACCGATTTGCTATCTATAATTTTAAATTCCAGGAACCTTGCAATAAAGAATTTCTTAATTACCGCATCCTCTGTCTTGTATTTTCGTCTAATGCCCCCACAATTCCTTCAATATCTTAGTTTCACTGTAAATATTATAGAGGTCGTCTTGCAGACCACTCAAGATATAATTCCAGCAAATGAAGTTCGAGTGTTTCCAAGCCTCTACAATCATTAAATGCTCTTTGTCCGAGGTTTGCTCGGGCACCTCAGGAGCATCCTCACTAGTGAACCTTTGAAGGCATATAGCGGTGAGGTAAAAGAACATCTTTTGTTGCCATCGCTTAAAGTTAATGCCCGCAAATTTTTTGGGCTTCTCCGTAGGTTCCATTGGTTGTGGATTATTTGCTCGACTTGTTGAGGCAATACTAGTTGCCCCCATAGTCGTAGCCGTATCTTGCATTTGACTTTCATTATTCATTATTCCTATCACCACAAGACGATAAAATCTAGTATTTTCAGAATACTACTTATTAACAAGTTGCAATAACTTAAACATCTCTCTTGTTTCTAGTTAACGATGAAGTTTTTATGACTTCCAATCGTTGACCAAGTGATTTTCAACTTGTGATGAAGATTTTATATCTTCAAATCACTAGATAAATTCAAACAGAGTAGAAAACTTAAAGCTTTAATCTCCAAAAACAAGCAATACAAATTTTGTAAGTTTATTCCTTAAGATTGTTATTTCATGTGTATTTCGGGTGCACGAATCTGTATATATATACAACTCCAACTTCAACAATAGATCATGTATAAACAAGAACACCTTTGAAGTTCTTTAACACCTTCAACACAAGATTACTTATAATCTATCCAAGAAGTGTGTTGGATTTAAAAAAATAGATGAAACAGAATTTAAGGCCAAGTCCTCCGACTTCACGGAGTGTCCTTAAGGAATAATTCCCCTCACTGTACCCGAGGTTATGAAATCTTCCTCTCAGGATAAAATGTCCTACAATCTGAACAATAGCGGTACTTCAAATTGTAGGATTCTACGAACTCACCCGACAGCTTAATGATCACACAGAGTTTTTGTTAAGTATAAAAGTGTTTTTTCTATAACAATTCATATCCATACCTGAGGAAAATAACAGGTATTTATAGCCTTAAGTGTATCCTTTCAGAAAGGATGCATTGGTTCAACAGAAAGGCACCTTTCTGTAAATGTCACGTATCTGCGCTGGAACTGCACCAGGACTGTGGTCGCAGATGACATTTTGCAGATTTAAGTGAGCATCTTCATTAAGGTTTTGATCTACGTGCGCAGATCGATCGCATTTCAAAATAGTGTACCTTTTCTCGAAAGGTCGCATTCCTTCATGATGTGCGTTGCGTATGCGTTGGAATAGCGGCCACATTTGGAGAAATTCAGATTTTTGAATTTTGGTTAATCAAAACTGAAGCCGAGAGAGCGATGACGACGGCGCGAGGCATCTCTTAGTTCTTGCCTCACTTACCATGTGGATTTAGTGTTTCTCATTATAAACACTCACAAGTTCTCTTCTCCCACCAATGTGGGAGAAATGAGTGAACTTTCCAATTTGGGAGTACACTTTCCAAATTGGTGTCTCCCTTCTCTCCACCATTTTTCCTCCATTTTCCATTCACATACACCTTGAACCCAACACAATTAACACTGTGCGGGGCGTACTAAACCCACTACGTACCACACCACCGGGTGGCTCGCCTAAATGTCGAATAACTCATGCAACCCACGTGTTGCAAAACTATTACATTGATAAGAAAGACCATATTATAAGCATGAGAATTTGTCTAGGAAAATAAATATTATGAGAAATTACACTTTTAAACTATCTTACATAAGCTATAACAACATTTTGGTCCACATAAAGAGCTGAAGTTTTGAAACTGCATTACAATGCAAAAATTTACAAGTTGATTTACATCTCCTGCTCCTTTTCTTCTGCCAGCCAGACAATCTTTAGTCACAAGATGTATTCATCATTCTTTCTTCATACTCTTTCATTCCTTCCGGTACCTTTCCTTGTCTTTCACTCTATAATTTTGATACACCTGTATGTATAAACTAACAATCAGTATCAACTCTCTAATGTCACTATACAATCTAATTTTTGTTCTAATGCTCGAATTTGATAATGGCAAACTAGACGGATCGACTTATGAATCTTCATTGTCAATATCGCTCATTTAAGACCGAGCAAGGAAAATATGTAAATCAAACTCCTTGCCTCCAATCACACGAACCCTTAATTAAACCCAAAGAGAGAGAGATAGAGATAGAGAGAGAGAGAGAAATATCAGACATTATACAAGCATTAAAAGGGGTAGCTTGGTGCAAAAAAACTTTTCTTATGTGCGGGAATTCGTGTAAGAGCTGGCCTCAATAGATATTAATTAATTTAGTCAAACCTTATAAAGTGAGTATGTTTAAAATATATAGGGTCAACCCACAATTAAATCCACTCAGTTATTGGCGAAACTAGTGAAGCGTGGATTCATCTGAATCATATTTGTTGAAAAATTATGCTACGTCAAAAAAATTATATTTATTTGTATATTTTTCTTTTATAATTTTGATATTCTTGTGTTTTTTTTTTAAAAATTCTAAGTGAATATCCAACTATGCCATTGCATACCGTGTCTGAAAATCCAACTATGCCATTGCCTACCGTGTCTATAAGAGGAAGAATGTAAGAATCTATAGTATATTAAAAGTGTGATGAAGACTCTTAGAAAAGTGATTTGACTAATTTGCCCTTCATTAAAATACTCATTAATAGATAAAATCATTTTTTCACTATTTTTTAAAATTAAATTTTTATTTAATTAAACTATCTAAAATAGTCCTAATACATTCATAGTTACTTGTCTTTATTTGAGATTAAATAAAATTCTACTTAGGTTAAAATATTCTCACATCTATAAAAAGAATATTTAAATTTCCAACATAGGGTTATAGACCATGATTCTTCTTGACCAGATTTCCAGCGAGACTGAAAGAAGTTTGACACCCCAACCATAAATGTGTCCAATATGAAGGTAACATTGAAACTTGCATGGAAGTATTGCATGATTTTGAAATAATCGGGAAACAAAATTATTGGATGATTTATTGTTTCTTTGTTTTTATGTTTGTTATATTATAATTTGTCGTGAGTTGGGGTCTATAAAAAACAACCTCTCTTTCATTTGAGGTATGGACTTTTTACACTTTATCCTTTCCAAACCCACTTTGTGGGAATACACTGAATATTTCTTTATTGTTGTTGTTGGAAATAAAAAAACCGTTATCGCTTATGTTATTATTAATTTGTTAAAAATAATTATGTTTAACATATTGTTTTTATTGTTTAGAGGTCAATGTCACAACTATATCTGTTGTCGATCACAAGAAAAAGGTACTTAGATATTTATTTATGTTCCATATTTATTATCCATTGATACAGATTTAATAATTAATTGATCTCAATAATATTGAAGGGGTTACAGCTGTATATATAGAGAACTGAAGAATAACTAATTACAGAATAACCCAGATGTATTTAATAATTATATATGTAGTCTATTATCCCCCCGCAAGCTGATCAGCGGTAACGAGGGGCAGCTTGGAGCAGAGAGACTGAAAAGGCTGTAACGGAAGAGGCTTGGTGAGAATATCAGCAAGCTGGTCAGTAGATGGGACATAGTGCGTGGCCATCGCTCCTGCAAGTACCTCATCGCGAACAAAGTGACAGTCAGACCCAACATGCTTCATACGATCATGAAGGACTGGATTTTTGGTAACACAAATAGTGGACTGATTGTCACAATAAATCTGTGGTTTCGTCGGGGGAATGCCAAGTGCATCCGTAAGGTATCGTAACCACATGGCTTCAGCAACACCCGCAGCCATGGCACGATATTCTGCTTCTGTGGAGGAACGGGACACTCGCGTTTGCTTCTTGGTGCACCAGGAAATCAGATTCGGTCCCATCATAACAATATATCCAGTAGTGGACTTTCGATCATCTTTGTCGTTAGCCCAATCCGAATCAGAAAAAACAGATATATCAAACGAGCCCTTTTGAAATAAAATTCCACAGTGAAGAGTACCTTGAAGATAGCGCAGAATGCGTTTCAAGGCCTGAAAGTGTTGTTCTGTGGGAGCATGCATTGATTGGGAGACTCGATTGACTGCATATTGGATGTCCGGACGAGTAACAGCAAGATAATGAAGTCCACCGACGAGGCTCCGATATAGTGTAGGATCGGCAAAGGGAGTATTCGGCCCTGGGGATTGGCGGACTGCCATGGGAGTGACCGCGGGTTTGCAGTCTGTCATTCCATCCCGATTTAGAAGTTCAAGGGTATATTTTGTCTGATGCATCAATATGGTTCCCGATTTGCGGATGAGTTCGAGGCCAAGAAAGAACTCCAGAGGACCGAGGTCCTTAAGTTTGAAGTCACGATGCATAGCTTCAGTAATTTCAGTGATGAGTGATGACGAGCTGCCTGTAATAACAATATCATCCACATAGATAAGAATGATGACTGTCCCTCGAGAACAGTGAAGGGTGAAGAGGCTGTTGTCATGATGGTAGGTGCGAAAACCAAGACCCTGCAGAAAAGTAGAGAGACGTGTGTACCAGGCACGAGGGGCCTGTTTCAGGCCATACAGTGATTTGCGAAGCTTGCAAACATAGTGAGGACGGTTGGGATTAACATATCCCGGTGGCTGAACCATATAGATTTCTTCCTCAAGATGACCATGAAGAAAGGCATTGCTGACGTCTAGCTGATGAAGCGGCCAATCATAGTGAAGAGCAAGAGACAAGACCAGACGAATAGTCTGTTGCTTAACAACAGGGCTGAAGGTCTCCTTATAATCCACACCATACTCCTGATGATACCCTTTTGCAACCAGACGTGCTTTATAGCGAGAAAGAGATCCATCTGAATTTCGTTTGATGCGAAACACCCATTTGCACCCAATAGACTTTCGGTTACTAGGCAGAGGTACCAAATCCCATGTACGTTGTTCATTCAGAGCCTGAAATTCCTCATCCATAGCTTGGCACCAGAAACTATTTTTGGAGGCTTGGTTGTAGGTAGTAGGCTCAGTTGTGGGATGTGCATCAAAGGGTATTTGAGTGTGGTAGGCTTTGGGTTTGAAGGTACCGGCCTTGGCTCGGGTTGTCATAGGATGAGTGTTAAGTGGAGGGTGATTAGGAAGGGGTGGTGGAGTTGTATGATGCGTGGGCGGGGGTTGGGTGGGGCTGCCGTGGGAGCTGGGATGTGCAACGGTGGATGGGGTGGCTGTATGTGTGTTAGGAGTATGATGTAGGGAAGTGGTGGGTTGTGTGGCAGTCGGCTGGGTGTTCGGGTGGGAGGTTTGGGGTTTCGGGTGGGTAGTGGTGTAGTGGGGTACCGGGTTAGGTGCCGAGTGAGCCGGAGCATGAGCGTGAGAAAAGGACGGAAATAATGGCACAACGCCAAGTGGATTGGGGGAGTATGGAGTAGAGGAAAGACTTGTGTAAGGAAATTGTTCCTCCACAAAACGAACATGACGGGAAACATATGTTTTCTGAGATACAGGATCAAAACATTTGTAACCTTTGATAGTGGGATGATAGCCTAGAAAGACACAAGGGTTGGACCGAGGTTGAAGTTTATGTTGAGTGTGCGGACGCAACCAGGGATAAACTAGACACCCAAACGGGCGGAGATGGATATAGTCGGGTGGATGATTGTAGAGACGGGCATATGGAGTGGAGTTGGAGAGAGTGTGAGTGGGCATGCGATTTATGAGGTAGTTGGCAGTAGCAAGGGCATCAACCCAAAAGGAAACAGGTAAGGTGGAATCATGGAGGAGCGCAACAACTGTTTCTATTAGGTGACGGTGTTTGCGCTCAGCAACGCCATTTTGTTCAGGGGTATATGGACATGAAGTGTGATGAAGAGCCCCTAGATTTTGAAGAAAAACACCAAATGCATTGTTGACAAATTCTTTGCCATTGTCACTTCGAAAAATTTTGATTTTGGCATTAAATTGATTTTGAACCATTCGGTCAAAGTTTACAAAAATAGTATAAGCTTCGGATTTAAATTTCAGAGGATAAAGCCAAGTGAATTTACTGTAATCATCAACAAAACAGATATAATAACGAAAACCTTGAACAGAAGGAACTGAGGTTGGACCCCAAACATCAGAATGAATTAATTGAAATGGCGCAGTGGCCTTGTGTTCAGACAGTGAAAAAGGTAAACGACAAGGTTTAGACACTGAACAGGACTCGCAATGTAATTTTTCTGAAAAATTAAAACCTAAGGAAGATAAAATGGATTTGGTGATGGCGGATGATGGGTGCCCAAGCCGGCGATGCCAGGTTGACGAGAGAATGGCTTGACTCACAACAGACGGAGACCTGGATGGAAGAGTGTATAGCCCATGCTCACAGCGGCCCGTGTACCGCACCCGGTTCGTGGTATTGTCCACTATCTGGAAATTGGTGTCATTAAAAATGAGGGTGCAGTTATTTTCTTTAGTAAAGCGATAAACAGATAAAATATTGGATGTGAGGGAAGGGACGTGGTGAAGGGTTGAGAGATGAAATTTACCATTTGGGGTATAGACATACCCAGAGCCGGTGTTTGTGATGGGAAGGGATTGACCATTGCCTACTGTAATAGTTTCTGAGCCATGATACGGATGAGGAGCTTGAAGTTGTGAATAATCCGACGTCACATGGGTGTTAGCACCTGTGTCTAGATACCAATCGCCAGATTGAGCGTTTGTGGACGCATGCATCGCCTTTGATCCTCCGGACAGGCTATTTACATTCTGCGAGTCATCATAACGATACCAGCAATTAGCCGCAGAATGGCCCCGTTTAGCACAAATTTGGCACGTCGGAAGATCTCGTGTGGGCATCCGCTGGTTTCCTCGTCCCTGTCCGCGGCCTGACTGGAAGCCGTCCCTCGGTGGAGGCCCGCCTCTGCCTTGCTGCCCGGTGTTTCGACGGTCACCGCCGCCGCTGCCTCGCCCTTGGTTACGGCGATCGTCACCGCGACCCCTGGCCGAGCCTCCGCTGCCAGCCGAGTAAAGAGCCGTGACGCCAGGGGTGGAACTGGCTTCTCCGAGCAGTAATTTGTGTTCCATGTCTAGATTTAATTCTTCTGCATTAAGCCATCCAGACAGTTGATTCAGAGTGATTTCGACAGGCGAGAGGCGAATATGCTGTTTGAGAGAGGAATAGCCAGCCGGAAGACCACGTATCACGGCATTCACCACGTCTCGTTCAGGAATAATCTCGTTCACAGCATCTAGGTCAGACAGAATAGAGGCCACATCATCAAGGTATTGAGTCATCGTCTTCGTTCCCTTCCGAAGAGTATGCAATTTGTCACGCAACTGAAAAATATGAGCCGTGGACACAGAGTTGTACCTTGTGGCTAGTGCGTCCCAAAGTGAAGCCGATGTGAGAAAACCCCGGGCGTGTTTGTGCACAGAGGGGCTAATAACTGCGAGAAGACGGGCTCGGATCTGAGTGTCTACGATCATCCACGGAAGGTAGTCGGGATTTGGGAGCTTGACGCCGTCCTTCTCGGCTGTCTCGGGCTGCGGCTTCTCCGCACCGTCAATCCATCCGAGCAGCAAGTTGGCTGCGAGGGCGGTGCGGACGTTAAGTGCCCAGGCCGGGTAGTTGTTGTCAGATAATTTTTCGGGGATGAGATTGTGGAGATTCCTGAGCAGTAATTTTACTCCAGACGGTAATTTTGACAGAGGATCAATAACCTTGTCCATGGCGCCGACCTACGGCGGAGGAGGGAGGCCGTGCGGCGTGGTGTAGACGGTGGCGGCGGCGCACACACGTCGGAAAAGAGGAGAGATTAGGGTTTGGGCGGAAGAAGAAACCCTAGCTTTGATACCATGATACAGATTTAATAATTAATTGATCTCAATAATATTGAAGGGGTTACAGCTGTATATATAGAGAACTGAAGAATAACTAATTACAGAATAACCCAGATGTATTTAATAATTATATATGTAGTCTATTATCCATGATATGTATATAATAAATTCTGCACTTCTTTTTCTTAGGATCGATTTTTACCAAAATCTAATCAAGTTAACTATGATTATTGGTTTTCGTTATAAATCTTGTATAATTTATGTTTAAACCCCAATAGTGATGCTTATAAAATGATTATTTCCCCTTCTATTATGAAAAAATAATTTTCAGTTTTACGATTCAATTCCTATAAAAATTGAAAAAAATAGTCATGCATGATTTCATTGTCCATAAATATTACCTTTTTCTTATTTATTTTTTTGCTTTATTAAACTAAGACTGGATTTCTCACAGTTCCTTTTTTTGTTCTCAATCTCTCAATTTCAGAAAGATAAAACGGAAGGAAGAGAGTGATGATGAGACCATGTAAATAATAATTAAAGGAAAAATAAAATAAAATGTTGATATTTTTTATTGTAAAAGCTTTTAATGAAAGTAATCCGTGAAGTATCAAAGATGCTTTAATTTTTGCAAAGAAGATATAGTTGGGATTTTTAACTAGTCTAATTCAGAATTTTAGTTTACATTATGTTTAGAATAATGCCTTTGTGATGATGAGTTAAATTTCACGTGCTTCGCACGTACCCTAATCTAGTAAAATTACAAAATAAAAAGCATAAAAATAAAATTAAAGGTTGTTTACGTGACTCGGGTGCAAGCATCCTACACCTCATATTAAGGTTATAGGTTCTAGTTATCAAAATAACAAAAATGTGGAAGCTCAGAGGATTTGTTAGAAAAAAGTTACGTGATAAGAGGGGTTGCTAAGGTGATGCGCATCCAACACCTATAACTTTATAGCCTTAAATTTTTCGGTTCAAGTTTTCCAAGAAAATAAAAGGTAGATGCTGTTGGGTTTGAAATCGAGATGACGTCATGCAAAATCTTATATTTTGCAAATCATAGTGGTAATAATTCAAATGACACAATATAAAATACTAAAAAACCATAATATTATTATATGGTTCGTCCATTGACCTACATATGAAAACCTAATATTGAAAAAATCACTGAACCTATTGGCAGAAATCTCTCCTTAAAAAGACTTTTTGATGACTACATTGTGAATACTATTATGCTATTGTATGAGAAGGGGGTCTTATATTTATAGAGTTCCAAAATCTTTTCTTCAAGAAAGAAGTTTTTCAAATACGGAAAAGTTTTATATTTTTCCTTTAGGAAAAGTAAAAGTATATATGGTATTACTTTTATTTTCCTTCTAAGAAAAGTAAAACTTAGATTTGGTAAGAGAATCAGGACAAAAACCTTAACAAATCTCCCCTTTTTTACTTGATTTTCTTCACTTGATCCGCCTTCTTCACATCTTTGATATTTGTTCTTCGCATAGTCTTCATCATTGTTGTTTGACATGCTTAAAAATGGAGCTTTTGGGTTAAAAGTATATGAGCTCTTTTCGGGTTAAAAATATTGAAGCCCTTTGCAGGGTTAAAACTAAGTTTTATTTTCAAATATGTAAAATCAGGATTATTGAAAATATGATTGACTATTATCTCCACATGTAGGTTTTCTTCTTTTTGATAAGAAAATCTTCATCATCGCCAAGTTGGTTGCAACTTAAATCTTAGCATGTCTTCAACCTGAACCATCGAATCTTTGAACCATAGGATCTGATGCCACTTGTTGGGTTCGAAATCGAGAGGGCGTCATGCGGAAACTTAGAATTTTTAAATCATCATGGTGATAATTCAGATGACACAATATAAAATACTATAAAAACATAATATTATCATATGGTTTGGTCATTGGCCTACATATGAAAACCTAATATTAAAAAAATCATTGAACCTATTGGGAGAAATCTTCTCCTAAAAAAGACTCTTTAATGACTACATTATGAATACTATTGTGCTAGTGTATGAGAAGGGGATCTTATATTTATAGAGTTCCAAAACCTTTCTTTCAAGAAAGATGTTTGACAAATATGAAAAAGTTTTATATTTTAACTTTTAGGAAAAGTAAAAGTATTTATGATATTACTTTTACTTTCCTTCTAAGAAAGTAAAACTTAAATTTGGTAAGAAAATTACTTTTATTTTCCTTCTAAGAAAGTAAAACTTAAATTTGATAAAAAAATCAAGGCAAAAACTCTAACAGATGCTCCGTGGGATAAAAAAATTAAAAGGTTACTTATGTTACAAAAGGTGTTACTCAAGTGGTAAGTATCCAACATATTAAACCCTAACATTATATATTTGATTCTCCAGAGATCTAAAAGGTGAAAGCTCTGGGGAGCAAACCAAAAAAAAAAAAGTTGCTTACATATACGTTATGGGATTTTACTAATGTTTGACACTTCAAATACATCATCATGGCAAAAATAGATTATCTTTTGCTAGACGAGAGGGATAATTCGGATGATAAGCACCCCCATCCCCTTCAACGAGTAAAAAAGGTGGGTATTAATAAGGAGGGGTAAATTTAATTTAATTTTTGTTTGAGGCTATATTTTCTAGTTATGGTGGAGTTTCTAAAGTGATCATCAATCTGAAGTTTGAAACAAAACCATCTATAAACAAGATTATTAGTCTAGGAAAACAGATGTTTTGGGCGACTTTACTTCGGAAATAGTTTTGGACTATCCTACATAAGTTATAACAACGTTTTGATCCTAGGAATGAGCTGAAGTTTTGGAACTACATTACAATGCAAAAATTTTCAAGTTGATGCCAAAACTATATCTCCTTCTCTTTTTCTTCTGCCAGTCGGTCACCTTTACTAGGAAGTTGATGTGGTCATCATTCTTTCTTTATACTCCTTCAGTTCCTTCTGGTACCTTTCCTTGTCTTTCACCCCATAGTTTTGATATGTATAGACTAACAATCATTATCAAACTCGCTCAGTGTCACTATACAATCTACTTTTGTTTTATTGCTAGAGTTTGATCATCCCAAACAAGATGGACCGACTTATGAATCTTTACTATCCAGATCGCTCAGTGAAAGGCCACGGTCCAATATTACGCAATAATTAGTTTATCTTTCTAATTTTATGATAAATCCTCATAATGCAGAATACTAAATGATCATTTTGAGTATGCTTACCATTTTTTTCCTTAGGAGAAAGATTGTTCCAAGATTCTCCAATCATCTTTGTGAATTCCCTCTCTTTATGTGGATAAATGGATTTAAGCTTGGAATGTTTTTCCACAAAAAAGAAGTTGTATCCACTTCTATTAGCTTTAGGCCGATTCGGTTCTCCATTTTTTCTCCTCCTGTTCCTCCGCCCTGAATGGTGGTGAGGTGGTGAATTGTAAGGTGCAACTGCATTGCAATTTTGTGCAACTAATTTTGTAGAAGATCTCATTTTCATGGACATGAAATAACCACATTTAAATTTGGCATCAATTGTCCCTGCTACTTGGAAACACCTAGACCCTAATATACAAGAGAATATAACAGAACAACCAAGCAATTGAACCCTTAATTAAACCAAAAAGAAATGAGAGACAGAGAAATATAAAACATTATAGTACAAGCATTAAAAGGATTAGTTCGGTGTAATAAAGTTTTCCTTATGTGCGAGATCCGTGCAAGAGCCGGACCTCAATAGACATAAATTAGTTTAGTCAAACCTTATAAAATGAGCACTTTTAAAATATATAGGGTCAACCGATAATTGAATCTACCATGTTATTGGCGTAACTAGGTGGGTGTAGATTCATTTGAATTCATTGAAAAACTATACAATATAAAAAAATTATAATTATTTGTATATACTTCTTTTATACCTTGGATATTTTTCTGTATTTAACTTTTTGTTTTGTTTATAAACTTCTGTAAGTGAAAATTCAACTAGCCATTGCCTACCGTGTCTATAAGAGGAAGAATGTAAGAATAAATTTAAAAAAAGAAAAGGCACAAAAATAAAATTAAAGGTTGTTTACGTGACTCAGGTGCAAGCACCCTACTCGTCAGTTTAAGGTTATCGATTCGATTTATCAAAACAACAGAAAGGTGGAAGCTCGGGGGACTTCTTTTAGAAAAAAGTTACTTATGTGATAAGAGGGGTTGCTAAGGCGGTATGCATCCAACACCTATAACACTACAACATTAGATTTATCTATTTGAGTTTATCAAGAAAACAAAAGTCGATACTCTGTGGGATAAAAAATATGTTGCATACGTTACAGAAGGTGTTACTCAAGTGGTAAGCATCCAATATATGTAACCTCAAGATTATATATTCGAGTCACTTGAGAGCAGAAAGGTGAAAGCTCCAAGGAGCGAAACAAGAAAAAGGTTTCTTACATATATTTTGTGCCCAAAAGAGGGTGAAAGTTCTTGAAACATTCCATGAATAAATTTGGATCATTAACAGTCTGTAACACCCCATACTTTTCAACTGTCGAATAATGCGTAGAATGAGCCCTTAGGATCCCTCTATTGATGGTAAACCATGTCAAAATAGGATGGAACATGTTGGGGGTGCTTTTACATGTTGAAAAGGGGTTGGCGTCGCAAAGGGGACACTCCATAAAGGCTCCGCGCCGTGGAGGGATCACGAAGGAGGTCTTCTATGGCTCCGCTTTTGATCTGTGCCGCAGACCTTGTGGTCTGCGATGGGGTAGCATCGCAGAGCCCCTTCTGGGCGTCAAAAATTACTCTATTTTACTATATTTTAAGGGTGTTTAGGTCTTTTCACATCCTATAACCGTTCCCAACTCTTTATAGACGAATATAAGGTCTTAAACACATTATTTCACCTCATTAAATTCCTAATCGTCATTCCTTAAGCAAAAAAAGATAAACCACCTAGGGTTTGAGGATTTTAAGCGTCAATTTTCCCAACGTTCTCTTCAATTTCAAGGTATGTGGGACTATCCTAATTCTCATGGGCATAAGTTTAATATTTTAACAAGTTTTGAAAATGTATATGTATGTACATGTAATGTGTTTTGGAAACCATTTGAAGAGCATGCATCATGAATCCATGCTTGATGAAATTATGAAATTAATATGGGGTTGTCAATAAACTTGGATTTTAGTCATGTGTACATATGTTATGAGTTTTGAAAAGTGATTTAAGAGCATGATTTATGAAATTCCCCTCGCATTATGAAATCTATGGTCTTAACGTGTTATGAATTGTGAAATGGATTTGAGAGAATGAACTATGAGTTTCCTTTTTTGATCATGAGATTTATGTATGACTAGTTTTGGATATTTTTTATGAATGATGATAATTCTTGAGTTTTAAATGCTTCTTGATTTATTATGCATATTTTTTTTTCATGATTTTCAAAGAGGTGATTATTATTCTAAAATGCTATTATTTCCTAATAAATAATTGCATGTGTTTTATGTAAAAATTGGCCACCTGTAACACCCCGCATTTTCGGGCTAGAGTTTGAACCGTCTTTCCAACATATATAGACCCGAATACAATGGTTTATGGTTTATAGTTATAAATAAGTTAGAATAATGATTTCCTTAGGGTTTAAATATCTTCAGATAGGGCTTGAAGTCATAAAAATCTCCTATCTCAAAGTTAAGTTTAGCACTTTCCTACATATCAAATTTTTGGTCTATGATTTTTCTTGGGTTGAATTCCGACAACAATTACTCATAGAATATAAAGAGTTATGTGTCCCATTATATATCAAATTTAATCACCTCAAGCCCTCTTTCTAACACCGCCTACAGTTTGTGATTCCGAGTTTGGAGTCAAAAGTTATGAGTGTTTCAGTGACACACTGTCCAGGGTCAGCGTTGGCTCTGCTCCGTGGAGGAATCGCCAAAACGCACTGCCTCAGGTTTTCTTTATCCATGCACCAAGATTTTCTTTTTGTCTGCGTCGCAGGACCTTTCCCAAGTGTCAAAAGATGTTCTGTTTTAAGTTATTTAAAGGGCAAAGGGTTTTTTTCACTCTCAAAAATCATTCCCAATCCTTTATGGACGAACAAGGGGTATTAAAATATGCTATATTACCTCAGTAAATTCCTAATCATCATTCATTACAAAGAAAGGAGAAACTACCTAGGGTTGGAGGAATTCAAGCTTTGAGGGTCCAATTCTCTACGTTCTCTTTGATTTTTCTCCATCAAAAGGTATGTGGGACTATCCTAAATCTCATGGGAGTAAGTTTATCATTTTCAAAAGATTTATAGATATATAATTATGTATATGTAATGGGTTTTGAAAATCATTTGAAGAACATGCATCATGAATCCACGTTTTATGAAATTATGAAATTAATAGGGGGGTTTTCATGAACTTGAGCTATAGTCATATGTTCATATGTTATGAGTTTTGAAAAGTGATTTAAGAGCATTATTTATGAAATTCCCCTCTCATTATTAAATTTATGGTCATAATATGTTATGAATTGTGAAGCGGGTTTGAGAGCACGAACTATAAGTCCTCCTTTTTTATCATGAGATTTATTTGTGTGACAAATGTTGGGGATGATTTATGAATGATGATAATTCTTGAGTTTTAAATGCCTCTTTATCTATTGCGCATTATCTTTTTTTCACTTTTTCAAAGGGGTATTTCTTACGCTAAAGGATCTTTTGTCCTAATGAAGAAACTGTATGTGATTAATGAAAAAATTGACCATCATGTGTTAAAGTCTTGATAAGAGAGTGGGTTCTCACAAGTTTCATATGCTTTTGAAATAAGAACTCTCATGTGATTTGATAAATCTTTTGGTGGTCATTAATGTATTTTTGAATAAGAAGGGCTATGGATATGATGTAGTATGATATGAATGACTTTCAAGTCTAGGTATGACGAAACATTGTTATGATATGCACTTATCAAAATCAGAAATGAACTTTTTATGAGCATGAAGCATGGTTTTAAAGGATTAAAAATGTGCTCTAAGAGATCCAGATGGTTACCCTAAGAAGGCATGAGTTTAGATAACTCAATGCCTAAAATCGTGTTTTGCCAACACGGGCATTATTTTACCCTAAAATAGGGGATTATACGCTGGCGATGACCCTGTGGCATAGTAGAGATCAGAGAATCCAGCCCTTGCAAAAAACTTGGGTTGGGAGCTTAGCCGCCGAGTCAATGGAGGACCATATAGCCCGTGGGTAATCAGAATTGTAGGGCGTACCATCTAGCTCAGAAGTAAAAGCAAAAAGTTGAGTCAATGTTTATGCAAGAATGTTTTGAACCTTTTTAATTATGCCTACGTATTTTTATATATATATATTATGCTAAATTATTTTTACAATGCTCTCAATTATGTTATATGAAATATATGTTATTTTTGGATTAGTTTTACATACCAATACTCTTCAACTATTGGCCCCCCATATTTCAGGTTTTGCGGTCTAGTCCCATTGGTCCACCACATTAGTAGAACATTTGGATATGAAAGAGATGGTGAGCCATTCATCTTTTGGAAAATAATTTATTCATATATTGACTCTTTCAGTTTCTTATCTCGACCTGAGATGAGACCCTGGCCGTGACAGGCATCCTGAGCCATCAAGGCCCGAGAGACCCCCTAGAATTTAATCATAAGCATAAGTCATGAGAGATAAAGTGCGGAAGATGAACGAAACATAGAAATCACATTATTCAAACTTAACAATTCAGGACATAAACCAATAAGAAAACCCAAATCTATTCTGAACAAGTCTACGAAGTATCTACTGAACTGAAAATAATAGTCTGTCTAAACTAGGACAAGGCCCTCGGTCGGACCATAAAACTGAAAAGAAATCAACTCATGGGAACAGTTTCCTACCGAAGTAAGGGAAGCTCACCAACTCTGAATGTCTGGAATTTATATATTGTTTAGCGGAATCATGGGACTGAGCCTCAGAACCTGAAATATAGGGGGTCAATACTTGAAAGTACTGGTATGTAGAACAATCCAAAAATAACATATATTTTTATACAACATAAGTGCGAGCTTTTCATAAAGAAATTTAGCATAAGGTAAATGAAAACACATGGGCATAATCTGATGAGCTTCAAAACATTTTATTATAATCATGACTCGGCTCTTTATTTTACTTCTAAGCTAGATGATACACCCAACAATCCTAGTATCCATGATTTATATGAGTCCACCATTAACTTGTTGACAAAGCTCCGAAATTCAAGTTTGCTGCAAAGATTGGGGTCGTAAATACTATTCTAATATACCAGTGCCTCAAGGGAAAGTATACATTGGTCATAGCCAATCATGTCTCCTGAATTAGTAAAACTCGATCTCCAGCAATAAGTCTTTACCCTCAAATGCCTTCTCTGGGTAACTATCTAACTCTTTTTAACCCCATTTTTAGTCCTTTAGAAATCATGCTTCATGCTCATAAAAATTCACTTCTGATTTATTTAAGGGCATATCATAATAGGGTATCATCATACCCATGCTTGCAAGTCATTCATATCATACCACATCATATCCATTTCCCTTTTTATTCAAAATAATGTTCGTGACCACCAAAAAGATTTAAACATCACATGAGCGAGCTCATTTTTCATAACACATGAAAACTTATTGAATGTACTCTCTTTTCAATACCTTATCATATGGTGGTTATCTCTTTCATCAATTTAATGCAAGTTCATTATTAGGAAACATGAGCATTAATAAAACAAGAAAAAACCCCTCTCGATTCTTTCATCACACAATAACAATCCATAAACATTTGCAAAATATTTAAACTCAAACTTTAACATCCGTGTAAACATTCCACAACATTGTTAAGACAATGGGCTTCATAGTATGAGAGGTAATTACAAAAATCATGCCCTTATATAACTTCTAAAACTAATAACACATGTACACATGAAAACAAATCAAGTTTAGGAAAACAACCTCATAGTTCATACAAGATTTCATCATAAAATGGGTTTACAATGAATGTTCTTCAACCATTTCAAAACCCACCTTATGTATGAAATTATATACATTAAAATCTTGTTTAAATGATAAATTTATGCCCATGGAGTTTAGGATAGTCCCACATACCTTTGAATTGACGAAAACAAAGAGAAACTTTGACCCTTGAGGTTTAGTCTCTAAAACCCTATTTGGTTTTCCCCTTTTTTTCTTTAGGAAGATGAATTAGGGATTATGTGAGTGTTAATATGTGTTTAAGTACTTTAAATTCAACCATACAAGATTTGAAACATTTTAGGAGAATGAAATGACCTTAATACCCTTAAATAAATACAAAATAGAGAACTTACACTGCTTTTTTTTGCCATGTGGCGTACAACAATAGCACAGGCCCAGGTGGGTGATGCACAACCATTTCACAACCCTAAGTGGGCAATGAATGTCCATTACACAGATCCAAGTAGACGATGCACGCCTATTGCACACACTTTCCAGTGGCCATTTCCGTTTATCATGCAACACATAGCCTTTGCAAAGGGCCTATTGTGTGAAGCCTTTTTTTTAGGTCTTGAAACACCCCTAATGCAACCCACAATGTCCATACTTGGTATACCATCCATACGATGGTCCTAAAGGTCGTTTTAGAGAGCGTTATTTAAGTGTTACATCTATGGTATGTTATATTTATGGTCTAGCCGGGGGCCTTGTCCTGGCCTAAACAGTTAGTTTTCAGTAAAGGCTTCATAGAAGTGATGTAAGCATTGTATTATCGCAACTTGTTGACACATTTTGATTATGAGTTTTCCTTGAATGTCATCAGATTTTCTGCACATTGGTTTATGTGTATATTATGCTATGATAGTATGCTAAGGGGTCTCTCGGGCCTTCGTGGTTCAGGATGCCCGTCGAGGCCAAGGCCTCAGCTCGAGATGTGAAAATCTTGGTATCAGACCATGGTTCATGGTTTCAGGGTATTTATGAAGCCGTGTCTAGTAGAGTCTTACTTATGAGTGTGTTGTGCACCACACTTATAATCAGAAGACTACCGAACATTTAGGAAATGTTTACCATTCTTTCATACTCTAGATCGTGCCATTGTGTTATCCATATGAAAGTTATCCAAATTCCTTCCTTACTTTAATTTTATAGGTATGTCTGATTGTCGAGGTGATACAAGTGTAAAAGCTTAGAGTCTAAATGATATGGTCCTTTCTAATTGAGTCGTAAAAGGGTATGATGTATCACAAGGACTTGAGAGGAGTCCATTAGTGCTTCAAAGTATGTTAATTCCTGTGTATACCCCTATCTATATCAATCATTTATTTGAGCCTGAGGTAAGGAGTGTATTCAGTACCTTTAAGAATCCTTATTGCAAATGTCATGCTTACGGGAAAAGATTTGTGGTAGAATGTTAAAACAGTATTTCCACCCAAGTAGTAGCATATGTTAAGGTGTCATGACCTATTGGTGGTAAGATGGTACAAAAGTTAGTTACACAAAGTCATAAGTTTAGAAGTCAGGGTAAGGGTAACTTTTGCATAAATAAGTTAGTTTTAGTTATATAACCTTTGAGTGAGGGGTAGTGTAATACCCTGTTCTTTCACGGTCACTGTGGAACCGATGACTCATTTCTCAAGTCGTGAGTACCCCTCACAAGTCATATGATGTAGTCGTAACAAATACAGTGTGAAATAATTAAATTTCTATTCTGGGTATGACTCAACCCTAAGATCGTTACAAAAGGTGAAAAGTTTTATAGTTGGAGTTGTATTTTCAGTAGTGTAGGTACCCTAAGTTTCTATCCAACTTACGAGTGGTGGGTACAAGTCGTAATATTATGACTCGTATGCTGACTAGTAAAGTATCCAAGAATCAAGACTCATGTTTTGATAGTTGTATAAGTTACTTGGATGTATATTAAATGCTTAAATAGCTCCTAGCTCCTGAACAAGTCAAAACATTCCATAGAGATTAAATTGTTGGGATGCGTATAACTATAGTCATCTTTAAACAAGCATAAATTTTCATTATACTAAGAATTTTTGAGCTCAAGATCCACCAAAAGATATATAATTGAATTTTCTTTCCAACGATACCAATTTTGCTTTAATCCAATATTGGGGTGAAAATTTATGGCCAAATTACTAAAGTACTGTGGAAGCTACCAGTGGTTACGACTCCTGATGACGACTCGTAAGAAGACCCGATGAGTTGTCAGAAGGAGTCATTACCACGGGGTCAAAATCTAGGTTCCTAATGATGACTCAAGACATGACTCATACCAAAAACTTATGAGTCCTGGCCAAACTTATCGGGACATTTTCTAGACGATTACTAAGGGGTTTATTAGTCTTTTCCCACTCTTTTAACCCCAAAACTACATCATTTCATCCTCTGAACAACAGTTATCAAGCGTAAATACTACCCTAACCTATCATAACTCATAAATCATCCATCACAGAGCAAAAGGGGTGATGATTTATCTCCCCAAAACCAACTAAGGTTCATCAAGTTCAAGTTCAATACCAAGAAATATATCCAAGGCTTCAACATTCAGGTATATGGGGTACTCATCAATGGATTCTTTCCATTCATTGAGTCCCAAAAAATATCCTTTTTGTTCAAGTACTGATTTTAACCTTTTTGGGGAAATCATGAATTTAATCCATTTCTTCTTAGAAATTTGAATTCAAGCCATGTCAACATGTCTTCTTATGTAAATTAGGTTACTTCATGTTTTAAATTTCAATCACCAATGTCATGTTCAATTGATTTTATTGTAAATCATCAAGTTATGAGTTAAACCATGTAAATATGTCGTCCTCTCAAGTTTAAAAAATTCCCATGATCAAATTCATGTTTCTCACTCATTCATTGAAATATCTTATGTTTTGGGCCTTTGAACTATGACTTTATATCACTGTTTTAAATATTGTTATCTTATTTTTGTATCATTCCGTGCTAGTGGGTTATGAACACCCCATACCTATCTATTTTTACATGATTGTATTTTAAGTAACAAGTCAGTCAGACCATGATCTAATCACCGTGTTCAAATCATTATTTTTATAATGGACTCACCAATTGTATTTCATATTAAATACCTCAGTTTACATGTTCATGATTACTTTAGATTATGTATGCACTGTCAGTTCAGTTGGGAGTAGGATTTAGCACCGAGCGAACCTAGGGATGGGGGCTCACCCACCGGTTAGGACTGAGACCTTAGTAGCAGTCCCTAAGTTCAAAAACTATGTATCCAGCGTAGGATTATGAAATGTCACCTTCCAGTTTAGGATTGAAAATCTCACAGGGGTCACCCGCCAGTCTAGGACTGACTCTCTAGTCCTTTGGGACACCATTTTAGTTGATCCACACTGCCAGTATTAGTACCCATGGCAAGGTACTGACACCTTTCCAATTGGGGTTACAGGTTGGATCCTGATTGCTCAGATTGGGCATGTCAATTACATGATAGCTCCCACAGTTTTAATTCAATTCAGTATTCAGAATATATCAGTTCAGGTTTGTATAACCAAGTGAACATATTTTAGTTATTCAGTTATTCGCTTTATCAGCTATTCAGTTTTACAAATTATATCAGAACACATTTATACCTTGTCTTGCATTCGTCTTACATGTTCATGTTTTCATTTTTAGTACTCACATATGATCCTCTGTACAACATTACAGCATATCCAGCTTTACATGAGATTTACATATAGTATTCATGTTACTACCGCATCTCATCTTATGAAATTATTTTCAGCTCATGATTTATATATTTCACTATTTCTTACAACTTTTATGCATAGCCATGTTATAAATGCATATTTCAGTAAATAGCTTATGTCCTCAACTGTAAAGCATGTTTTAAATAATTCCATGATTAAGTGAATGTCCCCATATACTAATTATATTCCAAAGTACTGACCACATATATGTGTTTGTGGCTACATTCCTTCAAGATGTAGGTACTAGATGTAGTCCATACACCAGGGTCAGACAATTCTCAACTTTCAGCTAAAAAGTAATGAGTTCTTTTATATCGGGGACTCCAGTCAGTTATAGTTCATGTACAATATTGTTATTATTATTAAGTATTGATTTGTGGTATTTGGAGGCATGTCCTAGCCACCTACAGTCACTATAGTAGAGTCTTAATAGATAGTCAGTCAGAATCATGATATGTAATTCAAGTTCGTTCTTCAGATTTATCATGTTGTAAACTTTATTAGTATTATATTCATTTGGATTTTCTCATGATTACGTTTCCTCTCAACAAATTAAGTTTGAACATCTATAAATTGAGGATCGATCTTCTTATTTCACAACACAATAACATCCATAATGTAGTCGTTCTACGATTCTTGTTTAGAGGGAGATTTTCTTCAAGTTGTTTTTATGCTTTTTGATTTAGTTCTTAATGTGTATGCCAATTCACCAAACTATATCAATAATATGTTTTTAGTATGTTTTTATTTGTTTTCTGAGTTATTTCTCTATGGTTAGCAAACTATTAGCTTCCGCATGGCACCCTCTCGATTTCGAACCCAACACCAACACCTATACCGTTATAACCATAAATTTGTTGAAGTTTACCAATAAAACAAAAATATAGATGTTCCGTGGGAATAAAAATTAAAAGGTTCCTTACGTTACAAAAGTTGTTTCAAAAGTGGTAAGCATCCAACATATATATATTCTTAACATTATATATTTGATTCATCAGAGATCAAAAAGGTGAAAGCTCCAAAGAGAGAAACAAAGAAAGAAGTTACTTACATCTACTTTGTCCCCAAAAGAGAGTGAAAATTCTTGAGACATTCCATGAATAAATTTGGATTATTAACAATCTTCTTGTCATGACCCGACTTCTAAGTCATGATGTCACCTACCTCAACCCACCAATGGGTAAGCCGACACTATAACTCGGAGCTAATTCAATGGTTTACATTGGTTGAATCGTCCAACATGGACCCTATAGGAACACAATAAAAAAAATATTCCACAAATGAAACAAATTTCATTCGAATACCAATCCCATGACCTGACAGTATAAGTACTAGAGCAACTCTAAATTCGACAATAGAAATTACAACTCGAAGTCTGATAAGCTTAAATAGTTTTATAAAATTGTCTCGAATATAAAAAACAAAGTAAGAATAGAAGGGAAAGTGGAAAACTCAAACTCCAAGAGCTCACCCTATCTCCTAATGATCAACACAACATGATGTTGACTCAACAGCGGCAACTAGAACTCGGGTCTGCACCAAAAAGGTGCTAATGTGTAGTATGAGTATAAAAATATGGGTACTCAGTAGGCATCATCAGCCAACTGAGCTAAATTATAATATAAAAAGGTAAGACAATAACTTAAAGTCAAGGTATAGGATCGAACCTGAATCTCCTCAGATATTACTGTATATAATAACTAATCTACTGGGGTAATAGGATAATCTATCATATCAACATATATCATATTCGACATAAAAAATAAGTAATTGATTGGATGAGTAAAACCACATATATACAACAAGAACCATGTAATTACCATAATCACCATACCAACCATCATTAGACTATAAAGTACAAGAACTTACCGCGACATCCCATACCTCCGATAAGTACATGCAAAAAAATAAAACAAAGAACTCGTCATGACATACCATACCACCAGATAGTACACTAAAAGATCAATCCATCAATATATCAAGGCACAACTACAAAACTACACACCCAAGGCCGCGGGTTCACATTCCATCCATGGACTCCTACTAAGGTCTACAATCATCATAAATACCACAATTAACACAAGAAAACCAATATCACCATAGCGTAGTTATATAGTTAATTAGCCACTAACTTATTGACAACCACCATGTTTAGTCTATATAAGCTAATCACCATTTTCATGAGCCACTAGTTTGCAAGTCTTTTAGATACCCGTCATCAAATAAGAAAAAGCTACAAGTTACCAACACTATTATTTATCCAACCATCACAAAGACATTTTCTAGTTAGCATCCTAATTGTATAAGTCATCAATTTAGCCACAATGGTATCACATGCCACGTGTCAACTTTGCTAATCATCATACAATACTAAGTCTATTGTCATTAGGAAAGTCACAACCTTGAGGACTAGTTCCCATATTTTAATCAAGTAAGGTCCACCAATTAGTTTACTAGGAAAAATTCCATAACGTAACCATTTATTCAAGTAAGTATACTTACTAGATGAGCCCTTAGTTCTTCACAAGATTAAACATACTGTAGTACCCATGCTAATATTAGCTCAGTTCATCTTTTAGTTGCATGCATAAGGGGCGTAAGGCCTAAAAACTTTACCAAGTGTCTAGGACATAGTCATTTTCAAGACCTCTAGGCTTTACAAATTTTTAATTGATCTTCCTGGCTCCGAAATATTAGTTTTAAAGTTTATTCATGATTAGGGAGGTCAAAAGTACATGTAGTATGAGTTTCAAAACATTCAAACAGGCGTAGGGTCATGTTTGGAAAATGAAAATAGTAGCATGTAATACCCCGATCGTTCTTTAAGCCTAAATCTATCTTTTAAGTGGATAAGGGTGGATTCCCAAGTGATTGATATTTATATTGTGTTTTATTTATATAATTTGTTCTTTATTTCATGTATATCAGTGAATAAGATTTCCATCGATAACAATTTCATTGAAATCCGACATCGGATGAGGAAGTTATGGCCGTTTTACTAAGCGATGTCGGAATTGCCCAGGCCTGACGGTAGACCTGAAGAACCGCCAAGTTCTTGGTGGACCATTAATTTTCCCATTAAGATGAGGAAGTATTCCCTTTTTATGGCCATCATGAGATGTCCAAAATAGTGGGCCGCCAAAAATTTGACGGACCGTCAAGTCGAAGCAGAATGTCCTATTTCTAGCCCCCAAGTGACAGACGGTCTGGTGGACCGTTAGTTTCCTGACGGATCATTACTTTGACTGTCACGTCGAGACAGAATGTCCCAGTTTTGGAAATCGAGTGACGGATGATTTAGTGGACCGTCAGTTCGACCGTCACAGACCCCGATCAATAATTTTCAACTCTTTTTAAAAGGGAATTTTGGTCTTTTCTGCCCATTTTGGTTATATATATATAGATATCCAAGTGGAGGAGATAAGATCATTTTTCTCTCATTTTTCCTCCAAAATTCTCTAGAAACTAGGGTTTTTTCTAAAATCCTAAATCAAATCAGCTCCAAGAAATTCAAGAATCTTCCAAAGATTTCACCATGTTTTTCAAGAATTAAGTTCTCCAAGCCAAAGGCATCAAGAAACATAGATCAAAAGTGTAAAGAAGATTTTCCAATCAAGCTTGTTCATCTTAAAAAAATCATAATCCAAGGTATGTGGAGTTTTGAACAAGAGCAATTCTTTCGTTCTTGTGCTCAAAGCTTTGATTTTTATTATGGATTTTTATGATTTTGCAAGTGGGTTTATACCTAAATTACATCATCATGAGATTATGAGAATATAAATTATTCAAGCTTTGTTATAATGATTATTTTACAATTTCCAAGTTATGACTTGATATTTAATATTGTTAATTTCAAGTTTTTACAGTGAGTTGGTAATTCAAGTGCTTTCAAGATATCTGTCAAGATTTAAGATTCCTTATGACAAATTGAATTATTAAGTATACTAATTCATCAGAATTAAGTTGTTACAATGAGTCTTGATATTTCCTCAAAGTTATTGATGTTGCCATGACTTAATGAACTGATGCCTTTTGATATTGAGAAAGATTGATTTGATTTGAGTCGAGTTAGGAATCCACAAATTGATTATGATATGATAAATGAGAAAGAGATTTGATTTGGTTTTCATGATAGACCCTTGTGATATTTGTGGTGGATTTCCTAAGGCGTTCTGATCTTGTGTCTGGGAGTAGTATTTAGCACCGAGCGTAAAATGTGGTATTTAGCCCGAAACTATGTGCCACTGTCGGATTGATTTTGATAATTATGGGCTGAAGGCCGAGTATGAAATTGTGATCACTAAATTTAGGTTGTACTCCATGGCAAGAGTACGACGCTCCCTCTAATGTGGGGTTCTCTCCTTAGGAGGGGAAAACGTTGGACTCCATGAAGCTCACGTGGTTTATGTCGATTATAAGAACCTCCCATATCCATAAGAGTCGAGTTTCTTGAATTACAGAGTCACTCCGAGTCATGAGTTGAAGAGTTGAGTTGTTTATGATGATTTATGAGGTTTTTATCATATGATTTATTTATGATGTGATCTTGAAAAGTATGTTTAAATCTAACTCAAGCCAAGTGAGCCATCATTGTACATAAGAATATATTCATGAAATTGATGATGATATTTACATTATTACATGTACCCCCACATACTCAGTACATTCCAAAGTGCTGACCCACATATTTTTTTTTGGGATACATTTTCTCAGAGCGCCTAAGGCTTAAAGAGTCCTAGGGAGTCTGACAAGCTGCATTACATAGAGTCTTGATCATCGGTGTATAGCGCGCCACATATATAAGCAAGAAGCTATGGGATATTTTAAGAAAAGTCATCTTTTTCTTTCAAAATTCCATCGTGCCTACGACTGTTTCTCTCTGTTATTAATTCGTGCTCTCTTATGAAAGAAAATACCTCCTCTCAAGCTCATAGAAACAATGAGCAACCCCAACCCGTTGATCCCCTGAACGAGCATGTGTCAGGTGCAAAATTCCTTGCATTTTTTCAAGCGCTAACCCAGGAAGTTACCGCCAATAATCAAGCTAACACCCAGGCTGTTGTTCCGCCTATGCAAGAGACTAATTCTGCTGCAGCTCAGGTTCGTGACTTTATCTGGATGAATCCACCTGAGTTCTATGGGTTGAAGGTAGGTGATGACCCACAGATGTACTTGGATGAAGTGAGAAAGATCACCTAGATTATACACGTGACTGAGAAAGAGAGTGTTGAATTAGCTGCCTATCGAATGAAAGATATTGCATATGATTGGGTGGAAATATGGAGGGAAAGTAGAGGGGAGGATTCCGCTCCCATGACTTAGAAATTATTCCAAGAAGCGTTCTTGGACCGATTCTTTCCTCTTTAGATCAGGGAAGCAAAGATAGAGAAATTCATGAATTTGAGACAAGGCTCCATGACTGTTAAGGAGTATTGCCTTAGATTTAATCAGTTGTCCAAATATGCACCTAATATGATGACTGACTCCACGACCATCATGAGTAAGTTCGTGACCGGTGTGTCGAGTTACTTTATGATAGTGTAGATCTGCTATGCTTAATAGGGAGATGGACCTTTCTTAGTTTATAATACATGCCCAATAGATTAAAGATGATAAGGTGAAAGAGAGGGAGAGAGTAAGAGGAAATAAAAGAGCTAGATTAGAGTAGTAGGGATTCGGTCAGTCCAGATTCTATGGAGGGGACCGCCCTTAATTCTAGAGACGTTCGCTTATGTTTGCGCCTTTCTCAGTTAGTGCTCCCACACCTAGAAGCAGGAAGGAGCAGGGGAACAGGCCTATCCCGTCCAGGTCTCAGGAAAGTGTAAGTAATAGACCTCGTCCTCCTTCATGTGCCAAGTGTGGTAGAGATCATTTTAGCGAGTGTTTTGTTGATCAGAGAGGTTTCTTTGGTTGTGGCAAGTTTGGTCACCGATTTAGAGATTATTCGTATGCTAGAAAGGGGATTTTAGATGCTCGTAGAGTCAGGTTACCAGTGCCCCTTCTCCCATAATCCGCCCATTTCCTACTCAGGGTGCTTCTTCTAGTACTGTTGGCGGTTTGCGCTAAAATCGCTTCTATGCTATACCACCTCGCCAGGAGTAAGAGTATTCTCCAGATGTTTTCATTGGTATGATCCGTGTCTTTTATTTTGATGTACATGTATTAATGGACCCTGGTTTGAGTTTCTCTTATATGACACCTCTGGCTGCTATAAATTTTGAGATGGACCCTGAGCCTATTCTAGTTTCTACCCCGGTAGGAGACTCTGTTATTGCTAAGCGAGTGTATAAGAAGTTTCCGATTACTGTACTTCATCGGGGCATATGTGTTATTTTAATTGAGCTAGATATGGTTGATTTTGATGTCATTCTGGGTATAGATTGGCTTCACTCGTGCTATGCGTCTATAGATTGTCATACCCGAGTGGTCAAGTTTTAGTTTCCTAAAGATCCCGTGTTTAAGTGGTTCGGGAGTTCTGTAACTCTGAAGAGCCTTTTCATATCCTATCTCAAAGCTAGGAAGTCGATTTCCAAGGGTTGCATCTATCATTTGGTTCGAGTTAAAGACACCAAGTCTTAGACTCCGACTATTCAGTAAGTTAGCATTATTAATGAGTTTCCTGATGTTTTCCCAGAAGACCTTCTAGGGGTCCCACCTAATAGAGAAATAAAATTCAGGATTGATCTCTTTTCCGACTCTCAGCCTATTTACATCCCTCCATACCGTATGGCTTCCAAAAAACTTAAAGAGTTGAAGGATAGACTCAAAGATCTCTTAGAAAAGGCTTTATCAAACCCAGTGTTTCCCCATGGGATACACCTGTTCTATTTGTGCAGAAGAAAGATGGTACATTACATGGTACCCTCTTTCTAAAATCGATGATTTATTTGATCAGTTACAGGGTGCAAATTATTTCTCAAAGATAGACAATACATCTGGCTATCACTAGCTTAAAGTGAGAGAGTGTGATATTCCAAAGTTAGCTTTTTGAACCCGCTATGGTTATTTTGAGTTTCTTGTCATATCCTTTGGGCTAACCAATGCTCCAGTGGCTTTCATGGATCTTATGAACCGAGTATTCAAGTGGTATTTGGATTTGTTTGTTATTGTGTTCATAGATGATATTCTTCTATATTCTTGAAGTAAGGATGACCATGCGGATTATCTTCGAATCGTGTTGGAAACCATTAGAGCTCATCAATTATTTTCTAAATTTAGCAAGCGTGAATTTTGGTTAAGGTTAGTTTCTTTTCTGGGTCACATTGTTTCTTCCGAAGATATTGGAGTTGATCCTTAAAAGACAGAAGCTGTGAAGAATTGTCCTAGACCTATCTCCCCATCTGATATTAGGAGTTTCATGGGTCTATCTGGTTACTACCATCATTTTGTTGAGGGCTTATTTTCTATCGCGTCTCCCATAACCCGGTTGACCCAAAAAAAAGTTAAGTTCCAGTAGACAGATGCCTGTGAGAAGAGTTTTCAAGAGTTAAAGTCTCGATTCACTTCATCCCCATTGTTAGCTTTACCTAATGGTACTGATAGTCTTGTGGTGTACTGCGATACTTCTAGAGTTGGTCTGGGTTATGTGTTGATGTAGAGGGGTAAAGTTATAGCTTATTCCTCTAGACAGTTGAAGCCTCATGATAAGAATTACCCAACCTATGATCTTGAATTAGTAGCTGTAGTTTTTGCTTTGAAAATCTGGAGACATTATTTGTATGGTGTTCATGTTGATGTGTTTACTTAGAGGGTGTTGAACCTTAGACAAAGAAGATGGTTAGAGTTTCTAAAAGACTGCGAAATGAGTGTGATGTATCACCCGGGAAAGGCCAATTCTATGGAAGATCTCTTAGCAGGTTGTCTATGGGTAGTATAGCTCATGTAGAGAATGATAAAAAAGAATTGGCTCGTGATATGCATCGTTTGGCTAGGTTTGGTGTTAGATTTCTTGATTCCGCTGAAGGGAGTATGTTAGTTCAGAGTAGTTCCGAGTCCTTTTTGGTCCTGGAGTTAAAGGAGAAGCAGGACAGGGATCCTAGTTTGGTCCGACTGAAGGAGTCATTTAAGGACCAGAAGGTAGAGGTTTTCTCCCAAGGTGGAGATGGTGTGTTTAGGTTTCAAGGTATACTTTGTGTTCCAAATATTGATGATTTAAGGCAGAGAATTTTGGCTGAAGCACATGGTGCAAGATATATTCTATTCATCCCGGTACTACCAAGATGTACAATAATTTGCGGGAAATTTATTGGTGGAATGGTATGAAAAAGGATATAGCAAAGTTCGTAGTGAAGTGTTCAACTTGCCAACAAGTTAAGATAGAACACCAAAGACCCAGTGGAATGATGCAAGAATTCAGTATCCCTACTTGGAAGTAGGAGGAAGTGAATATGGATTTTGTGACTGGTTTACCTCTTTCTCGACGTCGTCATGATTTGATTTGGGTCGTTGTAGACAGGTTGACTAAGTCAGCATATTTTCTGCCAGTACATACATCTTTCATCGCTGAGGACTATGCTAAGCTATACCTTCGAGAGTTAGTCAGGTTGCATGGAGCTCCATTGTCTATCATCTCCAATAGAGGTACTCAATTTACTTCTCAGTTTTGGAGAGCCTTCCAGAATTGTCTTGGCACCTAAGTTCATCTTAGTTCTGCTTTTTATCCGCAGATAGACGGTCAGGCTGAGATGACTATCCAGACTTTGGAGGATATATTGAGGGCATGTGTTCTTGATTTCAAAGGAAGTTGGGATGAATAGTTGTCGTTGATTGAATTTGCTTACAACAACAGTTTTATGCTAGTATTAAAATGGCTCCGTTTGAAGGTTTGTATGAGAGAAGATATAGATCGCCCATAGGTTGGTTTGAAGTGGGTAAAGTTGTTGCGATTGGACTTGATGTTGTGTTCGAGGCTATGGATAAAGTTAAGTTGATTTGGGAGAGGTTGAAGATAGCCCAGAGTCGTCAGAAGTTGTATGAAGATGTAAGAAGATGAGCCCTTGAGTTTGAAATTGGTGATCTGGTGTATTTGAAAATTTCATCCATGAAAGGGGTGAAAATATTTGGAAAGAAAGGGAAGCTTAGTCCCTGATATATAGGCCGTTATAGAGTTTTGAATCATGTTGGGAAAGCAACTTATGAGATTGAGTTGCCTGCAGAGTTGTCAGCTTTCCATCCTGTATTCATGTTTCTATGCTCAAAAATTACATTGGCGATTCTGTTGTTGTTGATCCATTAGAGAGCTTTGATGTTCGAGATAGTCTTTCTTATGATAAAGTTCCAGTCGAGATCCTAGATTATCAAGTCCGAAGACTAAGGAAATGGGAAGTTCCCTTGGTTAAAGTGTTGTGGTGCAACTTGGGAAGCAGAAGAAAATATGCGAGCCAGTTACTCTCATCTCTTATCCACTTGTTCAAATCAAGCCGAAGGTACTATTCTTCCTCAATTCAGCTGTGCATTTAGCTATATGGCTACTCTCTGTATGATTCGTGCATTCTGTGCAGTACTCAAAAGTTTAGAATAAAGTAATCCTTTCGAGTGGGTCATTCCAGCTGTACATCCTCATTTTTCTCTTGTTCTTAACCTATCTTGCAATATTCAAGGATGAATGTTTCCAAGGGGGAGATATTGTAATACCTCGATCGTTCCTTAAGCCTAAATCTGTCTTTTGATTGGATAGGGGTGGCTTCCAAAGTGATTGATGGTTATATTGTGTTGTGTTTCTCTAATTTCTACTTTTTTTATGTAGAGCATTGAATAAGATTTTCATCGATACCAATTTCATCAAAATCTGACATCGGACCAGGAAGTTATGGTCGTTTTACTAAGCGATGTCGGAATCGCCCAGGCTTGATGGTAGACCTGAAAGACCACCAACTCCTTGGTGAACCGTCAATTGTCCCATCAATCCATGGAATTAACCCCTTTTTCTGTTCATCGTGCGACGGCCAAAATGGTAGGTCACAAAAAATTTGACGAACTATCAAGAGGACCGTCAAGTCGAGGCAGAATGTTCCATTTCTGGCCCTCGAGTGATGGATGGTCTGGTGGACCGTCAGTTTCCTAACGGATCATCACTTCGACCATCACGTCGAGATAGAATGTCCCAGTTTTGGCACTCGAGTAACGGACGATCTGGTGGACCGTCAGTTCCTCTGACGGACCATCAGTTCGACCGTCACAGACCCCGATCAACAATTTTCAACTCTTTTTAAATGGGCATTTTGGTCTTTTCCACCTATTTTGGTTTTATATATATATATCCAAGTGGAGGAGAGAAGATCATTTTTCTCGCATTTCTCCTCCAAAATTCTCTAGAAACTAGGGTTTCTTCTAAAATCCTAAATCAAATCATCTCCAAGAAATTCAAGAATCTTCCAAAGATTTCACCAAGTTGTTCCAGAATTAAGTTCTCCAAGCCAAAGGCATCAAGAAACTTAGTTCAAAAGTGTAAAGAAGAGTTTCCAATCAAGCTTGTCCATCTTAAAAAAAATCATAATCCAAGGTATGTGGGATTTTGAACAAGAGCAATTCTTTCGTTCTTGTGCTCAAAGCTTTGATTTTTATTATGGATTTATATGATTTTGCAAGTGGGTTTAGACCCAAATTAATTCATCATGATATTATAAGAATATAAATTGTTCAATCTTTGTTATAATGATTATTTTACAATTTCCAAGTTATGACTTGATATTTAATATTGTCAATTTCAAGTTTCTACCGTGAGTTGGTATTTCAAGTTCTTTCAAGATATGTGTCAAGATTTAATCTTTCTTATGACAAATTGGATTATTGAGTATATTAATTCATGAGAATTGAGTTGTTACAATGAGTCTTGATATTGCCTCAAAGTTATTAATGTGGAAATGACTTAATGAGCTGATTCCTTTTGATATTGAGAAAGATTGATTTGATTTGAGTCGAGTTAGGAATCCACAAATTGATTATGATTTGATAAATGAGAAAGAGATTTGATTTGGTCTTCATGATAGACCCTTGTGATGTTTGTGGTGGATTTCCTAACGCGTTCTGAGCTTGTATCTGGGAGTGGTGTTTAGCACTGAGCGGGAAATGTGGTATTTCCCGCTAATCTACGTTCCACCGTAGGATTGATATTGATAAATGTGGGCCGGAGGCCGAGTATGAGATTGTGATCACTAAATTTAGGTTGTAATCCCTGGCAAGAGTATGATGCTCCCGCCAATGTGGGGTTCTCTCCTTAGGAGGGAAAAACGTTGGAATCCATGAAGCTCACATGGTTTATGTCTGTTATAAGAACCTCCCATGTCCATTAGAGTCGAGTTTCTTGAATTGCAGAGTAACTCCAAGTCATGAGTAGAAGAGTTGAGTTGTTTATGATGATTTATGAGGTTTTTATCATATGTTATTTACGATGAGATCTTGAAAAGTATGTTTCAATCTAACTAAAGCCAAGTGAGCCATCATTGTACATAAACATATTTTTATGAAATTGATGATGATATTTACATTGTTACATGAACCCCCACATACGCAGTACAATCCAAAGTGTTGACCCACATATTTTTCTATGGGCTACATTTTCTCATAATGTAGGTTCAGGTACTCATCCACGTTAGCAATATTCGGGTGCGTATTCTCATCTTCTCAGTGGTGAATCCTCATGGTTCAAGGACCGTGTTTATATTTTGTGATACCGTTTTGTTGTTATGGCTTTCAGTACTGTTTGAGTCTGTTGGGGGTTTGTCCCAATGTCTCCTTGATTTTGATGTATAGAGGATTTGTCATACTAAAGGGGTGGTATGTACATAATTTCAGTATTTTGTATTGTACAGGCTAGTTTCTTATCTTATTCCAGTATGTTTATGATATGTCATTCTCTCTCAAATTAGCACGACTATTTTCAAAGTGAGTTCTAGAAGTGATGGAAGGTTTAGAGGGTTAACTTGAGGATGCCTGTTGCCTTAAGCATTGTGTGGCGTCTCGGGATGGGATCTTGGGGCATTACATAGCACCACCGGGATAGGCCTACGACGCCCGATTTAGTTCGTTGGGAGAGAGCCTGTAATGTAGGGCTTACCACGTCGGTCTAATGACTATGGCGTATGGCTTACCCTGCCGGTCTAAAGCCCGTGTCGCCCGATGCCTTCATGTGAAACCTTAGATTTTAAATTCCCAAGGGGTTTTTGTTTCATTTCCCCTCATCCTATTTTGTCAATAACTCAAATTGAGGCTTTCAAAAGAGCATTATTTGCCTCTTTTACTCAAATTGCTCCCAAGAAACCCCTTTTTCTTCCCCAAGAACATACCCAAACTCTTTCTCGAGAAAACTATAGATTAAAGCTTTCTTCACCAATCAAG
The DNA here is from genome assembly GCA_030864215.1 of Capsicum pubescens. NCBI lineage: Eukaryota > Viridiplantae > Streptophyta > Magnoliopsida > Solanales > Solanaceae > Capsicum > Capsicum pubescens. Next base: position 32,176,322 of record CM061549.1, on the reverse strand, counting down.
AAGCTTAAGGTATGTGGGAATATCCTAAACCTTATGGTCATAGTGTATTATTTTTAACATGTTTTAATGGTATGAAAATTAACAATACAATAAGGGTTTCAAAAATACTTTGAAGAATATGCATTTTGAACCTTTTGATATGATAATCATGAAGTTTTTCCATAGTTTTGAATTATATTGACATGATATATGATTTCGAGAATTAACATGAGAGCATATGTCATGAGATTTCCCTCTACATATGGAATTTTTTGATTTAGCATATTATGGATTGTTAAATTGCATGTTCTATAGTGTGAATAAAGTGTTCTACCATTATTCATGGACTTGATGTTGATTTTTAAATAAGGAGATGGTAATGTCATGTTATACAAGTACTCTTTGTGTTAAATTAAAGAATTACATCTGATTTATGAAAGAGTTGGCCCCCATATGTTGAAACTTGAAACATGATATTTTGCATAAGTTTTTCGTGCACTACTGGAATGAGAGTTATTATTCATTTTTTAAAACTTTTGGGTGGCCATTCATTTGATTTCTTGAATAAAAAGGGTCTATGGATACGTTATGACATGATTCGACTTGCAAGTCTAGGTATGACGATACCTACTATGGAGTAAGCTTACCATGAAGGAAATAAATGTTTTAAGAGCATGAAACATGGCTTAAAGGAATAAAATTGGGTTTTAAGAGAGATAGTTGGTTACCCGAAGAAGGCTTGAGTTCAGACAACTCTTAGCCCAAAATTGTTTTTTACCGATACGGGTTTATGATGTCTTATAATAGGGATTGTACGATGGCGACGGGCTTATGGTGTAGTACGAATGACAGACCCCAATACTTGAGAAAAACTCGGATTGGAGGCTTGGCCTCCGAGTCAACAAAGGATTCCATAGAGCCCGTGGATAAGTATGTTTGTAGGGTGTACCATCTAGCTCAAAAGTAAAATAATAATATAAGTCATGATTACAAGAAAATGTTTTGAAGCTTTTAATTTATGACCATGTGTTTTCATTTATCTTATGTTAAATGTTTTATGAAATTCTCTCACCTATGCTGTATAAAAATATGTTATTTTGGATTTGTTCTACATACCAGTACTTTGTGTATTGACCCGCTATATTTCAGGTTCTGAGACCCAGTCCCTTTGTCCCGCTAATCAGTAAATCATTATCAGACATTTGTAGAAAGTGAGCCTCCCTTATTTTTTAAGGACTTTTCCCCATGTGTTGATTTCATTTGATTTTAGTTCATGGTCCGACCGGGGTCCTTGTCCCAGATTCAGAAAGATTATTGTTTTTAGTTTAGTGGAGACTTCGTAGACTTGTTATAGATGGTTTTTGGTTTTCGTATGGACTTATTTCCCGAATTGTTAAGTTGAAATAAATGAATTGGCATGTTTCTAGTTTACTTCCGCATTATTATAATCGATGGGTTTTGCTTATGACGACAAGATTAGGGGTCACTCGGGCCTTCATTTTTTGGGATGCCTATCGCGGCTAGGTCCTCGGCTAGGGTCGTGACACATACCAATAAGCTTTAACCCAATATTCGACATATTTTACTTTTAGTTACTATTTAGAGTTAACAAGGGTCACATTCCTTATCTAGTGATTATTGAAAAGAATGAATAATCAATTTACCAAGGGAGACATCATGTCCCAAGCTCACAAATGTGTTAGCGGTACATGGCATATCCTCACATATCAGTGTAGTTATATATACTCACCACACATAGGACCATTATAACATATTTACCTCTTCCGGATTCACCGGGCATCATCACCATATCAACATATCCTCCGGATTCGCCAGGCGTTATCATAACATCAACATATCCTCCAAATTCACCGGGTATCATTATAACCTCAACATATCCTCTGGATTCACCGGGCATCATCATACCATCAACATATCCTACGGATTCTTTGAGCATCATCACAACATCATTACCTCTTTAGGATTAACCAACATCATTATAACATCAACATATCCTCCGGATTCACCGGACATCATCATACTATCATTGCCTATTTTGAATTAACTGGGTATCATTATAACATCAACATGTCCTCTGGATTCATCGGGCATCATCATAACATCATTAGCATATCTCCTAAAACAACCAACACATACATATGTAGTCAAATCAAAGAACATGTACAAGCCACCATAATAGAGTATAAGTTATATAAGATAAGACATATTATTATAATTTACTATTAGTCAATCATTACATAATATAAGTAGATTCATGAGCATGAATATCTAAATGATATACGCAATCACCACTTTTCCAAGGTTAACATGTTTATTAGCAATCCAATTATAAGTCAAGGTCATGATCTTTAGACGCCTCTCTTACTACCACTTTTCACAATACTAACCCCCAAAGGGATATCCTTTACATAACATTAACTTGATCATTAGGCTTGGTTCGTAGAAAGAGTGGTAACATAATTTGAGATCCACTTGGTGGAAAAATCAATAAGCCAAGCTATAGAATAACTATATGTTCAATTCACAAGACTTTTCAAGGCTATCCATATCATGACAACAAGATAATCAATAATGTATACACATTATCCAATCATCAATCACATGTATAAATTGACAACCGAGTTTAACCATTATAATCTAAATAACATAACTTAGACGTTCATCAAGTAGCTAGGTCACTAAGGAATTACATAGTTCAAGCTTAAGGTGGGTAAAGTCCCACTCCTAAATCCCAATAATGCCAAAGTTTACTTCTACAAGGCTAACTTCTACCCGGAATTAGGCTAGGTTATCTAAATCACCCCATAGGGGCTTATCAATCCATATTAGGCCTATAAGGGAAAATCTTCTTCAAGCATCCTTCCTAAGTCATCCCAAACACTAAGGACATTTCATAACTAGTCATAACTAGGTTACATACACTTAAGTTTAGCCAAAAACATCATTCTAAACTACTAGAGAAACTAAAGTATTCTCATTTTATTCATTAGAGTTGAATTAGAACTATCCAAGGTTCTAGGCTAAAAGTCAAACATCACACTTTAAAAGTTTTATAGCCTACAAGAAATAGATAATCCCAAGTATCGCCATCCTCTATTTATAATCAAAAACCCATACCAATCTCACAAGATATCAATAATTATACTACAATCAAGCTTAATCTATCTATAGTACAGTAAGCCTAACCTACCTTGAGTCCAATTTCTCACAAACCAACAAGCTTTGCCTCCCCTTTTCTTGAAGCTTCTCCTTCCACGAGCCAAGCTATCAAAAACATTATCTATGAATCATTAAAATAGCAACAACACCCATTATGTCACCATTATTCCATGGGTCCCAAAAGACATCAAACCCCCAAGCGGGTCCTACCATCGAAAAATGAGATTTTGAGACCAACCCATTGTTCAACAATCATTCGGGAGCAATAACCCTCAAGATATTTGAGTAAAACAATCATATTTTTGTCTACAATTTAGCCACAAAAAATTAGGGTTGGGTCTACAAATCAAGAAATTAATACCATATTTGAAGGAATCTTACCTTAGATTTGTAGCAAAAAATCATAACATAAGTTATTCAAGCTCCTAATCAACCCACAAGACTAACTTTTGAGTCAAAAAATCTTTATGGCTACTAGGGTTCTCAAAGATGTGCAGAATTTTCCACAAAAGCGGACAAAAGGGCCTTTTATACGAGTTTAAATTGGCCCACAAGGTAAAAACTTGTTTTTGACCTCCCGAACTCTTTCAGACTCCATTTTTCTCAAATGAACTATGTAACCCCACTAAATTTGACATTACAGATGCATTTGTGAAGTATAATTTTCCATCCGGGGTTATTTAGGACACTTGTGGTTCCCACACCCATATATTTTAATTTTTGACTTTTCGACTAATGGGTTGAAATAAGCTCGGGTTCTATGAGATCCAAACCAAAGGTTTACCTATACTAAAATGGATATTATATAGCTACTGGAACAGTCAAAATTTGTATCTAAAATTATTTTACTAAAGTTTTCACTCGGCGGCCACTTGGAATCGACGAAGACTTCTAAATGGGAAATTGGCTCTAAAAACCAAACGAACTACCCGGTAACCGAACTATCAGTTACAAAGAGTCATAAATGACTTGGGGAATCCATGGAAAATCTCTAATGGTGAAAATAAGTAGGAATATGGAAAATGACCTGACGGGTCATTACAACATCCACTACTAGGGAACTTTCATCCCCAAAAGTTAAAGATGAAGAAATACCTAAAGTCTCAAACAAATGATGATACTGGGATCGCATCTCACTCTCTATCTCCCAAGTGGACTCCTCCGTTTGGTGGTGCCTACACTAAACCTTAACTAAAGAAAACTCTCTAGTACGCAGTAGCCTCACATCACTAGCCAAAATAAGCATAGGATCCTCCACAAACGTCAATTGATCATCCAAATAGACTGAGTCCCATATAAAAACATGATAAGGATCAAGAATATACTTCTACAATATAGAGACATGGAAAATTAGATGAAAAATGAAAAAAATTTGAGGTAAAGACAACTCATAGAACACCTCGCTAACTACATGGAGAATCTTAAAAGGAAAAATATAGCAAGGGCTAAGCTTAACTTTCATACCAAATCTCATCACACTTATCTTAGGGTATACATGGAGGAGCACACAATCACAAACTCCTTATCTCAAATCACGGAGTCTACAGTCGGCATAGGCCTTTGGCCTAATCTAGGCTGCTCTCAGTCAATCCTAAATCACCCTGACTCTATCCAATGAGTCCTGAAGAAAATATGTACCATAGGGTCTAATGTCGGAAGTCTCAAACCACCCTATAGAAGAACGGCATATCCTACCATACAAAGCCTTATAAGGAGCCATCTCAATACTCGAATGCTAACTGTTATTGTAGGCAAACTCTTCTAGAACTAAGTGTTGATCCCATTGTCCTATTAAATCTATAACACAGGCTCAAAGCATATCCTCGAGCATCTAAATAGTTTTCTCGGACTGACTATTTATCTGCGGATGAAAAGTTATACTCAAATCCACTCGAGTACCCAACTCATCCTAAAATACCCTCCAGAATCTCAAAGTAAATACAAAAAACACGGTCTGATATGATAAACACAGGGATCCCATGCAAATAAACTATCTCTCAGACATAAATCTGGTCTAATCTCTCAGCGCTGAAGGTCATCTGAATAGGAATAAAATATGTTGACTTGGTCAAATGATCCACAATAACCCAAACACCATTATGATCATGGGAAGTATGAGGTAAACTGCTAATGAAGTGCATAGTAATCCATTCCTATTTCCACTCGGAAATGGGCAACCTTTGAGTTAATCCACCTAGACATTGATGCTTGACCTTAACTTGCTGACAATATAGGCAATGATCCATAAAGTTAGCCACATCTCTCTTCATCCCATCCCACTAGTAATGTTGTCTAAAATCTCTGTACATCTTAGCTACACTGGGATAAATGGAATATCTAGAACTATGAGCCTCATGAAGAATTGACTGAATTAAGTCATCAAGTCGAGGAACATAAATATGACCCTAAAATTTTAGAATACCCTAGAAATCCACATTGTGCCTTTTAGACTCACCACTAATAGCCTAGTTATGGAGATAGCATAATTTTCTATCCTTATACTGACAATCACGAATCTGCTTAAGTAGGGAGGACCTCATCTAACACCCACATATTTTAACCTACAAATCGAACCATTGTTCTTACGTGTGTAAACCATAATCCCATGATTTACTTTTGAATTCATGTGTAATGATCTTTATCCTAGTGTGGGAAGTGTTTTCTAAATGAAGTATGTTAATAGGAATCAAGTAACACCCCATGGTTTTAATGCTTTTTTGGCACATCTAAAATGACCTTTAGAACCCTAGTAGTGATGGTAGATCTTGTGTTGAGGGAGGTGTTGGGGGTATTTTCGTACCTCAAAAGTAAGTAGGCATTGCAAAGTAGGACCTAGGTGATGCCTAGACATTATATTTCCATTGCCTATGTTTACTGGAAAGGTTAGGTCATGGGTTAGGCGCCGCCCAACCTGGGTTAGGCCATGGGCTAGGCGCCACCCAATAAGTGTTAGGCAATATGTTAGGCGTTGGCTAACCTAGGTTAGTCCATGGACTGGATGCTGCCAACCCTATATTTTGCAGCGTAGAGGCTCCATTATTGAGTTTTTGTAAGGGCAACATGGCCTTTTGACATCACATAATAATCCCTAAACAGCATTGCACGAGATTAAGGCTCCCAAAAATGTTTTAAAACTCTATTAAATCCCTAAATCATTTTCTAAAATAGAAGAGGAGAAAAACAATCTAAGGTTGCATATTCAAGCTTAAAGGGTAAATCTTTTCGTGATTTTCTTCATCATTAAGGTATATGAGACTACCCTAAACTCCATGGGCATAAATTTTCTTGTTTGTATCAAGTTTTGAGGATCTATAATATTGTTTACAAGGAGTGTTTAATATTATTTTGAAAAGAATGTAACATGGAATCGTTTGAGGAAAATATATGTTTGTCTTGAACTATTTTTCACCAAATTTAAATGTAACTTTGTATATATATATTTTTTTGTAATGAAGAGTTTGATTGAGAGCATGAATAAAATAAACTCCCTCTCCTTTCATGATATCTTTGATTTCAAGTGTTGTGGATTGTTTAAATCCATGAATTTCTTAAATAAAACTAGAGGGTGAATTTTTTATTAATGATCGTGGAATGTTACGATTTATGAAATGTTGAGAGGATATTTTTGCAAGTTAAACATTTATCGTGTCAAATTAACAATTCCCATGGGTTTTAATTAATGCAAACATGATATGACCACCTTATGATTGTACTATTGAGAGGAGAGTGCTTTGATGTAAACTTAAATAAAAATTTGTTGCATAACTCTGTCACACCTGATGTTTAAAAATAATGGGTGGTCATTAACATGAGGATAAGTTAAAATAGGCTAAAGATATGTTATGATGTGATTTGAATAACTAAACGTTAGGGTGTGATCATACCCGGTGATGACATTCTCATTACAGAAGAAGTCTTGAATGATTTGAAAGTATCAAGCATGGTTTTAAATAACTAAAAGTTGGTCTTAAAAGAGCTAGTTAGTTACCCGAAGAAGGCATTTGAGTGAAAGAGCTCATTGCTGGAAACCATGGTTTGCCGTTATGGGTATTATCTTAAAGGGGATAAATTTTTAGACATCATGCAAGGGTGATTCCATGGTAAACTTGTAAGGGGGTGTACCATATCATGAAAACTCCAATCCTTTCTACAAACTTCGATTGGGGGCTTGGCCACTGTGTCAAGGGCAGATTTTATATAGCCCATGGAATTATAGATTTAGGGTATATTGACTAGCTCATAAGAATAACTAAGAGTGAGTCAAGGTTGTCAAGAATTGATTTAAAGTTCCATAAAATATTCCTTTGCATTTTTTTTAATTGTGTTATGTTCACTACTATTATAAAATACTCTTACCTATATTGTATAAAAACATGCTATCTTGGGTTGTTTCACATACCAGTAAATTTTGTACTGACCCCCTATATTTCAGGATCTGAGGTTCAGTCCTACGGTCCCGCTAAGTAGTAGATCACCGTCGGAAGTTTGTAGTTGGTGTGCCTCCTTTATTTCGGAAGGCCTAGTTTCTTATTATGTTTATATTTGGTTCTAGTTTATGGTCCGACCGGGGTCCTTGTCTCATTTTCAAATGTGATGTTGTTTTTGTATTGTTAGAGATTTTGTAGACTGGTGTTAGACATTTTGAATGTTCATGAACTCACATTAGTATTTATTAGTAATAACAAGAAGAAGACCATGTTTCTATTTTGTTATTTTTTTTCAAAATTCTTTATGGTATATGAATTAAGCATATGATTACTGATTAGAAGTTCTCTTGGGCTTACATAGTTTGGGATGTCCATAGTGATCAGGGCCTCAGCTCGAGTCGTGACAAAATTAGTATCACAGCACGGTTCATAGTCCTAGGGTATCTATAAAATCTCATCAGGTAAAGTCCTATTTATGGGTGTGTAGCACACAACACTTATAAGGAGGAAGCTAATAGGCGGTTAGGAATGTTTTAATTTTCTTCATGTTCTAGATCATGCCATTGTGTTGTCCAATTAGAAGTAGACCTTTCTAATTGAGTATATTTATTTAAGCTTATACCCCTATCTATATCAGCCGTGCATTTGAACCTGAATTATGGAGTGTATCCAGTCCTTTTTCTAATACCCTAGTTGTTGATGTCATGTCTAAGGGTAATAATGTGTGGTAGAATGTTGGAATATTAATTCCACCCAAGTAGTAGTATGTTATAAAGTGTCATAACCTATGAGCTATAAGATGGTCTAGAAGTTAGTGATATGAAGTCACAAGCATACAATTCATAATGAGGGTGACTTTTGTATAAAGAAGCTAGTTTAGTTATGTAACTATTAATTGAGGGATGGGTTGCCATTTTATGGTGATAGACTAGTGTGGTAGAAATATTTGTAGATTGTATGGTTGTCTATAAAGAAAGTGGTTGGCTATGATTATTATTAATTCAAAAATAAAGAAGGGTCTCAGAATGAATAGTTATGGTGGTTGTAGAAACCATTTATAGAATGTTAATAGAAAGGGGTGGATCAATCAATGAGTTATGGGTAGAGACCGATTGGTTTAAATGGAATTTGAAGGTAGTGGGGATGTACGCTTGAGTAAGTAAATATGATGTGAGAAAGTTGATTATGTTGATAAGATCGTAATGGATATATTATAAGATTAAGATCGACTATCCCTATTATATTACTTTACCCCCTTGATTGTATTTTCTCTAGTAGTTGTAAACTAGTACTTCATGTGAGAAGGTATGTAGTGGATTTTGTGGTATAGTAGTGATGCCATGTAAAGGATGTGATTGTAGATAGTAGTTAAGTGAAATGAGGTAATTGGGTTGATTTCCCATTTTGATGGACTCGTATAGTAGGTGCCATGCTTCATAGGTGGTACATGATCGATGCTAGTCTATAGGGTTGAACTTTAGATGTGGAGTATGGTGGTAAGAATAGTGGCTTAAGATTTATGATGCATGTTTTGTTGGAATGAATTAGTAGGATTAAATGTGAGATATGAAATCTCCTAAGTTGGCAATTTGTGGAAGAAAGATTGGATAATTGTTATATATATACATGAGGACTAGGGTGAAGCGATGGAGTGTGGTTAAGTCATTAAGAGGATAAGAGTGTTAGGTATATTAGAATAAGTTAAACCCCGAGGTAGCATGTTGTTAGATAAGGTTTGATATGTATGAATGTCTCGTGTACCTAGATCTCATTCTCGAATTATGTAGTATGGGGAAGACTAAGGAGTTATTGTTTGATGTTCTTTAGAGCTGAATTGAGAAATTATAGGTAGGCAATATGTGCCTTTAGTATAGTTTTGCAAACTTTGTTCAGTTGTAAGTTATGTGATTAAAGGTCTAATGTTTGATTGTTAAGTTGTGGAGAGTGGATTTTTATGTTATAATGAATGAAGATTTGTATGCTCATTAGAATGTGAGTTGTAGGGCGATGTCTATAGAGGCTAGCAAAAGCTAAGAGTAGCATTTTTGGAAAGAAAGGCCTTTAGAGTATAGTTTATCAGGGAAAGTTTAGCGTTTATATGTACGGAGATATCCATTTTTTGTTGAGAGTTATGGCTATAGATTTGATGTGAAGATAGGTCCGCAAGTCTAGCATTGTGAATTTAATCTAAGAGGGAGATGGCGAATTAAGGTAGTTCCCAAATTTTCTAAGTGAAGATAGTTACAGGGACGAGTCATGATAAACCTATACCTATTCAAGCATATTCCTCCTACTTCAGTTTAAGAGGTCAATCTACCAATATCTTATGCTTTCAAGTCCTGCCTATGTCTAAGGTCTGAGTTCTCTATATAACTCATGTAATGTTCTGACCTCCATACTAGATGCAATGTTGTCTCAGTAAACCCAATCTTTTATGTATTCAAGCTCTATGTTATGATGCTCATGATCCTAAAAGGAATCTATGTCTTATATCATGCTTGGTATTAAGGAACTATGCTTTCTATATGTTACCGATACATGCTATGTCGGGTTTATCCCAAAGAGATAAAGTTTATGCAAACTCATGGACATGTTCAGTTCTTAAATAAGGAACAATATCTCCATGTAGAAATTTGTGTCTCAATCGTTGACTTCATAAATTTCGGCCTTATGGTATACAAATCTTGATATGTGCACTCATGTTTTCACACTCTGCCCAATTCTCAGAATCCATGTTGTGTTGTGTTAATGCCAGACCGACTCTTTACTTATGATCTAGACACTTGATATAGGAAGAACTTTGTGTCTATTCTATCGTATCTTCACTTTATGTCCCACCTTGAGTAGTGAAATAAGTATGAGTTATAATTGACTAGTGTTACTCCCTTTAATGATTCTTATGCTCGGATCCCTCAATGACCTTTCGTATATTAGTATGATAGTATTTGTGGAAGTGTAGTAATGTTTTGGGCAGGGGAGTAGAGGTTCTTGAAGGTTTAAATTTTGATGTGATTTCTTGAGCTAAGGTTGTAGGAGAAGGGGGAAGAAGGATATGAACACTCATTGTGTGAAATAGTTAGGAAGGAGAGATGTGGTGAAAATATTTGTGAGAGTAATTAAATTTGTTGGTCTTAGTGGGGAGTTCCATGAAGTGGGTATAGTAATGGTAGGTTTGGATATGGTGATTAATAAAAATGCAAATAAATGTGTAATGTAGTTTTTACTCATTGATTTCAGGCCTGAGGGCGTTGATTATGATGATATTGTGAAGTAATATTCTTAAAGGGATGTAGAGTATGGGGTCCTATAGCTTAAGCTAGCACCTTTTATCTTCTAGTTAGGCTGCAACATAGAAGCATTATATAGTGAAACTCAAATTCTTATGGTTAGATATATGATGGGATAATTGTAAGTGGTAAAGTATGAAGTGTGCTATTTATTGTTTGGGGCGTAGATGAGTAGTGTTTCTATGTTTAAGTCTATTCATTGTATCTTGTAAGGTAGAGAATCTTTGTAATCCTATGTCCCACGAAAACCTTATTTCATGATCAGTACCGATGTAAAATCAAATCTAATAACCTCACACCATATGTCTTTATGGTTATGATCCCTAGAACTCATGTGCAAGGTCATCTCTATGTGAATTCTTATTATCTCACGCTTTGTGCTTAGACTTATCACCAGGGGTTATCATGAAGCTCTTTGATGCCTTTGTATATTTTTTTAAGGAAAAATGTTCAATGAGAGGTTATGTTTCAAACTCCATGGGCATAAGTTTTCTTATTTTTATCAAGTTTTATGGATCTATAATCTTTTTACAAGGAATGTTTGATATTGTTTAGAAAAGCATGTATCATAGAATCGTTTGATGAAAATATATGTTTGTCTTGAACTATTTTTCATGAAATTTAAATGTAACTACATATATATGCTTTCGTTTGTAATGAAGAGTTTGATTAAGAGCATGAATGATATAAACTCCCTCTCCTTTCGTGATATCTTTGATTTCAAGTGTTGTAGATTATTTGAACGCATGAATTTCTTAAACAAAACTAGAGGGTGAATTCCTTACTAATGATCGTGGAATGTTACAGTTTGTGACATGTTGAGAGGGTGTTTTTGAAAGCTAAATGTTTATCGTGTCAAATTAATAATTTCCATGAGTTTTGAATAACGCAAACATGATATGACCACCTTATTATTGTACTATTGAGAGGATAGTGTTTTGATGTAAACTCAAATGAAAATTTATTGCATAACACTTTCTACTTGATTTTTAAAAACTATGGGAGGTCACTAACATGAGGATAAGTGAAAAGGGGATAAAGATATGTTATGATGTGATTTGAATGACCTTCAAATAAAGGTATGACGATACCTGGTGAAGACATGCCCTTAACAGAAGAAGTATTAAATGTTTTGAAAGTATGAAACATGGTTTTAAATAACTAAAAGCTAGGCTTAAGAGATCTGAAGAAGGCAATTGAGTGCAACGACTCATTGCTGCAAACCGTTGTTTGCCGATACTGGTATTATCTTAAAGGGGATAAATTTTTGAACATCATGCAAGGGTGATGCCATGGTACACTTGTAAGGGGGTGTACCATATCATGAAAACTCCAATCCTTGCGGCAAACTTGGATTAGGGGATTGACCGCTGAGTCAAGGGCGGATTTCATATAGCCCATGGAATTATAGATTTAGGGTGTATTGACTAGCTTAGAAGAACAATTAAGAGTGAGTCAAGGTTTTCAAGAATTGATTTAAAGTTCACTAAAATATTCCCATGCATTTTTTTTACTTGTGTTATGTTCACTACTATTATGAAATGCTCTCAGCTATATTGTTTAAAAACATGATATTTTATGTTGTTTCAAATACCAGTACTTTTTGTATTGACCCTCTATATTTCAGGATATGAGGCTCAGTCCTGCAGTCCCGCTAAGAAGTAGATCTCTGTTGGAATTTTGGAGTTGGTGAGCCTTCCTTATTTTGGAAGGCCTAGTTTCTTATGATGTTTACATTTGGTTCTAGTTTATGGTCCGATCGAGGGCCTTGTCCCTGTTTCAAATATTAAGTTGTTTTCTTATTGTTAAAGATTTTGCAGAATGGCGTTAGACGTTTTGAATGTTCATGAACTAACATTAGTATTGTTCAGTAAAAATAACAAGATGACCATGTTTATGTTTTGTTATATTTTTCCGCTATTATTTATGGTATATGAATTAAGCATATGATTTCTAGTTAGAAGTGATCTCGGGCTTACATGGTTCATATGTCCATCACGGCCAGGGCCCGTCTCGGATCATGGCACCTCGCCTCCACATAAGCCAAAATCCTCATAGGATCCAAAATATCTTGGCGAACCATCAAATAGGTTATGGAATTGATGTGTTGTGCGAAGGGCCTTTGAGAAACTGATACACATTCCAAACTACCCATACTAACTGCCTTGTGATTCAAGGCTTCATCCACCACATTCACCTTACTTGGATGATATAAGATGGAAATTTCTGCAATAACTCAAAAATCCATACCAATGTTAGAGCCATGGTTCAAGATCATGCACAGTTAATTATAGTTCTTTGGTAGTGTCATGCGTAATTTTGATGTATATTAAGGTCTCAAATAGCACCCATCAATTAGACAAATCAAAATAATCCTTACCGATTGAGTTTTTCATAAGAATGTTGCTTTAGTCAACTACAAGCGAGCATATCTTTTGGTCTATTGAGAATTTTCCATCTCAAGACCTAGAAAACTATAGGAAACTGAATTAGCTATCGAACGATGCCAATATCTCCTAAATTCGATACTTGGATGACAAGTTATTACACTTTTAGTGAAAAATAATAGCTCAATGCGATAAGGCCGCATTACGGTGATGTCCAATTTCACGTTTGTCACATTCTAGCATGATACCGTGTTGGCACTGCATCATGCCAAGGTACCATTTCAGAATTTTCCATCCCCAGTGGCTCTACGTGATTTCACCGCATCGTTCCGCTGGGTAAATTCGGGATTGCCCCTTTTCTAGTGGCCCGACGTAATTGCACCGAGTCATACCGGGTGTCAAAATTGTTATTTTGGGTTCAATTCTGTGTTTTTAATTCCCAAAGGCATTTAAGTCCTTTTCCCTCACCCCATTCAGTCCAAACATGGGATTTAAGTCCCAAAGAGCATTACTTGCTCATTATTCTCACAATTTACTCAAATTATAGTAGCCCTCTGTCAAGAACAAACCCTTGTCTTCAAGATTCAAGATCAAATCTTAAGAATTTACCATCAATTCTTAAAAAATCATAAACCAATGTATGTTTGTCGTTCATCCTTGGGTTCCTTCCACCCTTGGAGTTCAAGAATCCTTTTTGAGAACTTAAATTATGAATTACATTCTTGAATTGAATTGTGTTCATGTGTATGTTGATTTTATGGGTTTTAAACGAATAAGATTGTGAATTTCAAGTAAATAAACTAGCCTATATGTTGATTTATGTACTCTCCATGTCATAACCCATGAATTGTGAGTTGAACGTTGTAGTCATGATAACCCCATGTTATTCTGTCTCATGTTCAAGAACCTTGCTCTCCAAGTGTTTGACAAACTGTCTATGTGAATAAATTATGAATGATATCCTAATTGTAATGCTTTTAAACTTGTGATATGGGTCCATTATTTATGCTATCGACTATTAGGGGTATTGTATACCTAAAATTAGCTGGTTACTTAGTTTCCAGTCATAATTGAATGATTTCATAGTATCCCGGATAGTAGCATTCGATCATTTAACAAAATCAACGTGAGTTTAGTCAAGCTTAGAACAACTTAGTGATCAGTGTCGGTTCAGTTGGTAGTAGAATTCAACACCGAGCGAACCCAGGGATGGGGGTATTCCTGCCAGTATAGGGTTTGACCCTTAGTAGCAGTCCCTGAGTTAAAGAACTACATAGCCAGCGTGGGGTAAATCTTCTTTCTGACAGACTAGGGTTTACGTAATCATATACATCTCATGAGTCTTCCTACCAGATTAGGGTTGACCTAGACAATGTTAGTAACTCGTGGCATGGTTCTAACACCCTTCCAACTGGGGTTATAGGTTGGACCCCGAATCATTATATAAATGGGGTATGTCGGTTAGATGATAACTCCCACAGTCTCAATTCTAGTATTTAGTATTCAGTACAAAACTCAATTTAGTTCTACACGATCATGACTTACTATTATCAGCTATTCAATTATCAGAAATTCAGTGCTTCTATTTCATCCTGATTCAAATAGACGATATATGCTTGGTATTATCGGTTCATTAACTTCAGTAGTCCCAGCCTTGCATATACTCTCATCCAGTCACTTCATGATATTTAGTTATTATTATTACTTGTGCACCAAAAACTATGCATATTAGCCTAATCTAACCTAGCATACCAGTACATTCAAATTACTAAAGCATACTCTCTCTTTGCGCTATGATGTCTCATATCATAGGTTCTGACGCTTGGGTTTCTGACCTTACATGGCCAGATCATTTGATCAGCCGCAGTTATAGTAGTGAGTCCTCATCCATCGAGGATGTGATACTTATTTTGTCTTTGCATTATTTCAGTATTTAAGTTGTTTCAGACAGTAGTTGTGAGTTAGTTAGGGCTTGTCCCATCAACTTTTTTATTTTAGATGTGTAGAGGCTTTCTACCATTATTAGTTAGCAGTTATTCTACAGATGTATTCAGTTGTGATTCAGTTTTATGAACCGTATGGCATTTTCAATTTAACTTTCGCATATATTTTATGGTTATTATCCAATGCTCATAGCTGGTACCAGTCATGGGTTGACTTCTGTTCCTTCGGGGGAATAATCATCGTGTGATCCCTAGGGTGTAGTATCAGGATGCTACAAACTTTGTATCAGAGCCTAAGGTTCTAAGGTGTCCTAGAAAGTTCGAAAGCTGCGTCATGTAGAGTCTTATGCATGGGTGTGAAACACACCACACTTAAGGGCACGAGTCTATGAGGCATTTTAGGAAAATTTTCCTACTTTCAGTATTAATATCGTATGAGTGATCATGAGCTCAAGTTAAACTCTTTGTCTAATCCAACTTTCCCCTTCCATTTACAGAACATGCCTCTAAAAAATACTAACGAAAGAGGGTCGAGGAAACATCCAACACCTCTGCCCGTTCAGCAAGATCCCATGAATGAACACATTTCTCATACTGAATTCAGAGAAGCATTCACCTTCATAGCATATTCTGTGGATTCTCAGAATGTTTAACCAGCTATTTTTCAGGACAACCCAGTGGCCAATATTGTTGTAGCTAGAATTCGAGACATCACCCAAATAAACCTTCCTTCATTTCTAGAGTCTAAGTAGAAGGAGGACCCACATGAACTCTTTGACATGGTGCAGAAGGTAAAAGACATTATAGGGGTAACTGCTAGTGAGAGTGCTGAGTTAGCTTCCTATCAGTTGCAAGATGTAGCTCATATGTGGTTTAAGCAGTGAAAGGTAGAGAGAGGCGCATATGCAGGGCCTATAGAATGGGAGGAGTTCACTACTTCCTTCTTAGATAGTTTCTTTTTGTTAGAGTTGAGAGAGGATAAGGTGTTAAAGTTCATCAACCTGAAGCAGGGTAACATGAGTGTGAAAGTGTATTTCCTCGATCTTACTTAGTTGGCCAGGTATACTCCTCATGTGGTAGCTGATAGCAGGTAAAAAATAAGCAAGTTTATGCCTGGTGTATCTGATAGTGTGGTTAAGGAGTATTGGACCATCATGCTGATTAAGGAGATGGACTTGTATAGGTTGATGGTCTATGATCAACATATAGAGGAACAAAAGACTAAGGAGAAATAGAGGGAGAGCAAAAGGGCTAGAATAGGTAGTTTCAAGTTTGCTCAGCCGAAGTCAGAAGGTGTTAACCGTCATCAGTTCCACTCAAAATCTTCAGTCCCAGCTTCTTCTTCGGCTAGTGCTTTGATGCCCAAATGCAGGAATGATAATAAGGATAGGGCACCAGGCTCTAAATCTCCAGGTATCGTAAATAGTGCTCGAACAAATCCTCTTTGTCAAAAATGTGGCAGAAACCATCAGGGTGTTTGTAGGGATAGAAACGACATGTGATTTGGGTGTGGTAAGCTAGTCCATTAGATCAGAGAGTGTCCTCAGGTGGGTTCAAAAAGTCAGCCAAATCGTCCCCCAGTTAATTTTAGTCGCTCATCTTAGCAGGGTGCCATTTCCAGTGCCACCAGTGGGCAACACCAAAATAGGTTCTATTCACTTAAGTCCCAATAGGATTAGGAGATTTCTCCCATTGTGGTTACTGGTACATTGAAAATCTTTCATTTATATATTTATGCTTTGTTAGATCTTGTAGCTTCTCTATATTTCTTAACTCCTTACGTAGCCGTCAACTTCGAAATCAGCCAAGAAATCCTAACGAAGCCTTTCTTAGTCTCTACCCAGTGGGTAATTCTACCATAGCCTAACAGGTATACAAGAACTGTCCAATTATGGTTTCTGAGAAAGTTACTTCAGCAGACCTTGTAGAGTTAGAGATGATGAATTTTTACAACATTCTCAGCATGGATTGCCTCCACTCATGCTATGCTTCAGTCGATTGTAGAAGCAGAGAAGTTTATTTTCAGATTCCAAATGAACCAGTCCTAAATGAAGGGGTAGTACTACAGCGCTTAGGGGTCAGCTTGTTTAGTACCTTAGAGCGAGAAAGATGATATCTAAGGGGTGTATTCACCATTTTGTCCGAGTTAAATACTATAATTTCGAGACCCCAAATCTTGATTCAGTTTCACTAGTAAGGGAATTTCTAGATGTGTTCCCTGAAGATCTTCCCAGAGTTCCTCCTAGAAGGGAAATTGATTTTGGAAAATACCTTCTTATATATAAATAGCCTATATCTATTCCTCTATATAGAATGGCTCCAGCCTAACTCAAAGAGTTATAAAAATAGTTGAAAGATCTCCTATATAAGTGATCATCAGGCCCAGCGTCTCCCCATGGGGTGCACCAGTTCTAGTCGTACGTAAGAAAAATGGTTCTTTTAGAATGTGTATTGATTACCGTCAGTTGAGCAAAGTCACAATAAAAAACAAATACCCACTTCCCAGAATTGATGGCTTGTTTGACCAACTTCAGGGTGCCATTTATTTTTCTAAGATAGACCTCAGATCTAGCTATCATCAGCTCAGATTGAGAAAATGTCTCACTCCAAAAATAGCTTTCAGAACTCGATATGGTCATTTCGAGTTTCTAGTCTTGTCCTTTTGTCTCATGAATGCCCCAACATCCTACATCGACTTAATGAACCGAGTGTTCAAAAAGTACATGTACATATTTTTCATAGTCTTCATTGATGATATTCTAGTCTACTCCCATAGTGAAAACGATCATGTGAACCACCTCCGAATAGTATTGCCGACTCTCAAAGATCATAAGTTGCTTCCCAAATTCAGTAAGTGCAAATTTTGGGTAAGATCAATGGATTTACTTGGCCATATTGGTTCCGGTGATGGAATTAGAGTTGATCCTCAAAAGATCAAAGCAATGAAAAACACGCCCAGACCTATTTCACCCTTAGATATTAGGATTTTCTTGGGTTTGGCTAGCTATTACCAATGATTTGTTAAAGGATTTTCGTCTATTGCATCCCCCATGTGCAGGTTGACTTAGAACAAAGTTAAGTTTCAGTTGTCAGATTATTGTGAGAAGAGTTTTCAGGAGTTAAATACTCGACTCATGACAGCCATAATTTTGACGTTACCAAATGGTTCAGATGGGTTTGTTTTGTACTGTGATGCTTCCAGAGTTGGTTTGGGGTGTGTTTTGATGTAGAAGGGTAAGTTTGTGGCTTATGACACTAGACAACTTAAGCCCTATGAAAAAATTACTCTACCCATGATCTGGAGTTAGCAACTATTGTGTTTGCCTTAAAGATTTAGAGGCTCTATTTTTATGGGGGCATGTTAACGTGTTCATAGATCATAAGATCCTGCAATATGTGTTCATGCAGAGGGATTTGAATCTGCATCAGAGGAGATAGTTAGAATTACTGAAAGACTATGACATAAGTGTTCTGTAACACCTGGGCAAAGCCAATGTAGTGCCAGATGCCCTAAGTAGATTGTCTATGGGTAGTGCTGATCACATTGAGGATGGTAAGAAGAAGTTAGTTGAGGAAGTTCACTAGATTGAAAGATTAGGTGTTCGTTTGGTTGATTCAGCTGAGGGTAGTATATAGGTGTAGAGTAGTTCAGAATCTTCTTTAGTTGCTGAGGTGATAGAAAAGTAGGATAGGGATCCCAGTTTTGTTAAATTGAAAGAGTCAGTCAGAGATCAGGGAGTGGAGGTTTTCTTCCAAGGAGGATATAGTGTGTTGCGTTGCTAGGATAGACTGTCTATGATATTTGTTAATGAGTTGAGATTGCAAATTTTTCCAGAAATGCATGGTGCACATTACTCTATTCATCCAGGGGCCATGAATATGTACTACGATCTGCGGGAAATCTATTGGTGGAGTGGGATTAAGAGGGATATTGTAGAGTTTGTGGCTAAGTGTTCTACTTGTCAACAGATAAAAATTGAGCACCAGATGCCCAGTGGGTCAATGCAGGACTTTAGTATTCCCACTTGGAAGTGGGAGGAATTGAACATGGATTTTGTGACAGGTTTTCCTCATACTCATCATTAGAATAATTTGATTTGTGTCATTGTGGACAGGATGACTAAATCAGCCCATTTATTACGAGTCCATACTTCATTTTCAGCCGAGGAATATGCCAAGCTCTATATCAGAGATTTGGTTAGGTTGCATGATGTCTAATTGTCCATCATTTAAGATAGATGTATGCAATTCACCTCACTTTTGGAAGGATTTTCAGAAGGGTCTTGGTACCCAAGTTCACCTCAGTACAACCTTTCACCCATAGAAAGATGGTTAGGAAGGAAGGATCATTCAGACCCTTAAGGATATGTTGAGAGTGTGTGTAGTTGACATTAAGGGAAGTTGGGATGACCACTTACCTTTGATCGAGTTTGCATATAATAATATCTATCATTCTAGTATTTAGATAGCCCCGTTTGAGGCCCTGTATGTAAGGATATATAGATCTCTAATTGGTTAGTTTGAAGTAGTTGAGGTCGTGGTAATGGGGCTTGACTTGGTGTTTGATGCCTTAGAGAAAGTAAAGTTGATTAGGGAGAGGCTTAAGGAAGCCCGAGACGATAGAAATCTTATACAGATGTGAGAAGGAAAGACCTTGAATTTGAGTTTGGTGATTTTGTATATCTAAAGATCTCTCCCATGAAGTGAGTAAAGAGGTTTGGTAAGAAAGGGAAGCTTAGTCCCCGATATGTTGGCCTTTAGAAAATTTTGAGTCATGTTGGAAAGTTGGCTTATGAGCTTGAGTTGCCTGCAGACTTAGCATCATTGCACTCAGTGTTTCATATCTCCTTGCTCAAGAAGTGCTTTGGTGACCCAGCTGTATTTGTTCCCTTAGAAAGTGTAGATGTTCAGAATAGCCTTTCGTACGAAGAGGTCCTAGTCGAAATACTCGATCGTCAGATTCATAGACTAAGGAGCAAAAAAGTTCCCCTAGTCAAAGTTCTTTTGAAAAATTAGTTCGTTGAGGTAGCCACTTGAAATGCAGAAGTAGATATGCGGACCAAGTACCCTCATATTTTCTCCGCTAA
This sequence comes from Capsicum pubescens, assembly GCA_030864215.1. Classification (NCBI taxonomy): domain Eukaryota; kingdom Viridiplantae; phylum Streptophyta; class Magnoliopsida; order Solanales; family Solanaceae; genus Capsicum; species Capsicum pubescens. The sequence goes on along the minus strand of CM061549.1, from coordinate 32,156,032 downwards.
CTCATACTCAGCGTAAGCTAACAGTCATCTTTGAATTTATCTTTTCCATGCTCAGTTTCAGCTGTATATCATTCTCATGTCCGCCATGCATTAACAAAACTAGTTCAGTCATGTGTTATACTTCAGACTCAGTCATGTAATCACATTTTCATCACATAGATCCAATATTTAACTTAAGTTCCTCAGTGTTTTAATCTTAACCAGTCTCATTCATGAACGAATGTTCCAAAGAGGGAGATATTGTAATACCCCAAAAATCAAAACCAATGTTAGAGACATGTTTCAATCTTATGCACAATAGATTATTGTTCTTTGGTAGTGTTATGCGCGAGTTTAATTTATATTAAATCCTCAAATAACACCCAACTATTAGATGAATCGAAATAATCCTTACCGATTGAGTTTTTGATAAGAATGTTGCTTTAGTCAACTTCAAATGAGCATATCCTTTTCTATATTGACAAATTTCGAGATCAAGACCCACCAAACTTTAGGAAACTGAATTAGCATTCCAACAATACCAATTTTTCCTAAATCCAATTCTCGAGTGAGAAGTTATGGCACTTTTAGTGAAAAATAGTAGCCCAACACGATAAGGTCGTGTCACAGTGATGGCCAATTTCACATTCGTCACTTTCCAGCATGTCACTGTGATTGGTGCCGTGTCGTTCCAAGGTGTCATTTTGAAATTTTCTGTATCCAGTGGCTAATCAAGATTTTACCACATCCCGTCGCTGGGTATATTCGGGATTATCTCTTTTCCAGTGGCCTGACGTGATTGCACCGCATTGCGTCGGGTCTCAAAATTGGTATTTTTAGTTCAGTTTCATGTCTTTAATTCATAGGGGCATTTAAGTCCTTTTACCTCACCCCATTCAGTCCAAACACAGGATTTAAGTCCCAAAGAGCATTATTTGCTCATTATTCTTACAATTTACTCAAATTAAAGTATCCCTCTTTCAAGAACAAACCCTAGCCTTCAAGATTCAAGATCAAATCTTAAGAATTCACCATCAATTCTCACAAATTCATAAACCAAGGTACGTTTTGTGTTTATCATTGGGGTCCTTCTACCCTTGGAGTTCAAGAATCCTTTTTGAGAATTTAAATTATGAATTACATTTTTGAATTGAATTGTGTTCATGTATGTGTTGATTTTATGGGTTTAAAACTAAGAAAATTATGAATTTCAAGTAAATAAACTAGCATGTGTGTTGATTTACATACTACCCATATCATAACTCATGAATTGTGAGTTGAATGTTGTAGTAATGATATCCCCATGTTATTCTTTCTCATGTACAACAACCACGCTCCCTAAGTGTTTGACAAAATGTCTATGTGAATAAATTGTGCATGATATCCTAATTGTAATGCATTTAAACCTGTGATATGGTTCCATTATTTAAGTTATCGAGTGTTTAGGGTATTATATACCCGGAATTGGTTGCTTACTTAGTTTCTAGTAATAATATAATGATTCTGTAGTATCCCGAACTGTAGTATTCGCTCAGTTACTAGAATCAGCGTGAGTTCAATCAAGCTTAGAACAACCTAGTGATCATTGTCAGTTCAGTTGGGAGTAGGATTCAGCACCGAGCGAACCTAGGGATAGGAGCATTCCTGCCAGTATATGGTTTGACCCTTAGTAGCACTCCTTGAGTTACAAAACAATATAGGCAGCATAGAGTAAATCGTCTTCCTACAGACTAGGCTTGACATACTCATATACATCTCATGAGTCTTTCTGCCAGTTTAGGGTTGACCCAACCAGTGTTAGTAACCCGTGGCATGGTGCTAACACACTTTCAACTGGGGTTACAGGTTGGACCCCAAATCATTCTATAAATGGGGTATGTCAGATAGATGATAAATCCTACAGTCTCAGTTCTAGTATTCAGTATTCAGTATTTAGTATTAAGTACGGAACTTAGTTCAGTTCTACATGATCTTGACTTACAGTTATCAGTTATTCAGTTATCAGAAATTTAGTGCTTCAGTTTCAGCCTAATTAAAATGGACGATATATGCTTGGTATTACAGGTTCATTACCTTTAGTAGTCCCAGCCTTTCATAAACTCTCATCCACTCACTTTATGATATTTAGTTATTATTATTACTAATGCAGACGAACCCATACATATTAGGGTAACCTCACCTAGCATACCAGTATATTCAAAGAACTAACATATACTCGCTCTTTGCGCAATGATGTCTCATATCATAGGTTCGAACGCTCAAGTTCCTCACCGTACTTTTCCAGATCAGTCGATCAGCTGCAGTTATAGTAGTGAGTCCTAATCCATCGAGAATGTGATACTTATTTTGTCTTTGCATTATTTCAGTATTTCAGTTATTTCAGATAGAAGTTGTGAGTTAGTTGGAGACTGTCCCATCAACTCTTTTATTTCTGATGTTTAGCGGCTTTTAAGTTTTATTTCCGCATATACTTTATGATTATTTTCATAACCACACCTAGCATTGTGTGACGCCCAGGGTGTAGTCTCTGGGCGTTAAAATATTGTAATCCATTAGCAACTCCATCCATCTGCGTTGATGAACATTAAGCTCTCGTTAGGTCATCACATGCTGAAGGATACGATGATCGGTGAAAATCTCACAAAAATGCCTCCAAATCTTGAGCACGAAAACTACCGCCACCAACTCTAAATCATGAGTGGGGTAGTTGCGCTCATGCACCATAAGTTGTCTAGAAGCATAGGAAATAACACGTCCCTGCTGCATCAAAAAACGTCCAAGACCAACACCAGAAACATCACAAAACACTGTGAATCCCTCACCCTCAACTGGAAAAGCCAAAATCGGGGCTGAAGTGAGACAATCCTTAATCTTTTCAAAGCTCAACTCAAACTCCTTGAACCATTGGAAATGAACTTTCTTCCGAGTCAATCTAGCCATAGGGGTTGATATGGTAGAAAAGCTATCAACAAAGAGTATATAATAACCAGCCAAACCAATAAAACTACGAACCTCAGTCGGAGAGGTAGGTCTAGCCCAATCATGAATCACAGAAATTTTAGCCGGGTCTGCGATAATACCCGCCTAGGACACCACATGTATAAGAAACTACACTGACTCAAGCCAAAACTCGCGCATGGAGAACTTTGCAATAAGCACATGCTCTTTCAAGACCTGGAGCACAATCCTCAAATATTGTGCATGCTCCTCACTACTCCTCGAGTACATAAGAATATCATCAATGAACATAATAACGAAGGAGTCAAGATAGGGTTTGAACACACGATTCATCAAATCCATGAATGCGGATGGGGAATTAGTCAACCCAGAAGACATAATTAAAAACTCATAATGACCATAATGGGTCCTGAAAGCTATCTTTGGGATATCCTCAGCCCGAATCCTCAACTGATAGTAACCAGATCTCATCTCAATCATAGAAAACACTACTGTACCCTGAAATGGTCAAAAAAATCTTCAATGAGAGGCATAGGACGGTTCTTTACCATCACTTTATTAAGCTTCCTATAATCAAAACACATCGCATTGAACTATTTTTCTTCTTCACAAAAAAAATAGGATCCCTTAAGCTCACCAAGAAGATACTGAAGATGAGAATTCGGTCTAATAAAATCCTCACCAAGAAGATTCACACACTCGGTCTAATAAAATCCTCACCAAGAAGATCCTGAAGATGAGAATTCAGCCCCTTAAGCTCGGTAGGAGCCATACGGTAAGGTGCCATAGAAATAGGTCGGGTGCCAGGCTTAAGGTCAATAGCAAACTCAATATCACGGTCAAAGGGAATACAAGAAAGATCGTCTGAAAACACATAAGGAAACTCACACACAATAGAAATAGAGTCAAATGTCGAACAGACTACACGAGTATCATATATATAAGTGAGATAAGACTCGCAGCCTCTTGATATAAGTATCCTAGCACAAACTTAAGAAATAATCTCCATCGGTTTGCGGCTAACCATTTTCTACCACATGATTGGGGGTATGCCGGGCATAGATAAGGTAACGGTTTTGGCAAATTAATCCATGACCGCATGATATTGAGATAACCAATCCATGCCCAGTATCACATCGAAATCCATCATATCCAAAACAATAAGATCAGCATAAGTTTCAACATAACTAGCTGTCATAACACATGACATAAACACTCGATCCACTACTAATGAATGACCCACCAAAGCAGATATGGGTAATGGCTCAGATAATAAATCACTAGTCAAATTTAACAGTGCGGCATCATAAGAAGATATATAAGTATAAGTGGATCTGGGATCAGATAAAGCAAAATCGACTTACGGCACACCCAAATCGTACCTGTCACTACAGCATCTGAATGCTTAGCCTCGAATCTAACAGGTACAGCATATAATTAAACTGACATGGCACTTGACTAACTTTTTATCCTGCCTGCCTGAGCACCACCTCGAGCAACCTGGTAACCACCCCTACAACCTTGCAGACCAACTTTACCCGAGGAATAAACTGCTCTAACAAGAGTAGAAACCTAGGCTGAAACAACCATCACCCCACGACTAGGCCAATCTCTCAATAAATGACTGGAAATACCACAAGTAAAATAACAATGATGAGTAAAGCTAGAACTCACAGATCCAGATATACCGGAGTAACCACCACGTCTAGCACAACTCAAAAATAAACCTCATAAGGACTGATCACATCTCTTAATAAAGAGACCACTACCACCAAACTGACCTCCACCAGTATTCTAAAGAGCTACTTGAATTAGTCGGCTAGGCTGACTTTGAGGCTGAGAAGATGGATGTGAAGGATACCCAATATGAGAACCACCACCTATGAAGCGGGAACTACTATGACTCCCACTAAATCTACCCTGGAATATAGGCCTCTTATCACGTCCCTCACGACTCTTCCTATGCATCTCTTCCATCATTCTAGCATGATCAGAAACCTCAGCCCTCAGCAGAAGTCCTACCCACAACAACTAGACTCTGAGTAGCCATCCGATAGGGAGCCTCAACCCTATGATAAAGCATTGAACTCTTTCATACTCACTATCCAAAATAGAAGTCGCATATATGGACAACTCATGAAACAGAGACTCATACTCGACGACTGTCATAGAGCCCTTTCAGTCTAGAAAACTAATCCCTCAGTCGATCTCTAAGACAACGCGGCATATACTTGTCCAAGAACATCTCAGAGAACTGAGTCCATGACAAGGAAGAAAATCCAATTGGTCTAGAATTTGGGAAACCCCTCCATCAGTGATGAGCAGACAAATCCAACTGAAATATATTGTAATCCACACCATGAGTCTCAACAATGCCTAAAGCACAAAGCCTATCCTCATAAGCAGTAAGAAACTCAAATGCATCCTCCCCACGAGCACTAAAAAACCTAGGCAGAGACAACCTAAAAAATCTACCCAATATCTTCTACCTACCGGAAGACATAGTAGGCTAGGTCACACTGACAACGTGGGGCTGAATGACTACCAGCGCAGAAGGAATCTCAATGATGGGAGCTGCAGCAGTAGGTTGCACCCCGATACCAAAAGTCAGTGCACCATCAGATGGTACACCACCAACCATACTCAATATATGAATCAAGGCATCTCTGAGCAATGAAAAAAGGAATAAAACCTGGTGGATCCAGGCCTGGTGCTTGGCCCATCGCTGGCTGTGGTGGAGGAATCTCTAGCTAAGGTCCAGGGATAGGTTCCAGGGAAGGCGGCCTATCCAGGCCCCTATCTGGGGACACATCATGAGGTTTTCCTTGACCTCTAGGTCATCTACGAATATCGGAAGGATTCTTGGGCCCAATATCGAGACCCGCACCTCGGATAAGGGTAGTACATCTTCTCGACATCTGTGAAAGAGTAAAGTCAAGAAAACATACTACAAACTAACTCAGACTCTAATAAAGATATGAATGGAAAAATAGATGAAAGGACTCCTAAGAATGTTACATAGCCTCCCAAAGATAGGAATCAGACGTCAACATTCTGATCCACAAGACACTATTAGACACTTGCTCTTGTACTAATAATACCAGTGTAACCTAGGATCTGATACCAATTTGTCATGAATTGACTTCTGAGTCATGATGTCACCTACCTTAACCCACCAGTAGGTAAGCTGACACCATAACCTAGAGTTAATGCAATGGTTTACATTGGTGGAATCGTCCAACATAGATTGTATATAGGAAAATAATAAAAAAAACAATATTCCACAAATGAAACAACTATCATTCGAATACCAATTCCTCGACCTGATAGTATAAGTACAAGAGAGACTCTAAATTCGATAGTAGAAATTACAACTTGAAGTCTGATAAGCTTAAAAAGTTTTATATAATTGTCTCGAATACAAAAGACAAAGAAAGGATAGAAGGGAAAGAGGGAAACTCAATCTTTAAGAGCTCACTCTATCTCCTGATGATCAACATGGCACAACGTCGACTAAATGACAGTAACTTGAAATTAGGTCTGTACCAAAAAGGTATAGAAGTGAGTATAGTACCAAAACATGGGTACACAATAGGAATCATCGACCGACTGAGCTAAATTGTAATATAAGGTTAGACAATAACTTAAAGTCAAGGTATAGGATCGAACCTAAATCTCCTTAGATATCACTGTATACTATAACTAATATACTAGGGTAATAACATAATGTATCATATCAAGATATATCATATTCAACATACAAAATGAGTAATCATTTGGATGCATAAAACCACATATATACAATAAGAACCATGTAATTACCATAATCAGCATACCAACAATCATTAGAATATAAGGCACAAGAAATTACCACAATGTCCCATACCGTCGGGAAGTACACATAAAAGAATATAACAAAGAACTAATCACGGCTTCCCATACCATCAGAGAGTACACCAAAATATAAATCCATCAATATATCAAGGTATAACTACACACCCAAGGTTGTGGGTTCATATTCCTTCCATGGCCTCTTACCGAGGTCTACAATCATATAAATACCATAATTAACACAATGACACTGATATCACCATAGCGTAGTTATATAGTCAATTAGCCACTAATTCATTAACAAACTCCATTTTAGTCTATATTAGCTAATCTCCATTTCCATAAGCCATTAGTTTACAAGTCTTTTAGATACTAGTCATCAAATAAGGAAAAACTATAAGTTACAAACACTATTATTTATCCAACCATCACAAAGCCGTTTTCTAGTTAACATCCAAATTAAATAAGTTGTCAATTTAGCCACCACGGTAGCATATGCTAGATGTCAATTTACCAAAGGAGACATCATGTCCCAAGAACATAAATGGGTTAGCCATACATGACATACCCTCACATATTAGTGTAGTCATACATACTCACCACATATAGTACCAATATAAATTCTTCACCACTTTCGGATTCACCGGGAATCATCACCTCATTAACATATCCTCTAAATTCACCAGGCATCATCATAACATCAACATATCCTCCAGATTCACTGGGCATCATCATAATATCATTACCTCTTCTGGATTAATTGGGCATTAATATAACATCAACATATCCTCTGAATTCATCGAGCGTCATCAAAATATCATTACCTTTTTTGGATTAACTGGGCATCATTCTAACATCAACTTATCCTCCGAATTCATCGAGCATCGCCATAGCATCATTAGCATATCTCCCAAGACAACCAATATTCAAACACATAAGTAGTCAAATCAATGAATATGTAGAAGCAACGATAATAGAGTATAAGTGATATAAGATAACACATATCATCATACTTTACTATTAGTCAATCATTACATAATAAAAGTAGATACATGAGCATGAATATCTAAATGATATACGCAATCACAACTTTTCCAAGGTTAACATATTTATTAGAAATCCAATTATAAGTCAAGGGAATGCTCTTTAGATGCCTCTTTTACTATTACTTTTCACAATACAAACCCCAAAAGGGGTACCCTTCACATAGCATTAAGTTAATCATTAGGCTTTGTTTGTAGCAAGAGTGGTAACATAATTTGAGGTCCACTTGGTGAACAAACCAATAATCCAAGCACCAACGTAACTATATGTTCAATTCACAAGACTTTTTAAGGCTATCCATATCATAACAACAAGATAATCAATCAAGTATACACACTATCCAACCGTTGATATGTGAGTCGATGCTAAAACATTTGAAGCTTTTAACTCTGAATAATTGCAAAGTCTTAAGAAACTTTTGTTATTTTTTATCGTTTGTGTCTGTTAATGCAGATACAATGATCGGGGAGGAAACCAAAGGAATGAAGAATAAAATAGTTGAAATCTGGTGGAAATAAGCTAAAATGTATCTGTCGATCATTTTGAAGCTCCGTCATACATGGGACGGGCTACCAAAGTCACCGTCAAGATTTGACAGAACCTGGGAAGATTAGATAAAATGTCATGATGATTCATAAGGGACGTCAAATATTTGACATCTTATCAAAATCGCTGTCAACCAGAGGGCAGAGTATGCTAATTTCCAGTGAAGTGTGACACCAGTTTACAAGCGCCGTCAAGATCTTTGACACGCCGTTAGGATTACCATCTGAAGAGTCATAAGATAATAATTCACTGGAATCTTTGACGACATCTTGGACACGTCGTTAGGTGTCTGACGCGGCGTCAATAGCATCGTCATCTAATCCAAAGGGAAAACTAAAACTTTAATTTTATTTCTTTAATTAGGGTTCACTATTTAAAGACTTGTTTTAGGGTTTTTAAGGAAGATTGGTTATTATCTAGGAGACATTAACTCTGAGAAGAGAGGGACGTACATTGCTCTCTTTCATCAATTATTCTTCATGTTTCTTATCAACTATTTTTGGTCTTCCACTTTGTGATTAAATGGAAGGAACTACTTTTTGTTTTTCATCCATTCGTAAGTTGATCCTTATCATCATGAATTCAACTTGTTATTTTGTTCATCAAATCATGAGCGGCTAATTCCATTAGACGGAGTTATGGGATTCATGGATTAGGGTTAGATATGATGCTAGGTGTTTAATGGATTCAAAGAGTAGTAGAACATCTTAAAATTCTGTTGTTTTAACTGAAATCTAGTGGTTGAAAACATTAGATTATGCCTTAGGTTTTATTTGCTTCTAACGGAGAAATAGACTAGAGGTCGTGAATTATAAACAGAGACTCGAAAGCTACCAACCTTTTGTTTAATGTTTGATGCCGTAACTAGATTAATATACTTGAGATAACAACCTATTGGAAATATATAAGTTATCTAAGTTCAAGAGAATTAGATAATAAATTATCTCGTGAGGTCGAGAGATAAGTCAGAAAGTATCATAGTCAAGGATAGTCTGCTATTCTACGTACTTCAAGAATCCCAATCATTACCTAGTATATGTCAACTCCCAAAATCCATGGTGAACATAACTCTGGTTTCCCATTTATCTTGATTACACACACTGAAGTATTGAAAGTGCCATTTGACTTTCTGTGTAACTTAAATCCCCATCCTTCGGAAACAGTAAACTATCAGTAAAGCATTTTGTAAACAAATCGAAGTTCACACCCTATTCCCTATGGGATTATACCCCAATCTAGTTGGGTTTTATATTTACAACAATCGCTTACACCCATTCAAGAGTGTAGTTTGAGCGTTATCAAAAAATGGCGTCGTTGCCGGGGATTTACGGTTGTAGACTAAAAATTTGTACGCAAAAATTTTCTAATAGCTATGTTTCCTTGATTTACGTTTATTTGTTGTTTTTGTTTATTGTAGGTAATTTGTTTTTTATGCCAAGCACAAGAAGTTCTGGAGAACCACTATTACCAATCAATCCGGAACCTCAACTGATAGAAAGAATGGTTGAACAACAGGAAGCAAAAAGACTAGCTTCTATGGCCAGGGCTCAGGTGAAGGTACAAAATTTGGGTCAACAAGAACATCACCAGAACCCTGATGATGAAGAATTAGGTGATGAAGAATTGTTGAATCCTCAAAACCCAAGGCGATCTGAATAAGTTGCTGCACCAGTGCAGCAAAACATCAACAAAAATCATCCAATCCAAGAAATATATGGGAAAAAGCCTATACTATATAAGGATGATAAAGATGATGAAGGAATGGACGGATTTGGTGCAACAGATTCAATCGTTCCTCCACCGTTGGCACCAGGTGCAAAATTCAGCATAACAACTACCATGATCCAACTCCTGAATCTGAAAGGGTTATATGGAGGTTTTTCTGGTGATGATGTGAACATGCATTTGGTGAACTTCATCACCATTTACAAATCCTTTGACAATCCGGGAGTGAGTCAGAATGCAATCAGTTTAAGATTGTTTCCATTGTCTCTGTCTGGGGAGGCAAAAATGTGGTTGAATGAGTTAGAGCCTGATTCTATAACCAACTGGAGACATTTAAAAGATGCATTCCTAGAACGGTTCTTTCCACCCTATAGAAGAGTACAGTTGAGGGACAAAATTAGCAACTTCAGATAGCTTCCGACTGAAGCACTGTAAGAAACCTGGGAAAGATTTAAGATGAAACTTGCACAATGTCCGAACCACAATATGATGGATTTGCACTTGATGGAGACTTTGTATAGATCTTTTAACACTGTGACGAAGCCTATTGTTGACAATTTTGCTGGTGGTTCGTTCATTGACCTCTCTTTTCTAGATGCTTCTGATATGCTGAATAGAATGACCAAGCAGAGTCGGGCTTGGCACACTAGGGATTCAATAGTGGATAGATCAACTATTTCTGGTGGTATTACTACAGAGAAACGTAGAAGGGATGAGGAGTGAGATCAGTACATGGCCCACTTGAAGACGCAGATGGACTTTCTGGCCAAGCACTTGCTATCCGGCAAGACTGAAATAGTTAAGGCAGTGGAATCTCAAGGTATTGTGTACAGGTGCTGATGCTGAGGCAAACTAAGTGAGTCATCAGGGGGTTTCTGGGGTAATAGCCAAGGGAACGAAAGTCGAACTTTTTATAACAAGCCTGATTATAAAGATAGGGAGAAGGGACATTAGAGAAACAATAATGACAGGAGTGGTTTGTATATTCCTCCTGGAAGTTGGGATACTACGTGTAATGCCCCAAAATCGGGTCCCGAGACGTCACACGGTGCTTAGGGCCAGAAGTGACCCCAAGCTAACCCTTCTACTTGCATAACTCATAAGCAACTGAATAAAAATTCAATGCATACAAATCAGCAGAAATTTACTCTTTTTTGAATCTGATCGACACAAAAATTGAATTTTATAGGATTACAATTCTGCCTTTACAACCAAAATTGAAACAAAATACATCAACTTCTACTGACTGTCTATGAAGACTCATCTAGTACTGATTGTAGGTAGCCGGGTCATGACTCCCGACTACCCCAACTCAATACCACTGAATAAAGGAAACACAACACTATAAACTCTTCATAACTAACCCAAGATCTTGAATCAAAAGGACTCATCACCTGCTGACCGAATACCACGAACTGACTGGATCCGAAGGTGTAACTTATCTTGTACCTACATTCTGAAAAAATATAGCCCACATATGAATATGTGGGTCAGTACCATGGAAAGATACCGAGCATATGGGGGTGCAATGCATATATAAAATCATATCTTAATATCATCACAGTTTATACAATTATGCATGCTGATATAGATGACTCACTTAACTCGAATTAAATCATCAAAATCATGGATGAATAACACATGTAAAGTAAAACAAGTGAGTCATTACATTACGTTCTCAATTCACTTTCATCTCAATTTCAAATCATCAAAACAATCAAATCTCATGTCAATTCTCATTAGAATATATTCCTTAAATCTTTTAAGAATAATGACTTTCTCAAACTCAGCCTTTTAAGAAAATATGTTTTCAACTCAGATAGAAGAGTACACACACACACATTGGGAGATCCTATAACCAACATAGACCATGTGAGCTTCATGGAGTCCAACGTACAACCCACGTTGGGGAGATCCATCCTATCCTTTCCATCAGAGTAGGACTTCCAGTATCAATTCAAAAACACTAGTGATCACTATAGAAATCAGCCTCAGGCTCACATCCTATGGGAGCACGTAGTTCTAGGGAAGTAAGGTCACTTTATACCTCCCACTCAGTGCTAAAGATTACTCCCGGACTTAGCTAAGAAATTTAAATCATCCTCAGGCTCACATTAAAGAAATCCACAATTAACACTTCAACTATTTTCATCAGGAGCCAATTTGCTACCCATTTATCATAATAAATAAAAATGTGGATTTCTTTCACAGTCGAGTTCAAAATAACTCATTCACAACCAAAAGGTCAAATCATTCAAAACATCTCAAATATTCAATATCAACGTTGTTATAACACACACTTTCTCAAAAAAACACAATTTCCAATGGGGATTCACGACCCAAAAATCAAAATTATGATAAATACCGTTCAAGATTCATGCTTTAAATCACCACACATGTAAATTCATCTTTCAAAATCATAAACATCAAGATTTCATAATAATCATCATAATATATGGGTTCATGCTTAAAATTCATAAAAATCAAATAAAAATCATGCCTTTGTAAAGAAAATTACTTTTGAGCACAAGAACGAAAGAGAGTTCCTGTTTAAAAAACCCACATACCTTAAATGATGATGTTTAGATCGATACTCGTTTTTGAGATGTTAATCTTGCCTTTGAATGATGGTTCTTGGAGTTCTTGAACTAGGAACTTGGAATCTTGAATAAATTTGCAGAATTAATGGTGAACTTTGGAGGTTCTTGAAGTTCGATGTAGGAGCTTAGGGTTTTCTTTTTGAGGGAATTTGATGAAATATAACATATAATCCTTCTAATAAGATTTAATATAGGGTTTGGACGGATTTTGGGTGAGGGGGAATGACCAAAACGCCCGTAAAAATCAAATAATTCTCGAATCTGTCCTTTGGTGGACTGTTTTGATAGTCTGAAGTAGATCAACCATAACGTTTTACTCCGATATCTAAATTGGATGAACCGAATTTCATTAGAAAGAGAACTCTCATATATTTTCGTTGATATATAGTATACCACCCAGATCATTGTGTACAAGGAGTTATGATCATTTGAAGTTGATCCAAAAATTCACTTTTGTTAGGCTTAAGTAGATCGACCATAACTTTATGCTCCGATAGACAAATTGGATGAAACCAATTTCATCATAAAGACGACTAGCAGAGATTTCCGTTGATATATAGTAGATCACGCAGATCATTGTGTTCAAGGAGTTATGGTCAGTTAAAGTTGGAGAAAAAATATGCCAGGCCTCAGTACTTTTTTTCCTGCATGTTTTACTATTCACGGTTAGATCGGAATGTTCATAACTCGTCGCTCGGGTGTCCGTTTTGGATGATCCACATATCATTGGAAATATTATTCAATACTTTACGCAATGATGGGTCATAATCTAAGACATTCCACTCGAAAAATTTATAATTCATTCTAGAAGATAGAACCCAACACGTTTACGCACAAAATTTCAACGAAAAATTTCCCGGGGTATTACATCATCTCCCCCTTGGAAACATTCATCCTCGAATGTCGATGAATAAGTAAAGAATACCATGGAAATGAGGACAAAAGGCTGGGATAACGAAATCAATCCACTTACTTCACTCCAAACTTTCAAATACTTCATAGAACATGCGATTCATAATGAGAATGGTCACATAGTTGGATCTTAAACAAAGGAGACTGATTTTAAGGAATCGATATCTTTGGTTTCTTCAGAGACTGAGAATCAAAGGTATCGAAGGTGATCTCATCAAAAGAAGGACCACTTGCGCCCAAATGAAACGTCCCTCAACACTCCTTCCAAATTATTCAAATGATATTGTTCGGGGAGAAAATAAACCATAATTTGATACAATCTTATCGTATGTGAACAAGGACCCATATGGCATAAATTAAGATAGGAATTTCTAGGTCTTGGGAAACATAACTCCTTGCTTCTAAACTTAGAAACACTTCCCAACTACTCCCTCGACTATGTTCAAGCCTAACTCCAAGTACTCATGAGATACGCCGCATAACACTATAATATTAATCTATATCATGAGCCTCAATACACACTGAGCCTCATAACTCCTCACTTCAAACATAACTCTTATTGCTACTCAAACAACCACATACAATCTTATACTAGGGATCCGCTAACTTGCGGTGCATTCTTTTAGATATACAACCATAACATTCAAGCCTATACTCATAACCACATACGCATTTCACACATGCACCTCTAAATGAAGACTCATAAAGCATCTTCCTCGCTTTCTCTAAGATTCCATCAACTACATCATTCACACATACTGGTCAATTCTTTAAACGGCACACATAACATTTTCTCAACCCATTGAACTATACACAAAAACTTTGTATTACTATTCCTACAACCTCATAGAAGAGAATAAAACCAACACACAACAATCTTTCCAAATAAACATTTAAAACTTCAATTAACCACGGCGTGTATCAAGGAATTTGCCTCAATCTAACTTCACTTCACCTCGGTGAACACACCACCTTCTATCATAGAAAAGGAAGTATCTTCTCTCCCTTCTAGACAACTCCTCAACACCATTATCTTGACTTAATGAAAAGGTCACAAAATATTAAAACATGAAGATCTGAAACATGAAGGGATAACGTAAATAACTTAACTTTCTCTATTGAGGCCTTAGGAATAAAATATCAAATACAATGGGTTCATTAAGGTATCAAAACTGACGAGACCCATAACGGAAATTGAATCTCACTAATCAATAAGAGTATTGCCTGAGTACTGGAACTGAACATACTGTAAAACTTGAGCATATGAGTCATGGATGGCATGCCCTAAATTTAGAGCTCATAACTTATGGAATGTGATTCCAACTGCTAGAAGAACTGGAATTTCTCATTTTTGGAAACTAGAAGAGTATGTAATTCTCTATCACGTGTATGAACATGAATTAAGATCATGGAACTGAAATGTAAAGCATGAGTAGGTTTTGGGACAGCTGAAAATACTGAAATAATATTGGGTCAAACACCGATCTTTCTCACAACAAATTTACAACTTACTGGTACTTCTACTAAAATGTAAAAGCTTGACTTGACTACTTGTTCTATCATCTCCCCCTTAGATTTAAGCCACCACTCAAATTCTCAAATTCTTACTAATTTAGAATCTCCACGAACATCTTTATCGCCAGAATGTACACCATCTAGTGCTTCAACTCTTATTTCTATTAGCTCAACTTGAATACTTTCTAACCTTTTGATAGACCATGCTACTTATGTCTTCAGCCTCTAATACCATGCCTATGAACTTATGTTTCTAACACATAAGAATCAAAATCACACTTAAGAGGATCAACATTTCCAATCATACGCCTTGCCTTAACATAGCCATCAAAACATCATCCATCGTCTAACTAGTATTTATGCATCTAACAATCCCATGGCACGACTCACTACACCACATACACTAATCCTCGAAATTAAAGCAGACCCATAATATCTTGGGTGAACTCTCTCACCATAATATAATATTAAACTTAATTACAAGTCAACTACACTTAAACTCTTGTGTACACTGTTCAAGCCTATTAGGTCATTTCCTCCAACTAATACGATTAATCCGGAAACTGTCACATTCAGCTTCATGATCACCAATCGTTCAAACTTAAGGTCTGACACTTCACATAATTTACAACTCCATCTCACGCATAACTCCCACGTGAAGATTATAAAACAACACATCCATGAACACTAGCCCACACAAACTTCATAACAATAATAATTGGTCCTAATCATATAGCCTATCTTATGCACTATCCATTAACACATCCTTCTTTCACCTGTCACTACTATCTATCCTTCATACACAACTTAACATAGTTCATAGCTCTCTACGTCTTAACTTAACTTCCTCTTGCAATCTAGATAGCGCCTAGATTAACAACACTTACCCACCGAGTACTTCCATCACTAACCTATACTCTCTGTCATACAAATACCGTCAACACCCGTTTCATACCTCGAACAAACTATATCACTTCCTATTAACCCAATTGCATGAAAAAAGGGATTTCGCTATACTTATGCTCAACAAATCACACTTACCATCCTTCTTACTACTACACCTCCACATTCCACATTTTCAGCCAGCACAAGGAACAAGATGAACTACAAGTTGCTAGTGGATCAAAATAGGCCTCACACGGCTTCACTAGACTTTGGTTTTGTGTTTTGATCAAGAAAGTTATATGAATAACAAAGTAACTATGCTAGTGAATCAAAATAGGACCCACACGACTTCACTAGACTTTGGTTTTCTGTTTTGATCAAGAAAGTTATATGAATAACAAAGTAACTATGCTAGTGAATCAAAATAGGACCCACACGGCTTCACTAGACTTTGGTTTGTATTTTGAACAAGAAAATGAGATGAATAACAAAGAAGTTATGCTAGTGAATCAAAAGAGCCCCACACGTCTTCACTAGACTTTGATTTTTCACAAACATAATGATATCAAGATTACATAATACAAGAGATAGAAACTTGACACACAACATTCAACGATCTAAGAATACACCTTACTCTGTCTTAATTAAATAACTCATAAGAATGAGGACATAACTTTCAACTTAAGGAACTTAACACACTAGAGACTCCTCTCAAGCCCTTTGTGTAACTTTTGAAATTTCTTCTAGAAAATATAGAAGCATTACCTGGGGAAGAACTGGACCTTGCGAATCATGTTATCTCAAAAATAATACATAGAGGGAGAAGTATAGATTAACATTGTAGATTCTAAGGAGGAATCTGAAAGCACATCTAACCTAGGCTTAGTTCATGACTTTTATGAACATGAATAAAGTACTTCAATCTTTGGAACGAAAAAGCACTGACAGGATACTTTCTAGCTCTCTTACAATCCCATAACTATCTACGAAGAATTAAGCATAACTGTTTTTGATACCTTGAAAATGAGGCAGAGTTGGCCAGAATAGAGTAAGATGAGAATCTATATAAGCTTCTTAAAGAACCTTTTTATAGCACGATCTTAGACTTGAAAGAAGGGAAACATTTCCTAAATGCCCTGTAGCCTTTCGAAGAAAATTACAGACATCTCTATACCGTTCCGCAAGGATATACTAGACACGACTTCATAGAAACCCTAGGACACTTGAACTCTGTGCTCTGATACCTAGTTTGTAAAGCCCCAAAATCGGGTCCCGAGACGTCACACGGTGCTTAGGGTCACAAGTGACCCCAAGCTAACCCTTCTACTGGCATAACTCATAAGCAACTAAATAAAAATACAAATCCATACAAATCAGCAGAAATTAACTCTTTTTTGAATCTGATCGATACAAAAATGGAATTTTATAGGATTCCAATTCTGCCTTTACTACCAAAATTGAAACAAAATACATCAACTTCTACTGACTGTCTATGAAGCCTCTACTAGTACTGATTGTAGGTAGCCGGGTCATGACTCCCGACTACCCCAACTCAATACGACTGAATAAAGGAAATACAACACTATAAACTCTACATAACTAACCTAAGCCCTTGAATAAAAAAGACTCATCACCTGCTGACTGGATACCACGAACTGACTGGATCCGAAGGTGCAACTATACTTTGTACCTACATTCCAAGAAAATGTAGCCCACTTATGAATATGTGGGTCAGTACCATGGAAAGATACCGAGCATATAGGGCTGCAATGCATATATAAAATCATATCTTAATATCATCACAGTTTATAAAATTATGTATGTTGATATAGATGACTCACTTAGCTCAAGTTAAATCATCAAAATCATGGATGAATAATACATGTAAAGTAAAACAAGTGAGTCATTACAATACGTTCTCAATTCACTTTCATCTCAATTTCAAATCATCAAAACAATCAAATCTCATGTCAATTCTCATTATAATATATTCCTTAAATCTTTTAAGAATAATGACTTTCTCAAACTTAGCCTTTTAAGCAAATATGTTTTCATCTCAAATAGAAGAGTACACACACACATATTGGGAGATGCTATAACCGACATAAACTATGTGAGCTACAAGGTGTCCAATGTACAACCCACGTTGGGTAGAGCCATCCTATCCTTGCCATCGTAGTAGGACTTCCAGTATCAATTCAAAAACACTAGTGATCACTATATAAATCAGCCTCAGGCTCACATCCTACAGGGGCACGTAGTTCTAGGGAAGTACATTCACTTTATACCTCCCACTCAGTGCTAAAGATTACTCCCAAAAATAGATCAGAAATTTAAATCAGCCTCAGGCTCACATTAAAGAAAATCCACAATAAACACTTCAACAATTTTCATCAGGAGCCAATTTGCTACCCCTTTATCATAATCAATAAAAATGTGGATTTCTTTCACAGGCAAGTTTAAAATAACTCATTCACGACCAAAAGGTCAAATCATTCAAAACATCTCAAATATTCAACATCAACGTGCTTATAACACACACTTTCTCAAACAAACACAATTTTCAATGGGGATTCACAACCCAAATATCAAAATTATGATAAATATCGTTCAAGATTCATGCTTTATATCACCACACAAGTAAATTCATCTTTCAAAATCATAAACATCAAGATTTCATAATCATCATCATACGATATAGGTTCATGCTTAAAATTCATAAAAATCAAATAAAAATCATGCCTTTGTAAAGAACATTACTTTTGGGCACAAGAACGAAAGAGAGTTCTTGTTGAAAAACCCCACATACCTTAAATGATGAACTTTAAATCGATACTCATTTTTGAGATGTTAATCGTGCCTTTGAATGATGGTTCTTGGAGTTCTAGAACTAGGAACTTGGAATCTTGAATAAATTTGCAGAATTAATGGTGAACTTCGGAGTATAGGGTTTGGACGGATTTTGGGTGAGGGGGTATGATCAAAACGCCCTTAAAAATTAAATAATTCTCGAATCTGTCCTTTGGTGGACTGTTTTGATAGTCTGAAGTAGATCAACCATAATGTTTTACTCCGATATCCAAATTGGATGAAACCAATTTCATTAGAAAGAGGACTCTCATATATTTCCGTTGATATATAGTATCTCACCCATATCATTTTGTACTAGGAGTTATGATTGTTTGAAGTTGACCCAAAAATTCACTTTTGCTAGGCTTAAGTAGATCAACCATAACTTTTTGCTCCGATTGACAAATTGGATGAAACCAATTTCATCAGAAAGAGGACTCGCAGAAATTTCCATTGATATATAGTAGATCACCCAGATCATTGTGTACAAGGAGTTATGGTCATTTAAATTTGGAAAAAAAATACGCCAGTCCTCAATACTTTTTTTCCTGCATGTTTTATTGTTCACTACTATTCACGGTTCGATTGGAATGTGCATAACTCGTCGCTCGGGTGTACGTTTTGTATGATCTACATATCATTTGAAATCTTATTTGATACTCTACACAATGGTGGGTCATAATCTAAGACATTCCATACGTAAAATTTATAATTCATTCTAGAAGATAGAACCCAACACGTTTACGCATAAAATTTCAACAAAAAATTTCCTGGGGTATTACACTGCGATGACTAGTTCTGGGAAGATGTCCATGGAGGACATGATAAAAAATCTGTTGAAGGGAGTTGATGCAACCATCTCGGGGGTAACTACAATGAAAAGAGAATTTTCTACCCTCAGTCAGTTGGTTAGCTCACACTCTGCTTCTATTATGCAGTTGGAGAAATAGATGAGCCAACTTTTGGCTACTCTGAACTAGAAAAAAGCTTGTACTTTACCTAGAAATACGGTTCAGAACCCGCGGACTGATGGCTCGTGTTTGGTGATTACCACTCGAAGTGGAAAGATGTTATGTAGCCCTTCTATGGGAAAAGCTGTGGAGAAGGAGGTAAGTGTTGATGAGTCAGAAGGAAGCAATCCAGTAGAGTCTGAGAAGCTTGATGGATTTATGGATATTTTGGAGAAAGAAGAAAAAATAAAAGGGGAAGTGGTATTGAAAGAAGTTCCAAGACCAGCACCTCCCTTTCCTCAGAGATTGAAGAAAAAAGTAGATAACAAAAAATTTAGCAAATTCATGGCAATAATGAAACAACTGACAGTGAATGTACCATTGATGGAGGCACTTGAGAAAATGCCAAACTATGCTACATTTATGAAGGAATTGCTAACAAAGAAGCGGAAGGTAAGTTGTGAGCCAGTGGACAACATCCACCTCTGTAGCACTGTTTCTTCACAATCCTTAGTGCAGAAAAAGCCTGACCCTGGAGAATTTACCATACCGTGCACAGTTGGGTCCATGAAGTTTACCAAAGCTTTATGTGACTTAGGAGAAAGTATTAATATAATTCCCCTTGATGTCTACAATAAGCTTGGACTGGGGGAACCTACCCCCACAACAATGCGTCTTGTGATGGCAGACAGGTCGGTGAAACGACCAGTTGATGTATTACACGATGTGCCGATAAAGGTGGATGACTTTATTCTGCCTGCAAACTTTGTGATATTGGATTGTGATGTTGATTTTGAGGTGCCCATCATCTTGGTAGACCATTATTATCCATGGGAAGAGTGTTGGTTGATATGGAGCTCAATGAGCTAAAGTTCAGGTATAGAAAAAGAGAGGCCAGGTTTAAAATGCATCCTCCTATGAAGCAGTTGGAGGAGATGAATATCTTGTTGGTCGTCGATGTATTCCAGGAAGATGGTAATGAGGTAGTAATGCGGCATCTTGACGAAGTCTGAGTAGTCGAGATAACCCAGTCGTGCCGCGATATTAAATCAGGCATTGTTTGGGAGGAAACCTAATGTTTTAATTTTACTGCACTTTTGTTTTTAATATTTGTAGCTAAGAGTCGTACAAAGGAGGTGAACTGGTTTCAGTCAACTTGAGGAGGATTGACGTCAATTTTGACGGGCTTTCAAAAGTATGTCAAGCCATGAGAAATAGCATCAAAATTCCCAAGTCAAAGCCCTATTCTGTTAAGGCTGACGACAATTTTGAAGCACTGTCAGGTATCTGACGCACCGTCAAAAATA
Organism: Capsicum pubescens; assembly: GCA_030864215.1. Taxonomy (NCBI): domain Eukaryota; kingdom Viridiplantae; phylum Streptophyta; class Magnoliopsida; order Solanales; family Solanaceae; genus Capsicum; species Capsicum pubescens. Next base: position 32,134,930 of record CM061549.1, on the reverse strand, counting down.
TCATCAGAGGAGTAGAGTCCAGGTTAAAAATTTCGGGCTAACCCGGCCTAGTCACAGATGTTCACATTCCCGCGTACCATAGGTCTTTTCCTATTAGTTTAATTTTCTTTCCTTAGAGAGTTATTTCCCTTCCTTTTTCAAATTTAATTCCTTCTAAGGCAAAATTTTAAGACTTTCCTTGTTGAAGCCTGAGAGTTAAGCTAAGAAATCTTCTCCCTGTCTGATCTCATTCTTCTCTCACTCACAAGTGTAGGTGCTCATAGTACATCAACTACGTTTCGACATCCAGGTATGATAAAAAATTCAACTTCATCTTTCTTTGGATCAATTGTGAACTACAAGAAACCTTGGTTTCAAACGAGTGAGTTGAACCCACTAACATGCTTCAAGCCCCTTCGAAAACAAGGATTTGTAGGGGTATATGGTATAATTTCATGGAAACCTCAGTAAAGAACATGACCTAAGTTGAAATTGAGAATAATTGTAGAAGAAAAATAAAGTAAAAAGAAGTTAGAAATTGTAATGTTATCTGATGGCAATTTTCACGGCCTTGCAACTGTGTGACGGCCATTCAAAAATGTCATCAAAAGCTGAGACATTTTGTAGATTCTGGATAAGTTTGATGAGTCTTTTGAAGCACCGTCACACCTGTGACGGCAAATCAGAAAGGTCGTCAAACCTGCGAACTAAAAACAATGATGATGTTAAATTGAGGTGATCCTTCTTCTTCTCTTGTTTGGTTATGGACACTAATTGAGAATTTCTATATTGTTGCAAAACTGATAATGGAACCCAAGAGGAAGAATCCAACCACACCAAAGAAAGAAGCTAAAGAGAGTGTACGTCGACAACTTGTCAATAAGGACTTTGATTATGAAGACGAGGAGCCTTTTCTCAGATAGAAAAGAAAGAGGACTAGTCCAAAGACTCCGCCTCCACCTAAGACTATTGAGGTGGAGGATACTAATGATACTGAGGTGACAACCTCATCTAATCAAGATTCGGAGGAACAAAGATTAGAACACACTGAGCAGGGGTCTAAGAGCACTGAACAAGAAGTTGAAACTGAAGATTCTGAGAGGCCTGCAGCTAAAAAAACTGAGTCTGCATCGCCATCTTCGGAGAAGCAAGGTGATAAGGATTCTCCAGTACAGGGAACTTTGGTGAAATGCAAAAACACCGAGGTTAGGAACAATGTGAGATGGAAAATCCCTAGGTCTGAAATGATTTATTTGGATGGACTTTGCAGAACAGATCGACGAAATGCCAGAAGGCCAACTCTAGAGGAGAAGAAGATTATCACTAAAGGGTTGATCAGATGCCCTGAGGTGATGCATAAACTAAAAGAGTATGGTCTGGAGTGGACTACTAGGGGAAGAAGTGTTTACTGTCCTTCGTTGGTTGAGAAATTCTACGAGAACTACCAGGCTACAGTGGAAAGTATGTGCAAAGAAGGGGATAGAACTTCAGATAAGCCTCCTCTGATAAGATTAGCAGTACGTGGAGTGAGGGTGGATGTATTAGATGCCTCCATAAATAGGTTTCTTCATGGGCCAGCCTTCGTTCCACGAGCCACCTCACCTATATTCTATGCCCGGTTGAAGCATCGAGAAAATCAACGCAAGTGGCTAGCGACTCTCATAGTAGATGGGGAACCGGAGTGGTTGAATAATCCGACAAAAAAGATTACCAAAGCATCTCTAAATTCAGAGGCAAGATTTTGGTAGGGTTTAATATGGATTTATCTGATACCCACCGAGGAAGACAACATATTAGGGGATGATCGAGCAATATTGGTTTAAATCTTTATAGATAAAACCCCCTTGGATTTCGGAGAAATTATAGCAGAAGAGATCAAGATTCGACTCGCAAGACCCGATGCTTCATATCCATTCCCATGTTTGATTACTAGGTTGTGTAAAGCATCTCATGTACCTGAGATCTCAGGTATTGATGATGAAATAGATGCCAAGAAGACTCACAACCCTATTCCCTGTGGGATTCGACCCCAACCTAGTTGGATTTTGTATTGACAACGATCGCTTAGACCCATTCAAGAGTGTAATTTGAGCATTATCAACCATCAATCACATGTATAAACCGACAATCAGGTTTAACAATTATAACCTTAATAACGTAACCCAGACGTTCATCAAATAGCTAGGTCACTAAGGAATTATATATTTCAAGATTAAGGTGGGTCAAGTCCCACTCCTAAATCCCAATAATGCCAAAATTTACTTCTACAAGACTAACTTCTACTCGAAATTGGGCTAGGTTATCTAAATCACCCCATAAGGGCTTATTGATCCATACTAGGCCTATAAGGGTAAATCTTCTTCAAGAAACCTTCCTAACTCATCCCAAACACTAAGTACATTTCATAACTAGTCATAACCAGATTACATACTCTTAAGGTCAGTGAACAACATCATTCTCGACTACTAGAGAAACTAAAGTTTTCTCATGTTATTAATGAGACTTCAAGTTGAACTATCCAAGGTTCTAGGCTAAAGGTCAAACATCACACTTTACAAGTTTAATAGCCTACAAAAAACAACTATTCTCAAGTATCTCCATTCCTCTATTTATCATCTAAAACCCCTCCCAATGTCACAAGATATATATAATTATACTACAATCAAGCTCAATCTATCTACAAGTAAGCCTAACCTACCTTGAGTCCAATTGCTCACAAGTCAATAAGTTTAGCCTTTCCTTATCTTGAAGCTTCTCCTTCCACGATCAAGGTTATAACAAACATAATCTAAGAATCATTACAAGAGCAAAAACATCCATTATGGCACCATTATGCCATGGGTCCAAAATGAAACCAAAAATCTAAGTGGGTTCCACCTTCGGAAAATGATTTTTTGAGACCAACCCATAGATTAACTATCATTAGGATAACCCTCATGAGATTTGAGTAAAAAAATCATACTTGTGGCTACAATTGAGCCTCAAAGACTCAGGGGTTTTAGGTCTAGAAATTAAGAAATTAATACCAAATTTGAAGGAATCTTACCTTAGATTTGTAGCAAAATGGATACACAAGTTATTCAAGCTCCTAATCAACCCAAAAGACTCACTTTTAAGTTAACAAATATTTATGGCTTCTAGGGTTCTGAAAGAAGTGAAGAATGCCCCAAAAATTGGCCAAAAGGGCCTTTTATAAGAGTTTAGACGGGCCTGCAAGGCAAACACTATTTTTCACAAACAAACTATGTAACCCCACTAAATTTAACATTTCAAACATATTGGTGGATTCATCTTTGCCATCGGAGGTCATTTAGTCCACTTGTGGGTCCCGCACTCATATATTTTAATTTTTGACTTTTAGACTAATGGGTCAATGAGCTCGGGTGTTGTGAGATCCGAACCAAGGGTCTACCTATCCTTAAACCAAAATTACATAGTTGTTGTCGTAGTTAAAATTTACATCCAAAATCATTTTATTGAAGTTATTGCTCAGTGACCACTTAAATCAACGAAGACATCTAAAGGGAAAATTGGCTCTAAAAACCAAACGAACGACTCGGTAATCAAACTATCAGTTCCAATAATTCAAAAATGAATTAGGGAAACCATGGAAAAGCTCAAATGGTGAAAATAAGCGGGAATACAGAAAATGACCTGATGGGTCATTACACTTCTCATGCAACGCCATTTGTGTTGGAATAATAGCTGCTTGAGACATCATTGTACCTCCAAAACTAATCACACATTCATCAAACAATCAAGAAACTGTTGAAATAGAGGTAGCTAGAAATAGAGAGAACAGAAGCCAAATAATAAAAGAGGTAGTGAATACAAATTAAATCATTTTGTGTACCTGAACTATCAGTTATTTAGTTTTTCGACCTTAGATACAACATATGTTTAGATAGGAAAAGTGATCAACTGATTTTTGTGGTGTATTTAATAAATATCTAATGATGAAACTAGCTTGAAAATTTGGGAGTTTGACCTCTGGATTCGGAAGATGAAGGAGTATTTGTTCATGAGATAGCTAAATCCTCCTTGTGTGTTAAGGTTAAGGAGAAGCAGGCCAAAGATCCTATCTTGTTACAAATTAAGAATAATGTCGGTCAATAAAAGGTGATGGCATTTAAAATTGGTGGTGATGGGATTTTAAGGTATCAAGGTAGACTATGTACGCCAAATGTGGATAGATTACGGGAAAGAATTCTTGATGAGGCTCACACATCGAGGTATGTTGTTCACCTGGTCTCTACTAAGATGTATCATGATCTTAAGATAATTTATTGGTGGAACAATATGAAACCTGATATTGCTAATTTTGTTTCTAAGTGTTTAAATTGTCTACAACTCAAGGTGGAACATTTGAGGCCAATTGGAACTTCCCAGGAGATAGCTTTGCCTATGTGGAAGTGGGAGATGATTAATATGGATTTCATCATGGGGATTCCGAAGTCTCGGAACCAATATGACACCATTTGGGTGATTGTAGATTAGATGACCAAGTCAACTCACTTTTTGCTTATGAGGGCAAACTATTTGAGAGATGATTATGCTAAGCTGTACATTCATGAAATAATCCATTTGCATGGTGCACCAGTATCCATTATATCCGATCAAGGTATGCAATTTTGGTAGTCATTTTAGAGGGGTTTAGGTACCCAAGTAAATCTGAGTACTGCCTTCCATTCTCAGAATGATGGGAAAGCTGAACGTACCATTCAGACCCTTGAGGATATGCTAAAGGCCTGCGTAATTGACTTCAAAGGTAGTTGGGTGGATCATTTTTTGTTGATAGAATTTTCCTACAATAATAGCTACCATGCCAGTACTTAGATGGATTCTTTTAAAGTACTTTATAGGAGAAGATACAGATCACTAATTGGTTGGTATGGAGTGGGTGAAACCCGATTGTTCGAGCCTTCTCAGAGTCGTCAAAAATCTTATTCTTAAGTTATAAAAAGAGAATTAGAATTCGAGGTTGATGATTGGGTATTACTAAAGGTCTCCCCTATAAAGGGAGTCATAAGATTTGAAAAGAAAGGGAAGTTTAGTCCTCGTTATATAGAACCATATCGAATTGTGAGAAAGATAGGTGGGGTTGCTTATGAGTTAGAGTTTCCCACGAGTCTGGTTTCCGTACATCCCGTATTCTATGTCTCCATGTTGAAGAAGTGCATTGGAGATCATTCCTTAGTGTTGCCTATAAAGGATATCACTGTGAAAGACTTTTTTTCATATGAAGAAGAACCCATAGCCATTTTGTATTGCCAATTTTGGAAGCTGAGAAGTAAGGAGATTGCTTTGGTTAAGGTGTTGTGAAAGAATCAAAAAGCTGAGGAAGATGCTTGGGACTCAGAAGATAACCTGCAAACTAGATACCCAAACCTCTTTGAGAGTGTGGATGATGATATAGAAGGTACAAATCTTATACTACTCATTTTTTTTCATGTAGTGCTTGAAATTATGCCTTTTGTGTCCCGAATCATCATTCGGGGATGAAGTATCCTAAGGGGGGATAATGTAACACCTCATATTTTTAAGCTAGAAATCGAACCATCATTCCTACGTTCATAAAATCTAATCCCGTGATTTATTTTGAATACATGTGTCATGATATTTATCCTAGGGTGTGAAGTGCTCATGAGGTTTAAAATATTCATAGAAATCATTTAGAGCCAAGTTGAGCTAAGATCCTTTGTTTCGCCAAAAGTTTTGAATTTGATTCTACAAGGGTAATCTTTGAACGAGTATAACTTTTTGTATATGAAGAATTTGGCAGATTAAGACCAACCAAATTCTAGATAACTGAATTAGCTTTCTAAATAAACCAATTTTTCCTAAATTCAATAATCGAGTAAAAAGTTATGTCATTTTTTGTGTGAGACAGTAAAGATTCATGATAGACCCACAACGGGAGGGATGCTTGACCCAATAGGGGTCGCGTCGTGAGGTCTTCTTAACCGAACTAGGGGTCACGATGTGGGGGCTATTCCCCCATAGTTTTAGCTTCTTAAGGGTCAAGGGTCACTTTGGCCCTTTCCCCCTCAACCACAAACGTCCAAAGCACGAATTATAACATCCAAAAGGGTATTATTTGACCATCTTCTTCAAGTCAACTCACCTAAAAACCTTCCTCTTTCCCCAATAGCAAAATTCAACTCTTCTCCTCCAAGTAATCTAGAATTCAAGCCTTTCAAGTTCAAGAGTCTCAAGAAAGAATCAAAGTTAGGGTTTCATCGTTCAATATAAGAAACTTAAGGTACGTGGGGTTTTCTTAAACTACATGGGCATTTTGAAATTATCTTAATCATGTTTAAATATTTAGAAATCATAAATTTACAAAGGGGTTTGGATTTACAATTTCAATTATGCATTATGAAATTTTATTTATGATAATGTTTGGGCCTTGAGGCCTTCCCCCTTGAAATAGGTTGATACATATATATATATGTATATATTCGATGTTTTGAAAACTTGATTTGAGAGCATGAAGATTTATACTCCCTCTCTCATTATTAATTATTCGATTGTGTATTGAGATGCATGACATAAACGTCTTTACTATTATTTGTTGACTTGGTTTTGATGATAACTTGAAGAGAGGGCGTCTTTCCTAATTACATGAATGAAAGTGATGATTTATAGAGAATTGCATGATTTGTTACAAAATACTTTACCACTATGTGTTTGTGAATTAAATTGAGGATCTTTGACTCTATTTTCATGAATTTCTCTATACATATCCTCTTATACTATTTACTAGTTTGGAAGTCTGAAAATAATATTTTGAAAGAGGAGACTGTAACATGATATTGTATGGATTAGATATATGACTTGTATGTCTTGGTATGACGATACTAAAACAAGTTATGCCATAACATACTCAGAACAGAACATAAGTCAGATTTCATTCAGATTTCTTTTAGAATATGATTTCAAAAAGACGCATTCTTAGAAAAGGCTAAAAATAGGCTTAAGAGATGTTAGGTGGTTACCCGAAGAAGGCATGAGTTCATATAACTTATTTTCCGAAACCGTGTTTTGATGATATGGGTTAGTTGTGTCCAAAAGGGATTATATGCTGGCCTAGTGCCCTGTGGTATATCAGAATTGGAAACTCTAACCTTTGAGGCAAACTTGGGTTGGGGGCTTGGCCGCAGAGTCAAGGGCGGACTCCATATAGCCTGTGGGGTCGTAGACTTGTAGGGTGTACCACCTAGCTCAGAAGTAAAACAAATAAAAAGGGACTCATATCTATAGAATTGTTTAAAAATCATTTGAAACTGAGCATGTGTAGTGTTATGAGATTAACCATGATTCTGTTATGTTATTCTTTCCGTATTTCCACAGATTGTATGATTAATGTACATGATTTCCAGATAGATATTAGCATTTGGACCCTCACAGTCTGGGATGCTCATCATGGCCAGGGCCACAACTCAGCTCGTGACAAACTTGGTATCAGAGCATGGTTCATGGTCCCAGGGTGTACGCAAAATTGCATCAGGTGGAGTCCTGTTTATGGGTGTGTAGCACACCACACTTATAAATGGCAAGCTACAAGGCGTTTAGGAATGTCTCTCTTCTTTCCTAATTTAGTTCATGCTATAGAGTCTGTATAACCTCTAATTAATAATTTCTTGTGTTATAGAAAGTTACTATGCCTCCCCGTAGAACCAATTAACAAAATGCTCAGGCTAAGGATATCTGTCCCACTCATGGAATGCAGACCTGTAACAGAGTTCGCTCTCCATATTTTGCTCATACTCTGGGAGTTTCTCCAATTCCGACCAGTCTACCTCGGGCTCCACGAACTAATGTTAACCATCCCCAGCCTCCTTAGAGAGAGGTTTTTAATGCTGAGTTTATCCAGTCCATCCATATAATTTCATAGTTAGTAGCCTCTCAGATTCATCGGTCTGAATATTTGGGTTTTGTATCTGGTTCATCTAAGATTACCCGAGTTGATCAATTCATGAGACTGAACCCCCTATGTTCACTGGCACAAAGGCTAAGGAGGACACCCAAGGGTTCATTGATGAGTTGGAGAAGATTTTCAGAGTGATGCGCGTGAATAAGGCTGAAGGTGCGGAGTTGGCATCTTATCAGCTAAAGGATATGGAAAATCAGTGGTATAATGAGTGGGACGATTCAAAGGGTAGTGATGTTGAGCCTTCTGTGTGGGGTGATTTTGTGGAGCTTTTTCTAGACTGATTCTTTCCCGAGGAATTGAGGGAATCCAAGGTTGAAGAGTTTATGAGCCAGAATCAAGGGAAGATGATTGTTAAGTAGTACACCTTGAAGTTCAATTTGTTATCCCACTATGCCCCAAAATTGGTAGGTAACATGAGAGCTCACATGAAAAAGTTTGCATCCGGTCTATCGAATGATTTGGTGTTGGAATGCAAAGGGGCAATTCTGAATAGAGATATGGATTTCTCTAGATTGTCCTTTCACATGCAATAGGTTGAGGAGCAAAAGAAGATGGTTGTTGAAGCATGGAAGAGTGATAGGCAGGCTAAGAGGGACAAATCCATGGACCAGAACAATAGTCAGCAACAGGGTGGCAATTGGGGTAATAGGTGGACTAAAATTAAATTCTGGAGTAATGCCCAGTCTTCAGAAAGTAAACCTATGCCCAGGCCTTAGGGTTAGTAGCATTTTCAGTCGGGAGATAGGTTTAGAGCTCAGGGTACTCAGTCCCAAAGAAGGGTGACTCAATTATTTACGTCGCACCCTCGCTATGGAAATTGTGGGAATAATCACCAAAGGAAGTGTCAGTTTGGTAGGTTGGTGTGTTATACGTGTGGCTAGACAGGCCATTTCCAGAGAGACTGTCCATAGGCAAGTGGGAACAACGGTGGTGCTAGGTCTCAGAAGAAACCCATGGATCTACCACTGCTACCAAAAGGTACTACTTCAGCTACCGGAGGCGGTCGCAACCAGTTGTATGCTTTGTCAAATCGCTAGGATGCAGAGGCTTCACCAGATATAGTCACAGGTATGTTAATAATTTTCTCCCATGATGTGTATGTATTATTTTATCCCAGGTCTACCTTGTCTTATGTGACCCCGTATGTGGCAGTCAGTTTTGGGTTTGAGCCTGAAGTTATTCTAGAACCTTTCTCTATTTTCACCCCTGTTGGTGACTCGATTGTGGCTAGGGGGTGTATAAAAATTAGGTTGTGTCCATATGTAAACATGAAACTATGGCAGGCCTCATAGAACTTGATATAGTTAACTTTAATGGAATCTTAGGAATGGACTAGCTTCATTTGTGTTATGCCACACTAGACTGTAAAAGCCGAAAACTCACTTTTTCATTTCCGAATAAATTATTAATAGAGTGGTAGGGGTATTCTATAGAACCTAGGGAGAAGTTCATATCTTATCTCCGAACCCGTAAGCTTATTTTGAAGGGCTGTTTGTATCATCTTATTCGGGTCAAAGATTCTAGTATTGAAAGTCTTTCCCTTTAGTCTGTCCCTGTATTTAATGAATTCCTAAAAGTTTTTCCTGATGACCTCTCGGGGATACCACGTGACAGGGAAATAGATTTTGGTATTGACGTATTGCCAAATACTTGACTTATCTCTATTCCACCATACAGGATGGCTCCTGCAGAATTAAAAGAGTTAAAAGAACAGTTGATAGATCTTCTAGATAAGGGCTTTGTTCATCCTAGTATTTCTCTCAGGGGTGCACCTATACTCTTCGTGCATAATAAAGATGGTTCCCTCAGTATGTTTATAGATTATCATTAGTTAAATAAGGTCACAGTAAAGAATAAATACCCTCTTCCCAGAATTGATGATTTATTTTATCAACTTTAAGGTGTGAAATATTTGTCTAAATAGACCTTTGTTCGAGATTCCATCAGTTGAAGATTAGGGAGACTGACATTCCCAAAATAGCTTTCTGAACCTGATATGGTCATTATGAATTCTTAGTTATGTCCTTTGAATTGACTAATGCCCCCGTAGTTTTTATGGATTTGAGAATAGGGTGTTCCATTAATTTCTAGATCTGTTCGTCATAGTTTTCATTGACGGCATCTTAGTGTAATCTAACAATGAGGAAGCTCATGCTAGTCACCTCCGAATCATCCTTTAGACCCTCAAAGATCATGAATTATATGTAAAATTCTCAAAATGTGAATTCTGGCTTAATGCAATTGCTTTCTTGGGGCATATTTTGTCTAGTGAGGGAATCAAGGTTGATCCCCAAAAGGTTGATGCAGTAAGAAAATGGCCCAGGCCCACGACTCTAAATGATATACGGAGCTTCATGGGTTTGGCAGGGTATTAAAGAAGGTTTGTAGAGAATATTTACTCCATAGTTTCTCCCCTTACCAAATTGACACAAAAGAAGGCAAATTTTTTGTGGTCCAACTCATGTGAGAGTAGTTTTGAGAATCTAAAAGATAAGTTGACTACTGCACCAGTTTTGACTCTATCTGAGGGTATAGAAATCTTTGTTGTGTACTGTGATGCATCTCGGATGGGACTTGGGTGTGTGCTTATGCAGCATGGTAAAGTAGTGGCTTATGCATCAAGGCAGTTAATGGTGCATGAAATGAATCATTCCACCCATGACTTAGAGCTAGCGGTTGTGGTGTTTGCACTTAATACCTGGCGGTGTTATCTTTATCGGGTATTTGTTGATGTTTTTACTGAACACAAGTTTATAGTATGTTTTATCATAGAAAGAATTGAATCTCAAGCGGAGGCGGTGGTTGGAATTGTTAAAATATTATCACATGAGCCAACATTATCATCCAGGAAAGGACAATATGGTGGCTGACACCTTTGGCAGATTGTCAATGGGAAGTCTTTCCCATGTTGAGGGAAAAAAAGATGGAGATGGTGAAAGATATTCATCGGCTTGCAAATTTGGGAGTTTAAGTTCTAGATTGTGAAGATGGAGGAGTATTTGTTAATGAGATATCTAATTCCTCCTTGTGTGTTGAAGTTAAGGATAAGCAGGATGAAGATCCTATCTTGTTGCAGATTAAGAATGATGTCGGTCAACAGAAGGTGATGGAAATTGAAAGTGGTGGCGATGGGATATTAAGGTATCAAGGTAGGCTATGTGTGCTGAATATAGATAAATTGCGGGAAATAATTCTTGACGAGGCTCACACTTCGAGGTGTGTTGTTCACCCAGGCTCCACTAAGATGTATCATGATCTTAAGATGATTTATTGGTGGAACAATATGAAACATGATATTGCTAATTTTGTTTCTAAGTGTTCAAATTGTCAACAAGTCAAGGTGGAACATTTGAGGCCAGGTGGCACTTTCCAAGAGATAGCTTTGCCAATATAGAAGTGGGAGATGATAAATATGGATTTCATCATGAGGCTTCCAAAGTCCCGAAACCAATATGACACCATTTAGGTGATTGTAGATCAGATGACAAAGTCAGCTCACTTCTTGCCTATGAGGATAAACTATTCAGGAGGTGAATATGCTAAGTTGCTCATTCGTGAGATAGTCCATTTGCATGGTGCATGAGTATCCATTATATCCGATCGAGATACGCAATTCTCTATAGTTTTGGCGGTCTTTTCAGAGGGGTTTAGGTACCCAAGTAAATTTGAGTACTTCACTACACCCTCAGACTGATGAGCAAGCTGAACACACCATTCAAAACCTTAAGGATATGTTAAGGGCCTATGTAATTAATTTCAAAGGTAGTTGAGTGGATCATTTGCCATTGATAGAATTCTCCTACAATAATAGCTACCATACTAGTATTCAGATGGCTTATTTTGAAGAACTTTATGAGAGGAGATATAGATCACTAATTGGGTGGTATGAAGTGGGTGAAATCCTATTGTTCAGGCCTGATCTTATTCATCAGGCAATGGATAAGGTAAAAGTCATTAGGGAACAACTTAAGACTGCTCAGAGTCGCCAGAAACCTTATTCTGATGTAAGAAGAGTAGACTTAGAATTCGATGTTGATGATTGGGTATTCCTAAAAGTCTCCCTTATGAAGGGAGTCATATGATTCAGAAAGAAAGGGAAGTTTAGTCCTCGTTATATAGAGCCATAGCATATAGAGAGAAGGATAGGTGGGGTTGCTTATGAGTTAGAGTTGCCCACGAGTCTGGCTTCCGTACATCCCATATTCCATGTCTCCATATTTAAGAAGTGCATTAGAAATAATTCCTTAGTGTTTCCTGTAGAGGATATCAATGTGAAAGACTCCTTGTCATATGAAGAATAACCCATTGCCATTTTGGATCGCCAAGTTTGAAAGCTGAGAAATAAGGAGATAGCTTCGATTAAGGTGTCGTGAAAGAATAAAAAAGCTGAGGAATCTACTTGGGAGTTAGAAGATGACCTATAGATTAGATAACCAAACCTCTTTGTGACTGTGGATGATGATATGGAAGGTGCAAATATTATACTACTTCTTTATTTTCATGTAGTGCTTGAAATCGTGCCTTTTATATCCCGAGTCATTAAGGGATGAATGTTCCTGAGGGGGGATAATGTAACACTCCATATTTTTGAGCTAAAATTCAAACCATCGTTCCTACGTTCCTAAACTCTAATCGCATGATTTATTTTGAATACATGTGTCATGAAATTTATACTAGGGTGTGAAGTGCTCATGAGGTTAAAAATGTTCATAGAAATTATTTAGAGCTAAGTTGATCTAAGATCCTTTGATTTTCACAAAGTTTGGAATTTGATTCTAAAAGGGTCATCTTTTAAGAAGTATAACAATTTTGTATATATAGAATATGGCAGATTATGACCCCACAATTTGTATATAATCGAATTAGCTTTCCAACTATACCAATTTTGCCTAAATCCGATAATCGAGTGAAAAGTTATGCCATTTTTGGTGTGAGGCAGTAAGGGTTCATGATAGCCCCGCGATACAAGGGTTGATTGACCAAAATAGGGGTTTCATCATGAGGGAAGTAACACCCTACATTTCGGGCTAGAACGTAAACTATTATTTCTACATGTAAAGGTTTCAAAAGCCATAGATCCAATGTGAATTTAGTGTGTTAATCAATTATATAGTATGGGAATCTAGTTGAGCAAAAATTAAGATCATAGAGGTCCCTTAACTAAAGGACAAGTTGAAAGTCTTATTATCAATTGAGTTTTGGTGAGAGTTTAAACTTGGGTTAACTTAAATTGACCATAACATTTTGTATATAATGAATTAGAGGTCCTACTATATATTAAATAAAAGGTCTTTGAATCCTCTTTCCAACACCACCAGTTTTGCCTTAATCTGATATCGAGGTAAAATGTTATGCCCGTATTACAGTAAGGTATTAGGCTGCCTAAGGAGTGATGGTGGGACCGATGGTCCATCAGGTCCATCGCAGGGCCCGTTGCCCCAAAAATAGTGACTCAGTCACTAAAAATGTAGCGGCAGTTCTGGGGATTGTTTGTCAGGCCCGTGACGGTCCGTCGGGCCATCCCGAATCTAAAAACGTGATTTTTGTTAAAGGGTTGTTTTGGTACTTTTACTCTTCAGAAAACCTCCCCAATGGATTTAATTACACTCTAACACATTATTAATCAATTCCCATTAGTTTCAACATCAAAAACTTCCTTCTTCTCTCTCAAAATCAAGATCAAACTAGGGTTTCTTTCAAGAATAAGAAAGCAAGAAATCAAACTTTAAGTCCAAGATTTTCAAGGAACAAATCAAGAATTCAAGTTCTACTCTTTAATTTAAGTAATCTAAGGTACTTAGGGTTTTCCTGAAACTACATGGGCATAAGGAAATTGTTTAAACAACATTTTAAACATTATGAAATCATGAATTATCGAAGGGGTTTTGGAACTTACGTTACAATTTTTCATCACGAAATCTTTAATGACATTATTATTAAGGTTTTGAGGCCTTTCCACTAAATTTGATCTACAACCATGTATAAGTTTACATATGTAGGTGTTTGATGAGTTTGAATGATTAACTGAGAGCATGAACTATTATAAATCCCTCTCTTGTTTACAAGCTTTTTTGTTTTTGTAAGTTATGATTTATTCGAAATGCATTGTTGGAAGCATGATATAAATGTCTTGATTATGGTTTTAAATTAAAGAGGGGGTTTCTTACATGCTGTTAAAGGTTAAAGATGTTTATTAAGAAGATTGCATGTTTTCATCACAAGTTCCATGACCACTACATATTTGTTGAAATGCTGAAAAGAATAACTTTTACATGGTTTGATAAATGTTTGAAGTATGAATCATTTGAATTGTTTGAAGTATGGTGGTTCAAGCTTTATGTTTTGGAAGAAGAGATTTTCATATGACAATTATGGCTCAGAAACATGACTTGCAATCCTTTGTATGATGATACCAAATTAGATAAGGCCTTGATAAACTCAGAACAAAATACAAATTTCAATTCAGATTTCAGATTTAGAATTCAGAAAGATGCATGTTTAGAATAGATTAAAAATGGACACTAAGAGAGTTAGGTGGTTACCCGAATTAGGCATAGGTCATATGATTCATTGACTAGAACCGTGTTTTCTCGATACGGGTTTATTATTTCCCTAAGAGGGATTATATGCTGGCCTAGTGCCCTGTGGCATATCAGATTCACATATTTCAATCCTTGCGGCAAACTTGGGTTGGGGGTTCAGCCGTTGAGTTAATGGAGGATCCCATATTGCCCGTGGGAAACTGTCAGATATGTAGGGTGTACCACTTAGCTCAGAAATAATACAAAGTATAGAACTGCATTGACAAGATTGTTTTAAGATCATTTGAGATTGCCCATGTATTTTAAACTATTTCATGCATAACGTTTTATGACTTTCTCTCACCTATGTTATATATGTATAAATTCATTATTTTGGATTGCTCTGCATACCAGTACGATTGTATTGACCCTTTATATTTCAGGGTCTGAGGCTCAGTCTAGAGGTCCTGCTAAGACGTAGAGATTTTAGATAGAAGTGTGCAGTTGGTGAGCCTTGTTTATTCCGGATGGCCTATTTATTTCACACACTTCTTATTTACTTTGGCTTAGGTCCACTAGGGGCCTTGTCCAAGTTTCAGACAGCTTGTTAATTTTGTATATAATAGAGATTTCGCAGACTGAAATAAATATTATCTAGATGTTGATGGATTTCCTTTCATATTGATATACATAACTCAAGACATGACCATGATTCCGTAATGATTTATATTTCCACATCTTTTCTTGATTATATGAATATTGTACATGATTACCAGATATAGAAGGGAGTCTGGGCCTTCATTGTTCGGGATGCTCATTACGGCAGGGCCCCAGCTCGGGTCATGACAAACTTGGTATCAGAGCACAGTTCATGGTACCAACGTGTCTTTAAAAATTACATCGGGTAGAGTCCTGTTTATGGGTGTGTAGCATGATATACTTATAAGTAGGGGGCTACAAGGCGTTTAGGAATGTTTCCCTATTTTGTGATTTAGTTCATGTTGTAGAGTCTAAATGACGCCTAATTAATGATTTATTGTGTTTTAGAAAGTCATCATGTCTCCCCGTCGCTCCAATGACCAAAATGCTCAAACTGAAGAAGTCTGTCCTACCCATGGGATGAGGACACGTAATAGGTCTCACATTGCTAACTATGTTTTTGCTCCGGGAGTCCCTCCCATTCAGACCAGTCCACCCAGGGCACCTGGGGATCCCCGGTCTGGGATTAACCACACCCAACCTCCCCAGAGAGAGATATCAAATGTTGTGTATAGACAGTAAATTCATATGATTGCATAGTTAGTGGCTTCCCAGGCCCTATGTTTGGAGGATGTTGGGTCTGCTTCTAGTGCATCCGAGACCACACAGGTGGGATAGTTCATGCGACTAAACCCGTCTAAGTTTATGGGTACAAAAGTGGAGAAGGATCCACAAGAGTTTGTAGATGAAATTAAGAAAATTTTTCGAATGATGTATGTAGATGAAGTGTAAGGGGTTGAACTAGCGGCCTATCATCTGAAGGAGGTAGAAAGTCAGTGGTACATTGAGTGGGAAGATTCGAGGGGAGATTGCAACACCCCACATTTTGGGTAAGAAAGAAACATCATTGTTTCTATGTGTAGATGATCAAAAAGGCATAAATCCTATGAAAATTTTGCATGATAATCAATTATGTAGTGTGGGAACCTATTTGAGCATAAATTGAGATCATAGAGGTCCCCAAACTCAAGGACGAGTTAAAATCTTTCCTATCGTTCGAGTTTGAGTGAGCGTCGAAACTTGGGTTAGATTCAATCGAGCATAACTTCTTGTACATGACGAACTGGATGGACTACTATATATCAAATTAAATCTCTTCGAATTATCTTTCCAATGATATCAATTTCACCCAAATATGAGATCGGAGAAAAAAGTTATACCCATTTTTCTTCAGCATGTCTGTTTGTCGATAAGTGATGACCTGAGAAGATAAGTTATCACATATATGATGACCTATCAGGCATGTCGTCAGCCCAAGGCAGTAACTCAGAAAAATCAGCCTCTGAGTGACGACCTGGTGTGATAAGTTATCACATATGTGACGACCTATCAGCCAAGGTCGTCGCCTTTAAAAATCAGATTTCCTAAACAGTTTTGGAGGGGTATTTTGATATTTTCCCTTCACCCCATAACTCCATAAACACTAAATTCAACCTCCATTTCACCAAAAATACACTCCTTTCTCTCAAATACTCTCAAGAACAAAACCCTAGGGCCTCAACCTAAGATTTAAGATCCCTTAAAATTTCACCATTAAATTTCAAAATTGATTCAACTATTCGAATCCCCAAACTATGATCTTCAAGAATCATCCATCAAAAGAACAAATAGAGTCCCAAAAGCAAGTGTTCATCCAAATTTCATAACCTAAGGTACGTGGGGTTTTTTTTAAATCTCATGGGCATAGAAATCATGATTTTAAGAAAAGGGTTTTAGATTTATCATTTATAATCATGTTTTTGAAGTCTCAATGACATTATTTTGGTGTTTAGATCTTCCCTCAAATTGATTGATAGATTATATATATATATATATATATGTATTTATGTATGTATTTATGAATGTGTTTAAGGATGAATATTCAATTGAGAGCATGCATTATAATGAACCCCTCTCTTGTTATTATTTTTCCCATCTTTCATATGATATGAATTGTTCTAAATTGCATCTTGAAAGCATGATATGAAATGTCTTGATTTATGCTATGATTTGAATATGATTTCGGCATAAAAAGAGAGAGTTATGCATGTTTATAAATGTTGAATATGCATATAACAAAAAGTAGCATGGTTTGCCAAAAGAACACATGACCACCATATATTTGAATAATCTCAGCATAGTTTTGACTTGTATTTTCGGAACATGAAATATTTTATATTATTTGCATATTTGGGTGGTATGAACTGTATTTTAATGAAAGAATTATGCATGATACATTATGGCTCAGAAAAGAGGACTTTCAAGTCTTGGTGTGACGACACTAATTCAGATTATGCCATGGTAATTCAGAACAAAATAGAATTCATGTTTGAAGTCAGAATTTTCAGATGTGGAAACTAGAATAATGCATGATTCAGAATAGGACAAAATTGGGCATAAAGAGAGATTAGGTGGTTACCCAAAGAAGGCATGAGCTCAGATAACTTATTGCCTAAAATCGTGATTTGCCAATTTGGGTATATTATATTACGCTGGCCTAGTGCCGTGTGGCATATCATAATAAAAAACTCCAACCCTTCTGGCACACTCAGCTTGGGGGATTCCCCGCCGAGTCAATGGCTGATTTCATACTGTCCATGGATATAAGAATTGTAGGGGAGTGCCACCTAACTCAGAAGTAATACAAAGATTAGAAAAACTTCATTGACAGAAAGGTTTTATGATTATCAGAAATGCCCATGTATTTTGAATTTATATCTTTCATGATGTTTTAAGATGTGCTCTCAACTATTTTATTTATATAAAATCTTTATTTTGGATTTTGCTCTGCGTACCAGTACATTTGTATTGACCCCCACCCCTACCTCCCATGGTCTAAATTTCAGTTCAGAGGTCCTGCTAAGCTGTAGAGTTTTCAGACAGGAGTGAAGAGTACCATTTGGTGAGCCTTCTATACTACAGAAGGCCAAGTTTCTTTCATACATCTATCATTATTATAGTTTTGGTCTACTGGGTGCCTTGTCCCAGATTTTGGATTGTTGTCTTTTGGTTTTGTAGTAGAGATTTAGCAGACTGGTTTAGACATTGATTAGTTGTTGTTGGGCTTTGCGTTACAGCTTATAAACTGAACAGATTTCATATTTTATGACCATGTTTCCATACACGATTATATTACGCATCTTCATCTAATGTGTGAACATTGTGCATGACTACTAGATAAAGAGGGGCGTCCAGGCCTTCGTGGTTCGGGATGCTCATCATGGCCAGGGCCTCAATTAGGATCATAAAAAACTTGGTATCAGAGCATGGCTCATGGTCTCAGGGTGTCTGCAAAATCGTGTCGGGTAGAATCTTATTTATGGGTATGCAGCGCACCACACTTATAAGTAGGAGGCAACAAGGCATTTGGGAATCTTTCCCTTTCTAGATGTTCTAGTTTAGGCAATAGTACAAGAATATTCCTCTTTAATACTCTAATTCATTCTATGGTGTTGCCCATATAAAAGTAAAGTTATCCCAATTCTTTCCTTACTTTGATATACTCAGATATGTCTCATCGTTGAGGTAAATCGAGTGTAGAAGTTTAGAGTTTAAATGGTATGGTCCTTTTTGATTGAGCCATATAAGATTTTAAAATTATGCAAGGACTTGAGAAGAGTCCATTATTGCTTCAGAGTGTATTGATTCTAGTGTAAACTTTGGTTCTGATGATATCATGCTTTTCAGCCTGCGGTATTAATGGTATTCAGTCCTTTTCAAAAATTATGTTGTAGATGTCATGCCTAAAAGGTAAATAATGTGTAGAAGAATTGTTGGAACTGTATTTCCACCCGAGTAGTTGTATAAGTTAAAGTTTCAGTGTCATGACCTATTGGCAGTGAAATTAGACCTAGAAGTTGGTGAAATGAAGTCACAAGTTTAGAGGTCACAGTGACGGTGAATTTTGTGTAACTAAATATTTATAATTGAATAACCATTGATTGAGGATGATTTACCCCTTTATAGTGATAGACTAATGTAGTATCTAGTAGCATGTGTGGATTGTATGGTAGTCTATGGGGGAAGTGTTTGACTCAGATTTTTATTTATACAGAGTAAGATGTGTATTCTTAGATCATTGATTATTGTGTGTCAAGTTTCTATCTCTTGTAATCTTGATATCATTGTGTTAATGTTAACAAAAAATCTAGTGAAGTCATGTGGGGATCTTTTGATTCACTAGCATATTTGCTCTGTTAGTCATTTTATTTTCTTGTTCAAAACACAAAAATCAAAGTCTAGTGAAGTCGTGTGAGGCCTATTTCGATTCACTAGCAACTTGTTGTTCTTGTATTGGTTGAATATATGTATAGTCGAATCTTTTCGCATGAGATTGAGTTGGTAATGAAGTGATACGTCCTTGTGTGTTAGTTTACTAAAAGGTAGAGAAGGAGTTATTAGTTAAGGTGAATTGTTGTCTGCTTGAAGTAAGAAAATGGCTAGAGGAGCTAGTAAGGTATAATTATAGACTCATGGTTGTTTGTGGAATTTGAAGGTAGTCTACATGTACGCTTGGGTAAGTAAGTGTGATGTGAGAAAGCAGTATAAGTAGATAAGATTGTATGGGGTTATAATATAAGAATAAGGTTGACCATGTCTATTATGTGACTTTACCCCCCTTGATCTTCTTTTCGTTGGTAGTTGTAAACTAGTACTACTTGTGAGAAGGTATGTAGTAGATTTTTGAGGTATTTGAATAGAATATCCCAATTTGATAGACTAGTATATTATATGGCATTCTTTATTGGTGGTGGATGATTGATGCTAGACTATACACTTGAATTTAATGTAGAATATGGATGTAAGAATAATGGCTTAAGATTAATGATGTATGTTTGCGACAATTATGTGTAAGGTTGGGTTGTAAATCATGTTTAGCACTAGAAATTAAGTTTGAACAGTTGATGTCCACGAAGGTGGATGTGATGATTTCTTGGTTAATGATACTAGTTACATGGAAGTGATCTAATAGGCTTGAACGGTGTATACAAGAGCTTAAATTTATTTGATTTGTAATGAAGTATGATGTTTTATGTGTGATGTAGAAATATGCCCAAGGTGATTTGAGGTTGTGGTATTTTTCTAAGGCTACTACATGTTGTGTGCGGCTAGTAGTACCGCTGAGTTGCTAGGTAGAGAAATACTAGTAGATGGTACATGGTGTTCTAAATGGACAAGTTAAGGAGTTTTGACTGATAGTGTTGAGCCTTTTGATATGATCTTAATCCTCATGGTAGAGAGATATAAGTTTAGGTTCGCGATATTGGTAGGCTATGATGGAAGAAGTATGGTTCATCAAAGGTTTGGTGATATCCATGTTAAGTGTTAGAATCTAAGTTTGAGTTTTTAAGGTTGAACTAATAGAAATAAGAGTAGAAGCACTAGAGGGTGTGCACTTCAACTATGTGGATATTCATGAGGATTCGAAGTTAGTAAGTGTTCAAGTATTATATGATGACTATTGGTGGCTATATAAAGATAGAATGTATCTCAGAAGGTAGTATTAATAGTAGGTTTTCTACTTTCAGGTATGGTCACTCGGGTTAAGTTCTATTAATTGTGTGTATTGTCGCATTCTAGACCCCAGAGTGCAGTGAGTGTAGTTCTGTTTAGTGCCTAGTAAGGGATCTCTCGAACTTAAGATGATGGCTTAAATCTAAGGGGAAGATGATACAACAAGTAACCAAGTCAGACTCTCAGATTCTAATAGTATTGTCAGTATGATATATAACATCAAAAAGTGAGGGTGGGACTCAACCCATTCTTATCTCAGCAATTTTCAGCTATCCTAATACCTACTCATGCCTTACATTTCGGTTCCATGATCATAGTTCATGTTCATGCATATGATAGAAAATCATGTACTCTTCCAGTTCCAAAATGAGGAGTTCCAGTTCATTCAGTAGTCGAAATCACATTCCATATGCTATGAACTCTAAATTGACGTCATGCAGCTCATGACTCATGTACTCATGCTTTATAGTGTGCTCAGTTCCTATAACTCATGCTATACTCCTAATGATTGCCAAAAATTCAGCTTATATCCATGTATGCCCTCAATTCAGATTTACTTTGATAAATTGCTGATGTTGATTTGTTATTGCTCAGGCCTCAGTTAAGTGTCAAGTCTCATATAATATCCTTCCATGCTTCAAGGTTTTATGTTCTAACCTTTTGGTGACTCCTTATGTAATGATAGTGGTGATGAGTGAATGTTTCTTGTTGATGGAAGATCATTGTATGCTTGTATTAGATAAGTCCATAAGTGTAAAGTGAAATTTGGGGCCAAGTTTTTGATACATGTAAAGGTTAATGGAAAATTTGTATATGTATATTCTTGGGGTAGCATGTGGGAGTTGTACTGATGGTGGTTTAGAATAATATTGTGGTGTAGCGTGTTGTATTTTGAGATTTAAAGTTAGTCTTGATCACGGTGAAAGGATTTAAGCTACTTTAGATATTAGTAGAAAGATTTATCGATGCCCATATGAGAATTTTAAGCTGAATTGAATGAATATGGTAATTAAGGGGGATAGTATGGTTAAGGGAGTATTAGAGTAGTGTGCTAAGATTGAAAGTAAGAAGTGGCATTGCTTAAGGCCTGGTAATTCTATCCTAGTTTATGAGTTATATGTCTATATTCCATGCTATGGAGTAGTATTATTTTTGTGATTCCTTAGTTAGATGTCTTGTGTAACTCATGCCCAAGATTCTTTGCTCCCTAATGCTACTGGAACTTATTTAGAAACAGAGTTGAGAGATAATCTATTTCATCCATGTAAGTTGTGATTTCAGTTCAGTCAAAGCATCATGTTTCAGATTCAGCTACTTAGTCATGACTCAGTTCATAAGAGTTCAGAGCATAATTTCAAATACATCAAAGTACTTTAGCTCAGGCAGTACAGTACCCTGGTACGATCTAAGTCATGTTGCCTTATGATTCGTACTTGCATAAGTTATCACTTCTAAATTCAATATATATGATTGGATCATGAACACTTCAAGGAAATCCTAAACTCTAAGCATGAAGCAACTCCTTAAAGCAAGTAAATTCAAGTCAACTGGGAATTCAGTTTCATGATAAAAGTTTAAATATTTCAGTTCAGCTATATTCTTTCTTAAAAGACATATCATATCTACGTTATTCCATACCTTTAAGACTTCAACATTTCTACCCATCATTTAGGGATGAATGATCCCAAGGGGGAGATAATGTAACACCCCGTATTTTGGGCTAGAAGGAAAAATCATCGTTTCTATGCGTAAATGATCCAAAAGCCATAAATACTAGGTAAATTTGTCATGTTAATCAATTATGTAGTGTGGGAACCTATTTTAGCATAAATTGAGATCATAGATGTCCCCAAACTCAAGGACGAGCTGAAAGCTTTCCTATCGTTCTAGTTTGAGCGAGCATCATAACTTGGGTCAGATTCTATCAACCATAACTCTTTGTATATGACGAACTGGATGGTCTACTATATATCAAATGAAATCTCTTTGAATTATCTTTCCAACGATACCAATTTCTCCCAAATCTGAGATCATACCAAAACGTTATACATATTTTACTACAGCATGTCTATCTGTCGACAAGTGATGACCTGAGCTGATAAGCTACCACACATGTGACGACCTATAAGCCATGTCGTCAGCGCAAGGCAGTAACTCACAAAAATCAGCCTCTAAGTGATGACCTGATGTGATAAGTTATCACATATGTGACGACCTATCAGCCAAGGCCGTAACCTTTAAAATTCAGCATTTCCTAAATGGTTTTGGAGGGGTATTTTGGTATTTTCCCTTCACCCAATAACTCCATAAACACTGAATTCAACCTCTATTTTACAAAAAATACACTCCTTTCTCTCAAATACTCTCAAGAAACAAACCCTAGGGCCTCAACCTAGGATTCAAGATCCCTTAAAATTTAACCATTAAATTCCAAAATTGATTCAAGAATTAGAATCCCCAAACTAAGATCTTCAAGAATCATCCATCAAAAGCACAAATAGAGTCCCAAAAGCAAGTGTTCATCCAAAGTTCATAATCTAAGGTAAGTGGTATTTTCCTAAAATCTCATGGGCATAGAAATCATAATTTTAAGAAAAGGTTTTTAGATTTATGATTTATAATCATATTTTAGAACCCTCAATGGCATTGTTTTGGTCTTTAGACCTTCCCACAAATAGATTGATAAATTATACATACATATATATATATATATATATATATATGAATGTGTTTAAGGATGAATATTCAATTGAGATCATGAATTATAATGAACCCCTCTCTTGTTATGATTTTTCCCATCTTTCATATGATATGAATTGTTCTAAATTGCATCTTGAAAGCATGATATGAAATGTCTTGATTTATGCTATGACTTGAATATCATTTCGAAATAAAAAGAGAGGGTTATGCATGTTGATAAATTTTGAATTTGCATATAACAAAGAGTAGCATGGTTTGCTAAAAGAACACATAACAATCATATGTTTGAATAATCTCAGCATAGTTCTGACTTCTGTTTTTGGAACACGAAATATTTTCTGTTGTTTACGTGTTTGGGTGGTCTGAACTGTGTTTTAATGAAAGAATTATGTATGATACATTATGGCTCAGAAAAGAGGACTTTCAAATCTTGGTGTGACGACACCAATTTAGATTATGCCATGGTAATTCAGAACAGAATAGAATGCATGTTTAAAGTCATAATTTCCAGATGTTGAAACTAGAATAATGCATGATTTAGAACAGGATTAAAATGGACATAAAGAGAGCTTAGGTGGTTCCATAAAGAACGCATGAGTTCAGATAACATATTTTCTAAAACCGTGATTTGCCGATCCGGGTATATTATATTACGCTAGCCTAGTGATGTGTGGCGTATCAGATTTGCGGAACACTCGGGTTGGGGGCTTCCCCGTCGAGTCAATGGCGGATTCTATACCGCTTCTGGAATATCAAAATTGTAGGGGAGTGCCACCTAACTCAGAAGTAATACAAAGATCAGAAAAACTGCATTGACAAAAAGTTTTTATGATTATCAGAAATGCCCATGTGTTTTGAATTTATATATTTCATGATGTTTTATGGCATGATATCAACTAATTTATTTTTATAGAAGCTTTATTTTGGATTTGCTCTGCGTACCAGTACATTTGTATTGACCCCCTCTACCTCCCAGGGTCTAAATTTCAGTTCAGAGATCCTGCTAAGCCGTAGAGTTTTCAGACAACAGTGAAGAGTAACAGTTGATAAGCCTTCTATACTTCAGAAGGCCTAGTTTCTTGCATACATTTATCATTATAATGTTTTAGGTCTACTGGGAGCTTGTCCCAGATTTTGGACAGTTGTCTTTTGGTTTTGTAGTAGATATTTCGCAGACTAGTTCAGACATTGATTAGTTGTTGTTGGGATTTGCATTACATCTTATAAACTGATTAGATTTCAGATTTTATTACCATGTTTTCATACTTGATTATATTCCACATCTTCTTTTATTGTATAAACATTGTACATGACTACCAGATAAAGAGGGGAGTTAGTGGTTCGGGATACTCATCACGGCCAGGGCCTTGGTTCGGGTCTTGACAGAGATAATGCTAAATCTTCTGTGTGGGGTGAATTAATAGAAGCCTTCTTGGACCGATTCTTTCCCCAGGAGTTGAGAGAGTCCAAGGCTGAAGATTTTATGAACTTGAAACAGGGGAAGATGAGAGTCAAGAAGTACACCCTAAAATTCAATCAACTATACCGTTATGCCCCAAAATTGGAGGGAAACATAAGGTCCCGTATGAGGAATTTTTCATTCGATATTTCGGATGACTTGATGTTGGAGTGCAAAGAGGCGATGTTGAACAGAGATATGGACTTCTCTAGATTATATGTTCAAATACAGTAGGTAGAGGAATAGAAAAAGAGAGTTTCTAAAGAAAGGGAGAAAGATAGATAGTTCAAGAGGGCCATACCGACAGACCAGAACCTCTGTCAGCACCAAGATGGTAATTGGGGTAACAGGTGGCCGAAGAAAAAGTTTTGGAGCAATGCTCAACGACTACACCTCCAGTTTATTGGTGGTTCTAGAATTTTCATCCTTGCCATAGACCGAGAGTACAAGGTATGTTGTTGCAAGGGAGTATGGCGCAACCTTCTAGGTCATACCCTCGATGTGAAATATATGGAAAGTACCATTTAGGAAAGTGACAGTTTGGTAAGTTAGTGTGTTATGCTTGCAACCAGCCAGGTTACATTCAGAGAGATTGTTCGTCATTTAGAGGGAGTGTTGGAGGTTCTAAGTCTCAAGAAAATTCCTCCCTACTACCACCACCTCCCAAGGGCACTACTTCTTCTACCGGGGGCGGTCTCAATCGATTGTATGCATTGTCCAACCGCCAGGATACAGAGGTTTCACCAGATGTAGTCATGGATATGTTACAAATTTTCTCAAGTGATGTGTATGTGTTACTTGATCCCGGGTCTACCTTGTCATATGTGACCCTGTATGTGGTAGTTAGTTTTGGGTATGAGCATGAAGTTATTTTGGAACCCTTCTCTATTTCTACTTCTGTTCGTGACTCTGTTGTGGCTAGGAGGGTGTAAAAAATTTTGTTGTGTCTATCTATAATCATGATACTGTGGCAGACCTTGCAGAGCTTGATTTGGTTGATTTTGATACTATTTAAGGGATGGATTGTCTCCATTCGTGCTATGCCACACTAGATTATAGAACCTGAAAAGTCATTTTCTCCTTTCCGAATGAACTAGTGATAGAGTAGGGGGTATTCTTTAGAACCTAAGGGAAAATTTATCTCTTATCTCAGAGCCTGTAAACTTATATCTAAGGGTGGTTTGTCTAATCTTATTCGGGTAAATTATTCTAATGCTGAAAGTCCTTCTCCCTAGTTTGTCCCCGTAGTTAATGAATTTTTAGAAATTTTTCCTGATGATCTCACACACATACCACCTGATAGGGAGATAGATTTTGGCATTGACTTGTTGCAAGACACTCATCCTATTTCTATCCAGCCATATAGAATGGCTCCTACAGAATTGAAAGAGTTAAAATAATAGTTAAAAGATCTTCTTAACAAGGGCTTTATCTATCCTAGTGTTTCTCCCTGGGGTGAACCTATATTCTTTTTGCGATAGAAAAATGGTTCCCTTCATATGTTTATAGACTACTGTTAGCTAAATAAGGTCACTGTTAAAAATAAATACCGTCTTCACAGAATCAATGATTTGTTTGATCAACTTCAAGGTGCTGAAATGCTTCTCTAAGATAGACCTTTTTTCGGGGTATCATCAATTCAAGGTTAGGGAGGTTGATAATCCCAAAACAACTTTCCAAACCCGTTATGGACATTATGAGTTCTTAGTTATGTCTTTCGAACTGACTAATGCCCCTTCTGCCTTCATGGACCTTATGAATAGGGTTTTCTGTCAGTTTCAAAACTTGTTCATCATAATTTTCATTGACAACATCTTAGTTTACTCCAAGAATGAGGAAGATTATGCCAGCCACCTCTGAATAATCCTTCAGACCCTCAAAGATAATAAATTGTATGCAAAATTTTCCAAGTGTGAATTTTGGCTTTTCCTATTTCTTTCTTGGGGCATATTGTGACTAGTGAGGGAATTAAGGTTGATCCCCAAAAGATTGAGGCAGTGAGAAAATGGCCTAGACCCATGACTCCAACCGATATTCGGAGCTTCTTGGGTTTTGAACGGTATTACAGAAGGTTCGTAGAAAGTTTTTCTTCCATAGATTGTCCACTTACCAGGTTGACACAGAAAAAGGTGAAATTCGTGTGGTCTGACTCCTGTGAGAATAGTTTTGAGAAATTGTAAGACAAGTTGACTACTGCACCTATTTTGACCCTTCCCAAAGGTACAAAGGGTTTTGTTGTGTACTGTGATGCATCCCGGGTGGGACTTGGGTGTGTACTTATGCAGCACGGAAATGTGGTAGCTTATGTATCTAGGCAGTTGAAGGTGCACGAGCAAAATTACCCAACACATGACTTGGAGTTAGTGGCTATGGTATTTGCACTTAAAATCTGGCGGCATTATCTTTATGGGTTACACGTTGATATTTTCACTGACCAAAAAAGTTTACAATATGCTTTCTCATAGAAATAACTGAATCTCAGGCAGAGGCGTTGGTTGGAACTGTTGAAGGATTATGACTTAAGCTTGCACTATCATCTTGTCAAGGCAAATGTGGTGGCCGATGCCCTCAACATATTATCTATGGGAAGTCTTTCTCATGTTAAGGAAGGAAAAAAGGAGATGGTGGAAGATATTCACCGTATTGAAAATCTAAGGGTTCAACTTATGGATTTCAAAGATAGAGGGGTAATTGTTCATGAGATAGCTAAATCTTCCCTATGTGCTGAAGTTAAGGAAAAATAGGTCGAAGACCCCATCTTGATGCAGATCAGGAACGATGTTGGTCAAAGAAGGTGATGGATTTTGAAATTGAAGGTGATGGGATTTTACAATATCAGGATAGACTGTGTGTGCCAAATGTTGATGGATTGTGGGAAAGAATTCTCTATAAGGATCACACTTTCTGGTATGTTTTTCATCCAGGCTCTACTAAAATGTATCATGACCTTAAGGCAATTTATTGGCGGAATAATATGAAACATGATGTTGCTGATTTTATTTCTAAGTGTGTAAATTGTCATCAAGTCAAAGTGGAACACTTGAGGCCAGGTGGTACATCTCAAGAGATAGCCTTGCCTATGTGGAAGTAGGAGATGATCAATATGGATTTCATCACGGGGCTTCCAAGATCCAGAAACCAATATGATTCCATTTGGGTGATCGTAGACCGGATGACAAAGTCAGCTCACTTTCTGCCTGTGAGGACTAACTACTCAGAAGACGATTATCCCAAGTTATACATTGAGGAAATAGTTCGTTTGCATGGGGCACTGGTATCTATTATATCCGATCGAGGTATGCAATTCTCTTCGTAGTTTTAGCGGTCTTTGTAGAGGAGTTTAGGTACCCAAGTGAACCTGAGTAATGCCTTCCATCCCCAGATGGATGGGCAAGATGTATGCACCATTCAGACCCTTGAGGATATGTTGAGGGCTTGTATAATTGACTTCAAAGGCAGTTGGGGAATCATTTCCCATTGATAGAGTTTTCCTACAATAATAGGTATCATGCCTATATTCAGAAGGCTCCGTTTGAAGCTCTTTATAGAAGGAGATATAGATTACCAATTGGGAGGTATGAAATGGGTGAGACCCGGTTATTTAGGCCTGACCTTGTCCATCAAGCAATATATAAGGTGAAGATCATTAGAGAATGACTTAATACCACCCAGAGCCATCAGAAATCCTATGCCGATGTACAGAGAAGAGATTTAGAGTTTGAAGTGGATGATTTGGTGTTCCTAAAGGTCTCTTCTATGAAGGGGGTCATGCCATTTGGGAGGAAAGGAAAGCTTAGTCCCCGTTATATAGGACCATACCATATTTTGAGGAGAATAGGTAGTGTGGCCTATGAATTAGATTTTCTTGCGAGTTTGGCTTCCATTCATCCCATATTCATGTGTCCATGTTGAAGAATTGCATTGGAGATCATTCCCTAGTGTTTCTTGTAGAGGAGATCAATGTGAAAACTCCTTGTTATACGAGGAAGAACCCATCCCAATCTTGGATCTCCAATTTCGAAATTTGAGGAGTAAGAAAATAGCTTCGGTCAAGGTGATGTGGAGAAATAAAAAAGGCGTGGAGGCTACTTGGGAGTCAGAAAAAGATATTCGTGCGAGGTACCCGACTTTTTTCGAGACCATGAATGATGATTTAGAAGGTACAAATCCCATACTACTCCTTTTATTTCATTTATCTCTTGAAAATCATACTGGATGTGTCCCGAGTCAGCATTCGGGGATAATGATCCCAACGGGGGATAATGTAACACCACGCATTTCGAGATAGAATATAAACCGTTATTTCTATGCATAAAGGTTCCAAAAGCCATAGATCCAATGTGAATTTAGTGTGTTAATCAATTATATAGTGTGGGAATTTAGTTGAGCATAAATTAAGATCATAGAGGTACCTTAACTCAAGGACCAGTTGAAAGTCTTCCTATCGATTGAGTTTTGGTGAGTGTTTAAACTTGGGTAAACTTCAATCGACAATAAAATTTTGTTCATAATGAATTATAGGTCCTATAATATATCAAATGAAAGCTATTTGAATTCTCTTTCCAACACCACCAGTTTTGCCTTAATACGATATCGATGTATAAATTTATGCCCATTTTACATTATGGTATCAGGCTGCCTTAGGAGCAACGGTCGGGCCGACGATCCATCGAACCCATGATGGTCCGTCGCGGGGCACGTTATCCAAAAAATAGTGACTCAGTCACTGGAAATGTAGCGATGGTTCTGGGGATGGTTCATCGATCCCTTGACGGTCCATCGGTCCATCCCGAAGCTCAAAAACGTGATTTTTTTAAAGGGTTGTTTTGGTACTTTTCCTCTCCAGAAAACCTCCCCAATCAATCTTTATATCCAAGATTTTCAAGGAACAAATCAAGAATTCAAGTTGTACTCTTTAATTAAGTAATCTAAGGTATGTAGGATTTTCCTAAAACTACACGGGCATAAAGAAATTGTTTCAACAACATTTTAAACATTGTGAAATCATGAATTCTCGAAGGGGTTTTGGAACTTACGTTACAATTTTGCATTACAAATTCTTTAATGACATTATTATTTTGGTCTTGAGGCCTTTCCCCTAAAGTTGATCTACAACCATGTATAAGTATATATATGTAGGTGTTTGATGAGTTTGAATGATGAACGGAGAGCACGAAATATTAAAAATCCCTCTCTTGTTTACAAGCTTTCTTGTTTTTGTAAGTTATGACTTATTCGAAATGTATTGTTGGAAGTAGGATATAAATGTCTTGATTATGGTTTTAAATTATAGTGGGGGTGTATTACTTGGTGTTAAAGGTTAAATATGTTTATTAATTTTTTTGTCACAAGTTTCATGACCACTACATATTTGTTGAAATGCTGAAAAGAATGACTTTTACATGATTTGATAAATGTTTGAAGTATGAATCTTTTGAATTGTTTGAAGTATGGTGGTCCAAGCTTTATGTTTTGAAAGAAGAGATTTTCATATGACAATTATGGATCTGAAACATGACTTGCAAGCCTTGGTATGACGATACCAAATCAGATAAGGCCATGATAAACTCAGAACAAAATACAAATTTCAATTCAGATTTAGAATTCAGACAGATGCATGTTTAGAACAGGTTAAAAATGGGCACTAAGAGAGTTAGGTGGTTACCCGAAGTAGGAATGGGTCACACGATTCATTGAATGGAACCGTGTATTTATGATACGAGTTTATTATTTCCCTAAGAGGGATTATACGCTGGCCTAGTTCCCTGCGGCATATCTGATTTAGATACTTCAACCCTTGCGGCAAACATGGGTTGGGGGCTTGGCCGTCGAATTAATGGAAGGTCCCATATTTTTCGTGGGAAACTTTCATATATGTAGGGTGTTCCACTTAGCTCAGATGTAATACAAAGTACATAACTACATTGACAAGATTATTTTAAGATCATTTGAGATTTCCCATGTATTTTAAACTATTTCATGCATAACGTTTTATGACTTGCTCTCACCTATGTTATATATGTATAAAATCATTATTTTTGATTGCTCTGCCTACCAATATGATTGTATTTACCCCTATATTTCAGGGTCTGAGGCTCAGTCTAAATTTAAATCCCTGAATCTAATATCCAAAACACTACACGGTGCTCATAATCCCGAAGGACCATAAGATAACCCATAACTGATATTTGTAACTGAGCCCTGAATTATAATGATAATATCATAAATGAAAAAACAAGAACTAAAAGTCCATAAGGTTCAATATTGATACTTAACTGAAAATATGGTATAACAATACCAAAACAACTGAAATAAGTGTCTGAACATGTTGTAGTCTGAAAGCCTCTAAAATTGAACTGTCTGAATAAAGAGTTGATGGTACTATCCCCTAACTAACCCCATCTACTAAAATAAACTAAGTACTTAAAGAATGATAAAATCAAATAATAACATTCTCGAATGATGAGGACTCACTGCTGACTCTGACTGCTGAAACTGGAATGCTACTGATACTCTGGAGTGCGTTCTTCTAAACCTAAGGTATAAAACACCATAGCGCAAATGTGTCAGTACAATTGAATGTACTGGTATGTAAGTGATGTAGGTTGAATGCAATGGTTCATATACATGAAAAATACTAACTGACTGAATAACATGAATATGAGAATGCATGTATGAATACATAACTATATCTGAGATTGTGATAACACTGACTCATGAATTCTGATAACGTTGATTTATTGATATCTGGGTACTAATACTGGGATACTGAAAGACTAAGTCTATTGAGTACTGAGGAACTGATGGCATAGTATTGATAAAGGAATGATTGTTTATGATAGTTCTGATTTTGAAGAACTAGTCTGATTGACTCTATCTGATAGTCCTGAAATCTGAATACTGGTAACATGAATTTCATATAATTAATATACTATTACCTGGGTGAGTGTGTCTAACAGACCAAATTTTGATGGAACTAGCTGAGTTTTGTACTGAGCTGAGTGACTGTATCTAACAGTCCTGAAACTATAGAACTGAACTGAGTTCTATTACTGAGACTGGATCAAAAACTGAGACTGTGAGGTAATCATCTAACCTACATGCCCCAAAACAAAACTGGTGAGGTACAACCTATAACCCCAGCTGGAAGGGTATCATTACCGTGCCACGGGTAAAGACAAGTTATGAGTAAACCCTCTCTAACAGGGAGCTCTTCCGTCAACCCCTTCTAGTAGGAAAAACTCAAATGAGGTGTATAATACTTAAAATCATAGGGTACATCTCAACCTACACTGGCTACGTAGTTTTGGAATGCAAGGATTTCTTTTAAGGATCACACCCTCTACTAGCTAACAGGTGAGTCCCCATCCTTGGGTTCACTCGGTGCTGAACCCTACTCCCAACTGAAGAGACACTGAACTAATTTACACTGAATAGAACTATTACTGATATTATCTTTTAGTTTATTCGAACAGAGTTCAGACGGATGGAATACTACTGAGATCGGATAACTGACTGAGATTACTAAATTTTCCTGAGTCATGTAACTGACTGAATTCTAATGATCATGGCTTGAATAGGAGTATCGTGAAAACTAACACTGGCTCTAGGCACACATCTAAATTATCAGGTACAAGTACCCCCAGGACTCGATAGCATAAAACTAACAATACTTGACACTTCGTGAACACATAACCAATATCAGCAATTCATAATACAATAAGTTGGGGATTTCATGAAACACATGGTTATCATAATGTTGTACATGGATGGGATTGCATATAGACATGTCATACTTTCATGAGCCTAATCTCATGAATATTCCATCAAATACTCATAATGCACACAATATCATGGAAGTAGTCTAGGTCATAAGGGTAAAGCATACATTTATTATTTGAGTCACAATGGAGCTATAATACCCAATTTCTATCCTCCTAGCCATTTTGTCAAACACCCTACATGCACAACTTAGGGAATAGGTGAAATCATCAAATTACAAATCATAAAAAACTCAATTCATGGATTTCATCTTGCATGCTAACGTAGTTTCATGAAAACACATAAAGATTCCAACTTGGGAATCATACAACAAGATAAACATGGTTACAATGGTTCGGGGAATTATAGTGTATCTCCCCCTTGGGATATTAGGTCCCTCGAAGAATACTGATTTTGCTGAGATACTGAGGAAAACTAGGGCGATGCACAAGGCACCTACGAGCTGAATCACTGGTGGATATCCAGGATCTGAAGCTAAGACAAAGTGATTAGACCTTACGCACTGCAATTGAGACTACTAAAAAAATTTACGTGTGTGTTGAGCACAAATGCATAAATATATTCTAACTTTATCTGATTAACTGAATAACTTATATCTAAATATTGGGCATGTAAGACTGAACTATACTTATTCTGGATAGATAGACTAAGACTATAGGGTATTACACATAGAAGATAATGATTGACTGGGCAACATGAGGAAATTAAGCATGAGTGAGGAAAAACTGTATTACCTTAGGAACGCGAGACCAGGTGTCTAATCATGATTTGAAAACATTCTATAAATTGAGGTACTATAATACTAATAACTGAGTAACTAATGGCCATATGTTATGGTTGGGTAATCTTGAAACTGGACTGAGTTTTTTATCTAACTACTGGACTAGGACTGGGACTGAGATTATAGCTAAGACGGTAATTAAGATTGTAACCATAACTAAGACTGTAACTATGACTAAATGTTGGTTTTCTATAACTGAGGGTTAGACTGGTACGGGAGTACTGAATTCTAATGGTTGAGTAACTGATATATGAAAGCCATGGTTTTGTTGCACTATCTGAGTCTTTTACAGAGTATTGATTACTGAACTGACACTGTAACTGAGGCCTGCGGGATGGAACATTAACACTATATATTCATCGAGGGATCTAAATTGAGGGTATATGTGGCATAATCTGAGTTTGACTAAACATTAGGAGTGAAGTCATGAATCGTGTAGGCTAAGCATAATTTAAAGCATGACATAAGTGCATGAGTCATGAGCTGCACAAACTGGGTTTGGTATTTCTGAATTCATGGAACATGATCCACAACATTGGATGAACTTGGACTCCTTCTACGAGGAAATTAAAATACACACTATTCTATGAAAAGTGCATGGATATAAGTTGTATTCCTGGGACTGAAATGAAAAGCATATGTAAGTATCATGATGGTTGAAGTAAAAAATGTGCACTAAGATAGGAATGGGTCGGGAATCATCTTCTCTTATGGATTTCCTACACATAATGGTATTACTACTGGAACCTGAAAGCCTGACTTTTAGATATTTCATAACCAGACAGTTCCTGCATACCCGTCGAGCTGTGTTAGACTGACTCACTAGGGTGGGGACTGGAAAAAGGTCCTGTTAATATTTGGTCTAACCTTAAAGTTGATTGTTATGCAAAGAGTTACAAAAGAAAAAGAAAGATCCTGAATAACAAGAAACGTGAACATGTAAATGAGGGATCTATAACATACCAGTGGTTGTATCAGGAGGAATTTCCTGATCCTATCGGGACTAAAGTGCATAGATTCTATTTGGGTATTTCCCACTGATAGCACTGGAATTGGCACCCTGCTGATTTGGGGGAACGAACTGACTTGAGGGACGAACGTTCTTCCTTCTAGGGCCAGGCCTACGACAATCTCAAACTTTGTGACCTGTCTCATCACATCCAAAATACACATCACTACCAACTATACATAAACCCTTATGATGCTTACCACACTCTTTACAAAGTGGATGAGTAAAAACCCTGCTCTCACTACCCTTGGCCTTGGAGCCTGGTGCCCAATATCTACAATTATTTTGTAACTTTAGTACTAGTGCACTAGCTGAAAATGGAACTGGGGATAAAAACTTCTGTCTATGCTGAGAAAAGTTACTAACCTGTGACCCTAGCTTAGAAAAACTATAACTACCAGTTTTGGCCCTCTTATTTTCCCTCTCCTTCTTCTTAAGTTTCTGCTCCTTAATCTGTTGAGCATGAAACATAAGCCTAGATATTTCCATCTCCTTAATAAACATCACAGTTATGCACTCCTTAACTACTCTACCTGATATCCTAGACACAAAATCATTCATTCTAGATCTACTATCTGCTACTACATGAGGAGCGTACCTGCTAACTGAGTGAAGTATTCTTTTACGCTCGTTCTACCTTGTCTAAGGTTGATGAACTCTAACACTTTGGATTCTTTCTTCTCTAGGGGAAAGAATCTACCTAAGAAAGCCATAGCAAAATCTTCCCATTCTATTGGCTCTGCATCTGCACCCCTATCTACCTTTCACTTCTTAAACCATGTATTTGTTACATCTTGTAGCTAATAGGCAGATAACTCTGCACTCTCACTTGAAGTCACTCCCATGACATCTATAACTCTCTAAACCTAGTTGAGGAACTCCTGTAGATCCTCTTTAGACTTAGAACCAAAGAATAGGGGAGGATTCATTCGGGTGAAGTCCTAAATCTTGGCTTCAGCAGAAATAGCCACTGGGTTAGCCGAAATAGTAGTTGGTCGGTCATTCTGAGCTATGACTGAATTGGATAAAGTAGTGAATGCAGTTCTGAATTCTGCATGATAGACGTGCTCATCCAGAGGATCTTCCTGGATGGGCTGAGGTGCTGACTGATTCCCTGTTCCTCTTTCATTAGCCCTTTTGGGAGGCATGTTCTGTAAATAAAAGAAAAGAAGGGATTAAACTAAGAGTCTGACTGGAACTCATGCTCACTCGTACGACATGAATTAAGAAAGAAGGGAAACTGTTCCTAAAACATCTCATAGCCTCCTGAACATAAGTGTGGTACACAACACACCCATTGACAAGACTCTACTATATGTAGCTTTTCAGACTTCCTACGACGCTGTGGAATCTTAGGCTCTGATACCAAGTTTGTAACTCCCCGAATCAGGTACCCAAAATGCTACACGGTGCTCATAATCCCAAAGGACCACAAGCTAACCCATGACTAATATTTGTAACTGAGCCCTGAATAATAATGGTAATATCGTAAATTCAGAAACCTGAACTAAAAGGCTATAAGGTTCAATACTGATTCATAACTGAAAATATGGTATAACAATACCAAAACAACTAAAATAACTGTCTGGACATGTTGTAGTCTAAAAGCCTCTAAAACTGAATTGTCTGAATAAAGAGTTGATGGGTCAATACCCCAACTAACCCCATCTACTAAAATAAACTAAGTACTAAAAGAATGATATAATCAAATAATAACATCCTCTAATGATGAGGACTCACTGCTGACTCTGACTGCTGAAACTGGAATGTAACTGATACTCTGGAGCGTGTGCTTCTGAACCTATGGTATAAAACACCATAGGGCAAATGTGTCAACACGATTAAATATACTGGTATAAAAGTGAGGTAGGATGAATGCAATTGTTCATATGCATAAACAATACTAACTAACTGAATAACATGAATGTGAGAATACATGCATGAATACGTAATTGTATCTGAAATCGTGATAACACTGACTCATGAATTCTGATAACGTGGATTTACTAATATCTGGGTACTAATACTGAACGACTAAGTTTATTGATTACTGAGGAACTGATGTCATATTACTGTTAAAGGAAGGATTGTTACTGACAGTTCTGATTATGAAGAACTGGTCTAAATTACTGTATCTGACAGTCCTAAAATCTAAATATTGGTAACATGAATTTCGTATAATTAATATACAATTAACAAGGTGACTGTGTCTGACAGTCTTGATTCTGATAGAACTAGCTGAGTTTCGTACTGAGCTGAGTGATTGTATCTGACAGTCCTAAAATTGTAGAACTGAACTGAGTTTTATTACTGAAACTGGATCCAAAACTGAGACTGTGGGAAGTAATCATCTAACCGACTTTCCCCAAAACTGAACTAGTGGGGTTCAACCTATAACCCCAGTTGGAATGGTGTCAGTATCGTATCATGGGTAATGACAAACTGTGAGTAAACCCTCTCTAACAGGGAGCTCTTCCGTCAACCCCTTCTAGTAGGAAAAACTCAAATGAGGTGTATAATCCCTAAACTCATAGGGTACATCTCAACCTAATATCATGAACATTCCATCAAATACTCATAATGCACACAATATCATGGAAGTCAGTCTTGGTCATAAGGGTAAAGCATGCATTTATTATTTGATTCGCAATTCAGCTATAATACCTAATTTCTATCCTCCTAGACATTTTGTCAAACACCCTACATGCACAACTTAGAGAATAGGTGAAATCATAAAATTACACATCATAAACAACTCAATTCATGAATTTCATCTTGCATGCTAATGTAGTTTCATGAAAACAAATAAATATTCCAACTTGGGAATCATACAACAAGATAACATGGTTACAAACAACCCACAACATAAATATCATGTTTTATAATTTGAAAGAGGGTTCTTGGACTACATGGATGAATGGATTCCATAAATCAACACTTGAAATACCATAGTTCCTGATTTTACAAAGATTGATGGAGAGATTCTTAAATTTGAGTATTGAATTTGAATCCTTAATTGAAAACCCTAGCTTGTTCTTGAGAGAAATTTGAGAGAAACTCTATATTTTGGGTGAAATATGGTTGAATCACGTGTTATTGGTTTTATCTAAGGATGGGAAATTGATCTTTTTCCCTTAAAAATGCAGATATTTAATGACTAAAACCTGG
This sequence comes from Capsicum pubescens, assembly GCA_030864215.1. Lineage (NCBI taxonomy): Eukaryota > Viridiplantae > Streptophyta > Magnoliopsida > Solanales > Solanaceae > Capsicum > Capsicum pubescens. Next base: position 32,097,343 of record CM061549.1, on the reverse strand, counting down.
GTGTCGATGCTACAAGCGACGCGGCGCGTTGATGGCTGCGATGCGATACTTAATCTGTCACGCCATGATTGCGTCGTGCCTCAGAATTTTTGGCTCTGGAAGCCTACACAAATGTTGACCAACGCGATTGGAGACTCAGCGCGCCATGATCGCATTGGTCCACTGTTTAGGGACTCCAAACATGATCTAAACGTGTTCCAAAAAATCTGAAACTTGTCCGAAAACACCTATTGACCTTCCTGATCATGAACTAATAAAAATACAGACCATTAAAGGATGTTAAGGTGGAAAAATGAGATTGCCAACTTTTGAAGGACAATAATATTATAAGTCTGGGAATCTAGCTAGAATTTTCTAAGTCTGGGACGCCTTGACAAGCTTAAAGGACTGAATTAAGCTTTAGGATTTTATGGGATTTTACACAAGATATCCTGTTATTCCATAGAGATTTCAGACAAAAGTGTGCAGTTGGTGAGACTTCTTTATTCCAGTAGGCCTGTTTCTTTCCAGACACTTCTTATTTACTTTAGTTTATGTCCACTGGGGCCTTTTCCCTGTTTCAAACAGCTTGTTAATTTCATATGTAATAGAGATTTCGCAGACTAAAACAAATATTGTCTAGATGTTAATGGATTTCCTTTTGTATTGATATACTTAACTCAGTACATGACCATAATTCCGTAATGATTTATATTTCCATATATTTTCTTTATTTTATGAATATTATGCATGATTACCAGATATAGAAGGGCATCCGAGCCTCCATGGTTTGGGATGCTCGTTATGGCTGGGGCCCCAGCTCGGGTCGTGACAAGGGTTTCTTGACCCAACTAGGGGTCATGACGCGGGGGCTATTCCCCCATAGTTTTAGCTTCATAAGGGTCAAGGGCCACTTTGGCCCTTTTCCCTCTACCCCAAATGTCCAAAGCACAAATTATAACACCCAAAAGAGCATTATTTTCCCATCTTTTTCAAATTAACTCACTTAAAAAACTTTCCTTTCCCCAAGAACAAAATTCAACTCTTCTCCTCTAAGTAATCTAGAATTCAAGTCTTTCAAGTTCTAGAGTCTCAAGAAAGTATCAAAGTTAGGATTTTATCCTTCAAGATAAGAAACTTAAGGTACGTGGGGTTTTCTTAAACTACATAGGCATGGTGAAATTATCTTAATCATGTGTAAATGTTAAGAAATCATGAATTTACAAAGGTGTTTGGACTTACAATTTCAATTTTGCATTATGAAATCTTATTGATGATAATGTTTGGGACTTAAGGCCTCCCCCCTTGAAATTGGTTGTTACACATATATATATGTATGTATTCGATGTTTTCAAAACTTGATTTGAGAGCATGAAAATTTATACTCCCTCTCTCGTTATGAACTATTCGATTGCATATTGAGAAGAATGACATAAACGTCTTTACTTTTATTTGTTGACTTGATTTTGATGGCGACTTAAAGAGAGGGAGTCTTTCCTACTAACATGAATAAAAGTGATGATTCACAGAGAATTGCATGATTTGTTACAAGATACTTGACCACCATCTGTCTGTGAATTGAATTGAGGATCTTTGACTCTGTTTTCATGAATTTCACTAGACATATCCTCTTATACTACTATTTGACTAGTTTGGAGGTCTGAAAATAATGTTTTGAAAGAGAAGACTGTAACATGATATTGTATGGCTTAGATATATAACCTTCAAGTCTTGGCATGACGATGCCACAACAGATTATGCCATAACATACTCAGAATAGAACATAAGTCAGATTTTACTAACATTTCTTTTAGAATATGATTTCAGAAAGATGCATGCTTAGAAAAGGCTAAAAATGGGATTAAGAGATGTTAGGTGGTTACCCAAAGATGGCATGAGTTCATATAACTCATTTCTCGAAACCGTGTTTTACAAATATGGGTTATTATGTATCCAAGAGGGATTATACACTAGCCTAGTGCCCTGTGGCGTATCAAAATCAAAAACTCCAACCTTTGCGGCAAACTTGGGTTGGAGGCTTGGCCGTTGAGTCAAAGGAAGACTCCATATAGCTCGTGGGGTCGTATATTTGTAGGGTGTACCACCTAGCTCAGAAGTAAAACAAAGAAAAAGGGAATCATAGCTGCAGAATTTTTTTAAGATCATTTGAAACTACGCATGTGTTTTAAATCATTTCATGCATAAAACATTTGGTGAAATTCTCTCAGTTATGTTATATATATATATATATATATATATATATATATATACATATATATCAAATTACATTATTTTGGATTTCTCTGTGTACCAATATATATGTATTGACCCCCTATATCTCAGAATCTGAGGCACAGTCTTGCGGTCCCATCTAGCAGTAGATCCATTTGTGTCAGAAGTTGCAGTTGGTGAGCCTTCTATATTCCGGAAGGCCTGATTTTCAGATTTCATTGCTTCTTTTTTTTTTGGTCTACTGAGGGCCTTGTCCCATTTTTTAGACAGATGTTTGTTTACATGTATTAGAGATTTCACAGACTAGTGTTATGTGTTTTGAATGATGAGTACTCACTTTCGGATTATCCCGTTTACCTATGAGATTGACCATGATTCTGTTATGTTATTCTTTCTGCATTTCTACAAATTGTATGATTAATGTGCATGATTGCCAGATAGATATGAGCATTCGGACCCTCATAGTCTGGGATGCTCATCACGGCCAAGGTCTCGGCTCGGATAGTGACAGGACTCTTTCAATGTCACTATACAATTTAATTTTTGTTTTAAAGCCCGAATTTCATAATCGCAAACAAGATGGACCAACTTATGAATTTCATAAAGCTCATTTAATTCCCAACATGGAAAACATGTAAATCAAGATCCTTCCCTCCAATCACAGGAACCCTTAATTAAACACAAAAAAAAAAGAGAAAGAGAAATATCAGACATTATACAAGCATTAAAAGAGATTGTTCGGTGCAATAAAACTTTTCTTATGTGTGAAATCCGTGCAAGAGCCAAACCTCAATAGGCATTAATTAATTTAGTCAAACATTATAAAGTGAGTACTTTTAAAATATATCGTCAACTCATAATTAAATCCACCCCATTATTGGCAAAACTAGCAAGAGAGGAGTGGATTCATCTGAATAATCTTTATTGAAAAATTATACTATATAAAGAAAAAATAAGAATTATTTGTATATATTTCTTTTATGCCTTTTATATTTTTGCGCATTTATTTTTTTATTTTTTTTGTTTTTAATTTCCAAGTGAAAATCCAACTATGACAGTGCCTACCGTGCCCATAATGGAAGAATGTAAGAATAAAATTAAGAAACCAGTGAAACAGAGCTAACTTAGTAATGGAGAGAATAGAAGCCAAATTATAAAAGAGGATTAGTCTAGGTAAACAGATCGTTTGAGAAACTTGACTTCAGCAGTAGTTTTGGACTATCCTACATAAGTTAAAAAAAAAAGTTTTTCTCCTCCGAATTTGCTGCAATTTTGGAACTACATTACAATGCAAAGTTTTGCTTCTCTTTCTCTGTGCCAGTCGGTCACCTTTAGTAGGAAGCTGATGTGGTCATCTTTCTTTCTTTATACTCTTTTAGTTCATTCTGACACCTTTCGTTGTCTGTCACCCCATAGTTTTGATATACCTGCATATATAGACAAACAATCATTATCAAACTCTCTCAGTGTCACTATACAATCTAATTTTTGTTTTATTGCTTAAGTTTGATAATCCCAAATAGGATGGACCGACTTATGAATCTTTACTATCCATGTCACTCATTGAAAGCCCGCGGTACAATATAACGTAATAATTAGTTTATCATTCTAAATTTATGATGAATCTTCATACTGTAGAAAATACTAAATGGTTGATTTGAGTATGCTTACCATTTTTTCTTAATATACAACAAAATAATATTTATATATCTTCTTAATTTCTTTCTTTTTAATAGAAGAAAATAAATAAAAAGATATATCAAATATGAATAGAAGAAGAAGAAGAAGAACAAGGAGAAGGAGAAGGAGATGGAGAAGGAGAAGGAGAAGGAGGAGGAGAAGGAGGAGGAGGAGGAGGAGCAGGAGGAGAAGAAGGAGAAGGAGAAGGAGAAGAACGAGAAGGAGAAGGAGAAGAAGGAGAAGAATGAGGAGAAGGAGGAGAAGGAGAAGGAGGAGAAGGAGGAGAATAAGGAGAAGAATTATTCCAGCACTCTTTTAACACAATTCCATCACTATTTCCACACCATTTTCGCATCATTTCAAGCACCGAATTGGCTAATTTTTGGTGCCAGTTCAGTTAAGATATGCTAATGTATGTGTCAAAACTTAAGGAGTTAAATTTTGACACATCTATTAAAAAATAAAATATCTCAAACTCATGATAAATGACATGTGATGGAAATATAGGTCTAGCCAAGTAATTACACATAAATGTTATCGTATATGGGAATATTACATTAGTAATAACGCACAAAATGTTATCACTTACGTACAAACGTTATCGCATGCCAGAACAAATAGAACATTAATGTGGAAATATATCTATATATTTAGTACACAAAAGAAATTAACACGTGAAAAATCTTACTAACCTGGAAAATTATGCCTAAAGAAGTAAACTTGTTCAGAGTAATGAAGCAAAGTGAAATAATGTTTCTTCAATGCTTAAGAAGCACTTGCTGTGGTTGGAGAAAACTTGAATAACTCACTTCTCTCCATTTCTTCTCTTCTACAAGCTATACAACAAAATAATATTTGTATATTTCTGAATTTCTTTGTTTTAAAAAAAATAATAACAAGATGTTTATATATGAATCAACTAATAAGAAGACGAAAAAAAATAAAAAGAGATTCCATTTTACCTTATCAAAGTCACCCATTTTTGTCACCTCAACATATAAAACATGCAAATCAAGCTCCTTTCCTCAAATCACAGGTGCCCTTAATTAAATCAAAGAGAAAAGGAACAAATCAGCTATTAAAAAAGGCAAACCCGTACATGCTATGTGAGACTTGATAGTACTCAAACTACACCTCTCTAATGAAAATGTAAGCGATCGTTGTCAATATATAATCCAACTAGGTTGGGGTCGAATCTCATAGGGAATATGGTGTGAATCTGAGTTGTATGCGAGTTAATCAACTGATAGTTAGTAGTTTCCAGTAAATTGGGGGTTATGAGAATTTAGCAAATAATTGTTGGTCACTTTAGTTTCAGTGTTTGTAATCAAGAGTTTATGGAAAACCCGAATTATGTTTATTATGGATTTTGGTACTTGATAGATGCTATTAGTGATTCAAGATTCTCACGATAGGTAGGAACAACAGATTGTCTTTATCAAAGTTATGCCTAAATGTCTCTCGATGTACTTAAGCATTTAATGCCAGACTTCACCTCAGGCTAATTAACCTTGTTACAGTGTCAATTATTAAACGGAAGGTTGGTAGCTTCCAAGTCCCTATCAATAATTCACTTCCTACTATAGTTGATTTCTTATCTCAAGCAAATCAAAGCAGGTGTTATCTATTGTTTGCATCCAATAAACAATAATTAATTCCTCAAAATTATCAAGGAGTCCTATTACCTTTAGAATCTTGAACGCTTAGCAACTTACCAAGACCTAACCCATAGATCCCATAATTTCGGTTAAAGAGATTTAGCCACTCATAATGTAATAATTGATACAACAAGTTTAATTCATAATTTGAAAGATGAACTTACAGCAAGATGAATAGCAACGAGTGTTTCTTAGATTAGATCAAAGTAGAAATCCCTAAATAATGATGATAATCTCTTCAAAGTTAATTATTTTTTTTTCGAGCCAAGAAACTAGAGAGAAAATAACAAAATACGTGTGTTCCAAAAAATAGGTTCACTAGAATAATCCTCCTTAGAAAACCCTAAACTATGCTTTAAATACTTCAGCCTAATTATGGAAATAAAATCACAGAGTTCAGTGTCCTTCTCAGATTAGGTGACGATATGCGTGACGCCTTATCAGGAGGCTGAAGACTTGTCACGGATGTCATTAGCTCCTATTCAATTTTGACAATTTTTGCTTAAGGCTGACAGTGAATCCTGACGGCTTATCAAAACTGTGACGACATATCAGACAATGTCATCACTTCTCCACCTCAGATCCCATGTTCTGTCTAAGGCTGACGGCGACTTTGACGGCTTAGCACAAAGCTGACGGCTTATCACATGTCCTCGTCACTCTTCAAACTGAATCCCATTCTCTATTTAACATTGATGATGAAGCTGATAACCTATCAGAGTGCTGATAACCTATCAGGAATGTCGTCAGCCACACTTCTCTTCTATTTGCTTCAGATTTCAACTCTTTTACTTCCATCATTATTGGTTTTCTTGCCTCTTGACTTCCACTGCAAAATCAAATATAAAACAATCAAAAATGACAAAAGTTGCTTAAGACTTTGCAATTATTCTCAAATAAAATCCGCAAATGTGTTAGCATCTGCTCACACATCAATACCCTCAACTTAAAATAATTGTTTTTCCTCAAGCAACTAAAACACAACCAAGAGAATACAAAGTACATTCAGCAGTCAACCATCCATATTATCTCAAAATATCTTCAACATCTCCAAGGTCAATCAATTTACAAACAATTGTGCATGTTATTGAAGAGCAACAACGTGCACACAGGAATCAAGATATGGCATCAAACCAGCAACAACAACCATGCATGTATCAAGCTTACACTATCCAAATAAGTTATCAACTAGCAACGTAACCAATGTGCCCTCACTAAAAGGAAATCCCATTGCACTTATATCAGAAATCACATATGCAACCATAGGGACAATCATAAGACACTCACTCTCAAAATGAAGTTCCAATCAATGTATGCCAAATACCATAGGCTTGCCTTTATTTTCATTACCAAGTTCTTCAGACAGGTCAGCTAGGATCACTATAGGTCTTCTCTTTGGCTTGTTATATAGGCTAGGGGTTGGTATGATACTTGATGATATTAAAAGTGACTAAGCCTCCTTGACACTACACTAGATTTTGGGGTCTCACTCATTTACCTTTTTCTACTCTTCTCTTTTCTTGATCACACTTATTAAGGATGGGTGAGGTTCTTTCCTACAATCACTTCTTCTTTTTCACAAGTTTTCTTTTCTTGCTCTTTTCCACCACACCCAGCTTTTTATTCTTTTCTTTTACTCTACTTTTCTTCGTACTCATTTTATATCACGCACCCCTAGGATAGCCACCCTCAACTTAGGCCATTTGCCTAAGTCAAGGTGCACAGTGTCCAAGGAGGACCAGGGCCAAAATAGGTTCATTATGATATAAAAATGGGATGGTGCCAGGTATCATAAAAACAAATAGATTATTCAAGCTAAAAATAGGGATCAAGGGATATTATGCATATAGGGAAGATCATTTAGGCTAAAAGTGGACTAATATCAAAATGGCCTATGATCCTTTCCTAACCCCTATCCTTCAACCTAGGTAAGACTAACCGAAAAAGTTCTGAATTCAACATACAAAGGGAACTAAGTAGAATCTCACACGCACATGGCACACAAGTATATCACAAGTTACAACTTATCCGGTTCATGCAATTGTTTAGCAATGGTTATCAAGTCACTAGAACTAATACCATACAAAGATGAACAATGGGTACAATTAGATGCAAATCACACAGTTAAAGAATTAGACCACTTGGGAAGTGTTCACAAAATAACAAAAATGTGTTAACTGCCTCAGGTACTTGTATTTCTCCTAGTCAACTACAAAATGATACAACAATAACTCACCCTACACCCTCAACTTAAAATCAAAGAAAAATTGAACTAAGGGTTCGGGTATACCTCGAGTAGATCAAGCACGAGGATCATGGGTTTCCTCCCATGTAGCACTTGATTTAACGTCGCGACATGACTCAGGTGTCTTGATTACTTCAGACTTCATCGAGATAGATAGTAGCAGTACTTTTCATAGAGTCTTTTGGACCAATATAGAGTTTGACTCGTTGCCCATTTACCTTAAAGTTGTTTCCATCTTTATTTTCAAGTTCTACTACTCCAAATGAGTAGACTTGACTAACTCTAAATAGGCCTGACCACTTGTATTTAAGCTTACCTGGGAATAGTTTGAGTCTGGAATTGAACAGAAGCACCAAATCACCTTTTAGGAATTCTCGTTTCTCAATCCTCCAATCATGATACATCTTCATCTTTTCTTTATATAGGTCTTCTCTTTCCTATGCCCTGAGATAGAATTCATCCATCTTATTCAGTTGTCCCAGTCATAGCTCTGCTGCTTTCTTCCAACTCAAATTTAACCTTTTGAGTGCCCATAAAGCCTTGTGCTCCAGCTCAATTGGTAAGTGGCATGCTTTTCCATAGACCAAATGGAATTGTGACATGCCAATAGGTGTCTTGAAAGAAGTCCGGTATGCCCAGAAGGCATCATCAAGCTTTTGAGACCAGTCTTTCCGACTAGCATTAACCATTTTTGTTAGGATGGCTTTAATCTCTCAATTTGACACTTCCACTTGCCCACTAATTTGTGGGTGATATGGAGTGGCTACTCTATACTTTTTTACCCCATATTTTTCTAAGGTAGCTAGAAATACTTTGTTGCAAAAATAAGATCCTATATCGTTTATAATAGTACGTGGTACTCCAAAGCGAGAGAAGATGTTCTTCTTGAGAAAAACAACAACCCTCCTTCCTTTATTACCAGCCAAGGAAACAGCTTCGACCCATTTCGATACATAGTCAATAGCAACTAAAATATACTTCATCCCATACGAGCTTACAAAAGGACCCATGAAATCGATGCCCCAAACGTCAAATAATTCCACTTCAAGCATCTTAGTCAAAGGCATCTCATGCCTTTTGGAGATCGACCCTGCCTATGACATTGGTCGTATTTCATCACAAACTCATGAGTATCCTTGAAAAATATTGGCCAATAGTATCCGCTCTGCAACACCTTCCTAGTCGTTCGATCACTTGCATAGAGACCTCCATCTAAGGAAGCATGACATGCTTCCAATATACATAATACATCCACTATTGGCACACACCTCCATATAATATTGTTAGCACATATCTAAAAAAGATGTGGCTTATCCTAGAAGTAATATGTCACATCATGAAAGAATTTCATTCTTCGTTGGAAAGAAAGATTTTCTGGAATGACCTCACTCACAACATAATTTGCAAAATCAGCGTACCAAGGCAATTTCTCCATAGAAGCAGCCAAGATCTCCTCATCTGGAAATGCATCATTTATCTCCATTTCATCACTAATTTCCTTCTCACCTTCCATTCTAGACAGATGATCCACAACCTTATTTTCACAATCCTTCCTATCTTTGACTTCAAAGTCAAATTCTTGTAGCAGTAACACCCATCTTATCAGCCTTGGTTTTGTATACTTCTTATCCATCAAATACCTCAAGGCTGCATGATCAGTGTGGACCATAACCTTGGTCCCAAGAAGATAAACCCTGAATTTCTCAAAAGCATACACTACAGCCAGGAGTTCCTGCTCAGTGACGGTGTAGTTATTTTTCACTCTATTCAGTGCTTTGTAGGCATAATATATTGGATGAAATGGTTTGTCCTTATTTTGTCCCAATACAGCTCCAAGAGCAACACCGCTTGCATTATACATTATCTCAAATGGTTTTGACCAGTCTGGTGCAACAATGATAGGGGCCTCAACCAACTTCTTTTTAAGGCATTCAAATTCCTTCAAACAATCATCATTGAAGGAAAACTTCACTTCTTTCTCCAAAAGTTTGTAAAGTGGATTTGCAACCTTCGAGAAGTCTCTTATAAACCTCTGGTAAAAAATAGCATGTACAAGAAAACTACGCACTCCCTTCACTGAAATGGGAGGTGATAGTTTTTCAATAACTTCAACCTTGGCTCGATCAAACTCTATCCCTTTTGCTGAAATTTTGTGCTAGAGAACGATGCCCTCTTTTACGATAAAGTGGCATTTCTCCCAATTAAGAACCAAATTGAATTCAACAAATCGTTTCAAGGCCATACTCAGGTTTTCGAAACACATCTCAAAAGAATCTCCCACCACAGAGAAATCATCCACGAATACCTCTATGGTGTCCTCCACTATATCTAAGAAGATAGACACCATGCACCGTTGAAAAGTATTGGGTGTATTGTATATCCCAAAGGCATCCTTTTAAATGAAAAGGTGCCATATGGGCATGTGAATATCATCTTCTCTTGATCTTCAGGATCAATACAGATTTGGTTATAAACAGAATAACCATCCAAGAAGCAATACCATTCCCTTCTGGCCAATCGATCAAGCATTTGATCCATAAAGGGCATCGGGAAGTGGTCTTTTAAAGTCCATGAGTTTAGTTTGTGGTAGTCCATGCAAACTCCCCATCCATTCACAGGTTTGACTGGAATCAACTCATTCCATTCATGTGCAACCACAGTCATGCCCCTTTTTTTGGCACACATTGAACTGGGCTCACCCATTTGCTGTCAGAAATAGGGTAAACCACTCCTATATCCAACCACTTAATAATTTCTTCTTAACCACCTCTTGCATTGGTGGGTTTGGACGGAGCTGGTGCTCGATTGTTGGAATACAATCTTCCTCAAGTTGTATTTTATGCGTGAAGATGCCAGGGGGAATGCCAATAATATCTGCGATAGTCCATCCTATTTCTCTCTTGTGCCTCTGAAGTACTGAAATAAGTTCTTCTACCTGTTGTTCACCCAAATCAACTGCAATAATAATGGTTTTCATGTTTCCATTACCCAAAAATACGTACCTTAAATGCCCAGGCGTTCTTTCAATTCCAACATTTGTGGCTCTTCAATGGATGACTTAGCCGGTGGTGTTGGTTGATTAGGAAGATCAAGGTCTAGTTTCTTAGGAGAATAAGAGTATGAACCTAATCATGAAAAAGCACAAAAAGTCTCTTCGTACTCCTCAATTCCTTCACGATCAAAATTCTTCAGAACTGTGGCTAAAGGCTCGACAACAAGTTGCTCATCTATTGACACCTTTTGTTCATCCTTATAATACACATCAACAACTGATAACACACTCATTTATTCATGTTTCTTCATTGATTGGCACACATCAAATTGCACCACTTCATCATTAATCCTGAATAAGAGCTCATTAGCTCTCAAATCAATCAACACACTTTTGGTTGTAAGAAAAGGCCGACCCAAGATTATGGGCACCTCAAAGTCCACCTCGCGATCTACAATGATGAAATATGTAGGGAATATAAATATAACTACCTTCGCCAACACATCATACAAAATACCAATAGGTCGTTTTACTGACCTATCCGCCATCATGAGTCACATGTTAGTGGGTGTGGGATTTCCCAAACCCAGATTTCTATATATAGCTAGCGATATCAGATTAATGCTTTCTCCCAAATCACATAATGCCTTTGCAAATTCCAGAGACCCAATCGTACAAGGAATAGAGAATGCTCCTAGGTCTGGCTTCTTCTGCACCAAGGTCCTCATCGAAATAGAGCTACAATGATGAAGATTATCCTCCGGTTCGTATCTCACCACTCTTTTCTTAGTCACAAGGTCCTTCATGAATTTAGCATACCCTGGCATTTTCTCGAGTGCCTCCATCAAAGGCACATTCATTGTCAATTGTTTGAGCATTGCCATGAATTTGCTGAATTTTGCATTATTAGTTTTTTTCTTCAATCGTTGAGGAAAGGGAGGTGTTGGTCTTGGGAGAGTTTTCACCACTACCTCCTTCTCTTTCTCTTTCACTTTTTCTGGAGCATCATCAGAACTATCCAGTTTCTCAGACTCCACTAGACCATCTTCTTCTGGTTCATCATCAACTACCTCATCAACTATATTTTTTCACACAGAAGGGACAGGTAATATTTTACCACTTCTAGTGGTAATCTCCATACATGATCCATCATTTCGCAGATTCTAAACTCTTACTCTGATTCAGCGATGCGGAGAGTTGGCTCATTTATTGTTCCATCTACTTGATCGAGGCAGAGTGTGAGTTTACCAACTGACTAATAGATGACAAATCGGTCTTCATGGTAGTCACTCCTGAGTTGGTAGCCTCCACTCCCTTTAATAATTTAGCCATCATGTCCTCCATGGACAACTTTCTACAACTTGTTGTAGCAGTCTCACAATTTCCAGGAGGGACATATAGCTCGCTCCTATCATTATTTCTCTTCCAATTTCCCTGCTCCCTATCTTTATAACCAGGCTTATCATAATAATTCCTACCTTGATTCCCTTGGATATTGCCTCAAAAACCCCCTGATTATTGACATAGTTTGCCTCTTCTTCTGCATCAGCATCAACTCTATCTTGAGATTGCACAGCTTTCACCTTCTCAATCTTTCATGATAGCAAGTGCTTGTTTAGCAAGTCCATCTGTGTTTTTAGGTGCGCCATGTCTTGATCATGATCCTCTTCTCTCCTGTGTTGTTCCGCAGTCATACCCACAGAAATAGTGGGGCTTGCTACCACAGAGTCTCTGGTATGCCATGCCCGACTCTGTTTGGTAATTCTCTCTAGTATTTATGAAGCCTCTAGGAATGTAATATCAACAAACGAACCACCAGAAGCATTATCTAGAATTGTTTTTTTGCAGAGTTAAGAGCCCCGTACAAAGTCTCCATGAAATGTATGTCCGTCATATTATTGTTTGGACAAGCTTCTTTTTTAATCTCTCCTAGGTTTCATGCAAGGCTTCAGTTGAGAGCTGTCTAAACTTGCTGATCTCATCCCTCAATTGTACTCTCCTGGAAGGTGGAAAGAACCTTTCTAGGAAATCTCTTTTCGACTGCCTCCAGTAGATTATAGAATCGGGTGTCAGCTCGTTCAGCCACAATGTTAACTCCCCAGACAGAGACAACGAAAACAATCTCAAATAGATAGCATTATGACCCACTCCTAGGTTATCAAAAAATTTACAGATGGTGATAAAGTTCACCAGATGCAAGTTCGTATCATCCCAGGAAGGTCGCCAAACAACCTTTTCAGATTGAGGAGTTGAATCATAGTACTCGTAATGTTAAATTTTTTCCTAGGTTCCAACGGTGGAGGAATAATTGCACCCGTTGCACCTGATCCATCCATTCCATCATCATCATTGATATCATACTGGACCGGCTGGTAATCTTTCCTTCCAATGGACAGTTCATATTAGAATTACGTTGTACTGGTGCAGCTACTTGCTCTGCACACCTTGGGTTACCAGGGTTTAGCAACTCCTCATATCCCAAATCTTCATCCTCAGGATTTGGATGCCATACTTGTTGACCGTCATTCTGCACATTTACCTGAGCTCTAGCTAAGGCTGCTAACCTGTCAGCCTCCTGTGGATCTGTCATTCTTCCAATTCGTTGCGTTTCCAGATTAAATGGTAATAATAGTTTTCTAGAACTTCTGGTTCTTGGCATACACTACAAAGATCCTGCAATAAACAAAAACAGTAAATAAATGTAAAACTAGGAAACTTGACTAAAAGTCAATTACCGCACACAAACTTCAATTTACAACCGTATTCCCCGATAACGGTGCCATTTTTTATAACGCAAAACTACACCTCTCTAATGAAAATGTAAGCGATCGTTGTCAATAAATAACCCAACTAGGTTGGGGTCGAATCCCACAGGGAATATGGTGTGAATCTAAGTTTAATGCGAGTGAATCAATTAATAGTTAGTAGTTTCCGGTAAATTGGGGGTTCTGAGAATTTAGAAAATAATTGTTAGTCACTTTAGTTTCAGTGTTTGTAATCAAGAGTTTATGGAAAACTAGAATTATGTTCACTATGGGTTTTGGTACTTGACAGATGCTATTAGTGATTCAAGATTCTCACGGTAGGTAGGAACAACAAATTGTCTTTATCAAAGTTATGCCTAAATGTCTCTCGACCTACTTAAGCATTTAATTACCTAATCCTCTAGGACTTAAGGAATTTATATTCACTAACCAAAATTCACCTCAGGATAATTAACCTTGTTACAGCATCAATTATTTACTGAAAGGTTTGGTAGCTTCTAAGTCCCTGTCAATAATTCACTTCCTAGTATAGTTGATTTCTTATCTCAAGCAAATCAAAGCAGGTGTTATCTATCGTTTAAAACCAATAGAAAATAATTAAAACCTCGGAATTATCAAGGAGTCCTATTACCTTTACAATCTTGAACACTTAGCAACTTACCAAAACCTAACCCATAGATCCCATAATTCGGGTTAAAGGGATTTAGCCACTCATAATATAATAATCGATACAAAATGTTGAATTCATAATTTGAAAGATGAACTTACAGCACAATGAATAGAAACGAGTGTTTCTCAGATTAGATCAAAGTAGAAATCTCAAAATATTGATGATAATCTTTTCAAAGTTAATTGCTTTTTTTTTTCAAGCTAAGAAACTTGAGAGAAAATAACTAAATACGTGTGTTCCAAAAAAATAGGTTCACCAGAATAATCCTCCTTAGAAAACCCTAAACTATGCTTTAAATACTTCAGCCTAATTATGGAAACAAAATCACAGAGTTCAGTGTCCTTCTCGGATTAGTTGACGACATGCGTGACGCCTTATCAAGAGGTTGACGACTTATCACCGATGTCGTCAGCTCCTCTTCAATTTTGACAATTTCTGCTTAAGGCTGACAGTGAATCCTTACGGCTTATCAATACTGTGATGACATATCAGATAATGTCTTCACTTCTCCACCTCATCTCCCATGCTCTGTCTAAGGATGACGGCGACTCTGATGGCTTATTACAAGGCCGACGGCTTATCACATGTCGTCGTCACTTCTTCCAACTAAATCCCATTCTCTATTTAAGGCTGAGGATAAAGATGATAACCTATCAGAGTGCTGACGACTTATCAGGAATGTCGTCAGCCACACTTCTCTTCTATTTGATTTAGATTTCACCTCTTTTACTTCCATGATTGTTGGTTTTCTTGCCTCTTAATTTCCACTGCAAAATCAAATATAAAACAATCAAAAACGATAAAAGTTACTTAAGTTTTTGCGATTATTCTTAGTTAAAAGCCTCAAATGTGTTAGTATCTGCTCACACATCAAGACTCTGAGAAGGATCGGATCACAACATATATTAATTAATTAAGTCAAACTTTAAAAGTAAGTACTTTTAAAATATAAAGGGTCAACCTATGATTGAATCCACCCCATTACTAGCGAAACTACGGAGGCATGATTTCATTTGAGTCATCTTTGTTCGAAAATTATATCATATAAGAGGAAGAATGTTATCTTCTGTCAAAATAAGAAGATATAAGCTCCGAGGAATTTTTCTTAAAAAAAGTTGTTTATGTAATAAGAGGGGTTGCGGATAGGATCAGTGTCCTAAACCTACAACTTAAATGTTGCGGGTTCGAGTTACTAAGAAAACAAAAAAAATTAAAGCATTGAGGATTTTTTTTTTCAAAAAATTAAAATAAAAGTTGTCTTACATAATAAGAGGGGTTGCATTAGTGGTAAGCAGCATACAACACCTACAACCTTGATCCGAATAGTAAAAAGAGAAAAAAGAAAAAGAAAAAAAACTGTTTTACCTCCATCTTACAGAATATCAGTTCGAGTTGCGTAAAAAATCAAAAAAGGCGAAAGCTCGGACGAAAAAAAGAGTTGCTTCCGTGTACTTTGTACTCAAAACAGAGTGAAAATTCTTGAGACACTCCATGAATAAATTTGGGTCATTAACAATTTTTTCATGTGATGCCATTGGTGTTGGATACATCTGTCTGTTTCTAGCACAGGGAATAACAATAGCTTCCTAAGACATCATTGTACCACCGGAAAATCAAGAAACAGATAAAACTGAGGTAACTTAGTAATAGAAAAAACAAAAGGTTAATTAATAAAATATGTAATGAATACAACTTAGACAATATTGGGTAGTTAAGGAAAGAAGCATCAGTTTTAGAACTATAATATAATGAAATACATGTTGAACTCATGATGCTAAATGATTACTATTACTTTCAGTCATCCTAACGATTGATGAGGAAACAAAGTTATGAAGTTAAGTGAACAACTTAAAATATTTTGCAAAGTGCAATTAACATTGGATAACTCGTGCAATGCACGTGTTCCAAAACTAGTACTTTGATGAGCAAGACCATCTTATAATCATGAGCATTAGTCTAGGAAAATAAATATTTTGAGAAACTATACTTTTGGGACTATCTTACATAAGCTATAACAATGTTTTGATCCACGAAATGAGCTGCAGTTTTGGAACTATAATATAATGAAATACGTGTTGACCTCATGATGCTAAATGGTTACTATTACTTTCAATTATCCTGAAGATCAATGAGGAAACAAAGTTAAGAAGTTAAGCATTCAATTTAAAATATTTTGCACGATGCAATTAACACTGGATAACTCGTGCAACAAACGTGTTCCAAAACTAGTATTTTGATAAGAAAGACCCTCTTATAAGCAAGAGAATTAGTTTAGGAAAACAAATACTTTTAGAACTTATACTTTTGGACCATCTTATGAAAGCTATTACAATGTTTTGATCCACTGAAAAGGTCGTAGTTTTGGAACTACATTACAATGCAAAAATGTACAAGTTGATCCACATCTCCTACTCCTTTTCTTCTTCCAGCCAGACAATCTTTAGTCACAAGATGTTTTCAGGTAACACCCCGTAGCATTCTCAACTTGATACCACACTTAGTAGCATGCATAAAGAGCGAACAACCTAAAATTTTCCTAAGTGTTAAAGGACTCAGTCATATTTTAAGATCCTAAACTTCAATGATTTCTAAATCGACCTTTCCGACCCCGAGATGTAGATTTATGAGTTGATTCATGTTAAAGTAACATGTCTCGAGTAAGTTTCGGATTTTTCAAACGGGGTTTGAAGCATGTTTGGAAATTGAAAACAGAAGGTCACGGCAATTTTATTGTATCGCGGTAACTATAGCTGTGAGACCTTTACCGCGTCGCGGTGAAGACCAAAACAAAAATCATTAATTTCCAGTGACTCACCGTGATTGCACCGCATCGCGGTGAGTATAGCTATGAAGGCATCACCGCATCGCGGTGAAGGCTAAATCGGCATTTCAGTTGCGAATTTTAAATTCGAGGAGCATATTCCTCTTTTCCCTAAGGCCCCAAGTCGTGTAAACAGTGAATTAAAACGCCTTTTGGGCATAATATGCCCAAATTCATTCAAATCCATCAAGAACAAAAATCCTAACTTCCCTTCCAAAGATCAAGGATTCATATTCTAAGTTAAAATCATCAAGAAAAGAGGCAAGGCTAGGGTTTCATTCTTTGAACTAAAAGACCTAAAGTATGTGGGACTATCCTTAATATTGTTTCGAAAATCATGCTATTAAATTATTTTGATGAGATTATACGTATTGTGTTGAACCCTTTTTGTGTTAATCAAATCTTGACCCTTCTTATATATACATATATAGTTTGGAATGATTAATTGAGAGCATGAACAATGAATTTCCCTCTCTTGTTATGAAATAAAGTGTATATTTGTATTGTGAGTTATTTTTGAAAGCATGAACTATAATTTTAAAGTAAGTTCCTCAACATCATGGTGTTTGACATGGTTTATGATATCATGAGAGGGAGTTATTTACTATAACTATACTCTTGCGTTAGAAAGAAGAGTTGCATGTGATTGAGTAAATAGGCATGACCACCGCATGTTTTAAGTCTTACAAAAGAAGTTAATTGCATAAGTTTTCTTGAGATTTCAAAATGGTGATTCTCTTGTGATATTATAATTCTTTAGTGGTCAATTGCTTGATTCGAATGAGATAGGTTATAACATTGGTACGATATGATCGACTTACAAGTCTGGGTATGACGATACCCGGTGATGACGTGCCCTTTAAATTTTCAGCGTTGAATGACTTTGCATATGAAACATGTTGTTTAAAGAACTAAAATTGGGCCTAAAGAGAGATAACAGTTACTCGAAGAAAGCGTTTGAGTGTAAGGGATCATCACTGAAAATTGAGTTTGCCGATTCGGGCAATATGATTTGGCCAATGCCAATGTATACTTGTCCTTGAGACACTTGTATACTAGAATTAATTAGGACTCTAATCCTTGCGGAATACTTGGATTGGGGGCTTGGCCTCCGAGTCAAGGGCGGATTACATATAGCTCGTGGGATTGTAGAAATGTAGGGTGTACCATCTGTCACAAAAGTAAGATAAAGTGTGAGTCTTGATTTCAAGAAAGCATTAGAAAATTCTAAATTGTGCCCATCTGTTTTACTTATCTTATATGTAATGTTTTACGAAATGCTTTCGTCTATATTGTGTAATAACAAGATGCTATTTTGGATTATTTCACATACCAGTACAATTATATTGACCCCCTATATTTCAGGATCTGAGGCACAGTCCCGGGGTCCTGCTAATTAGTAGACTTGTGAGTCAGAAGTTGTAGTTGGTGAGGCTTCTCTATTCTGGAAGGCCTGCTTGAAAAACTATTTTTCTTTATTTCATTTTATGGTCCGACTGGGGGACTTATCCCAGTATTTAGATAGATGTTTATTTTCACATTGTTAGAGATTTTGCAGAATGGTGTCATATGTTTTTGAATGTTACGAACTCAAATTTTGTGTTGTTCAGTTGAACTAAGTGATTGACCATGTTTTCATCATTATTATCTTTTCTCCATTTCTTTATAGTATATGAATGTTGTGCATGATTGCCAAATGGAGGAGGGTGCCTGGGCCTTCATGGTTTGGGATGCTCGTCGCGGCTAGGGTCTCGGCTCGGGTCATAACAAACTTGGTATAAGAGCACGGTTCATGTTCCTAGGGTGTCTACAAAATTGAATCACGTAGAGTCTTATTTATGGGTGTGTAATATGCCATACTTATAAGCAGGAGATTACAAGGTATTTAGCAATGTCTCTCTCTTTCTTTCATGATTTAGTCTGTGCTATTGAGTCTGAATGTCCTCTAACCAATGATTCCCTGTATTTCAGAAAATTTATCATGCCTTCTCGTATGAACAACAAACAATACACCTAAGTTGAGGATATCCGACCCACTAATAGGATACAGACCCATAATAGAGCTCGTACCCTAGAGTTTGGTTCTACTCTGGGAGTTCTGACTAGTCCACCTCGGTCTCCATGGATCGGTGTTAACCATCCCCAACCTCCTCAAAGAGAAGTTTCAAATGTTGAGTTTCGATAGTCCATCCATATGATTTCTCAGTTGGTGACCTCTCAAACCCGTCGGTTTAAAGATATGGGTTCTGGTTCATCTGAGGTTATATGGGTTGGTAAATTCATGAGGCTGAACCCACTTATGTTTTTTGGGATGAAGTTAGAGGAGGAGCCCTAAGGGTTCATTGATGAACTGGAGAAAATTTTTAGAGTTATACACGTGAACGAGGTTGAAGGGGTTGAATTGGCGTCCTATCAGTTGAAGGATGTGGCCAATCAGTGGTATAATGAA
Source organism: Capsicum pubescens (assembly GCA_030864215.1). Lineage (NCBI taxonomy): Eukaryota > Viridiplantae > Streptophyta > Magnoliopsida > Solanales > Solanaceae > Capsicum > Capsicum pubescens. The sequence goes on along the minus strand of CM061549.1, from coordinate 32,077,852 downwards.
TGAGAGGATTTGAAGGGTGGTGATGTTGATACATCTGTGTGGGGCGAGTTTATGGAATTGAGGGAGTTAACCTGGACCATTTCTTTCCCCAGGAATTGAGGGAGTTAAAGGATGAAGAATTTATGAGCATGAAGCAAGGAAAAATGAGTGTTAAGGAATATACCTTAAAGCTCGCCCAGCTGTCCAGGTATGCTCTAGATTTTACAGGTAACATGAGGGCTCACATGAGGAAGTTTACATCCGATCTCTCAGATGATCTGGTGTTGGAATGGAAGGGGAAAATGCTAAATAGAGATATGAATTTCTCAAGATTGTTCATTCATATCTAGCGAGTTGAAGAGTAGAAGAAAAGGTTGGCAGAGGCAAGGGAGAGAGACAGGCAGGCCAAGTGGACCAGGTCTACAGACCAGAATAGCAGCCAACACCAAGGCGATCTTCAGCCAGCTTCCCAGTACCTCAACCTCCAGTTTATCGGTGGTTTTAGAATTTTCAGTCTAACAGTGAAGTGAGATTTCATGGTACTCAGTCCCAAGGGAGTGTTGCCCAACCATTTAGGCCATATCCTCGTTGCAAAAATTTCGGGAGGAACCATCCAGTAAGGTGCATCTATGGTGAGCGTGTGTGCTATACTTATGTAACTCCTCGAATCTGCACTTCAGACGCCACACGGTGCTTACGACCCCAAAGGGCCACCAGCTAACCCATGACTAATATCTACTTTGAGCACTGAATAACAATACTGTAACAACACAGAAAAAAAGCTGAAATGCCATAAGGTTTACAATCTGAATTCTGATAAAAAACAATAACTATAATAATATCTGATGAAATACTTGAAATCTGAAAGTACTATCTGAACTAATCTAGTATGAAAAGCCTCTAACTGAATTGTTTGAAAGTGGAGTTGATGGGACAATTCCCCAACTAACTCTGAATACAAAAATACTTATAAAATGAATATGAAAATAAAAACATATCCTATTTAGATAAGGACTCACTACTGAATCTACTGCTGCTATCTGAATTTGTCTATGCGTAGTCAGGAACCTGAGCGTCTGAACCTATGATATGAGACATTATAGCACAAAGAAAGAGTATGCGTCAGTACATGGAATTTACTGGTATGCTAGATGAGGTAAGGATGAATGCAAGGGTTCATATGCATGAACAATAATTGACTAAATGATATAGAGTAACTGAATATGAGAATACATGGATAACTGAAACTGCTGTAAATACTGCGTATGCAATTCTGTGCATATACGTGTATACTGTATCTGATCTTTTACTGAAGCTGAGTACTGATTTCTGATACTAAGTAAGTGAAATCTAAGATTCTGATAACTGGGTGACTGTTTTTGATAGTCCTGATTCTGTAGAAATGAATTGAGTTATATACTGAGACTAAAACTGAAACTATGGGAAGCAATTATCTAACCGACATGCCTCAAATAAGATAACTGGGGTCCAACTTTTAAGCCCAGTTGGAAGGGTGTCAGTACCATGCCACGGGTAAAGAAAAGCTAAAGATTTACCCTTATCCCGCAGGTACTCTAATGAGAATAGATGTACCCTCAACTGGCAGGTTAAAACACCTCATCAACCCTCAACTAGCAGGTTGATGTCTTAACCTACACTGGCTATGAAATTTGGGAATGCAAGGACTACTTCTAATGGTCAAACCCTCTACTTGCAGGTGAGCCCCCATCCTTGGGTTCACTTGGTACTGAATCCTACTCCCAACTGAATAGATTGTGGACTGATTGCTAGACTGAATGAGATTTGACTAAACTATTACTAATCGTGTTGACTGACTGAACTGGACCGAGTTCACTCAGTTCTTTAACTGACTGAGTACTATTTTTCTATGACATGACTGGGACTATTATGTAACTACTATAGATCTAGATAAACAGCTAGATTATCGGGTATTAGATACCCCCAGGACTCGATAGCATGAAAAGTAAAGGGATCTTGAAAAGCATAACAATGCACTCATTTAGACATTTTGTCAAACATTGGTACAAATAAGCTTGTAAATGATTGGGACCACAATGGCATGTCATGAACTGACTGAGTACTATTTTTTTGTGACATGACTGGGAATATTCTGTAACTACTATAGCTCTAGGTAAATAGCTAGATTATCGCGTATTAGATACCCCAAGGACTCGATAGCATGAATATTAAAGCATAGCATGATCTTGAAAAGCATAACAATGCACTCATTTAGTTATTTTGTCAAACACTTGGTACACATAAGCTTGTAAATGATTGGGACCACATAATGACATGTCATGATTCCTCTATTTATCTCACATAGGCATTTTAGTAAACACTTGGGGAGCATGGATTATTTCATATGATACAGTTCAACACATGAACAACATGAATACTATTCTCATTAGAAATTTCAACGGTTTAGCATGCAAGTTATACAACTCATTACACAAACTATTTTAATTTCATGAGACCTATAATTAAATCATGAATTGAAACCCAATTAATATCATGAACATGAATACAATCAATCTCAAACTTTGAAATCATGAATCTATAACTTGTAGATTAAAAAGAGGTTTTTGGACTTCATGGGTAAAAGGAACCCATGAATGAACACCTAACATACCTGAGAAGATTAATTCTTGAAGGTTATTGGAATATTTCTTGAGTTTGTTCTTGATTTCTTGACGCTAGGGTTTTGCCCCTTTTTGAGAGAGAATGATTTAATCTTGAGTGAAATTGATTAAATAATGACATAATATGTTATTTAGGAGTTAACATATTATTTCCAAACACTCATCCTATTTCTATTTCTCCATACAGAATAGCTCCTGCAGAATTGAAAGAGTTGAAAGAATAGTTAAAAGATCTTTTTCACAAGGGATTTATCCACCCTAGTGTTTCTCCCTTGGGTGCACCTATACTCTTTATGCAAAAAAATGATGGCTCTCTCCGTATGTGTATACACTATCGTCAGCCTAATAAGGTCACTGTTAAATACAAGTACCCTCTTCCTAGAATCGATGATTTATTTGATCAACTCTAAGGTGCCAAATGCTTCTCTAAGATAGACCTTCGTTTTGGGTATCATCAGTTAAAGGTTAGGGAGACAGACATCCCCAAACGAGATTTCCAAACCCGATATGGCCATTATGAATCCTTAGTTATGTCCTTCGTACTAACTAATTCCCCTGCAGCTTTTATGGACCTAATGAATAGGGTGTTCCTCCAGTTTCTAAACCTGTTCGTCATAGTTTTCATTGACGACATCTTAGTTTACTCTAAGAGTAAGGAGGAGCATGCCACCCACCTCCAAATCACCCCTCAGACCCTCAAACATCATGAATTATATGCAAAGTTTTCTAAATATGAATTTTGTCTTAGCGCTATTGCTTTTCTAGGAAACATTGTTTCTAGTGAGGATATTAAGGTTAACCCCCAAAAGATTGAGGTAGTAAGAAAATGGCCCAGACCCATAACTCCAACCGATATCCAAAGCTTCTTGGGTTTAGCAGGGTATTACAGAAGGTTTGTAGAGAGTTTTTCCCCCATAGCATCTCCACTTACCAAATTGACTCAGAAAAAGGCAAAATTTTTATGGTCTGACTCGTGTGAAAATAGTTTTGAGAAATTGAAAGATAAGTTGACTACCGAGCTAGTTTTGACTCTTCCTAAGGGTACAGAGGATTTTATTATGTACTGCGATGCATCCTGGGTGGGACTGGGGTATGTGTTTATGCATCATGGTAAAGTGGTGGCTTATGCATCTAGGCAATTGAAGCTGCATGAAAAGAATTATCCTACCATGACTTAGAGCTAACAACTGTGGTGTTTGCACTTAAGATCTGGCGACATTATCTCTATGGGGTGCATGTAGATATATTCACTGATCAAAAAAGTTTACAGCATGTTTTCTCACAGAAAGAACTTAATCTCAGGTTGAGGCGGTGGTTGTAATTGTTGAAGGATTATGATATGAGTTTCCACTATTATCTGGGCAAGGACAATGTAGTGGCCGACACCCTTAGCAGGTTGTCAATGGGCAGCCTTTCTTATGTTGAGGAAGAAAAAAGGGGCATTGTGAAAGATATTCACCGTCTTGCAAATTTGGGAGTTTGACTCTTGGATTTTGAAGACGGAGGAGTGGTTGTTCATAAGATGGTTAAATATTTCCTTTGTGCTTAAGTTAAGGTAAAGTAGGCAAGAGACCCCATCTTGATGTATATTAACAATGATGTTGGTTAATAAAAGGTGATGGCGTTTGAGATTGGAGGTAATGGGATTTTGAGATATCAGTGTAGGCTTTGTGTACCAAACATGGATGGATTGCTAGAGGGGATTCTTAACGAAGCTTACACTTCGGGGTATGTTGTTCACCCAAGCTCTACGAAAATGTATCATGACCTTAAGGCTATTTACTGGTGGAACAATATGAAGCGTGATGTTGCTAACTTTGTGTCTAAGTGTTTAAATTATCAAAAAGTCAAGGTAGAGCATTTGAGACCAGGTGGCACTTCTCAAGATATAGCTTTACATGTGTGTAAGTAGAAGAAGATTAATATGGACTTTATTTCGGGGCTTCCGAAGTCTCAAAGCCAATATATTCCATTTGGGTGATTATAGACCGAATGAACAAGTCCGCTCATTTCTTTCTGTGTGGAAAAATTATTCGAGAGATAACTATGATAAGTTGTACATTGGGAGATAATTTGGTTGCATGGGACTTATGTATCTATTATATCTTACCGAGGTATGCAATTTTTTTCTTAGTTTTGGCGATCTTTTCAGAAGGGTTTAGGCACCCAAGTGAACTTGAGTACTGCCTTCCACCCTCAGACTGATGGGAAAGCTGAGTGCACCATCCAGACCCTTAAGGATATGTTGAGGGCCTGTATAATTGACTTCGAAGGTAGTTGGGTGGATCATTTACCATTGATAGAATTCTCTTACAACAACAACTATCATTCCAGTATTCAAATGGCTCCTTTTGAAGCACGTTATAGGAGGAGATGTAGCTCGCCAATTGGATGGTACGAAGTGAGTGTAACCTGGCTGTTTGGGCCGGACCTTGTGCATCAGGCAATGGAGAAGGTGAAGATCATTAGGGAACGGCTTAAAACTACTTAGAGTTTCCAAAAATCTTATGTCGATGTTAGAAGGGGAGATTTAGAATTTAAGGTAGATGATTGGATTTTCTTTAAGGTCTCCCCAATGAAGAGAGTCATGTGATTTGGGAAGAAAGGGAAGCTCAGTCCTCGTTATATAGGACCATATCAGATTGTAAGAAGAATTAGGGGGGTTGCTTATGAGTTAAAATTGCCTGCGAGTCTAGCTTCTGTGCATCCAATATTCCATGTGTCAATGCTGAAAAAGTGTATTGGGGACCACTCTCTTGTGTTGCCTGTAGAGGAGATCAATGTGAAAGACTACTCTCTTTATCTTTTCCTTCGTATTCTTGATGTCATGCTTGTCTGTATTTCGAGCCATTATTCTGGGACGGATGATCCAAGGAGGGGATAATGTAACACCCCGTAGCATTCTCGACCTAATACCATACTTATTAGCATGCATAAAGAGCTAGCAACCTGAAATTTTCCTAAGTGTTAAAAGGACTCAGTCATATTTTAAGATCCTAAACTTCAATGATTTCTAAATCAACCTTTCCGGCCATGAGACATAGATTTTTAAGTTGATTCATGTTTAGGGGTGTAAGTAATATGTCTCGGGTAAGTTTTAAATTTTTCAAACGGGGTTTGAGGAATGTTTGGAAATTGAAAACAGAAGGTCACCGGAATTTCACCACGTCATGGTAACTATAGTGGTGATACCTTCACCGCTTCGCGGTGAAGAGCAAAACAACAATCATCAGTTTCCAGTGACTCACCACGATTGCACCGCATCACAGTGCGTATAGCGATGAACGCATCACTGCTTCCTGGTGAAGACTAAATCGGCATTTCAGTTGCGAATTTTAAATCTGAGGTGCAGACTCATCTTTTTCCTAAGGCCCCAAGTCATGTAAACAGTGAATTAAAATGCCTTTTGGTCATAATGTGCCCAAATTAATTCAAATCCATCATGAACAAAAACCCTAACTTCCCTCCCAAAGATCAAGGATTCATCTTCTAAGTCAAGATCATCAAGAAAAGAGTCAAGGTTGGGGTTTCATTCTTTGAACTAAAAAACCTGAGGTATGTGGGACTATCCTTAAATTCCATGGGCATGGATTCTTTCTTTTTTTATTTAAAAATTTATAATCATGTTGCAAGAAAGGGTTTTTTTAATATTATTTCTAAAAGCATGTTATTAAATCGTTTTGATTAGATTATAAGTATTGTGTTGAACTCTTTTTGTGGTAATCAAATCTTGACCCATCATATATATACATATATAGTTTGGAATGTTTAATTGAGAGCATGAACAATGAATTTCCCTCTCTTGTTGTGAAATAAAGTGTATATTTGTATTGTAAGTGATTTTCGAAAGCATGAATTGGGATTTTAAAGTAAGTTTCTCAACATCATGATGTTTGACATGGTATATAATATCATGATAGGGATTTTTTTTACTATAACTATATTCTTGCGTTAAAAAAAAGAGTTGCATGTGATTGAGTAAATTGACATGACCACCGCATATTTTAAGTCTTGCAAAATAAGTTAATTGCATAAGTTTTCTTGAGATTTCAAAATGGTTACTCTCTTGTGATATTATGATTCTTTGGTGGTCAAGTGCTTGATTTGAATGAGATGGGTTGTAACATTGGTACGATATAAACGACTTGCAAGTATGGGTATGACGGTACCCGGTGATGACATGCCCTTAAGAGTTTAAGCATTGAATGACTTTGCATATGAAGCATGTTGCTTAAATAACAAAAATTGGTCCTAATGAGAGATAGATGGTTACGCGAAGAAAGCGTTTGAGTGTAAGGGCTCATCGCTGGAAATCGAGTGGGCTCATCGCTGGAAACCGAGTTTACCGATTTGGGTAATATGATTTGTCTAATGCCAATGTATACTTATCCTTTAGACACTTGTATACTATAATTAATTAGGACACCAATCCTTGTTGCATACTTGGATTGGGGGCTCAGCCGCCGAGTCAAGGGCGAATTCTATCCTGTGGAATTGTAGAAATGTAGGGTGTATCATCTATCTCAGAAGTAAGATAAAGTATGAGTCTTGATTTCAAGAAAGCATTTGAAAATTCTAAATTATGCCCTTGTGTTTTACTTATCTCATATGTAATGTTTTACGAAATGCTCTCGTCTATATTGTGTAATAACAAGATGCTATTTTGGATTGTTTCACATACCAGTACAATTGTATTGACCCCTACATTTCAGGATCTTAGACATAGTCCGGGGGTTCGGTTCCGCTAATCAGTAGACTTGTGAGTCAGAAGTTGCAGTTGGTGAGCCTTCTCTACTCCGGAAGGCCTAGTTGAAAGACTGTTTTACTTTATTTCATTATATGGTCCAACTGCGGGCCTTATCCCAGTCTTTAGATAGATATTGATTTTCACATTGTTAGAGATTTTGCAGACTGGTATCGTATGTTTCTGAATTTTATTAGCTTAAATTTCGTGCTTTTCAGTTGAACTAAGTGATTTACCATGTTTCTGTCTTTATTATCTTTTTCGCATTTTTGTATAGTATATGAATGTTGTGCATGATTGCCTGATAGAGGAGGATGTCTAGGCCTTCATGGTTCGGGATGCTCGTCGCGGCCAGGGCCTCGGTTCCGGTCGTGACATTTCATCTTCTTTCTTTGTACTATTTCATTCTTTCCGATGCCTTTCCTTATCTATTATACTATAGTTTTGATACACCTATATGTATAGACTAACAATCAGTATCAACTATTTCAATGTCACTATGCAATCAAATTTTTGTTTAACACTCGAATTTGACAATCCCAAACAAGATGGACTGATTTATGAATCTTCATTTTCCGTATCGCTCATTTAACACCCAACATGGAAAACATGTAAATCAAACTCCTTCCCTCCGATCAAAGAAACCCTTACTTAAACCCAAAGAGAGACAGAGAGGGAGAGAGAGATCAGACATTAAATTAGCATTAAAAATGATAGCTCAGTGTAATAAAGTGTTCCTTATGTGCGTGATCCGTGCAAGAATCAGACCTCAACAGACATTAAATAATTTAGTCAAACCTTATAAAGTGAGTACTTTTAAAATGTTTAGGGTCAACCCATAATTGAATCCACCATGTTGTTGGCGAAACTAGGGAGGCGTGAATTCATCTGAATCATCTTCGTTGAAAAATTATACTATATAAAAAGAATTATAATTATTTGTATATATTTCTTTTATTATACTTTTGATATTTTTGTGTATTTATTTGTTTTGTTTGTTTTCAAAATTTACTAAGTGAAATCCAACTCTGCCATTGCCTGACGTGTCTATAAGAGGAAGAATGAATGAATTAAAATTAAAAAAGAAAAAGCACAAAAATAAAATTAAAGGTTGTTTACGTGACTCAAATGCAAGCATCCTACACGTCATTTTAAGGTTATATGTATTCGAGATATCAAAATAATAAAAAGGTTAATACACTTACCAAACGACCCCTTAAGGAAATATATGTTGGCACATCGTTTAAAAATTATTTCAGTCTCATCCCATAAGACACTTGGCCAAAAGTAGCTCGTACAGTTATTCTTAGATGAGAATGGAGAAAGAAGACACTCGGGAAAATCGACATGAAAATTAAATTTTTTTAGCCTAATAATAACGCACAAATACTATCGCATACCAGACTAAATAGAAAAAAAAGTCTATCCTAGTAGCAATAGATCAAAATCCTAGAGCTAGCGATTAGTATAAAGTGCAATTTGGTCAATTAACACTTTCGATTACCATTAGTAAATGCTATGTTAATAGATGTGTCAAAACTTAAGGAGTTATAAGTGGACATATCTTTGAAAAATATTTTGACCTCATGCTATATGACACGTGGTAAAAAGTATCTCGTGTAGTTGCTCCTCGATAAGAACAGAGATAGACTAGATCTAGGATGATCTATCAAGATGAAAATTGAATTTCTCTATCCTAGTAATAACTCACAAATGCAATCACATGCAAATGTTATCACATACCGGAACAAAAAAAAACATTGATGCGGAAAAAAATATATATACTTAGTACAAAAGAAATTAACACATAAAACTTTACTAACCTGGAAAGTTATCATTGGAAGGAACTTTATGCCTAAATTTAAATATATCTATCGGAATAAACAGAAAAAAATTCCTCTTCCTCCTCTTGATCCTCCAACCAGAATTGGAAGGTACAACTGAGTTGCAAGTTTGTCCGGATAATCCAGAAGAAGATTATGGAGCTTGTTGGTGTTGATGGTAAACTCATTGATCCTATATACATAACAGAATATTAGAACAGCCAATGTGAGAAATCATTGAGTCATGTAAAATGAACAATCATGTGCACGAAGCATTCCACACTTATTCAAGGTTTGATGGGTCACACCTTAAGTAAGTTTCAGCACTATTTCTGTACAATTTTCAGCAAAATTTAAGCACAAGTTAAGCACCCTTTTAGCACTATTTCAACACCATTTTAACATCATTTTCTTCACCAAATTTGCCAATTTTTGTTTTGGGATAGAATAATTAAATGAGGATCATATTTTAATTGGGAGAAAAATACATCCACCTGGGATAATAAGGGATGGGACAGTGCAATTAACAAATTAAGCGCAAATATGTGGTCAAAGTTGGATTACAAAGTTAATGTTGTTGACAAGAATATGAAGAGGGCTAAATATAACTTTTTTCTAAGTGGATAGGGACAAAGAAGACTTTTTTTCTGTTTCTAAAGAGCTTACAAGAAATAAAAGGTAAATTAAGAAGAGCGGAGGTGTAATTTAGTCAAGTAACACTTTCAGTTACTTATGTTAAATAAATTTGAATAAATGTGTCAAAACGTGAGGAAAAAATAATAATTTGAAACATCTTTTAAAAATACCTCGATATTATAACAAATAACATGTGGCATAAAGTAACTCCTCTAGTTACTCCTTGATGTGAACAGCGAAAGAGGACACTCGGGAAGATCGTTGCGGTGAAAATTGAAAATGTTTAGCTTAGTGGTAACTCCTAACTTCGCATTACCGCAGCCGCAATGATGGAATTTATGGAGAATATGTGATAACCCTAGTGGGCGAAGGGAGGATCAATTTATAGAAATTAAGACTTAATTTGGTACATCCATCAAATACCAATGTACGAATGAGATCTAATTTTTAATAAAAAATCTTGGGCTGTACATTGATTGGGCCACAAGTAAAATAATAAGTCTTACATTCTCTCAATTGACAATGACATAAATATTAGTTGCGTATAATAAATCTCTTCTATAATGTTCATTACACACGATATGTCAAACCACTAAGGTTGTGTTATATAAGGCGGTTAAACATAGTTCTAGCGCCACATACTTCCGTTCATGTACTATATTAGTAGATGATTGTTCCTAAGTTCATAAGTTCAAAAACATTTAACATTATAGTCCGCAATAATGTTTCACTAAGACTTATAATGCAATATCTCAAAATAGTAATGTATACATCATTATGAGAAATAGAAAATTCATTAATTTATATCAGAACACATAATTGAGATCGAAAATGTAAAAACATCATAAATGCATTAATTATAAGTTCAATCAAGTTCCGTTCTTTGAACATGTTCTAACCATCTAGCAATTAAACAATTAAGTGTCAAATGGTGGACTATATTACATCAATTGTGACAATGCTTGACCCAAAAATAGATTATTTTTTCCTAAACGATAGGGAACTGTTCGTAGGGTAAGAACCCCTCATCTTCAACCCTACCATTGTAAGTTCAGCTCACCAAGGGAGACAAAAAAGGTGGGTGCTAAGGAGGGGTAAACAAAAAAATTGCTACCTTTTATAGAAGTATGGTGGAATTTAGGAAGTGATGACCAGCCTGAAGTTTGATAAGCAAGACCATACTACAATCATGAAACAAATGTTTGAGAAACTACACTGTCGAACTATCTTGCAAAAGCTATAACAATATTTTGATCCACAAAAAGAGCTGCACTTTTCGAAATACAATAGAATGAAACATTTACATGCTGATCTCTGATGCTAAATGATTATTACTACTTTCAATCATCATGATGTTAGGGGAAAAAACTTAAGAAGTTCAGCGAGCAGTTTATGATATTTTGCACGATGCAACTAACATTGGATAACTCGTGCAATGCACGGGTCTAAAAACTTGTAGTTTGATAAGCAAGACCATCTTATAATCATGAGAATTAGTCTAGGCCAAAACGGACGTTTTGAGAAACTACACTTTTGGACAGAATCTATAACAACGTTTTGATCCACAGAAAGAGCTGCAGAATTGGAACTACATTACAATTGTCATGCTAAATGAACTATATCTCCTTCTCTTTTTCTTCTGCCAGTCGGTCAGCTTTAGTAGGGAGCTGATGTGGTCGTCATTCTTTTTTATAATCCTTCAGTTCCTTTTGGTACCTTCCTTGTCTTTCACCTATAGTTTTGATAGACCTGGCTTTCATAAAGAAGTAAAATTGTTCAAAGTGATGAAGCAAAGTGAAATAATGTTTCCTCAACGCATATGAAGCACTTGTTGTGGTTGGAGAAAACTTGAATACCGAACTCACTTCTTTTCATTTCTTCTCCGCTACAACCTATACAACAAACTAATATTTGTATATCTTCCTAATTTCATTTTTTAAATACAAGAAATAAATAACAAGACATATCATATATGAATCAAATAATAAGAAGAAGAAAAATAAAAAGGAGAAACATTCTTACCTTGGAAAAGCCATCCTTTTATATCACTTCAACATATAAAACATGTAAATCAAGCTTCTTTCCTCCAATCAAAAGAACCCTTAATTAAATCAAAAAGAAAAAAGAACAAATCAGCCATTAAAAAGCATAGCCTCGTGCACGTTATGTGGGATCCAGAGAAGGATCGGATCACTACAGACATTAATTAATTAAGTAAAGCTTTATAAAGTAAGTGCTTTTTAAATATATAGGGTCAACTCATGATTTAATCTACTCCATTAGTTCATCTGAATCATTTTCTTTGGAAAATTATATCATATAAGAAAATTAAAAGTATTGTGTATATTTTTTTTATCCCTTTGATCTTTTTGTGTATTTTTTTTTTCATTTTTAAAAATTCTTGAGAGAGGAAGAATGTCACCTTCCATCAAAATAAAAAGGTAGAAACTTCGGCGAACTTTTCTAAAAAAAAATGTTGCTTATGTAATAAGAGGAGTTGCTGAGATGATCGGTATCCTATACCTACAACTTAAAAGTTGCGGGTTCGAGTTATTAAGAAAATTTAAAAAATTAAAGCTCTGAGGGATGTTTCTTTTTTCATAAAAAAAAATTGGCTTACGTAATAAGAGGGGTTGCTCTAGGGGTAAGCAACATACAACAACTTTTAACCTTATTCCAACTAGTAAAAAAGAAAAAAAAGAAACATTTCACCTCCATGTTTAAGATTATAAGTTCGGGTTAAAAAAAAAAAGGTAAAAGCTCAGAGAAAAAAAAAAGAGTTTCTTGCGTGTACTTTATACTCAACACAGAGTGAAATTCTTGAGATACTCCATGAATAAATTTGGATCATTAACAATTTTGTCATGTGATGCCATTGGTAATGGAACAATTGCTGCATGAGACATCATCGTACCACCGGAAAATCAAGAAACAAAGGTAACTTAGTAATATGGAGAAAACAGAAGGCAAATGAATTAAAGAGGTAATGAATACAACTTAGAAAATTTTGGGTACTTAAGGAAAAGAAGTAAGTGAAATGATCAGGGTGTTTTATACAAGTGTTGAAAGTTGAAACAACGGTTATGTGCAGAGAGTTTTGTAACTTTGGCTTCTTCTTCATAGCAAAACAAAGAAAAACAGTGAGTTAAACGTGTCAAGAAAACAGAGGTAAATTGCTTAGGTTTTTTAAGTTTCATACTTGCACTCTTATTTGAGCCAAGAAAAGTGAACAACTGATTATTGAGGTGTTTTTGATAAACATTTAATAATAGTTCAAATAGATAACTCACACACCTGATAGTTAATGTATGAAACTCGAAAAAAAAAAAAAAAAAATTAGGTGTCTCTTTTCATCTTTTTTTTTTTTGGCTATTTTTGTAGAAGGTATGGCTGAGTTTATGAAGTGATACTAGTCTGAAGTTTGATATGCAAGACAATTATATAAGCATAAGAATTAGTCTACAAAAACAAATGTTTTGAGAAACTACACTTTTGGACTATCTTACATAAGTTATAACAACATTTTGATCCACAAAAAGAGGTGCAGTTTTGAAACTATAATATAATGAAATACATGTTGATCTCATGATGCAAATGATTACTATTACTTTCAATCATCCTGATGATCGATGAGGAAACAAAGTTAAGAAGTTAAGCATCAATTTAAGATATTATGCACGATGCAATCAACACTGAATAACTCGTGCAACGCACGTGTTTCAAAACTAGTACTTTGATAAGCAAGACCATCTTATAAGCATGAGAATTAATTTAGAAAAATAAATGTTTTGAGAAACTACACTTTAGGACTATCTTAAGCTATAACAACATTTTGATCCACAGAAGCCAAATAATAAATGAGGTAGTGAATAGAAATCAGACCATTTTAGATGAACGGATCGGAGTTTTTAGGCAAGTGTTGATGCAACGGTTATATGCAGAGAGTTAAAAACTTTGGCTTCTTCTTTCATAGAAACACAAAGAAAAAATGAGTTAAGGCAGTGTGGACTATGCATAACTCTTATAAGAAATCAAATGTTGTTGGTTTTTAGCTTATTTTGACCCTTCAATTTCATCCTCATGCCAAAAATAGATTATTTTTTGCTAGACGAGAGGGATAATTTGGTTGATAAGCACCCCTCCACCCCTTCAACGAGAAAACAGGGTAGGTGCTAATAAGGAGGGGCAAAAATTTTCTTGGGGAGGGGGCAATATTTTCTAAGTATGTTGGAGTTTCCAAAGTGATCACCAGTTTGAGGTTTGAAATAAAACCATGTATAAGAAAGAGAATTAGTCTTGGTAAACAGATGTTAAGAGAAACTTTACTTCAGAAATAGTTTTGGATTTATTCTACATGAGGTATAACAAAGTTTTGATCCTCAGAATGAGATGCAGTTTCGGGACTACATTACAATGCAAAATTTCTAAGTTGATGTCAATACTAAATGAACTATATCTCCGCTTTTTCTTCTGCCAGTCGGTCATCTTTAGTAGGACGCTTTTTCTATTTTTATTTTCCTTCAGTTCCATCTGGTGTCTTTCCTTGTCTTTCACCCCATTGTTTTGATAGACCTATATGTATAGACAAACAATCATTATCAAACTCTCTTAATGTCACTATACAATCTAATTTTTGTTTTATTGTACGAGTTTGATAATACCAAACAAGATGGACCGACTTATGAATCTCTACTTTCCATGTCACTCATTGAAAGCCCGCGGTACAATATAATGTAATAATTAGTCTACCATTCTAAAATTATGAAGAATATAATAAATGATCAAGTTTGAGTATGCTTACAATTTTTTCTTCCAGAGAAAGATAGTTCCAAGATTCTCCAATCATTTTTGTGAATTCCCTCTCTTTATGTAGATAAAGATATTTCAGCATGGCATGTTTTTCCACAAAGAAGAAGTTGTATCCACTCCTGTTAGCTTTTGGGCGATTAGGATCTCCATTTTTCCTCCTCCTGTTCCTCCGCCCTGAATGGTGGTGAGATGGTGGATTGTAAGCTACAACGGCATTGCAATTTTGTGCAGCTAACATTGAAGAAGATGATGGAACTTGTTGGTGGGGTTGGTAACGTACTCCACTTAGAACTTCAGATCCCATTTTCATGGACTCGAAATAACCACAGTCAAATTTGGAATCAATTGTCCCTTCTACTTGGAAATACTTTGACCCTAATATACAAGAGAATATAACACAACAACCAGGTGAGCAATTGAATAATGTTAAAAAAAAAAAAAAAACAGTCAGGAGTACGAAGCATTCGGCATCCACTCAAAATCGTATGGGTCGCACCTCAAAGAGATGTGATGCATGCAGCTAATCCTGAAGCAAATTGGTCATTGTGCAGGTGCTTTTGGATGCATTTCAGCAGTTAAAGAAGCTAAAAAATATGTCATTTTCAGCACTCTTTTAACACAATTCCAGCACTATTTCCACACCATTTTCGCATCATTTCCAGCACTGAATTGGCCAATTTTTGGTGCCAGTGCAGTTAAGATATGCTAATGTATGTGTCAAAACTTAAGGAGTAAAATTTTGACACATCTATTAAAAAATAAAATATCTCACACTCATGAAAAATTACAGGTGATGGATATAGGTTTAGCCTAGTAATTACACATAAATGCTATCGCACATGGGAATATTACACTACTAATAACGCACAAAATGTTATCACTTACGTACAAACGTTATCGCATGCCAGAACAAATAGAACATTAATGTGGAAATATATTTGTATATATAGTACATAAAAGAAATTAACACATGTGAAAAATCTTACTAACCTGGAAAATTATGCCTAAAGAAGTAAACTTGTTTAAAGTGATGAAGCAAAGTGATATAATGTTTCTTCAATGCATATGAAGCACTTTCTGTGGGTGGAGAAAATTTGAATAACTCACTTCTCTCCATTTCTTCTCTACTACAACCTATACAATAAAATAATATTTGTATATTTCTGAATTTCTTTGTTTTTAAAAAAATAATAACAAGATGTATTATATATGAATCAACTAATAAGAAGACGAAGAAAAATAAAAGGAGATTCCATTTTACCTTATAAAAGCCACCCCTTTATGTCACCTCAACATATAAAACATGCAAATCAAGCTCCTTTCCTCAAATCACAGAACCCTTACTTAAATCAAAAACAAAAAAGAACAAATCAGCCATTAAAATGCGCAGCCCCGTGCACACTATGTAGAATTCAGAAAAGGATCAAACTTGACACGAAATAATTAAGTCAAATTTTATAAATAAAGTTCTTTTAAATATATACGGTCAACTCATGATTGAATCTACCCTATTAGTGGCGGAACTACTGAGGCACGTGTTCATCTGTATCATCTTTGTTGGAAAACTATACCATATAAAAAATTTAAATTATTGTGTATATTTTTTTATCCCTTTGATCTTTACATGTATTTTTTTTATTTTTAAAATTTTTTGGGAAAGGAAGAATGTCACCTTCCATCAAAATAAAAAGGTAGAAGCTTCGAAGAATATTTCTTATAAGAAGTTGCTTATGTAATAAGAGAGGTTGTTGAGATGATTAGTATCCTACACCTACAACTTAAAAGTTGCAGGTTTGAGTTACCAAGAAAACAAAAAAAATTAAAGCTCTGAGGGATTTTTTTTTTTTTTTAAAAAGCGGCATACGTAAGGGGTTGCTCTCGTGGTAAGCAACATACAACACATTCAACCTTGTTCCAAATAATAAAAAAGAGAAAAAAGAAAAAGAAAAAAAACATTTTACCTCCATCTTTAAGAAGTTTGAGTTACCAAAAACCCCAAAAAAGTAAAAAATCGGAGTTAAAAAAGAGTTGCTTACGTGTAATTTGTGCTCAAAAGAAAGTGAAAATTCTTGAGACAGTCCATGAATAAATTTGGATCATTAACAATTTTCTCATGTGATGCCATTGGTGTTGGAACAATAGCTGCCTGAGCATCATTGTACCGCCGAACAATCAAGAAACAGATGAAATAGAGCTAACTTAGTAATGGAGAAAATAGAAGGCAAATGAATGAAAGATGTAATGAATACAACTTAGACAATTTTTGGTACTTAAGGAAACAAATGTAAAAGAAACTACACTATTGGAATAGTTTTGGACTATCTTACATAAGTTATAACTATGTTTTGATCCACAAAAAGAACTGCAGTTTGGAACTATAATATAATGAAATACATGTTGATCTCATGATGCTAAATGATTACTATTACTTTCAATCATCCTGATAATAGGTAAGGAAGCAAAGTTCAGAAGTTAAGTGATCAATTAAAGATATTTTGCACGATGCAATTTGTTATTTCATGTGTATTTCGGGTACACGAATCTGTATATATATACAACTCCAACTTCAACAATAATTCATCTATAAACAAGAACACCTTTGAAGTTCTTTAACACCTTCAACACAAGATTACTAATAATCAATCCAAGAAGTGTGTTAGATTTCAAAAAATAGATGAAACAAAATTTAAGGCCAAGTCCCCCGACTTCACGGAGTGTCCTTAAGGAATAATTCCCCTCACTGTACCCGAGGTTATGGAATCTTCCTCCCAGGATAAAATGGACTACAATCCGAACAATAGCGGTACCTCAAATTGTCGGATTCTACGAACTCACTCAACAACTTAATGATCACACAGAGTTTTTGTTAAGTATAGAAGTGTTTTTTCTATCAAAATTCATATCCATACATGAGGAAAATAGCAGGTATTTATAGCCTTAAGTGTATCCTTTCAGAAAGGATGCATTGGTTCAGCAGAAAGGCACCTTTCTGTAACAGTCACGTATCTACGCTGGAACTGCGCCAAGACTGCATCCAAAGTGCGATCGCAAATGACATTCTACAGATTCCAGTGAGAATCTGCGTTTGAACTGTGTCCGCAGTTTTTGATCTGCGTGCGTAGATCGGTCGAATTTTGAAATAGTGTGCCTTTTCTCGAAGGGTCGCATTCCTTTATGATGTGCGTTGTGTATTCATTGGAATTGCGCCCACATTTGAAAAAATTCATATTTTGAAATTTTGGATTAAATTATTAGTTCTCATCGATCGATCATTTGACAAATCTAAATCCGAAGCCGAAGCCAAGCCGAGCGAGCGACGACAAGGACGACACGAGGCATCTCTTATTTCTTTCCTCACTTACCATGTGGAGTTAGTATTTCTCATTATAAACACTCACAAGTTCTCTTCTCCCACCAATGTGGGAGAAATGAGTGAACTTTCCAATTTGGGAGTACACTTTCCAAATTGGTGTCTCCCTTCTCTCCACCATTTTCCCTCAATTTTCCCTTCACATATACCTTGAACCCAAAAATCCCCCACATGAAGGGGGAATGTCTATCTTTTAAAAAATTTACGAACAAGCATGTCATCATTTAGAAAAGACTGATGGTATCTGGATAAGTAGGTTTCCCTTTAAACTTTTCATAGTGATTATGCATCGGGTTCACTCGGTCAATTGGTAGATTTTATATCTTTGAACTGTCAAGTTTTAATGTACACCTAGACAACACATGTCACACAACCATCTTCTTACTATTTATGGTTCTCACGGTTTTATTCTTTTCAGCCATGAACACGTCCCGGTTTCCTGAGAGCTTAGAGAATAGGCCTTTACTAACATTCTCTTTGAAGCGGCTTCCACTTCTCCCTCACATAGGTAATTTCTAAATGTTCAATCCTATAGGTTAAACTATTTGGTCAAATCTGACATATTTAGATAATCATTAAAATACTTTTCACTTTAGTCTTATCCTTGTTTACTACACATTGTCTACATCATGATAATGGGTTAGGTAATTGACAATGCTGAACCTATCAGACACAACTTTTTTTGATCTCTTTGAACATAGCTCTTGGGATCTCCAGTCTGCTAGGTAGAGTTAACGCCATACTGACTTGTCCTAGGCGTTAAACCCATTTCCTTGGATGTCCTTTCCACTCCTTCTCTAGATAGGCCTTTTGTAAGTGGATCCGACACATTATCCTTTGACTTTACATAGTAAACAATGATAATTCCACTAGAGAGAAGTTCTCTAATGGTATTATGTCTTCGTCTTATGTTACGAGATTTACCATTATACATCATGCTCCCTTCCCTACCTATTGTCTCTTGGCTATCACAGTGTATACATACTGGTGCCATTGGTTTGGGACAATAAGGAATATCTTCCAAGAAATTCCAGAGCTATTTTGCTTCTTCACCAGCTTTATCCAATGCGATAAATTCAGATTCCATTGTAGAGCGAGCAATACAAGTCTGTTTGGATGATTTCCGAGAGACTTCTCCTCCACCGATAGTAAATACCTACCAATTTGTGGATTTTATTTCATTCGATCCGATGATCCAATTTGCATCACTATATCCTTCGAGTACCGTGGAATATTTATTATAATGCAAAGCATAGTCTTGAGTGTATTTAAGATACCCCAAAACTCTTTTCATTGCCATCCAATGAGTTTCATTGGGATTACTCATGTACCGACTCAATTTACTACTAGCGCATGCTATGTCTAGTCGTGTACAGTTCATTATATACATTAAACATCCCAACACTCTTGTGTACTCCAATTGTGAGTCACTTTCACCTTCATTCTTTCGAAGTGCAAAGCTCACATCCAATGGAGTCTTGGCAATACTGAATTCCATATACTTGAATTTGTCAAGTACATTTTTGATATAATGAGACTGTCACAATGCCAACCCTTGTGGAGTTCTATGGATTCTTATTCCTAAGATCACATCCGCAACTCCAAGGTCTTTCATATCAAACTTGCTCTCGAGAATTCGTTTCATTGCATTTATGTATGAAATGCCTCTACTGATGATCAACATATCATCCACATATAAACACACAATGACTTGGTGATTTGGAGTTTCTTTAATATAAACACATTTATCACATTTATTTATCTTTAATTCGTTTGCCAACATGGTTTGGTCAAACTTTGCATGCCATTGTTTAGGTGCTTGTTTTAGTCCATACCATGACTTAATAAGTTTACACACCTTATTCTCCTTTCCTATAACCACAAAAACCTCAGGCAATTCCATGTAAATTTCTTCCTCTAATTCTCCATTTAGGAATGCGGTTTTCACATCCATTTGATGGATTTCAAGACTATATACCACCGCCAAGGCAATTAACATTCAAATCGATGTTATCCTTGTTACTGGCGAGTATGTATCAAAGTAATCAGGGCCTTCTTTTTATTTGAAGACTTTTACTACAAGTTTTGCCTTGTATTTGTCAATAGTACCATCCATTTTTATTTTTCTTGTGAAGATCCATTTAGAACCTAAAGGTTTATTTCCTGGAGGAAGGTCAGCCTACTCCCACGTATGGTTGCTTAAGATTGAATCAATCTCACTGTTGACTGCCTCTTTCCAAAAGGATGAGTCTGACGACGACATCGCTTCTTTAAATGTTTGAGGCTCATTTTTTAAGAGAAATATTACAAAATCTGATCCAAATGAAGTAGACGTTCTTTGACGTGTGCTACGTCTTGGATTTTTTTGATTATGTACATTCTCACTTGGTTTATCTCGAGGTCGTTTAGACCCTCCACTAGACTGTTTATGTCTACTTTTATACGAGTAAATATTTTCAAAGAATTCAGCATTATGTGATTCAATTACCGTATTTTCATTTATATCCGGATGTTTGGATTTATGAACCAAAAACTGGCATGCTTTAGTGCTTTTAGCATATCCTGAACATGCAATCCACAGTCTTAGGTCCTATCTTAACCCTTTTAGGCATAGGAACTTGGAACTTTGCTAGATACCCCTACACTTTGAAATATTTCATGTTGGGTTTCTTTCCTTTTCATTTTTCATAAGGAACTCTATTGATTATTCGGTTGGCTGTAAGGATAGCCTCCCTCCATAAATTTTACAGTAAATCGGAACTTATAAGTAAGGCATTCATCATTTTCTTCAACATTTGTTTTTTCCTTTCCATAATTCTATTAGATTGAGGTGAATACGAGGTCATAGTTTGATGGAAGATTCCATTCTCTACACATATTTCGGTGAAGGAAGATTCATATTCTCCGCCCCTATCACTTCTTATCATTTTTATCTTTTTCTCTAACTGATTTTCTACTTCAGTTTTGTATTGCCTAAATGCATCTATTGCTTCATCCTTAATATTTAGCAAATAAACATAACAATATCTAGTGCAATCATCAATAAAAGTTATGAAATACTTTTTCCCACCACGTGATGGTGTTGACTTCATATCAAAAATATCATTGTGTATAAAGTCTAAGGGATTGGAATTCCTTTAAACGGACTTATAACGATGCTTTTCATACTTTGATTCCACACACGTTTGACACTTTGATTTATTGCACTCAAAGTTTGGCAAAATCTCTAAGTTAATCAGTTTTCTTAACGTTTTGTAATTAACATGGCCTAAATGTTCATGCCACACATTATAAGACTCAGGCAAGTAAGAAGAATTTAAATTTTTATTAATTCCAACATTCATTACATTCATCTTATAAAGGCCCTCTGTGAGATAGTCTTTTCCTACATACACTTCTCCTTTGCTAATTATAATTTTTCCAGAAACGGTTACACCTTTGAATCCGTTCTTGTCTAGAAATGAAATATGAATCAATTTCCTATGTAATTCTAGAACGTGCAAGACAATGTTAAGTGTCAAGACCTTTCCTGAAGTCATTTTCAAGCCCACTTTTCCTGTTCCTTCTACCTTAGCCGTAGCAGAGTTAGCCAAGTAGATCATTTCTTCTACTTGAGCCGAAGTAAATGACAAAAACAACTCTTTGTTGGCACAAACATGGCGAGTGGCACCAGAATCAATCCACCATTCACAAGGATTCCCCACTAGGTTGAATTCAGAGAACATAGCACACAGATCATCACTTTTTTTGTTGGACTCAACCATATTAGCTTGGTCATTTTTCTTGCCTTTCTTCGGGGCACGACAATCCATGGACTTGTGGCCAATCTTGCCACAATTGAAGCCTTTTTCCTTGAATTTCTTCTTGAGTTGATTGCTTCTTTTTTCAACTTTCTTCCTTTTCTTGGAATTGTTTTGTTAATATTCTACTATATGTTCTCCATTAATTGTAGAATTCCCTTTTAACCTTGTAACACCCTGCATTTCGGGTTAGAATGAAAACCGTCGTTTCTATGCGTAGATGATCCAAAATCCATAAATCCTATGCAAATTTGGCATGTTAATCAATTATGTAGTGTGGGAACCTATTTGAGCATGTATTGAGATCATAGAGGACCCCTAACTCAAGGACGAGTTGAAAGCTTTCCTATCGTTCGAGTTTGAGTGAGCGTTAAAACTTGGGTCAACTTCAATCGACCATAACTCTTTGTATATAATGAATTAGAGGGAATACTATATATCAAATGAAATCTCTTCAAATTATTTTTCCAACGATACCAATTTCTCAAAAATATGATACATGAGCATAAAGTTATGACCATTTTCGTGACTGAGACAGTGGCATTGTGCGATTAGCGTGCGACACACGTACCCAATTTCGAGGTCCTGTTTTCATGTTTTTAAGGGAAAAAGTGGTATTTTCCACCCTCTATTCATCCATAACACGGGATTAAATCTCCCAAACATCAAAATAAGGTAATTCTCTCTCAAAATCACCAAGAACACTTCTTAGGGTTTAAACCCAAAGATCAAACTATCTTAAGATTTCACCGTGGATTTTCAATAATTCTTTGAGATTCAGAATCCCCATTGTGAGGGCTACAAGAAGCTCCCATCAATTGTTTGATTAGAATCCCTAAAGCATAAGTTCATTCAAGAGTCATAAATTAAGGTACATGGGTTTTCCTAAAATTTTATCGGCAAAGAAACCATCTTTCATTCATGCTAACGGTTTAGAAATCATGATTTTTAAGAAAGGGGTTTTGAATTTACAATTACTAGCATGTTTTAGAAGCCTTGATCAGTACTATTTTGGTCTTTAGGCCTTCCCCCAAATTGATTTGAAACTCGATATATATGTATGCATGTGTTTAAGGACGAATATACAATCGAGAGCATAAATCCTAAAGAATTCCTCTCTTGTTATGATTTTTCCCATCCTTTATATGATATGCATTATGTTTGAAATGTATTGATTATTGCTATGACTTGAATATGAGTTTGAATCCAAAAGAGAGGGTTGTGCATATTGATAAACGTTGAATATACTTTTAATGAAAGAATTGCATATTTGCCAAAAATACATAACCACCACATGGTTATTGAAAGAATTAGAATCTTAGAAAGATTTAATGAAAGAATCATGCATGGTACAATATGGCTCAAAAATAGGACTTGTAAGTCTTAGTGTTACGACACCAACTCAGTTAAAGCCATAGTAATTCAGAACATAATAGAACATATATTTGAAATCAGATTTTCAGATTATGAATTCAAAATGATGCATGTTTAGAAAAGGTTTAAAAATGGGCTTAAAGAGAGTTAGATGGTTAGCCAAAGAAAGTATGAGTTGAAAGACTCTATGCTAGAAATCGTGATTTGCTGACACGGGATTATGTTACCATGCTTTGAGATCTTGTGTACCTTGACTCATGTCATCCCAAATTAGGACTATCGTTAGGAGCCCTGCTTTGTTATCATGTGCACTACCATGACATATTGATTTGATTGGGGATTTTGGCACCCTGCTGTGTGATCTTGCATGTCCCCCTTATAGATACTCCAATCCTTGCGATAAACTTGGATTGGGGGATTGGCCGCCGAGTCAAGGGAGGATTCCATATAGCCCGTGGAATTATAGAATTTTGGGTGTACCATCTAGCTCAGAAGTAAAACAAAGAGTGAGTCATGGTTTCAAAGAAATATTTCAAAGTCTTTAAAATGTGCCCATGTGTTTTAATATATTATATGAATAATATTTTATGAATTGCTCTCACTTATGTATATATAAATATATTATTTTGGATTGCTCTGCGTACCAGTACACTTGTATTGACCCCCCTCCCTTCCTGATTCTGAGGCTTAATCTAGTAGGTTTTCTCCAGACAGAAGTGCATAGTTTCGTGGTGAGCCTTATATATTTTAGAAGGCCTAGTTTACTTAAGTCATTTATCATTATTATGTTTTGGTCTACTGAGGTCCTTGTCCCAGTTTTCAGACAGTTGGGTTTATGCATGTAGTAGAGATTTCGCAGACTGAGTCAGATATAACTCAGATGTTATGAATTGCAATTTTCATTAAGATTTGAATTCAGATTTAATGACCATGATTCCGTTTCACTATGTATTTCTGCATTATCTTTTCATATGAGGATATTGTATGTGATTACAATTTAGAAGAGCGTCCGGGCCTTCATGGTTCGAGATGTTCGTCACGGCTAGGGCCCCTGTTCAGGTCGTGACAAACTTGGTATCAGAGCACGGTTCATGGTCCCAAGGTGTCTGCAAAATCACATTGGGTAGAGTCTTATTTATGGGTGTGTAGAGCGCCACACTTATAGGCAGGAGGCTACTAGGTATTTAGCAATGTCTCTCTTTTTTCATGTTCTAGTTCATGCTTTTGAGTCAGAATATTCCTCTTACATACTCTAATTCGTGCTATGGTGTCCCCCATATGGATGTAAAGTCATCCCAATTCTTTCCTTACTTTGATGTGCTCAGATATGTCTCATTATTAGGGTGATTCAAGTGCAGAAGTTTAGAGTCTAAACGGTATGGTCCTTTCTGATTAAACCATATAAGAGTTTAAAATTTTTGCAAGGACTTGAGAAGAGTCCGTTAGTTCTCCAAGGTGTATTGATTCTAGTGTGAACTTTGATTTTGATGAAATCGTGCTTTTCAGCTTGCAGTATTAAGTGTATTCAGTCCTTTTCAAAATTTATGTTACAGATGTCATGATTTAGGGGGAATGGTGTGTAGCAGAATATTGGAACTGTATTTCCACCCGAGTAGTAGTATAAGTTAAAGTGACGGTGTCATGACCTATTGGTAGTGATACTGGACCAAGAAGTTGGTGATATGAAGTTGCAAGGTTAGAAATCAGAGTGAGGGTGCCTTTTGTGTAGATAAATGTGTTTAGTTGAATAACTAGTGTTTGAGAATGATTTACCATTTAATAGTGATAGACTAATGTGGTAGCTAGTAGCATGTGTGAATTGTATGGTAGTCTGTGGGGGAAGTATTTGACTTAGATTTTTTTTATTTATACAGAGTAAGATGTGTATTCTTATATCATTGAATGTTGTGTGTCAAGTTTCTATCTCTTGTAATCTTGTTATCATTGTATTGTTGAAACTGAAAGTCTAGTGAAGCCGTGTGGGGCTCTTTCGATTCACTAGCATAGTTTCCTTGCCATTCATCTCATTTATTGTTCAAAATAGAAAATCAAAGTCTAGTGGAGCCGTGTGGGGCCTATTTCAATTCACTAGCAACTTGTTGTTCTTGTGTTGGTTGAAACTGGGGTTTAGTGGCGTAATGGCAAGAAAAAATGGTAGGGAAGATTAATTGAATATATGTATATCCAAATATTTTTGCATGAGATTGAGTTGGTAATGAAGTGATACGTCCTTGTGTGTTAGTTTAGTAGAAGGTAGAGAAGGAGTTTTTTTTAAGGTGAATTATTGTTTGCTTGAAGTATGAAAAAAGTTATTGACGGTGTTTATTGTGCAAGAATAGTATAGGTTATTGATGAAGGTACTTGGTGGATCAGTGTAGTTAATTTAGGCGTCCTTGATATTGCAAGAGGGAGTTTACTTGAAACTTATAGAGTTATGGACTAAGTTTAGATGTTTAAAAAAGGGTAGATAGTAATGGTGTGTAGAAGGAGGATGTGTTAATGGATTGTGAATTGGGTAGGCCATATGATTATAATAGATTGTTGTTGTTATGGAGTTCTAGTGTACTAGTGTTTCTTGATGTTTTATTTCATCTTTTTTTTCAAGCGAGAATTATGTGTAAGGTTGGATTGTAAACCATGTTTAGCACTAGACATTAAGTTTGAACAATTGATGGCCATGAAGGTAGATGTGATGATTTCTTGGTTAATGATACTAGTTATAGGGAAGTGATCTAATAACCTTGAACAACGTACACAAGATCTTAAGTTTATTTGAGTTGTAGTAAAGTATGATATTGTATGTACGATGTAGAAATATACCCAAAGTGATATGGAGTGGCGGCATTTTCTAAGGCTATAGCATGTTGCGTATGGCTAGTAGTACCGTTAAGTTGCAAGATGGAGAAAGACTTGTTAGATGGTACATGGTGTTCTAAATGGCCAAGTTAAGAAGTTTTGATTGATAGTGTTGAGCCTTTTGATATGATCTTGATTCTCATGGTAGAGAAATATAAGTTTGGAGTCGCGATATTGGTGGGCTATGACGGAAGTAGAATTGGTTCATCAAAGACTTGGTGATATCAATGTTAAGTGTTAGAATCTAAGTTGAGTTATTTTTAAGGTTAAACTAACAAAAATAAGTGTTGAAGTGCTAGAGGGTGTGCACCCCGACTATGGAGATATTCATGAAGATTCAAAGTTAGTAAGTGTTAAAGTATTATGTGATGACTATTGGGGCTATAGAAAGATAGGAGTGTGTCTCAGAAGGTAGTATTAGTAGTGGGTTTTCCACTTTCATGTGTAGTCTTTTTGGTTAACTTCTATGATATACGTGTATTGTTGTTTTCCAGACCCCAGAGTGCAGTAAGTGCAGTTCAGTTTAGAGTCTAGTAAGGGATCTCTCAAACTTAAGATGATTGCTTGAAGTTAAAGGGGAGATGATAGGATGAATAACCAAGTCAGGCTCTGAGATTTTAGTAGTGATGTCAGTATGACATGGAACATCAGAAAGTGAGGGTAAGACTCAACCCATTCTTACCGCAGTATTTTTCAGTTATCCCAATACCTACTCATGCCTTACGTTTCAGTTCCATTATCATAGTTTGTGTTCATGCTTGTGATAGAGAATCATGTACTCTTCTAGTCCCAAAATAAGGAGTTCCAGATCATTCAGTAGTAGGAATCACATTCCGTATGTTATGACCTCCAAATTGAGGTAATACAGCTCATGACTCATGTGAGCTTTATAGTGTGCTCAGTTCTTATAACTCATGCTATACTCCTTATGATTGGTGATATTTATCTTATAGTCATGTATGTCTCTATTCAGATCACTTTGATAAATCCATGATGTTGATTTGCTATTCCTCAGACCTCAGTTAAGTGTCAAGTCTCCTATAATATCCTTCCATGCTTCAAGATTTTATGTTCTAACCTTTTAGTGACTCCTACTTATGTAATGATAGTGGTGGTGAGTAAATGTTTCTTGTTGGTGAAAGATCATTGTATTCTTATTTAGATAGGTCCATAAGTGTGAAGTAAGATTGGGGCCAACTCTTTGATGCATGTGATGGTTAGTTGAAATTTGTGTGTGTATGTTCTTGAGGTAGAGCGTGGGAGTTGTATCAATAGTGATTTAGAGAATATATGAAGTATGACTTTATGGGTGTTTGCCTTGAAGTTCATATGTGGTTATAAATATAGGCTTGAATGACATGTCAGGATTTAAGTGGAGGAACGTAATATGCACTAGTGAATCCATAGTAAGAGTTCAGAGTTGGTCATTGAAGTGGTAAGGCACATTATGCTTAGGGTGTAAACTTTAAAAAGATATAGAAATATTAATCAATGCCCCTATGAGAATTATAAGTTGAATTGAATGAGTATGATATTTAATGGGAAATGTATAGTTGAGGGAGTATTCGAGAAGTGCGCTAAGCTTGAAAGTAAGAAGTTGCATTCCCTAAGGCCTTGTAATTTGGTCCTAGTTAATGAGTTATATGTCTATATCCCATGCTATAGAGTAGTGTCATTATTGTGATTCCTTAGTTGGATGTCTTGTGTAACTCATGTCGGAGATTCTTTGCTCCCTAATGCTACTAGGACTTCTTTAGAAAGAATGTTGAAGAGATACTCCAGTTAAGTATAAGTGTCTAGTATAATTCAGTTTAACAGTTAGGCAGACAAGTTACTATGGTTTTCCACTTTTTGACCCAGTCCTACTATCCTAAGTCCAATGCGTATTACCATCCCAAAAGTTAATCTATTCCATCCATGTAAGTTGCGAACTCAGTTCAGTCCAAGCATCATGTTTCAGATTCAATTATTTAGTCATGACTCAGTTCATAAGAGTTCAACACATAATCTCAAATTTTTCCAGCTATTCTAGCTTAGACAGTGTAATACCTTTGTACGATCTAAATCTTGTTGCCTCATGATTCGTACTTAAATAAGTTATCACTTCCAAATCCAATATGGGTGATTTGAGCATAAGCACTTCGGGTGGAGGGGGGGAATCCTAAACTCTCAGCATGAATTATCCCCTTAAAACAAGTAAGGATAAGTCAGCTTAGAATTCAGTTTCATGATAGAAGTTTAAATGTTTTAGATCAGTTATATCCTTTGTTAGAAGACACATCATGTCTACGTTATTCCATACCTTTAAGATTCAACGTTCCTACCCATCATTCGGGGACGAATGATCCCAAGAGCGAGATAAGGTAACACCCTGTATTTCGGGCTAGAATGAAAATTGTCGTTTCTATGCGTAGATGATCCAAAAGCCATAAATCCTATGAAAATTTGACATGTTAATCAATTATTTAGTGTGGGAACCTATTTTAGCATGCATTGAGATCATAGAGGTTCCCTAACTCAAGGACGAGTTGAAAGTTTTCCTATCGTTCGAGTTTGAGTGTGCATCGAAACTTAGGTCATCTTTATTTAACCATAACTCTTTGTATATAAGAATTAGAGGTCCTACTATATATCAAATGAAATCTCTTTGAATTATCTTTATAATGATACAAATTTTTCCAAAATCCGATACCCGAGCCAAAAGTTATGGCCATTATCGTGATTGAGACAGTAGCATCGCACGATTAGCGTGCGACACACACCTAATTTTTAGGTCTTTTTTCACGTTTTTAAGGGAAAAAAAGGTATTTTCCACCCCTCATTCAGCCATAGCACGGGATTAAATCCTCCAAACATTAAAAAAAAGGTCATTCTCTCTTAAAATCACCAAGAACACTTCTTAGGGTTTCAATCCAAATATCAAAATATCTTAACATTTCACCGTGGGTTTTCAATAATTCTTCGAGTTTCGGAATCCCCATTGTGAGAGATACAAGAAGCACCTATATATTATTCGAATAGCATCCCTAAAGCAAGAGTTCATTCAAGAGTCATAAATTAAGGTACATGGGGTTTTTCTAAAATTTCATGGGCAAAGAAACCATCGTTAATTCATGCTAACGGTTTAGAAATCATGATTTTTAAGAAAGAAGGTTTGAATTTACGATTACTAGCATGTTTTAGAAGCCTTGATTAATATTGTTTTGGTCTTTAGGACTTCCCCCAAATTGATTTGAAACTCTATATTTATGTATGCATGTGTTTAAGGATGAATATACAATTGAGAGCATGAATCCTAAAGAATCCCTCTCTTGTTATGATTTTTTCCATCCTTTATATGATATGAATTGTGTTTGAAATGTCTTGATTATTGCTATGACTTGAATATAATTTTGAATCCAAAAGAGAGGGTTGTGCATGTTGATAAACATTGAATACACTTTTAATGAAAGAATTGCATATTTTCCAAAAATACATGACCACCACATGGCTATTGAATGAATAAGAATATTAGCATGGTTTTGACATGTGCTTTAGGAACATGAAATTTACTATACTATTTGCATGTTTGGGTGGTCTGAATTATGTTTTAATGAAAGAATCATGCATGGTACAATATGGCTCAGAAATAGGACTTGCAATTCTTGGTATGACGACACCAACTCAGTTAAAGCCAAGTAATTTAGAACAGAATAGAACACATGTTTGAAATTAGATTTTTAGATTATGAATTCAGAAAGATGCATGTTTAGAAAAGGTTTAAAAATGTGCTTAAAGAGAGTTAGATAGTTACCCAAAGAAAGTACGAGTTGAAAGACTCTATGCTAGAAACCGTGATTTGCCGACACGGGATTACGGTACCATGCTCTATGATCTTGTGTACCTTGATTCATAGCATCCCAAATTGGGACTATGGTTAGGATCCCTGCTTTGTGATCTTGTGAACTACCATGGCATGTTGATTTGATTGGGGATTTTAGCACCTTGCTATGTGATCTTGTGTGTCCCCCTATAGATACTCCAATCCTTACGACAAACTTGGATTGGGTGCTTGGCCACTGAGTCAAGAGAGGATTCCATATAGCCCGTGGAATTACAGATCGTAGGATGTATCATCTAGCTCAGAAGTAAGACAAAGAGTGAGTCATGGTTTCAAAAAAATATTTCAAAGTCTTTAAAATGTGCCCATGTGTTTTCATATATTATATGAAAAATATTTTTTGAATTACTCTCACTTATGTTAAATATAAATACATTGTTTTTGATTGCTCTGTGTACCAGTGCATCTGTATTGACCCCCCTTCCTTTCAGGTTCTGAGGTTTAATCTAGGGGTCCTGATAAGTAGTAGGTTTTCTCAAGACAGAAGTGTAGAGTTCCGTGGTGAGCCTTATATATTTCAGAAGGCCTAGTTTACTTCAGTCATTTATCATTATTATGTTTTGGTCTACTGGGGTCCTTGTCCCAGTTTTTAGACAGTTGGGTTTATACATGAAGTAGAGATTTCGCAGACTGAGTCAGATATAACTCAGATGTTTTGAATTGCAGTTTTCATTAAGATTTGAATTCAGATTTAATGACCATGATTCCGTTTCATTATGTATTTCCGCATTATCTTTTCATATAAGGACAGTGTATGTGATTACAAGTTAGAAAGACATTCGAGCATTCATGGTTCGGGATACTCGTCTCGTCTAAGGCCCCGGTTCAGGTCGTGACAGACCTTCTCTCGGAAGCTTTATTATCCTCTTCAATACGTAGTCGTACAATAAGATCTTCAATAGTTATCTCCTTGTGTTTGCGCTTCAAGTAGTTTTTGAAGTCTTTCCACATAGGTGGTAGCTTCTTAATGATCGCTGCTACTTGAAATGCATCATTCACAATCAAACCTACATAACAGTTTATGTAAGTACTAAGAACATTTTCAATTTGTTCAACTAAGGTGTTTTTCAAAGATATACCTTCCGCAAGGAGATCGTAGATGATTACTTGCAATTCCTGCACTTGAGAACCTTGCAACAAAGAATTTCTTAATTCCCGCATCCTCAGTCTTGAATTTTTGTTTTAGTGCCACCACAATTCCTTCGATGTATTAGTTCCACTGTGAACATTATAGAGGTCATCTTGGAGACCACTCAAGATATAATTCCTTCAAAGGAAGTCCGAGTGTTTCCAAGCCTCTACAATCATTAAATACTCTTTGTCCGAGGTTCCCTCGGGAACCTCAGGAGCATCCTCACTAGTAAACCTTTGAAGTCATAGAGTGGTAAGGTAAAAGAACATCTTTTGTTTCCATAGCTTAAGGTCAATGCCCGTAAATTTTGTGGGCTTCTCTGCAGGTGCCATTGGTTGCAGAACATTTGCTCGACTTGTTGAGGCAATACTAATTTCCCTCACAAGCGTAGCCTCATCTTGCATTTGAATTTCGTAAGTCATTTTTCCTGTGACAGCAAGATAATAAAATTTAGTATTTTCAGAATATTACTTATTAACAAGTTGCAATAACTTAAACACCTCTCTTGTTTCTAGTTAACGATGAAGGTTTTATGACTTTCAATTGTCAACCGAGTGATTTTCAACTTGTGATGAAGATTTTATGTCTTCAAATCACTAGTTAAATTCAAACGGAGTAGAAAGCCTAAATCTTTAATCTCCAAAAATAAGCAATACAAATTCTGTATGTTTATTCCTTAAGATTGTTATTTCATGTGTATTTCGGGTACACGAATCTGTATATATATACAACTCCAACTTCAACAATAGTTCATGTATAAACAAGAACACCTTTGAAGTTCTTTAAAACCTTCAACACAAGATTACTAATAATCTATCCAAGAAGTGTGTTAGATTTCAAAAAATAGATGAAATAAAATTTAAGGCCAAGTCCCCCAAATTCACGGAGTGTCCTTAAGGAATAATTCCCCTCACTATACCTGAGGTTATGGAATCTTCCTTCCAGGATACAATGGCCTACAATCCGAATAATATCGGTACCTTAAATTGTCGGATTCTACGAACTCACTCAATAGTTTAATTATCACACAGAGTTTTTGTTATGTATAGAAGTGTTTTTGCTGTCAAAATTTGTATCCATACCTGAAAAAAATGGTAGGTATTTATAGCCTTAAGTGTATCCTTTCAGAAAGGAAGCATTGGTTCAGCAGAAAGACACATTTCTATAACATTCACATATCTGCGCTGGAACTGCGCCAGGACTATATCCAAAGTGCGGCCGCAGATGACATTTTACAGATTCCAGTGAGCATCTGCGTTCAGTTTTTGATCTGCATGCGCAGATCGGTCACATTTCAAAATAGTATGCCTTTTCTCGAAGGGTCGCATTCCTTTGTGATATGCATTGCGTATGCATTGGAATTTCTCCTGAAATACACCCACATCTGGAGAAAATTCATATTTTGGAATTTTGGATTAAATTATCACTTGTAAACAAGTTTCAAATAAATTTTGTCTAAAAAATTAGATCTCATCGATCGATCATTTGACAAATCCAAATACAAATCAAAATCCAAAGCGGAAGCCGAAGCCGGGCCGAGCGAGCAACGATGATGACGGCGCGAGACATCTCTTATTTCTTGCCTCACTTACCATGTGGAATTAGTGTTTCTCATTATAAACACTCACAAGTTCTCTTCTCACACCAATGTGGGAGAAATGAGTGAACTTTCCAATTTGAGAGTACACTTTACAAATTGGTGTCTCCCTTCTCTCCCCCATTTTTCCTCCATTTTCCATTCACATACACCTTAAACCCAACAATCCCCTACATGAATGGGGAATGGCTATTTTTTGAAAAATTACGGACAAGCAAGTGATCATTTAGCAAAGACTGGTTGCATCTGGATAAGTAGGTTTTCCTTTGAACTTTCCATAGTGAACATGTATCGAATGCACTCGGTCCATCGGTATAGTTGATATCTTTGAACCGTCAAAATTTAATGTACACCTATACAACACATGTCACACAACCAACCTTTTACTGTTTATGGTTCTCATGGTTTTGTTCTTTTCATCCATGAACACGTCCCGATTTCATGAGAGCTTAGAGAATAGGCCTTTACTAACATTCTCTTTGAAGAGGCTTCCACTTCACCCTCACATAGGTGATTTATAAATGCTCAATCCTATAGATTAAAATATTTGGTCAAATCTGCCAAATTTAGATAATCATTAAAAAACTTTTCACTTTAGTCTTATCCTTGTTTACTACACATTGTCTACATCATTAGAATAGGTTGGGTAATTGACAATGTTGAACCTGTCAGACACAACTTTTTTTTATCTCTTTGAACCTAGATCTTGGGATCTCCAGTATGCTAGGTAGAGTTACCTCCATACTGACTTATCCTAGGCCTTAAACCCATTCCCTTGGGTGTCCTTTCCACTCTTTCTATAGATCGGCCTTTTGTAAGTGGATCTGACACATTATCCTTGGACTTTAAATAGTAAACAGTGATAATTCCACTAGAGAAAAGTTCTCTAATGGTATTATGTCTTCGTCTTATATGCCAAGATTTACCGTTATACATCATGCTCCCTGCCCTACCTATTGTCGCTTGACTATCATAGTGTATACATACTGGTGCCACTAGTTTAGGACAATAAGGAATATCTTCCAAGAAATTTCAGAGCCATTCTGCTTCTTCACCAGCTTTATCCAATGCAATAAATTTAGATTCCATTGTAGAGCGAGCAATACAAGTCTGTTTGGATGATTTCCAAGAGACTGCTCCTCGACCGATAGTAAATACATATCAACCTGTGGATTTAACTTCATTCGATCAGGTGATCCAATTTGCATCACTATATCCTTCGAGTACCGCAGGATATTTATTATAATGAAAAGCATAGTCTTGAGTATATTTAAAATACCCCAAAACTCTTTTCATTTCCATTCAATGAGTTTTGTTGGGATTACTCGTGTACTGACTCAATTTACTAATAGTTCATGCTATTTCTGGTCGTGTATAGTTCATTATATACATTAAACATCTCAATACTCTTGTGTACTCCAATTGTGAGTCACTTTCACCTTCATTCTTTCGAAGTGCAAAGCTCACATTCAATGGAGTCTTGGCAATACCAAATTTCATTTACTTGAATTTGTCAAGTACATTTTCGATATAATGAGACTGTTATAATGAAAAACCTTGTGGATTTCCATGGATTCTTATTCCTAAGATCACATCCACAACTCTATGGTCTTTCACATCGAACTTGCTCTTGAGCATTCGTTTCATTAAATTTATGTCTTAAATGTCTCTACTGATGATCAACGTATCATCCACATATAAATACACAATGACTTGGTGATTTGGAGTGTCTTTAATATAAACACATCATCAAATTCATTTTTCTTGAATCCATTTGCCAACATGGTTTGGTCAAACTTTGCATGCCATTTTTAAGGTGCTTGCTTTAGTCCATACAACGACTTAATAAGTTTACAAACCTTATTCTCCTTTTCTAGAACCACAAAACCCTCAGGCTGTTCCATGTAAATTTCTTCCTCCAATTCTCCATTTAGAAATGTGGTTTTCACATCCATTTGATGGATTTCAAGATTATATACCGCCGCCAAGGCAATTAACATTCGAATCAATGTTATCCTTGTTACTGGCGAGTATGTATCAAAGTAATCAAGGCCTTCTTTTTGTTTGAAGCCTTTTATTATAAGTCTTGCCTTGTATTTGTCAATAGTACCATCCCCTTTCATTTTTCTTTTGAAGATTCATTTAGAACTAAAGGTTTATTTCCTGGAGGAAGGTAAACTAAATCCCACATATGGTTTCTTAAGTTTGAATCAATCTCACTATTGAATGCCTCTTTTTAAAAGGATGAGTCTGACGACAACATCACTTATTTAAACGTTTGAGGCTCATTTTCTAAGAGAAATGTTACATAATCTGATCCAAATGAAGTAGACGTTCTTTGACCTGTACTACGTCTTGTATTTTCTTCATTATGTACATTATCACTTGGTTCATCTCTAGGTCGTTTAGACCCTCCACTAGACTGTTCAGGTCTAGTTTTATACGGATAAATAGTTTCAAAGAATTTAACATTATCTAATTCAATTACCGTATTTTCATTTATATCTGAATATTTGGATTTATGAACTAAAAACCGACATGCTTTACTTCTTTTAGCATATCCTATGAACACACAGTCCATAGTCTTAGGTCCTATCTTAACCTTTTTAGACATAGGAACTTGGACCTTTACTAGACACCCCCACACTTTGAAATATTTCAAGTTGGGTTTCCTTCCATTCTATTTTTCATAAGGAATTAATTGTGTCTTACTATGGGAAACTCTATTAAGTATACGGTTGGTTGTAAGGATAGCCTCCCCCCACAAGTTTTGTGGTAAACCGAAACTTATAAGTAAGGAATTCATCATTTTTTCAACATTTGGTTTTTCCTTTCTGCAATTCTGTTAGATAGAGGTGAATATAGGTCCGTAGTTTGATGGACGATTCCATTCTCTACACATATTTCGGCGACAGGAGACTTATATTCTCCGCCCCTATCACTTCTTATCATTTTTATCTTTTTCTCTAACTGATTTTCTACTTTTGTTTTGTATTACCTAAATGCATATATTGCTTCATCCTTTCTACTTAGCAAGTAGACAAAACAATATCAAGTGCAATCGTCAATAAAAGTTATGAAATACTTTTTCCCACCACGTGATGGTGTTGACTTCATATCACAAATGTCAGTGTGTATTAAGTCTAAGGGATTAGAATTGTTTTCAAAGGGCTTATAAGGATGCTTTGCATACTTTGATTCCACACACATTTGACACTTTGATTTATTACACTCAAAGTTTGCAAAAACTTCTAAGTTAATCGATTTTCGTAACGTTTTGTAATTAACATGGCCTAAACGTTCATGCCATAAATTATAAGACTCAAGCAAGTAAGAGGAAATTAATTTTTTATTTATTTCAACATTCATTACATTCTTCTTATAAAGGCCCTCAGTGAGATTACCTTTTCCTACATACACTTCTCCTTTGCTAATTACAATTTTTCCAGAAAAGGTTACACATTTAAATCTGTTCTTGTCTAGAAGTGAAATAGAAATCAAGTTCCTACGTAATTCCGGAACGTACAAGTCATTGTTAAGTGTCAAGACCTTTCCTGAAGTCATTTTCAAGCCCATTTTTCCTGTTCCTTCTACCTTAGCCATAGCGGAGTTAGCCATGTAGATCATTTCTTCTACTTGAGTCAGAGGGAATGACGAAAACAACTCTTTATTTGCACAAACATAACGGGTGACACCAGAATCCATCCACTATTGATTCCCCACCAAGTTGCATTCTGAGAACATAGCACACAGATTATCACTTTCTTTGTTGGACTCAACCATATTAGCTTGGTCCTTTTTCTTGCCTTTCTTTGAGGCACGACAATCCATGGACTTGTGGCCAATCTTTCCATAATTGAAGCATTTTCTCTTGAATTTCTTCTTTGGTTGATTGCTTCTTTGTGCTCCATTAATTGTAGAATTACCTTTTAACCTTCTCTCGGCAGCCTTATTATCCTCTTTAATATGCAGTCGGACAATAAGATCTTCGACAGTCATCTCCTTGTATTTGCGCTTCAAGTAGTTTTTGAAGTCTTTTCACATAGGTGGTAGCTT
Organism: Capsicum pubescens; assembly: GCA_030864215.1. NCBI lineage: Eukaryota > Viridiplantae > Streptophyta > Magnoliopsida > Solanales > Solanaceae > Capsicum > Capsicum pubescens. The sequence continues at coordinate 32,041,136 of CM061549.1, read as the reverse complement.
CTCAAAGATTGCTGCTACTTGAAATGCATCATTGACAATTCCTGCTATTTTTCAAAGATATACCTTCCAGCAGGAGATCGTGGATGATTACTTGCAATTCCTGCACTTGAGAGACAACCGATTTGCTATCTATCATTTTAAAGTCCAGGAACCTTGCAATAAAGAATTTCTTAATTTCCGCATCCTCTGTCTTGTATTTTCGTTCTAATGCCCCCACTATTCTTTCGATGTCTTAGTTCCACTGTAAATATTAGAAAGGTCGTCTTGCAGACCACTCAAGATATAATTCCTGAAAATGAAGTTCGAGTGTTTCCAAGCCTCTACAATCATGAAATGCTCTTTGTCCGAGGTTTCCTCGAGCACCTCAGGAGCATCCTCACTAGTGAACCTTTGAAGGCATAGAGTGGTGAGGTAAAAGAACATCTTTTGCTTCCATCGCTTAAAGTTTATGCCCACCAATTTTTTGGACTTCTCCGCAGGTGCCATTGGTTGCAGAGTATTTGCTCGACTTGTTGAGGCAATACTAGTTGCCCCCATAGTCGTAGCCACATCTTGCATTTGACTTTCGTTAGTCATTTTTTCTATCACCACAAGACAATAAAATTTAGTATTTTCAGAATACTACTTATTAACAAGTTGCAATAACTTAAACATCTCTCTTGTTTCTAGTTAGCGATGAAGTTTTTATGACTTTCAATCGTCAACCGAGTGATTTTCAACTTGTGATGAAGATTTTATATCTTTAAATCACTAGTTAAATTCAAACGGAGTAGAAAGCTTAAAGCTTTAATCTCCAAAAACAAGCAATACAGATTTTATAAGTTTATTCCTTAAGATTGTTATTTCATGTGTATTTCGGGTACACGAATTTGTATATATATACAACTCCAACTTCAACAATAGATCATGTATAAACAAGAACACCTTTGAAGTTCTTTAACACCTTCAACATAAGATTACTAATAATCTATCCAAGAAGTGTGTTAGATTTCAGAAAATAGATGAAACATAATTTAAGGCCAAGTCCTTCGTCTTCACAGAGTGTCCTTAAGAAATAATTCCCCTCACTGTACCCGAGGTTATGTAATCTTCCTCCCAGGATAAAATGGCATACACTCTGAACAATAGCGGTACCTCAAATTGTAGGATTCTACGAACTCACTCAATAGCTTAATGATCACACAGAGTTTTTGTTAAGTATAGAAGTGTTTTTTCTGTCAAAATTCATATCCATACCTGAGGAAAATAACAGGTGTTTATAGCCTTAAGTGTATCCTTTCAGAAAGGATGAATTGGTTCAGCAAAAAGGCACCTTTCTGTAAAGGTCACGTATCTGCGCTGGAACTGCACCAGGACTGCGGTCGCAGATGACATTTTGCAGATTCAAGTGAGCATCTGCATTCAGGTTTTGATCTACGTGCGCAGATCGATTGCATGTCGAAACAGTGTGCCTTTTCTTGAAGGGTCGCATTCCTTCATGATGTGTGTTGCGTATGCGTTGGAATTGCGCCCACATTTGGAGAAATTCAGATTTTTGAATTTTGGTTAATCAAAGCCGAAGCCGAGAGAGCGACGACGACGGCGTGAGGCAACTCTTATTTCTTGCCTCACTTACCATGTGGAGTTAGTGTTTCTCATTATAAACACTCACAAGTTCTCTTCTCCCACCAATGTGGGAGAAATGAGTGAACTTTCCAATTTGAGAGTACACTTTCCAAATTGGTGTCTCCCTTCTCTCCACCATTTTTCCTCCATTTTCCATTCACATACACCTTGAACCCAACAAAATTAACACTGTGTGGGGCGTACTAAACCCACCCACGTGTTTCAAAACTAGTACATTGATAAGAAAGACCATATTATAAGCATGAGAATTTGTCTAGGAAAATAAATATTTTGAGAAATTACACTTTTAAACTATCTTACATAAGCTATAACAACATTTTGGTCCACATAAAGAGCTGAAGTTTTGAAACTGCATTACAATGCAAAAATTTACAAGTTGATTTACATCTCCTGCTCCTTTTCTTCTGCCAGGCAGACAATCTTTAGTCACAATATGTATTCATCATTCTTTCTTCATACTCTTTCATTCCTTCCGGTACCTTTCCTTGTCTTTCACTCTATAATTTTGATACACCTGTATGTATAAACTAACAATCAGTATCAACTCTCTAATGTCACTATACAATCTAATTTTTGTTTTAATGCTCGAATTTGATAATCCCAAACTAGACGGATCGACTTATGAATCTTCATTGTCTATATCTCTCATTTAAGACCGAACAAGGAAAATATGTAAATCAAACTCCTTGCCTCCAATCACATGAACCCTTAATTAAACCCAAAGACAGAGAAATAGAGATAGAGAGAGAGAGAGAGAGAAATATCAGACATTATACAAGCATTAAAAGGGGTAGCTCGGTGCAATAAAGCTTTTCTTATGTGCGGGAATTTTGTAAGAGCCGACCTCAATAGATATTAATTAATTTAGTCAAACCTTATAAAGTGAGTATGTTTAAAATATATAGGGTCAACCCACAATTAAATACACTCGGTTATTGGCGAAACTAGTGAAGCGTGGATTCATCTGAATCATATTTGTTGAAACATTATGCTACGTCAAAAAAATTATATTTATTTGTATATTTTTCTTTTATAATTTTGATATTCTTGTGTTTTTTTTTTTTTTAATTCTAAGTGAAAATCCAACTATGCCATTGCATACCGTGTCTGAAAATCCGCCATTGCCTACCGTGTCTATAAGAGGAAGAATGTAAGAATCTATAGTATATTAAAAGTGTGATGAAGACTCTTAGAAAAGTGATTTGACTATTTTGCTCTTCATTAAAATACTCACTAATAGATAAAATCATTTTTTCACTATTTTTTAAAATTAAATTTTTATTTAATTAAACTATCTAAAATAGTCCTAATACATTCGTAGTTACTTGTCTTTATTTGAGATTAAATAAAATTCTACTTAGGTTAAAATATTCTCACATCTATAAAAAGAATATTTAAATTTCCAACATACGGTTATAGACCATGTTTCTTCTTGACCAGATTTCCAGCGAGACTGAAAGAAGTTTGACACCCCAGCCATTAATGTGTCCAATATGAAGGTAACATTGAAATTTGCATGGAAGTATTGCATGATTTTGAAATAAATTATTGTATGATTTATTGTTTCTATGCTTTTATGTTTGTTATAGTATAATTTGTCGTGAGTTGGGGTCTATCAAAAACAACCTCTCTTTCATTTGAGGTATGGACTTTTTACACTTTATCCTTTCCAAACCCACTTTGTGGGAATACACTGAATATTTCTTTATTGTTGTTGTTGGAAATAAAAAAACTGTTATTGCTTATGTTATTATTAATTTGTTACAAACAATTATGTTATATTATTAGGTTTAACATATTGTTTTTATTGTTTAGAGATCAATGTCACAACTATATCTGTCGTCGATCACAAGAAAAAGGTACTTAGTTATTTAGTTATGTTCCACATTTATTATCCATGATATGTATATAATAAATTCTGCACTTCTTTTTTTAGGATCGATTTTTACCAAAATCTAATCAAGTTAACTATGATTATTGGTTTTTGTTATAAATCTTGTATAATTTATGTTTAAACTCCAACAGTGAAGCTTATAAAATGACTATTTCCCCTTCTATTATGAAAAAATAATTTTCAGTTTTACGATTCAATTCCTATAAAATTTGAAAAGAATAGTCATGCATGATTTCGTTGTCCATAAATATTACCTTTTTCTTATTTTTTTTTTGCTTTATTAAACTAAGACTGAATTTGTCACAGTTCCTTTTTTTGTTCTCAATCTCTCAATTTCAGAAAGATAAAACAGAAGGAAGAGAGTGATGATGAGGCCATGTAAATAATAATTAAAGGAAAAATAAAATAAAATGTTGATATTTTTTATTGTAAAAGCTTTTAATGAATGTGATCCGTGAAGTATCAAAGATGCTTTAATTTTTGCAAAGAAGATATAGTTGCGATTTTTAACTAGTCTAATTCAGAATTTTATTTTACATTATGTTAAGAATAATGCCTTTGTGATGATGAGTTAAATTTCACATGCATCGCACATACCTTAATCTAGTAAAATTAAAAAAGAAAAAGCATAAAAATAAAATTAATGGTTGTTTACGTGACTCAGGTGCAAGCATCCTACACCTCATATTAAGGTTATAGGTTCGAGTTATCAAAATAACAAAAATGTGGAAGCTCAGAGGATTTTTTAGAAAAGAGTTACGTGATAAGAGAGGTTGCTAAAGTGATGCGCATCCAACACCTATAACTTTACAGCCTTAAATTTTTCAGTTCGAGTTTACCAAGAAAATAAAAGGTAGATGCTGTTGGGTTTGAAATCGAGATGATGTCATGCAAAATCTTATATTTTGCAAATCATAGTGGTAATAATTCAAATGACACAAAATAAAATACTAAAAAACCATAATATTATTATATGGTTCGGCCATTGACCTACATATGAAAACCTAATATTGAAAAAATCACTGAACCTATTGAGAGAAATCTCTCCCTAAAAAGACTTTTTGATGACTACATTGTGGATACTATTATGCTATTGTATGAGAAGGGCGTCTTATATTTATAGAGTTTCAAAATCTTTTTTTCAAGAAAGAGGTTTTTCAAATATGGAAAAGTTTTATATTTTTCTTTTAGGAAAAGTAAAAGTATTTATGGTATTACTTTTATTTTCCTTCTAAGAAAAGTAAAACTTAAATTTGGTAAGAATATTAGGGCAAAAACCTTAACAAATCTCCCCTTTTTTACTTGATTTTCTTCACTTGATCCGCCTTTTTCACATCTTTGATATTTGTTCTTCGCATAGTCTTCATCATTGCTTCTTGACATGCTTAAAAATGGAGCTTTTGGGTTAAAAGTATATGAGCTCTTTTCGGGTTAAAAATATTGAAGCCCTTTGCAGGGTTAAAACTAAGTTTTATTTTCAAATATGTAAAATCAGGATTGTTGAAAATATGATTGACCATTATCTCCACATGTAGGTTTTTTTCTTTTTGATAAGAAAATCTTCATCATCGCCAAGTTGGTTGCAACTTAAATCTTAGCATGTCTTCAACCTGAACCATCGAATCTTTGAACCATAGGATTTGATGCCACTTGTTGGGTTCAAAATCGAGAGGGCGTCATGCGGAAACTTATAATTTTCAAATCATCATGGTGATAATTCAGATGACACAATATAAAATACTATAAAAACATAATATTATCATATGGTTTGGCCATTGGCCTACATATGAAAACCTAATATCGAAAAAATCATTGAACCTATTGGGAGAAATCTCCCTCTAAAAAAGACTCTTTAATGACTACATTATGAATACTTTTGTGCTAGTGTATGAGAAGGGGATCTTATATTTATAGAGTTCCAAAACCTTTCCTTCAAGAAAGAGGTTTGACAAATATGAAAAAGTTTTATATTTTAACTTTCAGGAAAAATAAGTAAAAGTATTTATGATATTACTTTTACTTTCCTTCTCAGAAAGTAAAACTTAAATTTGGTAAGAAAATCAGGGCAAAAACCCTAACAGATGCTCCGTGGGATAAAAAAATTAAAAGGTTACTTATGTTACAAAAGGTGTTACTCAAGTGGTAAGTATCCAACATATTAAACCCTAACATTATATATTTGATTCTCCAGAGATCTAAAAGGTGAAAGCTCTGGGGAGCAAAACAAAAAAAAAAAAAGTTGCTAACATATACGTTGTAGGATTTTGGTAATGTTTGACACTTCAAATACATCATCATGCCAAAAATAGATTATCTTTTGCTAGACGAGAGGGATAATTCGGATGATAAGAACCCCCATCCCCTCAACGAGTAAAAAAGGTGGGTATTAATACGGAGGGGTAAATTTAATTTAATTTTTGTTTGGGGCTATATTTTCTAGTTATGGTGGAGTTTCTAAAGTGATCATCAATCTGAAGTTTGAAACAAAACCATCTATAAGCAAGATTATTAGTCTAGGAAAACAGATGTTTTGAGAAACTTTACTTCGGAAATAGTTTTGGACTATCCTACATAAGTTATAACAAAGTTTTGATCCTCGGAATGAGCTGCAGTTTTGAAACTACATTACAATGCAAAAATTTACAAGTTGATGCCAAAACTATATCTCCTCTTTTTCTTCTGCCAGTGGGTTACCTTTAATTTACTAGGAAGTTGATGTGGTCATCATTCTTTCTTTATACTCCTTCAGTTCCTTCTGGTACCATTCCTTGTCTTTCACCCCATAGTTTTGATTTATATAGACTAAAAATTATTATCAAACCCGCTCAGTGTCACTATACAATCTAATTTTGTTTTATTGCTATAGTTTGATCATCCCAAATAAGATGGACCGACTTATGAATCTTTACTATCCAGATCGCTCAGTGAAAGGCCACGGTCCAATATTACGCAATAATTAGTTTATCTTTCTAAATTTATGATAAATCTTCATAATACAGAATTCTAAATGATCATTTTGAGTATGCTTACCATTTTTTTCCTTAGGAGAAAGATTGTTCCAAGATTCTCCAATCATTTTTGTGAATTCCCTCTCTTTATGTGGATTAATGGATTTAAGCATGGAATGTTTTTCCGCAAAAAAGAAGTTGTATCCACTTCTATTAGCTTTAGGCCGATTCGGATCTCCATTTTTTCTCCTCCTGTTCCTCCGCCCTGAATGGTGATGAGGTGGTGAATTGTAAGGTACAACTGCATTGCAATTTTGTGCAACTAATTTTGTAGAAGATCTCATTTTCATGGACATGAAATAACCACAGTTAAATTTGGCATCAATTGTCCCTGCTGCTTGGAAACACCTCGACCCTAATATACAAGAGAATATAACAGAACAACCAAGCAATTGAACCCTTAATTAAACTAAAAAGAAAAGAGAGAGAGAGAGAGACAGAAATATAAAACATTATAGTACAAGCATTAAAAGGATTAGTTCGGTGTAATAAAGTTTTTCCTATGTGCGAGATCCGTGCTAGAGCCGGACCTCAATAGACATTAATTAGTTTAGTCAAACCTTATAAAATGAGTACTTTTAAAATATATAGGGTCAACCGATAATTGAATCTACCATGTTATTGGCGTAACTAAGTGGGTGTAGATTCATTTGAATTCATTGAAAAACTGTACTATATAAAAAAATTATAATTATTTGTATATACTTCTTTTATACCTTGGATATTTTTCTGTATTTAATTTTTTGTTTTGTTTATAAACTTCTGTAAGTGAAAATTCAACTAGCCATTGCCTACCGTGTCTATAAGAGGAAGAATGTAAGAATAAATTTAAAAAAAAGAAAAGGCACAAAAATAAAATTAAAGGTTGTTTACGTGACTCAAGTGCAAGCATCCTACACCTCAGTTTAAGGTTATCGATTCGATTTATCAAAACAACAGAAAGGTGGAAGCTCGGGGGACTTTTTTTATAAAAAAGTTACTTATGTGATAAGAGGGGTTGCTAAGGCGGTATGCATCCAACACCTATAACACTACAACATTAGATTTATCGGTTTGAGTTTATCAAGAAAACAAAAGTCGATGCTCTGTGGGATAAAAAAAATGTTGCATACGTTACAGAAGGTGTTACTCAAGTGGTAAGCATCCAATATATGTAACCTTAAGATTATATATTCGAGTCACTTGAGAGCAGAAAGGTGAAAGCTCCAAGGAGCAAAACAAGAAAAAGGTTTCTTACATATATTTTGTGCCCAAAAGAGGGTGAAAATTCTTGAAACATTCCATGAATAAATTTGGATCATTAACAGTCTGTAACACCCCATACTTTTCAACTGTCGAATAATGCGTAGAATGAGCCCTTAGGATCCCTCTATTGATGGTAAACCATGTCAAAATTGGATGGAGCGTGTTGGGGGTGCTTTTAGATGTTGAAAAGGGGTTGGCGTCACAAAGGGGACGCATCATAAAGGCGCGGGATCACGAAGGAGGTCTTCTATGGCTCCGCTTTTGGTCCGCGCCGCAGACCTTGTGGTCTGCGATGGGGTAGCATCGCAGAGCCCCTTCCGGGAATCAAAAGTTGCTCTGTTTTATAATATTTTAAGGGTTTTGAGGTCTTTTCACATCCTATAACCGTTCCCAACTCTTTATAGACGAATATAAGGTCTTAAACACATTATTTCACCTCATTAAATTCCTAATCATCATTCCTTAATCAAAAAAAGATAAACCACCTAGGGTTTGAGGATTTTAAGCATCAAGGGTCAATTTTCCCAACGTTCTCTTCAATTTCAAGGTATGTGGGACTATCCTAATTCTCACGGGCATAAGTTTAATATTTTAACAAGTTTTGAAAATGTATATGTATGTATATGTAATGTGTTTTGGAAACCGTTTGAAGAGCATGCATCATGAATCCATGCTTGATGAAATTATGAAATTAATATGGGGTTTACAATAAACTTGGGTTTTAGTCACGTGTACATATGTTATGAGTTTTGAAAAGTGATTTAAGAGCATGATTTATGAAATTCCCCTCGCATTATGAAATCTATGGTCTTAACGTGTTATGAATTGTGAAATGAATTTGAGAGAATGAACTATGAGTTTCCTTTTTTGATCATGAGATTTATGTATGACTAGTGTTGGAATTTTTTTATGAATGATGATAATTCTTGAGTTTTAAATGCTTCTTGATTTATTATGCATATTTTTTTACATGATTTTAAAGAGGTGATTATTATTCTAAAAGGCTATTATTCTTAATAAATAATTGCATGTGTTTTATGTAAAAATTGGCCACCTGTAACACCCCGCATTTTCGGGCTAGAGTTTGAACCGTCTTTCCAACATATATAGACCCGAATACAATGGTTTATGGTTTATAATTATAAATAAGTGAGAATAATGATTTCCTTAGGGTGTAAATATCTTCATATAGGGATTGAAGTCCTAAAAATCTCCTATCTCAAAGTTAAGTTTAGCACTTTCCTACATATCAAATTTTTGGTATATGATTTTTCTTGGGTTGAATTCCGACAATAATTACTCATAGAATATAAAGAGTTATGTGTCCCATTATATATCAAATTTAATCACTTCGAGTCCTCTTTCCAACACCGCCTACAGTTTGTGATTCCGAGTTTGGAGTCAAAAGTTATGAGTGTTTCAGTAAGACACTGTCCAGGGTCAGCGTTGGCTCTGCTCCGTGGAGGAATAGCCAAAACGCACTACCTCAGGTTTTCTTTGTCCATGCACCAAGATTTTCCTTTTGTCTGCGTCGCAGGACCTTTCCCAAGTGTCAAAAGATGTTCTGTTTTAAGTTATTTAAAGGGAAAATGGGTCTTTTCACTCTAAAAAATCATTCCCAATACTTTATGGACGAACATGGGGTATTAAAATATGATATATTACCTCAGTAAATTCCTAATCATCATTCCTTACAAAGAAAGGAGAAACTACCTAGGGTTTGAGGAATTCAAGCTTCGAGGGTCCAATTCTCTACGTTCTCTTTGATTTTTCTCCGTCAAAAGGTATGTGGGACTATCCTAAATCTCATGGGCGTAAGTTTATCATTTTCAAAAGCTTTATAGATATATAATTATGTATATGTAATGTATTTTGAAAATCATTTGAAGAACATGCATCATGAATCCACGTTTTATGAAATTATGAAATTAATAGGGGGGGTTTTCATGAACTTGAGTTATAGTCATATGTTCATATGTTATGAGTTTTCAAAAGTGATTTAAGAGCATGATTTATGAAATTCCCCTCTCATTATGAAATTTATGGTCATAATATGTTATGAATTGTGAAACGGGTTTGAGAGAACGAACTATAAGTCCTCCTTTTTTATCATGAGATTTATTTGTGTGACAAATATTGGGGATGATTTATGAATGATGATAATTCTTGAGTTTTAAATGTCTCTTTATCTATTGTGCATTATCTTTTTTACACTTTTTCAAAGGGGTATTTCTTACGCTAAAGGATCTTGTGTCCTAATGAAGAAACTGCATGTGATTAATGAAAGAATTGACCATCATGTGTTAAAGTCTTGATAAGAGAGTGGGTTCGCACAAGTTTCATATGCTTTTGAAATAAGAACTCTCATGTGATTTGATAAATCTTTTGGTGGTCATTAATGTGTTTTTTAATAAGAAGGGCTATGGATATGATGTAGTATGAGATGAATGACTTGTAAGTCTAGGTATGACGATACATTGTTATGATATGCCATTATCAAAATCAGAAATGAACTTTTTATGAGCATGAAGCATGGTTTTAAAGGATTAAAAATGTGCTCTAAGAGAGCCAGATGGTTACCCTAAGAAGGCACGAGTTTAGATAACTCAATGCCTAAAATCGTGTTTTGCCAACACGGGTGTTATTTTACCCTAAAATAGGGGATTGTACGCTGGCGATGACCCTGTGGCGTAGTAGAGATCAGAGACTCCATCCCTTGCAAAAACCTTGGGTTGGGAGCTTAGCCGCCGAGTCAATGGCGGAACATATAGCCCTGGGGTAATCAGAATTTTAGGGCGTACCTTCTAGCTCAGAAGTAAAAGCAAAAAGTTGAGTCAATGTTTATGCAAGAATGTTTTGAAGCTTTTGAATTATGCCCACATATATATATATATATATATATATATATATATATTATGCTAAATTATTTTCACAATCCTCTCAATTATGTTATATGAAATATATGTTATTTTTGGATTAGTTCTACATACCAATACTCTTCAACTATTGGCCCCCCATATTTCAGATTCTGCGGTCTAGTCCCATTGGTCCACCACATTAGTAGAACATTTGGATATGAAAGAGCTGGTGAGCCATCCATCTTTCGGAAAATAATTTATTCATATATTGACTCTTTCAGTTTCTTATTACGACCTGAGATGAGGCCCTGGCCGTGATAGGCATCCCGAGCCATCAAGGTCCGAGAGACCCCCTAGCATTTAATCATAAGCATAAGTCATGAGAGATAATGTGCGGAAGATGAACGAAACATAGAAATTACATTATTTAAACTTAACAATTCAGGACATAAACCCATAAGAAAACCCAAATCTATTCTGAACAAGTCTACGAAGTCTCTACTGAACTGAAAATAATAGTTTTTCTAAACTAGGACAAGGCCCTCGGTCGGATCATAAAACTGAAAAGAAATCAACACATGGGAACAGTTTCCTGCCGAAGTAAAGGAGGCTCACCAACTCTGAATGTCTGAAATTTATATATTGTTTAGCGGAATCACGGGACTGAGCCTCAGAACCTAAAATATAGGGGTCAATACTGGAAAGTACTTGTATGTAGAACAATCCAAAAATAACATATATTTTTATACAACATAAGTGCGAGCTTTTCATAAAGAAATTTACCATAAGGTAAATGAAAACACATGGGCATAATCTGATGAGCTTCAAAACATTTTCTTGTAGTCATGACTCGACTCTTTATTTTACTTCTGAGCTAGATGATAAACTCAACAATCCTAGTACCCATGAGCTATATGAGTCCACCATTAACTTGTTGACAAAGCTCCGAAATTCAAGTTTGCCGCAAAGATTGGGGTCGTAAATACTATTCTAATATACCAATGCCTCAAGGGAAAGTATACATTGGTCATAGCCAATCATGTCTCCTGAATTAGTAAAACTCGATTTCCAGCAATGAGTCTTTACACTCAAATGCCTTCTTTGGGTAACTATCTAACTCTTTTTAAGCCCATTTTTAGTCCTTTAGAAATCATGCTTCATGCTCATAAAAATTCAGTTCTGATTCATTTAAGGGCATATCATGATAGGGTATCATCATACCCAGACTTTCAATTCATTCATATCATACCACATCATATCCATTTCCCTTTTTATTCAAAATAATGTTAGTGACCACCAAAAAGATTTAAACATCACATGAGCGAGCTCTTTTTTCAAAACACATGAAAACTTATTGAATGTACTCTCTTTTCAATACCTTATCATACGGTAGTTATCTCTTTCATCAATTTAATGCAAGTTCTTTATTAGGAAACATGAGCATTAATAAAACAAGGAAAACCCCCTCTCGATTCTGTCATCACACAATAACAATCCATAAACATTTGCAAAATATTTAAACTCAAACTTTATCATCCGTGTAAACATTCCACAACATTGTTAAGACAATGGGCTTCATAGCATGATAGGGAATTACACAAATCATGCCCTTATATAACTTCTAAAACTAATAACACATGTACACATGAAAACAAATCAAGTTTAGGAAAACAACCTCATAGTTAATACAATATTTCATCATAAAATGGGTTTACAATGAATGCTCTTCAACCATTTCAAAAACCACCTTATTTATGAAATTATATACATTAAAATCTTGTTTAAATGATAAATTTATGACCATGGAGTTTAGTATAGTCCCACATACCTTTGAATTGACGAAAACGAGGAGAAACTTTGACCCTTGAGGTTTAGTCTCTAAAACCCTATTTGGTTTTCCCCTTTTTTTCTTAAGGAAGATGAATTAGGGATTATGTGAGTGTTAATATGTGTTTAAGGACTTTAAATTCAACCATACAGGATTTGAAACATTTTGGGAGAATGAAATGACCTTAATACCCTTAAATAAATACAAAATAGAGCACTTACACTGTTTTTTTTTGCCATGTAGCGTACAACAATAGCACATGCCAAGGTGGGTGATGCACAACCATTGCACAGCCCCAAGTGGGCAATTCATGGCCATTACACAGCTCTAAGTAGACGATGCACGCCTATTGCACACACTTTCCAGTGGCCTTTTGCGTTTGTCATGCAACACATGGCCTTTGCAAAGGGCCTATTGTGTGAAGCCTACTTTTTTAAGGTATTGAAACACCACCAATGCAACCCGCAATGTCATTTTAGAGAGCGTTATTTGAGTGATACAACTATGGTATGTTATATTTATGGTCTAGCCGGGGGCCTTGTCCTGGCCTAAACAGTTAGTTTTCAGCAGAGGCTTCATAGATGAGATGTAAGCATTGTATTATCACAACTTGTTGACACAGTTTGATTATGAGTTTTCCTTGAATGTCATCATATTTTCTGCACTTTGTTTCATGTGTAGATTATGCTATGATAGTATGCTAAGGGGTCTGTCGGGCCTTCGTGGTTCAGGATGCCCGTCGAGGCCAAGGCCTCAGCTCGGGATGTGAAAATCTTGGTATCAGACCATGGTTCATAGTTTCAGGGTATTTATTAAGCCGTGTCTAGTAAAGTCTTACTTATGAGTGTGTTGTGCACCACACTTATAATCAGGAAGCTACCGAACATTTAAGAGATGTTTACCATTCTTTCATACTCTAGATCATGCCATTGTGTTATCCATATGAAAGTTATCCAAATTCCTTCCTTACTCTAATTTTATAGGTATGTCTGATTATCGAGGTGATACAAGTGTAAAAGCTAAGAGTCTAAATGATATGGTCCTTTATAATTGAGTTGTAAAAGGGTATGATGTAGCACAAGGACTTGAGAGGAGTCCATTAGTGCTTCAAAGTATGTTAATTCCTCTGTATACCCCTATCTATATCAATCATTTGTTTGAGCCTAAGGTAAGGAGTGTATTCAGTAACTTTAAGAATCCTTATTGCAAATGTCATGCTTACGGGCAAAGATTTGTGGTAGAATGTTAAAACAGTATTTCCACCCAAGTAGTAGCATATTTTAAGGTGTCATGACCTATTGGTGGTAAGATGGTACAAACGTTAGTTAGACAAAGTCATAAGTTTAGAAGTCAGGTAAGGGTAACTTTCGCATAAATAAGTTAGTTTTAGTTATATAACCTTTGATTGAGGGGTAGTGTAATACCCTGTGCTTTCAAGGTCACTGTGGAACCGATGACTCATTTCTCAAGTCGTGAGTACCCCTCACAAGTCGTATGATGTAGTCGTAACCAATACAGTGTGAAATATTTAAAGTTCTATTCTGGGTATGACTCAACCCTAAGATCGTTAGAAAAGGTGATGAGTTTTATAATTGGAGTCGTATTTTTAGTAGTGTAGGTACCCTAAGTTTCTATCCAACTTACGAGTGGTGGGTACAAGTCGTAATGACTTGTTTTGAGTCATAAGATATGAATCATATGCTAACTAGTAAAGGATCCAAGAATCAAGACTCATGTTTTGATAGTTGTATAAGTTACTTGGAGGTATATTAAATTCTTAAATAGCTCCTAGGTCCTGAACAAGTCAAAACATTCCGTAGCGATTAAATTGTTGGGATGTGTATAACTATAGTCATCTTCAAACGAGCATAAATTTTCGTTATACTGAGAATTTTTTATCTCAAGACCCACCAAAAGATATATAATTGAATTGTCTTTCCAACGATACAAATTTTGCTTTAATCCGATATTGGGGTGAAAATTTATGGCCAAATTACTAAAGCACTGTAAAAGCTACCAGTGGTTACGACTCCTGATGACAACTCATAAGTAGACTCGACGAGTTGTCATAAGGATTCGTTACCACGGGGTAAAAATCTAGGTTCCTAATGATGAATCAAGATATGACTCATACCAAAAACTTACGAGTCCTGGCCAAACTCATCGGGACATTTTCTAGACGATTACTAAGGGGTTTATTGGTCTTTTCCCACTCTTTTAACCCCAAAAATACATCGTTTCATCCTCCAAACAATAGTTATCAAGCGTAAATACTACCCTAACCTATCATAACTCGGAAATCATCCATCACAGAGCAAAAGGGGTGATTTTTATCTCCCCAAAACCAACTAAGGTTCATCAAGTTCAAGTTCAATACCAAGAAATATATCCAAGGCTTCAACATTCAGGTATATGGGGTACTCATCAATGGATTCTTTCCATTCATTGAGTCCCAAAAAATATCCTTTTTGTTCAAGTATGGATTTTAACCTTTTTTGGGGAAATTATTAATTTAAATCATGAATTTAATCCATGTCTTCTTAGAAATTTGAATTCAAGCCATGTCAACATGTCTTCTTATGTAAATTAGGTTACTTCATGTTTTAAATTTCAATCACCAATGTCATGTTCAATTGATTTTATGCTAAATCATCAAGTTATGAGTTAAACCATGTAAATATGTTGTCCTCTCAAGTTTAAACAATTCCAATGATCAAATTCATGTTTCTCACTCATTCATTGAAATATCTTATGTTTTGGGCCTTTGAACTATGACTTTATATCACTGTTTTAAATATTGTTATCTTATTTTTGTATCATTCCGTGCTAGTGGGTTATGAACACCCCATACCTATCTATTTTTACATGATTGTATTTTAAGTAACAAGTCAGTCAGACCATGATCTAATCACCTTATTCAAATCATTATTTTTTATAATGGACTCACCAATTGTATTTCATATTAAATACCTCAGTTTACATGTTCATGATTACTTTAGATTATGCATGCACTGTCAGTTCAGTTGGGATTAGAATTTAGCACCGAGCAAACCTAGGGATGGGGGCTCACCTGCCGGTTAGGACTGAGTAAGTTCAAAAACTATGTATCCAGCGTAGGATTATGAAATGTCACCTGCCAGTTTAGGATTGAAAATCTCACAGGGGTCACCACCTAGTCTAGGACTGACTCTCTAGTCCTTTGGGATACCATTTTAGTGGATCCACACAGCCAGTGTTAGTACCCATGGCAAGGTACTGACACCCTTCCAATTGGGGTTACAGGTTCGACCCTGATTGCTCAGATTGGGCATGTCGATTACATGATAGCTCCCACAGTTTTAATTCAATTCAGTATTCAGAATATATCAGTTCAGGTTTGTATAACCAAGTGAACATATTTTAGTTATTCAGTTATTCGGTTTCTCAGCTATTCAGTTTTACAAATTATATCAGAACACATTTATGCCTTGTCTTGCATTCGTCTTACATGTTCATGTTTTCATTTTCAGTACTCACATATGATCCACTGTACAGCTTTACAACATATCCATCTTTACATGAGATTTACATACAGTATTCATGTTACTACCGCATCTCATCTTATGAAATTATTTTCAGCTCATGATTTATAGATTTCACTATTTCTTACAACTTTTATACATAGCCATGTTATAAATGCACATTTCAGTAAATAGCTTATGTTCTCAACTATAAAGCATGTTTTAAATAATTCCATGATTTAGTGAATGTCCCCATATACTAATTATATTCCAAAGTACTGACCACATATATGTATTTGTGGCTACATTCCTTCAAGATGTCGGTACCGGATGTAGTCCATACACCAGGGTCAGACAATTCTCAACTTTCAGCCAAAAAGTAATGAGTTCTTTTATATCGGGGAGTCCAGTCAGTTGTAGTTCATGTACAACATTGTTATTATTATTAAGTATTGATTTGTAGTATTTGGAGGCATGTCCCAGCCACCTACAGTCACTATAGTAGAGTCTTAATAGATAGTCAGTCAGAATCATGATATGTAATTCAAGTTCATTCTTCTGATTTATCATGTTGTAAACTTTATTAGTATTATATTCATTCAGATTTTCTCATGATTACGTTTCCGCTCAACAAATTAAGTTTGAACATCTATAAATTGAGGATTGATCTTCTTATTTCACAACACAATAATATCCATAATGTAGTCGTGTTACGATTCTTGTTTAGAGGGAGATTTTCTTCAAGTTGTTTTTATGCTTTTTGATTTAGTTCTTAATGTGTATGCCAATTCACCAAACTATATCAGTAATATATTTTTAGTATGTTTTTATTTGTTGTCTGAGTTATTGCTCTATGGTTAGCAAACTATTAGCTTCCGCATGACACCCTCTCGATTTCGAACTCAACACCAACACCTATACCAATTTAACCTTAAATTTGTTGAAGTGGACCAATAAAACAAAAATATAGATATTTCGTGGGAATAAAAATTAAAAGGTTCCTTACATTACAAAAGATGTTGCAAAAGTGGTAAGCATCCAACATATTTAACCTTAACATTATATGTTTGATTCATCAGAGATCAGAAAGGTGAAAGCTCCAAAGAGCAAAACAAAGAAAGAAGTTACTTACATCTACTTTGTCCCCAAAAGTGAGTGAAAATTCTTGAGACATTCCATGAATAAATTTGGATTATTAACAATCTTCTTGTCATGACCCGACTTCTGAGTCATGATGGCACCTACCTCAAACCACCAATAGGTAATCCGACACTATAACCCGGAGCTAATGCAATGGGTTACATTAGTTGAATCATCCAACATGGACCGTATCGGAACACAATAAAAAAAATATTCCACAAATGAAACAAATATCATTCGAATACCAATCCCATGACCTGACAGTATAAGTACAAGAGCAACTCTAAATTCGACAATAGAAATTACAACTCAAAGTCTTATAAGCTTAAATAGTTTTATAAAATTATCTCGAATATAAAAGACAAAGTAAGAATAGAAGGGAAAGTGGGAAACTCAAACTCCAAGATCTCACCTTATCTCCTAATGATCAACACAGCATGATGTTGACTCAACAGCGGCAACTAGAACTCGGGTCTGCACCAAAAAGGTGCTAAAGTGTAGTATGAGTATAAAAATATGGGTACTCAGTAGGCATCATCAGCCAACTGAGCTAAATTATAATATAAAAAGGTAAGACAATAACTTAAAGTCAAGGTATAGGATCAAACCTAAATCTCCTCAGATATTACTGTATATAATAACTAATCTACTGGGGTAATAGAATAATGTATCATATAAACATATATCATATTCGACATACAAAATGAGAAATTTTTTGGAAGAGTAAAACCACATATATACAACAAGAACCATGTAATTACCATAATCACCATACCAACCATCATTAGAATACAAAGTACAAGAACTTACCACGACATCCCATACCTCCGGTAAGTACATGAAAGAGAATACAACAAAGAACTCGTCATGACATACCATACCACAAGATAGTACACTAAAAGATCAATCCATCAATATATCAAGGAACAACTACACAACAACACACCCAAGGCCGCGGGTTCACATTCCATCCATGGCCTCCTACTAAGGTCTACAATCATCATAAATACCGCAATTAACACAAGAAAACCAATATCACCATAGTGTAGTTATATAGTTAATTAGCCACTATCTTATTAACAAACACCATGTTTAGTCTATATAAGCTAGTCATCAAATAAGAAAAAGCTACAAGTTACCAACACTATTATTTATCCAACCATCACAAAGCCATTTTCTAGTTAGCATCCTAATTATATAAGTCATCAATTTAGCCATAACGACATCACATGCCACGTTTCAACTTTGCTAATCATCATACAATACTAAGTCTATTGTCATTAGGAAAGTCACAACCTGGAGGACTAGTTCCCATAATTTAATCAAGTAAGGTCCACCAATTAGTTTACTAGGAAAAATTCCATTACGTAACCATTTATTTAAGTAAGTATATTTACTAGGTGAGCCCTTACTTCTTCACAAGATTACACATACTGTAATACCCGTGCTAATATTAGCTCAGTTCATCTTTTAGTTGGATGCATAAGGGGCGTAAGGCCTAAAAACTTTACCAAGTGTCTAGGACATAGTCATTTTCAAGACATCTAGGCTTTACAAATTTTTAATCGACCTTCCTGACTCTGAAATATTAGTTTTAAAGTTTATTCATGATTAGGGAGGTCAAAAGTACATGTCGTATGAGTTTCAAAACTTTCAAATAGGTGTAGGGTCATGTTTAGAAAATGAAAATAGTAGCATGTAATACCTCGATCATTCCTTAAGCCTAAATCTATCTTTTGGGTGGATAGGGGTGGCTTCCAAAGTGATTGATATTTATATTATATTGTATTTATATAATTTGTAATTTTTTTAAGTAGATCAGTGAATAAGCTTTCCATCGATACCAATTTCATCAAAATCCGACATCGAATGAGGAAGTTATGGCCGTTTTACTAAGCTATGTTGGAATCGCACAGGCCTGACGGTAGACCTGAAGGACCGCCAAGTTCTTGGTGGACCATCGATTGTCCCGTCAAGATGAGGTAGTAACCCCTTTTTCTGGCCATCATGCGACGTCCAAAATGGTGGGCCGCCAAAAATTTGACGGACCGTCAAGTCGAAGAAGAATGTCCTATTTCTGGCCCCCAAGTGACGGACAGTCTGGTGGACCATCAGTTTCCTGGCGGATCATTACTTTGAACTTCTCATCGAGACATAATGTCCCAGTTTTAGCACTTGAGTGATGGACGATTTGGTGGACCTTCAGTTCCTCTGACCGACCGTCAATTCGACTGTCACAGACCCCGATTAGCAATTTTCAATTCTTTTTAAAAGGGAATTTTGGTCTTTTCTGCCTATTTTGGTTTTATATATATATATATCCAAGTGGAGGAGAGAAGATCATTTTTCTCTCATTTCTCCTCCAAAATTCTCTAGAAACTAGGGTTTCTTCTAAAATCCTAAATCAAATCATCTCCAAGAAATTCAAGAATCTTCCAAAGATTTCACCAAGTTGTTCAAGAATTAAGTTCTCCAAGACAAAGGCATCAAGAAACTTAGCTCAAAAGTGTAAAGAATATTTTCCAATCAAGCTTGTTCATCTTAAAAAAATCATAATCCAAGGTATGTGGAGTTTTGAACAAGAGCAATTCTTTCGTTCTTGTGCTCAAAGCTTTGATTTTTACTATGGATTTTTATGATTTTGCAAGTGGCTTTATACCCAAATTACATCATCATGAGATTATGAGAATATAAATTATTCAAGCTTTGTTATAATGATTATTTTACAATTTCCAAGTATGACTTGATATTTACTATTGTGAATTTCAAGTTTCTACCGTGAGTTGGTAATTCAAGTGCTTTCAAGATATGTGTCAAGCTTTAAGATTCCTTATGAAAAATTGAATTATTAAGTATACTAATTCATGAGAATTAAGTTGTTACAATGAGTCTTGATATTTCCTCAAAGTTATTGATGTTGCCATGACTTAATGAACTGATGCCTTTTGATTTTGAGAAAGATTAATTTGATTTGAGTCGAGTTAGGAATCCACAAATTGATTATGATTTGATAAATGAGAAAGAGATTTGATTTGGTCTTCATAATAAACCCTTGCGATGTTTGTGGTGGATTTCCTAACGCGTTCTGATCTTATGTCTGGGAGTAGTATTTAGCACCGAACGGGAAATGTGGTATTTCCCCCGAAAATACGTGCCACTGTAAGATTGATGTTGATAATTATGGGATGAAGGCCGAGTATGAAATTGTGATCACTAAATTTAGGTTGTACTCCCTGGCAAGAGTACGACACTCCCTCCAATGTGGGGTTCTCTCCTTAGGAGGGGAAAACGTTGGACTCCATGAAGCTCACGTGGTTTATGTCAGTTATAAGAACCTCCCATATCCATAAGATTCGAGTTTCTTGAATTACAGAGTCACTCCGAGACATGAGTTGTAGAGTTGAGTTGTTTATGATGATTTATGAGGTTTTTATCATATGATTTATTTACGATGAGATCTTGAAAAGTATGTTTAAATCTAACTCAAGACAAGTGAGCCATCATTGTACATAAGAATATATTCATGAAATTGAAGATGATATTTACATTGTTACACGTACCCCCGCATACTCAGTACATTCCAAAGTGCTGATCCACATATTTTCCTATGTGCTACATTTTCTTAGAGCGCCTATGGCTTAAAGAGTCCTCGGGAGTCTGACAAGATGCATTACATAGAGTCTTGATCATCGTTGTGTAGCGTGCTACATCTATAAGCAAGAGGCTACGAGATATTTTATGAAAAGTCATCTCTTTCTTTAAAAATTCCATCATGCCTACGACTGTTTCTTTCTGTTATTAATTCGTGCTCTCTTATGAAAGAAAATGCCTCCTCTCAAGCTCATAGAAACAATGAGCAACCCCAACCCGTTGATCCCCTGAATGAGCATGTGTCACGTGCAAAATTCCTGGCATTTTTTCAGGCGCTAGCCTAGGAAGTTACCGCCAATAATCAAGCTAATACCCAGGCTGTTGTTCCGCCTCTGCAAGATACTAATTCTACTGCATCTCAGGTTTGTGACTTTATGTGGATGAATCCACTGAGTTGTATGGGTCAAAGGTAGGTGACTTTATGTGGATGAATCCACCTGAGTTCTATGGGTCAAAGGTAGGTGAAGACCCACAGATGTACTTGGATAAAGTGAGAAAGATCACCCAGATTATACACGTGACTGAGGAAGAGAGTGTTAAATTGGCTACCTATCGAATGAAAGATGTTGCATATGATTGGGTGGAAATATGGAGGGAAAGTAAAGGGAGGATGCCGCTCCCATGACTTAGCAATTATTCCAGGAAGCGTTCTTGGACAAATTCTTTCCTCTTTAGATGAGGGAAGCAAAGATAAAGGAATTCATGAATTTGAGACAAGGCTCCATGACTGTTAAGGAGTACTGCCTTAGATTCAATCAATTGTCCAAATATGCACCTAGTATGTTGACTGACTCTAGGACCATCATGAGTAAGTTCGTTACTGGTGTGTCGAGTTACTTTGTGATAGAGTGTAGATCTGTTATGCTTAATAGGAAGATGGACCTTTCTCAGTTGATGATACATGCCCAATAGATTGAAGCTGATAAGGTGAAAGAGAGGGAGATAGTAAGAGGGAATAAAATAGCTAGATCAGAGTAGTTAGGATTTGGTCAGTCCAGATTCTATGGAGGGGACCGCTCTCAATTCCAGAGACGTTCACTTATGTTTGCACCTTTCTCAGTTAGTGCTCCCATACCTAGAAGCAGGCAGGAGCAGGGGAACAGGCCTATCTCGTCCAGGTCTTAGGAAAGTGTAAGTAACAGACCTCATCCTCCTTCATGTGCCATGTGTGGTAGAGATCATTTTGGCGAGTGTTTTGTTGATCAGAGAGGTTTCTTTGGTTGTGGCAAGTTTGTCCACTGATTTAGAGATTGTGCGTATGCTAGACAAGGGATTTTAGATGCTTGTAGAGTCAGGCTACCAGTGCCCCCGCTCCCGTAGTCCGCCCAGTTCCTACTCAGGGTGCTTCTTCTAGTACTATTGGCGGTTTGCCCCTGAATCGCTTCTATGCTATACCACCTCTCCAGGAGCAGGAGGATTCTCCAGATGTTGTCACTAGTATGATCCGTGTCTTTCATTTTGATGTACATGTATTGATAGACCCTGGTTCGAGTTTCTCTTATGTGACACCTCTGGTTGCTATAAATTTTGAGATGGACCCTGAATAGATTCCTGAGCCTATTCTAGTTTTTACCCCGGTAGGAGAGTCTGTTATTGCTAAGTGAGTGTATAAGAAGTGTCCTATTACTGTCCTTAATCGGGTCATATGTACTAATTTAATTAAGCTAGATATGGTTGATTTTGACGTCATTCTGGGTATAGATTGGCTTCACTCATTCTATGCGTCTATAGATTGTCATACCCGAGTGGTCAAGTTTCAATTTCCTAACGATCCCATGTTTAAGTGGTCCAGGAGTTCTGTAACTTCAAAGGGACATTTCATATCTTATCTCAAAGCTAGGAAGTTGATTTCTAAGGGTTGCATCTATCATTTGGTTTGAGTTAAAGACACCAAGTCTTAGACTCCGACTATTCAGTCAGTTAGCATTGTTAATAAGTTTCCCGATGTTTTCTCGGAAGACCTTCCAGGGGTCCCACTTGATAGAGAAATAGAATTCGGTATTGATCTCTTTCTCAGCTCTCAGCCGATTTACATCCCTCCATACCGTATGGCTTCCAAAGAACTTAAAGAGTTTAACGATCAACTCAAAGATCTCTTAGAAAAAGGATTTATCAGACCCAGTGTTTCCCCGTGGGGTGCACCTGTTCTATTTGTGCAGAATAAAGATGGTACATTACATATGTGCATTGGCTACTGTCATCTCAACATGGTGACTACAAAGAACAAGTAACCTCTTTCTAAAATTGATGATTTATTTGATCAGCTACAGGGTGCAAGTTATTTCTCAAAGATAGACCTTACATCCAGCTATCATCAGCTTAAAGTGAGATAGTGTGATATTCCAAAGTCAGCTTTCTGAACCTGCTATGGTCATTTTGAGTTTCTTGTCATGTCCTTTGGGCTAACCAATGCTCCAGTGGCTTTCATGGATCTTATGAACCGAGTATTTAAGTGGTATCTGGATTTTTTTGTTATTGTATTCATAGATGATATTCTTGTATATTCTCAAATTGAGGATGACCATGCGGATCATCTTCGAATCGTGTTGGAAACCCTAAGAGCTCATAAATTATTTGCTAAATTTAGCAAGAGTGAATTTTGGTTAAGGTTAGTTGCTTTTCTGGGTCACATTGTTTCTTCCGAAGGTATTAGAGTTAATCCTCAAAAGACAGAAGCTATAAAGAATTGGCCTAGACCTACCTCCCCATCTGATATTAGGAGTTTCTTGGGTCTATCTGGTTACTACCGTCGTTTTTTTGAGGGCTTCTTTTCTATCGCGTCTCCCATAACCTGGTTGGACCAAAAAAGTTAAGTTCTAGTGAACAGATGCCTGTGAGAAGAGTTTTCAAGAGTTGAAGACCCGACTCACTTCATCCCCATTGTTAGCTTTACCTAATGGTACTGATAGTCTTGTGGTGTACTGCGATACTTCTAGAGTTGGTATGGGTTGTATGTTGATGTAGAGGGGTAAAGTTATAGCTTATTCCTCTAGACAGTTGAAGCCTCATGAGAAGAATTACCCAACCTATGATCTTGAATTAGTAGATGTATGTTTTGCTTTGAAAATCTGGAGACATTATTTGTATGGTGTTCATGTTGATGTGTTTACTGATCAGAAAATCCTACAATATGTGTTTACTTAGAGGGTGTTGAACCTTAGACAAAGAAGATGGTTAGAGTTGCTAAAAGACTGTGATATGAGTATGATGTATCACCTGGGCAAGGCCAATGCTATGGCAGATCTCTTAGCAGGTTGTCTATGGGTAGTATAGCTCATGTAGAGAATGATAAAGAAGAATTGGCTCGTGATGTGCATCGTTTGGCTAGGTTGGGTGTTAGATTTCTTGATTCCACTGAATGGAGTATGTTAGTTCAGAGTAGTTCCAAATCCTTTTTGGTCTCGGAGGTAAAGGAGAAGCAGGATAGGGATCCTTGTTTGGTCCAACTGAAGGAGTCAGTTAAGGACCAGAAGGAAGAGGTTTTCTCCCAAGGTGGAGATGGTGTGTTTAGGTTTCAAGGTAGACTTTGTGTTCCAAATGTTAATGATTTGAGGTAGAGAATTTTGGTTGAAGCATATGGTGCACGATATTCTATTCATCCCGGTGCTACCAAGATGTATCATGATTTGCGGGAAATTTATTGGTGGAATGGTATGAAAAAGGATATAGCGAAGTTCGTAGAGAAGTGTTCAACTTTCCAACAGGTAAAGATAGTACACCAAAGACCCGGTGGAATGATGCAAGAATTCAGTATCCCTACTTGGAAGTAGGAGGAAGTGAATATGGATTTTGTGACTGGTTTACCTCTTTCTCGACGTCGTCATGATTTGATTTGGGTCGTTGTAGACAGGTTGACTAAGTCAGCATATTTTCTGCCAGTACATACATTTTTCACCGCTGAGGACTATGCTAAGCTATACCTTCGAGAGTTAGTCAGATTGCATGGAGCTCCATTGTCTATCATCTCTGATAGAGGTACTCAATTTACTTCTCAGTTTTGGAGAGCCTTCCAGAAGGGTCTTGGCATCTAAGTTCATCTTAGCTCCGCTTTTCATCCACAGACAGACGGGCAGGCTGAGATGACTATCCAGACTTTGGAGGATATGTTGAGGGCATGTGTTCTTGATTTCAAAGGAAGTTGGGATGAACAATTGTCATTGATTGAATTTTCTTACAACAACAGTTTTCATGCTAGTGTTGGAATGGCTCCATTTGAAGGATTGTATGAGAGAAGATGTAGATCGCCCATAGGTTGGTTTGAAGTGGGTGAAGCTGCTGCGATTGGACCTGATGTTGTGTTCGAGGCTATGGATAAAGTTAAGTTTATTTTGGAGAGGTTGAAGATAGACCAGAGTCTTCAGAAGTTGTATGCAGATGTAAGAAGATGAGCCCTTGAGTTTGAAATTGGTGATTTGGTGTATTTGAAAATTTCATCCATGAAAAGGGTGAAAAGATTTGGAAAGAAAGGGAAGATTAGTCCCTGATATATAGGCCCTTATAGAGTTTTGAATCGTGTTGGGAAAACAACTTATGAGATTGAGTTGCCTGCAGAGTTGTCAGCTGTCCATCGTGTATTTCATGTTTCTATGCTCAAAAAATACATAGATGATTCTGTTGTTGTTGATCCATCAGAGAGCTTTGATGTTCGAGATAGTCTTTCTTATTATGAAGTTCCAGTCAAGATCCTAGATTATCAAGTCCGAAGACATAGGAACAAGGAAGTTCCCTTGGTTAAAGTTTTATGGAGAAATCAATCAGTTGAGGGTGCAACTTGGGAAGCAGAAGCAAATATGCGAGCCAGTTACCCTTATCTCTTCTCCATGATTTCAAATCATGCTGAAGGTTCTATTCTTCCTCAATTCAGTTGTGCATTTAGATAAATGGCTACTCTTTGTATGATTCGTGCATTCTGTGCAGTACTCAAAAGTTTATAGTAAAGTAATACCTTCGAGTGGGTCATTCCATCTGTGCGTCCTCATTTTTCTCTTGTTCTTAACCTATCTTGCAACATTCGAGGATGAATGTTTCCAAGGGGGAGATATTGTAATACCTCGATCGTTCCTTAAGTCTAAATCTATCTTTTGATTGGATAGGGGTGGCTTCCAATGTGATTGATGTTTATATTGTGTTGTATTTATCTAATTTCTACTTTTTTCATGTAGAGCATTGAATAAGATTTCCATCGATACCAATTTCATCTAAATCTGACATCTGACTAGGAAGTTATGGTCATTTTACTAAGCGATGTCGGAATCGCCCAGGCTTGACGGTAGACCTGAAGAACCGCCAAGTCCTTGGTGGTCCGTCAATTGTCACATCAATCCATGGAAGAAACCCCTTTTTCTGTCCATCGTGCGACGGCAGCCAAAAATTTGACGGACCGTCAAGAGGACCATCAAGTCGAGGCAGAATGTTCCATTTCTGGCCCCCGAGTGACGGACGATCTGGTGGACCGTCAATTTCCCGATGGATCATCACTTCGACCGTCACTTTGACCATTATGTCGAGATAGAATATCCCTGTTTTGGCACTCGAGTGACGGATGATCTGGTGGACCGTCAGTTCCTCTGACGGACTATCAGTTCGACCGTCACAGACCCCGATCAACAATTTTCAACTCTTTTTAAAAGGGCATTTTGGTATTTTCCACACATTTTGGTTATATATATATATCCAAGTGGAGGAGAGAAGATCATTTTTCTCTCATTTCTCCCCCAAAATTCTCTAGAAACTAGGGTTTCTTCTAAAATCCTAAATCAAATCATCTCCAAGAAATTCAAGAATCTTCCAAAGATTTCACCAAGTTGTTCAAGAATTAAGTTCTCCAAGCCAAAGGCATCAAGAAACATAGCTCAAAAGTGTAAAGAAGAGTTTCCAATCAAGCTTGTTCATCTTAAAAAAATCATAATCCAAGGTATGTGGGATTTTGAACAAGAGCAATTCTTTCGTTCTTGTGCTCAAAGCTTTGATTTTTATTATGGATTTATATGATTTTGCAAGTGGGTTTATACCCAAAATACTTCATCATGAGATTATGAGAATATAAATTGTTCAATCTTTGTTATAATGATTATTTTACAATTTCCATGTTATGACTTGATATTATTTAATATTGTGAATTTGAAGTATCTACTGTGAGTTGGTATTTCAAGTGCTTACAAGATATGTGTCAAGCTTTAGACTTCCTTATGACAAATTGAATTATTGAGTATATTAATTCATGAGAATTGAGTTGTTACAATGAGTCTTGATATTTCCTTAAATTTATTGATGTCGAAATGTTTTAATGAACTGATTCCTATTGATATTGAGAAAGATTGATTTCATTTGAGTCGATTTAGGAATCCACAAATTGATTTTGATTTGATAAATGAGAAATAGATTTGATTTGGTCTTCATGATAGACCCTTGTGATGTTTGTGGTGGATTTCCTAACGCATTCTGAGCTTGTGTCTGGGAGCGGTATTTAGCACCGAGCAGGAAATATGGTATTTCCCGCTAATCTACGATCCACCGTAGGATTGATGTTGATAAATGTGGGCCGGAGGCCAAGTATGAGATTGTGATCACTAAATTTTGGTTGTACTCCCTGGCAAGAGTACGACTCTCCCTCCAATGTGAGGTTCTCTCCTTAAGAGGGCAAAACATTGGAATCCATGAAGCTCACATGGTTTATGTCGGTTATAAGAACCTCCTATGTCCATAAGAGTCAAGTTTCTTGAATTACAGAGTCACTCCAAGTCATGAGTTGAAGAGTTGAGTTGTTTATGATGATTTATGAGGTTTTTATCATATGTTATTTACTATGGGATCTTGAAAAGTATATTTCAATCTAACTCAAGCCAAGTGAGCCATCATTGTACATAAGCATATTTTCATGAAATTGATTATGATATTTACATTGTTACATGCACCCCCACATACTCAGTACATTCCAAAGTGCTGACCAACATATTTTCCTATGGGCTACATTTTCTCATAATGTAGGTTCAGGTACTCAGCCACGTTAGCGATATTCGGGTGCCTCTTCTCGTCTGCTCAGTGGTGAATCCTCATAGTTCGAGGACCATGTTTATATTTTGTGATACCGTTTTGTTGTTATGGCTTTCAGTACTGTTTGAGTCAGTTGGGGGTTTGTCCTAATGTCTCCTTGTTTTTGATGTATAGAGGATTTGTCAGACTAAAGGGGTGGTATGTATAGAATTTATGTATTTTGTATTGTACAAGCTAGTTTCTTATCTTATTCCAGTATGTTTATGATATGTCATTCTCTCTCAAATTAGCACCACTATTGTCAAAGTGAGTTCTAGAAGTGATGGCAGGTTTAGAGGGTTAGCTTGAGGCTGCGTGTTGCCTTAAGCACCGTGTGACGTCTCGGGATGGGATCTTGGGGCGTTACATAGAACCACCATGATAGGCCCACGATGCCCGATTTAGTTCGTCGGGAGAGAGCCTGTAATTTGGGGCTTACCACGTCGGTCTAAAGACTACGACGTACGGCTTACCATGCTGGTCTAAAGCCCGCGTCGCCCAATGACTTCATGTGAAACCTTTTATTTTAAATTCCCAAGGGGTTTTTGTTTCATTTCCCCTCATCCTATTTTGTCAATAAATCAAATTGAGGATTCCAAAAGTGCATTATTTGCCTGTTTTACTCAAATTGCTCCCAAGAAAACCCTTTTTCTTCCCCAAGAACAAACCCAAACTCTTTCTCGAGAAAACTATAGATTAAAGCTTTCTTCACCAATCAAGAAGCTTAAGGTATGTGGGACTATCCTAAACCTTATGGGCATAGTGTATTATTTTTAACAGGTTTTAATGGCATGAAAATTAACAATACAATAAGGGTTTCAAAAAAACTTTGAAGAATATGCATTTTGAACCTTTTGATATGATAATCATGAAGTTTTTCCATAGTTTTGAATTATATTGACATGATATATGATTTTGAGAATTAACATGAGAGCATAAGTCATGAGATTTCCCTCTCCATATGGAATTGTTTGATTTAGAATGTTATGGATTGTTAAATTGCATGTTCTATAGTGTGAGTAAAGTGTTCTACCATCATTCATGGACTTGATGTTGATTTTGGAATAAGGAGAAGGTAATATCATGTTATACAAGTACTCTTTGTGTTAAATTAAAGAATTACATCTGATTTATGAAAGAGTTGGACCCCGTATGTTGAAACTTGAAACATGATATTTTGCATAAGTTTTTCGTGCACTACTGGAATGAGAGTTATTATTCATTTTTTAAAAATTTTGGGTGGCCATTCATTTGATTTCTTGAATAAAAAGGGGCTATGGATACGTTATGACATGATTCGACTTGCAAGTCTAGGTATGACGATACCTACTATGGAGTGCGCTTAACATGAAGGAAATAAATGTTTTAAGAGCATGAAACATGGCTTAAAGGACTAAAATTGGGTTTTAAGAGAGCTAGTTGGTTACCCGAAGAAGGCTTGAGTTCAGACAACTCTTAGCCCAAAATTGTGTTTGACCGATACGGGTTTATGATATCCTATAATAGGGATTGTACGCTGGCGACGAGCTTATGGTGTAGTACGAATGACAGACCCCAATACTTGAGAAAAACTCGGATTGAAGGCTTGGCCGCCGAGTCAACAAAGGATTCCATATAGCCCGTGGATAAGTACGTTTGTAGGGTGTACCATCTATCTCAAAAGTAAAATAATGATATAAGTCATGATTACAAGAAAATGTTTTGAAGCTTTTAAATTCTTGACCATGTGTTTTCATTTATCTTATGCTAAATGTTTTATGAAATGCTCTCACCTATGTTGTATAAAAATATGCTATTTTGGATTTGTTCTACATACCAGTACTTCGTGTATTGACCCGCTATATTTCAGGTTCTGAGATCCAGTCCCTTTGTCCCGCTAATCAATAAATCATTATCAGACATTTGTAGTTGGTGAGCCTCCCTTATTTTTTAAGGCCTTTTCCCCATGTGTTGATTTCATTTGATTTTAGTTCATGGTCCGACCGGGGTCCTTGTCCCGGATTCAGAAAGATTATTTTTTTTTAGTTTAGTGGAGACTTCGTAGACTTGGTATAGATGGTTTTCAGTTTTCGTATGGACTTATTTCCCACATTGTTAAGTTGAAATAAATGAATTGTCATGTTTCTAGTTTACTTCCGCATTATTATAATCGATGGGTTTTGCTTATGACGACAAGCTTAGGGGTCACTCGGGCCTTCAATTTTCGGGATGCCTATCGCGGCTAGGTCCTCGGCTAGGGTCGTGACACATACCAATTATCTTTAACTCAATATTCGACATGTTCTACTTTTAGTTACTATTTAGAGTTAACAAGGGTCACATTCCTTATCTAGTGATTATTGAAAAGAATGAATAATCAATTTACCAAGGGAGACATCATGTCCCAAGCTCACAAATGTGTTAGACATACATGGCATATCCTCACATATCAGTGTAGTTATATATACTCACCACATATAGGACCATTATAACATATTTACCTCTTCCGTATTCACCGGGCATCATCACCATATCAACATATCCTCTGGATTTTCCGGGCGTTATCATAACATCAACATATCCTCCAAATTCACCAGGTATCATTATAACCTCAACATATCCTCCGGATTCACTGGGAATCATCATACCATCAACATATCCTACGGATTCTTTGAGCATCATCATAACATAATTACCTCTTTAGGATTAACCGACATCATTATAACATCAACATATCCTCTGGATTCACCGGACATCATCATAATATTATTACCTATTCTGAATTAACTGGGTATCATTATAACATCAACATATCCTCTGGATTCATCTGGCATCATCATAACATCATTAACACATCTCCCAAAACAACCAACACACACATATATAGTCAAATCAAAGAACATGTACAAGCCACCATAATAGAGTATATTTTATATAAGATAAGACATATCATTATACTTTACTATTAGCCAATCATTACATAATATAAGTAGATTCATGATCATGAATATCTAAATGATATACGCAATCACCACTTTTCCAAGGTTAACATGTTTATTAGCAATCCAATTATAAGTCAAGGGCATGATCTTTAGACGCCTCTTTTACTATCACTTTTCATAATACTAACCCCCAAAGGGATATCCTTCATATAACATTAAATTGATCATTAGGCTTGGTTCGTAGAAAGAGTGGTAACATAATTTGAGGTCCACTTGGTGGAAAAATCAATAAGCCAAGCAATAGCATAACTATAAGTTCAATTCACAAGACTTTTCAAGGCTATCCATATCATGACAACAAGATAATCAATCAAGTATACACATTATCCAATCATCAATCACATGTATAAATTGACAACCGAGTTTAACCATTATAATCTAAATAACATAACTTAGACGTTCATCAAGTAGCTAGGTCACTAAGAAATTACATAGTTCAAGCTTAAGGTGGGTAAAGTCCCACTCCTAAATCCCAATAATGCCAAAGTTTACTTTTACAAGGCTAACTTCTACCCAGAATTAGGCTAGGTTATCTACATCACCGCATAAGGGCTTATCAATCCATATTAGGCCTATAAGCGAAAATCTTCTTCAAGCAACCTTCCTAAGTCATCCCAAATGCTAAGGACATTTCATAACTAGTGATAACCAGGTTACATACTCTTAAGTTTAGCCAACAACATCATTCTAAACTACTATAGAAACTAAAGTATTCTCATGTTATTCATTAGACTTGAATTAGAACTATCCAAGGTTCTAGGATAAAAGTCAAACATCACACTTTAAAAGTTTTATAGCCTACAAGAAATAGATAATCCCAAGTATCGCCATTCCTCTATTTATCATAAAAAAACCCAGAACAATATCACAAGATATCAATAATTATACTACAATCAAGCTTAATCTATCTACCAGTAAGCCTAACCTACCTTGAGTCCAATTGCTCACGAACCAACAAGCTTTGCCTCCCCTTTTCTTGAAGCTTCTCCTTCCACGAGCCAAGCTATCAAAAACATTATCTATGAATCATTAAAATAGAAACAACACCCATTATGTCACCATTATTCCATGGGTCCAAAATGACATCAAACCCCCAAGAGGGTACTACCTTCGAAAAATGAGATTCTGAGACTAACCCATAGTTGAACTATCATTCGGGAGAAATAACCCTCAAGATATTTGAGTAAAACAATCATATTTTTGTCTACAATTGAGCCTCAAAAACTTAGGGTTGGGTCTAGAAATCAAGAAATTAATACCATAGTTGAAGGAATCTTACCTTAGATTTGTAGCAAAAAATCATAACATAAGTTATTCAAGCTCCTAATCAACCCACAAGACTAACTTTTGAGTCAAAAAATCTTTATGGCTACTAGGGTTCTCAAAGATGTGAAGAATTTTCCACAAAAGCGGACAAAAGGGCCTTTTATACGAGTTTAAATGGGCCCACAAGGGAAAAACTTGTTTTTGACCTCCCGAACTCTTTCAGACTCCATTTTTTTCAAATGAACTATGTAGCCCCACTAAATTTGACATTTCAGATGCATTTGTGAAGTATAATTTTCCATCCGGGGTTATTTAGGACACTTGTGGTTCCCACACCCATATATTTTAATTTTTGACTTTTCGACTAATGGGTTGAAATAAGCTCGGGTTCTATGAGATCCAAACCAAAGGTTTACCTATACTAAAATGGATATTATATAGCTACTGGAACAGTCAAAATTTGTATCTAAAATTATTTTACTAAAGTTTTCACTCGGCGGCCACTTGGAATCGACGAAGACTTCTAAATGGGAAATTGGCTCTAAAAACCAAACGAACTACCCGGTAACCGAACTATCAGTTCCAACAAGTCATAAATGACTTGGGGCATCCATGGAAAATCTCTAATCATAAAAATAAGTGGGAATATGGAAAATGACCTGACGGGTCATTACAACATCCACTACTAAGGAGCTTTCATCCCCGAAAGTTAAAGATGAGGAAATACCTAAAGTCTCAAACAGATGAGGATACTGGGATCGCATCTGACTCTCTATCTACCAAGTGTCCTCCTCCATTAGGTGGTGCATACACTAAATCTTAACTAAAGGAAACTCTCTAGTATGCAGTCGCCTCACATCACTAGCCAAAATAAGCATGGGATCCTCCACAAATGTCAATTGATCGTCCAAATGGACTGAGTCCCATATAAGAACATGATAAGGATCAAGAATATACTTCTACAACATAGAGACATGGAAAATTGGATGAAAAATGAAAAAATTTGGAAGTAAAGACAACTCATAGACCACCTCGCTAACTACATAGAGAATCTCAAAAGGACAAATATAGCAACGGCTAAGCTTAACTTTCATACCAAATCTCATCACACTTGTCTTAGGGTATACATAAAGGAACACACAATCACAAACTCCTTATCTCAAATCACGGAGTATATAGTCGGCATAGGCCTTTGGCCTAATCTGGGCTGCTCTCAGTCTATCCTAAATCACCCTGACTCTATCCAATGAGTCCTGAAGAAAATATGTAACAAAGGGTCTAATGTCGGAAGTATCAAACCAAACTATAGAAGAACGACATCTCCTACCGTATAAAGCCTCATAAGGAGCCATCTCTATACTCGAATGATAACTGTTATTGTAGGCAAACTCTGCTAGTACTAAGTGTTGATCCCATTGTCCTCTGAAATCTATAACACAGGATCAGAGCATATCCTCGAGCATCTAAATAATTTGCTCGGAATGACCATCTATCTGCGGATGAAAAGTTATACTCAAATTCACTCGAGTACCCAACTCATCCTAAAATACCCTCCAGAATCTCAAAGTAAATACAAAAAACACAGTCTGATATGATAAACACAGGGATCCCATGCAAATAAACTATCTCTCACACATAGATCTGGTTTAATCTCTCAGCGCTGAAGGTCATCTGAATTGGAATAAAATATGTTGACTTGGTCAAATGATCCATAATAACCCAAAAACCATCATGATCATGGGAAGTATGAGGTAAACCGCTAATAAAGTCTAGAGTAATCCATTGCTATTTCCACTCGGAAATGGGAAACCTCTGATTTAATCTACCTAGACATTGATGCTTGGCCTTAACTTGCTGACAACATAGGCAATAATCTATAAAGTCGGCCACATCTCTCTTCATCCCATCCCACTAGTAATACTGTCTCAAATATCTGTACATCTTAGCTATACTGGGATAAATGGAATATCTAGAACTATGAGACTCATGAATAATTGACTGAATTATGTCATCAAGTCGAGGAACATAAATACGACCCTAAAATTTTAGAATACCCTCGAAATCCACATTGTGCCTTTTAGACTCACCACTAATAGCCTAGTCATGAAGATAGCATAATTTTCTATCCTCATACTAACAATCACGAATCTTCTTAAGTAGTGAGGACCTCGTCTAACACCCGCATATTTTATCCTAGAAATCGAACCATCATTCTTACGTGTGTAAACCATAATCCCATGATTTACTTTTGAATTCATGTGTCATGATCTTTATCCTAGTGTGGGAAGTTTTTTCTAAATGAAAGATGTTAATAGGAATCATGTAACACCCCATGGTTTTAATGCTTTCTTGGTACATCTAAAATGACCTTTAAAACCCTAGTAGTGATGGTAGATCTTATGTTGAGGGAGGTGTTGGGGGTGTTTTCGTACCTCAAAAGTACGTAGGCATTACAAAGTAGGACCTAGGTGATGCCTAGGCATTACGTTGCCATTGCCTACCTTCACTGGAAAGGTTAGGTCATGGGTTAGGCACCACCCAACCTGGGTTAGGCCATGGGCTAGGCGCCACCCAATATGTGTTAGGCAATATGTTAGGTGCCGGCCAACCTAGGTTAGTCCATGGACTGGATACTGCTAACCCTATATTTTGCAGCGTATAGGCTCCATTATTGAGTTTTTATAAGGGCAACATGGCCTTTTGACATCACATAATCATCCCTAAACATCATTGCACAATATTAAGGCTCCCAAAAATGTTTTAAAACTCTATTAAATCCCTAAATCATCTTCTAAAATACAAGAGGAGAAAAACCAATCTAAGGTTGCATATTTAAGCTTAAAGGGTCAATCTTTTCGCGATTTTCTTCATCATTAAGGTATATGAGACTACCCTAAACTCCATGGGAATAAATTTTCTTATTTGTATCAAGTTTTGAGAATCTATAATATTGTTTACAAGGAGTGTTTAATATTATTTTGAAAAGAATGTAACATGGAATCGTTTGATGAAAATATATGTTTGTCTTGAACAATTTTTCACCAAATTTAAATGTAACTTCGTATATATATATATATTTTTATAATGAAGAGTTTGATTGATAGCATGAATAAAATAAACTCCCTCTCGTTTCATGATATCTTTGATTTCAAGTGTTGTGGATTGTTTAAATCCATGAATTTCTTAAATAAAACTAGAGGGTGAATTATTTATTAATGATCGTGGAATGTTACGGTTTGTGACATGTTGAGAGGATATTTTTGAAAGTTAAACATTTATCGTGTCAAATTAACAATTTCGATGGGTTTTAATTAATGCAAACATGATATGACCACCTTATGATTGTACTATTGAGAGGAGAGTGTTTTGATGTAAACTTACATAAAAATTTGTTGCATAACTCTGTCTCACCTGATGTTTAAAAATATTGGGTGGTCATTAACATGAGGATAAGTGAAAAGAGGCTAAAGATATGTTATGATGTGATTTGAATAACTACAAGTTAGGGTATGATGATACCCGGTGATGACATTCCCATTACAGAAGAAGTCTTAAATGATTTGAAAGTATGAAGCATGATTTTAAAGAACTGAAAGTTTGGCATAAAAGAGCTAGTTAGTTACCCGAAGAGGGCATTTGAGTGCAAGAGCTCATTGGTGGAAACCATGGTTTGCCGATATGGGTATTATCTTAAAGGGGATAAATTTTTGGACATCATGCAAGGGTGATTCCATGGTAAACTTGTAAGGAGGTGTACCATATCATGAAAACTCCAATCCTTGCGGCAAACTTGGATTGGGGGCTTGGCCGCTGTGTCAAGGGTGGATTTCATATAGCCCATGGAATTATAGATTTAGGGTGTATTGACTAGCTCATAAGAATAACTAAGAGTGAGTCAAGGTTGTCAAGAATTGATTTAAAGTTCACTAAAATATTCCCATGCATTCTTTTTAATTGTGTTATGTTCACTACTATTATGAAATACTCTTACCTATATTGTATAAAAACGTGCTATCTTGGGTTGTTTCACATACCAGTAAATTTTGTATTGACCCCCTATATTTCAGGATCTGAGGTTCAGTCCTACGGTCCCGCTAAGTAGTAGATCACCGTCGAAAGTTTGGAGTTGGTGAGCCTCCTTTATTTCGGAAGGCCTAGTTTCTTATTATGTTTATATTTGGTTCTAGTTTATGGTCCGACCAGGGTCCTTGTCTCATTTTCAAACGTAATGTTGTTTTCGTATTGTTAGAGATTTTCCAGACTGGTGTTAGACATTTTTAATGTTCATGAACTCACATTAGTATTGCTCAGTAATAACAAGAAGAAGACCATGTTTCTGTTTTGTTATTGTTTTTCAAAATTCTTTATGGTATATGAATTAAGCATATGATTACTGATTAGAAGTTCTCTCGGGCTTACATAGTTTGGGATGTTCATCGTGATCAGGGCCTCATCTCGAGTCATGACAAAATTAGTATCACAGCACGGTTCATAGTCCTAGGGTATCTACAAAATCTCATCGGGTAGAGTCCTATTTATGGGTGTGTAGCACACAACACTTATAAGGAGGAAGCTAATAGGCGGTTAGGAATGTTTTAATTTTCTTCATGTTCTAGATCATGCCATTGTGTTGTCCAATTAGAAGTAGACCTTTCTAATTGAGTGTATTTATTTAAGCTAATACCCCTATCTACATCAGTCGTGCATTTGAACCAGAGTTATGGAGTGTATCCAGTCCTTTTTCTAATACCCTAGTTGCAGATGTCATGTCTAAGGGTAAAAATGTGTGTTAGAATGTTGGAATATTAATTCCACCCAAGTAGTAGTATGTTATAAAGTGTCATAACCTATGAGCTATAAGATCGTCTAGAAGTTAGTGATATAAAGTCACAAGCGTACAATTCATAATGAGGGTGACTTTTGCATAAATAAGCTAGTTTAGATATGTAACTATTAATTGAGGGATGGGTTTCCATTTTATGGTGATAGACTAGTGTGGTAGAAATATTTGTAGATTGTATGGTTGTCTGTGAAGAAAGTGGCTGGCTATGATTATTATTAATTCAAAAATAAAGAAGGGTCTCAGAATGAATAGTTATGGTGGTTGTAGAAACCATTTATAGAATGTGAATAGAAAGGGATAGATCAATCAATGAGTTATGGGTAGAGACCCATTGGTTTAAATGGAATTTGAAGGTAGTGGGGATGTACGCTTGAGTAAGTAAATATGATGTGAGAAAGTTGATTATGTTGATAAGATCGTAATGGATATATTATAAGATTAAGATCGACTATCCCTATTATATTACTTTACCCCCTTGATTGTCTTTTCTCTAGTAGTTGTAAACTAGTACTTCATGTGATAAGGTATGTAGTGGATTTTGTGGTATAGTAGTGATGCCATGTAAAGGATGTGATTGTAGATAGTAGTTAAGTGAAATGAGGTATTTGGGTTGATGGACTAGTATAGTAGGTGCCATGCTTTATCGGTGGTACATGATCGATGCTAGACTATAGGGTTGAACTTTAGATATTGAGTATGGTGGTAAGAATTAATGCTTAAGATTTACGATGCATGTTTTATTGGAATGAATTAGTAGGATTAAATGTGAGATGTGAAATGGCCTAAGTTGGCAATTTGTGGAAGAAAGATTGGATAATTGTTATATATATACATGAGGACTAGGGTGAAGTGATGGAGTGTGGTTAAGTCATTAAGAGGATAAGAGTGTTAGGTATATTAGCATAAGTTGAACCCTGAGGAAGCATGTTGTTAGATAAGGTTTGATATGTATGAATGTCTCGTGTACCTAAATCTCATTCTCGAATTATGTAGTATGGGGAAGACTAAGGAGTTATGGTTTGATGTTCTTTAGAGCTGAATTGAGCAAATATAGGTAGGCAGTATGTGCCTTTATTATAGTTTTGCAAACTTTGTTCAGTTGTAAGTTATGTGATTAAAGGTCTAATGTTTGATTGTTAAGTAGTGGAGAGTGGATTTTTATGTTATAATGAATGAAGATTTGTATGCTCATTAGAATGTGAGTTATAGGGCGATGGCTATAGAGGCTAGCAAAAGCTAAGAGTAGCATTTTCGGAAAGCAAGGCCTTTAGAGTATAGTTTATCAGCGAAAGTTTAGCGTTTATATGTAAGGATATATCCATTTTGTGTTGAGAGTTATGGCTATAGATTTGATGTGAAGATAGGTCCGCAAGTCTAGCATTGTGAATTTAATCTAAGAGGGAGATGGCGAATTAAGGTAGTTCCCAAATTTTCTCAGTGAGGAAAGCTGTAGGAACGAGTCATGATAAACCTATTCCTATTCAAGCATATTCCTCCTACTTCAGTTTAAGAGTCAATCCATTAATATCTTATGCTTTCAAGTCCTGCCTATGTCTAAGGTTTGAGTTCTCTATATAACTCATGTAATGTTCTGACCTCCAAACTAGATACAATGATGTCTCAGTAAACCCAGTCTTTTATGTATTCAAGATCTATGTTATGATGCTCATGATCCATAAAGGAATCCATGTCTTATATCATGCTTGGTACTAAGGAACTATGCTTTCTATATGTTACCGATACATACTATGTCGGGTCTATCCCAAAGAGATAAAGTTTATGCAAACTCATGGCCATGGTCAGTTCTTAAATAAGGAACAATACCTCCATGTAGAAATCTGTGTCTCAATCGTTGACTTCATAAATTCCGGCCTTATGGTATACAAATCTTGATATGTGCACTCATGTTTTCACACTCTGCCCAGTTCTAAGAATCCATGTTGTGTTGTGTTTATTCCAGACCGACTCTTTACTTATGATCCAGACACTTGATATATGAAGAACTTTGTGTCTATTCTATCGTATCTTCACTTTATGTCCCACCTTGAGTAGTGAAATAAGTATGAGTTATAATTGACTAGTGTTACTTCCTTTCATGATGCTTATGCTTGGATCCCTCAATGACCCTTCGTATGTTAGTATGATAGTAGTTGTGGAAGAGTAGTAATGTTTTGGGTAGGGGAGTAGAGGTTCTTGAAGGTTTAAATTTTGATGTGATTTCTTGAGCTAAGGTTGTAGGAGAAGGGGGAAGAAGGATATGAACACTCATTGTGTGAAATAGTTAGGAAGGAGAGATGTGGTGAAAATATTTGTGAGATTAATTGAATTTGTTGGTATTAGTGGGGAGTTCCATGAAGTAGGTGTAGTAATGGTAGGTTTGGATGTGGTGATTGATAAAAATACAAATCAATGTGTAATGTAGTTTTTACTGCTTGATTTCAGGCCTGAGGGCGTTGATTATGATGATAGTGTGAAATAATATTCTTAAAGGGATGTAGAGTATGGGGTCCTATAGCTTAAGCTAGCACCTTTTCTCTTCTAGATAGGCTGCAACATAGAAGCATTATATAGTGAAACTCAAACTCTTGTGGTTAGACGTATAATGGGATAATTGTAAGTGGTAAAGTATGAAGTATGTAATTTATTATTTGGGGCGTAGAAAAGTGGTGTTTCTACATTTAAGTCTATTCATTGTAGCTTGTAAGGTAGAGAATGTTTGTAATCCTATGTCCTACGAAAACCTTATTTCATGATCAGTACCGATGTAAAATCAGACCTAATAACCTCATACCATATGTTTTTATGGTTATGATCCCTAGAACTCATGTGCAAGGTCATCTCTATGTCAATTCTTATTATCTCACGCTTTGTGCTTAGACTTATCACCAGGGGTTATCATAAAGCTCTTTGATGCCTTTGCATATTTTTTTTAAGGAAAAATTTTCAATGAGAGGTTATGTTTCAAACTCCATGGGCATAAGTTTTCTTATTTTTATCAAGTTTTATGGATATATAATCTTTTTTACAAGGAATGTTTGATATTGTTTAGAAAAGCATGTATTATGGAATCGTTTGATGAAAATATATGTTTGTCTTGAACTATTTTTCATGAAATTTAAATGTAACTACGTATATATGTTTTCGTTTGTAATGAAGAGTTTGATTAAGAGCATGAATTATATAAACTCCCTCTCCTTTCATGATATCTTTGATTTCAAGTGTTGCAGATTATTTGAACGCATGAATTTCTTAAACAAAACTAGAGGGTGAATTCCTTACTAATGATCGTGGAATGTTACAGTTTGTGACATGTTGAGAGGGTGTTTTTGAAAGGTAAATGTTTATCGTGTCAAATTAATAATTTCCATGGGTTTTGAATAATGCAAACATGATATGACCACCTTATTAATGTACTATTGAGAGGATAGTGTTTTGATGTAAACTCAAATGAAAATTTATTGCATAACACTCTCTACTTGATTTTAAAAAACTATGGGTGGTCACTAACATGAGGATAAGTGAAATAGGGCTAAAGATATGTTATGATGTGATTTGAAAGACTTTCAAATGAAGGTATGACGATACCTGGTGATGACATGCCCTTAACAGAAGAAGTCTTAAATGTTTTGAAAGTATGAAACATGGTTTTAAATAACTAAAGGCTAGGCTTAAGAGATCTGAAGAAGGCAATTGAGTGCAACGGCTCATTGCTACAAACCGTTGTTTGCCGATACTGGTATTATCTTAAAGGGGATAAATTTTTGAACATTATGCAAGGGTGATGCCATGGTACACTTGTAAGGGGTGTACCATATCATGAAAACTCCAATCCTTGCGGCAAACTTGGATTAGGGGCTTGACCGCTGAGTCAAGGGCGGATTTCATATAGCCCATGGAATTATAGATTTAGGGTGTATTGACTAGCTTAGAAGAACAATTAAGAGTGAGTCAAGGTTGTCAAGAATTGATTTAAAGTTCACTAAAATATTCCCATGCATTTTTTTTACTTGTGTTATGTTCACTACTATTATGAAATGCTCTCACCTATATTGTGTAAAAACATGCTATTTTGTGTTGTTTCACATACCAGTACTTTTTGTATTGACCCTCTATATTTCAAGATATTAGGCTCAGTCCTGCAGTCCCGCTAAGCAGTAGATCTCCGTTGGAATTTTGGAGTTGGTGAGCTTTCCTTATTTCAGAAGGTCTAGTTTCTTATGATGTTTACATTTGGTTCTAGTTTATGGTCCGATCGAGGGACTTGTCCCTGTTTCAAGCATTATGTTGTTTTCTAATTGTTAAACATTTTGCAGACTGGTGTTAGACGTTTTGAATGTTCATGAACTAACATTAGTATTGATCAGTAAAAATAAGAAGATGACCATGTTTATGTTTTGTTATGTTTTTCCGCAATTATTTATGGTATATGAATTAAGA
The DNA here is from genome assembly GCA_030864215.1 of Capsicum pubescens. Classification (NCBI taxonomy): domain Eukaryota; kingdom Viridiplantae; phylum Streptophyta; class Magnoliopsida; order Solanales; family Solanaceae; genus Capsicum; species Capsicum pubescens. The sequence goes on along the minus strand of CM061549.1, from coordinate 31,999,827 downwards.
ATATGATTTCCAGTTTGAAGTTATCTCGGGCTTACATGGTTCATATGTCCATCGCGGCCAGGGCCCGGCTCGGGTCATGGCACCTCGCCTCCACATAAGCCAAAATCCTCGTAGGATCCAAAATATCTAGGCGAACCATCAAATTGGCTATGGACTTGATGTCCTGTGCGAAGGGCCTTTGAGAAACTGATACACGTTCCAAACTACCCATACTCACTGCCTTGCGATTCAAGGCATCATCCACCACATTCACCTTACTTGGATGATATAAGATGGAAATTTCTGCAATAACTCGAAAATCCATACCAATGTTAGATCCATGTTTCAAGATCATGCACAGTTAATTATAGTTCTTTGGTAGTGTTATGTGTGATTTTGATGTATATTAAGATCTCAAATAACAACCATCTATTAGACAAATCAAAATAATCCTTACCGATTGAGTTTTTCGTAAGAATGTTGCTTTAGTCAACTTCAAGCGAGCATATCTTTTGGTCTATTGAGAATTTTCCATCTCAAGACCCAGAAAACTATAGGAAATTGAATTAGCTATCGAACGATGACAATATCTCCTAAATTCGATGCTTGGATGAGAAGTTATTACACTTTTAGTGAAAAATAATAGACCAATGCGATAAGGTCGCATCGCGGTGATGTCTAATTTCACGTTCGTCACATTCTAGTATGTTACCGTGATTCACACTGCGTCGTGCAAAGGTGCCATTTCGGATTTTTCCATTTCTAGTGGCTCTACGTGATTTCACCGCGTCGTGCCGCTGGGTAAATTTGGGATTGCCCCATTTCCAGTGGCCTGACGTAATTGCACTGAGTCGTACCGGGTGTCAAAATTGGTATTTTAGTTCAATTCTGTGTTTTTAATTCCCAAAGGCATTTAAGTCCTTTTCCCTTACCCTATTTAGTCCAAACATGGGATTTAAGTCCCAAAGAGCATTATTTTCTCATTATTCTCACAATTTACTAAAATTAAAGTAGCCCTCAGTCAAGAACAAACCCTTGTCTTCAATATTCAAGATCAAATCTTAAGAATTCACCATCAATTCTTACAAACTCATAAACCAATGTATGTTTGTTGTTCATCCTTGGGTTCCTTCCACCCTTGGAGTTCAAGAATCCTTTTTGAGAAATTAAATTATGAATTATATTCTTGAATTGAATTGTGTTCATCTATATGTTTATTTATGGGTTTTAAACGAATAAGATTGTGAATTTCAAGTAAATAAACTAGCCTATATGTTGATTTATGTACTCTCCATGTCATAACCCATGAATTGTGAGTTGAATGTTGTAGTCATGATATCCCCATGTTATTCTTTCTCATGTTCAAGAACCTTTCTGTCCAAGTGTTTGACAAACTGTCTATGTGAATAAATTATGAATGATATCCTAATTGTAATGCATTTAAACTTGTGATATGGGTGATATGGGTCCATTATTTATGCTATAGAGTATTAGGGGTATTGTATACCCAAAATTAGCTGGTTACTTAGTTTCCAGTTATAATTGAATGATTTCATAGTATCCTGGATAGGAGCATTCGATCATTTAACAAAATCAGCGTGAGTTCAGTCAAGCTTAGAACAACTTAGTGATCGGTGTCGGTTCAGTTGGAAGTAGAATTCAACACCGAGCCAACCTAGGGATGGGGGTATTCCTGCCAGTATAGGGTTTGGCCCTTAGTAGCAATCCCTGAGTTAAGGAACTACATAGCCAGCGTGGGGTAAATCGTCTTTCTGACATACTAGGGTTGACGTTATCATATACATCACATGAGTCTTCCTACCAGATTAGGGTTGACCCATCCAATTTTAGTAACCCGTGGCACAGTTCTAACACCCTTCCAACTAGGGTTAAGGTTGGACCCCGAATCATTATATAAATGGGGTATGTCGGTTAGATGATAACTCCCACAGTCTCAGTTCTAATATTCAGTATTCAGTACAAAACTCAGTTTAGTTCTACACGATCATGACTTACTATTATCAGCTATTCAATTATCAGAAATTCAGTGCTTCTATTTCAGCCTGATTCAAACAGACGATGTATGCTTGGTATTACCGGTTCATTACCTTCAGTAGTTCCAGCCTTGCAAATACTCTCATCCAGTCACTTCATGATATTTAGTTATTATTATTACTCGTGCACAAAAACCTATGCATATTAGCCTAATCTAACCTAGCATACCAGTACATTCATAGTACTGAAGCATACTCTCATTTTGCGCTATGATGTCTCATATCATAGGTTCAGACGCTTGGGTTTCTGACCTTACTTGGCCAGATAATTCGATCAGCCGCAGTTATAGTAGTGAGTCGTCATCCATCGAGGATGTGATACTTATTTTGTCTTTGGATTATTTTAGTATTTAAGTTGTTTCAGACAGTAGTTGTGAGTTAGATAGGTCTTGACCCATCAACTCTTTTATTTCAGATATTTAGAGGCTTTCTAACATTATTAGTTAGCAGTTATTCTATAGATGTATTCAGTTGTGATTCAGTTTTATGAACCTTATGGCATTTTCAGTTTTACTTCCGTATATATTTTATGGTTATTATCCAATGCTCATAGCTGGTACAAGTCATGGGTTAGCTTATGTTCCTTCAGGGGCATAATCATCGTGTGATCCCCAGGGTGTAGTCTCGGTATGCTACAAACTTGGTATCAGAGCCTAAGGTTCTAAGGTATCCTAGGAAGTTATAAAGCTACGTCAAGTTGAGTCTTATGCATGGGTTTGAAGCACACCACAGTTAGTGGCACGTGTCTATGAGGCATTTTAGGAAAATTTTCCTACTTTCAGTATTAATATCGTGTGAGTGAGCATGAGCTCAAGTTAAACTCATTGTCTAATCCAACTTTCCCCTTCCATTTACAGAACATGCCTCTCAAAAATACTAATGAAAGAAGGTCGAGGAAACATCCAGCACCTCTGCCCGTTGAGCAAGATCCCATAAATATGCATGTTTCTCATGCTGAATTCAGAGAAGCATTCACCTTCCTAGCATATTTTGTGGCAGCTCAGAATGTTTAACTAGCTATTGTTCAGGACAACCCAGTGGCCAATATTTTTGTAGCTAGAATTCGAGACATTACCCAAATAAACCTTCCTTCATTTCTAGAGTCTAAGTCGAAGGAGGACCCACATGAACTCTTTGACATGGTGCAGAAGGTAACAAGTATTATAGGGGTAACTGCCAGTAAGAGTGCTGAGTTAGCTTCCTATCAGTTGCAAGATATAGCTCATACGTGGTTTAAGCAGTGAAAGGTAGAGAGAGGCGCAGATGTGATGTTGGGTGTATTTACACGCCTAAACACCATAATTTACCCATGTTATAAATAAGTTTTGAGGATAAAATATATAATTCCTGCACTTTTAGTCCATTTTCCTGTAAGTGAGCTAACCTACGTGATTAACATGTTTTCAGGTATTAATGATGAAGATTTCAGGACTTTGTGGACCTTTGGGCAGCAAAGGAAAACTTCACAGAAGAGGGAAGGTAGCTTTTGGAAGCTTATGGACTGAATGTGACACATGGAGAAATTGTCCCGAGCAAAAGCAGTATTTTTAAATACTTAGGGGTGCAGCAGTAACTTAATAGGACTAGGACAAGGATGTTATAAAAACCCTATTTGCTGAATTTTTCAGCATTGAGGAATTCATTCACGATTGCTTTTTCAGAATTTAGTTGACACTTTTTATTTATTCAGTTTACAGATTCTGTAAATTTTAGACATAAAAAAAAACGCTACAAGAACGGCTAGAGAGGAAATCATGTCATTCTCATAGTGACGCCAATACATACCCATCGTGAGATTGTTATTGTTTTGGTATGATGATGATGATGTCTTCGTTGTTTTCCTTTACAATCATGAGTAGCTAAACTTCTTTGTTAGGGTTATGGAAGCCTTTTGATATAGTATATATTACTATGAGTTTGTGAATTCTTGATGCGTATGCTACTTATATCATTACTCTCTTCGTTTTAATTAAATTCTTGTGGTTGCAAACATATAAAATACACCATTATAGCATTAACTTGTTCGAGAGAAAAGTTACATGTTTGGAAAAGAGAGTGTGACAAGGAAATAGGGCTACCAACCCCTATTTACACGTTAGTGCCATAACTGGGTTAACCTCTTGGAGAGTTCGTACCGTTAGTTATACGCTTTAAGCTCGAGAGAGTTAAAGTAAAATAATCCTTGATGGTTGAGAAACACTAGGATTTACCATTAGAATACGAATCTCTATAAGTGCATGCATGTCTGAATTCCGCATTAATCATAGTTAATAGATACGTAGCACTCATAAGGTGGACATAACCCTAACTTATTATTATCTGTGATTAAATATTACTAAATCAAGCATTCCGTTTTTACTTCCATAGTAGTAATTCACGCCAAACTCAAAATTCCCCCTTTCCGTAGAATTTTCGACCAACAATCTACTAATAGTTACAACACTTAGTGACCAAGTATTCCCTGTGGGATTCGACACCCAACCCAGTTGGGTTCTATATTTCACAGCGATCGCTTACACTCTTACGAGAGCTGTAGTTTGGATGTTATCAAATTTTGGCACCGTTGCCAGGGAATACAGTTGTCAACTAAGTTTGTGATAGTTACTAGACCCTTTGGTAAAAAATTCTCAGATTTTACTTTTAGTTGTTGTTTTTGTTTTATTCAGGTTTATTTCAGTGCATGCCAAACACTCAAAGTTTAGGTCAATCGTTATTACCCATAAATCTTGAACCTCAACTTATTGGCCGAATGGATGCACTGCGTGACATTGACAGAAGGGAGGCTCAACAGTAGCAAGCTAGATTAGCTGCACTGGCAGCTGCTCAAGTGCATCAACAGAATATTGATAACCCAGGTCGGACAACAAATCCTGATGATGAGGACCTGGGTGATGATGAGTTACTGAATCCCAGGTGTACTGATGAGGTGGTGGCACTTATGCACAGAAGAGATCGTCAATCTAGAATGAGACCTGACCGCCGAGTTGTGTGGCTCCTTTTGATGATGATGATGACGATCTTGATGTGGTTGGTGCCACAGGTGATATTATTCCTCCGCCTTTGGCACCTGGAGCCATGTTCAATATCACTAGCACCATGATTCAGCTATTGCAGCTCAAAGGTTTATTTGGTGGACTTGCAGGCGATGATCCAAATCTGCATCTGGTCAATTTTATTTCAACATGCAAGTCGTTTGACAATCCAGGAGTTGGGCAGACTACAATTCGGCTGCGCTTATTTCCATTATCTCTGTCTAGGGAGGCAACTCTATGGCTGAACGAGCTAACTCCTGATTCTATTACTAATTGGAGGCAACTGAAAGACGCTTTCCTAGAAAGATTCTTTCCGCCATCCAAGAGAGCATAGTTAAGAGATGAGATCAGTAATTTTCGACAGCTTCTAACCGAAGCTCTCCACGAAACATGGGAGAGGTTCAAGAAGAAGCTTATGCGGTGCCCAAATCATCAGATGACCAACATCCACTTGATGGAGATATTATACAGGGCTTTAAGCTCAGTGACAAAGCCAGTGGTTGATAATGCTGCAGGTGGGTCATTCATGGACCTTACTTTCATTGAGGCAAGTGATTTGCTGGACCGTCTGACAAAGCTGAGTAGAGCCTGGCATACCATGGATACTGAGGTAGCAAGCTCTACTTTATCTATTGTCAAGACTGCAGAGTAGAGGCGTAGACAAGAGGAACATGACCAAGATATGGCTCACATGAAAACGCAGATGGATCTTCTTACCAAGCATTTATTATTAGGGAAGACCAAAAAGGTTAAAGTCGTTGTATCACAGGGAAGATATGATTCTGATTCTGAGGGGGAAGCAAATTACTTGAATAATCAGGGGGGTTTCCGAGGCAATGCCCAAGGAAACCAAGGTCAAAACTATTATGATAAATCTAGCTACAAGGACCGCGATCAAGGTGGTTGGAAGAATAAGACTGACAGGAGTGGTTTGTATGTTCCTCCTAGAAACCGTGAGGCTGTGGCATCTTGCTCTGGAAAGATGTCCATGGATGATATGATGGCTAAGCTGTTGAAAGGGGTGGAGGCAACCAATATGGGCGTTACTGAGGTAAAGAATGATTTGTCATCAATAAATCAATTGGTTGACTCGCATTCTACTGCAATAAAATAGCTGGAGCAACAATTGAGTCAATTATCAGCAGCATTCAACTAAAGAAAGGCTGGCACGCTACCCAGTGACACTGTGCAAAACCCATGGAATGACGGATCGTGTATGGCTATTACTACCCGGAGTGGTAAAGTGTTGGAAAATCCATCCAAAGGCAAGCAGGTGGTTGATGATATAGCAGAGAATGTTGATGAAGTAGAGTTTGAAGATGTCGTAGAAGCTGAAGTGAGTGTTCATGATGTTACACCTAGATGTCACCAGCCTGAAAAGAGTGATAATCGAAAGCAAGATAAAAAGGAAGTGGTGGAGAAAATGATTCCTCTTCCACCACCACCTTTTTCTCAGAGACTAAAGAAGAAGTCTGATGACACTCCTGAAAAGGTTGATAATCGGAAGCAAGCTAAAGAGGAAGTGGTGGAGAAAATGATTCCCCTTCCACCACCACCTTTTCCACAGAGACTGAATAAGAAATCTGATGACACCAGGTTCAGTAAATTCATGACCATCGTGAAACAGCTGACTATTAATGTTCCGTTGGTGGAGGCGCTGGAAAAGATGCCTGGGTATGCTAAATTCATGAAGGACCTGTTGACAAAGAAGCGGGCAGCAAGTTATGAGCTGGTAGATAATGTTCATCATTGCAGTGCAATCGCTACAAGATCTTTAGTACAGAAGAAGGCAGATCCTGGTGCTTTCACTATTCCTTGCACGGTTGGATCTATGAATTTTGCTAAGGCATTATGCGATCTGGGGGCTAGCATCAATTTGATGCAGTTATCCGTTTATAGAAATTCGGGGTTGGGCGATCCTACACCAACCAATATGCGACTTGTGATGGCAGATAGGTCGGTAAAATGACCTGTTGGTATCTTATATGATGTATTGGTGAAGTTTTCCACTTTCATCTTTCCTGCAGACTTTGTAATTTTGGATTGCGAGGTGGATTCTGAAGTTCCATAATCTTGGGGCGTCCTTTCCTCGCAACTGGAAGTGTGCTGATTGATTTAAGAGCTAATGAGATTTTATTTCGGCTGAATGACGAAGTGGTCCATTTTGATGTATGAAAATCAATGAAGCAACCTAGAGATATGGATGTGTTCTCTGTAGCTGATGTTTATTATGAGGATGAGAAAAAATTATCTGTAGAGAAGCAGCTTACTGTTGATCCATTGTCTGTTGTTCTGTTGAATTTTAAGCGTGAGGAGGTTGAAGAATATGAAGAAACCGTTTGTGCTCTAACAGGAATAAGGTCCTATTCTCATGCTCCTAAGAAGCTGGACCTTGATCTTAGGAATCGACCTTCACCAATAGCGAAGACTTCCATTGAAGAACCACCAATGCTAGAATCGAAAGAGCTCCCTAATCACCTAAGGTATGCGTTCTTGGGAAGTGGAAATACACTTCCGGTGAGTGTTGCGGCTGATTTAGGTGAACAGTATGTAGAGGCTCTCATCTCTGCTCTGAAGAGGTACAAGAGAGCTATGGGTTGGACTATTGATGATATAATTGGTATCCCTCCTAGGATATGTATGTACAAGAGTCATCTTGAAGAAGTTTGCATGCCTACAAGTAAGCATCAGCGTCATCTGAATCCATTCAGAAAATGATGCACCAATCTCGATGAAGTCTAAGTAATCGAGATAGCTATGTCATGCCGCGACAATAAATTAAGCGCTAAATATGAGCTAACCCATTGTTTTTAATTGTTTTGTTTACCTAGGAGTTTATTTTGTTAAATAAAAATCCAAAAAGAAGAGTCGAGCCACGACCAAAACTAAGGCGCTTGGTGGGAGGCAACCCATCTTTCTAATCGTTTTTGTTTTTTTTTGATTAAGTGTAGGGGAAGACACATAAAGGAGGAGCTTGGTCTCAAATTTTGATTTGAAAGTGAGCAATGTTAAAGGTGGTAAGTGAGTAATGAAGGAGCAAAAGGCTTTTGGTTAGGCATTGCCTATACAAATGTAGGCAATGGACAAGGCAAGGCCTATATAAATCTAGGCAATGGACAAGGCAAAGCCTATGCTATTACCTTTGCTCTCTGAATCTACAATGCCATAGCATAGGCGCCGCCTATGCCCAACTAGGCCATAGCATAGGCGCCGCCTATGTTCAACTAGGCAAAGATAAAGGCGCCGCCTATGCCATTGCCTATGCTCACTGTTTCAACTAGGCTATGCTATGCCTATTCCCAACTAGGCAATACCATAGGCGCCGCCTATGCTAAGCATAGGCAAAGCATTAGGCGCCGCCTACTTATGATTTTTGACTCCTAACCCAATTTTTCATGGATCAAACCCGACCCAAGCCTTGGTCTATAAATAGAACCTCAATCTTAGAACAAAATCTCATTGTTTGCTTAAGATAGGCGCCGCCCAAGCTTCCAAATCCTCTCAAAAAAATTTCTTTTTGCTCATCTAGTCTTGTGAGTTCATCTTCCGGATCCATCACCAAGTAATTCATTCTTTTATATTTCGTAGTTGTTGGAATGCTACATTTATAATGATTTTGATGTGGTGTTGGTGATTAGAATGTGGTTGGTTTGTTATGATACATCTAGTTGAGTGAAAGAATACGTGTGGGTGTTCTTGACTTTGTTCCGACTTATATTTGATTGTTATACACTGTCATAGTTTTATGAAGTCGAAATTGTGAAGTTAATACATAATCTTGTAAGTTGAAATCTTGAATGTTTGAATGACTCGTTCATTGAGATACCGATTATGATTGACCACAAGCATAAGATGGTGTGATTATGCCTATGCAATAACTTGTTTCTATTTGTGGTACGATCCTTATGTGGTAGTTTTGTTCAAAAAGTGCATTCATCCAAACATGAAAGTATAGACAAGATTACATGAAATAGAATTGGAAAGGATAGTTAAGATGACATGAACCTATGACTGTGCTGAACATGTTGTTGGAACATATCGCCTAAATGTATGTCGATGAAGTCTGAGAAATCGACATCACTCACTTAATTAGTCTGTGCCAACAAATTAAGTGTGGGGTGGCGCCACTACTGTTTGTTTTTTCGATTGAATCTTCCTAGATGAAGCTAACATGACTCTATTTTAATCTCAGGTAGAATGGCCCCAAAAAGGACGACAAGTAAAAGAAAAACGTCCACCTCATAGAAAGGACAGAAAAGGTCAAGAAAGGAGCAAGCTGAGTCCTCCTCTCTACAAATACCTCGACGCACTTTTGGGATCAAGTGGGGTACATTTTGAGGAAACTCTGAGGATGACGACTCTTATGATGATTCCGACGCAGGGGGTATGACCCCAGACATAGAAGAGGAGTTCGACTAATCAGGTTTTCCTTATTTATTTTCCACTGAGGGAAGTGTGTCCCGTCTAAGTGTGGGGTGCTGGTATTTGTATGCTTCTCTTACTTCTTTGCCTACATTTATTCTAGTTCTTGTTTGTTTTAATTAGTCGTAATTAGTTAGTTTAATTTTAGATTTTTTAGATTTTGCATGAAATTGTTCTGATAGGCGGCATGGTATTATGACAAGAGTTTGTGCCAAAATCATTACTAATAAGACGTTTAGGCTCTAAGTGTGACTCACTGTGTGATAAGTGTGTGGTTTAATTCATTTATCTGTTGTGTCAAGAGTCTATACTGCTCCCAATAAAGTTAACCATGTGCCTTGTGTGTGTGAGGTTATAGTATATTTTGTGTTGTGACTGATGCTAGAACTTGCCTGGTGTGTGTGTAAAGCGAAATAAAGAGTGTGAGTTTAGGAGATGATTTAGGCATTTCTTTGGCAGCCTGTGATTGTTTACCTTCTTTTTACCTACCCGTGGACATTATCCTAGTTAACCCCCTTTGAGCCTTTAGCTATTTTCTTTGACAACCTCATATGTAGCCTAATCCATTTTTTTTCAAGACCATAATTTGATCCAAATTCCTAAGCGCTTTAAATTGTAGAGTCATGTGACAAAATAAGAGGAAAGTAAGTGAGAGTGATGCCTCAGAGTATATTGGTACTTGAAATTGTTGTGAATAAGAGTGGCTATCATAGAGGTGTTTTATAAAAAAAAAGAAAACAGAAATAGAAAAATGAAAAAATAAGTTGTATATTCTCATCTTTGTGTTTATAATTGAATAACAAAATAGGTGAAAAGGGGTGTTAGATGAAAAGAAAGGTAGAAGGGTTGTTTAAAAGAGAGTGTTAATGGCATAATGTGATGTATTAAAGCGCTTAGGGAAAATAGTCACTATTTCTTGCCAAAATAGTCCTACCTGTCCCTTAGCCTACATTACAACCTGTAAAGACCTATTTGATCCTAAGCTTAGCATTCTGATATTAGTGGATCATTACACTAAAGGCAAGCCTATGGTCATCAGTTGCAACATAAGAATTCTCTGTGAGAGTGAGAGCAAGGAGAATCTTGTACCCATGTTTCGAAAAAATGCAAAACTTATGAGTGATTATGGGTGATATCTTGTGTGAGACACACATGGTTGATGATTGTTGGGTAGTGTTATATGATTCTTTGTGACTTAACTTGTGGAGACGAATTATCCATCATCATGAGTCTATGTTGGAGGTTGAATGGTTTCTAGTAGTGATCCAGAAAACTAATCTTTGTTAATAATTGTCGTGCATGTCTTGATGAATATTTTGTGTTACTGCTGTGAAATCCTAGTTAGATGTTTGCATGGACATAATATTTTGTTCGAGGATGAATAAAGCTTTAAGTGTGGGGTGTTGATGTTGGGTGTATTTACACGCCTAAATACCATAATTTACCCATGTTATAGCTAAGTTTTGAGGATAAAATATATAATTCCTGCACTTTTAGTCCATTTTCCTGTAAGTGAGCTAACCTACGTGATTAGCATGTTTTTAGTTATTAATGATGAAGATTTCAGCACTTTGTGGACCTTTGGGCAGCAAAGGAAAACTTCACAGAAGAGGGAAGGCTGCTTTTGGAAGCTTATGGACTGAATGTGACGCATGGAGAAATTGTCCCGGGCAAAAGCAGTATTTTTAAATACTTAGGGGTGCAGCAGTAACTTAATAGGACTAGGACAAGGATGTTATAAAAACCCTATTTGCTGAATTTTTCAGCATTGAGGAATTCATTCACGATTGCTTTTTCAGAATTCAGTCTACACTTTTTATTTATTCAGTTTACAGACTCTGTAAATTTTAGACAAAAACGCTACAAGAACGGCTACAGAGGAAATCACGTCATTCTCATAGTGACGCCAATACATACCCATCGTGAGATTGTTATCATTTTGGTATGATGATGATGATGTCTTCGTTGTTTTCCTTTACAATCATGAGTAGCTAAACTTCTTTGTTAGGGTTATGGAAGACTTTTGATATACTATCTATTACTATGAGTTTGTGAATTCTTGATGTGTATGCTACTTATATCATTACTCTCTTCGTTTTAATTAAATTCTTGTGGTTTCAAACATATAGAATACGCCATTATAGAATTAACTTGTTCGCGAGAAAAGTTACATGATGTTAGGCGTATTTACACGCCTAAAGCACCTTAATGTACCCATATTTTAGCTAAGTTTTGAGGACAAAATATATAATTCCTACACTTTTAGTCCTTTTTCCTGTAAGTGAGCTAACCAACGTGATTAGCAAGATTTCAGGTATTTATGATGAAGATTTCAGCATTTTATGGACTGTTGGACGCCAAAGGAAACTTCAGGTAAGAAAGAAGGCAGCTTCTGGAAACTTATGGACTGAAAGTGGTGCATGGAGAACTTGTCCTGGGCAAACACAACATTTCTAAAGACTTGGGGGATCAACAGTAACATAGTAGGATTAGGACAAGTATGCAGTAACCCAGTAGGACTAGGACATGGATGAAAAATCTATTTCAGTAGGACTAGGACAAGGATGTTATAAAAACCCTATGATGCTGAATTTTTCAGCATTCAATTATTCATTAATTTGAAGATTTTTATTATTCACTCATTCATTAATTCAAGTCTTTTTCATTCGACTTTTGCTCCTAATTCACGTTACAAATTCTGACAGAGGACACGGCTCTCTTGAGAGCAACAGGCCAAGAGGAAAAACGTCAATCTTGTTATGACGCCACATTCCTCTTCAACGTGAGATTGCTATAGTTGTGGTATGATGATGATGTCTTCGTTGATTTCCGTTACCCTCATGAGTAGCTAAACTTCTCTGTTAGGGTTATGGAAGCCTTATGAGATACTATCTATTGCTATGAGTTTGTGAATTCTTGATACGTATGCTGCTTATATCATTACTCTCTTCATCTTAATTGAATTCTTGTGGTTGCAAACATATAGAATACACCAGTATAGCATTAACTTGTTCGAAAGAAAAGTTACATGTCTGGAAAAGAAAGAATGACAAGGAAATATGGATACCAACCCCTATTTAAAAGTTAGTGCCGTAACTAGATTAACCTCTTGGAGAATTCGTACCATTAGTATACGCTTTAAGCTCGAAAGAGTTAAAGTGATATAATCATTGATGGTCAATAGACACTAGGATTTACCATAGAATACGAATCTCTATAAGCGCATGCATGTATGAATTCCGCATAACTCATAGCCAATAGATACATAAAACTCATAAGGTTGACATAACCCTAACTTACAATTCTCATTGATTAAAACCTACTAAACATTCCATTTTTCTTTGTTACTTTGATACTCTTAATTCACGCTACAATTAAATCCCCCCTTTTTCGTAGAATTTTCGATCAACAGTCTACTAATCGTTGCATACTTAGTGACCAAGTATTCCCTGTGGGATTCGACACCCAACCCAGTTGGGTTCTATATTTGACAACGACCACTTACACTCTTACGAGATCTGTAGATTGAGCGTTATCAAATTTTGGTGCCGCTGTCGGGGAATACAGTTGTCAACTAAGTTTGTGATAGTTACTAGACCCTTTGGTCAAAGATTCTCGAATTTTACTTTTAGTTGTTGTTTTTGTTTTATTTAGGTTCTGTTGAGTGCATGCCAAATACTCGTAGTTCTGGTCATCCATTATTACCTATCAATCCTGAACCATAACTTATTGGCAGAATGGATGCACAACGTGACATTGAAAGAAGGGCGGCTCAACAGGAGCAGGCTAGATTAGCTGTGTTGGCAGCTGCTCAAGTGCATCAACAGAATATTGATAACCCAGGTCGGGCGACAAATCCTGATGGTGAGGACCTGGGTGATGAGGATTTACTTAATCCACGGCGTGCAGATGAGGTGGCAGCACCTATGCACAGGAGAGATCCTCAAGCTAGAATGAGACCTGACCTCCGAGCTGTGCAAGCTCCTTTTGATGATGATGATGACGATCTGGATGGAGCTGGTGCCACAGGGGCTATTATTCCTCCACCCTTGCCACTCGGAGCTAAGTTCAATATCACTAGCACCATGATTCAGTTATTGCAGCTCAAGGGGTTATTTGGTGGACTCGCAGGAAATGATCCGAATATGCATCTGATCAACTTTATTTTAACATGCAAGTCGTTTGACAATCTAGGAGTTGGGCAGAATGCAATTCGGCTGCGCTTATTTCCATTGTATCTGTCTGGGGAGGCAACTCTATGGTTGAATGGGCTAACTCCTGATTCTATTACTAATTGGAGGAAACTGAAAGATGCTTTCCTAGAAAGATTCTTTCCGCCATCCAAGAGAGCCCAATTACGGGATGAGATCAGCAATTTTCGACAGCTTCTAACTGAAGCTCTCCACGAAACATGGGAGAGGTTAAAGAAGAAGCTTATGAGGTGCCCAAACCATCAGATGACGAATATCCACTTGATGGAAATATTATATAGGGCTTTGAACTCGGTGACAAAGCCAGTGGTTGACAATGCTGCAGGTGGGTCATTCATGGACCTTACTTTTCTTGAGGCAAGTGATACGCTAGATCGTATAACAAAGCGGAGTAGAGCTTGGCATACCTGGGATTATGAGGTAGCAAGCTCTACAGTATCTATTGGATTAACTGCAGAGCAGAGGCGTATACAAGAGGAACGTGACCAAGATATGGCTCACATGAAAATGTAGATGGATCTTCTGACCAAGCATTTATTATCAGGGAAGACCGAAAAGGTTAAGGCCATTGTATCACAGGGAAGAGATGAATCCGACTATGAGGAAGAAGCGAACTACTTGAATAATCAGGGGGCTTTCCGAGGCAATGGCCAACGAAACCAAGGTCGGAACTATTATGATAAATCTGGATACAAGGACCGCGATCAAGGTGGTTGGAAGAATAAGACTGATAGGAGTGGTTTGTATATTCCTCCTGGAAATCGTGAGGCTGTGGCATCTGGCTCTGGGAAGATGACGATGGAAGATATGATGGTGAAGCTGTTGAAGGGAGTAGAGGCAACTAATACGGGAGTGAATGAGGTGAAAAATGATTTGTCTTCAATAAATCAATTGGTTGACTCGCATTCTACTGCAATAAAGCAACTAGAGCAGCAGTTGAGTCAACTTTCAGCGGCATTAAATCAAAGAAAAGATGGAACACTACCTAGCGACACAGTGCAAAATCCAAGGAATGATGGATCATGTATGGCTATCACCACCCGAAGTGGTAAAGTGTTGGAAAATCCATCCAAAGGCAAGCAGGTGGTTGATGATATAAAAGATAATGAGATTATTGCAGAACCAAAAGATGCCGAAGCAGCTGATGAGGTTGTTCGTGACGTCACCTCTCAACGTCCACAGCCTAAAAAGATCACCGAACTGAAGCAAGATGAAAAGGAAGCGGTGGAGAAAACTATTCCCCTTCCACCACCACCTTTTCCTCAGAGATTGAAGAAGAAAGCTGACGATACCAGGTTCAATAAGTTTATGACTATGTTGAAGCAGCTAACTATTAATGTTCCTTTGGTCGAGGCACTGGAACAAATGCCTGGGTACACAAAATTTATGAAAGATCTTTTGACAAAGAAGTGGGCAGCAAGTTATGAGTTGACGGATACTGTTCATCATTGCAGCGCAATCGCTACCAGATCACTAGTTCAGAAGAAGGCTAACCCCGGTACCTTCACTATTCCTTGCACTGTCGGATCTTTGAATTTTGCCAAGGCATTATGCGATTTAGGAGCCAGCATCAATTTGATGCCGCTATCTATTTATAGAAAGTTGGGGTTGGGTGATCCTACTCCAACCAATATGAGGCTCGTGATGGCAGATAGGTTGGTAAAATGACCTGTTGGTATTTTATATGATGTATTGGTGAAGGTTTCTCAATTCATCTTTCCGGCAGACTTCGTTATTCTGGAATGTGAGGTGGACTCTAAAGTTCCCATAATCTTGGGGCGCCCTTTCCTTGCAAAAGGGAGCGTGCTTATTGATTTAAGAGCGAATGAGCTTTTATTCCGGATGAATGACAAAGTAGTCCGCTTTGATGTATGCAAATCAATGAAGCAACCCAAAGATCTGAACATGTTCTCGATAGCTGATGTTTATTTTGATAATGAGAAAGAATTATCCGTAGAGGAGCAGCTTATTGTTGACCCATTGGGGGTTGTGCTTATGAATATAGAGCGTGAGGATGCTGAAAATTATGAAAAAACTATTTGTGCTCTAACAGGAATAGGGTCGTATCCTTATTCTCCAAAGAAGCTGGACCTCGATCTCAAAAATTGGCCTACACCACCAGCTAAACCATCCATTGAAGAGCCACCAATGTTAGAATTGAAGAAGCTACCCAGTTATCTAAAGTACGCATTCTTGGGAAGTGAAAACACCCTCCCGGTTATTGTGGCGGCTGACTTAGGTGAGCAGCAAGTTGCAGCTCTCATCGCTGTTCTAAGGAAATACATGAGAGCCATCGGTTGGACCATCGCTGATATTATTGGTATTCCGCCTGGGATATGTATGCACAAGATTCAGCTTGAAGAAAATTACATACCCACTATTGAGCATCAAAGACATTTGAATCCACCTATGCAAGAGGTGGTGAAGAAAGAAATTATTAAGTGGTTAGATGCAGGGGTAGTGCATCCAATCTCTGACAGTAAATGGGTGAGTCCGGTACAGTGTGTGCCCAAGAAAGGGGGCATGACGGTAGTTGCAAACGAAAGGAATGAGCTAATTCCACTCAGACCTGTCATAGGGTGGAGAGTATGCATGGACTACCGGAAGCTGAATTTATGGACACTTAAGGATCACTTCCCAATGCCATTCATGGACCAAATGCTTGATTGATTGGCAAGGAAAGGATGGTTTTGCTTCTTAGATGGTTATTCCGGCTATAATCAGATCTGTATTGCACCCGAAGACCAAGAGAAGACAACGTTTACATGACCATATGGTACGTTTGCCTTCAAGCGTATGCCATTTGGGCTATGTAACGCACCCGCCACTTTTCAGCGTTGTATGATGTCCATTTTTTCTGATATGGTTGAAGACACCTTGGAGTTATTCATGGACGATTTTTCAGTTGTGGGTGAGTCATTTGAATCGTGCTTGGCGAATCTAAGTGTGGCGTTACAGAGATGTGTTGAATTCAACTTGGTGCTAAACTGGGAGAGGTGCCACTTTATGGTTAAAGAAGGTATTGTTCTTGGGCATCAAATTTCCGAAAGAGGAATTGAGGTGGATCGAGCTAAAATTGAAGTCATCGAGAAACTACCACCTCCAATCTCTATAAAGGGAGTTCGTAGTTTCCTCGGGCATGCAGGTTTTTATCGAAGGTTCATTAAAGACTTTTCCAAGATTGCTAGTCCGTTATGCATGCTTTTGGAGAAGGATGCAAAGTTTGACTTCGATGAAGACTGCTTGAAGGCATTCGAATGCCTCAAAGGGAAGCTAATTGAAGCTCCTATCATTGTAGCACCTGATTGGTCCCTACCATTTGAAGTTATGTGTGATGCAAGTGGAGTAGCTTTGGATGCTGTACTTGTCCAGAGAAGAGAAAAGTTATTTCATCCAATCTACTATGCGAGCAAGGTCTTGAACGGAGCCCATAAGAACTATATTGTCATGGAACAAGAGCTTTTAGCAGTTGTTAATGCTTTTGAAATGTTTCGTGCTTTCCTGTTAGGGACTAAAGTGGTGGTTCATACCGATCATGCAGCCCTGAGATACCTAATGACGAAGAAGGATGCAAAGCCGAGGCTAATTCGATGGCTGTTATTGCTGCAAGAATTTGATTTCGAGGTAAAAGATAGAAGAGGTTGCGAAAACCAAGTGGTTGATCACCTATCTAGACTTTAGAATAAGCACACAGCGCAACCCGATCTTGAGATTAATGATGCATTCCCCAATGAAGAGATCCTAGCCACGATGGTGGAAGAATTACCATGGTACGCAGACTTTGCAAACTATATGGTATGTAATGTGATACCTGTACATCTGTCTTTTTATCAAAAGAGGAAGTTCATGCATGATGTAAAACACTACTTCTGGGATGAGCCATATTTGTTTCGAAGATGTGCGGATGGTGTTATCAGGCGATGCATACCTAATGTGGAAGTGCCGAGTATCTTGGAAGCAAGTCATGCTTCCCAAGTTGGGGGACACCATGCAGGTGGTCGAACAGCAAGGAAGGTATTGCAAAGTGGCTATTATTGGCCTTCGATATTTAGAGATGCCTACGAATTTCTGAGAAGATTTGACCAATGTCAGAGACAAGGCACGATTTCGAAGCACCATGAGATGCCCATGTCAAAAATTCTTGAAGTAGAGCTGTTTGATGTGTGGGGTATTGATTTCATGGGCCCATTTGTAAATTCGTTTGGGATGAAATATATCCTAGTTGTTGTTGACTATGTATCCAAATGGATTGAAGCAGTAGTGTTTGCCGATAATGAAGGGAAGCGTGTTGTAGCATTCTTGAAGAGAAATATCTTCTCTCGTTTTGGGGTACCACGTACCATCATAAGCGATGGAGGATCACACTTTTGCAACAAGCTGTTCAAATTCGTGTTGGTGAAATATGGGGTCAAGCAACATAAGGTAGCCACGGCTTATCACCCACAAACTAGTGGACAGGTAGAGGTTTCTAATCGAGAGATCAAGCAGATCCTTGCTAAGACTGTAAACGCTAATAGGAAGGATTGGTCTCGGAAGCTGGACGATGCACTATGGGCTTATAGGACTGTATTCAAAATGCCAATTGGCATGTCCCCGTACCAACTAGTTTATGGGAAGGCCTGTCACTTGCCCATTGAGCTCGAGCATAAACCATTATGGGCGTTGAAGCGACTGAATTTGAATTGGGATGATGCCATGAATATGAGATTGGAGCAGCTGAACGAGATGGATGAATTCCGTCTACATGCGTATGAAAGATCAGACTTCTACAAGGAGCGGATGAAAAAGTATCATGATCAACGGATTGTTCAACGAAACTTTCAAAAGGGTGATATGGTACTTCTTTTCAATTCCAGACTGAAGATATTCCCAGGGAAGTTAAGGTCCAAATGGTCTGGTCCGTACAAAATTAGCAAAGTCTACTCGTCTGGAGTAGTTGAGCTAGAAGACAATAATGGTGTTGTCTTTAAGGTGAATGGCCAACGAGTAAAACCATATATCGGTCCTTTTGACTCGATAAAATGCATGGCCACCATCTATCTCGACGAATTCTAAGTACTCGAGGTAACTATGTCGTGCCGCGACAATAAATCAAGCCCTAGATGGGAGGCAACCCATTGTTTTTCATTCTTTATTGTTTTACTAAGAGTTTGTTTTTGTTAAATAAAAAAAATAAATATCCAAAAAGAAGAGTCGAGCCACGACCAAAACTAAGGTGCTTGATGGGAGGCAACCCATCGTTCTAATCGTTTGTGTTGTTTTTGAATAAGTGTAGGTGCAAGAGGTGTAAAGGAGGATATTGGTTTCAAATTTTATTTGTAAGTATTGCATGTTGAAGGTGGTATGTTGGGAATGAAGAATTAAAAGGCTATGAGTTAGGCATTGCCTATGAAAATCTAGGCAACGAACAAGGCAAGGCCTATGCTATGGCCTAAGCTCTCTGAATCTAGAGTGCCATGGCATAGGTGCAGCCTATGCCTAACAATGCCATAGCATAGGCGCCGCCTATGCAAAATTCCTTTGTCTATTAATCTAGAATACCATGGCATAGGCGCCGCCTATGCCTAACAATGCCATAGCATAGGCGCCGCCTATGCAAAAGCCTTTTGTATCTGAATCTAGAGTGCCATCGCATAGGCACCGCCTATGCCTAACAATGCCATAGCATAGGCGCCGCCTATGCTCAACTAGGCTTTGCAAATGGCGCCGCCTATGCCAAGCATAGGAAAAGCATTAGGCGCCGCCTATGCTCACTTTTTGGTCTCCTAATCCGATTCCAAATGGGTCAAAACCCGACCCAAGCTTGCCCTATAAATAGAACCTTAGTCTTAGAACAAAAATGCATTGCAAATTCAACCTAAGAGCCGCTCACCTCTCCAAAATCTCTCAAAAAATTTCTTTTTGATCTTTTATCTTTGCAAGAACATCTTCCAAGGCCATCAACCAAGTAAGTACTTCTTTGCTCTTCTTTTATATTCCGTAAGTATTACAATACTACGCCTATAATAAGTTGTTAAATCTTGAAGTAGTGTTGGTGATTTGAATGTGGTTGATTTGTTGTACAACTAAGTGAGTGAAAGAATACGTATGGGTGTTCTAGACTTGGTTCCAACCTGAATTTGATTTTGATACACTGTCATACTTTTGCGGAATTGACATGGTCAAGAAAATTGCATAATCTTGTAACTAGAAAGCTTACATGTTCAAATGACTTGTTCATCGAGATGAAAATCATGGTTGACTACAAACATACGATGTTGTGATTATTTCTAATGCCATAACTTGATTCTATCTCTATGTAGTAGTCTTGCTCAAAAGGTACATCAATCCAAACATGAAAGTATTGCCAAGATTTCATGAAATAGAATAAAAAAAGGATAGTTAAGATGACAATAAAAGTATGACTGCACTCATTATATTGTTGGAACATAACACCTAAACGTATATCGATGAAGTCTGAGTAATCGACAACTTTCACTTAATTAGTTTGGCACAACAAATTAAGTGTGGGGTGGTACCACTACTGTTTGTTTGTCAATTGTATCTACCGAGATGAAGCTAACATGACTATTATTTTAATCTCAGGTACAATGGCACCAAAAGAAAGACAATGAAAAGAAAAAACAACCACTTCACAAAAAGGCCAGAAAAGGGGACGAAAAGAGCAAGGTGAATCCTCCTCACTGCAAATACCTCGATGCATGTATGGGATAAAATGGGTCCTAG
Source organism: Capsicum pubescens (assembly GCA_030864215.1). Classification (NCBI taxonomy): domain Eukaryota; kingdom Viridiplantae; phylum Streptophyta; class Magnoliopsida; order Solanales; family Solanaceae; genus Capsicum; species Capsicum pubescens. The sequence goes on along the minus strand of CM061549.1, from coordinate 31,979,403 downwards.
AGGAGGAAGGAAAGGAGTGGTACAAGAACAATAAAGTAAAAAAATATGTTCATGTGGAGTTGATACAAAAGAAGAGCCTAGCAAAGAAAGAACCTCGCATTTTGGCTAAAATCATGGCGCTACATATTGATTTCATTTTCCAAGATATGGGAGAATGCAATCTTGATCTAACGCGAGAATTCTATGAAAATTGGTCCCCAAACACTACCGAAAGTGAAGTGAAGATTCGGGGCCAAGTCTTGCAACTGAATGCGGAGTTCTTCAACTCTTTTCTGTGTCTTCCATCTGTGGATCCATCACCGCTCAAGGAGCTTTATCGCAGATCTCCATACAGGGCAATCAGACAGACACTATGCGGAACAAGATCAATGGCACGGTGGAGTCGTCACAAGGATACCGGTCGGCACAATACCTTCCCGTATGCCTCCTTGAACAGAGAAGCTCGGATATGGTTACGGATAGTCAATTATTGCCTGATTCCAGGGTAACAGTACACAAAGATCACACGTGATAGAGTGTGCTTGGTGTACGCTTTGATGACGAACATCCCCATCAACATTGGGGCGATTATTCGATCTTCAATGCGTAAGGCCAGGCTGCACAAGAGGTCCCACTTCAGCTTTGGCAATCTGTTGACTGCGATATTGAGAAAGGAGGACATCGAAGAGGAACCTGCAGATCATAAGCTTCCACACAACCCGAAGAAGGTTGACCTCACAAAGGTTAAAGATGCTGAATCCATGCATGGCGTCAACCTAACAAATACAGAAAGACATGCTCGCGACGAAAGCTTCTCCCGCCATTTATATGGCATGATGAGGTTTACCATGATGAGCGGGGGTCGTGTTCCAACTGCTGAAGAGCTCCAACAGTTGGATTATGACTACCCAATGAATGAGCATGCGAGGGAGATATGTGGAGTAGGTGTATATTTTGAGGAACCTCTTGATGATGACATGCCAACCGATGATGATCGACGAATGCCAGACTCTGACATGGAGGAGAACTTTGATGACAACGACTCTGATAATGATTCTGATGCAGGGGGTATGACCCCAGACATAGAGGATGAGTTCGACTAATCAGGTTCTTCTTATTTATTTTCCACTGAGGGCAGTGTGTCCCGTCTAAGTGTGGGGTGCTGGTATTTGTATGCTATACTTTTTTGTCTGCATTTGCATTTATTCTAGTTCTTCTTTGTTTTAATTAGTCGTAATCACTTAGTTTAATTTTAAATTTTTTAGATTTTGCATGAAATTGTTCTGATAGACGGCATGGTAGTATAACAAGAGTTTGTGCTAAATCATTACTATTGAGACATTTAGGCTCTACATGTGACTCTCTGTGTGATAATTGTGTGGTTTAATTCATTCATCTGTTGGGTCAAGAGTCTATACTGATCCCAATAAAGTTGACCATGTGCCTTGTGTGTGTGAGGATATAGTATATTCTGTGTTGTGACTGATGCTAGAACTTGCCTGGTGTGTGTGTAAAGCGAAATAAAGAGTGTTAGTTTAGGAGATGAGTTAGGCATTTCTTTGGCAGCCTGTGATTGTTTACCTTCTGTTTACCTACTCGTGGACATTATCCTAGTCAACCCTTTTGAGCCTTTAAGCCATTTTCTTTGACAGCCTCATATGTAAGCCTAATCCATTTTTTTCAAGACCATAATTTGATCTAAATTCCTAAGTGCTTTAAATTGTGAAGTCATGTGACAAAATAAGAGGAAATTGGGTGAGAGTGATGCCTTAAAGTGAATTGGTACTTGAATTTGTTATGAAAAAAGAGTGGCTATCATAGAGGTGTGTTATAAAAAAAAATAAAAAATTGAAAAATAAAAAGATAAATTGTGTTTATGATTAAATAAAAAGATAGTTATGCTTGAATGGCAAAATAGGTGAAAAGGGGTGATAGATGAAAGAAAGGTAGCAGGGTTGATTAAAAGAGAGTGTTAATGGCATAATGTGATGTATTAAAGCGCTTAGGAACATAGTCACTATTTCTTGCCAAAATAGTCCTACCCGTCCCTTAGCCTACATTACAACCTGTAAAAGACCTAATTGATCCTAAGCTTAACATTCTGATATTAGTAGAGCATTACACTAAGGGCAAGCCTATGGTCATCAGTTGCAACATATGAATTCGTTGTGAGAGTGAGAGCAAGGATAATCGTATACCCATGTTTTGAAAAATGAAATACTTGTGAGTAATTACGGGTGATATATTGTGAGACACATATGTTTGATGAGTTTTGGGTAGTCTTGTATGATTCTTTGTGCCTTAACTTGTGGATACGAATTAACCATCATCACGAGTCTATGTTGGAGGTTGAATTGTTTCTAGTAGTGATCAAAAAACTACTCTTTGCTGATAATTGTCGTGCCTGTCTTGATGAATATTTTGGGTTACTGCTGTGATTTCTAGTTAGATGATTGCATGGACGTAATATTTTGTTCGAGGACAAACAAAGCTTTAAGTGTGGGGTGTTGATGTTAGCCGTATTTACACGCCTAAATCACCTTAATGTACCCATATTTTAGCTAAGTTTTGAGAACAAAATATATAATTCCTACACTTTTAGTCCTTTTTCCTGTAAGTGAGCTAACCAACGTGATTAGCAAGATTTCAGGTATTTATGATAAATATTTCAGCATTTTTTGGACTGTTGGACGCCAAAGGAAACTTCACGTAAGAAGGAAGGCAGCTTCTGGAAACTTGTGGACTGAAGGTGATGCATGGAGAACTTGTCCCGGGCAAAAACAACATTTCAAAAGACTTGGGGGATCAGCAGTAACATAGTAGGATTATGACAAGTATGCAGTAACCCAGTAGGACTAGGACAAGGATAAGAACCCTATTTCAATAGGACTAGGACAAGGATGTTATAAAAACCCTATGATGCTGAATTTTTCAGCATTCACTTATTCATTAATTCGAAGCTTTTTATTATTCACTCATTCATTAATTCAAGTCTTTTTTCATTCGAATTTTGCTCCTAATTCACGTTACTATTTCTGACAGAGGACACGGCTCCCTTGAGAGCAACGGGCCAAGAGGAAAAACGTCGATCTTGTTGTGACGCCACATTCCTCTTCAACGTGAGATTGCTATAGTTGTGGTATGATGATGATGTCTTCGTTGATTTTTGTTACCCTCATGAGTAGCTAAACTTCTCTGTTAGGGTTATGGAAGCCTTATGAGATACTATCTATTGCTATGAGTTTGTGAATTCTTGATACGTATGTTGCTTATATCATTACTCTCTTCATCTTAATTGAATTCTTGTGGTTGCAAACATATAGAATACACCAGTATAGATTTAATTTGTTCGAAAGAAAAGTTACATGTCTGGAAAAGAGAGAATGACAAGGAAATAGGGCTACCAACTCCTGTTTAAAAGTTAGTGCCGTAACTGGATTAACCTCTTGGAGAATTCGTACCATTAGTATACGCTTTAAGCTCGAAAGAGTTAAAGTGATATAATCCTTGATGGTCGAAAGACACTAGGATTTACCATAGAATACGAATCTCTATAAGAGCATGCATGTATGAATTCCGCATAACTCATAGCCAATAGATACGTAAAACTCATAAGGTTGACATAACCCTAACTTACAATTCTCATTGATTAAAACCTACTAAACATTCCGTTTTTCTTTGTTACTTTGATACTCTTAATTCACGCTACAATTAAATCCCCCCTTTTTTGTAGAATTTTCGATCAACAGTCTACTAATCGTTGCATACTTAGTGACCAAGTATTCCCTGTGGGATTCGACACCCAACCCAGTTGGGTTCTATATTTGACAACGACCGCTTACACTCTTACGAGAGTTGTTGTTTGAGCGTTGTCACATGTTTGGAAAAGTGAGTGAGATAAGGAAATAGGGCTACCAACCTCTTTTACACGTTAGTTCCGTAACTGGGTTAACCTCTTGGAGAGTTCGTACCGTTAGTTATACGCTTTAAGCTCGAGAGAGTTAAAGTGAAATAATCCTTGATGGTTGACAAACACTAGGATTTACCATTAGAATACGAATCTCTATAAGTGCATGCATGTATGAATTCCGCATTACTCATAGTTAATAGATACGTAGAACTCATAAGGTGGACATAACCCTAACTTATTATTCTCTGTGATTAAATCTTACTAAATCAAGCATTCCATTTTTCTTCCATAGTAGTAATTCACGCCAAACTCAAAATTCCCCCTTTCCATAGAATTTTCAACCAACAGTCTACTAATAGTTACAACACTTAGTGACCAAGTATTCCCTGTAGGATTCGACACCCAACCCAGTTGGGTTCTATATTTGACAGCGACCACTTACACTCTTACGAGAGCTGTAGTTTGGGGGTTATCAAGATGCAGGGCCTATAGAATGGCAGGAGTTCACTACTACCTTATTAGATAGTCTCTTTCTTTTAGAGTTGAGTGAGGCTAAGGTGTTAGAGTTCATCAACCTGAATCAGGGTAACATGAGTGTGAAAGAGTATTTTCTCAAGCTTACTCAGTTGGCCAGGTATACTGCTCATGCGGTAGCTGATAACAGGTCCAAAATGAGCAAGTTTATGTCTGGTGTATCTGACAGTGTGGTCAAGGAGTATAGGACCATCATGATGATTAAGGATATGGACTTGTCTAGGTTGACGTTCTATGCTCAACAGATAGAGGAACAAAAGACTAAGGAGAAAGAGAGGGAGAGCAAAAGGGCTAGAATAGGTAGTTTCAGTTTCGCTCAGCCGAAGTCAGAAGGTGTTAACCGTCTTCAATTCCACTCAAAATCTTCAGTCCCAGCTTCTTGTTCGGCTAGTGCGTTGATGCCCAAATTCAGGAATGATAATAAGGATAGGGCGCCAGGCTCTAAATCTCAAGGTAGTGTAAATAGTGCTCAAACAAATCCTCTTTGTCAGAAATGAATCAGAAATCATCAGGGTGTCTATAGGGATAGCAACAACATGTGATTTGGGTGTGGTAATCTAGTTCATTTGATCAGAGAGTGTCCTCAAGTGGGTTCACAAAGTCAGCCAAATCGTCCCCCAGTTCATTTTGGTCGCCCGTCTTAGCAGGGTGCAGTTTCCAGTGCCACCAGTGGGCAACACCAAAATAGGTTCTATTCACTTTAGTCCCAATAGGATCAGGATATTTCTCCCATTATGGTTACTAGTACATTTCAAATCATTCATTTATATGTTTATGCTTTGTTAGATCTTGTAGCTTCTCTATATTTCGTAACTCCTTACGTAGCCGTCAACTTCGGAGTCATCCAAGAAATCCTAACGAAGCCTTTCTTAGTCTCTACCCAGTGGGTAAGTCTACTATAGCCTGACAGGTATACAAGAACTGTCCAATTATGGTTTCTCAGAAAGTTACTTCAGCAGACCTTGTAGAGCTAGAGATGATGAATTTTTACAACATTCACGGCATGGATTGGCTCCACTCATGCTACGCTTTAGTCGATTGTAGAAGCAGAGATGTTTATTTTCAGATTCCAAATGAACCAGTCCTTAAATGAAGGGGTAGTACTACAACGCTTAGGGGTCAGCTTGTTTTGTACCTTAGAGAGACAAATATGATATCTAAGGGGTGTATTTACCTTCTTGTCCCAGTTAAATACTATAATTTCGAGACCCTAAATCATGCATCAGTTTCACCAGTAAGGGAATTTCTAGATGTGTTCCCTGAAGATCTTCCCAGAGTGCCTCCTAGAAGGGAAATTGATTTTGGAAAAGACCTTCTTATAGATAAATAGCCTATCTCTATTCCTCCATATATAATGGCTCCAGCCTAACTCAAAGAGTTATAAAAATAGTTGAAAGATCTTCTATATAAGGGATCATCAGTCCCAGCGTCTCCCCATGGGGTGCACCGATTCTAGTCGTACGTAAGAAAGATGGTTCTTTTAGAATGTGTATTGATTATCGTCAGTTGAGCAAAGTCACAATCAAAAACAAATACCCATTTCCCAGAATTGATGGCTTGTTTGACCAACTTCAGGGTGCCATTTATTTTTCTAAGATAGACCTCAGATCTAGCAATCATCACTCCGATTGAGAAAATGTCTCATTCCAAAAATAGCTTTCAGAACTCGATATGGTCATTTCGAGTTTCTAGTCTTGTCCTTTTGTCTCATGAATGCCCCAACATCCTACATGGACTTAATGAACCGAGTGTTCAAAAAGTACTTGTACATATTTTTCATAGTCTTCATTAATGATATTCTAGTCTACTCCCATAGTGAAAACGATCATGTGAACCACCTCCGAATAGTATTGCCGACTCTCAAAGCCCATTAGTTGTTTCCCAAATTTAGTAAGTGCAAATTTTGGGTAATATCAATAGATTTCCTTGGCCATATTGGTTCCGGTGATGGAATTAGAGTTGATCCTCAAAAGATCAAAGCAATGACAAACACGCCCAAACCTATTTCACCTTTAAATATCAGGATTTTCTTGGGTTTCGTTGGCTATTACCAATGATTTGTTAAAGGATTTTCATCTATTGCATCCCTCATGTGCAGATTGACTCAGAAAAAAGTTAAGATTCAGTGGTCAGATTATTGTGAGAAGAGTTTTCAGGAGTTGAATACTCGACTCATGGCAGCCATATTTTTTACGTTACCAGATGGTTCAGATGGGTTTGTTGTGTACTGTGATGCTTCCAAAGTTAGTTTGGGGTGTGTTTTGAGGTAGAAGGGTAAGTTTGTGGCTTATGCCACTAGACAACTTGATCCCCAAGAAAAAATTACTCTACCCATGATCTTGAGTTAGCAGCTGTTGTGTTTTCCTTAAAGATTTAGAGGCTCTATTTGTATAAGGGCATGTTAACGTGTTCATAGATCACAAGATCCTGCAGTATGTGTTCACGCAGAGGGATTTGAATCTGCATCAGAGGAGATAGTTAGACTTACTGAAAGACTATGACATGAGTGTTCTGTAACACCTGGGCAAAGCCAATATAGTGCCAGACGCCCTAAGTAGATTGTGTATAGGTAGTGTTGATCACGTTGAGAATGGTAAGAAGAAGTTAGTTGAGGAAGTTCACTAGCTTGATAGATTAGGTGTTCATTTGGTTGATTTAGCTGAGGGTAGTATATGGGTGTAGAGTATTTCGGAATCTTCTTTAGTTGCTGAGGTAATACAAAAGCAGGACAAGGATCCCAATTTCGTTAAATTGAAAGAGTCAGTCGGAGATCAGAGAGTGGAGGTTTTTTTCCAAGGATGAGATGGTGTGTTGCATTGCTAGGATAGACTGTCTATGATATGTGTTAATTAGTTGAGATAGCAAATTCTTCCAGAAGCTCATGGTGCACATTACTCTATTCATCCACGGGCCACGAAGATGTACTACGATCTGCGGGAAATCTATTGGCGGAGTGGGATAAAGAGGGATATTGTAGAGTTTGTGGCTAAGTGTTCTACTTGTCAACAGATAAAAATTGAGCACCAGATACCCAGTGCGTCTATGCAGGAGTTCAGTATTCCTACTTGAAAGTGGGAGGAATTGAACATGGATTTTGTGATAGGTTTTCCTTATACTCGTCATCAGAATAATTTGATTTGGGTCATTGTGGACAGGATGACTAAATCAGCCCATTTCTTACCAGCCCATACTTCTTTTTCAGCCGAGGAATATGCCAAGCTCTATATTAGAGAAATGGTTAGGTTGAATGATATCTAATTGTCCATCATTTAAGATAGAGGTACGCAGTTCACCTCTCACTTTTGGAAAGCTTTTCAGAAGGGTCATAGTACCCAAGTTCACCTCAGTACAACCTTTCACCCTCAGAAAGATTGTTAGGCAGAAAGGACCATTCAGACATTTAAGGATATATTGAAAGTGTGTGTAGTTGACTTTAAGGGAAGTTGGGATGACCACTTGCCTTTGATTGAGTTTGCATATAATAACATCTATCATTATAGTATTTATATAGCCCCGTTTGAGGCCCTGTATGAAAGGATATATAGATCTCTAATTGGTTAGTTTGAAGTAGCTCAGGCTGTGGTAATGGGGCTTGACTTGGTGTTTGATTCCTTAGAGAAAGTAAAGTTGATTAGGGAGAGGCTTAAGGCAGCCCAATCCGATAGCAATCTTATGCAGATGTGATAAGGAAAGACCTTGAATTTTAGTTTGGTGATTTTGTATATCTAAAGATCTCTCCCATGAAGTGAGTAAAGAGGTTTGGTAAGAATGGGAAGCTTAGTCCCCGATATGTATGCTTTTACAAAATTTTGAGTCGTGTTGGAAAGTTGGCTTATGATCTTGAGTTCCCTGCAGACTTAGAATCATTGCACCCAGTGTTTCATATCTCCTTTCTCAAGAAGTGCTTTGGTGACCCAGCTATATTTGTTCCCTTAGAAAGTGTAGATGTTCAGACTAGCCTTTCTTACGAAGAGGTCCTAGTCGAAATCCTCGATCGTCAGATTCATAGACTAAGGAACAAAAAAGTTCCTCTAGTCAAAGTTCTTTGGAAAAATTAGTCCGTTGAGGTAGCCACTTGAAATGTAGAAGCAGATATGCGGACCAAGTACCCTCATCTTTTCTCCTCAAACTCATACTCAGCGTAAGGTATTGTCTTCTTTGAATTTATCTTTTCCATGCTCAGTTTCATTTGCATATCATTCTCATATCAGCCATGCATTAACAGAACTAGTTCATTCATGTGTTATACTTCAGACTCAGTCATGTAATCACATTTTCATCACATACATCAAACATTTAACATAAGTTCCTCACTGTTTTAAGCTTAACCAGTCTCATTCATGAACGAATGTTCCAAAGGAGGAGATATTGTAATACCCCAAAAATCAAAACCAATATTAGATCCATGTTTCAATTGTATGTACAATACATTATAGTTCTTTGGTAGTGTTATGCGCAAGTTTAATTTATATTAAAGCCTCAAATAATACCCAGCTATTAGATGAATCAAAATAATCCTTATCGATTGAGTTTTTGATAAGAATGTTGCTTTAGTCAACTTCAAATGAGCATATCCTTTTCTATATTGACAAATTTCCAGCTCAAGACCCACCAAACTGTAGGAAACTGAATTAGCATTCCAACAATACCAATTTTTCCTAAATCCAATTCTCGAGTGAGAAGTTATGACACTTTTAGTGAAAAATAGTAGCCCAACACGATAAGTTCGTGTCGCAGTGATGTCCAATTTCACATTCGTCACTTTCCAACATGTCACTGTGATTGGCACCGTGTCGTGCCAAGGTGTCATTTTGAAATTTTCTATTTCCAGTGGCTTATCACGATTTTACCACGTCCCATCGCTGGGTATATTCAGGATTATCTCTTTTCCAGTGGCCTGACGCGATTGCACCGGATCGCGCCGGGTCTCAAAATTGGGATTTTTAGTTCAGTTTCACGTCTTTAATTCACAAGGGCATTTAATTCCTTTTACCTCACCCCATTCAGTCCAAACACAGGATTTAAGTCCCAAAGAGCATTATTTGCTCATTATTCTCACAATTTACTCAAATTAAAGTAGCCCTCTTTCAAGAACAAACCCTAGCCTTCAAGATTCCAGATCAAATCTTAAGAATTCACCATCAATTCTCACAAATTCATAAACCATGGTATGTTTGGTGTTCATCATTGCGGTCCTTCTACCCTTGGAGTTCAAGAATCCTTTTTGAGAATTAAAATTATGAATTACATTCTTGAATTGAATTGTGTTCATGTATGTGTTGATTTTATGGGTTTAAAACTAATAAGATTATGAATTTCAAGTAAATAAACTAGCATGTGTGTTGATTTGCGTACTCCCCATGTCATAACTCATGAATTGTGAGTTGAATGTTGTAGTCATGATATCCCCATGTTATTCTTTCTCATGTACAACAACCATGCTCCCCAAGTGTTTGACAAAATATCTGTGAATAAATTGCGCATGATATCCTAATTGTAATGCTTTTAAACCTGTGATATGGTTCCATTATTTAAGCTATCGAGTGTTGGGGGTATTATATATCCGAAATTGGCTGCTTACTTAGTTTCTAGTCATAATAGAATGATTTTGTAGTATCCCAGACTGTAGTATTCGCTCAGTTACCAGAATCAGCGTTAGTTCAATCAAGCTTAGAACAACCTAGTGATCATTCTTGGTTCAGTTGGGAGTAGGATTTAGCACCGAGCGAACCTAGGGATAGGGGCATTCCTGCCAGTATATGGTTTCACCCTTAGTAGCACTCTCTGAGTTACAAAACAATATAGGCAGCATAGAGTAAATCGTCTTCCTACAGACTAGGCTTGACATAATCATATACATCTCATGAGTCTTCCTGCCAGTTTAGGGTTGACCCAACCAGTGTTAGTAACCCATGGCACGGTGCTAACACACTTCCAACTGGGGTTACAGGTTGGACCCCGAATCATTCTATAAATGGGGTATGTCAGATAGATGATAACTCCTACAGTATCATTTCCAGTATTCACTATTTAGTATTAAGTACAGAACTTAGTTCAGTTCTACACGATCTTGACTTACAGTTATCAATTATTTAGTTATCAAAAATTTAGTGCTTCAGTTTAAGCCTAATTAAAACAGATGATATATGTTTGTTATTACAGGTTCATTACCTTTTGTAGTCCCAGTCTTGCATAAACTCTCATCCACTCACTTCATGATATTTAGTTATTATTATTACTAATGTAGACGAACCGATGCATATTAGGGTAACCCCACCTAGCATACCAGTACATTCAAAGAACTAACATATACTCGCTCTTTGCGCTATGATGTCTCATATCATAGGTTTGAACGCTCGAGTTCCTAACCGTACTTATCCAGATAAGTCGATCAGCTGCAGTTACAGTAGTGAGTCCTAATCCATCGAGGATGCGATACTTATTTTGTCTTTGCATTATTTCAATATTTCAGTTATTTTAGATAGAAATTGTGAGTTAGTTGGGGACTATCCCATCAACTCTTTTATTTCAGATGTTTAGTGTCTTTCAAACATTATCAGTTAGCAGTTATTCTACAGATGTATTCAATTTGATTCATTTTTATTAACCTTATGGCATTTTCAGTTTTATTTCTGCATATACTTTATGATTATTTTCATAACCACACCTAGCATAGTGTGACGCCCAGGGTGTAGTCTCTGGGCGTTAAAATATTGTAATCCATTAGCAACTCCATCCATCTGCGGTAACGAACATTAAGCTCTCATTGGGTCATCATATGCTGAATGCTACGATGATCGGTGAAAATCTCACAATGCACACCATACAAATAATGCCTCCAAATCTTGAGCACGAAAATTACCGCCACCAACTCCAAATCATGAGTGGGGTAGTTGCGCTCGTGCACCATAAGTTGTCTAGAAGCATAGGCAATAACACAGCCCTGCTGCATCAAAACACTTCCAAGACCAACACTAGAAACATCACAAAACACTGTGAATCCCTCACCCTCAACTGGAAAAGCCAAAACCGGGGCTGGAGTGAGACAATCCTTAATCTTTTCAAAGCTCATCTCAAACTCCTCGAACCATTGGAAATGAACTTTCTTCTGAGTCAATCTAGTCATAGGGGTTGATATGGTAGAAAAGCTATCAACAAAGAGTCTATAACAACCAGCCAAACCAATAAAACTACGAACCCCAGTCGGAGAGGCAGGTCTAGCCCAATCATGAATCGCAGAAATTTTAGCCAGGTCTGCCATAATACCCGCCTAGGACACCACATGTCTAAGAAACTACACTGACTCAAGCCAAAACTCGCACATGGAGAACTTTGCAAAAAGCACATGCTCTTGCAAGACCTGGAGCACAATCCTCAAATATTATACTTGCTCCTCACTACTCCTCGAGTACAAAAGAATATCATCATTGAACATAATAACGAAGGAGTCAATATAGGGTTTGAACACACGATTCATCAAATCCAAGAATACGAATGGGGAATTAGTCAACCCAGAAGACATAATTAAAAACTCATAATGACCATAACGGGTCCTGAAAGCTATCTTCGGGATATCCTCATCCCAAATCCTCAACTGATAGTAACCAGATCTCATCTCAATCATAGAAAACACTATTGCACCCTGAAATGGTCAAACAAATCTTCAATGAGAGGCATAGGATGGTTCTTCACCATTACTTTATTAAGCTTCCTATAATCAAAACACATACGCATCGAACCATTTTTCTTCTTCACAAAAAAAATAGGATCTCTCCATAAGGACACACTCGGTATAATAAAATCCTCACCAAGAAGATCCTGAAGATGAGAATTCATCCCCTTAAGCTCGGTAGGAGCCGTACGGTAAGGTTCCATAGAAATAGGTCGGGTACCAGGCTCAAGGTCAGTAGAAAACTCAATATCATGGTCAAAGGGAATACAAGAAAGATCTTCAGAAAACACATCAAGAAACTCACACATAATAGAAATAGAGTCAAGCGTCAATCATTCTACACGGGTATCATATATATAAGTGAGATAAGACTCGCAGCCTCTTGATATAAGTATCCTAGCACAAACTTAAGAAATAATCTCCATCGGTTCGCGGCTAACCATTTTCTACCACATAATTGGGGGTATGCCGGGCATGGATAAGGTAACGGTCTTGGCAAAATAATCCATGACCGCATGATAGTGAGATAACCAATCCATGCCCAGTATCACATCAAAATCCAGCATATCCAGAATAATAAGATCAGTATAAGTATCAACATCACTAGCTGTCATAACACATGATCTAAACACTCGATCCACTACAAAAGAATGACCCAGAGAAGTAGATATGGGTAATGGCTCAGGTAATAAATCACTAGTCAAATTTAACAGTGGTGCATCATAAGAAGATATATAAGTATAAGTGGATCTGGGATCAAATAAAGCAAAGTTGACTTGCGGCACACCCAAATCGTACCTGTCACTACAGCATCCGAACGCTTAGCCTTGGATCTAGCAGGTACAACATATAATTAACCTGACAGGGCAACTAACTAAATTTTTATCCTGCCTGCCTGAGCACCACCTCGAGCACCCTGGTAACCACCCTTACAACCTTGCGGACCAACTTTACCCGAGGAATAAATTGGTCTTACAAGAGTAGAAACCTAGGCTGAAACAACCATCACCCCACGACTAGGCCAATCTCTCAATAAATGACCGGAAAGACCACAAGTAAAATAACAATCATGAGTAAAACTAGAACTCACAGATCCGGCTATACCGGAGTAACCACCACGTCTAGCATAACTCAAAAATAAACCTCATAAGGACTGATCACCTCTCTTAATAAAGAGATCACTAGCAACAAACTGACCTCCACCAATAGTCTAAAGAGCTACTTAAATTAGTCGGCTAGGCTGACTCTGAGGCTGAGAAGATGGATGTAAAGGATACCCAATATGAGAACCACCAACTCTGAAGCAGGAACCACTACGACTCCCACTAAATCTACCCTGGAATATAGGCCTCGTATCACGTCCCTCATAAATCTCCCTATGCATCTCTTCCATCATTCTAGCATGATCAGAAACCTCAGCGCTCAGCAGAAGTCCTACCCGCAGAAACTAGACTCTGAGTAACCATCCGATAGGGAGCCTCAACCCTATGATAAAGCATTGAACTCTTTCATACTCACTATCCAAAATAGAATTCCCATGTATGGATAACTCATGAAACAGATAGTTATACTCAGGGACTGTCATGGAGACCTTTCAGTCTAGAAAACTAATCCCTCAGTCGATCTCTAAGACTACGCGTCATATACTTCTCCAAGAACATCTCAGAGAACTGAGTCCATGACAAGGAAGAAGATCCAATTGGTCTAGAATTCGCGAAACCCCTCCATCAGTGATGAGCAGACAAATCCAACTAAAATATATTGTAATCCACACCATGAGTCTCAACAAGGCCTAAAGCACAAAGCCTATCCTCACAAGCAGTAAGAAACTCAAATGCATCCTCCCCACGAGCACTAAAAAACCTAGGCGGAGCTAACCTAAAAAATCTACCCAATATCTTCTACTCACCGGAAGACATAGTAGGCTAGGTCACACTGACAACATGGAGCTGACTGACTACCAGTGTAGAAGGAATCTCAATGCTGGGAGCTGCAGCAGTAGGTTGCACCCCGGTACCAAAAGTCAGTGCACCATCAGATGGTACACCACCAACCATACTCAGTATATGAATCAAGGCATCTCTGAGCAATGAAAAAAGGAATAAAACCTGGTGGAGCCAGTGCTGGTGCTTGGCCCATCGCTGGCTGTGGCGGAGGAATCTCTAGCTAAGGTGTAGGGATAGGTTCCATGGAAGGCGGCCTATCCAGGCCCCTATCTGGGGACACAACATGAGGTTGTCCTCAAACTCTAGGTCATCTACCAATATGGGAAGGATTCTTAGGCCCAATATCGAGACCCGCACCTCGCATAAGGGTAGCACATCTTCTCGACATCTGTGAAAGAGTAAAGTCAAGAAAACATACTACAAACTAACTCAGACTCTTATAAAGATATGAATGAAAAAATAGATGAAAGGACTCCTATGTATGTAACATAGCCTTCCAATGATAGGAAACAGACGTCAACAGTTTGATCCACAAGACTCTATTAGACACTTGTTCTTGTACCAATAATACCAGTGTAACCTAGGATCTGATACCAATTTGTCATGACTTGACTTCTGAGTTATGATGTCACCTACCTTAACCCACCAGTAGCTAAGCTGACACCATAACCTAGAGTTAATGCAATGGTTTACATTGGTGGAATCGTCTAACATGGATTGTATATAAGAAAATAATAAAAAAACAATATTCCACAAATGAAACAACTATCATTTGAATTTCAATTCCTCGACCTAATAGTATAAGTACAAGAGAAACTCTAAATTCTATAGTAGAAATTACAACTTGAAGTCTGATAAGCTTAAAAAGTTTTATGCAATTGTCTCGAATACAAAAGACAAAGAAAGGATAGAAGGGAAAGAGGGCAACTCAAACTTCAAGAGCTCACTATGTCTCCTGATGATCAGCACGGCACAACGTCGACTCAATGACAGCAACTTAAAATTGGGTCTGTAACAAAAAGGTATAAAAGTGAGTATGAGTACCAAAACATGGGTACACAATAGCCATCATCGGCCGACTAAGCTAAATTGTAATATAAGGTTAGAACTAATCACGGCTTCCCATACCATCAGAGAGTACACCAAAAGATAAATCCATCAATATATCAAGGTACAACTACACACCCAAGGTTGCGGGTTCATATTCCTTCCATGGACTCTTACCAAGGTCTACAATCATATAAACACCCCATTTAACACAATGACACTGAT
This sequence comes from Capsicum pubescens, assembly GCA_030864215.1. Taxonomy (NCBI): domain Eukaryota; kingdom Viridiplantae; phylum Streptophyta; class Magnoliopsida; order Solanales; family Solanaceae; genus Capsicum; species Capsicum pubescens. Next base: position 31,964,090 of record CM061549.1, on the reverse strand, counting down.
ATCACCATAGCGTAGTTATATAGTTAATTAGCCACTAATTCATTAACAAACTCCATGTTTAGTCTATATTAGCTAACCTCTATTTCCATAAGCCGTTAGTTTGCAAGTCGTTTAGATACTAGTCATCAAAAAAGGAAAAACTATAAGTTACAAACACTATTATTTATCCAACCATCACACAGCCATTTTTTAGTTAGCATCCAAATTAAATAAGTTGTCAATTTAGCCACCACGGTAGCATATGCTAGATGTTAATTTACCAAAGGATACATCATGTCCCAAGAACATAAATGGGTTAGCCATACATGACATACCCTCACATATTAGTGTAGTCATACATACTCACCACATATAGTACCAACATAAATTCTTCACCACTTTCGGATTCACCGGGCATCATTACCTCATCAAAATATCCTCCAAATTCACCAGGCATCATCATAACATCAACATATCCTCCAGATTCATTAGGCATCATCATAATATCATTACCGCTTCTGGATTAATCGGGCATCAATATAACATCAACATATCCTCTGAATTCATCGACCGTCATCAAAATATTATTACCTTTTTTAGATTAACTGGGCATCATTCTAACATCAACTTACCCTCCGAATTCACCAAGCATCGCCATAGCATCGTTAGCATATCTCCCAAGACAACCAATATTCAAACACATATGTAGTCAAATCAATGAATATGTACAAGCAATGATAATAAAGTATAAGTGATATAAGATAACAAATATCATCATACTTTACTATTAGTCAATCATTACATAATAAAAGTAGATACATGAGCATGAATATCTAAATGATATATGCAATCAAAACTTTTCCAACGTTAACATATTTATTAGAAATCCAATTATAAGTCAAGGGCATACTCTTTAGATGCCTCTTTTACTATTACTTTTCACAATACTAACCCCAAAAGGGGTACCCTTCACATAGCATTAACTTAATCATTAGGCTTTTTTTGTAGCAAGAGTGGTAACATAATTTGCGGTCCACTTGGTGAACAAACCAATAATCCAAGAAACAGCGTAACTATATGTTCAATTCACAAGACTTTTTAAGGCTATCCATATCATGACAACAAGATAATCAATCAAGTATACACACTATCCAACCATTGATATGTGAGTCGATGCTAACACATTTGAAGCTTTTAACTCTGAATAATTTCAAAGTCTTAAGCAACTTTTGTTATTTTTGATCGTTTGTGTGTGTTAATGCAGATACAAGTGATCGGGGAGGAATCCAAAGGAAAGAAGAATAAAATAATTGAAATCTGGTGGAAATAAGCTAAAATGTATTTGACGATCATTTTGAAGCTCCGTCATACATGGGACGGGCTGCCAAAGTCACCGTCAAGATGAGATAGAACCTGGGAAGGTTAGATGAAATGTGACGATGATTCATAAGGGCCGTCAAATATTTGACATCTCATCAAAATCGCCGTCAACCAGAGGGCAGAGTATGCTGATTTCCAGTGAAGTGTGACGCCAGTTTACAAGCGTTTTCAAGATCTTTGACACACCGTTAGGATTACCGTCTGAAGATTCATAAGATAACAATTCACTGAAATCTTTAATGACATCTTGCACACGTCGTTAGGTGTCTGACGCGCCGTCAAAAGCATCGTCATCTAATCCGAAGAGAAAACTGAAACTTTAATTTTGTTTCTTTCATTAGAGTTGACTATTTAAAAACTTGTTTTAGGGTTTTTAAGGAGGATTGGTTATTATCTAGGAGACATTAACTATGAAGAGAGAGGGATGTACATTTCTCTCTTTCATCAATTATTCTTCATGTTTCTTATCAACTATTTTTGATCTTCCACCTTGTGATTAAATGGAAGGAACTACTTTTTGTTTTTCATCCATTCATAAGTTGATCCTTATCATCATGAATTCAACTTGTTGTTTTGTTCATCAAATCATGAGCGGCTAATTCCATTAGCCGGAGTTATGGGATCCATGGATTAGGGTTTGATATGATGCTAGGTGTTTAACGGATTCAAAGAGTAGTAGAACATCTTAAAATTATGTTGTTTAAACTAAAATCTAGTGGTTGCAAACATTAGATTATGCCTTAGGTTTTATTTACTTCTAACAGAGAAATAGACTAGAGGTCGTGAATTATCAACAGGGACTCGGAAGCTACCAACCTTTTGTTTAATGATTGATGTCGTAACTGGATTAATCTACCTGAGATAACATCCTATTGGAAATATATAAGTTATCTATGTTCAAGAGAATTAGATAATAAATTATCTGGTGAGGTCGAGAGATAAGTCAAAAAGTATCTTAGTCAAGGATAGTCTGCTATTCTATGTACTTCAAGAATCCCAATCATTACCTAGTATCTGTCAACTCCCAAAATCCATGGTGAACATAACTCTGGTTTCCCATTTATCTTGATTACACACACTGAAGTATTGAAAGTGACATTTGACTTTCTGTGAAACTTAAACCCCCGTCCTTCGGAAACAGTAAACTATCAGTAAAGCATTTCGTAAACAAATCAAAGTTCACACCCTATTTCCTGTGGGATTCAACCCCAACCTACTTTAGTTTTATATTGACAACAATCACTTAAACCCATTCAAGAGTTTAATTTGAGAGTTATCAAAAATGGCATCGTTGCCGGGGATTTATGGTTGTAGACTAAAAGTTTGTACGCAAAAATTTGCTAATAGTTAAGTTTCCTTGATTTACGTTTATTTGTTGTTTTTGTTTATTGTAGGTACTGTGTTGTTTATGCCAAGGACAATAAGTTCTGGAGAACCACTATTACCAATCAATCCGGAACCTCAACTGATAGGAAGAATGATTGAACAGCAGGAAGCAAAAAGACTAGCTTCTATGGCCAGGGCTCAGGTGAATGTACAAAATTTGGGTCAAAAAGAACATCACCAGAACCCTGATGATGAAGAATTGTTGAATCCTCAAAACCCAAGGTTAGCTGAACAAGTTGCTGCACCAGTGCAGCAAAACATCAACAAAAATCATCCAATCCAAGGAATATGTGGGAAAAATCCTATGATATATAAGGCTGATAAATATGATGAAGGAATGGATGGAGATTGTGCAACGGGTTCTATCATTCCTCCACTGTTGGTACCAGGTGCAAAATTCAGCATAACAACTACCATGATCTAACTCCTAAATCTGAAAGGGTTATTTGGAGGCTTGCCTGGTGATGATGTGAACATACATTTGGTGAACTTCATCACTATTTGTAAATTCTTTGACAATCCGGGAGTGAGCTAGAATACGATCAGGTTAAGATTGTTTCCTTTGTCTCTGTCTGGGGAGGCAACAATGTGGTTGAATAAGTTAGAACCCGATTCTATAACCAATTGGAGACAGTTGAAAGATGCATTCCTAGAACGGTTCTTTCCACCCTCTAGAAGAGTACAGTTGAGGGACAAAATTAGCAACTTCAGACAGCTTCCGGCTGAAGCACTGCACGAAACCTGGGAATGATTTAAGAAGAAACTTCCACAATGTCTGAACCACAATATGATGGATTTTCACTTGATGGAGACTTTGTATAGATCTTTTAACTTTGTGACGAAGCCTATTGTTGACAATGCTGAAGGTGGTTCATTCATTGACCTCTCTTTTCTAGATGCTTCTGACATGCTGAATAAAATGACCAAGCAGAGTCAGGCTTGGCACACTAGGGATTCTGTAGTGGATATCCCGACTATTTTTGGTGGTATTACAATGGAGAAGCATAGAAGGAATGAGGAGTGAGATCAGGACATGGCCCACTTGAAGACGCAGATGGACTTGTTGGCCAAGCACTTGCTATCCGGCAAGACTAAAATGGTTAAGGCTATGAAATCTCAGGGTACTGTTTCTATAGGTACTGATGCTGAGGCAAACTATGTGAGTAATCAGGGGGTTTCCAAGGTAATAGCCAAGGGAACCAAGGTCGTACTTCTTATGACAATCCTGATTATAAATATAGGGAGAAGGGACATTGGAGGAACAATAATGAAAGGAGTGGTTTGTATATTCCTCCTGGAAGTTGGGATACTACAATGACTAGTTCTGGCAAGATATCCATAGAGGACATGATGAAAACGTTGTTGAAAGGAGTTGAAGCAACCAACTCGGGAGTAACTACGATGAAAAGTGAATTTTCTACCCTCAGTCAGTTGGTTAGCTCACACTCTGCTTCTATATGTAGTTGGAGAAATAGATGAGCCAACTTTTGGCTACTCTGAACTAGAGAAAAGATTGTACTTTACCTAGTGATACGGTTCAGAACCCGCGGACTGATGGCTCTTGATTGGTGATTACCACTCGAAGTGGAAAGATGTTATGTATCCCTTCTATGGGAAAAGCTGTGGAGAATGAGGTAAGTGTTGATGAGTCAGAAGGAAGCAATCCAATAGAGTCTGAGAAGCTGGATGGCTTTGTTGATATTTCGGAGAAAGAAGACAAAAAGATAGGGGAAGTGGTATTGAAATAAATGCCAAGACCATCACCTCATTTTCCTCAGAGATTGAAGAAAAAAGTAGATAATGAAAAATTTAGCAAATTCATGGCAATAATGAAACAAATGACAGTGAATATGCCATTGATGGAGGAACTTGAGAAAATGCCAAACTATGCTAAATTTATGAAGAAATTGCTAACAAAGAAGCGGAAGGTAAGCTTTGATCCAGTAGACAACATCCACCACTGTAGCATTGTTTCTTCACAATCCTTAGTGTAGAAAAAGCCTGACCCTAGAGCATTTACCATACCGTGCACAGTTGGGTCCATGAAGTTTACCAAAGCTTTATGTGACTTAGGAGAAAGTATTAATATAATACCCCTTGATATCTACAAGAAGCTTGGAATGGGGGAACCTACCCCCACAATGATGCGTCTTGTGATGGCAAACAGGTCAGTGAAACGACCATTTGGTATATTACACGATGTGCTGGTAAAGGTGGATGACTTTATTCTGCCTGCAAACTTTATGATATTGGATTGTGATGTTGATTTTGAGGTACCCATCATCTTGGGTAGACCATTATTAGCCACGGAAAGAGTGTTGGTTGATATGGAGCTCAATGAGCTAAAGTTCAAGTATATAAAAAGAGAGGCCAGATTTAAAATACATCCTCCTATGAAGCAGTTGGAGGAGATGAATATCATCTTGGTCGTCGATGTATTACAGGAAGATGGTAATGAGGTAGTGATGCGGCATATTGATGAAGTCTGACTAGTCGAGATAACCCAATCGTGTCGTGACATTAAATCAGGCGTTGTTTGGGAGGCAACCCAATGTTTTAATTTTACTGCACTTTTGTTTTTAATATTTATAGCTAAGAGTCGTACAAAGGAGGTGAACTAGTTTCAGTCAACTTGAGGAGGATTGATGTCAATCTTGATGGGCTTTCGAAAGTATGACAAGACGTGAGAAATAGCATCAAAATACTTAAGTCAAAGCCCTATTCTGTTAAGGATGACGACAATTTTGAAGCGTTGTTAGGTATCTGACGCACCATCAAAAATATCATCAAAGGAGTTGAGCCCAGGTTAAAAATTCTAGGCTAACCCAGCCCAGTCACAGATGTTCACATTCCCGCGTACCATAGGTCTTTTCCTATTAGTTTTAATTTTCTTTCCTTAGAGAGTTATTTCCCTTCCATTTTCAAATTTAATTCCTTCTAAGGAAAAATTGTAAGACTTTCCTTGTTGAAGCCTGAGAGTTAAGCCAATAAATCTTCTCCCTCTCTAATATCATTCTTCTCTCACTCACAAGTGTAGGTGCTCATAATACATTAGCTAAGTTTTGACATCCAGGTATGATAAAAACTTCAACTTCATCTTTCTTTGGATTAATTGTGAACTACAAGAAACCTTGGTTTCAAACGAGTGAGTTGAACCCACTAACATGCTTCAAGCCCCTTCGAAAATAAGGGTTTGTAGGGGTATACGGTATAATTTTGTGGAAACCTCAGTAAAGAATATGACCTAAGTTGAAATTGAGAATAATTGTAGAAGAAAAATAAAGTAAAAAGAAGTTAGAAATTGTAATGTTGTCTGATGGAAATTTTCATGGCCTTGCACCTGTGTGACGTCCATTCAAAAATACCATCAAAAGATGAGAAATTTTGTATATTCTGGATAAGGTTGACGATTCTTTTGAAGCGCCATCACACATGTGATGGCAAATCAGAAAAGCCGTCAAACCTGCGAACTGAAAACAGTGATGATGTTAAACTGAGGTGATCCTTCTTCTTCTCTTGTTTAATTATGGGAACTAATTGAGAATTTCTATGTTATTGTAGAACTGATAATGGTACAAAAGAGAAAGAATCCAACCACACCAAAGAAAGCAGCTAAAGAGAGTATACCTTGAAAACTTGTCAATGAGGACTCTGATTATGAAGACGAGGAGCCTTTGCTCATATGGAAAAGAAAGAGGACTAGTCCAAAGACTCCGCCTCGACCTAAGCCTATTGAGGTGGAGGATACTGATGATACTGAGGTGACAACCTCATCTAATCAAGTTTCGGAGGAACAAGGATCAGAACACACTGAGCAGGGGTCTGAGAGCACTGAAAAAGAAGTTGAAAATGAAGATTCTGAGAGGCCTGCAGCTGAAAAAACTCAGTCTGAATCACCATCTTCGGAGCAGCAAGGTGATAAGGATTCTCCAGTATGGGGAACTTTGGTGAAATGAAAAAACACCGAGGTTAGGAACAATATGAGATGGCAAATCCCTAGGGCTGAAATGATCTATGTGGATGGACTTCGCGGAACAAATCGACGAAGTGACAGAAGGCCAATTCTAGAGGAGAAGAAGATTATCACTACACGGTTGATCAGATGCCCTGAGGTGATGCATAAACTCAAGGAGTATGGTCTGGAGTGGACTACTAGGGGAAGCAGTGTTTACTGTCCTTCGTTGGTCGAGGAGTTCTACGCGAACTACCAGGATACAGTGGAAAGTATGTGCAAAGAAGGGGATAGAACTTCAGATAAGCCTCTTTTGACAAGATTTGCAGTACGTGGAGTAAGGGTGGATGTATCAGATGCCACCATAAATAGGTTTCTTCATGGGCCAGCCTTTATTCCGAGAGCCACCTCACCTACATTCTATGCCCGGGTAAATCATCGAGAAAATCACCGCAAGTGGCTAGAGACTCTCATACCAGATAGGGAACCGAAGTGGTTGAATAATCTGACAGAAAAGATTACCAAAGCGTCTCTAAATTCAGAGGCAAGATTTTGGTGGGGTTTAATACGGATTCATCTAATACCCACCGAGGAAGACAACATATTAGGGGATGATCGAGCAATATTGGTTGAAAGCTTGATAGATAAAACCCCCTTGGATTTTGGAGAAATTATAGCAGAAGAGATCAAGATTCGACTCGCAAGACCCGATGCTGCATATCCATTCCCATGTTTGATTACTAGGTTGTGTAAATAATCTCATGTACCTGAGATTTCAGGTATTGATGATGAAGTACATGCCAAGAAGACTCACAACCCTGTCAACAAAAAAATAAATTGGCTGGGCTTGCGACTTGATCAAGATGCAGTTGGTGGAGCAGATCCTCCAGTCACTGAGACTGTTTCAGCACTAGATGAGGGGGTGCAAAGCCCCGTAACTATACCACCACCACCACCAGCACATTCAGCTCAGGCAAGTTCAGTGCCTCAAAGTGAGTTGACTGCTTCAGTTCCTCCAAACGCAACAAGGTCGGTATTTTAGTTGATTGATATCAGGAAGGTGGCCAGGCAAGAGAATTGGTGTGAGGTGCAACTGCAGGCCTTCAACAAACAATTTTCTATTGTTGTTGACAAAAGAGTCAAAGCTGCACTCGATGCTGCACTAGAACCTTTCATGACCTTGCCTGGGCGGGTGGCAGATCTTAAGAACAGATTCGATGCTCAGGCAAGAGAGATGAAAGATGTTGATCTTGCTACTTTCAGGGCTGCATTGGACAAGGTAAAGTCTAAGGTTGGGATGCTGCAACAGTACTAAATTATGGTGCCAACAGGATCAGCCATGCATGATGTAGAGAAATACATTCCTATTCTTGATCTTACTGCGGATTGCCCGAAGAAAAAGAAGAAAAAAGTGGAAAATAAAGGCAAAAGCAAAAGAGATGAGCCTGATAGTGAAGAAGAGATAAAGGCTAAAAAAAGGCAAAGAAAAAGGCAAAGAACGAGAACTTGAAAAAGGCAAGACTAGAGTCTATGGCTGACCCAGAGAAATGGGAAGCAGCCATCAGAGCTAGAGTTGCTGGTGCTTCATCGAGCCAGGCTCTATCTACTGCAAAGGCAGATGCTACGAGTGGGGAAAAGACATTTGATGATGCGATGGCAGGGTCGGACACCCAAGACCCACAGGTTTGACTATTTATAGGTATATCCTAAACTTTGGTGCTTTTTATTTCTTGATTTTAAGTTGAGGGTATAGGGAAACTATTGTTATAATACATTTTGTGGATAATTAGGAGTAGTGCAAATAATTGAGGCAGTTAGCTTATTTTGTGAATTTTGAGTACCTCTCCAGTGGTCTGATATGCTGTGAATTATGTGAAGTGCATCTAGTGTGACCACTTTGTATCTATTTATCACACTAGCATGGCAAATAAATAACCTGTAGAAAACAAATTCATGAAACGGATGAATAGTGATGTGCTATATACTTGTGTGCCATGTGTGTGTAAGGTCTTACTCAGTTCCCTTTGTGAATTGAATCTAGAACTTGCCCAGTTAGTCATGCCATAGTCATAGGATAGGCTTTTAGGAATGGATCATAGGTCGTTTTTGCATGTTAACCCATTTTATCTTAAGTGACCATCCAAGTGTGAACAATATCCCTTGATCCCTTTTTGAGCCTAAATAGCCTAATTCTTTCTTGTACACCTTTGACCTTCCCATTACATCACAATGAACTTTTTTTGGCCCTGGTCCTCCTTGGACACTGTGCACCTTGACTTAGGCAAATAGCCTAAGTTGATGGTGGCTACTATAGGGGTGTGTGATACATTATGAGTATGAAGAGAGGTAAAATAAGGAAAATGAATAACAAGTTGGGTGTAGTGAAAAAGCAAACAAAAAAGAGAAAACTGTAAAAGTTGATCTAATGCGTGAACAGACAACACCCATCTTAAGAAAACTTGACAAATAAAAGAGGGAAGAAAAGAAGGTCAAAAGTTGAAACCCCGTGAGTTAATGTAGTGCCAAGGAGGTGTAGTCACTATGAAATACCCTTAAATGTCATACCATCCCCTAGCCTACGTTACAAGCTTAGAAAAGCCCTATAGTGATCCTAACTGACTTATCTGAAGACTTCAGTACTGACTATAAGGGCAAGCCTATGGCATTTGATGCGCAATGTTGGAACTTTATTCTGAGAGTGAGTCTTACGTTCATCCCTGTATTAATACATGTAAATCTAAGTGAAAAAGGGATTTCTTTATTGTGAGGGCACACCAGGTATTTTGCTATTAACTACTTTGTTCGGCGAATGTAATTTGGGTATGTGCTAGGTTGTTATTGCTGAGATTCTTGCCATATCTAGATGCTTGTGAGTTACATAGTTGTTTTCAAATATTAGACACAGTTGATTTTATTTTGATTGATCATGGAGATGGTGCATGTATTCTGAACTCATGATAGTAGTTAGCTGCCAAGTTGTACTTTGTGTACTCCTAGTTATGTTTTGGTTGCTTGAACACAAGCAATTGTTTAAGTTGAGGGTGTTGATGTATGAGCTGATGCTAACATATTTGAAGCTTTTAACTCTGAATAAGTGCAAAGTATTAAGCAACTTTTGTTGTTTTTTATCGTTTATGTGTGTTAATGCAGATACAAGTGATCGGGGAGGAAACCAAAGGAAAGAAGAATAAAACAGTTGAAATCTGGTGGAAATAAGCTGAAATGTATCTGAAGATCATTTTGAAGCGTCGTCATACATGGGATGGGCTTTCAAAGTCACCTTCAAGATTAGACAAAACCTAAGAAGAATATATGAACTGTGACGATGATTCGTAAGGGTCGTTAAATATTTGACATCTTGTCAAAATTGCCGTCAACCAGAGGGCAGAGTTTGCTGATTTCTAGTGAAGTGTGACGCCAGTTTGCAAGCACCGTCAAGATCTTTGACAAAGTGTCAGGATTACCATCTGAAGAATCAGAAGATAACAATTCACTGGAATCTTTGACGATATCTCGCACACATCATCAGGAGTCTGACGTGCCGTTAAAAGCATCGTCGTCTAATCCAGAGAGAAAACTGAAACTTTAATTTTTTTTCCTTAATTAGGGTTGAATATTTAAAGACTTGTTTTAGGGTTTTTAAGGAGGATTGGTAATAATATAGGAGACATTAACTATGAGAAGAGAGGGACGTACATTGCTCTCTTTCATCAATTATTCTTCTTGTTTCATATCAACTAATTTTGGTCTTCCATCTTGTGATTAAATGAAAGGAACTAATTGTTGTTTTTCATCCATTCGTAAGTTGATCCTTATCATCATGAATTCAAATTGTTATTTCTTTCATCAAATCATGAGCGACTAATTCCATTAGCCGGATTTATGGGATCCATGGATTAGGGTTTGATATGATGCTAGGTGTTTAACGGATTCAAAGAGTAGTAGAACATCTTGAAATTCTGTTATTTTAACTGAAATCTAGTGGTTGCAAACATTAGATTATGCCTTAGGTTTTATTTGCTTCTAACGGAGAAATAGACTAGAGGTTGTGAATTATCAACAGGGACTCGGAAGATACCAACCTTCTATGTAATGATTGATGTCGTAACTGGATTAATCTACCTGAGATAACATCCTATTGGAAATAGATAAGTTATCTAAGTTTGAGTAATTTTCAGCTATCCCAATACCTACTCATGCCTTACATTTCGATTCTATGATGATAGTTCCCAACCTTGAATACGTGGCTTACGGCTGAGGTCGGAGTTTAAGAGTTAACTCATGAGTACTCCTTACCCGAAACTGGATTCATTAAGAAAATAGAGAGTGGCATATTTATGTCATAAAGGTTCAGGGAATTATAGTGTATCTCCCCCTTGGAATACTAGGTCCCTCGAAGAATACTGATTTTGCTGAGATACTAAGGAAAACTAGGGCGATGCACAAGGCACCTATGAGCTGAATCACTGGTGGATATCAAGGATCTGAAGCTAAGACAAAGTGATTAGACCTTACGCACTGCAACTGAGACTACTAAAAAAATTTACGTGTGTGCTGAGCACGAATGCATAAATATATTCTAACTTTATCTGATTAACTGAATAACTTATATCTGAATACTAGGCATGTAAGACTGAACTATACTTATTCTGGACAGATGGACTAAGACTATAGGGTATTACACATAGGAGGTAATGACTGACTGGGCAACATGAGGTAATTAAGCATGAGTGAGGAAAAACTATATTACCTTAGGAACACGAGACCAGGCGTCTAATCATGATTTGAAAACATTCTATAAATTGAGGTACTATAATACTAATAACTGAGTAACTGATGGCCATATGTTATGGTCGGGTAATCTTGAAACTGGACTGAGTTTTTGATCTTACTACTGGACTAGGACTGGGACTGAGATTATAGCTAAGACGGTAATTAAGACTGTAACCATAACTAAGATTGTAACTATGACTAAATGTTGGTTTTCTATAACTGAGGGTTAGACAAGTACAAGAGTACTGAATTCTAATGGCTGAGTAACTGATAGCTGAAAACCATGGTTCTGTAACACTATCTGAGTCTTTTACTGAATATTGATTACTGAACTAACACTGTAACTGAGGCATGCGAGATGGAACATTAACACTACAGATTCATCGAGGGATCTAAATTGAGGGTATACATGGCATAATTTGATTTTGACTAAACACTAGGAGTGAAGTCATGAATCGTGTGGGCTAAGCATACTATAAAGCATGAAATGAGTGCATGATTCATGAGCTGCACAAACTGGGTTTGGTATTTCTGAATTCATGGAACATGATCCACAATATTGGATGAACTTGGACTCCTCATAAGAGGAAATTAAAACACACACTATTCTATGAAAAGTGCATGGATATAAGTTGTATTCGTGGGACTGAAATGAAAATCATACGTAAGTATCATGATGGTTGAAGTACAAAACTGTGCACTAAGATAGGAATGGGTCGGGAATCATCTTCCCTTATGGATTTCCTACACATACTGGTATTACTACTGGAACCTGAAAGCCTGACTTTTAGATATTTCATAACCAGACAGTTCCTGCATACCTATCAAGCAGTGTTAGACTGACTCACTAGGGTGGGGACTGGAAAAGGTCCTGTTAATATTTGGTCTAACCTTAAAGTTGATTGTTATGCAAAGAGTTACAAAAGAAAAGAAAGATACTAAATAACAAGAAACGTGAACATATAAATGAGGGATCTATAACATACCAGTGGCTGCATCAGGAGGAATTTCCTGATCCTATCAGGACTAAAGTGCACAGAGTCTATTTGGGCGTTGCCCACTGATAGCACTGGAATTGGCACCCTGCTGATTTGGGGGACCGAATTGAGTTGAGGGACGAATGTGCTTACTTCTAGGGCTAGGCCTAGGACAATCTCGTACTTTGTGACCTGTCTTGTCACATCCAAAATACACATCACTACCAGCTCTACATACACCCTTATGATGCTTACCACACTCTTTACAAAGTGGATGAGTAAAAACCCTGCTCTCACTACCCTTGGCCTTGGAGACTAGTGCCCAGTATCTACAGTTATTTTTTAACTTTAGTACTAGTACTCTAGATGAAGATGGAACTGGAGCTAAAAACTTTTGTCTATGCTGAGAACAGTTACTACCCTGCGACCCTAGCTGAGAAAAACTATAACTACCAGTTCTGGCCCTCTTATTTTCCCTCTCCTTTTTCTTAAGTTTCTGCTCCTCAATCTGTTGAGCATGGACCATAATCCTAGATATATCCATCTCCTTAATCAACATCAAAGTTCTACACTCGTTAACTAGATATGGAAGGGTGTCAGTATCATATCACGGGTAAAGACAAATTGTGAGTAAACCCTCTCTAACAGGGAGATCTTTCTTCAACCCCTTCTATTAGGAAAAACTCAAATGAGGTGTATAATCCCTAAACTCATAGGGTACATATCAACCTACACTGGATACGTAGTTATGGAACGCAAGAATTGCTTCTAAGGATCACACCCTCTACTGGGTAACAGGTGAGTCCCCATCCTTGGGTTCACTCGGTGCTAAATCCTACTCCCAACTGAAAGGACACTGAAGTGATTTAAAAAGAACTGAACTATTAGTGATAGTATCTTTTAGCTGATTTGAACAGAGTTCACTAAATTCAATTGACGGGAGGAATACTACTGATATCAGATAACTGACTGAGATTACTGAGATTACTGAGGTTTCCTGAGCCATGTAACTGACTGAATTCTAATGATCATGGATTGAATGGTAGTATCATGAAAATTGATACTGGCTCTAGGAACACAGCTAAATTATCAGGTACAAGTACCCCGAAGACTCGATAGCATGAAACTATCAAGACTTGACACTTCATGAACACATAACCAATATCAACAATTCATAATACAATAAGTTGGGGATTTCATGAAACACATGGTTGTCATAATGTTGTACATGGATGGAATTTCATATAGATATGTCATACTTTCATCAACCTAATCTCATGAACATTCCATAAAGTACTCATAATGCACACAATATCATGGAAGTCAGTTTTGGTCATAAGGGTAAAGCATGCATTTATTATTTGAGTCGCAATTGAGATATAATACCTAATTTTTATCCTCCTAGACATTTTTTCAAACACCCTACATGCACAACATAGAGCATAGGTGAAATAATCAAATTACACATCATAAATAACTCAATTCATGAATTTCATCTTGTATGCTAATGTAGTTTCATGAAAACAAATAAAGATTCCAACTTGGGAATCATACAACAAGATAACATGGTTACAAACAACCCACAACCTGAATATCATGTTTTATAATTTGAAAGAGGGTTCTTGGACTTCATGGATGAAAGGAATCCATAAATTAACACTTGAAATACCTTAGTTCCTGATTTTACTAAGATTAATGGAGAGATTCTTAAATTTGAGTATTGAATTTGAATCCTTAATTGAAAACCCTAGCTTGTTCTTGAGAGAAACTTGAGAGAAACTCAATATTTTGGGTGAAATATGGCTGAATCATGTGTTATTGGGTTTATCTAAGGATGGGAAATTGATCCTTTTTCCCTTTAAAATGCGGATATTTAATGACTAAAAACTGGGTGTCGATGCTACAAGCGACGCGGCGCGTTGATGGCTGCGATGTGATACTCGATCTGTCGCGCCATGATCGCGTCGTGCCTCAAAAGTTTTGGCTCTAGCAGCCTACACAAATGTTGACCAATGCGATTGGAGACGCAGCGCACCATGATCGCGTTGGTCCACTGTTTAGGGACTCCAAACATGATCTAAACATGTTCCAAAAAATCTAAAACTTGTCCGAAAATACCTATTGAACTTCCTGATCATGAACTAATAAAAATACAGACCATTAAAGGACGTTAAGGTGGAAAAATGAGATTTCCAACCTTTGAAGGCCAATAATAGGCTATGTCTGGGAACCTAGCTAGAATTTTCTAAGTCTGGGACCCCATGACAAGCTTAAAGGACTGAATTAAGCTTTAGGATTTTGTGGGATCTTACACAAGATGTCCTGTTATTCCATAGAAGTGTGCAGTTGGTGAGACTTCTTTATTCCAGAAGGCCTGTTTCTTTCTAGACACTTCTTATTTACTTTAGTTTAGGTCCACTGGGGCTTTTTCCCAGTTTCAAACAGCTTGTTAATTTCATATGTAATAGAGATTTCGTAGACTAAAACAAATATTGTCTAGATGTTGATGGATTTCCTTTTGTATTGATATACTTAACTCAGGACATGAAAATAATTCCGTAATGATTTATATTTCCATATATTTTCTTTATTTTATGAATATTGTGCATGATTACCAGATATAGAAGGGCATCCGAGCCTCCATGGTTTAGGATGCTCATTATGGCCAGGGCCCAAGCTTGGGTCGTGAAAAGGGTTGCTTGACCCAACTAGGGGTCATGACGCAGGGGCTATTCCCCTACAGTTTTATCTTCTTAAGGGTCAAGGGTCACTTTGGCCTTTTTTCATCTACCCCAAATGTCCAAAGCACAAATTATAACACCCAAAAGAGCATTATTTTTCCATCTTCTTCAAATTAACTCACGTAAAAAACTTCCCTTTCCCCAAGAACAAAATTCAATTCTTCTCCTCTATGTAATCTAGAATTAAAGTCTTTCAAGTTCTAAAGTCTCAAGAAAGTATCAAAGTTAGGATTTCATCCTTCAAGATAAGAAACTTAAGGTACGTGGGGTTTTCTTAAACTACATAGGCATGGTGAAATTAGCTTAATCATGTTTAAGTGTTAAGAAATCATGAATTTACAAAGGGGTTTGGATTTACAATTTCAATTTTGCATTATGAAATCTTATTGATGATAATGTTTGGGACTTAAGGCCTTCCCCCTTGAAATTGGTTGTTACACATATATATATGTATGTATTCAATGTTTTCAAAACTTGATTTGAGAGCATGAAAATTTATACTCCCTCTCTCGTTATGAATTATTCGATTGCATATTGAGAAGAATTACATAAACGTCTTTACTATTATTTGTTGACTTGATTTTGATGGCGACTTAAAGAGAGGGAGTCTTTCATACTTACATGAATGAAAGTGATGATTCATAGTGAATATGATTTGTTACAAGATACTTGACAACCATGTGTCTGTGAATTGAATTGAGGATCTTTGACTCTGTTTTCATGAATTTCACTATACATATCCTCTTATACTATTTGACTAGTTTGGAGGTCTAAAAATAATATTTTGAAAGAGAAGACTGTAACATGATATTGTATGGCTTAGATGTATGACTTGCAAGTCTTGGCATGACGATGTCATAACAGATTATGCCATAACATACTCAGAATAGAACATAAGTTAGATTTCATTAACATTTCTTTTAGAATATGATTTCAGAAAGATGCATGCTTAGAAAAGGCTAAAGATGGGATTAAGAGATGTTAGGTGGTTACCCGAAGAAGGCATGAGTTCATATAACTCATTTTACGAAACCGTGTTTTACATATATGAGTTATTATGTATCCAAGAGGGATTATACACTAGCCTAGTGCCCTGTGGCGTATCAGAATCAGAAACTCCAACCTTTGCGGAAAACTTGGGTTGGAGTCTTGGCCGTCGATTCAAAGGCAGACTCCATATATCCTGTGGGGTCGTATATTTGTAGGGTGTACCACCTAGCCCAGAAGTAAAACAAAGAAAAAGGGAATCATAGCTGCAGAATTGTTTTAAGATCATTTGAAACTTCGCATGTGTTTTAAATCATTTCATGCATAAAGCTTTTGGTGAAATTCTCTAACTTATGTTATATATATATATATCAAATTACATTATTTTGGATTTCTCTGTGTACCAATACATATGTGTTGACCCCCTATATCTCAGAATCTGAGGCATAGTCTCGCGGTCTCATCTAGCAGTAGATCCGTTAGTGTCAGAAGTTGCAATTGGTGAGCCTTCTATATTCCGGAAGGCCTGATTTTCAGATTTCATTGCTTCTTTCCTTTTTTTGGTCTACTGAGGGCCTTGTCCCAGTTTTTAGACAGATGTTGGTTTACATGTATTAGATATTTCACAGACTAGTGTTATGTGTTTTGAATGATGAGTACTCACTTTCGGATTATCCAGTTTACCTATGAGATTGACCATGATTCTGTTCTGTTATTCTTTCAGCATTTCTACAAATTGTATGATTAATGTGCATGATTGCCAGATAGATATGAGCATTCGGACCCTCATAGTATGGGATGCTCATCACGGCCAAGGCCTCGTCTCGGGTCGTGACAGGACTCTTTCAATGTCACTATACAATTTAATTTTTGTTTTAATGCCCGAATTTCATAATCACAAACAAGATGAACCAACTTATGAATTTCATATCACTCATTTAATTTCCAACATGGAAAACATGTAAATCAAGATCCTTCCCTCCAATCACAGGAACCGTTAATTAAACACAAAAAAAGAGAAAGAGAAATATCAGACATTATACAAGCATTAAAAGAGATTGTTCGGTCCAATAAAGCTTTTCTTATGTGCGAAATTCGTGCAAGAGCCAACCTCAATAGGCATTAATTAATTTAGTCAAACATTATAAAGTGAGTACTTTTAAAATATATAGTCAACCCATAATTAAATCCACCCCATTATTGGCAAAACTAGCAAGAGAGGAGTGGATTCATCTGAATAATCTTCATTGAAAAATTATACTATATAAAGAAAAAATAAGAATTATTTGTATATATTTCTTTTATGCCTTTTATATTTTTGTGCATTTATTTTTTTCTTTTTTTTGTTTTTAATTTCCAAGTGAAGATCCAACTATGACATTGCCTACCGTGCCTATAATGGAAGAATGTAAGAATAAAATTAAGAAACCAGTGAAACAGAGCTAGCTTAGTAATGGAGAGAATAGAAGTCAAATTATAAAAGAGGATTAGACTAGGAAAACAGATGTTTTGAGAAACTTGACTTCAGCAGTAGTTTTGGACTATCCTACATAAGTTAAAGAAAAGTTTTGCTCCTCATAATGAGCTGCAATTTTGGAACTACATTACAATGCAAAGTTTTGCTTCTCTTTCTCTCTGCCAGTCGGTCACCTTTAGTAGGAAGCTGATGTGGTCATCTTTCTTTCTTTATACTCTTTTAGTTCATTCTGACACCTTTCGTTGTCTGTCACCCCATAGTTTTGATATACCTGCATATATAGACAAACAATTATTATCAAACTCTCTCAGTGTCACTATATAATCTAATTTTTGTTTTATTTCTTGAGTTTGATAATCCCAAATAGGATGGACCGACTTATGAATCTTTACTATCCATGTCACTCATTGAAAGCGCGCAATACAATATAACGTAATAATTAGCTTATCATTCTAAATTTATGATGAATCTTCATACTGCAGAATATACTAAATGGTCGATTTGAGTATGCTTACCATTTTTTCTTATTATACAACAAAATAATATTTATATATCTTCTTAATTTCTTTCTTTTTAATAGAAGAAAATAAATAAAAAGATATATCAAATATGAATAGAAGAAGAAGAAGGAGGAGGAGGAGAAGGAGAAGGAGGAGGAGGAGGAGGAGGAGGGGGAGGGGGGGAGGAGGAGGAGAAGGAGAAGAAGAAGAAGAAGAAGAAGGAGAAGGAGAAGGAGAAGAAGGGGAAGGAGGAGAAGGAGGAGAAGGAGAAGGAGGAGAAGGAGAAGAAGGAGAAGAATTATTCCATCACTCTTATAACACAATTCCAACACTATTTCCACACCATTTTCGCATCATTTCCAGCACCGAATTGGCCATTTTTTGGTTCCAGTTCAGTTAAGATATGCTAATATATGTGTCCAAACTTAAGGAGTTAAATTTTGACACCTCTATTAAAAAATAAAATATCTCAAACTCATGATAAATGACGTGATGGAAATATAGGTCTAGCCTAGTAATTACACGTAAATGTTATCGCACATGGGAATATAACATTAGTAATAACGCACAAAATGTTATCACTTACGTACAAACGTTATCGCATTCCAGAACAAATAGAACATTAATGTGGAAATATATCTATATATTTAGTACACAAAAGAAATTAACACATGTGAAAAATCTTACTAACCTGGAAAATTATGCCTAAAGAAGTAAACTTGTTCAGAGTAATGACGCAAAGTGAAATAATGTTTCTTCAATGCTTAAGAAGCACTTGTTGTGGTTGGAGAAAACTTGAATAACTCACTTCTCTCCATTTCTTCTCTGCTACAACCTATACAACAAAATAATATTTGTATATTTCTGAATTTCTTTGTTTTAAAAAAAATAATAACAAGATGTATTATATATGAATCAACTAATAAGAAGACGAACAAAAAATAAAAGGAGATTCCATTTTACCTTATCAAAGTCACCCCTTTTTGTTACCTCAACATATAAAACATGCAAATCAAGCTCCTTTCCTCCAATAACAGGAGCCCTTAATTAAATCAAAGAGAAAATGAACAAATCAGCTATTAAAAAAGGCAATCCCGTACATGCTATGTGAGACTTGATAGTGCTCAAACTACACCTCTCTAATGAAAATGTAAGCGATCGTTGTCAATATATAATCCAATTAGGTTGGGGTCGAATCTCACAGGGAATATGGTGTGAATCTGAGTTGTATGCGAGTTAATCAACTGATAGTTAGTAGTTTCCGGTAAATTGGGGGTTATGAGAATTTATCAAATAATTGTTGGTCACTTTAGTTTCAGTGTTTGTAATCAAGAGTTTATGGAAAACCAGAATTATGTTCACTATGGGTTTTGGTACTTGACAGATGCTATTAGTGATTCAAGATTCTCACGATAGGTAGGAACAACAGATTGTCTTTATCAAAGTTATCCCTAAATGTCTCTCGACGTACTAAAGCATTTAATTACCTAATCCACTCGGACATAGGGAATTTATATTCACTAACCAGACTTCACCTCAGGTTAATTAACCTTGTTACAGTGTCAATTATTAAACGGAAGGTTGGTAGCTTCCAAGTCCCTGTCAATAATTCACTTCCTACTAGAGTTGATTTCTTATCTCAAGCAAATCAAAGTAGGTGTTATCTATTGTTTGCAACCAATAAACAATAATTAATTCCTCAAAATTATCAAGGAGTCCTATTACCTTTAGAATCTTGAAAACTTAGCAACTTACCACGACCTAACCCATAGATCCCATAATTTGGGTTAAAGGGATTTAGCCACTCATAATGCAATAATCGATACAACAAGTTGAATTCATAATTTGAAAGATGAACTTAGAGCAAGATGAATAGCAACGAGTGTTTCTCACATTAGATCAAAGTAGAAATCCCTAAATATTGATGATAATCTCTTCAAAGTTAATTTTTTTTTTTCGAGCCAAGAAACTAGAGAGAAAATAACAAAATATGTGTGTTCCAAAAAATAGGTTCACCAGAATAATCCTCCTTAGAAAACCCTAAACTATGCTTTAAATACTTCAGCCTAATTATGGAAATAAAATCACACAGTTCAGTGTCCTTCTCGGATTAGGTGACGACATGCGTGACGCCTTATCAGGAGGCTGAAGACTTGTCACGGATGTTGTCAGCACCTTTTCAAGTTTGACAATTTCCGCTTAAGGATGACAGTGAATCCTGACTGCTTATCAAAACTGTGACGACATATCAGAAAATGTCATCACTTCTCCACCTCAGATCCCATATTCTGTCTAAGGCTGACGGCGACTCTGACGGCTTAGCACAAAGCTGACGGCTTATCACATGTCATCGTCACTTTTTCAAACTGAATTCCATTCTCTATTTAACATTGATGATGGAGAAGATAACGTATCAGAGTACTGATGACCTATCAAGAATGTCGTCAGCCACACCTCTCTTCTATTTTCTTCAGATTTCAACTCTTTTACTTTCATCATTATTGGTTTTCTTGCCTCTTGACTTCCACTGCAAAATCAAATATAAAACAATCAAAAACGACAAAAGTTTCTTAAGACTTTGCAATTATTCTCAGTTAAAATCCTCAAATGTGTTAGCATCTGCTCACACATCAATACCCTCAACTTAAAACAATTGTTTGTCCTCAAGAAACTAAAACACAACCAAGAGAATACAAAGTACATTCATCAGTAAACCATCCATATTATCACAAAATATCTTCACCATCTCCAAGGTCAATCAATTTACAAACAACTGTGCATGTTATTGAAGAGCAACAACGTGACACACAGGAATCAAGATATGGCATCAAATCAGCAACAACAACCATGCATGTATCAACCTTACACTATCCAAACAAGTTATCAACTATCAACGTAACCAATGTGCCCTCGCTACAAATAAGTCCCATTGCACTTATATCAGACATCACATATGCAACCATAGGGACAATCACAAGACACTCACTCTCAAAATAAAGTTCCAATCAATGTATGCCAAATACCATAGGCTTGCCTTTATTTTCATTACCAAGATCTTCAGACAGGTCAGCTAGGATCACTATAGGTCTTCCCTTTGGCTTGTAATGTAGGCTAGGGGCTGGTATGATACTCGATGATATTTAAAGTGACTAATCATCCTTGACACTACACTAGCTTTTGGGGTCTCACTCATTTACCTTTTTCTACTCTTCTCTTTTCTTGATCACACTTATTAAGGATGGGTGCAGTTCTTTTCTACAATCACTTCTTCTTTTTCACAACTTTTCTTTTCTCATTTTATATCATGCACCCCTATCATAGCCAACCTCAACTTAGGCCATTTTCCTAAGTCAAGGTGCATAGTGTCCAAGGAGGATCAGGGCCAAAATAGGTTCATTATGATATAAGAATGGGATGGTCATAGGTATCATAAAAACAAATAGGTTATTCAAGCTAAAAATAGGGATCAAGGGATATTATGCATATAGGGAAGGTCATTTAGGCTAAAAGTGGACTAATATCAAAACGGCCTATGGTCCTTTCCTAACCCCTATCCTTCAACCTAGGTAAGACTAACCGGGAAAGTTCTAAATTCAACATACAAAGGGAACTAAGTAGAATCTCACACGCACATGGCACATAATTATATCACAAGTTACAACTTATCCGGTTCATACAATTGTTTAGCAATGGTTATCAAGTCACTAGAACTAATACCATACAAAGATAAACAGTGGTCACAATTAGATGCAAATCACACAGTTAAAGAATTAGACCACTTGGGAGGTGTTCACAAAATAACAAAAACATGTTAACTGCCTCAGGTACTTGTATTTCTCCTAGTCAACTACAAAATGTTACAATAATAACTCACCCTACACCCTCAACTTAAAATCAAAGAAAAACTTAACTAAGGGTTTGGGTATACCTCGAGTAGATCAAGCACGGGGATCATGGGTTGCCTCCCATGTAGCACTTGATTTAACGTTGTGGCATGACTCAGGTGTCTCGATTACTTCAGACTTCATCGAGACAGATAGTAGCAGTACTTTTCATCAAGTCTTTTGGACCAATATAAAGTTTGACTCGTTGCCCATTTACCTTAAAGGTGTTGCTGTCTTTATTTTCAAGTTCTACTACTCTAGACGAGTAGACTTGACTAACTCTAAATGGGCCTGACCACTTATATTTAAGCTTACCTGGGAACAGTTTGAGTCTGGAATTGAACAGAAGCACCCAATCACCTTTTAGGAATTCTCGTTTCTCAATCCTCCAATCATGATACTTCTTCATCTTTTCTTTATATAGGTCTGCTCTTTCCTGTTCCCTGAGACAGAATTCATCCATCTCATTCAGTTGTCCCAATCTTAGCTCTGCTGCATTCTTCCAACTCAAATTTAACTTTTTGAGTGCCCATAAAGCCTTGTGCTCCAGCTCGATTGGTAAGTGGCATACTTTTCCATAGACCAACTGGAATTGTGACATGCCAATAGGTGTCTTGAAAGCAGTCCAATATGCCCACAAGGCATTATCGAGCTTTCGAGACCAGTCTTTCCGACTAGCATTCACCATTTTCACTAGGATGGCTTTAATCTCTCAATTTGACACTTCCACTTGCCCACTAGTTTATGGGTGATATTGAGTGGCTACTCTATACTGTTTTACCCCATATTTTGCTAAGGTAGCTCGAAATACTTTGTTGCAAAAATAAGATCTTATATCGCTTATAATAGTACGTGGTACTCCAAAGCGAGAGAAGGTGTTCTTCTTGAGAAAAACAACAACCCTCTTTCCTTTATTATCAGCCAAGGCAACAGCTTTGACCCATATCGATACATAGTCAATAGCAACTAAAATATACTTCATCCCATACGATTTTACAAAAGGACCCATGAAATCGATGCCCCAGACGTCAAAAAATTCCACTTCAAGCATCTTAGTCAAAGGCATCTCATGTCTTTTGGAGATCGACCCTGCCTGTGACATTGGTCGCATTTCATCACAAACTCATGAGTATCCTTGAACAATGTTGGACAATAGTAGCCACTTGGCAACACCTTCCTAGCCGTTCGGTCACCTGCATAGTGACCTCCATCTAAGGAAGCATAACATGCTTCCAATATACACAATACATCAAGTTTTTGCACACACCTCCATATAATATTGTCAGCACATCTCCAAAAAAGATATGACTTATCCTAGAAGTAATATGTCACATCATGAAGGAATTTCTTTCTTTGTTGGAAAGAATGATTTTTTGGAATGACCTCACTCACAACATAATTTGCAAAATTAGTATACCAAGGCAATTTCTCCACAGCAGCAGCCAAGATATCCTCATCAGGAAATGTATCATTTATCTTCATTTCATCACTAATTTCCTACTCACCTTCCATTCTAAATAGATGACCCACAACCTGATTTTCACAATCCTTCTTATCTTTGACTTCAAAGTCAAATTCTTATAGCAGCAACACCTATCTAATCAGCCTTAGTTTTGCATCTTTCTTATCCATCAAATACCTCAAGGTTGCATGATCAGTGTGAACCACTACCTTTGTCCCAAGAAGATAAGCCCTAAATTTCTCAAAAGCATACACTACAGCCAGGAGTTCCTGCTCAGTGATGGTGTAGTAATTTTGCACTCTATTCAGTGCTTTGTAGGCATAATATATTGGATGAAATGGTTTGTCCTTTTTTTGTCCCAATACAGCTCCAAGAGCAACACCGTTTGCATTACATATGATCTCAAACGGTTTTGACCAGTCCGGTGCAACAATGATAGGGGCCTCAACCAACTTCTTTTTAAGGCATTCAAATTCCTTCAAGTAATCATCATCGAAGAAAAACTTCACTTCTTTCTCCAAAAGTTTGTAAAGTGGATTTGTAACCTTCGAGAAGTCTCTTATAAACCTCTGGTAAAAAATAGCATGTCTAAGAAAACTACGCACTCCCTTCACTGAAATGGGAAGTGGTAGTTTTTCAATAACTTCAACCTTGGCTCGATCAACCTCCATCCCTTTTGCTGAAATTTTGAGCCCGAGAACGATGCCCTCTTTTACGATAAAGTGGCATTTCTCCCAATTAAGCACCAAATTGAATTCAACAAATCATTTCAAGGACATACTCAGGTTTTTAAAACATATCTCAAAAGAATCTCCCACCACAGAGAAATCATCCATGAATACCTCTATGGTGTCCTCCACCATATCTAAGAAGATAGACATCATGCACCGTTGAAAAGTAGTGGGTGTATTACATAGCCCAAACGGCATCCTCTTAAATGAAAAGGTGCCATATGGGCATGTGAATATCATCTTCTCCCGATCTTCAAGATCAATACAAATTTGGATATATATAGAATAACCATCCAAGAAGTAATACCATTTCCTTCTGGCCAATCGATCAAGTATTTGGTCCATAAAGGGCATCGGGAAGTGGTCTTTTAAAGTCCATGAGTTTAGTTTGAGGTAGTCCATGCAAACTCTACACCCAGCCACAGGCTTGAGTGGAATCAACTCATTCCATTCATGTGCAACCTCAGTCATGCCCCTTTTTTTGGCACACATTGAACTGGGCTCACCCATTTGCTGTCAGAAATAGGGTAAACCACTCCTGCATCCAACCACTTAATAATTTATTCTTAACCACCTCTTACATTGGTGGGTTAAGACGGTGCTGGTGCTCGATGGTTGGAATACAATCTTCCTCAAGTTGTATTTTCTGCATGCAGATGCCAGGGGGAATGTCAACAATATTTGCGATAGTACATCCTATTGCTCTCTTGTTCCTCTGAAGTACTGAAATAAGTGCTTCTACATGTTGTTCACCCAAATCAGCTGCAATAATAATGGGTTGCATGTTTCCATTACCCAAAAATACGTACCTTAAATGCCCAGGCAGTTCTTTCAATTCTAACACTTGTGGGTCTTTAATGGATGGCTTAGCCGGTGGTGTTGGTTGATTAGGAAGATTAAGGTATAGTTTATTAGGATCATAAGAGTATGAACCCAATCCTGACAAATCACAAAAAGTCTCTTCGTACTCCTCAATTCCTTCACGATCAAAATTCATCAGAACTGCAGCTAAAGGCTCGACAACAAGTTTCTCCTCTATTGACACCTTCTGTTCATCCTTATAATACACATCAAAAACTGAGAACACACTCATTTATTCATGCTTCTTCATTGATTGTCACACATAAAATTGCACCACTTTATCATTAATCATGAATAAAAGTTCATTAGCTCTCAAATCAATCAATACAGTTCCGGTTGTAAGAAAAGGTCGACCCAAGATTATGGGCACCTCGAAGTCCACCTCGCAATCTAGAATGACAAAATCTACAGGGAATATAAAGCTAGATACCTTCACCAACACATCATACAAAATACCAATAGGTCATTTTACTGACCTATCCGCCATCACAAGTCGTATGTTGGTGGGTGTGGGATTTCCCGTACCCAGCTTTCTATATATAGCCAGCGGCATCAGATTAAGGCTCGCTCCCAGATCACATAATTCCTTTGCAAATTCTATAGACCCAATCGTACAAGGAATAGAGAATGCTCCTAGGTCTGGCTTCTTCTGCACCAAGGTCCTCATAGAAATAGCGCTATAATGATGGAGATTATCCTCCGGTTCGTATCTCACCGCTCTTTTCTTAGTCACAAGGTCCTTCACGAATTTAGCATACCCTGGTATTTGCTTGAGTGCCTCCATCAAAGGCACATTCACTGTCAATTGTTTGAGCATTGCCATGAATTTGCTGAATTTTGCATCATTAGTTTTTTTCTTCAATCATTGAGGAAAGGGAGGTGTTGGTCTTGGAAGGGTTTTCACCACTACCTCCTTCTCTTTCTCTTTCACTTTTCTGGAGCATCATCAGAACCATCCAGTTTCTCAGACTCCACTGGACCATTTTTTTCTGGTTCATCATCAACTATATTTTTTCCCACAGAAGGAACAGGTAATATTTTTCCACTTCTAGTGGTAATCTCCATACATGAGCCATCATTCCGTAGATTCTGGATTGTATCACTAGGTAATGTTCCACTCTTACTCTGATTCAGTGATGCGAAGAGTTGGCTCATTTGTTGTTCCAGCTGTTTGATCGAGGCAGAGTGCGAGTTTACCAACTGACTAATAGATGACAAATCGGTCTTCATGGTAGTCACTCCTGAGTTGGTAGACTCCACTCCCTTTAATAATTTAGCCATCATGTCCTCCATGGACATCTTTTTAGAACTTGTTGTAGCAGTCTCACGATTTCTAGGAGGGATATATAGCTCGCTCCTATCATTATTGCACCTCCAATTTCCCTGCTCCCTATCTTTATAACCAGTCTTATCATAATAATTCCAACCTTGATTCCCTTGGATATTGCCTCAGAAACCCCATTGATTATTGACATAGTTCGCCTCTTCTTCTAGATCAGCATCAACTCTATCTTGAGATCGCATAGCTTTCACCTTCTCAATATTGCTTGATAGCAAGTGCTTGGTTAGCAAGTCCATCGGTACTTTTAGGTGCACCATGTCTTGATCACGCTCCTCGTCTCTCCTGTGTTGTTCCACAGTCATACCCACAGAAATAGTGGGACTTGCTACCACAGAGTCTCTGGTATGCCATGCCTGACTTTGTTTGGTAAATCTCTCTAGTATTTATGAGGCCTTTGGGAATGTAAGATCAAAAAACGAACCACCAGCAGCATTATCTACAATTGGTTTTGTTACAGAGTTAAGAGCCCCGTACAAAGTCTCCATCAAATGTATGTTCGTCATATTATTATTTGGACAAGCTTCTTTTTTAATCTCTCCTAGGTTTCATGCAAGGCTTCAGTTGAGAGCTGTCTAAAGTTGTTGATCTCATCCCTTAATTGTACCCACCAGGAAGGTGGAAAGAACCTTTCTAGGAAAGCTTTTTTCAACTGCCTCCAGTTGATTATAGAATCGGGTGTCAGCTCGTTAAGCCACAATGTTGCCTCCCCAGACAGAGACAACGGAAACAATCTCAAACAGATAGCATTCTGACCCACTCCTGGGTTATCAAAAGATTTACAAATGGTGATAAAGTTCACCAAATGCAAGTTCGTATCATCCCCAAGAAGGTCGCCAAACAACCTCTTCAGATTGAGGAGTTGAATCATAGTACTCGTAATGTTAAATTTTTTTCCCAGGTCCCAACGGTGGAGGAATAATTGCACCCGTTGCACCTGTTTCATCCATTCCATCGTCATCATTGAGATCATACTGGACTGGCTGGAAATATTGCCTTCCAATGGACGATTACTATTAGCATCACGTTGTACTAGTGCAGCTACTTGCTCTGCACGCCTTAGGTTACCAGTGTTTAAAAACTCCTCATCTCCCAAATCTTCATCCTTAGGATTTGGATGTCGTACTTGTTGACCGACATTCTTCACATTCACCTGAGCTCTAGCTAAGGCTGCTAACCTGTCAGCCTCCTGTGGGTCTGTCATTCTTCCAATTCATTGTGGTTCCGGATTAAATGGTAATAATGGTTTTCCGGAACTTCTGATTCTTGGCATACACTACAAAGATCCTGCAATTAAAAAAAATAGAAAATAAACGTAAAACTAGGAAACTTGACTAACGGTTAATTAGCGCACACAAACTTCAATTTACAACCGTATTCCCCGGCAACGGCACAATTTTTGATAACGCTCAAACTACACCTCTCTAATGAAAATGTAAGCGATCGTTGTCAATATATAACCTAACTAGGTTGGGGTCGAATCCCAAAGGGAATATGGTGTGAATCTGAGTTATATGCGAGTTAATCAATTAATAGTTAGTAGTTTCCGGTAAATTGGGGGTTATGAGAATTTATCAAATAATTGTTGGTCACTTTAGTTTCAGTGTTTGTAATCAAGAGTTTATGGAAAACCAGAATTAGGTTCACTATGGGTTTTGGTACTTGACAGATGCTATTAGTGATTCAAGATTCTCACGATAGGTAGGAACAACAGATTGTCTTTATCAAAGTTATGCCTAAATGTCTCTCGATCGACTTAAGCATTTAATTACGTAATCCTCTAGGAATTATGGAATTTATATTCACTAACCAGAGTTCACCTCAGGATAATTAACCTTGTTACAACATCAATTATTAATTGAAAGGTTGGTAGCTTCCAAGTCCCTGTCAATAATTCACTTCCTACTATAGTTGATTTCTTAGCTCAAGCAAATCAAAGCAGGTGTTATCTATCGTTTAAAACCAATAGACAATAATTAAAACCTCGGAATTATCAAGAAGTTCTATTACCTTTACAATCTTGAACACTTAGCAACTTACCAAGACCTAACCCATAGATCCCATAATTTGGGTTAAAGGGATTTAGCCACTCATAATATAATAATCGATACAACAAGTTGAATTCATAATTTGAAAGATGAACTTACAGCACAATGAATAGCAACGAGTGTTTCTCAGATTAGATCAAAGTAGAAATCCCAAAATATTGATGATAATCTCTTCAAAGTTAATTGGTTTTTTTCAAGCCAAGAAACTAGAGAGAAAATAACAAAATACGTGTGTTCCAAAAAAATAGGTTCACCAGAATAATCCTCCTTAGAAAACCCTAAACTATGCTTTAAATACTTCAGCCTAATTATGGAAACAAAATCACAGAGTTCAGTTTCCTTCTCGGATTAGGTGATGACATGCGTGATGCCTTATCAGGAGGCTGACGACTTATCACCGATGTCGTCAGCTCCTCTTCAATTTTGACAATTTCTACTTAAGGCTGATGGTGAATCCTTACGGCTTATCAAAACTATGATGACATATCAGACAATGTCGTCACTTCTCCACCTCACCTCCCATGTTCTGTCTAAGGATGACGGCGACTCTGATGGCTTATCACAAGGCTGACGGCTTATCACATGTCGTCGTCACTTCTTCCAACTGAATCTCATTCTCTGTTTAAGGCTGACGATGAAGCTGATAACCTATCAGAGTGTTGATGACATATCAGGAATGTCGTCATCCACACTTCTCTTCTATTTTCTTTAGATTTCACCTCTTTTACTTCCATCATTGTTGGTTTTCTTGCCTCTTAATTTCCACTGCAAAATCAAATATAAAACAATCAAAAACGACAAAAGTTTCTTAAGACTTTGCGATTATTCTTAGTTAAAAGCCTCAAATGTGTTAGCATCTGCTCACATATCAAGACTCAGAGAAGGATCGGATCACAACATATATTAATTAATTAAGTCAAACTTTAAAAAGTAAGTGCTTTTAAAATATATAGGGTCAACCTATGATTGAATCACCCCATTACTAGCGAAACTACGGAGGTATGATTTCATTTGAGTCATCTTTGTTCAAAAATTATATCATACAAAAAAATTTAAATAATTGTTATACTTTTAACCCCTTGATATTTTTGTCTATTTGTTTATAATTTTTAAAAATTCTTGTGTAATATCCACACTCCTTTTCCTATAAGAGGAAGAATGTCATCTTCTGTCAAAATAAAAAGATATAAGCTCCGAGGAATTTTTCTTAAAAAAACGTTGTTTATGTAATAAGAGAGGTTGCGGATATGATCAGTGTCCTAAACCTACAACTTAAAAGTTGCGGGTTCGAGTTACTAAGAAAACAAAAAAAATTAAAGCATTGAGGAATTTTTTTTTCAGAAAAATAAAATAAAAGTTGGCTTACATAATAAGAGGGGTTGCATTAGTGGTAAGCAGCATACAACACCTACAACCTTGATCCGAATAGTAAAAAGAGAAAAAAGAAAAAGAAAAAAACTGTTTTACCTCCATCTTACAGAATATCAGTTCGAATTGCGTAAAAAATCAAAAAAGGCGAAAGCTCGGACGAAAAAAAGAGTTGCTTCCGTGTACTTTGTACTCAAAACAGAGTGAAAATTCTTGAGACACTCCATGAATAAATTTGGGTCATTAACAATTTTTTCATGTGATGCCATTGGTGTTGGATACACCTGTCTGTTTCTAGGACAGGGAAGAACAATAGCTTCCTTAGACATCATTGTACCACCAGAAAAACAAGAAACAGATAAAACTGAGGTAACTTAGTAATAGAAAAAACAGAAGGTAAATTAATAAAATATGTAATGAATACAACTTAGACAATATTGGGTAGTTAAGGAAAAGAGCATCATTTTTGGAACTATAATATAATGAAATACATGTTGAACTCATGATGCTAAATGATTACTATTACTTTCAGTCATCCTAACGATTGATGAGGAAACAAAGTTATGACGTTAAGTGAACAATTTAAAATATTTTGCACAGTGCAATTAACACTGGATAACTCGTGCAACGCACGTGTTCCAAAACTAGTACTTTGATGAGCAAGACCATCTTATAATCATGAGCATTAGTCTAGGAAAATAAATATTTAGAGAAACTATACTTTTGGGACTATCTTACATAAGCTCTAACAATGTTTTGATCCACGAAAAGAGCTGTAGTTTTGGAACTATAATATAATGAAATACATTTTGATCTCATGATGCTAAATTATTACTATTACTTTCAATCATTCTGAAGATCAATGAGGAAACAAAGTTAAGAAGTTAAGCAATCAATTTAAAATATTTTGCATGATGCAATTAACACTGGATAACTCGTGCAACAAACGTGTTCCAAAACTAGTATTTTGATAAGCAAGACCATCTTATAAGCACGAGAATTAGTTTAGGAAAACAAATACTTTTAGAGCTTATACTTTTGGACCATCTTATGAAAGCTATTACAATGTTTTGATCGACAAAACAGGTCGTAGTTTTGGAACTACATTACAATGCAAAAATGTACAAGTAGATCCACATCTCCTACTCCTTTTCTTCTTCCAGCCAGACAATCTTTAGTCACAAGATGTTTTCAGGTAACACCCCGTAGCATTCTCAACTTGATACCACACTTAGTAGCATGCATAAAGAGCGAACAAACTGAAATTTTCCTAAGTGTTAAACGACTCAGTCATATTTTAAGCTCCTAAACTTCAATGATTTCTAAATCGACCTGTCCGACCCCGAGATGTAGATTTATGAGTTGATTCATGTTAAAGTAACATGTCTCGAGTAAGATTTGTATTGTTCAAACGGGTTTTGAAGCATGTTTGGAAATTGAAAATAGAAGGTCACCGCAATTTGATTGTATCGCGGTAACTATAGCTGTGAGACCTTTACCGCGTCACGGTGAAGACCAAAACAACAATCATTAATTTCCAGTGACTCACCGCGATTGCACCACATCGCGGTGAGTATAGTTATGAAGGCATCACCGCATCGCGGTGAAGGCTAAATCGGCATTTCAGTTGCGAATTTTAAATTCGAGGAGCAGATTCGTCTTTTCCCTAAGGCCCCAAGTCGTGTAAACAGTGAATTAAAACGCCTTTTGGGCATAATATGCCCAAATTCATTCAAATCCATCAAGAAAAAAAATCCTAACTTCCCTTCCAAAGATCAAGGATTCATATTCTAAGTTAAGATCATCAAGAAAAGAGTCAAGGCTAGGGTTTCATTCTTTGAACTAAAAGACCTAAGGTATGTGGGACTATCCTTAATATTGTTTCGAAAATCATGCTATTAAATTATTTTGATGAGATTATACGTATTGTGCTGAACCCTTTTTGTGTTAATCAAATCTTGACCCTTATTATATATACATATATAGTTTGGAATGATTAATTGAGAGCATGAACAATGAATTTCCCTCTCTTGTTATGAAATAAAGTGTATATTTGTATTATGAGTGATTTTTGAAAGCATGAACTATGATTTTAAAGTAAGTTCCTCAACATCATGGTGTTTGACATGGTTTATGATATCATGAGAGGGAGTTATTTACTATAACTATACTCTTGCATTAGAAAGAAGAGTTGCATGTGATTGAGTAAATAGACATGACCACCGCATGTTTTAAGTCTTACAAAAGAAGTTAATTGCATAAGTTTTCTTGAGATTTCAAAATGGTGATTCTCTTATGATATTATGATTCTTTAGTGGTCAAGTGCTTGATTCTAATGAGATAGGTTGTAACATTGGTATGATATGAACGACTTGCAAGTCTGGGTATGACGATACCCGGTGATGACGTGCCCTTAAAATTTTCAGCGTTGAATGACTTTGCATATGAAACATGTTGTTTAAAGAACTAAAATTGGGCCTAAAAAGAGATAGATGGTTACTCGAAGAAAGCGTTTGAGTGTAAGGGATCATCACTGAAAATTGAGTTTGTCAATTCGGGGAATATGATTTGGCCAATGCCAATGTATACGTGTCCTTGAGACACTTGTATACTAGAATTAATTAGGACTCCAATCCTTGTGGAATACTTGGATTAGGGGCTTGGCCGCCTAGTCAAGGGCGGATTCCATATAGCTCGTGGTATTGTAGAAATGTAGGGTGTACCATCTGTCTCAGAAGTAAGATAAAGTATGAGTCTTGATTTCAAGAAATCATTACAAAATTCTAAATTGTTCCCATGTGTTTTACTTATCTTATATGCAATGTTTTAGGAAATGCTTTCATCTATATTGTGTAATAACAAGATGCTATTTTGGATTGTTTCACATACCAGTACAATTATATTGACCCCCTACATTTCAAGATCTGAGGCACAGTTCTGGGGTCCTACTAATTAGTAGACTTGTGAGTCAGAAGTTGCAGTTGGTGAGGCTTCTCTATTCTGGAAGGCCTTCTTGAAAAACTATTTTACTTCATTTCATTTTATGGTACGACTGGGGGCCTTATCCCAGTCTTTAGATAGATGTTTATTTTCACATTGTTAGAGATTTTGCAGAATGGTGTCATATGTTTTTGAATGTTATGAACTCAAATTTCATGTTGTTCAGTTGAACTAAGTGATTGACCATGTTTTCATCATTATTATATTTTCTCCATTTCTTTATAGTATATGAATGTTGTGCATGATTGCCAAATGGAGGAGGGTGCCTGGGCCTTCATGGTTCGGGATGCTCGTCGCGGCCAGGGTCTCGGCTCGGATCATAACAAACTTGGTATCAAAGCATGGTTCATGTTCCTAGGGTTTCTGCAAAATTGCATCACGTAGAGTCTTATTTATGGGTGTGTAACGCGCCACACTTATAAGCAGGAGATTACAAGGTATTTAGGAATGTCTCTCTCTTTCTTTAATGATTTAGTATGTCCTATAGAGTCTGAATGTCCTCTAACCAATAATTCCCTGTATTTCAGAAAATTTATCATGCCTCCTCATATGACCAACAAATAATACACCCAAGCTGAGGATGTCCGACCCACTAATGGGATGCAGATCCACAATAGAGCTCGTACCCTAGAGTTTGTTGCTACTCTGGAAGTTCTGACTAGTCCACCTCGGTCTCCATGGATCGGTGTTAACCATTCCCAACCTCCTCAGAGAGAAGTTTCAAATGTTTAGTTCCGATAGTCCATCTATATGATTGCTTAGTTGGTGACCTCTCAAACCCGTCGGTTTAAATATATGGGTTCTGGTTCATCTGAGGTTATATGGGTTGGTAAATTCATGAGGCTGAACCCACCTATGTTTTTTGGGATGAAGTTAAAGCAGGACCCCTAAGGGTTCATTGATGAACTAGAGAAAATTTTTAGAGTTATGCATGTGAACGAGGTTGAAGGGGTTGAATTGGCTGCCTATCAGTTGAAGGATGTGGCCAATCAGTGGTATAATGAATGGGATGATTTGAAGGGTGGTGATGTTGAGCCATCTGTGGGGGGAGAGTTTGTGGAAGCTTTCCTGGACCATTTCTTTCCCCAGGAATTGAGGGATTTAAAGGCTGAAGAATTTATGAACTTGAAGCAAGGAAAAATGAGTGTTAAGGAATATACCTTAAAGTTCGCCCAGCTGTCCAGGTATGGTCCAGATTTTACAGGTAACATAAGGTCTCACATGAGGAAGTTTGCGTCCGATCTCTCAGATGATCTGGTGTTGAAATGCAAGGGAAAATGCTAAATAGAGATATGAATTTCTCAAGATTGTTCGTTCATATCCAGCGAGATGAAGAGCAGGAAAAAAGGTTGGCAGAGGCAAGGGAGAGAGAAAGGCAGGCCAAGTGGACCAGGTCTACAGACCAGAATAGCAGCCAGCACCAAGGCAATTTTCAGCCAGCTCCCCAGCACCCCAACCTCCAGTTTATCGGTGGTTTTAGAATTTTCAGTCTAACAGTGAAGCGGGATTTCAGGGTACTCAATCCCAAGGGAGTGTTGCCCAACCATTTAGGCCATATCCTCATTGCGAAAATTGCGGGAGGAACCATCCAGTAAGGTGAATCTATGGTGAGCGCGTGTTCTATACTTATGTAACTCCTCGATTCTGCACTTCAGATGCCACACGGTGCTTACGACCCCAAAGGGCCACAAGCTAACCCATGACTGATATCTACTTTGAGCACTGAATAACAATACTGTAATAACACAGAAAAAAATCTGAAATGCCATAAGGTTTACAATCTGAATTCTGATAAAAAACAATAACTATAATAGTATCTGATAAAATGCTTGAAATCTGAAAGTACTATCTGAACTAATCTAGTATGAAAAGCCTCTAACTGAATTGTTTGAAAGTGGAGTTGATGGGACAATCCCCCAACTAACTCTGACTACAAAAATACTGATAAAATAAATACTAAAATAAAAACATATCCTCGATAGATGAGGACTCACTACTGAATCTACTGTTGCTATCTGAATCTGTCTATGCGCAGTCAGGAACCTGAGCATCTGAACCTATGATATAAGACATTATAGCACAAAGAAAGAGTATGCGTCAGTACATGGAATTTACTGGTATGCTAGACGAGGTAAGTCTGAATGCAAGGGTTCATATGCATGAACAATAATTGACTAAATGATATAGAGTAACTGAATATGAGAGTACATGGATAACTGAAACTGTTGTAAATACTGAGTGTGCAATTCTGTGCATATACATGTATACTGTATCTGATCTTTTACTGAAGCTGAGTACTGATTTCTGATACTAAGTAACAGAAATCTAAGATTCTGATAACTGGGTGACTGTTTCTGATAGTCCTGATTCTTTAGAAATGAATTAAGATATATACTGATACTAAAACTGAAACTATGGGAAGTAATCATCTAACCGACATGCCTCAAATAAGATAACTTGGGTCCAACCTGTAATCCTAGTTGGAAGGGTGTCAATGCCATGCCACGGGTAAAGAAAAGTTGAAGATTTACCCTTATCCCGCAGGTACTCTAATGAGAATAGTGGTACCCTCAACTGGCAGGTTAAAACACCTCAACAACCCTCAACTAGTAGGTTGATGTCTCAACCTACGCTGGCTATGTAATTTGGGAATGCAAGGACTACTTCTAAGGGTCAAACCCTCTACTGGCAGGTGATCCCCCATCCTTGGGTTCACTTGGTGCTGAATCCTACTCCCAACTGAATAGACCGTGGACTGATTGCTAGACTGAACGAGATTTGACTGAACTGTTACTAATCATGTTGACTGATTGAACTGGACTGAGTTCACTGAGTTCTATAACTGACTGAGTACTATTTTTTCGTGACATGACTGGGACTATTATGTAACTACTATAGATCTAGGTAAACATCTAGATTATCGGGTATTAGATACCCCCAAGACTCGATAGCATGAAAATTAAAGCGTAGCATGATCTTGAAAAGCATAACAATGCACTCATTTAGACATTTTGTCAAACACTTGGTATAAATAAGCTTGTAAATGATTGGGACCACATAATGACATGTCATAAACTAACTGAGTACTATTTTTTTGTGACATGACTGGGAATATTCTGTAACTACTATAGCTCTAGGTAAACAGCTAGATTATCGGGTATTAGATACCCCCAGGACTCGATAGCATGAAAATTAAAGCATAGCATGATCTTGAAAAGCATAACAATGCACTCATTTAGACATTTTGTCAAACATTTGGTACACATAAACTTGTAAATGATTGGGACCACATAATGACATGTCTTGATTCCTCTATTTATCTCACATAGGCATTTTAGTAAACACTTGGGGAGCATGGATTATTTCATATGATAAAGGTCAACACATGAACAACATGAATACTATGCTCTTTAGAAATTTCAATGGTTTAGCATGCAAGTTATACAACTCATTACACAAACTATTTTAATTTCATGAGACCTATAATTAAATAATGAATTGATACCCAATTAATATCATGAACATGAATACAATCAATCTCAAACTTTGAAATCATGAATCTATAACTTGTAGCTTAAAAGGAGGTTCTTGGACTTCATGGGTGAAAGGAACCCATGAATGAACACCTAACATACCTGAGAAGATTAATTCTTGAAGTTATTGGAATATTTCTTGAGTTTGTTCTTGATTTCTTGACGCTAGGGTTTTGCCCTTTTTTGAGAGAGAATGATTTAATCTTGAGCAAAATTTAGTAAATAATGACATAATATGTTATTTAGGATCTAAATCACGTGTTTAGGACTGATTAGATCCATGGAAACAAAACCAATTACCCCTGGAAAGTTTTCAAGTTTCGTTACTGAAATCCCGAGTTTTACCTCTACCAAAATGTGGTGGCATTACCATGAGCCACTGGTAATCGACTTGAAACCATATAAAAAAGGATGACAGGGAAATTAGCTCATGGCGCAATGTGGCACCATCGCATAGTCTCAATGGATTTTGACAATTGGGAAAATGTATAGTGGTGCGATGCGGTGGGATCGTATTGCCATACTGGAAAATGACAATTGTGAACTAGAACATTGGCGTGATGAGCCATTATCGTAGAGCCTCACTGAAAACTAACAAATGCCATTTTTCTAGTCTCCATGATGCGGTGAAGTGCCAGTTGGCACACAATTTTACAAAATATGCTATAACTCTTCACCCGGGTATCGTATTTGGGCGAATTTTATATAGTTGGAAAGCTGATTGAATTTCCTACACAGTGGTAAGCTCTAAACTGTAAAATACTGAGTGTTTTAAAAATTTATATAGGAATACTCATATACTGAAAGTTAAATTAAGCTAGGGAAATACGGGGTATTACAATATCTCCCCCTTGGGTATATTCATCCTCGAATGAGACTAATTAAGCTAAGAAACACAGATAGACTGAGCTTAAACACTAAACATGCATAACTAAAACAAGATTGCATGACTGAAACTACTGATAAGATGAGTTTTCATACTAAACATGCATATCTGATGCATGAGTACATGGTTGAACTGATTCATGAATGCATGATTAAATATACAACGATAATGGACACCAAGTCTATAACTGTAACTGAATAGGGAACTGAGCAAAGCTAAGAAAGACAGTTACCTTAAACTGAATCTAAGTTTGTGGAGAAGAGGTGAGGATACTTGGTCTGCATATCTTCTTTTGTTTCCCATGTAGCTCCCTCAACGGACTTATTCTGCCAAAGAAATTTAACCAAGGGAACCTCTATGTTCCTCAGTCTGTGAGTCTGAAGATTGAGAATTTGGATTGGAACCTCTTTAAAAGAGAGATCATTCTAAATATTTACACCCTCTAAGGGAACTATGATTGTTCAGTCAGCAATGCATTTATTTAGCAAGGAGACATGGAATACTAGGTGCACTGAGGCTAGATCTGAAGGCAACTCAAGCTCGTAAGCTACCTTTCCAAAATGGCAAAGAATTTTGTAAGGACTGACATATCGGAGACTGAGTTTTCCCTTCTTGCCAAACCTCTTTACCCCCTTCCTGGGAGAGATTTTCAAGAATACAAAATCACTGATCTCAAACTCAATATCTTTTCTCCTCGCATCTGCATATGATTTTTGTCGGCTCTGGGTTGCCTTAAACCTTTCTATGATCAACTGAACCTTCTCTAAGGCATCAAACACAAAGTCAGGCCCTACAACTACGACCTCACCTTCCTCGAAAAAATTAATTGGAGATCTACATCTCCAACCATAAAGAGCCTCAAACGGAGCCATCTGAATACTAGAATGATAGTTTTTATTTTATATGA
Source organism: Capsicum pubescens (assembly GCA_030864215.1). Lineage (NCBI taxonomy): Eukaryota > Viridiplantae > Streptophyta > Magnoliopsida > Solanales > Solanaceae > Capsicum > Capsicum pubescens. The sequence continues at coordinate 31,925,919 of CM061549.1, read as the reverse complement.
ATTCGATCAAAGGCAAGTGATCATCCCAACTACCCTTAAAATCAACAACGCACACTCTTAACATATCTTCTAGAGTTTGAATGGTCCTTTTGGTTGACTATATTCCTGAGGGTGAAAAGTTGTACAGAGGTGGACTGGGGTACCAAGACCCTTTTGGAATGATTTCCAGAAGTGAGAGATAAACTGAGTACCTGTATCTGAGATGATGGCTACTGGGACTTCGTGTAACCTGACCAACTCCCTGATATAGAGTTTGGTGTAGTCCTCGGCTGAATAGGAAGTATGGACAGGAACGAAATGTGAGAATTTGATCATCCTGTCTATGATAACCCAAATTAGATCATGCTAATGACGAGTAAGGGTCAAAACCATCACAAAGTCCATGTTCACCTTTTCCCATTTCCATGTGGGAATATTGAACTCCTGTATAGACCCATGTAATGCCCCAAAAATAGATCCCGAGATGTCACACGGTGCTTAGGGTCAAGTGACCCCAATCTAACCCTTCTACTAGAAAACTCATAAGCAACTGAGTAAAATGCATAAATTTGTATAATATCAGCAAAAGATAACTATTTTTAAAATCTAATCAATACAAAACTGAATTCACAGGATTATAACTCTGCTTTTACAACAAAAACTGAAACTGAATACATTAGCTCTAGTGACTATCTATGAAGCCTCTACTAATACTGACTATAGATACCAAGGACGCTACCCCAACTATCACTAATCAATACATAAGAATAAGAAAGTAAAGAACAATAGAGAATCTAACTGAAGTCCCCAAAATAGGAAGACTCATCATCTACTGGCTGGAATATGCAACTGTCTGATTTTAACTGCACATACTACAATGTGTACCTACATTATGAGACAATGTAGCACATAGACATATGTGGATCAGCACTTTGAGAATGGACTGACTATATGGGGGTGCAATGCAATAAGTAAACAATATCATCAATCTTTGTAGAAAATTTGCATGCTAATATAAATGACTCACATAGCTTGAGTAAAAGCTGAAATTTGAATCTCATAATTCATGTATAATGAAGCATATAGTACAAATCTCATGAGTCATTCTATTTACTTCTAAAATTTTTATTCTCCATATTATTCTCAAAACTTGAAGGCTAAAGGAACTTTAAACAATACTTTCAAACTCATACTTTTATCTCATGGAGAGTAAAACTTCTTTAAAACTCAAGGACTCAAAACTTTTAGGAATTTTCAACACTTGGGAACTCTATATCTCTTTTAGACTCGGGACACTTAGAACTCGGGATTATATAACTTTGGACACTCGGTAGTTTCTTATAACCGACATAAACCATGTGACCTACATAGAGTCCAACGTCTTGTCCTCCTAAGGAAGAAACCTCAGGTTGGGGAGAGGCATCATACTCTTGCCAGGGAGTATAACCTCAACTCAGTGATCACTATCTCAGCCTCGGGCCCATAAATCTCAGTCCTATGGTGGCACGTAGTTCTGGGGTATGAGAGCTCAGAATCATACTCAACTCGGTGCTAAATACTACTCCCATACTCAGCTCAGAACTCTTAGGAAATCCACCTCAAAATAACTCAAGGGTATATAGTGAAAACAACAATATAATTCTCTTAGCTTTAAATCATAAAGACTGAATAATGTGGATTCCTGTCTTAACTCAGGCTCAAAAGTAATCTTTTTTTAAAATCAAAGTACTTGTTGATTGAATCATACTAAACAACATACTCTTCAAGAAACATCAAAACTCATACTTGATTTAAAACTTATACTCATCCTCAAATAATCTCCATTTCATAATAAAGATTACATCATGAAATCAATCTTGGAAACGTCAAATCGATACAAGGATGTGCAACTCATAGCAGAATTTCTCAATTCATGTCATAAAATAGTGAAATAATCATGCAAATCAAGACTTAAACAACTCGTAATCTCATAATCTCCAAATAAAGTAATTTGGGTATAAACCCACTTGCAAAAGTATGAAATTCTGTAATAAAAATCAACAATTTGGGCACAAGAACAAAAATTGTGTTCTTGTTCAAACCCACATACCTTAGATTGATAAACTTGGATGAATAACTTTCTTGCGAGATGTTATTGGAATTCTTGAATGAGGGTTCTTGGAATTATTGCACTAAGAACTTGGAATCTTGACTTATGTTAGAGAATTGATGGAGAAATCTTGAGTTTCTTGGAGGAGAAGTTTGATGAACTAGGGTTTTTGGCTGAGGGATTTTGAGAAAAATGGTATACGATGCTTGTAATGACCTTAAATCATGAGTTTGAGTGATTTAAGTGGCTTGGAGAAAGTCCAAAATACCTTTTTTAACTTCTAAATAAAACTGGAAAAATATAACTGGGAGCCCGATTTTATGGGCCACCGCAACGTGCCACTATCGTGGTGGCTCACTGGAAATTGATGAATGGGAATCTGAGGGTCACCGCGATGCGGAGCCATCGCGTTGTCCCACTGGTTGGGACCTGAAACTTTAGCGTGATATGCCACAATCACGCTAGGCTACTGGAAACTGACAATTGGGATATTACTCCTCTCCGCGATGTGCTAAGGGTCTGAATGACAGTGTTTTATGACAGGAACTTTAATTAGCCATAACTTCTTGCCCGATTATTAGATTTGGGTGAATCTTATATCATTGGAAAGATAATTCAATTTCTCACACGATAAAAAGTCAAAATTAGGAGAATTCTATATGATTTAAACATTAATCAATTTGGAAGTCATTCCTCAATCTTATAGAGATAAAATTAGGCTTAAGGAAAGTTTGGGGTATTATAACCCATAAGGCTTCTAGTGCTCAATCTTAACCTGCTGACATGTAGAGAACTTAGCTACAAACTCTATGATATCCTTATTGATCCCACTCTACCAATAGATCTCCCACAAATCATGGTACATCTTAGTGGCCCCTGGATGAATCGAGTAATGCGCACCATGTGCTTCTGCAAGAATTCATTGCCGCAAGTCATCTACACCTAGCACACATAGCCGACCCTAGAAATACAACACACCATATCTCTCTTAGGAGAAAACCTCTACTTTCTGATCTCTGACTGACTCTTTCAAGTTAACAAGACTGGGATCTCTGTCCTACTTTTCCTTCACCTCAAAAACTAGAGATAATTCTGAACTATTCTGCACCCACACACTACCTTCTGTTGAATCGACTAAGAGGATACCTAGTCAGGAAAGCTGATGAAATTCCTAAACTAACTTCTTCTTATCACTCTCAATATGAGCAATACTACCCATACATAACCATTAAGAGCATCAGCCACTATATTAGCCTTGCTCGGGTAATATAAAACACTCATGTCATAATCTTTCAATAATTCTAACCACCTTCTCTGATGCAAATTCAAATCTTTCTGAGAGAACACATACGGCAAGCTCTTCAGGTCTGTGAACACATCAACATGCACCCTATACAAATAGTGCCTCCAAATCTTTAAGGAAAATACTATAGATGCTAACTCAAGATCATGGGTTAGGTAATTTTTCTCATGGGTCTTAAGTTGTCTAGAGGAATAGGCTATGAATTTACCCCTCTGCATGAGAACACAATCCAAACCTACTCTAGATGCATCACAGTGCATAACAACCCCATCTGAACCATCTGGTAGAGTCAAAATTGGGGCTGAGGTGAGTCGAGTCTTTAACTCCTGGAAACTTTTCTTGCAAGAATCTGATCACTGAAACTTGACTTTATTCTGAGTCTATATGTACATGGGGGATGCAATAGATGAGAACCCTTCAACAAACCAACGGTAATAGCCATATAAACCCAAGAAACTCCTAATATCTGACGGAGAAATTGGTTGAGGCCAGTTTCTCACCGCCTCAGTCTTTTGAGGATCAACTCTAATTCCATCACTGGAAACAATATGACCAAGGAATGATAATGACCTTAGTTGAATTGCACATATTGAATTTGGCAAAAAACTGATGGGCTCTGAGAGTCTGAAGTAAGATCTGAGGTGATCTGCGTGATCATTCTAACTTCTAGAATAAACAACAATGTCATCGATGAGGACTATAATGAACATGTCAAAGTACTACTTGAACACATGATTAATTAAGTCCATGAAGGCTGCTAGGGCACCTGTAAGACCAAAGGACATGACTAGGAATTCGAAGTGACCATACCGTGTTTGGAAAGTTGTTATCGAAATGTCACATTCTCTGACTCTGAGCTAATAATAGCCTGATTAGATATTTATATTAGAAAAGTAACTAGATCCCTGAAGTTGTTAGAATAAGTCATCGACTCAAGGAAGTAGGTATTTATTCTTGACTGTGACTTTGTTTAGCTGATGATTGTCTATACACATTCTGGGAGAACCGTCTTTCTTATGCACGAATAAGACTGATGCACCCCACGGGGAAACACTGGGTCTGATGAAACCCTAGTCTAAAAGGTCCTTTAGCTGCTCTTTCAATTCCTAGAGATCATCTGGTGCCATTATGTGTGGTGGAATAGATATAGGTTGAGTGTCTGGAAGAAGGTGATGTTTAGTGTTTTTATGCATTCTAGCGTTACTATCCTAGCCTTTTTAGCTTTGTTTTGAGGATGATTCTTATGATATATGTGTTGAAAATGATATTAATGAGAATTTATGTGTCCAAGTATGTGTTTACAATGTTTAATGGTGTTTTCACGTGAGTTTTGATTCAATTCGGTCATTTAGAGTTCAACCAAAAAACCTAGTGTGACTAGCTTGAGCTAGGTGTTGTCTAGTCTCTTGTGTTGGGTTCTAATGTGTCTTAATGAGTTACTAAGGTTTTTATTATGTATTAATATGTGAAAAAACTTATTTATAATATTCAAGGGTAAATTGGATCAAGAAAATGGTCAAAACAATAAGCTTTAGCTCAATATGAATTTAGCCTATGCTTAGCTCGTGTTTCTACTTCGCCGTTGAGGATGTTGTGTTATTTTTAACTCTAATTTGTTGGGTTTAATGATTTATGATAATTTTTTAATGTACTATTATGATATATGAAGGATATAAAAGCTTCAAATCAAATGGAAACAACTCAAAAAGGATCGGAATGGCTCAACGAAAGCACAATACAAAAATTGATGCAGTTTGGACCCCCAAAATGTATGGAGCGCGTGAGGAATGTCATGATGTCCAATGTATGCATACAAAACATCAATTAATGAATCAGAGGACCAATTTTATGAACCATAGGAGCGTGTAGCATTTAGTGGAGTTTGAAGAGGCACCGCAATGCGATAATATCGCAGTGAGATTTGGGATATTGACAATAGTTTATTGGCTCGACAACTCATCTCCATGGCCATCAAATGTGGAAAAAAAACACCTTTCTGAACAATTATTACGTGTAAATCCAATCCCAATGGGTTTATGACTCATCTACTATAAATATAACATGTTAAATCACGTTTTAATCATCTTGGGACATCTTCGAACACACCGTAGATCACTTGGTACATCGTTGCAGGATACCAAAACTTCTTTTTAGGTTTTATTATTCTTGAATTTAGTCTCCTTATGGTTTGTATCATCAATCTAAGGTATTTGATGATGAATATTTCCATTAAAAGGCTAAAACTCTTTTTTCGGGGTTAAGGCCACGTTCATGATTACTTTTGTTTTGAACTAAGTTTGTTGAATTGCTTATCATTTTTGGTTGTTTGTTTATTCTTGTTTTAACTATTTTAAGGATTATCTACACTTAGAATACATCAATTGTCAACCTTTAGAATACATCAATTGTCAACCTTGTGAACTCGGGAGGGGGAATAGGGCGATAGAACATGGGAATAAACAAAGTATGGTTTATATTTTTTATGAACTAAGTAATTCAAACAAGTGTTTAGGACAGGGATGTACTTAGATGTCTTACTTGATTCACACGTAGGATGATAGCTTTAAAGAACTTAAGTGGAATATTACATCCCCGTTCAATGATGTAGTTGTAAGGTTCAACTTAGGTAATATATTAGGGGTTGAGAGACTATGATCATGCAGCTAACCCTACGAATCAATAACCAAGATAAGCAATCTAACGAATGAGGTTCAATGACGTAGTATGATTGTTCGTAAGACTTAACCCTGGGTTTCTATCCATTGATTGTCCTAAGACATTACTTTTCCGCATTAGTTTAGTTTATTTTAAAATTACAATGCTAAAATCCTATTTGTTACTCTCTTCAATTAGTTAAACTACAATTGGATAGTCGGCGAACATAAGTCCCTAAGAGATTGATACTTGGGCTTTCGTGAAGCCACTATACTACTTGATAAGACCATGTACACTTGCGTATGCGCTTGGGCGCTGTCAAGTTTTTAGCGCCATTGTCGAGGACTTGTAAGTAGGCAACTATCTTATTTTTAGTTTAACTACATTGAGTTGTAAATAGTTTAGTTTTTTTTGTTTCTTTTATTTCTATGTTTCTCACGCTCTTCTTGAGATGTCAGTCTTGGATAGATGGTTTTCAAGGAATGATGATTCTTGTCATTTTTGTGGAGGACCCCACCATGAGGCTTTTTGTACAGATTTTGATCTAAGCATTTGGAGGGGCCCTGTTTGTTTCCAAACTTTGGAGAAACCTACGAGTTGGTGTGTGGTTTGTTACAGTCTCTATCACTCTGCAGATATATGTGCTTTTAATACTGATTTTGTCATGTTTTCGGGTAATGCTCAATAGAAAATTAAGGAAGTAGAAGCAGAGTTGACCTTCCAACCGATTGTAGATGAAGTGGATGATAATTCGAGGAAGTCTGAGTTCTCAAAAACTAAATTTGTCAAATAGGTTTAGGAGTTAATACTGCCACCATATCTACAGTGGATAAGCAAAGAAAAATATGAGGAGGATATTAGCCAATTTGTGAAGCAAACACAAAAATCGCAGTCACTCGATTATCATCTTTATCTTGAGACTAAAATTGAGAAGGTCAATAAAAGTGAGGGTGTTGAAGATAGAGTACATTTTGAAGTAGGATTGCTTGGTCCTCACTCAAAGCACTTTTCCACATTATGTTCAGCTTATATCTTGTCTGTGGAATCATTTAAAATAGTGGAAGAGCGTGAAGATGTGGTACAAGAATCCTATATTCTTGATTTTACACTGGACAAGCAACAAAAAAACACAAATCACCTCAAGGACGAGTAGCTTACCATGCAGATTCTATTACTTGGTTCATTAATTTTTGTACCACCTCCCAATGATCGTGGCAAAAATATGGATGCCAAGTTGGGGGTGAAATTTATATCCTCAAGGTGGAGGAAAAAGTTGATTGGATCGTGCCGCGACACTAAATTAGGTGCTTCTTGGGAGGCAACCCAAGATAAGGTATGTTTGATTTAGTTTTTTAGTTTTTTTTATTTCACGTAGTTTTTTGTTTTTTATTGAGTCACGAGTTAATGGAAAGTTTGAGTACCGAAAACCTGAGCTAAGGAGCATGGTAAAAACGAAGTGTAGAGTCCCCGGACCCACTTGATATATAAAGATGCTACTAGCTAGGCTTATAGGCCTCAGGGAGTATTTTGATCCCTTGTTTTTAAATTCACTTTGGGGACAAAGTAGATTTTTAAGTGTGGGATGGGGAAATTCTCAATTTTTGGCTCAATTTAAAAATTTTCTAGGTTAGGAATAAGTGAGATATTCTTGTTGGTGCTATTTTTATTGCATGGTGCAAGTGTGTTTTTAGGTTAAAGGATGTTGATTGAGGGAATTTCTACCTTTAAGACTCTTAGGCTCATTTTTGTGACTCTGGTACTTCTAGCTTATATTTGAATTCATGTTATTGTTTGGTTGGGAGTCTATGATGATCCTATATGATTTAATCATGTACCATATGAGTGTGAGATTTTTGTATATTCCTTGTTGCATGTGATGTTTAGAACTTGCCCGGTGTGTGTGTTAAGCGAAATAAAGAGTGTGTGGTTAGGAGATGATATAGGCATTTTCTTGATAACCTTGTTTTATACCTTATATTCGTCCTACCCCTGTGAATTATCCTAGTTAACCTCCAATGAGCCTTTATCCTTTTCTTTGGTAGCCACATGAGTAGCCTAATCCCTTCTTTGATAGACCATAATTTGATCCAAAAAGCTCCTAAGTGCTTTAATTGAAAAAAAAAAAAAATAGTGAGGAGTTTGAGAAATTGAAGAAGAAAAAAGTGAAATTGATGCCCCAAGGTAATTGTTATTGGTGATTATAATTATTGATGTATGGTGGATTAATGTGATATAAATAATGTTAGAAATATTGGCATGACTGTAAAAAAAAATAAAAAAAAATTGATCCATGTGGTAGTAAACTATGTGTCCATCATGTGTTTGTGAAAATGCTTAAAAGAGATGGGACAAAAATAAAAGGTATGGGTTAATGAATAAGTGAAATTTGGTTGTTGGAGATTGGTTTTAATTGAAAAAATTAGTGTATTAAAGTGCTTAGAGAGGTTAGTCACTATTCTTGGCAAAAATAGTTCCTACCCGTCCCTTAACCAACATTACAATCCGAAAAAGTCCTAATTGATCCTAATTTTTACATTCTAATATTAGTGGAACATTACACTAAGGGAAAGCTTATGGTATATTATGTCTAACTTGAGAATTCTTTGTGAGAGTGAGCATAATTTGATTCTTGTACCCATTATGTGATATATTGCTTAATTGTGAGTGATTATGGGTAACTCTCTTGTTGTGAGGAGAACATGTTTAATGAATGTGGGTGATTTGTATGATGTACATGATTGAATGATAAGCATGATTTTTCCACTTAGGAGAGTCAATTCTTGAGGCTAGGATGTTTTGAAGTAGGATTCTTGAGCTTTCAATTGTGTATAAGATGTTTAGTGTTGTAAACTTCCATTCCATGGAGTCATTGTAGGGTTATCTTGAATTTCTTGGATGTTGTATAAGTGTGGAGTCTTTTCATCTCATGTTGTTTATAGTTAAGAGTTGATCGAGGACGAACAAGGCTTTAAGTATGGGGTGGTGATGTTTGGTATTTTAATGCATTCTAGCATTACTATCCTAGCCTTTTTAGCTTTGTTTTAAGGATGATTCTTATGATATATGTGTTGACAATGATTTAAATGAGAATTTATGTGTCCAAGTATGTGTTTACAATGTTTGATGGTGTTTTCCAGTGAGTTTTGATTCAATTCGGCCATTTAGAGTTCAACCAAGAAAACTAGTTTGACTATCTTGAGCTAGGTGTTGTCTAGTCTCTTGTGTTGGGCTCTAATATATCTTAATGAGTTCCTAAGATTTTTATTATGTATTTATATGTGAAACAACTTATTTATAATATTCAAGGGCCAATTGGATCAAGAAAAGGGTCAAAACAATAACCTTAAGCTCAATATGAATTTAGCCTATGCTTATCTCGTGTTTCTAGTCCACCGTTGAGGATGCTGTGTTTTTTTGAGCTCTAATTTGTTGTGTTTAATGCTTTAGTATTCTTGGTAAATGTACTATGATGATATATTAACTATATACAAGATTTAAATCAAGTGGAAACATCTCAAAAAGTCTTAGAATAGCTCAACGGAAGCACAATACAAAAATTGACTCAGTTTGGACCCCTGAAATGTATGGGGCGCATGTATACTGTACGGGTGTCCAATGGATGTGTGAAAAAGGTAAATGGATTCAGAATAGGTCCAATTCTTCTACCCATTGGCGCGTGTAGCATTTGGTGGAGTTTGAAGAGGCGCCGCGACGTTGTGAGATTCTGGAAATTGACAATTGTCGATTGTCTCGACACCGCGTCGCAATGGCCATCAAAAGGGGAAACAAAATGCCTTGCTGAACAAGTATTATGTGGAAATCCAATACCAATGGGTTATGACTCATCTACTATAAATATAACATGTTAAATAACATTTAAATCATCTTGGGACATCTTGGAACACCCTAGATCACTTGGGACATCATTGGAGGCAACCAAAACTTCTTTTTAGGTTTTATTATTCTTGAATTTAGTTTCTTTATGGTTTGTATCATCAATCCAAGGGATTGAATGATGAATATTTCCATTAAAGGCTAAAACTCCTTTTCCGGGGTTAAGGCCAAGTTCATGATTACTTTTATTTTGAATAAAGTGTGTTGAATTGCTTATCATTGTTGGATGTTTGATTATTCTTGTTTTAACTATTTTAAGGATTAGTTACCCTTAGAATACATCAATTGTCAACCTTGTGAACTCGGGAGGGGGAATAGGACGATAGAACATGGGAATAAGCAAATTATGGTTTATATTTTTTTATGAACTATTGAATTCAAATTAGAGTCTAGAACATAGATGTATTTGGATGCCTTACTTGATTCACACGTAGGATGATATCTTTAAAGGACTTAAGTGGACTATTTTAAAGAACTTAAGTGGACTATTACATCCCCATTCAATGATGCAGTTGTAAGGTTCAACTTCGGTAAAGGATTAGAGGTTGAGAGACCATGATCATATAATTAACGCTATGAATCAACAACCAAGGTAAGCAATCTAACGAATGAGGTTCAATAACGTAGTATGATTGTTCGTAAGCCTTAACACTGGATTTCTATCCATTGATTGTCCTAAGTCATTACTTTTCCGTATTAGTTTAGTTTATTTTTAAATTATGATTCTAAAAGCTTATTTGCTACTCTCCTCAATTAGTTAAACTAGAATTGGATAGTCGGCGAACGCAAGTCCCTGAGAGATCGATACTTGGGCTTTCTTGGAGCCACTTTACTACTTGATAATACCACGTACACTTACGTGTGCACTTGGGCACTATCAAGTTTTTGGCGTCGTTGCCAGGGACTTGTAAGTAGGCAACTATCTTATTTTTAGTTTAACTACATTGAGTTGTAAATAGTTTAGTTTTTTTTGTATCTTTTATTTCTAGTTTTCTCACACTCTTCTTGAGATGTTAGTCTTGGATAGATGGTTTTCAAGAGATGCTGATTCTTGTCATTTTGTAGAGGACCCCACCATGAGGCTTTTTGTCCAGATTTTGATCCAAGCATTTGGAGGGGCCCTGTTTGTTTCCAAACTGTGGAGCAACCCAAGAGTTGGTGTGTGGTTTGCTATAGTCACTATCACTCTATAGATATGAGTGTTTTTAATTCTAACTCAGTCATGTTTTCGGGCAATGCTCAACAGACAACTAAGGAAGTAGATGTAGAGTTGACCTTCCAACCGGTTGTAGACGAAGTAGATAATTCGAGGAAGTCTGAGTACTCAAAAACTAAATTTATCGAACTGGTTGAGGAGTTACTATTGCCACCATGACTACAGTGGCTATGCACAAAAAAATATGAGAAGGATATTAGACAATTTGTGGAGCAAACACAAGAATTATAGTCACTGGATTGTTATTTTTATCTTGAAACTGAAATTGAGAAGGTAAATAAAAGTGAGGGTGCTGAAGATAGAGTACATTTTGAAGTAGGATTGGTTGGTCCTCACTCAAAGCACTTTTTCACATTATGTTTAGATGATATCTTGTCAGTGGAATCATTTAAAATAGTGGAAGAGTGTGAAGATGAGAAACAAGAATCCTATATTCTTGATTTTTTACCGGATGAGAAACATAAAAACACAAATCACCTCAAGGACGAGTGGTTTACCATGCATATTCTATTACTCGATTCATTAATTTTTGTACGACTTCCCTATGATCGAGGCAAAAATATGGATGCCAAGTTGGGGGTGAAATTTATATCCTCAAGGTGGAGGAAAAAGTTGATTGGATAGTACCGCAACACTAAATTAGGCACTTCTTGGGAGGCAACCATAGATAAGGTATGTTTTATTTTTAGTTTTTAGTTTTTTTATTTCACGTAGTTTTTTATTTTTTATTGAGACATAGGTTAATGGAAAGTCTGAGTACCGAAAACCTGAGCTAAGGAACATGGCAAAAACTAAGTGTGGGATCCCCGGACCCTCTTGATATATAAAGATGCTACTAGCTAGGCTTATAGGCCTCAGGGAGTATTTCTAACCCTTGTTTTTAAATTCACTTTGGGGAGAAAGTAGATTTTTAAGTGTGGGGTGATGAAATTTTTAATTTTTGGCTCAATTTAAAAAATTTCTAGGTTAGAAATAAGTGGGATATTCTTGTTTGTGTTATTTTTGATTGCATGGTACAAGTGTTTTGTTTGGTAAAAGCATGTTGATTGAGGGAATTTCTATTTTTAAGACTCTTAGGCTCATTTTTGTGACTCTTATACTTGTGGCCTAAATTTAATTTCATGTTATTGTTTGATTGGGAGTCTGTCTTGAGCTGGGGATCTATCAAAAACAGTCTTTCTACTTCTCCGGAGGTAGTGGTATGGACTACGTACATCTTACCCTCACCATACCCCACTATGTAAGAATACACTAGGTTTGTTGTTGTTGTTGTTGTTGTTGTTGTTGTTTGGTTGGGAGTCTATGATGATCCTATATGAGTTGAGCATGCGCCATGTGAGTGTGAGATTTTTGTATACTCCTTGTTGCATGTGATGTCTAGAACTTTCTCGGTGTGTGTGTTAAGCGAAATAAAGAGTGTGTGTTTAGGAGATGATATAGGTATTTCCTTGATAGCCTTGTTTTATACCTTCTATTTGTTCTACCCCTGTGCATTATCCTAGTTAACCTTCATTGAGCCTTTATCCTTTTCTTTGGTAGCCACATGAGTAGCCTAATCCCTTCTCTGATAGACCATAATTTGATCCAAAAAGCTCCTAAGTGCTTTAATTGAAAAAAAAATTGATTTAGTAAGGAATTTGAGAAATTGAAGAAGAAAAAAGTAAAATTGATGCCCCAAGGTAATTTTTATTGGTGATTATAATTGATGTATGGTGGATTAATGTGATATAAATAATTTTAGAAATATTAACATGATTGTAAAAAAAAAAGAAAAATTGATCCATGTGGTAGTAAACTATGCGTCCACCATGCGTTTGTGAAAATGCTTAAAAGAGATGGGACAAAAATAAAAGGTATGGGTGAATGAATAAGTGTAATTTGGTTGTTGGAGATTGGTTTTAATTGTAAAAAGTAGTGTGTTGACACCTAATTTTTGCCCTCCACAACTAAATTTAATGTAGAGTCTCTTTGATTTTCAAATAAAATCACAACAACTACTTTATCCAAATAGATGCACTTTAAAATATTTATTTGCGTTAATTTCATCATTTAAGTGACGATTATACATTTTGGTATTCACATATACGAGATCGTATAAATTTTGTTACTTAAATGAATACGTTTATTAAAATTGAAATCTTATTTAGATTGAGCTTGAAAATAACTTCAAAAGAATAAAATCTTGATTCAAGTATAATTTGTTCTTGAAAATTATTTACTCGGAAAATATTTTTTGGGTTTTTATTAAACCAAGATTCTCGGGATTGAACAAGGTGTTAATTCGTATCGAATTTCAATTGAATTTAGTCAATCTATTTAAATTTGGACCTTAATTGAAATTAAATTGACTATAATTGTAATGCAATTGGTCAATTGAGTTTTAATTAGGCTAAAGTTTAAATACAATTGTCTAAACTTTCTTTTTTGGCTATTTAAATAAATAGCCAAAATAGCATTAACCCATCCATACCCTAATATTAATTTGCGGTCATTTTAAATAACCCCTAATTTACAACTCCTCATGGCCAGCCCAATCAACCAAACTAGGCCCATCATTGTTTTCTTCAGTACCAACAGCAATTACTACAATTCCACTCAGCCCAATTCATTAATTGACTCGGCCCAACCTCTGATTTTCCTTCCCCTGTGCGCAGAATAAAATGGCATCGGCTTTCAACAAGAACAGAAAAAGTAACAGCAACCAAAGATACCACCGTCAACTAGAATCGAGCCCAACTCGTCAACCATAGAAAACCCAGTACCGGAGACTCCAATCCCAGTGTCGGCAACCCGAATTCGGTGAACTCAACAGTTCAACAATTTCAACGAGTAGCTCTATGCCCGACAACTCGACCCGGCGAAACCCGAGTTTAATTTTCCCTCTCTCCACGTCAATCCCAATCTCCTTTTCTTTGCTTATAGTTGTTGAGCTGTCTGGGTTTTAGAAGAATCAAAAATTGGCGATGTGTCCTTAAAAATAGTTGTATCCACCTTACAATTTCAATTTTGTACCATGCAAGTACAGAGGTGGATGTTTTTTGATTGGATTGACAAAAATTTTGGATTTTTGGGGATCTTGATCTTAATTCAAAATTCAAAATCTCCACTGAAGAATTCCAAATTTGTACCTGATTTTCCTTTGTCCCACATCGGTGGGCGAACAAAAGGTAACCCCTCTCTTCCCCTATAAAAGGGTGGCGGTAGAATAATTTGAAGGCAAGTCTCAGAAGGTGAAAAAAGCCATTTTGAGCAAAAACTAGTATATTTTTGTTTGAGTATAAAATTTTCTTCCTCCCGAGGAAGGTTGGGGGAGGCTCAGAGCTTTTGGAGTCACGGAAGAATCCTCCGGTGGTGATAGAGTCTGGTGTTAGCTCGTTACCCCGTTTTGCTTCCCCAAAAGAGGTGAATATACTCTTATTCTCTTAATTTCGTCACTTTCTGCTTCATCCCAATTTTTTTCCGTAGAACTAGTTAATATTTTAATCGTAATCGTGAATGAGGCTGGAGTTTGTTGTTGTAGAAGCCGTTGATGGCCATAGGACTTGTTTGTGATCTTTGTGGTTATGCTATTTTGCTGAAGCAGTGTTGCATCGTAGTTTTTAAATTGGCTGCCTGGAATAAGTTCCCTGTTTTGTGTTGATTAGCCATCCTTTTACGAAGCAGTGTATATACATATCATTAAATGCCTTGAATAACGAAGCAGTGTATATACATATCGTTGAATGCCTTGAATAAGCTCCCTATTTTGTGTTGATTGTGTTGATTAGCCATTATTTTTATATCATGAAGCTGCGTATATACATATCGCTGAATCCCTGCCTTATCTTGTTTAGTTCTCTATCATGATTTAATAATCTCTGTGGTGAAAGTATAAGCCTCAGCTTATTTAATGAACGTTGAAGACAATCTCTTTGACTTATTCCTCTTCGTTTCGATCTCGAGTCTAATGCCTATCTATATTTAATCCTGTTTGCAAAAATGCTGCAGTATCGAAAACTTCTGTGTGGGTATAGTTTGATGGGTGTATGACCTATATTATAGATAAAGGTTTCCCTATGTATATGTTGTGGTGTAGTCTATATTTTCAATGAGTTAAATTGTGTGTGTGCATATGCTCTCTGGAAAGTGATTCAGACAAATTCTTGAACTTGTTTACAAATACTTTTAGAATTCTTATGTGGCAGAATAGTATGTGCATATCACATATGACCAGTTTTCCATAAATGCATACCATTTTGATGATTCATTTGTGAGCTAATATTTTTAAACACGTATACTTTTTGCCAATAAGGTGTACATTCCCTTACTGTTTTAGACATCTTGTGCCTCTCCTCAAAATTGGTTAATCATATTGCATTCGATCTAAATTCTTGAACTTGTTTGGATTAATTGATCATGTTGCATTCGATTCAATTCTTGAAATTGTTCCAGGGATAGGTTAATTGTCTTTTCATTAGATAAATTGCACCACTTCATATCATGGCTTACTATTATCCTTGTGCGCGAAAATGCTCTTTTAATGACATTATTGATCTTCAAGTACTGATCTTTGAACACGTATTACTTACTTTATTTTTCTTTTTTCTTTCACATATGGATACGCTCGGGTCCTACTTGAACTCCCCCTTTTCCTTTGCATGCCCATTATGGGCAATTGAGGCCCATTTAATCCCGAGTCGGTCTCAAAGGAGTAAATTCAACGTCAACCTCGTAGCACAGGGATACAAAAAGATAGAAGAAAAAGAAAATGGGTTGGAACCCATCGGCAAAGTAGCTTAGAGACTCAAAAGTCTCATTTGTTCTTTTATTTATTTATTTATTGTTGTCGTTATTTTATTTTATTTTATTTATTTATTTATTCATTCATTTGGGCCTAGAAGCCAAAGTTGTACTTAATAGGACAATGGTTTGGTTGGTTTGGGCCCAATGGACTAAATCGTTTACTTTCTCCTCCCTTTCCCCGTTTATGTGTTTACTTGCTTAATTGATTTCTGTAGACTTAGTTAAAATCCCTATTAGGTAGTCTAAAACTGTTTTTACACAAATCTTTTTTCTAAAAAATCAATAACTTTTCAACAAATTAATCTTTTAGAAGTTAATCAAAGACGATTTTCAAACAATCCGGATAACCGTAAGTTAGCGGACATTTTAGGTGCCTAATTCCTTCATAAAACGTTAATAGGAACCACGTGCTCAGAATCTCTTAACTTAAAGGATCTTCCTATTTTGAATCGATTGAAGTACTCTCTAAAGGTTTCTTAATTCCTTTTCAAAGTCAAGTGGCGACTCTTATCAAAAAGTCAAAAATTCTCCGCAAAACATAGTGTATTAACGTGTTTAGAGAGGTTAGTCACTATTCTATGCAAAAATAGTTCCTACCCATCCCTTAGCCTACATTACAACTCGGAAAAGTCCTAATTGATCCTATGTTTTACATATTAATATTAGTGGAACATTAGACTAAGGGCAAGCTTATGGTTCATTATGTGTAACTTGAGAATTCTTTGTGAGAGTGAGTGTAATTTGATTCTTGTACCTATTATGTGATATATTTCTTAATTGTGAGTGATTATAGGTAACTCTCTTGTTGTGAGGGGTACATGTTTGATGAATGTGGGTGATTTGTATGATGTACTATATTGAATGATAAGCATGAATTTTCTACTTAGGAAAGTCAATTCTTGAGGCTAGGATGTTTTGAAGTAGGATTCTTGAGCTTTCAGTTGTGTATAACATGCTTAGTGTTGTAAACTTCCATTTCATAGAGTCATTGTAGTGCTATCTTGAATTTCTTGAATGTAGTAGAAGTGTGGAGTCTTTTCAGATCATGGTCTTTATAGTTATGAGTTGATCAAGGATGGACAAGTCTTTAAGTGTGGGGTGGTGATGTTTGGTATTTTTATGCATTCTAGCGTTACTATCCTATCCTTTTTAGCCTTGTTTTCAGTATAATTTTTTATGATATATGTGTTGACAATGATATTAAAGAGAATTTATGTGTTCAAGTATGTTTTTACAATGTTTAATGGTGTTTTCACGTGAGTTTTGATTCAACTCGATCATTTAGAGTTTAACCAAGAAAACTAGTGTGACTAGCTTGAGCTAGGTGTTGTCTAGTCTCTTGTGTTGGGTTCTAATGTGTCTTAATGTGTTAATAAGGTTTTTATTATGTATTTATATGTGAAACAACTTAGTTATAATATTCAAGGGTCAATTGGATCAAGAAAAGGGTCAAAACAATAAGCTTAAGCAGAATATGAATTTAGCCTATGCTTAACTAGTGTTTCTAGTTCGCTGTTGAGGATATTGTGTTGTTTTTAGCTCTAATTTTCTGTGTTTAATGCTTTAGGATAATTTTTTAATGTACTATTATGATATATGAAGGATATAAAATCTTCAAATCAAATGGAAACAACTCAATAAGGCTCGGAATGGCAAAAATGGAAGCACAACACAAAAATTGACACAGTTTGGACACCCAAAATGTATGGAGCGCGTGAAGACTGTAATGATGTTCAATGGATGCTTAAAAACATAAATGAATGAATAAGAGGCCCAATTTTGTGAACCATAGGAGCGTGTAGCAATTAGTGGAGTTTGAAAAGGCGCCGTGACGCGGTAATATTGCGGTGAGATTCGAGATATTGACAATAGTCGATTGGCTCGACAACTCATCTCCATGGCCATCAAATGTTGAAAAAAATGCCTTTCTGAACAATTATTACGTGTAAATACAATCCCAATGGGTTTATGACTCATTCTATAAATATAACATGTTAAATAACGTTTTAATCATCTTGGGACATCTTGGAACACTATAGTCACTCGATTGTTGTTTTTATCTTGAAACTGAAATTGAGAAGGTCAATAAAAGTGAGGGTGTTGAAGATAGTGTAAATTTTGAAGTGGGATTGGTTGGTCCTCACTCAAACCACTTTTTCACATTATGTTTAGATGATATCTTATCTGTGGAATCATTTAAAATAGTGGAAGAGTGTGAAGATGAGAAACAAGAATCCTATATTCTTGTTTTTATACTGGATGAGAAACATAAAAATACAAATCACCTCAAGGCCTAGGGGTTTACCATGCATATTCTATTACTCGGTTCTTTAATTTTTGTACAACTTCCCTATGATCCAGGAAAAAATATGGATGCCAAGTTGGGGGTGAAATTTATATCCTCAAGGTGGAGGAAAAAGTTGATTGGGTCGTACCACGACACTAAATTAGGAGCTTCTTGGGAGGCAACCATAGATAAGGTATGTTTTATTTTTAGTTTTTTGTTTTTTTATTTCACGTAGTTATTTGTTTTTTATTGAGTCACAGGTTAATGAAAAGTTTGAGTACCGAAAACCTGAGCTAAGGAGCATGGAAAAAACTAAGTGTGGAGTCCCCGGACCCTCTTGATATATGAAGATGCTACTAGCTAGGATTATAGGCCTCCCGGAGTATTTCTATCCCTTGTTTTTAAATTCACTTTGGGGACAAAGTAGATTTTTAAGTGTGGGGTGGGGAAATTCTCAATTTTTGGCTCAATTTAAAAATTTTCTAGGTTAGGAATGAGTGAGATATTCTTGTTGGTCCTATTTTTATTGCATGGTGCAAGTGTTTTGTTAGGTTAAAGGGTGTTGATTGAGAGAATTTCTACTTTTAAGACTCTTAGGCTCATTTTTGTGAATGTTGTACTTATGGCTTATATTTGAATTCATGTTATTATTTGGTTGGGATTCTATGATGATCCTATATGAGTTGAGCATGTGCTATGTGAGTGTGAGATTTTTGTATATTCCTTGTTGCATGTGATGTCTAGAACTTGTTCGGTGTGTGTGTTAAGCGAAATACAGAGTGTGTGTTTAGGAGATGATATAGGCATTTTCTTGATAACCTTATTTTATACCTTCTATTTGTCCTACCCCTGTGCATTATCCTAGTTAACCTCCATTGAGACTTTAACCTTTTTTTTGGTAGCCACATGAGTAGCCTAATCCCTTCTTTGATAGACCATAATTTGATCCAAAAAGCTCCTAAGTGCTTTAATTGAAAAAAATAATAATTTAGTGAGGAGTTTGAGAAGTTGAAGAAGAAAAAGGTGAAATTGATTCCCCAAGGTAATTGTTATTGGTGATTATAATTGTTGATGTATGGTGGATTAATGTGATATAAATAATGTTAGAAATATTGATATGATTGTATGAAAAGAGAAAAATTGATCCATGTGCTAGTAAACTATGCATTCATCATGTCTTTGTGAAAATGCTTAAAAGAGATGGGCCAAAAATAAACGGTATGTGTGAATCAATAAGTGTAATTTGGTTGTTGGAGATTGGTTTTAATTGTAAAAAGTAGTGTATTAAAGTGCTTAGAGAGGTTAGTCACTATTCTTGGCCAAAATAGTTCCTACCCATCCCTTAGCCTACATTACAACCCAAAAAAGTCCTAATTGATCCTAAGTTTTACATTCTAATATTGGTGGAACATTACACTAAGGGAAAGCTTATGGTTCATTATGTGTAACTTGAGAATTGTTTGTGAGAGTGAGCGTAATTTGATTCTTGTACCCATTATGTGATATATTGCTTAATTGTGAGTGATTATGGGTAACTCTCTTGTTGCGAGGAGCACATGTTTGATGAATATGGGTGACTTGTATGATGTACATGATTGAATGATAAGCATGAGTTTTCCACTTAGGAGAGTCAATTCTTGAGGCTAGGATGTTTTGAAGTAGGATTCTTGAGCTTTCAATTGTGTATAAGATGTTTAGTGTTGTAAACTTCCATTCCATGGAGTCATTGTAGTGCTCGCTTGAATTTATTGTATTTTGTAGATATGTGGAGTCTTTTCAGCTCATGTTGTTTATATTTAAGAGTTGATCGAGGACGAACAAGGCTTTAAGTGTGGGGTGGTGATGTTTGGTGTTTTAATGCATTCTAGCATTACTATCCTAGACTTTTTAGCATTGTTTTGAGGATGATTCTTATGATATATGTGTTTACAATGATTTAAATGAGAATTTATGTGTCCAAGTATGTGTTTACAATGTTTGATGGTGTTTTCATGTGAGTTTTGATTCAATTCGACTATTTACAATTCAACCAAGAAAATTAGTGTGACTAGCTTGAGCTAGGTGTTGTCTAGTCTCTTGTTTTGGGCTCTAATGTGTCTTAATGAGTTCCTAAGGTTTTTATTATATATTTATATGTGAAACAACTTATTTATAATATTCAAGGGTCAATTGGATCAAGAAAAGGGTCAAAACAATAAGCTTAATCTCAATATGAATTTAGCCTATGCTTAACTCGTGTTTCTAGTTCACCGTTGAGGATGTTGTGTTTTTTTTATCTCTAATTTGTTGTGTTTAATTCTTTAGGATTCTTGCTGAATGTAATATGATGATATATGAACTATATACAATCTTTAAATCAAGTGAAAACATCTCAAAAAGGCTCAGAATAGCTCAACGGAAGCACAATACAAAAATTGACGCAGTTTGGACCCATGAAATGTATGGGGCGTGTGTAGACTGTACAGGTGTCCAATGGATGAGTGAAAAACGTAAATGGATTCAGAAGAGGTCCAATTCTTTGACCCATTGGCGCGTGTAGCATTTGGTGGAGTTTTAAGAGGCGTCGCGATGCTGTGAGATTCTGGAAATTGACAATTGTCGATTGGCTCGACACCGCGTCGCAATGGCCATCAAAAGCGGAAACAAAATGCCTTGCTGAACAAGTATTATGTGGAAATACAATACCAATGGGTTATGACTCATCTACTATAAATATAACATGTTAAATAACGTTTTAATCATCTTGGGACATCTTGGAACACCCTAGATCACTTGGGACATCATTGGAGGCTACCAAAACTTATTTTTAGGTTTTATTATTCTTGAATTTAGTTTCTTTATGGTTTGTATCATCAATCCAAGGGATTGAATGATGAATATTTCCGTTAAAGGCTAAAACTCCTTTTTCGGGGTTAAGGCCACGTTCATGATTACTTTTGTTTTGAATTAAGTTTGTTGAATTGCTTATCATGGTTGGTTGTTTGTTTATTCTTGCTTTAACTATTTTCAGGATTAACTGCCCTTACAATACATCAATTGTCAGCCTTGTGAACTCAGGAGGGGGAGTAGGGCGATAGAACATGGTAATAAACTAAGTATGGTTTATATTCTTTTATGAACTAAGGAATTCAAATTAGTGGTTTTGACAGGGATGTACTTAGATGCCTTACTTGATTCACATGTAGAATGATAGCTTTAAAGAACTTTAGTGCATTATTACATCCCCGCTCAATGATGTAGTTGTAAGGTTCAACTTAGGTAAAGGATTAGAGGTTGGGAGACCATGATCATGCAATTAACCCTACGAATCGACAACCAAGATAACCAATCAAACGAATGAGATTCAATAACGAAGTATGATTTTCCGTAAGCCTTAACCCTGGGTTGCTATCCATTGATCGTCTATATTATGGAATAACAAGATGCTATTTTGGATCGTTTCACATTTCAGTACAATTGTATTGACCCCCTACATTTCAGGATCTGAGACACGGTCCCGGGGTCACGTTAATCAGTAGACTTGTGAGTCAGAAGTTGCAGTTGGTGAGTCTTCTCTATTCCAGAAGGCCTGGTTGAAAGACTATTTTACTTTATTTCAATTTATAGTTCGCTTGGGGCCCTTATCCCAGTCTTTAGATAGATGTTGATTATTACATTATTAGAGATTTTGCAGAATGGTTTCGTATGTTTTTTAATGTTATGAACTCAAATTTTGTGTTGTTCAGTTGAACTAAGTGATTGACCATGTTTTCATCTTTATTATCTTTTCCATATTTATTTTATAGTATATGAATGTTGTACATGATTGCCAGATAGAGGAGGGTGCCTGGGTCTTCATGGTTCGGGATGCTCGTCACGGCCTGGGCCTCGGCTCGGGTTCACTTGGTGTTGAATCCTACTTCCAACTAAATAAATTGTGGACTGATTTCTAGACAGAACGGGATTTGACTGAACTGTTACTGATCGCGTTGACTGACTGAACTGGACTGAGTTTACTGAGTTCTAAAACTGACTGAGTAATACTATTTCATGACATGACTGGGATTATTCTGTAACTACTATAGCTCTAGGTAAACTGCTAGATTATCGGGTATTACATATCCCCAGGACTCGATAGCATGAAAAGTAAAGCATAGCATGATCCTGAAAAGAATAACAATGCACTCATTTAGACATTTTGTCAAACACTTGGTACACATAAGCTTGTACATGATTGGGACCACATAATGACATGTCATGATTCCATTATTTATCTTACATAGGCATTTTTGCAAGCACTTGGGGATCATGGATTATTTCACATGATAATGGTCAACACATAAACAACATGAATACTATGCTCATTGGAAATTTCAAGGGTTTAGCATGCAAGTCATACAACTCATTACATAAACTATTTTAATATGATGAGACCTATAATTAAATCATGAATTGAAACCCAATTAATATCATGAACATGAATACAATCAATCTCAAACATTGAAATCATGAATCTATAAATTGTTTAAAAAGAGGTTCTTGGGCTTCATGGGTGAAAGGAACCCATGAATGAGCACCTAACATACCTAAGAAGATTAATTCTTGAAGATTTCTTGAGTTTGTTCTTGATTTTTTGAAGCTAGGATTTTTCCCTTTTTTGAGAGAGAATAATTTAATATTGAGGGAAATTGAGTAAATAATGACATAATAGATTATTTAGAGGTTTAATCACGTGTTTAGGAATGATTAGGTCCATGGAAAAAGACTCAATTACCCCTAGAAAGTTTTCAATTTTTGTCACTGAAATCTCGAGTTTGGCCTCTACCGCGATGTGGTTCCATAGCGGTGAGCCACTGGAACTCGACTGGAAACTATATAAAAAGGGACGACTGGAAAATTGGATCATGGCATGATGCCACACCATCGCGGAGACTCACTGGATTTTGACAATTGGGAAAATGGATAGTGGTGCGACGAGGTGGGATCGCATTGCCACACTGGAAAATGACAATTGTGAACTGGAACATTGGCGCGATGCGCCATTATAGTGGAGCTTCACTGCAAATTGATGAATGCCATTTGGCTGGTCTCTGCGATGCAGTGAAATGCCAGTTGGCACACTATTTTACAAAATATACTATAACTCTTCACTCGGGTATCAGTTTTGGGCGAATTTTATATCGTTGGAAAGCTGACTGAATTTCCTATGCAGTGGTAAGCTCTAAACTGAAAAATACTGAGTGTTATTAAAATATTATATAGGAATACTCGTATACTGAGAGTTAAATTAAGCTAGAGAAATACAGGGTATTACAACTTATGGTCAGTCGGGTCATTTCAAGAAGGACTTCCCCACTGTTACAGGGAATGTTAGAGGTGCTAGGTCCCAAGCTAACTCAACAGTGCCACCACCACCCAAGGGTACTACTTCAGCTACCGGGGGCGATCACAATCGGTTGTATGCTTTATCTAATAGCCAGGATGTTGAGGCTTCGCAAGATGTTGTCATGGGTATGTTACAAATTTTCTCCCGTGATATGCATGTGTTACTTAATCCCGGGTATACCTTGTCTTATGTGAACTCTTATGTGGCCATTGGTTTTAGTTTTGAACCTAAAAATATTCCTGAACCTTTCTCTATTTCCACTTTTGTTGGTGACTCTATTGTGGCTAGAAGGGTGTACAAAAATTATGTGGTGTCCATTTTTAATTGTGATACTGTGATAGACATTGTAGATCTTGATATGATTGACTTTAATTCCATCTTGGGGATGGATTGTCTCTATTCATGTTATGCCACACTAGACTGTAGAACTAGAAAGGTCACTTTCTCCTTTACGAATGAACCAGTGATAGAGTGGGAGGGGTATTCTTTAGCAAATAGGGGAAGTTCATATCGTATCACAAATCCCACAAACTTATCTCTAAGGGTTGTTGGTATCATCTTATTTGGGTCAAAGATTCTAGTACTGAAAGTCCTTCCCTCCAGTCTGTCCCTATAGTTAATAAATTCTCAAAATTCTTTCCCGATGATCTTTCAGGGATACCACCTGATAAGGAGATAGATTTTGGCATTGACTTATTTCCAAACACTCATCCTATTTCTATTCCGCCATATAGAATATCTCCTGCAGAATTAAAAGAGTTGAAAGAATAGTTAAAAGATCTTTTTGACTAGGGATTTATCCACCCCAGTGTTTCTCCCTGGGGTGCACCTATACTCTTCATGCATAAAAAAGATGGCTCTCTCCGTATGTGTATACACTATCGTCATCCTAATAAGGTCACTGTTAAATACAAGTACCCTCTTCCTAGAATTGATGATTTATTTGATCAACTCTAAGGTGCCAAATGTTTCTCCAAGATAGACCTTCATTTTGGGTATCATCAGTTGAAGGTTAGGGAGGCTGACATCCCTAAAACAGATTTCCAAACCCGATATGGCCATTATGAATTCTTAGTTATGTCCTTCGTACTAACTAATGCCCCTGCAGCTTTTATGGACCTAATGAATAGGGTGTTCCACCATTTTCTAAACCTGTTTGTCATAGTTTTCATTGGCGACATCTTAGTTTACTCTAAGAATGAGAAGAAGCATGCCATCCACCTTCGAATCATCCATCAGACCCTCAAACATCGTTAATTATATGCAAAGTTTTCTAAATGTGAATTTTGTCTTAGCGTTATTTCTTTCCTGGGCACATCATTTCTTGTTAGGGGATTAAGTTAACCCCCAAAAGATTGAGGTGGTGAGAAAATGGCCCAGACGCATACCTCCAATCGATATCCAAAGCTTCTTAGATTTAGCAGGGTATTACAGAAGGTTTGTAGAGAGTTTTTCCTCCATAGCATCTTCGCTTACCAAATTGACTTAGAAAAAGGCAAAATTTTTGTGGTCTGACTCGTGTGAAAATAGTTTTGAGAAACTGAAAGATAAGTTGACTATCACACTATTTTTGACTCTTCCTGAGGGTACAAAGGGTTTTGTTGTGTACTGCAATGCGCCCTGGGTGGGACTGGGTTATGTGCTTATGCATCATGGTAAAGTGGTGGCTTATGCATCTAGGCAATTGAAGGTGCATGAAAAGAATTATCCTACCATGACTTAGAGCTAACGGTTGTGGTGTTTGCAATTAAGATCTGGTGACATTATCTCTATGGGGTGCATATAGATATATTCACTGATCACAAAAGTTTACAGTATGTTTTCTCACAGAAAGAACTTAATCTCAAGATGAGGCGGTGGTTGTAATTGTTGAAGAATTATGATATGAGTTTCCACTATCATCTGGGCAAGGTCAATGTAGTAGCCGACACCCTTAGCAGGTTGTCAATGGGCAACCTTTCTTATGTTGAGGAAGAAAAGAGGGACATGGTGAAAGATATTCACCGGCTTGTAAATTTGGGAGTTTGACTCATGGATTCCGAAGACGGAGGAGTGGTTGTTCATTAGATGGTTTAATCTTTCCTTTGTGCTTAAGTTAAGGTAAAGTAGGCCAGGGACCCCATCTTGTTGTAGATTAAGAATGATGTTGGTTAGTAAAAGGTGATGGCGTTTGAGATTGGAGGTAATGGGATTTTGAGATATCAGGGTAGGCTTTGTGTACCAAACATGGATGGATTGCGAGAGGGGATTCTTAACGAAGCTAACACTTCGGGGTATGTTGTTCACCCAAGGTCTACGAAAATGTATCATGACCTTAAGGCTATTTACTGGTGGAACAATATGAAGCGTGATGTTGCTAACTTTGTGTCTAAGTGTTTAAATTGTCAAAAAGTCAAGGTAAAGCATTTGAGACTAGGTGGAACTTCTCAAGAGATAGCTTTACCTGTGTGGAAGTGGAAGAAATTAATATGGACTTCATTTCGGGGCTTCCGAAGTCTCGAAGCCAATAGATTCCATTTGGGTGATTATAGACCGAATGAACAAGTCCGCTCATTTCTTTCTGTGTGGAAAAATTATTCGAGAGATAACTATGATAAGTTGTACATTGGGAGATAATTTGGATGCATGGGACTCATGTATTTATTATATCTGACCGAGGTACGCAATTTTCTTCTCAGTTTTGGCGATCTTTTCAGAAGGGTTTAGGCACCCAAGTGAACTTGAGTACCGCCTTCCACCCTCAGACTGATGGGAAAGCTGAGCGCACCATCCAGACCCTTAAAGATATGTTGAGGGACTGTATAATTGACTTCAAAGGTAGTTGGGTGGATCATTTACCATTGATAGAATTCTCTTACAACAACAACTATGATTCCAGTATTCAAATGGCTCCTTTTGAAGTTCTTTATAGGAGAAGATGTAGCTCGCCAATTGGATGGTACGAAATGAGTGAAACCCAGTTGTTTGGGCCGGACCTTATGCATCAGGCAATGGAGAAGGTGAAGATCATTAGGGAACGTCTTAAGACTGCTCAGAGTTGCCAGAAATCTTTTGTCGATGTTAGAAGGGGAGATTTAGAATTTGAGGTAGATGATTGGGTTTTCTTAAAGGTCTCCCCTATGAAGGGATTCATGATATTTGGGAAGAAAGGAAATCTCAGTCCTCATTATACAAGACCATATCAGATTGTAAGAAGAATTGAGGGGGTTGCTTATGAGTTAGAATTGCCCGCGAATCTAGCTTCTGTGCATCCAATATTCCATGTGTCAATGCTGAAAAAGTGTATTGGGGACCACTCTCGTGTGTTGCCTGTAGAGGAGATTAATGTGAAAGACTACTCTCTTTATCTTTTCCTTAGTATGCTTGATCTCATGCTTGTCTGTATTTAGAGCCATAATTCTGGGACGAATGATCCAAGGAAGGGATAATGTAACACCCCGTAGCATTCTCGACCTAATACTATACTTATTAGCATGCATAAAGAGCTAACAACCTAAAATTTTCCTAAGTGTTAAAAGGACTCATTCATATTTTAAGCTCCTAAACTTCAATGATTTCTAAATCAACCTTTCGGCCACGAGACATAGATTTTTAAGTTGATTCATGTTTAGGGGTGTAAGTAACTTGTCTCGGGTAAGGTTTAAATTTTTCAAACGAGGTTTGAGGAATGTTTGGAAATTGAAAACAGAAGGTCACTGCAATTTCACCACGTCACGGTAACTATAGTGGTAAGACCCTCACTGCTTCGCGGTGAAGATCAAAACAACAATCGTCAGTTTCCAGTGACTCACCACGATTGCACCGCATCGCCGTGCGTATATCGATGAAGGAATCACTGCTTCCTGGTGAAGGCTAAATCGGCATTTCAGTTGCGAATTTTAAATCTGAGGTGTAGACTCGTCTTTTTCCTAAGGCCCCAAGTCATGTAAACAGTGAATTATAATGCCTTTTGGGCATAATATTCCCAAATTAATTCAAATCCATCATGAACAAAAACCCTAACTTCCCTCCCAAAGATCAAGGATTCACCTTCTAAGTTAAGATCATCAAGAAAAGATTCAAGGTTGGGGTTTCATTCTTTGAACTAAAAAACCTGAGGTATGTGGGACTATCCTTAAACTCCATGGGCATGGATTCTTTTTTTTTTGTTTAAAAATTTATAATCATATTGCAAGAAAGGGTTTTTTTTAATATTATTTCGAAAAGCATGTTATTAAATCATTTTGATTAGATTATAAGTATTGTGTTGAACTCTTTTTGTGGTAATCAAATCTTGACCCATCATGTATATACATATATAGTTTGGAATGTTTAATTGAGAGCATGAACAATGAATTTTCCTCTCTTGTTGTGAAATAAAGTGTATATTTGTATTGTAAGTGATTTTCGAAAGAATGAATTGGGATTTTAAAGTAAGTTTCTCAACATCATGGTTATTGACATGGTTTATAATATCTTGATAGGGAGTTTTTTTACTATAACTATACTCTTGCGTTAAAAAGAAGAGTTGCATGTGATTGACTAAATTGACATGACCACCGCATGTTTTAAGTCTTGCAAAATAAGTTAATTGCATAAGTTTTCTTGAGATTTCAAAATGGTTACTCTCTTGTGATATTATGATTCTTTTGTTGTCAAGTGCTTGATTTGAATGAGATGGGTTGTAACATTGGTACGATATAAACGACTTGCAAGTCTGGGTATGACGATACCCGGGGATGACATGCCCGTAAGATTTTAAGCATTGAATGACTTTGCATATGTAGCATGCTACTTAAAAGACTAAAATTGGGCCTAAAGAGAGATAGATGGTTACGCGAAGAAAGCGTTTGAGTGTAAGGGCTCATCGCTGGAAACCGAGTGGGCTCATCGCTGGAAACCGAGTTTACCGATTCGGTTAATATGATTTGTCTAATACCAATGTATACTTATCCTTTAGACACTTGTACACCAGAATTAATTAGGACACCAATCCTTGTTGCATACTTCGATTGGGGGCACAGCCGCCGAGTCAAGGGCGAATTCTAGCCTATGAGATTGTAGAAATGTAGGGTGTATCATCTATCTCAGAAGTAAGATAGAGTGTGAGTCTTGATTTCAAGAAAGCATTTGAAAATTTTAAATTATGCCCATGTGTTTTACTTATCTCATATGTAATGTTTTACGAAATGCTCTCGTCTATATTGTGTAATAACAAGATGCTATTTTGGATTGTTTCACATACCAGTACAATTGTATTGACCCCTACATTTCAGGATCTTAGACATAGTCCCGGGGTTCCGCTAATCAGTAGACTTGTGAGTCAGAAGTTGCAGTTGGTGAGCCTTCTCTATTCCGGAAGGCCTAGTTGAAAGACTGTTTTACTTTATTTCATTATATGGTCCAACTGGGGGCCTTATCCCATTCTTTAGATAGACATTGATTTTCACATTGTTAGAGATTTTGCAGACTGGTGTCATATTTTTCTGAATTTTATGAACTCAAATTTCGTGCTTTTCAGTTGAACTAAGTGATTGACCATGTTTCTGTCTTTATTATCTTTTTCACATTTTTGTATAGTATATGAATGTTGTGCATGATTGCCAGATAGAGGAGGACGTCTGGGCCTTCATGGTTCGGGATGCTCATCGCGGCCAGGGCCTCGGCTCGGGTCGTGACATTTCATCTTCTTTCTTTGTACTGTTTCATTCCTTCCGATGCCTTTCCTTATCTATTATCCTATAGTTTTGATACACCTATATGTATAGACAAACAATCAGTATCAACTATTTCAATGTCACTATGCAATCTAATTTTTGTTTAACGCTCGAATTTGACAATCCCAAACAAGATGGACAGATTTATGAATCTTTATTTTCCATATCTCTCATTTAACACCCAACATGGAAAACATGCAAAACAAACTCCTTCCCTCCGATCAAAGAAACCCTTACTTAAACCCAAAGAGAGAGAGAGAGAGGGAGAGAGAGATCAGACATTAAATAAGCATTAAAAAGGATAGCTTAGTGTAATAAAGCGTTCCTTATGTGCGGGATCCGTGCAAGAATCGGACCTCAACAGGCACTAAAAAATTTAGTCAAACCTTATAAAGTGAGTACTTTTAAAATATTTAGGGTCAACCCATAATTGAATCCACCATGTTATTGGCGAAACTTTGGAGGCGTGAATTCATCTGAATCATCTTCGTTGAAAAATTATACTATATAAAAAGAATTATAATTATTTGTATATATTTCTTTTATTATACCTTTGATATTTTTGGGTATTTATTTGTTTTGTTTGTTTTAAAAATTTACTAAGTGAAATCCAACTCTGCCATTGCCTGACGTGTCTATAAGAGAAAGAATGAATGAATTAAAATTAAAAAAGAAAAA
Organism: Capsicum pubescens; assembly: GCA_030864215.1. NCBI lineage: Eukaryota > Viridiplantae > Streptophyta > Magnoliopsida > Solanales > Solanaceae > Capsicum > Capsicum pubescens. The sequence goes on along the minus strand of CM061549.1, from coordinate 31,895,975 downwards.
GCACAAAAATAAAATTAAAGGTTGTTTACGTGACTCAAATGAAAGCATCCTACACCTCATTTTAAGGTTATATGTATTCGAGCTATCAAAATTACAAAAAGGTTAATACACTTACCAAACGACCCCTTGAGGAAATATATGTTGGCACGTCGTTTAAAAATTATTTTAGTCTCATCCCATAAGACACTTGGCCAAAAGTAGCTCGTACAGTTATTCTTAGATGAGAATGGAGAAAGAAGACACTCAGGAAAATCGACATGAAAATTAAATTTTTTTAGCCTAATAATAACGCACAAATACTATTGCATACTAGACTAAATAGAAAAAAAAAGTCTATCCTAGTAGCAATAGATCAAAATCCTTGAGCTAGCGATTAGTATAAAGTGCAATTTTGTCAAATAACACTTTCGATTACCATTAGTAAATGCTATGTTAATAGATGTGTCAAAACTTAAGGAGTTATAAGTGGACATATCTTTGAAAAATATTTTGACCTCATGCTATATGACACGTGGTAAAAAGTATCTTGTGTAGTTGCTCCTCGATAAGAACAGAGATAGACTAGATCTAGGATGATCTATCAAGATGAAAATTGAATTTCTCTAGCCTAGTAATAACTCACAAATGCAATCACATACAAATGTTATCACATACCGGAACAAAAAAAAACATTGATGCGGAAAAGAATATATATACTTAGTACAAAAGAAATTAACACATAAAACTTTACTAACCTGGAAAGTTATCATTGGAAGGAACTTCATGCCTAAATTTAATATATCTATCGGAGTAAATAGAAAAAATCTCCTCTTCCTCCTCTTGTTCCTCCAACCTGAATTGGAAGGTACAACTGAGTTGCAAGGTTGTCCAGATAATCCAGAAGAAGACTATGGAGCTTGTTGGTGTTGATGGTAAACTCATTGATCCTATATACATAACAGAATATTAGAACAGCCAATGTGTGCAACCATTGAGTTATGAAAAATGAACAATCATTTGCACGAAGCATTCTACGTTTATTCAAGGTTTGATGGGTCGCACCTTTAGTAAGTTTCAGCACTATTTCTGTACAATTTTCAGCATAATTTAAGCACAAGTTAAGCACCCTTTTAGCACTATTTCAACACCATTTTAACATCATTTTCTTCACCAAATTTGCCAATTTTTATATTGGGATAGAAGAAATAAATGAGGATCATATTTTAATTGGGAGAAAAATACATCCACTTGGTATAATAAGGTATGGGACAGTGTAATTAACAAATTAAGCGCAAATATGTGGTCAAAGTTAGATTACAAAGTTAATGTTGTTGACAAAAATATGACAAGGGCTTAATATAACTTTTTTCTGAGTGGATAGGGACAACTAATACTTTTTTTCTGTTTCTAAAAAGCTTACAAGAAATAAAAGGTAAATTAAGAAGAGAGGAGGTGTAATTTAATGGAAAAAATTCAGAAATAGAAACTATAGAGCCTTAATTGTAACTTTTATAACAACAATTTCATAATTATAAAAAATAGCAAATTGTATTTTATATTTAAGTAAACTATTGCTATACAAATACATATACAAGAAGATTTACTGTCCATGTTTTACTCAAATTAGTTGAGTTAATTAAGGAATGATTATCTAATCTAATTAAATTCTCATAAATTACTCTTATTTAAATTAGTAGATTTCTTTTCCAAATCAAACTCAAATATGAAGATTATTATTTTCATGATCTTCAAAATTTTAAAATATCATTCTCTTATATCTCTAACATTTTTTTCTTGTTAGTTTTTTCATTTTTTTTTTATCTTTTATTTATTTTAATTTCTCTTTTTTTCCATTTTTTTCTTTCCACTTTATTTTCTCACTTCTACTTCTTCTTTTTTTCTTTTTTTCTTTTTTTTTCTTTTTTCCTTTTCTTTTTTTTCCTTTTCTAATATTTTTTTTTGTTTTCTTCTTCTTCTTTTTTTAGCTTTTGTTTTTACACTGCTATTTCTAGTTTCTATTTCTCTTTCTTTTTTTTTTTTCCTTTTTCACTTTTTTTTTTGAATCTTTATTTTTTGTTTTTATTTTTTTATTTTTTTTTTATTTTTTTTACTCTTCTATCTGTGTCGTTTATTTTTAAAAGAAAAATATTTATATCATATATACATATTCAAAAAAAATACAAAATAAATAGACATACAGATCTGCATATGTATTTACGGTAAAAAAATACATATATATCTACATATGTATTTACAGAAATACATATCTGACTCACATGTATATATAAACATATAGGATACAAAATCTCTATAACAAAAATAACAATTATATACATATACATATACATATAGGTAATAAAAAAATACATGATACATATCTTAAACAGTAAAAGAAAACAAACAAATGCATATGTTACCCTCTAAAATGACATAGTATGTACAGTTCAAATACAAATTCAACACCGTATAAAATATGTATAGCTCTGCATATGTATTTACAAAATACATACTTGATCCATATGTATATTCTTATTTTATATGAGTCACCTTTGTATTTCGGAAATACATATGAAGATATATTGTATAGTTATGTTTTTTACTGTTTAATATGAATATGATATGTATTTCGTAAATACATATGTATGTTTTGTACTGAAATACATATCCAGATCTGTATGACTATGTATTTTGTATTTTTATAAATATGTGTATGTGATATACATATTTGTCTTTTCAAAATAAAAGTTTGAGATAGAAGAGTTAAAAAACGGGAAAAAACAAAAATATAAAAAGAAAAAAGAAAAAAAAGAGAAGTGAAAAAGAAAAAAAAAGGAAGAAAGAGAAATAGAAGTATAAAAATAAAAGAAAAAAAAGGAACAAAATAAAATAGAAAAAAGAAGAACAAAACGAAAATAGAAAAATAAAAAAAAACAAATGAGAAAGGAAAAAAAATAAAAAAAGAAATACAAGAGAAAAAATAAAGTGAAAAGAAAAAATGAAAAAGAAAAAGAAATCTAAAAAAAAAAAAATAATAAAAAATATGATGAAAAAAAACTTATAAGAAAAAAAGGTAGAGATATAAGAGAGTGAAAGACAGTAATGATGTTAGTTTCATATTGACATCTTATAGATCATGGAGATAGTTATCTTCAAATATGAAAAAGGAAAAAATAAAATTAAAAAGAGAAAAAGAGAAAAAATAAAGTGAAAAAAAAAAATAAAAAAAAATATAATAAAATAAAAAAATAAAATAAAATGATAAAAAAATAAGATGAATAAAAAGGGGGAAAAGATATGGCTATATTTGGGGGAGGTAAAAGAGTGGAGTGAAAATAAGAAAATGTAAAGTAGTGAGAGTAAAACATACACTTACCTAGTTAATGAATAAAATAATGATACTCTTGCTATAAACGGTAATTTTACAAAAAATATTGCTATTTATTGTAACTATAGTCTAAAATATGTTACTTTCTATAATTTTTTCTAATTTTTTAATCAAGTAACACTTTCAGTTACTTATGTAAAATAAATTTGAATAAATATGTCAAAACTTGAGGAAGAAATAATAATTTGAAACATCTTTTAAAAATACCTCGCCATTATAACAAATAACATGTGGCATAAATTAACTCCTCTAGGTACTCCTTGACGTGAACAGAAAAAGAGGAGACTCAGGAAGATCGTTGCGTGAAAATTGAAAATGTCTAGCTTAGTGGTAATGTAAAAATGTTACATCATATTGGAATAAATATATAAAAAAGAAAAAAAAATTAGCCTAGTAGAAAAGGATTAAAATCCTTGAATTAGTTACAACTACAATTTAATCAAATAATACTTTTGATTATTATTATTATTAATTGATTTTTAGTGGATGTGCCAAAACATAAGGAAGGAGTAATATTTTGACATATCTATTAAAAATAAATTATCTCAAAGTCATGAAAAATGACACGTGACATAAAATAACTTATTTAGTTACTCCACAATGAGAATCGCGGTTAAAATTGAAGATAAGGCACAAGTAAACCCCCCTCCCCTCCCAAACTTACTTTTTCTATATTTTTGTGTTCCTTTAGTGTTGACATGGGTTGTCATGTCAACACAAGAGGAGCACAAAAATATTGGCAGTCATGTCAGCAAAAAGGAGCGCGAAAATACAGAAAGAATGAGTTTAGAAGGATAATAAGACCACGTAAAGTTTAGGTGTGTTATAGCAACTTTGAATATAATTCGGGGGTACTTGTGCATTATCTCTTAAAATTGAGTATGTCAAGACTAGTAATAATGCTCATATGTTATCTCCTACATAGAAAAACTCTAGTCCGGTAGCAAAAAATCAAAATCCTTGAACTAGTTAGTAATTATAAAGTGTAATTTGGTCAAATAACATTTCTTATTACTATTATTAAATGATTTTTTATTCAATAGATGTGGCAAAACTTAAGGAATGAGTAATATTTTGGCACATCTATTAAAAATAAAATATTTCAAAGTCATGAAAAAGAGTGTGGGGCATAAAATTTCTTCTCTAATAACTTATCGATGAGAATGGAGAAAAAGAAGACTCGAGAAGAGGTAAAAATTGAATATGTCTAGTGCATATTGAAATACATAATTAAAAAAATCTAGCCTACTAGTAAAAGATCAAGATCTTTGACTTGTAAACTTAAACTTAATGTCAAGATCTTGAACATGATAATCTTACTGAGAAATGTCATAAAAAGATATATCTAATTTGGAAGATATTAATATCGCAGAGGAGGACAGAAGCTTTGGATGCAAAATGGTTTCTACCTTTTTTCCCTAACTTCGCATTACCGCAGCCACAATGATGGAATTTATAGAGAATATTTGATAACCCTAATGGGTGAAAGGAGGATCTATTTATAGAAATTAAGACTTAATTTGGTACGTCCATTAAATACCAGTGTACGAATGAGATCTAATTTTTATTAAATATGTATGGGCTTTACATTAATTGGGCCAAAGTAAAATAATAAGTCTTACATTCTCTCAATTGGCAATGACATAAATATTAGTTGTGTATAATAAATCTCTTTTATAATGTTCATTACACACAATATGTCAAACCACTAAGGTTGAGTTATATAAGGCGGTTAAACATAGTTCTAGCGCCACATACTTCCGTTCATATACTGCTCTATGAGAAGATGACTGTTCCTAAGTTCATAAGTTCAAAAACATCTAACATTATAGTCCGCAATAATGTTTCACTGAGACTTATAATGCAATATCTCAAAATAGAAATTTCATTAATGTTTATCAGAACACATAATTGAGATCGAAAATGTCAATACATCATAAATGCATTAATTATAAGTTCAATCAAGTTCCGTTCTTTGAACATGTTCTAACCATCTATCAATCAAACAATTAAGTGTCAAATGGTGGACTATATTACATCAACTCTGACAAGGCTTGACCCGAAAATAGATTATTTTTTCCTAAACGATAGGGAATTGTTCGTGTGGTAAGCACCCCTCATCTTCAACCTTACCATTGTAAGTTCAGCTCACCTAGGGAGACAAAAAAGGTGGGTGCTAAGGAGGGGTAAAACAAAAAAATTGCTACCTTTTATAGAAGTATGGTGGAATTTAGGAAGTGATGAGCAGAGACGAACTCAGGATTTGAAGAGTGCGGGTGCACCATTATCTTGACATAAGCGGTCAAGAATCTTTCAATGACGACTGACCTTGACATAAACCATCAAGATTCTTCCAATGAGGACTGATTTTGACATAAGCGGTTAAGAATATTTACTCAAATGAAGACTGAGGAATAGTGTCGTGTCTGACTGACTGGTCGGTAGAGAATTAAGCAATGACGAAAATTCAATAATATAGGTGAAATATTAGTTTTAAGGTAATAAATAAACTTCAGCTTTATAGAAACAAATGAGTCAAGTAGTCTAGTGGTAAAAGTTATTTAGTATCTAAACAATATGTCAAAGGTTTGAATCCCTTCTACCACTTTTTTGTTAACATTAAAAACAAAAAAAATAGCAAAATAATGTTGTCCGTTGGACTGTTCTTAGATTGCAAGTGTGGAAAAAACCAACGAGCCCAAAGTGCACTTGTGTTTAGTGGGGTGCACATAATTTATATAATAGTTTCTTAAGATATATACATGTACATATACAGAACTTTTTCCGAACTTAACGGGTGCACGTGCACCCCCACCCCAACACGTGGGTCCGCCCCTGGTGATGACCAGCCTGAAGTTTGATAAGCAAGACCATACTATAATCATAAAAATTAGTCTAGTGAAACACATTTTTGAGAAACTACACTGTCGAACTATCTTGCAAAAGCTATAACAATATTTTGATCCACAAAAAGAGCTGCACTTTGGAAATACAATAGAACGAAACATTTACATGCTGGTCTCTGATGCTAAATGATTACTACTACTTTCAATCATCATGATGTTAAGGGAAAAAACTTAAGAAGTTCAGTAAGCAGTTTATGATATTTTGCACGATGCAACTAACATTGGGTAACTCGTGCAATGCACGGGTCGGAAAACTAGTAGTTTGATAAGCAAGACCATCTTATAAGCATGAGAATTAGTCTAGGATAAAACAGACGTTTTGAGAAGCTACACTTTTGGATAAAATCTATAACAACATTTTGATCCACAGAAAGAGCTGCAGAATTGGAACAACATTACAATTATCATGCTAAATGAACAATATCTCCTTCTCGTTTTCTTCTGCCAGTCGGTCACCTTTAGAAGGAAGATGATGTGGTCGTCATTCTTTCTTATACTCCTTCAGTTCCTTGTGGTACCTTTCCTTGTCTTTCACCTATAGTTTTGATAGACCTGTCTTTCGTAAAGAAGCGAACTTGTTCAAAGTGAAGAAGCAAAGTGAAATATTGTTTCCTCAACACATATGAAGCACTTGTTGTGGTTGGAGAAAACTTGAATACTGAACTCACTTCTCTCCATTTCTTCTCTGCTACAACCTATACAACAAAATAATATTTGTATATCTTCTTAATTTCTTTTTTTAATAGAAGAAATAAATAACAAGATATATCATATATGAATCAAATAATAATAATAAGAAGAAAAATAAAAAGGAGAAACATTCTTATCTTGGCAAAACCATCCTTTTTTGTCATTTCAACATATAAAACATGCAAATCAAGCTCCTTTCCTCCAATCACAAGAACCCTTAATTAAATCAAAAAGAAAAAAGAAAAAATCAGCCATTAAAAAGCATAGCCTCGTGCACGTTATGTGGGATCCAGAGAAGGATCGGATCACAACAGACATTAGTGCAGAACTACCGAGGCATGAGTTCATCTGAATCATTTTATTGGAAAATTATATCATATAAAAAGATTAAAATTATTGTGTATATTTTTTTTATCCCTTTGATCTTTTTGTGTATTTTTGTTTTCATTTTTAGAAATTCTTGAGAAAGGAAGAATGTCACCTTCCATCAAAATAAAAAGGTAGAAGCTTCGACGAGCTTTTTTTAAAAAAATGTTTCTTATGTAATAAGAGGAGTTGCTGAGATGATCGGTATCCTATACCTACAACTTAAAAGTTGCGGGTTCGAGTTATTAAGAAAATTAAAAAAATTAAAGCTCCGAGGGATGTTTCTTTTTTCAAAAAAAAAAAAAAAAAAGTTGGCTTACGTAATAAGAGTGGTTGCTCTAGTGGTAAGCAACATTCAACAACATTTAACGTTATTCCAAATAGTAAAAAGGAGAAAAAAGAAACATTTTACCTCCATGTTTAAGATTATAAGTTCGAGTTATAAAGAAAAAAAGGTGAAAGATCAAAGAAAAAAAAAAAAGAGTTGCCTACGTGTACTTTGTACTCAAAACTGAGTGAAAATTGTTGAGACACTCCATGAATAAATTTGGATCATTAACAATTTTGTCATGTGGTGCCATTGGTGTTGGAACAATAGCTGCATGAGACATCATCGTACCACCGGAAAATCAAGAAAGAAAGGTAAGTTAGTAATATGGCGAAAACAGAAGCTAAATGATAAAAGATGTAATGAATACAACTTTAAAAAATTTGGGTACTTAAAAAAATTTCATACTTGCACTCTTATTTGACCCAAGAAAAGTGAACAACTGATCATGGAGGTGTGTTTGATAAACATTTAATAATAGTTCAAATAGATAACTCACACACCTGATAGTTAATGTATGAAACTAGAAAAAACTAAAAAAAAATTAGGTCTCTTTTCCTTTTTTTTTTTTGTCTATTTTTTGTAGAAGGTATGGCTGAGTTTATGAAGTGATACTAGTCTGAAGTTTGATATGCAAGACCATTATATAAGCATAAGAATTAGTCTACAAAAACAAATGTTTTGAGAAACTACACTTTTGGACTATCTTACATAAGTTATCACAACATTTTGATCCACAAAAAGAGCTGCAGTTTTGAAACTATAATATAATGAAATACATGTTGATCTCATGATGCGAATGATTACTATTACTTTCAATCATCCTGATGATCGATGAGGAAACAAAGTTAAGAAGTTAAGCATCAATTTAAGATATTATGCACGATGCAATCAACACTGAATAACTCGTGCAACGCACGTGTTTCAAAACTAGTACTTTGATAAGCAAGACCATCTTATAAGCATGAGAATTAATTTAGAAAAATAAATGTTTGGAGAAACTACACTTTAGGACTATCTTAAGCTATAACAACATTTTGATCCACAGAAGCCAAATAATAAATGAGGTAGTGAATAGAAATCAGACCATTTTAGGTCAACGGATCGGAGGTTTTAGGCAAGTGTTAATGCAACGGTTATATGCAGAGTTAAAAACTTTGGCTTCTTCTTTCATAGAAACACAAAGAAAAAATGAGTTAAGGCAGTGTGGACTATGCATAACTCTTATAAGAAATCAAATGTTGTGGGTTTTTAGCTTATTTTGACCCTTAAATTACATCCTCATGCCAAAAATAGATTATTTTTTGCAAGAGGAGAGGGATAATTCGGTTGATAAGCACCCCTCCTCCCCTTCAACGAGCAAACAGGGTAGGTGCTAATAAGGAGGGGCAAAATTTTTCTTGGGGAGGGGGCAATATTTTCTAAGTATGGTGGAGTTTCCGAGGTGATCACCAGTTTGAGGTTTGAAATAAAACCATGTATAAGCAAGAGAATTAGTCTAGGTAAACAGATGTTAAGAGAAAATTCACTTCAGAAATAGTTTTGGATTTATTCTACATGAGGTATAACAAAGTTTTGATCCTCAGAATGAGATGCAGTTTCGGGACTACATTACAATGCAAAATTTATAAGTTGACGTCAATACTAAATGAACTATATCTCCGCTTTTTCTTCTGCCAGTCGGTCATCTTTAGTAGGACGCTCATGTGGTTAACATTCTATTTTTATTCTCCTTCAGTTCCTTCTGGTGTCTTTCCTTGTCTTTCACCCCATAGTTTTGATAGAACTATATGTATAGACAAACAATCATTATCAAACTCTCTTAATGTCACTATACAATCTAATTTTTGTTTTATTGTACGAGTTTGATAATACCAAACAAGATGGACCGACTTATGAATCTCTACTTTCCATGTCACTCATTGAAAGCCCGCGGTCCAATATAATGTAATAATTAATCTACCATTCTAAAATTATGAAGTATATAATAAATGATCAAGTTTGAGTATGCTTACCATATTTTCTTCCAGAGAAAGATAGTTCCAAGATTCTCCAATCATTTTTGTGAATTCCCTCTCTTTATGTGGATAAAGATATTTCAGCATGGCATGTTTTTCCACAAAGAAGAAGTTGTATCCACTCCAGTTAGCTTTTGGGCGATTAGGATCACCATTTTTCCTCCTCCTGTTCCTCAACCCTGAATGGTGGTGAGATGGTGGATTATAAGCTACAACGGCATTGCAATTTTGTCCAGCTAACATTGAAGAAGATGATGGAACTTGTTGGTGGGGTTGGTAACGTACTCCACTTAGAACTTCCGATCCCATTTTCATGGACACGAAATAACCACAGTCAAATTTGGAATCAATTCTCCCTTTTACTTGGAAATACTTTGACCCTAATATACAAGAGAATATAACACAACAACCAGGTGAGCAATTGAATAATGTTAAAAAAAAAAAAAAAACAGTCAGGAGTATGAAGCATTCGGCATCCACTCAAAATCGTATGGGTCGCACCTCAAAGAGATGTGATGCATGCAGCTAATCCTGAAGCAAATTGGTCATTGTGCAGGTGCTTTTGGATGCATTTCAGCAGTTAAAGAAGCTAAAAAATATGTCATTTTCAGCACTCTTTTAACACAATTCCAGCACAATTTCCACACCATTTTCGCATCATTTCCAGCACTGAATTGGCCAATTTTTGGTGCCAGTGCAGTTAAGATATGCTAATGTATGTGTCAAAACTTAAGGAGTAAAGTTTTGACACATCTATTAAAAAATAAAATATCTCACACTCATGAAAAATGACATGTGATGGAAATATAGGTCTAGCCTAGTAATTACACATAAATGCTATCGCACATGGGAATATTACACTACTAATAACGCACAAAATGTTATCACTTACATACAAACGTTATCGCATGCCAGAACAAATAGAACATTAATGTGGAAATATATTTGTATATTTAGTACATAAAAGAAATTAACACATGTGAAAAATCTTACTAACCTGGAAAATTATGCCTAAAGAAGTAAACTTGTTCAAAGTGATGAAGCAAAGTGAAATAATGTTTCTTCAATGCATATGAAGCACTTTCTGTGGTTGGAGAAAACTTGAATAACTCACTTCTCTCCATTTCTTCTCTACTACAACCTATACAACAAAATAATATTTGTATATTTCTGAATTTCTTTGTAGACACCTAATTTCGTCCCTCCCCGATATCGTTTTTACCTATTGTTTACCTTATCCTACCGTTTACCCTCACCCGTGTGATAATCCCTCCACAAAATGACAAAAATAACAACCCCCTAACTAATTTTGTTTTATCTTAATATTCTAACAACCCACCCAATTAAAAAACAACACCTACCTACCCTATCCTAACAAACTCTACCCCACCTCACACCCTACCCCCCTACCCCACGTGACCCCACCTACCTCACCACTACCCCACCCTCACCTCATAAATACATACACAAAAGGAATATAGAGACCAGATTCTATCCAATTGGAGAGGGGGGATGACTGACTCACTGAATTGGTAAACACAGAGAGAGAGAGAGTTGCGAGGGAGAGAGAGGGGAGAGAGAAGCTGAACGAGAGAGAGGGAAAAGGAGAATAGGCCGGAGAACACTGTTCCGGCAACTGTTCGCTCACCGGAAGCCCCATCTCAGGTTCTGTACTGGCCAAGTTCGGCGAGATCGTTGCCGATAGTCGATCATCATTCGTCGACTTGACCGACCAATTTGAAATCACCAACAATACACTCTCCATTTTTCGGATTTCACTAAAAATAAACCATCACATATAGGGACTTTTCCTTCTTCTTCTCGGCTACTGCACACACACACAAAAAAAATAATCTTTCATATTTTTCATACACACCATCGCACATATACCATACAGGCACACACTCACCGGATTCACACTCACCTCACCATCAATTACACATACAATTTCAATTGGAGGGGGAATTGACTGATTTTATGAAAGAAAAGGGATCTGGGTTTTTCTCTTCTTCGGCACAAGGTTCACACCCACGCACAAATTTGATTGAATTAATTCACATACACATAATGCAAAGGTCGATCGAGAAGAGAGGGTGAAATCGAGAGAGACAGTGAGTGTCTCAGGTCGCTGGTCACTGTTATTCGCCGGAAAGCGTCATCATCGATCTTTTTCTTCTCAGTTTTATCTCAGCCAATCTTGATGGAGATTCGGCAAAACTAGAATCATAAACCCAAGCCATATCGAGATCTGTCCTGTTTCCGATCGAACCCTCATCGAAAAGTATAAACGGGATTTGTTAGTCATCGGGATTTTGTTGCAATTTTGGTGGAAAACAGTGAAGCTATACCAAGGTTTGGATTGTTCATTGATTGAGGTTCGGTTCGAGGTATTTGCATTCGTTGGCGTCGTTGAACAATTTGGGGATTGAAATAAAATTGAGATTTGGATTTCGTCGTTGTTGAGGTTCGTTTTGAGGTTTTTGGACGCGGATTCTATCCTTTCATTGAAGTATTATTCAATTTCAAAATCCTCGAATTGTGGTCCAATCTTATTCCCTCTTTCTGTTAGTTCATTATTCATTATGTTCGGATGCATCAAATTGCGTGTTATGTCTTGCTTGATCTGTGTTGGCGGTGAATCTTTAGTTGTTTTGAATCGTGAATTAATTTGGGAATAAGTGGGGTGAGAATTGAAAACTCGACATAATTGGTGAATTTTGGTTAGTTTGATTCATTGGTTGTTTGACTTGAAACGAATATTGTCGAATTGGATAGTATCATGATAGGCCGAGTGGGTAGGCAATCGTAGGCTCGGGTAGGCGAAATTTAGGAATAAGTGTTTCGTTGGATGTTTGAATGTGGAGTTATGTGTTGAATGTTTTCTACTTTATCGCTTTCAAAAAGTGTATTTATTTAACCGGGGAATGCCCCGAAGTACTTGTATCTATTCACCGAGGAATGCCCCGACGTATCATGTATGCAAAGGAATTTCGTGACGAAGGCCCAAGGCATCGGGTAAAGCACGGGAGCGTAGTTAGGATTAGTGTAGGTTAGATAGGGTTTATTCTCGCATTTTTTTTATTTTGGACTGTATAACTCGGACTGGACATTATATTTTTTATTCGTTTTGTTTTGTTTGTTGTTTGATTGTTTTACGTGTATTATGTGGTTTATACATTCGTAGTATCAAATTAGCCTATATGTTCCACCAAGTGACCGTGGACAAACCACGGGACCAAGGGGTGCCTAACACCTTCCCCTCGGTCAACAGAATTCCTTAGTCGGAATCTCTGTTCGCAGATCAGTTTAAAAGAGTCAAAATTATTTTCGAAAAGGGATTTTCAATGGTGACTTGGAACACCATATTATGCCAAGTGGCGACTCTGAGTTCAAATATAAATAATCCTTTTCGAAACAAAATTTTTATTTTTTGTCACTTTAATAAAAGCCCTTTCGAAACTAAAAAATTCAATCTTTTTGGAGTACGAAAAAGGGGTGTGACAGCTCTGGCGACTCTGCTGGGGACCATTTCAGAATTCAAGCTTATTTTGGAGTCATATCGGCTTTGTTTGGCATTATGAGTGTATAAGCATTGTTTGTGATTTTTGTTTGTGTAATTGTTATCACTTTTGTGCGTTTTTCGTGCTCATTGTTTATAGCATTTATCCTCCGTGTTACCACTTTTATATCTGGCATCATGTGTCTACCCCCGGCCTTCTTTCTGCAACAAGTCCGTAGTACACGTGTTTTACACGACCTCTAGTTGAGTCACCCTTATTTTAGGGGGGGAGCCGTCTGTGTTATGGAGTAGGTGGAAAGCAAAGCAGCCACTATCGACCATACGCTCCCCTGAACAGCCTTGTTAGTGAACCCCAACGTAGGTCAGCCTTTAGGTCATGCTTATGTGCATCATATTTGAGACCTAGTGAGGCCCACTTGGTCCTTTGTAGGAGACTCACCTCTAACGCATCCCTACATGCTAAATGTTGCATCTTTGAGGGTAATGGGGTCATTTGATGGACTGATTTGGTGAAAACATGTGTTAGAAGTAAGGTGCGTAGGCAAGAACTGTTGAAAAAAATATAGAAAAAAAGAAAGTAAGGTGAGTCGAAAAGAAAAAAAAAAGAGAGTGTCGTAGTTTATTTTAGAGTTCTTTATGACTTTTGTTCTTCACGATCCAAAAACTCAAAAAGATTTTTTTTTACGTTTTTCCATTCATTTTCTCAAAGTACCGTAAGTTCAACAAAAAGAAAAAAAGAAAAAATGATGAAAAAAAAAGGGTTTTGTTTGCCTTTTCTACTTATTTGTCAAAAACAAAATACCAAAAAGATTTATTTTTTTCTCATAATTGGTGGTGTCAGTCTTAGTTGAAATGTCTAGTTGAAAATCCAAAAAGTTTTCATTCATTTGTTTTTGGTTGTCTCTTAAGTTAGGGTCAATTTATTAGTTAATCGTTATTTGTCCAATCTAGACGAACTACGCACCCCTGATTCTCCTCTCTCGGGAGTGAGATACGTAGGCAATCTATTTTAGGTTCGGGGATCTTATTTCAAACATTCAAAAAAAAATTTCTTCACTATTCATTTAGAATTGGTGTCTTATGTACATCTTTAAAAGAAAGCAAAAAAATATATTTTTCTTTAATAGGTTCAAGTTTCATTTTCGTATGAAATTTAAAATCGAAAATCCAAAAATATTTTCTTCGGTAACCATAGATTTCATGTTGTACAGGAATCTGAAAAATTCAAAAAGATTTTCTTCACTCTTCACTTAGAGTAGGTGTTTCATATACATCTCTAAAAGAAAACTACAAAAAGATTTTTCTTTAATAGTTTCAAGTTTCATTTTCCTATGAAATTCTACATCGAAAACCCAAAAAGATTCTTCTTTGGTAATCATAGATTCTATTTTTGTATAGGGAGTTTAAACCTAAAAAAATACAAAAAGTTTCGTCAATTCTTTTGATAATTTGTTATTTTCTTTTCTTTTCTTTTTAAAGTTTCAAGAAAAAGAAAAAAAAGATTTTACTTGGCCATTTTGACAAAACTTAACGAACTACGCACACCTGATTCTCCCCTTTCGGGGGTGAGATATGTAGGCGCCCTTCTTGGGTTCGGTGATCTTTTCAAGAAAAAAAAAAGAGGTTTTGAAAAACTGTTGAACTCTAACCATTTGCTATCTCTTGTCCAGTTAGTTTAAGGTGGTTGGTTTGTGGCATTTTGGCTGGTCCTCCATATTGCTCCAAGTCAGAGGAAGTTATGGCCAACAAGGATACCGAGTTAGTTGTCACTAATCAAATAGGGATTTCGGGGAATGAGAATGTAGGAGATAATGAAGAGATTCGAAACTTAAGGCAGCAAATAATAGAAATGCATCGAGCTTGGGCTAATGGGTTGCCGCCTCCTCCAGTTCCCACTGATAATCTGGAATATCTTTCAAGCTTGCCTCCCGTGTCACATGCACAATTTCCCATTTTTGTTGATATGCCACAACATGCATCAGGATCGACTCCGGGGTAACAATATCCAACCACATCCAATGTTCATTTTCTCACTCCCCAATCCAAGACTACCACATACTCGGCTCCAGCTGTTGTTCATGATTTTGCGGCGCCACCCCCACCTCCTACTTTTTATGTTCATCCACAAGTTGTGCCTCCCTACTCTACAAGAGAGCCTGCATTGAATATTTTTAGTGATCAACATTATGCTCTCGAGACTACACTTAAATCGACTGGTCCTTACGATTACCCTCAACCTCCTGAATTTCCTCCTCACACTGAGAAGTCTTTTATGATAGAAGAACAAGAGGAAATAGCCAAAAAATTGAGAAGTTTGGAACTGACTATGAAAAACTTGCAAAGACTTAGGGGGTACAAAAGTGTCTCATATAAAGATTTGTGCATGTTTCCTGGTGTACATCTTTCTCTTGGTTTTAAAATGCCGAAGTTTGAGAAGTATGATGGACATGGAGATACTGTAGCACATTTGAGACGCTATTGCAACCAGCTAAGGGGCGCTGGAGGGAAGGAAGAATTACTCATGGAATATTTAGGTGAGAGTCTTTCAGGTCTAGCTTTAGAATGGTTTGTTGACCAAGACATTGACAAATGGATTAGTTGGGATGACCTAGCTAACAAATTTGTACAACATTTTCAATACAATGTGGAGTTGATCCCTGACGAAAAATCCCTAACTAGTATAACAAAGAAGAATACTGAGAGTTTCCGGGAGTATGAGATCAGATGGCGCGAACAAGCTGCTAGAGTAAAATCTCCAATGAAAGAAAGCAAAATAGTGGAGGTGTTTATTCAAGCGCAAGATGAAACATATTATCAAAACTTGTTACCTGCATTAGGTAAGCCATTCATTGAGGTCCTTAAAATGGGGGAGATAATAGAAGAGGGAATTAAGAATGGTCGCATTGTGAGTTTTGCAACATTGAAAGCGACTACTCAAGTAATTCAAAAGGGTTCAGGAAATGTTGAGGAGGAAAAGAGTGAGGAAGATGCATCTGCAATTATAGTTGGACAGCAAGAAAGGTCAAGAAGACCACGTCGTCGTCGATCTCAGGCTCAAGCTCAAGTTTATGCCCAGGCTCCACATAATCACTCCCAAAATCCATTATACTCTATTCCTCCACATCCATATCCAGTGTATAATGCACAACCACAAGTTCAACCCTCATCTTACCCACAATGGTATACCCCAACACCCCAGAGTCATCCTCTAACTCCACAAACATACCAAAATCCTTCTAAGCCAGATTTTCTATCCAAGCCAAACAATGAAATGAGGCAGAAGTCGAGAGATAGCTTCACACCAATTGGAGAGTCATATGCCAGTTTATTTCAGAGATTGGTACAGGAAGGAATGATCACTCCTCTCCTTGGGCACACCCTTAATCGACGTTCAAGAAATTTTGATCCTAATGCACGATGTGCGTATCATTCTGAGTCTCAGGGTCATAGTATTGAAGATTGTCGAGATTTGAAAAGAGAAATTGAAAAGATGATTCATGATGGATCAATCATGGTGCAGAACATTGATAGTGAGGGAAACTTTAGTCATGCTGATATGCAAACCAGTGGCTAAGAGGTCAGGATGAGCAATTGAGAAGTCACCCCTCTCCTTACCAGAAAGGGGTTTGGTAGTTTGTTTTGTTTTATTTTCTGTTCTCTGAATTATTTCAGGGTTATAGTTCGGGATCTGTCTTGTTTTGTCCTTTTGTTGTTTATGTCCAAACTCTTCTATCTTTTGTTTCGACTAAATGAAGTGTCTCATTTTCCTTTGAGTTTAAATATATGTTGTTTGTTTGTTTTCTTTACATAGTACATTTTGTGTTGACTCTAGTGATATGATATGCTAGTAAAATTTTCAGCCAGATCTTAAAATCCAGTTTAAGCATGAACATTGAATCAGAGGGTTAAAGTTAGAAAAATAGAGCATATGAGAAAATAGATAGAGTGCTGAGACATTTGGTGACAAGTTAAGGCAATAATTTTGAGAATCACAAGAACAACTTGGTCATCGATCGAAAGGCAAGTCCCAATTAGGTCAAATAGTGGATGTGTGATCGCTATATCAAGACAAACCAGAAATAAGCAGCTCCACGAAAGCATGAGTCATTTGATGTGAGGAATGTACAACAAAGGTGGAGTTTACAAAAGAAGTAGTGACGCACAAACTCAATCTGCTTAAAAAGATGTCGCAAATGATCTTCATCTCTCACTTCCAATTGTATGTTATGTACTTGCATTCTCAAGGATTGATATGATGAAGGCATTTCATTCTGCTATCCAAACATTGTGTCATCCTTTGTTTACCCTATTTGAACCTTAGTGTTATTTTCTTTCATACCCCTCTTTTGGAATCAAGATAGAGTAAGCAAAGTTCAAAGAATAGTGTCGAGTAAAAAGATAAAGTCAAAAGTTACAAAAAAGAGAAAAATATTTCCAAAAAAGAGTGTCAAGAAAAATAGAGTTAGAAAAAAAAATCGCAAAGTGAAAAGAGCGAATAAATAAAAACAAAAGAAAAAAATAGAATCAAGTGAAAGAACAAGCTGCCAGAACTACGCATGACCTGATTCTCCTCTCTCAAGGGTGAGATACATAGGCTTCCCCACTCAGGGCTCGGTCCAACCAAATAAACAATTTAGTGTCACCCATTCAAAAGAAACTGGGGCATGAGTTAATCCTCATTGTTTGAGTCGATTCCAAAAGTTGTAATTCCCACCCCACTTTAAGTGTCGATTGGGCCTTATGCCATCCTTTATTTCTAACCCAATCCAAAAGCCAAGATACAACCAAAGAAATACCTTCAGATCAATCTTTGAGAATGTTAAGGCTAAGCATGCAAGGGATATAATGATGCATTTGGGAACTATTTGTCTTCCTCAGCATAGGGAATCAAGAGAGAAATAAAAATGAGAGAGTCTTATTGGTGAAAACCCTTACGGGCACCATAAGGTGATGGCAAGTTGAAAGAAATAAAAATGAGAGAGTCTTATTGGTGAAAACCCTCACAGGCACCATAAGGCGATAGTGAGCCGAGAGAAAATAAAAGAAGCTTTTGGGCGAAAACCCTTCAAGGCGCCACTAGCCGAATGGGGTCTTAAATGCAATTGACCTAAGAAAGCAACTCAGTTTCAAGGCCATTAACTCAACAACAATGGGTAGAAAGTTTGGATGAAAGATCGAGCTGCTTAATCCAAAATGCATGGCATAATCATTAGAGTTGGCTGCCATTTTTAGAAAATGTGTCATTTCTTTGTTTCAAATGGGGACACTCATTGTATTTTCTTTCTTCTCTTTATTTTATTTTGTTTTCTTGAGTCAGTGGTCCAAATAAAAGTCATTGTCATTTTTCTCTTTTTTTTGAGTCAAGTCCATATCAAAACAAGCGAGAAAAGATTTCAAAACTGGCTACCAGCTTCTTAATTGTACAAAGCAAGACAAAAGTTAGCACGTGAAAGAGACATGATTGTGAGCCCAAAAAAAAGGGCATGCAGGAATTTTTGTCAACAGAAAAGTCGGGGAACTCATGGACATACCAAGGTTCAAAGGGTTTATTTGAGAAACACGACAAAGCAAAAATACTGTGTTTGTTTCAGAGTCACTCTTAATAAGCTGAGTTTGAGTCAATGATACAGCAAGTCAATGACATCTGCTAATGGTTGGAAGCAAAGCTAAATGTGACGGGGGCAAGAGCAATTGCCTCAAAAGCCAAAACCACAAACTAGCCACCATGTTTTTTTAAACTCACAAGTTTTCTTTGTATGTAATAGGAATACATGTTGCATTCAGATCAAGGATTTCAGAGCCTAAACATCAAAGGCCGTAATTTATCACCTCAACAAATTCTAGAGGCAAGGTTGCTACATAGGCTTGGTAATCAAAACCATGGTAAAACTCATAATTCAAGATATCTAGGAGACGCACTTCCTTTTTTTTTTGGTAATTCAAGCAGCTTTGGTAAGGAGACGCACTTCATTGTTTTGATAATTCAAACAACATTGATAAGGAAACACACTTCCTTGATTGGGTAATTCGAATTTTTCTTCTTAGGTAATGCACTTCCTAACTTAAGTCTTGATTCCTATAAGACGTACCTTCTAGTTGAGTCATCCCCTTTGATTCCTATAAGACGTACCTTTTAGTCGAGTCATCCCCTTTGACCCCTAGAAGACGTACCTTTTAGTCGAGTCATCCCCTTTGATTCCTATAAGACGTACCTTTTAGTCGAGTCATTTCCCTTGATTCCTAGAAGACGTACCTTTTAGTCGAGTCATTTCCCTTGATTCCTATAAGACGTACCTTTTAGTCGAGTCATCCCCTTTGATTCCTATAAGACATACCTTTTAGTCGAGTCATCCCCTTTGATTCCTATAAGACGTACCTTTTAGTCGAGTCATCCCCTTTGACCACTAGAAGATGTACCTTTTAGTCATTTCCTTTGATTCCTATAAGACGTACCTTTTAGTCGAGTCATCCCCTTTGATTCCTATAAGACGTACCTTTTAGTCGAGTCATCCCCTTTGATTCCTAGAAGACGTACCTTTTAGTCGAGTCATTTCCCTTGATTCCTAGAAGACGTAACTTTTAGTCGAGTCATCCCCTTTGATTCCTATAAGACGTACCTTTTAGTCGAGTCATCCCCTTTGATTCCTATAAGACATACCTTTTAGTCGAGTCATCCCCTTTGACCCCTAGAAGACGTACCTTTTAGTCATTTCCTTTGATTCCTATAAGACGTACCTTTTAGTCGAGTCATCCCTTTTGATTCCTATAAGACGTACCTTTTAGTCGAGTCATCCCCCTGGATTCCTATAAGACGTACCTTTTAGTCGAGTCATCCCCCTTGATTCCTAAAAGACGTACCTTTTAGTCGAGTCATTCCAATTAACTCATAGAAATTGCATTTTTTTTTGGGATAATTTTCTTTTCAGTTTTGATGTGATTTCAGGATCATGCCCGAAGCACAGGGCGAATAAATGGAAAACCAAGCAACAAGGTGAAGAAATTAAAAGTTAAACAAATTGAAAAATAGCAAGTCAGGAGCCCGCCTGCAGAACAGGGTGAAGAAATTGAAAGCATAGCAACAAGTTGATGAAATAGAAAGTCAGGAGCCCGCCTGCAGAACAGGGTGAAGAAATTGAAAGCATAGCAACAAGTTGATAAAATAGCAAGTTAGGAGCCCACCTGCAGAACAGGGTGAAGAAATTGAAAGCATAGCAACAAGTTGATGAAATAGCAAGTCAGGATCCCGCCTGCAGAACAGGGTGAAGAAATTGAAAGCATAGCAACAAGTTGATAAAAATAGCAAGTCAGGAGCCCGCCTGCAAAAAAGGGTGCAGAAGTTGAAAGCATGGAAAAAAGTTGATGAAATAGCAAGTCAGGAACCCGCCTGGAGAACAGGGTGAAGAAATTGAAAGGAAAGCAACAGGTTGAAAGAAATTACAAATCAGGAGCCCGCCTGAAGAATAGGGTGATAAAAGTTGGGTCAAGAGCCAACATAAGTTGTATAGATAGGATTTTTTTAATTTCATTTATGTTTTAACTTGTAATTTTCATTTTTTGATGTGATGACAGAGTCGCGGACCGAAACCTCGATGGAACCTAACTCGACTCTCCAACTCGGTATAGTCCACTCCTCTTCCAATCCTTTGAATATCCGTGACTTGATTCTCTCATAATTTGGGTAGGAAGGATGTCTTAAGTCAAGACCCGGTTGTCATTCTTCCTTCTGTTTCTTTCTTTGAATAACGGTTGGGTCAAAATTTGGTCTCGCTGTCTACTTCTTTGCCTGAAAACACTTCGGGTTTACATTCAAAGGGGGCGTGATGTAGACACCAAATTTCGTCCCTCCCCGATATCATTTTTACCTATTGTTTACCTTATCCTACCGTGTACCCTCACCCGTGTGATAATCCCTCCACAAAATGACAAAAATAACAACCCCCTAACTAATTTTGTTTTATCCTAATATTCTAATAATCCACCCAATTAAAAAACAACACCTACCTACCCTATCCTAACAAACTCTACCCCACCTCACACCCTACCCCCTACCCCACATGACCCCACCTACCTCACTACTACCTTACCCTCACCTCATATATACACACATAAAAAGAATATAAAGACCATATTCTATCCAATTGGGGGGGGATGACTGACTCACTGAATTGGTAAACACACAAAGAGAGAGTTGTGAGGGAGAGAGAGGGGAGAGAGCAGCTTAATGAGAGAGAGAGAAAGGGAGAATAGGCAGGAGAACACTGTTCCGGCGACTGTTCGCTCACCGGAAGCCCCATCTCAGGTTCTGTACTGGCCAAGTTCGGCGAGATCGTTGCCGGTAGTCGATCATCATTCGTCGACTTGACCGACTAGTTTGAAATCACCAAAAATCTTCATCACCAATAATACACTCTCCATTTTTCGTATTTCACTAAAAATAGACCATCACATATATGGATTTTTCCTTCTTCTTCTTGGCTACTGCACACACACACAAAAAAAACAATATTTCATATTTTTCATACACACCATCGCACATATACCATACAGGCACACACTCACCGGATTCACACTCACCTCACCATCAATTACACATACAATTTCAATTGGAGGGGGAATAGACTGATTTTATGAAAGAAAAGGGATCAGGGTTTTGCTCTGCTTCGGCACAAGGTTCACACCCATGCACAAATTTGATTGAATTAATTCACACACACATAATGCAAAGGTCGATCGAGAAGAGAGGGTGAAATCGAGAGAGACAGTGAGTGTCTCAGGTCGCTGATCACTGTTATTTGCCGAAAAATGTCGTTGTTGATCTTTTTCTTATCAGTTTTATCTCAGCCAAGCTTGATGGAGCTTCGGCAAAACTGGAATCATAAACTCGAGCCATATTGAGATCTGTCCTGTTTCCGATCGAACCCTCATCGAAAAGTATAAACGGGATTTGTTAGTCATCGGGATTTTGTTGCAATTTTGGTGGTAAACAGTGAAGCTATACCGAGGTTTGGATTGTTCATTGATTGAGGTTCGGTTCGAGGTATTTGAATCTGTTGGCGTCATCGAACAATTTGGGGATTGAAATAAAATTGAGAGTTGGAGTTCGTCGTTGTTGAGGTTCGGTTCGAGGTTTTCGGACGCGGATTCTATCCTTTCATTGAAGTATTATTCAATTTCGAAATCTTCGAATTGAGGTCCAATCTTATTCTCTCTTTCTGTTAGTTCATTATTCATTATGTTCGGATGCATCAAATTGCGTGTTATGTCTTTCTTGATCTGTGTTGGCAGTGAATGTTTAGTTGTTTTGAATCTTGAATTAATTTGGGAATAAGTGGGGTGAGAATTGAAAACTTGACATAATTGGTGAATTTTGGTTTGTTTGATTCATTGGTTGTTTGACTTGAAACGAATATTGTCGAATTGGATAGTATCATGTTAGGTCGAGTGGGTAGGCA
Organism: Capsicum pubescens; assembly: GCA_030864215.1. Classification (NCBI taxonomy): domain Eukaryota; kingdom Viridiplantae; phylum Streptophyta; class Magnoliopsida; order Solanales; family Solanaceae; genus Capsicum; species Capsicum pubescens. The sequence continues at coordinate 31,873,331 of CM061549.1, read as the reverse complement.
ATCGTAGGCTCGGGTAGGCGAAACTTAGGAATAAGTGTTTCGTTGGATGTTTGAATGTGGAGTTATGTGTTGAATGTTTTCTACTTTATCGCTTTGGAAATATGTATTTATTTAACCGGGGAATGCCTCGAAGTACTTGTATCTATTCATCGGAGAATGCCCCGACGTATCATGTATACAAAGAAATTTTGTGACGAAGGCCCGAGGCATCGGGTAAAGCACGACAGCGTAGTTAGGATTAGTGTAGGTTATATAGGGTTTATTCTCGCATTTTTTTTATTTTGGACTGTATAACTCGGACTGGACATTATATTTTTTATTCGTTTTGTTTTTTTTGTTGTTTGATTGTTTTACGTGTTTTATACATTCGTAGTATCAAATTAGCCGATATGTTCCACCAAGTGACCGTGGTCAAACCACGGGACCAAGGGGTGCCTAACACCTTCCCCTCGGTCAATAGAATTCCTTAGTCGAAATCTCTGTTCGCAGATCAGTTTAAAAGAGTCAAAATTATTTTCGAAAAAGGATTTTCAAAGGTGACTTGGCACACCAGATTATGCCAAGTGGCGACTCTGAGTTCAAATATAAATAATCCTTTTCGAAACAAATTTTTTATTTTTTGTCACTTTAATAAAAACCCTTTCGAAACTAAAAAATTCAATCTTTTTGGAGTACGAAAAAGGGGTGTGACATTCTTTGTTTTAAAAAATATAATAACAAGATGTATTATATATGAATCTACTAATAAGATGACGAAGAAAAATAAAAGTAGATTCCATTTTACCTTATAAAAGCCACCCCTTTTTGTCACCTCAACATATAAAACATGTCAAAAACAAAAAAGAACAAATCAGCCATTAAAATGCGCAGCCCCGTGCACACTATGTAGAATTAAGAAAAGGATCAACCTTGACACGAAATAAGTAAGTCAAATTTTATAAATAAAGTGCTTTTAAATATATACGGTCAACTCATGATTGAATCCACCCTATTAGTGGCGAAACTACTGAGGTACGTGTTCATCTGTATCATCTTTGTTGGAAAACTATAGCATATAAAAAATTTAAATTATTTTGTATATTTTTTTTATCGTTTGATCTTTTCGTGTATTTTTTTTATTTTTAAAAATTTTTGGGAAAGGAAGAATGTCACCTTCCATCAAAATAAAAAGGTAGAAGCTCCGAAGAATATTTCTTATAAGAAGTTGCTTATGTAATAAGAGAGGTTGTTGAGATGATCAGTATCCTACACCTACAACTTAAAAATTGCGGGTTTGAGTTACCATGAAAACAAAAAATTAAAGCTCTGAGGGATATTATTTTTTTTTTAAAAAAAGCGGCATATGTAAGGGGTTGCTCTCGTGGTTAGCAACATACAACACATTCAACCTTGTTCCAAATAATAAAAAAGAGAAAAAATAAAAAGAAGAAAAACATTTTGCCTCCATCTTTAAGAAGTTTGAGTTACCAAAAACCCCAAAAAAGTGAAAACTCGGAGGAAAAAAAGAGTTGCTTACGTGTAATTTGTGCTAAAAAGAAAGTGATAATTCTTGAGATAGTCCATGAATAAATTTGGATCATTAGCAATTTTCTCATGTGATGCCATTGGTGTTGGAACAATAACTGCCTGAGCATCATTGTACCACCGAAAAATCAAGAAACAGATGAAACAGAGCTAACTTAGTAATGGAGAAAACAGAAGGCAAATGAATGAAAGATGTAATGAATACAACTTAGACAATTTTTGTACTTAAGGAAACAAATGTAAAAGAAACTACACTATTGGAATAGTTTTGGACTGTCTTACATAAGTTATAACTATGTTTTGATCCACAAAAAGAGCTGCAATTTGGAACTATAATATAATGAAATACATGTTGATCTCATGATGCTAAATGATTACTATTACTTTCAATCATCCTGATAATAGGTCAGGAAACAAAGTTCAGAAGTTAAGTGATCAATTTAAGATATTTTACACGATGCAATTTGTTATTTCATGTGTATTTCGGGTACACGAATCTGTATATATATACAACTCCAACTTCAACAATAATTCATCTATAAACAAGAATACCTTTGAAGTTCTTTAACACCTTCAACACAAGATTACTAATACTCTATCCAAGAAGTGTGTTAGATTTCAGAAAATAGATGAAACAGAATTTAAGGCCAAGTCCCCCGACTTCATGGAGTGTCCATAAGGAATAATTACCCTCACTGTACCCGAGGTTATGGAATCTTCCTCCCAGGATAAAATGGCCTACAATCCGAACAATAGCGGTACCGCAAATTATCGGATTCTACGAACTCACTCAACAGCTTAATGATCGCACAGAGTTTTTGTTAAGTATAAAAGTGTTTTTGATGTCAAAATTCATATCCATACCTGAGGAAAATAGAAGGTATTTATAGCCTTAAGTGTATCCTTTCAAAAAGGATGCATTGGTTCAACAGAAAGGCACCTTTCTGTAACAATCACGTATCTATGTTGGAACTGCGCTAGGACTGCATCCAAAGTGGGATCGCACATGACATTCTACAGATTCCAGTGAGAATTTGCATTTGAACTGCGTCCGCAGTTTTTGATCTGTGTGCGCAGATCGGTCACATTTCGAAACAGTGTGCCTTTTATCGAAGGGTCGCATTCCTTCATGATGTGCGTTGCGTATTCATTGGAATTGCGCCTGAAATGCGCCCACATTTGAAAAAAATTCAGATTTTGGAATTTTTGATTAAATTATCAGATCTCATCGATCGATCATTTGACAAATCCAAATCCGAAGCCAAAGCCAAGGCGAGCGAGCGACGACAAGGACGGCGCGAGGCATCTCTTATTTCTTTCCTCACTTACCATGTGGAGTTAGTATTTCTCATTATAAACACTCACAAGTTCTCTTCTCCCACCAATGTGGGAGAAATGAGTGAACTTTCTAATTTGGGAGTACACTTTCCAAATTAGTGTCTCCCTTCTCTCCACCATTTTTCCTCCATTTTCCCTTCACATACACCTTGAACCCAAAAATCCCCCACATGAATGGGGAATGGCTATCATTTAAAAAATTTACGAATAAGTATGTCATAATTTAGCAAAGACTGATGGCATCTGGATAAGTAGGTTTTTCTTTAAACATTTCGTAGTGATTATGCATCGGATTCACTCGGTCAATCGGTAGATTTTATATCTTTGAACTGTCGAGTTTTAATGTACACCTAGACAACACATGTCACACAACCAACTTTTTACTGTTTATGGTTCTCACATTTTTGTTCTTTTCAGCCATGAACATCTCCCAGTTTCATGAGAGCTTAGAGAATAGGCCTTTACTAACATTCTCTTTGAAGCGGCTTCCACTTCGAGCTCACATAGGTAATTTCTAAATATTCAATCCTATAGGTTTAACTATTTGGTCAAATCTGACATATTTAGATAATCATTAAAAGACTTTTCACTTTAGTCTTATCCTTGTTTACTACACATTGTCTACATCATGATAATGGGCTGGGTAATTGACAATGTTGAACCTATCAGACACAACTTTGTTTGATCTCTTTGAACATAGCTCTTGGGATCTCCAGTCTTCTAGGTAGAGTTACCTCCATACTGACTTGTCCTAGGTCTTAAACCCATTTCCTTAGATGTCCTTTCCACTTCTTCTCTAGATAGGCCTTTTGTAAGTGGATCCGACACATTATCCTTTGACTTTACATAGTAAAAAGTGATAATTCCACAAGAGAGAAGTTCTCTAACGGTATTATGTCTTCATCTTATGTTACGAGATTTACCGTTATACATCATGCTCCCTGCGCTACCTATTTTCTCTTGGCTATCACAGTGTATACATACTGGTGCCATTGGTTTGGGCCAATAAGGAATATCTTCTAAGAAATTCCCGAGCTATTCTACTTCTTCACCAGCTTTATCCATTGCGATAAATTCAGATTCCATTGTAGAGCGAGCAATACAAGTCTGTTTTGATGATTTCTAAGAGACTGCTCCTCCACCGATAGTAAATACATACCCACTTGTGGATTTTATTTCATTCGATCCGATGATCCAATTTGCATCACTATATCCTTCGAGTACCGTGGAATATTTATTATAATGCAAAGCATAGTCTTGAGTGTATTTAAGATACTCCAAACCTCTTTTCATTGCCATCCAATGAGTTTCATTGGGATTACTCATGAACCGACTTAATTTACTACTACCGCATGCTATGTCTAGTCGTGTACAATTTATTATATACATTAAACATCCCAACACTCTTGCGTACTCGAATTGTGAGTCACTTTCACCTTCATGCTTTCGAAGTGCAAAGCTCACATCTAATGGAGTCTTGGCAATACTGAATTCCATATACTTGAATTTGTCAAGTGCATTTTTGATATAATGAGACTGTGACAATGCCAACCCTTGTGGAGTTCTATAGATTCTTATTTCTAAGATCACATCCGCAACTTCAAGATCTTTCATATCAAACTTGCTCTCGAGCGTTCATTTCATTGCATTTATCTCTGAAATGTCTCTACTGATGATCAACATATCATCCACATATAAACACACAATGAGTTGGTGATTTGGAGTATCTTTATTATAAACACATTTATCACATTCATTTATCTTGAATTCGTTTGCCAACATGGTTTGGTCAAACTTTGCATGCCATTGTATAGGTGCTTGCTTTAGTCCATACGATGACTTAATAAGTTTACACACCTTATTCTCCTTTCCTATAACCACAAAAACCGCAAGCTATTCCATGTAAATTTCTTCCTCTAATTATCCATTTAGGAATGCGGTTTTCACATCCATTTGATGGATTTCAAGACTATATACCGCTGCCAAGGCAATTAACATTTAAATCAATGTTATCCTTGTTACTGGCGAGTATGTATCAAAGTAATCAAGGCCTTCTTTTTGTTTGAAGCCTTTTACTACAAGTCTTGCCTTGTATTTATCAATAGTACCATCTGCTTTTATTTTTCTTTTGAAGATCCATTTAGAACCTAAAAGTTTATTTCCTGGAGGAAGGTCAACCAACTTCCACGTATGGTTTCTTATGATTGAATCAATCTCACTGTTGACTGCCTCTTTCCAAAAGAAAGAGTCTGACGACGACATCGCTTCTTTAAATGTTTGAGGCTCATTTTCTAAGAGAAATGTTACAAAATCTGATCCAAATGAAGTAGACGTTCTTTGACGTGTGCTATGTCTTGGATTTTTTTCTTTATGTACATTCTCACTTGGTTTATCTCGAGGTCATTTAGACCCTCCACTAGAGTGTTCATGTCTAGTTTTATACGAGTAAATGTTTTCAAAGAATTCAGCATTATGTGATTCAATTACCATATTTTCATTTATATCCAGATGTTTGGATTTATGAACCAAAAACTGACATGCTTTACTGCTTTTAGCATATCCTAAATATGCAATCAACGGTCATAGGTCCTATCTTAACCCTTTTAGGCATAGGAACTTGGACCTTTGCTAGATACCCCTACACTTTGAAATATTTCAAGTTGGGTTTCTTTCATTTTCATTTTTCATAAGGAATTGATTGTGTCTTACTATGGGGAACTCTATTGATTATTTGGTTGGTTGTAAGGATAGCCTCCCTCCATAAGTTTTGCAGTAAAACAGAACTTATAAGTAAGGCATTAATAATTTCCTCAACGTTCGGTTTTTACTTTCCACAATTCTGTTAGATTGAGGTGAATACAAGGTCATAGTTTGATGGACGATTCCATTCTCTACACATATTTCGGCAAAGGAAGAATCATATTCTCCGCCCCTATCACTTCCTATCATTTTTATCTTTTTCTCTAATTGATTTTCTACTTCAGTTTTGTACTGCCTAAATGCATCTATTGCTTCATCCTTAATATTTAACAAATAAACATAACAATGTCTAGTGCAATCGTCAATAAAAGTTATGAAATACTTTTTCCCACCATGTGATGGTGTTGACTTCATCTCACAAATGTCATTGTGTATAAAGTCTAAGAGATTGGAATTCCTTTCAACAGACTTATAAGGATGCTTTGCATTCTTTGATTCCACACACGTTTGACACTTTGATTTATTGCACTCAAAGTTTGGAAAAACCTCTAAGTTAATCAGTTTTTGTAATGTTTTGTAACTAACATGGCCTAAATTTTCATGCCACACATTATAAGACTCAAGCAAGTAAGAAGAATTGGAATTTTTATTGATTCCAACATTCATTACATTCATCTTATAAAGGCCCTCAGTGAGATAGTCTTTTCCTACATACACTTCTCCTTTGCTGATTACAATTTTTCCAGAAATGGTTACACATTTGAATCTGTTCTTGTCTAGAAATGAAATAGGAATCAAGTTCCTATGTAATTCTAGAACGTACAAGACATTGTTAAGTGTCAAGACCTTTCCTGAAGTTATTTTCATGCCCACTTTTCCTGTTCCTTCTACCTTAGCCATAACAGAGTTAGCCAAGTAGATCATTTCTTCTACTTGAGCCGAAGTAAATGACAAAAACAACTCTTTGTTGGCACAAACATGGCGGGTGGATCCAGAATTAATCCACCATTCATAAGGATTCCCCACTAGGTTGCATTCAGAGAACATAGCACACAGATCATCACTTTTTTTGTTGGACTTAACCATATTAGCTTGGTCCTTTTTCTTGACTTTCTTCGGGGTACGACAATTCATGGACTTGTGGCCAATCTTGCCACAATTGAAGCCTTTTTCCTTGAATTTCTTCTTGAGTTGATTGCTTCCTTTTTCAACTTTCTTCCTTTTCTTGGAATTGTTTTGGTGATATTCTACTATATGTGCTCCATTAATTGTAGAATTCCCTTTTAACCTTGTAACACCCTGCATTTCGGGTTAGAATGAAAACCTTCATTTCTATGCGTAGATAATCCAAACGCCATAAATCATATGCAAATTTGGCATGTTAATCAATTATGTTGTGTGGGAACCTATTTGAGCATGTATTGAGATCATAGAGGACCTCTAACTTAAGGACGAGTTGAAAGCTTTCCTATCGTTCAAGTTTGAGTAAGCGTTAAAACTTGGGTCAACTTCAATCAACCATAACACTTTGTATATAACGAATTAGAGGGAATACTATATATCAAATGAAATCTCTTCGAATTATTTTCCAACGATATCAATTTCTCCAAAATCTGATACCCGAGCGTAAAGTTATGACCATTTTCGTGACTAAGACAGTAGCATCGTGCGATTAGCGTGCGACGTATGCACCTAATTTCCAGGTCCTGTTTTCATGTTTTTAAGGGTAAAAGTGATATTTTCCACCCCATATTCAGCCATAACACGGGATTAAATCCCCCAAACATCAAAATAAGGTTATTCTCTCTCAAAATCACCAAGAATACTTCTTAGGGTTTCAACCCAAAGATCAAAATATCTTAAGATTTCATCGTGGGTTTTCAATAATTCTTTGAGATTCGAAATCCCCATAGTGAGGGCTACAAGAAGCTCCCATCAATTGTTCGAATAGAATCCCTAAAGCATGAGTTCATTCATGAGTCATAAATTAAGGAACATGGGGTTTTCCTAAAATTTTATGGGCAAAGAAATCATCTTTAATTCATGCTAACGGTTTAGAAATCATGATTTTTAAGAAAGGGGTTTTGAATTTACAATTACTAGCATGTTTTTGAAGCCTTGATCAGTATTATTTTGGTCTTTAGGCCTTCCCCCAAATTGATTTGAAACTATATATATATGTATGCATGTGTTTAAGGATGAATATACAATCGAGAGCATAAATCCTAAAGAATCCCTCTCTTGCTATGATTTTTCCATCCTTTATATGATATGCATTATGTTTGAAATGTATTGATTATTTCTATGACTTGCATATGAGTTTGAATCCAAAAGAGAGGGTTGTGCGTATTGATAAACGTTGAATATACTTTTAATGAAAGAATTGAATATTTTTCAAAAATACATGACCACCACATGGTTATTGAAAGAATGAGAATCTTAGCAAGATTTTGACATGTGCTTTCAGAACATGAAATTTCCTATACTATTTACATGCTTGCGTGGTCTGAATTATGTTTTAATGAAAGAATCATACATGGTATAACATGGCTCAGAAATAGGACTTGCAAGTCTTAGTGTGACGACACCAACTCAGTTAAATCTCTAGTAATTCAGAACAAAATAAAACATATATTTGAAATCAGATTTTCAGATTATGAATTCAAAAAGATGCATGTTTAGAAAAGGTTTAAAAATTGACTTAAAGAGAGTTAGATTGTTACCCAAAGAAAGTACGAGTTGAAAGACTCTATGATAGAAACCGTGATTTGCTGACACGGGATTATGGTACCATGCTTTGTGATCTTGTGTACCTTGATTCATGTCATCCCAAATTAGGACTATGGTTAGGAGCCCTGCTTTGTAATCATGTGCACTACCATGACATGTTAATTTGATTGGGGATTTTGGCACCCTGCTATGTGATCTTGCATGAACCCCATATATATACTTCAATCCTTGCGACAAACTTAGATTGGGGGATTAGCCGCCGAGTCAAGCGAGGATTCCATATAGCCCGTGGAATTACTGATTGTAGGGTGTACCATCTAGCTCAGAAGTAAGACAAAGAGTGAGTCATGGTTTCAAAGAAATATTTCAAAGTTTTTAAAATGTGCCCATGTGTTTTCATATATAATATAAAAAATATTTTATGAATTTCTCTCACTTATGTATATATAAATATATTTTTTTAGATTTCTTTGCGTACCAGTACATCTGTATTGGCCCCCCTTCCTTCCTGGTTCTGAGGCTTAATCTAGTATGTTTTCTCCAGAAAGAAGTGCAGAGTTCTGTGGTGAGCCTTCTATATTTAAGAAGGCCTAATTTACATCAGTCATTTATCATTATTATGTTTTGGTCTACTGAGGTCCTTGTCCTAGTTTTCAGACAGTTGAGTTTATGCATGTAGTAGAGATTTCACAGACTGAGTTAGATATAACTCAGATGTTTTGAATTGCAATTTTCATTAAGATTTGAATTCAGATTTAATGACCATGATTCCGTTTCATTATGTATTTCTGCATTATCTTTTTATATGAGGATAGTGTATGTGATTATAATTTAGAAGGGTGTCCGGGCCTTCATGGTTCGAGATGTTCATCACAGCTAGGGCCCCTGTTCAGGTCGTGACAAACTTGGTATCAGAGCATGGTTCATGGTCCCAGGGTATCTGCGAAATCACATTGGGTAGAGTCTTATTTATGGGTGTGTAGCACACCACACTTATAGGCAGGAGGCTACTAGGCGCTTAGGAATGTCTCTCTTTCTTCATGTTCTAGTTCATGTTATGGAGTCAGAATATTTCTCTTACATACTCTAATTCATGCTATAGTGTCGCCCATACGGATGTAAAGTCATCCCAATTCTTTCCTTACTTTGATGTGCTCAGATATGTCTCATTATTAGGGTTATTCAAGTGCAGAAGTTTAGAGTCTAAACGGTATGTTCCTTTCTGATTAAGCCATATAAGATTTTAAAATTTGTGCAAGGACTTGAGAAGAGTCCGTTAGTGCTCCAAGGTGTATTGATTCTAGTGTGAACTTTGATTTTGATGAAATCATCCTTTTCAGCTTGCAGTATTAAGTGTATTTAGTCCTTTCCAAAATTTATGTTACAGATGTCATTCTTTAGGGGGAATGGTGTGTAGCAAAATATTGGAACTGTATTTTCACCCGAGTAGTAGTATAAGTTAAAGTGACGGTGTCATGACCTATTGGTAGTGATATTGGACTAAGAAGTTGGTGATATAAAGTCGCAAGGTTAGAAATCAGAGTGAGGGTGCCTTTTATGTAGATAAATATGTTTAGTTGAATAACTGGTGTTTGAGAATGATTTACTATGTTATAGTGATAGAATAATGTGGTAGCTAGTAGCATGTGTGAATTGTATGGTAGTCTATGGGGGAAGTGTTTGACTTAGGTTTTTTTTATTTATACAGAGTAAGATGTGTATTCTTAGATCATTGAATGTTGTGTGTCAAGTTTTTATCTCTTGTAATCTTGTTATCATTGTGTTGTTGAAACTGAAAGCCTAGTGAAGCCGTGTGGGGCTTTTTTGATTCACTTGCATAGTTTCCTTGCCATTTATCTCATTTCTTGTTCAAAATAGAAAATCAAAGTCTAGTGGAACCGTGTGGGGCCTATTTCAATTCACTAGCAACTTGTTGTTCTTGTGTTGGTTGGAACTGGGGTTTAGTGGCGTAATTGCAAGAAAAAATGGTAGGGGCGATTTATTGAATATATGTATAGCCAAATATTTTTGCATGAGATTGATTTTGTAATGAAGTGATACGTCCTTGTGTGTTAGTTTAGTAGAAGGTAGAGAAAAAGTTATTTTTTAAGGTGAATTGTTATTTGTTTGAAGTATGAAAAGGGTTATTGACGGTGTTTGTTGTCCAAGAATAGTATAGGTACTTGGTGGATGAGTGTAGTTAATTTAGGCGTCCCTGAGATTGCAAGAGGGAGTTTACTTGGTGGATGAGTGTAGTTAATTTAGGCGTCCCTGAGATTGCAAGAGGGAGTTTACTTGAAACTTATAGAGTTATGGACTAAGTTTAGATGTTTAAAAAAGGGTAGATAGTAATGGTGTGTAGAAGAAGGATGTGTTAATGGATTGTCAATAGGGTAGGCCATATGATTATGATAGATTGTTGTTGTTATGGAGTTCTAGTGTACTAGTGTTTCTTGATGTTTTATTTCATATATTTTTCAAGCGAGAATTGTGTGTAAGGTTGGATTGTAAACCATGTTTAGCACTAGACATTAAGTTTGAACAATTGATGGCCATGAAGGTAGATGTGATGATTTCTTGGTTAATGATACTAGTTATAGGGAAGTGATCTAATAAGCTTGAACAACGTACGTAAGATCTTAAGTTTATTTGAGTCATAGTGAAGTATGATATTGTATGTACGATGTAGAAATATGCCCAAAGTGATATGGAGTTGCGGCATTTTCTAAGGCTATTGCATGTTGTGTATGGCTAGTAGTACCGTTAAGTTGCAAGATGGAGAAAGACTTGTTAGATGGTACATGGTGTTCTAAATAGCCAAGTTAAGAAGTTTTGATTGATAGTGTTGAGCCTTTTGATATGATCTTGATTCTCACGGTAGAGAAATATAAGTTTGGAGTCGCGATATTGGTGGGCTATGATGGAAGTAGAATTGGTTCATCAAAGACTTGGTGATATCAATGTTAATTGTTAGAATATAAGTTGAGTTTTTTTTAAGGTTGAACTAACAAAAATAAGTGTTGAAGCGCTAGAGGGTGTGCACCCCAACTATTGGGATATTCATGAAGATTCGAAGTTAGTAAGTGTTCAAGTATTATGTGATGACTATTGGGGCTATTGAAAGATAGGAGTGTGTCTCAGAAGGTAGTATTAGTAGTGGGTTTTCCACTTTCAGGTGTAGTCTTTTGGGTTAACTTCTATGATATACGTGCGTTGTTGTTTTTCAGACCCCAGAGCGCAGTAAGTGCAGTTCAGTTTAGAGTCTAGTAAGGGATCTCTCAAACTTAAGATGATGGCTTGAAGCTAAAGGGGAGATGATAGGATGAATAACAAAGTCAGGCTCTTAGATTTTAGTAGTGATGTCAGTATGACATGGAACATTAGAAAGTGAGGGTAAAACTCAACCCATTCTTACCGCAGTATTTTTCACTTATCCTAATACCTACTCATTCCTTACATTTTAGTTCAATTATCATAGTTCGTGTTCATGCTTGTGAAAGAGAATCATGTACTCTTCCAGTCCCAAAATGAGGATTTCCAGTTCATTCAGTAGTCAGAATCACATTCCATATGTTATGAACTCCAAATTGAGGTAATGCAGCTCATGACTCATGTGAGCTTTATAGTGTGCTAAGTTCTCATAACTCATGCTATACTCCTTATGATTGGTGATATTCAGCTTATAGTCATGTATGTCTCAATTCAGATCACTTTGATAAATCCATGATGTTGATTTTCTATTCCTCAGACATCAGTTAAGTGTCAAATCTCCTATAATATCCTTCCATGCTTCAAGATTTTATGTTCTAACCTTTTAGTGACTCCTCCTTATGTAATGATAGTGGTGGTGAGTAAATGTTTCTTGTTGGTGAAAGATCATTGTATGCTTATTTAGATAAGGCCATAAGTGTGAAGTAAGATTGGGGCCAACTCTTTGATGCATGTGATAGTTAGTTGAAATATGTGTGTGTATGTTCTTGAGGTAGCGCATGGGAGTTGTATCAATAGTGGTTTAGAGAATATATGAAGTATGACTTTATGGGTATTTGCCTTGAAGTTCATATGTGGTTATAAATATAGGCTTGAATGACATGTCGGGATTTAAGTAGAGGAACGCAATATGCGCTAGTGAATCCATAGTAAGAGTTTAGAGTTAGTCATTGAAGTGGTAAGGCACGTTATGCTGTAAACTTTAAAAAATATAGAAAGATTAATAAATGCCCCTATGAGAATTATAAGTTGAATTGAATGAGTATGATATTTAATGGGAAATGCATAGTTGAGGGAGTATTCGAGAAGTGCTCTAAGCTTGAAAGTAAGAAATTGCATTCCCATGCTATAGAGTAGTGTCATTATTGTGATTCCTTAGTTGGATGTCTTGTGTAACTCATGTCAGAGATTCTTTGCTCCCTAATTCTACTAGGACTTCTTTAGAAAGAGTGTTGAAGTGATGCTCCAGTTAAATATAAGTGTCTAGTAAAATTCAGTTTAACAGTTAGGCAGACAAGTTACTGTGGTTTTCCACCTTTTCACCCATTCCTACTATCCTAAGTCCAATGCGTATGACCATCCCAAAAGTTAATATATTCCATCCGTGTAAATTGCGAACTCAGTTCAGTCCAAGCATCATGTTTCATATTCAATTATTTAGTCATGACTCAGTTCATAAGAGTTCAACACATAATCTCAAATTTTTCCAGCTATTTTAGCTTAGACAGTGTAATACCTTTGTACGACTAAATCTTGTTGACTCATGATTCATTCTTACATAAGTTATCACATCCAAATCCAATGTGTGTGATTTGAGCATAAGCTCTTCGAGGGGGGGGGGGTGTGGATCCTAAACTCTCAGCATGAATCATCCCCTTAAAACAAGTAAGTACAAGTCAGCTTAGAATTCAATTTCATGATAGAAGTTTAAATGTTTCAGATCAGTTATATCCTTTCTTAGAAGACACATCATGTCTACATTATTCCATACCTTTAAGATTCAACGTTCCTACCCATCATTTGGGGACGAATGATCCCAAGGGGGAGATAATGTCACACCCTGTATTTTGGGCTTGAATGAAAATCGTCGTTTCTATGCGTAGATGATCAAAAAGCCATAAATCCTATGAAAATTTTGCATGTTAATCAATTATTTAGTGTGGGAACCTATTTGAGCATGCATTGAGATCATAGAGGTTTCCTAACTCAAGGACGAGTTGAAAGCTTACCTATCATTCCAGTTTGAGTATGCGTCGAAACTTGGGTCAACTTCAATCAACCATAACTCTTTGTATATAAGAATTAGAGGGCCTACTATATATCAAATGAAATCTCTTTGAATTATCTTTCCAACGATACCAATTTCTCTAAAATCCAATACCCGGTCAAAAAGTTATGTCCATTTTCGTGATTGAGACAGTAGCATCGCGCGATTAGCGTGCGACTCACACACCCAATTTTTAGGTCCTATTTTCGCGTTTTAAGGGATAAAAGGTATTTTACACCCCTTATTCAGCCATAGCATGAGATTAAATCCCCCAAATATCAAAATAAGGTCATTCTCTCTCAAAATCACCAAGAACACCTCTTAGGGTTTCAACCCAAATATCAAAATATCTTAAGATTTCACCGTGGGTTTTCAATAATTATTCGAGTTTTGGAATCCCCATTGCCAGGGCTACAAGAAGCACCTATATATTGTTTGAATAACATTCCTAAAGAACGAGTTCATTCAAGAGTCATAAATTAAGGTACATGGGGTTTTCCTAAAATTTCATGGGCAAAGAAACCATCTTTAATTCATGCTAACGGTTTAGAAATCATGATTTTTAAGAAAGAGGGTTTGAATTTACGATTACTAGCATGTTTTAGAAGCCTTGATCAGTATTGTTTTGGTCTTTAGGCCTTCCCCCAAATTGATTTGAAACTCTATATATATGCATGTGTTTAAGGATGAATATACTATTGAGAGCATGAATCCTAAAGAATCCCTCTCTTGTTATGATTTTTTCCATCCTTTATATGATATGAATTGTGTTTGAAATGTCTTGATTATTGCTATGACTTGAATATGATTTTGAATCCAAAAGAGAGGGTTGTGCATGCTGATAAACATTGAATATACTTTTAATGAAAGAATTGCATATTTGCCAAAAATACATGACCACCACATGGCTAATGAAAGAATAAGAATCTTAGAATGGTTTTGACTTGTGCTTTAGGAACATGAAATTTACTATACTATTTGCATGCTTGGGTGGTCTAAATTATATTTTAATGAAAGAATCATGCATGGTACAATATGGCTCAGAAATAGGACTTGCAATTCTTGGTATGACGACACCAACTCAGTTAAAGCCGAGTAATTTAGAACAGAATAAAACACATGTTTGAAATCAGATTTTCAGATTATGAATTCAGAAAGATGCATGTTTAGAAAAGGTTTAAAAATGGGCTTAAAAAGAGTCAGATGGTTACCCAAAGAAATTATGAGTTGAAAGACTCTATGCTAGAAACCGTGATTTGCCGATACGGGATTATGGTACCATAGTTTCTGATCTTGTGTACCTAGATTCATATCATCCCAAATTGGGACTATGGTTAGGAGCCCTGCTTTGTGATCTTGTGCACTACCATGACATGTTGATTTGATTTGGGATTTTGGCACCCTGCTGTGTGATCTTGCGTGTCCCCCTTATAGATACTCCAATCCTTGTGGAAAACATGGATTGGGGGCTTGGCCGCTGAGCCAAGAGCAGATTCCATATAGCCTGTGGAATTACAGATCGTAGGATGTACCATCTAGCTCAGAAGTAAGACAAATAGTGAGTCATGGTTTCAAAAAAATATTTCAAAGTCTTTAAAATGTGCCCATGTGTTTTCATATGTTATATGAAAAATATTTTTTGAATTACTCTGACTTATGTTATATATAAATACATTATTTTGGATTGCTCAGTGAACCAGTACATCTGTATTGACCCCCCTTCCCTTCCAGGTTCTAAGGTTTAATCTAGGGATCCCGATAAGTAGTAGGTTTTCTCTAGACAGAAGTGCAGAGTTTCGTGGTGAGCTTTCTATATTTTAGAAGGCGTAGTTTACTTCAGTGATTTATCATTATTATGTTTTGGTCTACTGGGGTCCTTGTCCCAGTTTTTAGACAGTTGGGTTTATGCATGTAGTAGAGATTTTGCAGACTGAGTCAGATATAACTCAGATGTTTTGAATTGCAGTTTTCATTAAGATTTGAATTCAGATTTAATGACCATGATTCCGTTTCATTATTTATTTCCACATTATCTTTTCATATGAGGATAGTGTATGTGATTATAACTTAGAAAGGCATCTGGGCCTTCATGGTTCGGGATGCTCATCTTGGCTAACGCCCCGGCTCGGGTCGTGATAGACCTTCTCTCGATAGCCTTATTATTCTCTTCAATACACAGTCGTACAATAAGATCTTCAACAGTCATCTCCTTGTGTTTGTGCTTCAAGTATTTTTTGAAGTCTTTCCACATAGGTGGTAGCTTCTCAATAATCGCTGCTACTTGAAATGCATCATTCACAATCAAACCTACATAACAGTTTATGTGAGTACTAAGAACATTTTCAATTTGTTCAACTAAGGTATTTTTCAAAGATATACCTTCTACTAAGAGATCGTAGATGATTACTTGCAATTCCTACACTTGGGAAACAACCGATTTGCTATCTATCATTTTAAAGTTCAGGAACCTTGCAACAAAGAATTTCTTAATTCCCGCATCCTCAGTCTTGTATTTTTGTTTTAGTGCCACCATAATTCCTTTGATGTCTTAGTTCCACTGTGAACATTATAGAGGTCATCTTGGAGACCACTCAAGATATAATTCCTGCAAAGAAAGTCCGAGTGTTTTCAAGCCTCTACAATCATTAAATACTCTTTATCCGAGGTTCCCTCGGGAACCTCAGGCGCATCCTCACTAATAAACCTTTGAAGGAATAGAGTGGTGAGGTAAAATAACATCTTTTTCTACCATAGCTTAAAGGCAATGCCCGTAAATTTTTTGGGCTTCTCTGCAGGTGCCATTGGTTGCAGAACATTTGCTAGACTTGTTGAGGCAATACTAGTTTCCCCCATAGTCGTAGCCTCATCTTGCATTTGAATTTCGTAAGTCATTTTTCCTGTGACCACAAGACAATAAAATTTAGTATTTTCAGAATACTACTTATTAACAAGTTGCAATAACTTAAACACCTCTCTTGTTTCTAGTTAACGATGAAGGTTTTATGACTTTCAATTGTTAACCGAGTGATTTTAAACTTGTGATGAAGATTTTATGTCTTCAAATCACTAGTTAAATTCAAACGGAGTAGAAATCTTAAATCATTAATCTCCAAAAACAAGCAATACAGATTCTGTAAGTTTATTCCTTAAGATTGTTATTTCATGTGTATTTTGGGTACACGAATATGTATATATATACAACTCCAACTTCAACAATAGTTCATGTATAAAAAAGAACACCTTTAAAGTTCTTTAAGACCTTCAACACAAGATTACTAATAATCTATCCAAGAAGTGTTTAGATTTAAGAAAATAGATAAAATAGAATTTAAGGCCTAGTCCCCCAAATTCACGGAGTGTCCTTAAGGAATAATTCCCCTCACTGTACCCGAGGTTATGGAATCTTCCTTCCAGGATAAAATGGCCTACAATCCGAATAATATTGGTACCTCAAATTGTCGTATTCTACGAACTCACTCAATAGTTTAATGATCACACAAAGTTTTTGTTAATTATAGAAGTGTTTTTGCTGTCAAAATTTATGTCCATACCTGAAAACATAGGATCTATTTATAGCCTTAAGTGTATCCTTTCAGAAAGGATGCATTGGTTCAGCAGAAAGACACATTTCTGTAACAGTCACGTGTCTGCGTTGGAACTGCGCCAGGACTGCATCCAAAGTGTGGCCGCAGGTGACATTTTGCAGATTCCAGTGAGCATCTGCGTTCAGTTTTAGATCTACATGCCTTTTCTCGAAGGGTCACATTCCTTTGTGATATGCGCTGCGTAGGCGTTGGAATTTCGCCTGAAATGCGCCCATATCTGGAGAAAATTCAGATTTTTGAATTTTGGATTAAATTATCACTTGTAAACAAGTTTCAAATAAATTTTGTCTAAATAATTATATCTCATCGATCGATCATTTGGAAAATACAAATACAAATCAAAATCCAAAGCCGAAGCCGAAGCCGAAGCTTGGCCGAGCGAGCAACGTCGATGACGGCGTGAGACATCTCTTATTTCTTGCCTCACTTACCATGTGGAGTTAGTGTTTCTCATTATAAACACTCACAAGTTCTCTTCTCCCACCAATGTGGGAGAAATGAGTGAACTTTCCAATTTGAGAGTACACTTTACAAATTGGTGTCTCCCTTCTCTCCCTTATTTTTCCTCTATTTTCCATTCACATACACCTTAAACCCAACAATTCCCTACATGAATGGGGAATGACTATTTTTTGAAAAATTTACGGACAACCAAGTGATCATTTAGCAAAGACTGATTGCATCTAGATAAGTAGGTTTTCCTTTGAACTTTCCATAGTGAACATGCATCGGATGCACTCGGTGCATCGGTAGAATTGATATCTTTGAACTGTCAAAATTTAATGTACACCTATACAACACATGTCACACAACCAACCTTTTACTGTTTATGGTTCTCATGGTTTTGTTCTTTTCATCCATGAACACGTCCCGATTTCATGAGAGCTTAGAGAATAAGCCTTTACTAACATTCTCTTTGAAGAGGCTTCCACTTCACCCTCACATAGGTGATTTATAAACATTCAATTCTATAGATTAAACTATTTAGTCAAATCTGCCAAATTTAGATAATCATTAAAATACTTTTCACTTTAGTCTTATCCTTATTTACTACACATTGTCTACATCATTAGGATTGGTTGGGTAATTGGCAATGTTGAACCTGTCAGACACAACTTTTTTTGATCTCTTTGAACCTAGATCTTAGGATTTCCAGTATGCTAGGTAGAGTTACCGCCATACTGACTTATCCTAGGCCTTAAACCGATTCCCTTGGATGTCCTTTCCACTCTTTCTCTAGATAGGCCTTTTGTAAGTGGATCTGACACATTATCCTTGGACTTTACATAGTTAACAGTGATAATTCCACTAGAAAGAAATTCTCTAATGGTATTATGTCTTCGTCTTATATTATAAGATTTAACATTAGACATCATGTTCCCTGCCCTACCTATTGTCTCTTAGCTATCACAGTGTATACATACTGGTGCCACTGGTTTAGGCTAGTAAGGAATATCTTCCAAGAAATTTGGGAGCCATTCTGCTTCTTCACCGGCTTTATCCAAAGCAATAAATTCAGATTCCATTGTAGATCAAGCAATACAAGTCTGTTTGGATGATTTCCAAGAGACTGCTCCTCCATCGATAGTAAATACATATCAACCTGTGGATTTTACTTCATTCGATCAGGTGATCCAATTTGCATCACTATATCCTTCGAGTACCACAAGATATTTATTATAATGCAAAGCATAGTCTTGAGTGTATTTAAGATAGCCCAAAACTCTTTTCATTTCCATCCAATGAGTTTTATTGAGATTACTCATGTACTAACTCAATTTACTAATAGTGCATGCTATGTCTGGTCGTGTATAGTTCATTATATACATTAAACATCTCAATACTCTTGTATACTCCAATTGTGAGTCACTTTCACCTTCATTCATTCGAAGTGCAAAGCTCACATTCAATGGAGTCTTGGTAATATCGAATTTCATATACTTGAATTTGTCAAGTACATTTTCGATATAATGAGACTGTGACAATGAAAAACCTTGTGGAGTTCCATGAATTCTTATTCCTAAGATCACATCCGCAACTCTATGGTTTTTCATATCGAACTTTCTCTTGAGCATTCGTTTCATTGTATTTATGTCTTAAATGTCTCTACTGATGATCAACGTATCATCCAAATATAAATACACAATGACTTGGTGATTTGGAGTGTCTTTAATATAAACACATTTATCAAATTCATTTTTCTTGAATCCATTTGCCAACATGGTTTGGTTAAACTTTGCATGCCATTGTTTAGGTGCTTGCTTTAGTCCATACAATGACTTAATAAGTTTACACACCTTATTCTCCTTTCCTAGAACCACAAAACCCTCAGGCTGTTCTATGTAAATTTTTTCCTCTAATTCTCCATTTAGGTATGTGGTTTTCACATCCATTTGATGGATTTCAAGATTATATACCGCCACCAAGGCAATTAACATTCGAATCAATGTTATCCTTGTTACTGGAGAGTATGTATCAAAGTAATCAAGGCGTTCTTTTTGTTTGAATCCTTTTATTATAAGTCTTGCCTTGTATTTGTCAATAGTACCATCCCCTTTCATTTTTCTTTTGAAGATTCATTTAGAACCTAAATGTTTATTTCCTGGAGGAAGGTCAACCAACTCCAACATATGATTTCTTAAGATTGAATCAATCTCACTGTTGAATGCCTCTTTTCAAAAGGATGAGTCTGACGACAACATCACTTCTTTAAATGTTTGAGGCTCATTTTCTAAGAGAAATGTTACAAAATCTGATCCAAACGAAGTAGATGTTCTTTGACGTGCATTACGTCTTGGTTCATCTCTAGGTCATTTAGACCCTCCACTAGACTGTTCATGTCTAGTTTTATACGGATAAATATTTTCAAAGAATTCAACATTATCTGATTCAATTACCGTATTTTCATTTATATCCGAATGTTTGGATTTATGAACTAAAAACTGACAGGCTTTACTTTTTTTAGCATATCCTATGAACACACAGTCCACAGTCTTAGGTCGTATCTTAACCCTTTTAGGCATAGGAACTTGGACCTTTGCTAGACACCCCATACTTTGAAATATTTCAAGTTGGGTTTCCTTCCTTTCCATTTTTCATAAGGAATTAATTGTGTCTTACTATGAGAAACTCTATTGAGTATACGGTTGGCTGTAAGGATAGCCTCCCCACACAAGTTTTGCGGTAAACCAAAACTTATAAGTAAGGAATTCATCATTTCTTTAAACATTTGGTTTTTCCTTTCTTCAATTCCGTTAGGTTGAGGTTAATATAGGTCTATAGTTTGATGGACGATTCCATTCTCTACACATATTTCGGCGATGGGAGATTTATATTCTCCGCCCCTATCACTTCTTATCATTTTTATCTTTTTCTCTAGCTGATTTTCTACTTTAGTTTTGTATTACCTAAACGCATCTATTGCTTTATCCTTTCTACTTAGCAAGTAGACAAAACAATATCTAGTGCAATCGTCAATAAAAGTTATGAAATACTTTTTCCCACCACGTGATGGTGTTGACTTCATATCACAAATGTCAGTGTGTATTAAGTCTAAGGGATTAGAATTGATTTCAAAGGACTTATAAGGATGATTTGCATACTTTGGTTCCACACACGTTCGACACTTTGATTTATTGCACTCAAAGTTTGGCAAAACTTCTAAGTTAATCAATTTTCGTAACATTTTGTAATTAACATGACCTAAACGTTCATGCCATAAATTATAAGACTCAAGCAAGTAAGAAGAAATTAAATTTTTATTTATTTCAACATTCATTGCATTCATCGTATAAAGGCCCTCGGAGCGATTGCATTTTCCTACATACACTTCTCCTTTGCTAATTACAATTTTTCCAGAAAAGGTTACACATTTGAATCTGTTCTTGTCTAAAAGTGAAATAGAAATCAAGTTCCTACGTAATTACGAAACGTACAAGACATTGTTAAGTGTCAAGACCTTTCCTGAAGTCATTTTCAAGCTCACTTTTCCTGTTCCTTCTACCTTAGCCGTAGCGGAGTTAGTAATGTAGATCATTTCTTCTACTTGAGTCAAAGTGAATGACAAAAACAACTCTTTGTTGGCACAAACATAACGGGTGACACCAAAATCCATCCACTATTGATTCCCCACCAAGTTGCATTCTGAGAACATATCACACAAATTATCACTTTCTTTGTTGGACTCAACCATATTAGCTTGGTCCTTTTTCTTGACTTTCTTCGGGGCACGACAATCCGTGGACTTGTGGCCAATCTTGCCATAATTGAAGCATTTTCGCTTGAATTTCTTCTTGGGTTGATTGTTTCCTTGTTCAACTTTCTTCCTTTTCTTGGAATTTTTTTGGTCATCTTCTACAATATGTGCTCAATTAATTGTAGAATTACCTTTTGACCTTCTCTCGGCAGCCTTATTATCCTCTTCAATATGCAGTCGGACAATAAGATCTTCGACAGTCATCTCCTTGCATTTGTTCTTCAAGTAGTTTTTGAAGTCTTTCCACATAGGTGGTAGCTTCTCAAAGATCACTGCTACTTGAAATGCATGATTCACAATCAAACCTATAAAACACTTTATGTGAGTACTAAAAACATTTTCAATTTGTTCAACTAAGGTATTTTTCAAAGATATACCTTCCGACAGGAGATCGTGGATGATTACTTGCAATTCCTGCAGTTGAGAGACAACCGATTCACTATCTATCATTTTAAAGTTCAGGAACCTTGCAATAAAGAATTTCTTAATTCCCGCATCCTCTGTCTTGTATTTTCGTTCTAATGCCCCCACAATTCCTTTGATATCTTAGTTCCACTATAAATATTATAAAGGTCGTCTTGCAGACCACTCAAGATATACTTCCTGCAAATGAAGTTCGAGTGTTTCCAAGCCTCTACAATTATGAAATGCTCTTTGTCCGAGGTTTCCTCGGGCACCTCAGGAGCATCCTCACTAATAAAACTTTGAAGGCATAGAGTGGTGAGGTAAAATAACATCTTTTGCTACCATTGCTTAAAGTCAATGCCCGTAAATTTTCTGGGCTTCTCTGCAGGTGCCATTGGTTGCAGAACATTTGCTCGACTTGTTGAGGCAATACTAGTTTCCCCCACAGTCGTAGCCTCATCTTGCATTTGAATTTTGTAAGTCATTTTTCCTGTGACCACAAGATAATAAAATTTAGTATTTTCAAAATACTACTTATTAACAAGTTGCAATAACTTAAACACCTCTCTTGTTTCTAGTTAACGATGAAGGTTTTATGACTTTCAATTTTCAGCCGAGTGATTTTCAACTTGTGATGAAGATTTTATGTCTTCAAATCACTAGTTAAATTCAAACGGAGTATAAAACTTAAATCATTAATCTCCAAAAACAAGCAATACAAATTCTGTAAGTTTATTCCTTAAGATTGTTATTTCATGTGTATTTCGGGTACACGAATCTGTATATATATACAACTCCAACTTCAACAATAGTTCATGTATAAACAAGAACACTTTTGAAGTTCTTTAAGACCTTCAACACAAGATTACTAATAATCTATCCAAGAAGTGTGTTAGATTTCAGAAAATAGATGAAATAGAATTTAAGGCCAAGCCCCCCAAATTCACGGAGTGTCCTTAAGGAATAATTCCCCTCACTGTACCCGAGGTTATGGAATCTTCCTTCCAGGATAAAATGGCCTACAATCCGAATAATATCGGTACCTCAAATTGTCGGATTTTACGAACTCACTCAATAGTTTAATGATCACACATATTTTTTGTTAATTATAGAAGTGTTTTTGCTGTCAAAATTTATATCCATACCTGAAAAAAAAATAGGAGGTATTTATAGCCTTGAGTGTATCCTTTCAGAAAGGATGCATTGGTTCAGCAGAAAGACACATTTCTGTAAAGGTCACGTATCTGCGCTGGAACTGCACCAGAACTGTGTTCGCAGATGACATTTTGCAGATTCAAGTGAGCATCTGCATTCAGGTTTTGATCTACGTGCACAGATCAATCGCATTTCGAAACAGTGTGCATTTTCTCGAAGGGTCGCATTCCTTCATGATGTGTGTTGCGTATGCGTTGGAATTGCGCCCACATTTGGAGAAATTCAGATTTTGGAATTTTGGTTAGTCAAAGCCAAAGCCGAGAGAGCGACGGCGACGGCGTGAGGCATCTCTTATTTCTTGCCTCACTTACCATGTGGAATTAGTGTTTCTCATTATAAACACTCACAAGTTCTCTTCTCCCACCAATGTGGGAGAAATGAGTGACCTTTCCAATTTGGGAGTACACTTTCCAAATTGGTGTCTCCCTTCTCTCCACCATTTTTTCTCCATTTTCCATTCACATACACCTTGAACCCAACACAATTAACACTGTGCGAGGCGTACTAAACCCACTACGTACCACACCACCGGGTGGCTCGCCTGAATGTCAAATAACTCGTGCAACCTACGTGTTTCAAAACTAGTACATTGATAAGAAAGACCATATTATAAGCATGAGAATTTGTCTAGGAAAATAAATATTTTGAGAAATTACACTTTTAAACTATCTTACATAAGCTATAACAACATTTTGGTCCACATAAAGAGCTGAAGTTTTGAAACTGCATTACAATGCAAAAATTTACAAGTTGATTTACATCTCCGGCTCCTTTTCTTCTGCCACCTAGACAATCTTTAGTCACAATATGTATTCATCATTCTTTCTTCATTCTGTTTCATTCCTTCCGGTACCTTTCCTTGTCTTTCACTATATAATTTTGATACACCTGTATGTATAAACTAACAATCAGTATCAACTCTCTAATGTCACTATACAATCTAATTTTTGTTTTAATGCTCGAATTTGATAATCCCAAACTAGGCGGATCGACTTATGAATCTTCATTGTCTATATCGCTCATTTAAGACTGAGCAAGGAAAATATGTAAATCAAACTCCTTGCCTCCAATCACACGAACCCTTAATTAAACCCAACGAGAGAGAGAGAGAGAGAGAGAGAGATATCAGACATTATACAAGCATTAAAAGGGGTAGCTCGGTGCAATAAAGCTTTTCTTATGTGCGGGAATTCGTGTAAGAGCCGGCCTCAATAGATATTAATTAATTTAGTCAAACCTTATAAAGTGAGTATGTTTAAAATATATAGGGTCAACCCACAATTAAATCCACTCCGTTATTGGCGAAACTAGTGAACCGTGGATTCATATGAATCATATTTGTTGAAAAATTATGCTACGTCAAAAAAATTATATTTATTTATATATTTTTCTTTTATAATTTTGATATTCTTGTGTTTTTTTTTTTTTTTTTTAAATTCTAAGTGAAAATCCAACTATTCCATTGCATACCGTGTCTGAAAATCCAACTATGCCATTGCCTACCGTGTCTATAAGAGTAAGAATGTAAGAATCTATAGTATATTATAAGTGTGATGAAGACTCTTAGAAAAGTGATTTGACTATTTTTCCCTTCATTAAAATACTCACTAATAGATAAAATCATTTTTTCACTATTTTTTAAAATTAAATTTTTATTTAATTAAACTATCTAAAATAGTCCTAATACATTCATAGTTACTTGTCTTTATTTGAGATTAAATAAAATTCTACTTAGGTTAAAATATTCTCACATCTATAAAAAGAATATTTAAATTTCCAACATAGGTTTATAGACCATGTTTCTTCTAGACCAAATTTCCAGCGAGACTGAAAGAAGTTTGACACCCAAGCCATAAATGTGTCCAATATGAAGGTAACATTGAAACTTGCATGGAAGTATTGCATGATTTTGAAATAATCGGGAAACAAAATTATTGGATGATTTATTGTTTCTATGCTTTTATGTTTGTTATATTAGAATTTGTCGTGTGTTGGGGTCTATCAAAAATAACCTCTCTTTCATTTGAGGTATGGACTTTTTACACTTTATCCTTCCCAAACCCACTCTGTGGGAATACATTGAATATTTCTTTATTTTTGTTGTTGGAAATAAAAAAACTGTTATCGCTTATGTTATTATTAATTTGTTACAAATAATTATGTTATATTATTAGGTTTAACATATTGTTTTTATTGTTTAGAGATCAATGTCACAACTATATCTGTCGTCGATCACAAGAAAAAGGTACTTAGATATTTATTTATGTTCCACATTTATTATCCATGATATGTATATAATAAATTCTGCACTTCTTTTTCTTAGGATCGATTTTTACCAAAATCTAATCAAGTTAACTATGATTATTGGTTTTCGTTATAAATCTTGTATAATTTATGTTTAAACTCCAACAGTGATGCTTATAAAATGATTATTTCCCCTTCTATTATGAAAAAATAATTTTCAGTTTTACGATTCAATTCCTATAAAAATTGAAAAAAATAGTCATGCATGATTTCGTTGTCCATAAATATTACCTTTTTCTTATTTTTTTTTTACTTTATTAAACTAAGACTGAATTTCTCACAGTTCCTTTTTTTGTTCTCAATCTCTCAATTTCAGAAAGATAAAACGGAAGGAAGAGAGTGATGATGAGGCCATGTAAATAATAATTAAAGGAAAAATAAAATAAAATGTTGATATTTTTTATTGTAAAAGCTTTTAATGAAAGTGATCTGTGAAGTATCAAAGATGCTTTAATTTTTGCAAAGAAGATATAGTTGGGATTTTTAACTAGTCTAATTCAGAATTTTATTTTACATTATGTTAAGAATAATGCCTTTGTGATGATGAGTTAAATTTCACATGCATCTCACGTACCCTAATTTAGTAAAATTAAAAAAGAAAAAGCATAAAAATAAAATTAAAGGTTGTTTACGTAACTCAGGTGCAAGCATCCTACACCTCATATTAAGGTTATAGGTTCGAGTTATCAAAATAACAAAAATGTGGAAGCTCAGAGGATTTTTTAGAAAAACGTTACATGATAAGAGGGGTTGCTAAGGTGATGCGCATCCAACACCTATAACTTTACAGCCTTAAATTTTTCGGTTCGAGTTTACCAAGAAAATAAAAGGTAGATGTTGTTGGGTTTGAAATCGAGATGACGTCATGCAAAATCTTATATTTTGCAAATCACAGTGGTAATGTAACAATGACACAATATAAAATACTAAAAAACCATAATATTATTATATGGTTCGGCCATTGACCTACATATGAAAACCTAATATTGAAAAAATCACTGAACCTATTGGGAGAAATCTCTCCCTAAAAAGACTTTTTGATGACTACATTGTGGATACTATTATGCTATTGTATGAGAATGGGGTCTTATATTTATAGAGTTCCAAAATCTTTTCTTCAAGAAAGAGGTTTTTCAAATATGGAAAAGTTTTATATTTTTCTTTTAGGAAAAGTAAAAGTATTTATGGTATTACTTCTATTTTCCTTCAAAGAAAAGTAAAACTTAAATTTGGTAAGAAAATTAGGGCAAAAACCTTAACAAATCTCCCCCTTTTTACTTGATTTTCTTTACTTGATCCGCCTTTTCACATCTTTGATATTTGTTCTTTGCATAGTCTTCATCATTGCTGCTTGACATGCTTAAAAATGGAGCTTTTGGGTTAAAAGTATATGAGCTCTTTTCGGGTTAAAAATATTGAAGCCCTTTGCAGGGTTAAAACTAAGTTTTATTTTCAAATATGTAAAATCAGGATTGTTGAAAATATGATTGACCATTATCTCCACATGTAGGTTTTTTTCTTTTTGATAAGAAAATCTTCATCATCGCCAAGTTGGTTGCAACTTAAATCTTAGCATGTCTTCAACCTGAACCATAGAATCTTTGAACCATAGGATCTGATGCCACTTGTTGGGTTCGAAATCGAGAGGGCGTCGTGCGGAAACTTATAATTTTCAAATCATCATGGTGATAATTCAGATGACACAATATAAAATACTATAAAAACGTAATATTATCATATGGTTTGGCCATTGGCCTACATATGAAAATCTAATATCGAAAAAATCATTGAACCTATTGGGAGAAATCTCCCCCTAAAAAAGACTCTTTAATGACTACATTATGAATACTATTGTGCTAGTGTATGAGAAGGGGATCTTATATTTATAGAGTTCCAAAACCTTTCCTTCAAGAAAGAGGTTTGACAAATATGAAAAAGTTTTATATTTTAACTTTCTGGAAAAGTAAGTAAAAGTATTTATGATATTATTTTTACTTTCCTTCTAAGAAAGTAAAACTTAAATTTGGTAAAAAAAATTAAAACTTAAATTTGGTTAGAAAATCAGGGCAAAAACTCTAACAGATGCTCCGTGGGATAAAAAAAATTAAAAGGTTACTTATGATCCTCCAGAGATCTAAAAGGCGAAAGCTCTGGGGAGCAAAACAAAAAAAAAAGTTGCTTACATATACGTTGTGGGATTTTGCTAATGTTTGACACTTCAAATACATCATCATGCCAAAAATAGATTATCTTTTGCTAGACGAGAGGGATAATTCGGATGATAAGCATCCCCATCCCCTTCAACGAGTAAAAAAGGTGGGTATTAATAAGGAGGGGTAAATTTAATTTTATTTTTGTTTGGGGCTATATTTTCTAGTTATGGTGGAGTTTCTAAAGTGATCATCAATCTGAAGTTTGAAACAAAACTAGCTATAAGCAAGATTATTAGTCTAGGAAAACAGATGTTTTGAGCAACTTTACTTCGGAAATAGTTTTGGACTATCCTACATAAGTTATAACAAAGTTTTGATCCTAGGAATGAGCTGAAGTTTTGGAACTACATTACAATGCAAAAATTTACAAGTTGATGCCAAAACTATATCTCCTTCTCTTTTTCTTCTGCCAGTCGGTCACCTTTACTAGGAAGTTGATGTGGTCATCATTCTTTCTTTATACTCCTTCAGTTCCTTCTGGTACCTTTCCTTGTCTTTCACCCCATAGTTTTGATATGTATAGACTAACAATCATTATCAAACTCTCACAGTGTCACTATACAATCTAATTTTGTTTTATTGCTAGAGTTTGATCATCCCAAACAAGATGGACCGACTTATGAATCTTTACTATCCAAATCGCTCAGTGAAAGGCCACGGTCCAATATTACGCAATAATTAGTTTATCTTTCTAAATTTATGATAAATCTTCATAATGCAGAATACTAGATGATCATTTTGAGTATGCTTACCATTTTTTTCCTTAGGAGAAAGATTGTTCCAAGATTCTCCAATCATTTTTGTGAATTCCCTCTCTTTATGTGGATAAATGGATTTAAGCATGGAATGTTTTTCCGCAAAAAAGAAGTTGTATCCACTTCTATTAGCTTTAGGACGATTCGGATCTCCATTTTTTCTCCTCCTGTTCCTCCGCCCTGAATGGTGGTGAGGTGGTGAATTGTAAGGTACAACCGCATTGCAATTTTGTGCAACTAATTTTGTAGAAGATCTCATTTTCATGGACATGAAATAACCACAGTTAAATTTGGCATCAATTGACCCTGCTGCTTGGAAACACCTAGACCCTAATATAGAAGAGAATATAACAGAACAACCAAACAATTGAACCCTTAATTAAACCAAAAAGAAAAGAGAGAGAGAGAGAGAAAAATATAAAACATTATAGTACAAGCATTAAAAGGATTAGTTCGGTGTAATAAAGTTTTTCTTATGTGCGAGATCTGTGCAAGAGCCGGACCTCAATAGACATTAATTAGTTTAGTCAAACCTTATAAAATGAGTACTTTTAAAATATATAGGGTCAACCGATAATTGAATCTACCATGTTATTGGCGTAACTAGGTGGGTGTAGATTCATTTGAATTCATTGAAAAACTATACTATATAAAAAAATTATAATTATTTGTATATACTTCTTTTATACCTTGGATATTTTTCTGTATTTAATTTTTTGTTTTGTTTATAAACTTCTGTAAGTGAAAATTCAACTAGCCATTGCCTACCGTGTCTATAAGAGGAAGAATGTAAGAATAAATTTTAAAAAAGAAAAGGCACAAAAATAAAATTAAAGGTTGTTTACGTGACTCAGGTGCAAGCACCCTACACCTCAGTTTAAGGTTATCGATTCGATTTATCAAAACAACAGAAAGGTGGAAGCTCGGGGGACTTTTTTTAGAAAAAAGTTACTTATGTGATAAGAGGGGTTGCTAAGGCGGTATGCATCCAACACCTATAACACTACAACATTAGATTTATCGGTTTGAGTTTTTCAAGAAAACAAAAGTCGATGCTCTGTGGGATAAAAAAAATGTTGCATACGTTACAGAAGGTGTTACTCAAGTGGTAAGCATCCAATATATGTAACCTTAAAATTATATATTCGAGTCACTTGAGAGCAGAAAGGTGAAAGCTCCAAGGAGCAAAACAAGAAAAAGGGTTCTTACATATATTTTGTGCCCAAAAGAGGGTGAAAATTCTTGAAACATTCCATGAATAAATTTGGATCATTAACAGTCTGTAACACCCCGTACTTTTCAACTGTCGAATAATGCGTGGAATGAGCCCTTAGGATCCCTCTATTGATGGTAAACCATGTCAAAATAGGATGGAACGTGTTGAGGGTGCTTTTAGATGTTGAAAAAGGGTTGGCGTAGCAAAGGGGACACTCCATAAAGGCTCCGCGCCGTGGAGGGATCACGAAGGAGGTCTCCTATGGCTCCGCTTTTGGTCCACGCCGCAGACCTTGTGGTCTGCGATGGGGTAGCATCGCAGAGCCCCTTCCGGGCATCAAAAGTTGCTCTGTTTTGCTATATTTTAATGGTGTTGAGGTCTTTTCACATCCTATAACCGTTCCCAACTCTTTATAGATGAATATAAGGTCTTAAACACATTATTTCACCTCATTAAATTCCTAATCGTCATTCCTTAAGCAAAAAAAGATAAACCACCTAGGGTTTGAGGATTTTAAGCGTCAAGGGTCAATTTTTCCAATGTTCTCTTTAATTTCAAGGTATGTGGGACTATCCTAATTCTCACGGGCATAAGTTTAATATTTTAACAAGTTTTGAAAATGTATATGTATGTATATGTAATGTGTTTTGGAAACCATTTGAAGAGCATGCATCATGAATCCATGCTTGATGAAATTATGAAATTAATATGGGGTTTTCAATAAACTTGGGTTTTAGTCATGTGTACATATGTTATGAGTTTTGAAAAGTGATTTAAGAGCATGATTTATGAAATTCCCCTCGCATTATGAAATCTGTGGTCTTAACGTGTTATGAATTGTGAAATGGATTTGAGAGAATGAACTATGAGTTTCCTTTTTTGATCATGAGATTTATGTATGACTAGTGTTGGATTTTTTTTATGAATGATGGTAATTCTTGAGTTTTAAATGCTTCTTGATTTATTATGGATATTTTTTTTACATGATTTTCAAAGAGGTGATTATTATTCTAAAATGCTATTATTTCTTAATAAATAATTGCATGTGTTTTATGTAAAAATTGGCCACCTGTAACACCCCGCATTTTCGGGCTAGAGTTTGAACCGTCTTTCCAACATATATAGACCCGAATACAATGGTTTATGGTTTATAGTTATAAATAAGTGAGAATAATGATTTCCTTAGGGTGTAAATATCTTCAGATAGGGATTGAAGTCCTAAAAATCTCCTCTCTAAAAGTTAAGTTTAGCACTTTCCTACATATCAAATTTTTGGTATATGATTTTTCTTGGGTTGAATTCCGACAACAATTACTCATAGAATATAAAGAGTTATGTGTCCCATTATATATCAAATTTAATCAATTCGAGTCCTCTTTCCAACACCGCCTATAGTTTGTGATTCCGAGTTTGGAGTCAAAAGTTATGAGTGTTTCAGTGAGACACTGTCCAGGGTCAGCATTGGCTCTGCTCCGTGGAAGAATCACCAAAACGCACTGCCTCAGGTTTTCTTTGTCCATGCACCAAGATTTTCTTTTTTTCTGCGTCGCAGGATCTTTCCCAAGTGTCAAAAGATGTTCTATTTTAAGTTATTTAAAGGGAAAGGGGGTCTTTTCATTCTCAAAAATCATTCCCAATCCTTTATGGACGAACATGGGGTATTAAAATATGTTATATTACCTCAGTAAATTCCTAATCATCATTCCTTACAAAGAAAGGAGAAACTACCTAGGGTTTGAGGAATTCAAGCTTCGAGGGTCCAATTTTCTACATTCTCTTTGATTTTTCTCCGTCAAAAGGTATGTGGGACTATCCTAAATCTCATGGGTGTAAGTTTATCATTTTCAAAAGTTCTATAGATATATAATTATGTATATGTAATGGGTTTTGAAAATCATTTGAAGAACATGCATCATGAATCCACGTTTTATGAAATTATGAAATTAATAGGGGGGTTTTCATGAACTTGAGTTATAGTCATATGTTCATATGTTATGAGTTTTGAAAAGTGATTTAAGATCATGATTTATGAAATTCCCCTCTCATTATGAAATTTATGGTCATAATATGTTATGAATTGTGAAACGGGTTTGAGAGCACGAACTATAAGTCCTCCTTTTTTATCATGAGATTTATTTGTGTGACAAATGTTGGGGATGATTTATGAATGATGATAATTCTTGATTTTTAAATGCCTCTTTATCTATTGTGCATTATCTTTTTTGCACTTTTTCAAAGGGGTATTTCTTACGCTAAAGGATCTTGTGTCCTAATGAAGAAATTGCATGTGATTAATGAAAAAATTGACCATCATGTGTTAAAGTCTTGATAAGAGAGTGGGTTCGCACAAGTTTCATATTCTTTTGAAATAAGAACTCTCATGTGATTTGATAAATCTTTTGGTGGTCATTAATGTGTTTTTGAATAAGAAGGGCTATGGATATGATGTAGTATGATATGAATGACTTGCAAGTCTAGGTATGACGATACATTGTTATGATATGCCTTTATCAAAATCAGAAATGAACTTTTTATGAGCATGAAGCATGGTTTTAATGGATTAAAAATGTTCTCTAAGAGATCCAGATAGTTACCCGAAGAAGGCACGAGTTTAGATAACTCAATGCCTAAAATCGTATTTTGCCAACACGCGTATTATTTTACCCTAAAATAGGGGATTGTACGCTGGCGATGACCCTGTGGCGTAGTAGAGATCAGAGACTCCAGTCCTTGCAAAAAACTTGGGTTGGGAGCTTAGCCTCCGAGTCAATGGTGGACCATGTAGCCCGTGGGTAATCAGAATTGTAGGGCGTACCATCTAGCTCAGAAGTAAAAGCAAAAAGTTGAGTCAATGTTTATGCAAGAATGTTTTGAAGCTTTTGAATTATGCCCACATATTTATATATATATATATATATATATATATATTATGCTAAATTATTTTCACAATGCTCTTAATTATGTTATATGAAATATATGTTATTTTTGGATTAGTTCTACATACCAATACTCTTCAACTATTGGCCCCCCATATTTCAGGTTCTGCTGTCTAGTCCCATTGGTCCACCACATTAGTAGAACATTTGGATATGAAAGAGCTGGTGAGCCATCCATCTTTCGGAAAATAATTTATTCATATATTGACTCTTTCGGTTTCTTATCAAGACCTGAGATGAGGCCCTGGCTGTGACAGGCATCCCGAGCCATCAAGGCCCAATAGACCCCCTAGCATTTAATCATAAGCATAAGTCATGAGAGATAAAGTGCGGAAGATGAACAAAACATAGAAATCACATTATTCAAACTTAACAATTCAGGACATAAACCCATAAGAAAACCCAAATCTATTTTGAAAAAGTCTACGAAGTCTCTACTAAACTGAAGATAATAGTCTGTCTAAACTAGGACAAGGCCCTCGGTTGTACCATAAAACTGAAAAGAAATCAACACATGGGAACAGTTTCCTGCCGAAGTAAGGGAGGCTCACCAACTCTAAATGTCTGGAATTTATATATTGTTTAGCGGAATCACGGGACTGAGCCTCAGAACCTGAAATATAGGGGGTCAATACTTGAAAGTACTGGTATGTAGAACAATCCAAAAATAACATATATTTTTATACAACATAAGTGCGAGCTTTTCATAAAGAAATTTAGCATAAGGTAAATGAAAACACATGGGCATAATCTGATGAGCTTCAAAACATTTTCTTGTAATCATGACTCAACTCTTTATTTTACTTCAGAGCTAGATGATACACCCAACAATTCTAGTCCCCACGAGATATATGAGTCCACCATTAACTTGTTGAAAAAGCTCTGAAATTCAAGTTTGCCGCAAAGATTGGGGTCGTAAATACTATTCTAATATACCAGTGCCCCAAGGGAAAGTATACATTGGTCATAGCCAATCATGTCTCCTGAATTAGTAAAACTCAATTTTTAGCAATGAGTCTTTACACTCAAATGCCTTCTTTGGGTAACTATCTAACTCTTTTTAAGCCCATTTTTAGTCCTTTAGAAATCATGCTTCATGCTCATAAAAATTCACTTCTGATTCATTTAAGGGCATATCATAATAGGGTATCATCAAACACAGATTTGCAAGTCATTCATATCATACCACATCATATCCATCTCCCTTTTTATTCAAAATAATGTTAGTGACCACCAAAAAGATTTAAACATCACATGAGCGAGCTCTTTTTTCAAAACACATGAAAACTTATTGAATGTACTCTCTTTTCAACACCTTATCATACAGTGGTTATCTCTTTCATCAATTTGATGCAAGTTATTTATTAGGAAACATGAGCATTAATAAAACAAGTAAAAACCCCTCTCAATTCTTTCATCACACAATAACAATCCATAAACATTTGCAAAATATTTAAACTCAAACTTTAACATCCGTGTAAACATACCACAACATTGTTAAGACAATGGGATTCATAGCATGAGAGGGAATTACACAAATCATGCCCTTATATAACTTCTAAAACTAATAACACATGTACACATGAAAACAAATCAAGTTTAGGAAAACAACCTCATAGTTCATACATGATTTCATCATAAAATGGGTTTACAATGAATGCTCTTCAACCATTTCAAAACCCACCTTATGTATGAAATTATATATATTAAAATCTTGTTTAAATGATAAATTTATGTCCATGGAGTTTAGGATAGTCCCACATACCTTTGAATTGACAAAAACAGAGAGAAATTTTGACCCTTGAGGTTTAGTCTCCAAAACCCTATTTGGTTTTCCCCTTTTTTGTTGAGGAAGATGAATTAGGGATTATGTGAGTGTTAATATGTGTTTAAGGACATTAAATTCAAGATTTGAAAAATTTTGGGAGAATGAAATGACCTTAATACCCTTAAATAAATACAAAATAGTGCACTTACACTGCTTTTTTTTTGCCATGTGGCGTACAACAATATCACAGGCCAAGGTGGGTGATGCACAACCATTACACAGCCCCAAGTGGGAAATGCATGGCCATTACACAGATCCAAGTAGATGATGCACGCCTATTGCACACACTTTCCAGTGGCCTTTTGCGTTTGTCATGCAACACATGGCCTTTGCAAAGGGCCTATTGTGTGAAGCCTACTTTTTTAAGGTCTTGAAACACCCCCAATGCAACCCACAATGTCCATACTTGGTATACCATCCATACGATGGTCCTAAAGGTCATTTTAGAGAGCGTTATTTGAGTGATACAACTATGGCATGTTATATTTATGGTCCAACCGGGGGCCTTGTCCTGGCCTAAATAGTTAGTTTTTAGCAGAGGCTTCGTAGAAGAGATGTAAGCATTGTATTATCACAACTTGTTGACACATTTTGATTATGAGTTTTCCTTGAAAGTCATCATATTTTCTGCACTTTGGTTTATGTGTATATTATGCTATGATAGTATGCTAAGGGGTTTCTCAGGCCTTCATGGTTTTGGATGCCCGTCGAGGCTAAGGCCTCAGCTCGGGATGTGAAAATCTTGGTATCAGACCATGGTTCATGATTTCAGGGTATTTATAAAGCTGTGTCTAGTAGAGTCTTACTTATGAGTGTGTTGTGCACCACACTTATAATCAGGAGGCTACCGAACATTTAGGTGATGTTTACCATTCTTTCATACTCTAGATCGTGCCATTGTGTTATCCATATGAAAGTTATCCAAATTCCTTCCTTACTCTAATTTTATAGGTATGTCTAATTGTCGAGGTGATACAAGTGTAAAAGCTTAGAGTCTAAATGATATGGTCCTTTCTAATTGAGTCGTAAAAGGGTATGATGTAGCACAAGGACTTGAGAGGAGTCCATTAGTGCTTCAAAGTATGTTAATTCCTATGTATACCCCTATCTATATCAATCATGTGTTTGAGACTGTGGTAAGGAGTGTATTCAGTACCTTTAAGAATCCTTATTGCAAATGTCATGCTTACGGGCAGAGATTTGTGGTAGAATGTTAAAACAGTATTTCCACCCAAGTAGTAGCATATGTTAAGGTGTCATGACCTATTGGTGGTAAGATGGTACAAAAGTTAGTTACACAAAGTCATAAGTTTAGAAGTCAGGGTAAGGGTAACTTTTGCAAATATAAGTTAATTTTAGTTATATAACCTTTGATTGAGAGGTAGTGTAATACCCTGTGCTTTCAAGGTCACTGTAGAACCGATGACTCATTTCCCAAGCCGTGAGTACCCCTCACAAGTTGTATGATGTAGTCGTAACCAATACAGTGTGAAATAATTAAAGTTCTATTCTGGGTATGACTCAACCCTAAGATCGTTACAAAAGGTGATGAATTTTATAGTTGGAGTCGTATTTTCAGTAGTGTAGGTACCCTAAGTTTCTATCCAACTTACGAGTGGTGGGTACAAGTCATAATAACTTGTTACGATTCATAAGATATGACTCGTATGCTGACTAGTAAAGGATCCAAGAATCAAGACTCATGTTTTGATAGGTGTAATAGTTACTTGGATGTTTATTAAATGCTTAAATAGCTCCTAGCTCCTGAAAAAGTCAAAACATTCTGTAGCGATTAAATTGTTGGGATGCGTATAACTATAGTCATCTTCAAACGAGCATAAATTTTCGTAATACTGAGAATTTTTGTGCTCAAGACCCACCAAAATATATATAATTGAATTGTCTTTCCAACGATACCAATTTTGCTTTAATCCAATATTGGGGTGAAAATTTATGGCCAAATTACTAAAGCACAATAAAATTTACCAGTGGTTACGACTCCTGATGACGACTCGTAAGAAGACCCGACGAGTTGTAAGAAGGAGTCGTTACGATGGGGTAAAAATCTAGGTTCCTAATGATGACTCAAGACATGACTCATACCAAAAACTTACGATTCCTGGCCAAACTCATCGGGACATTTTCTAGACGATTACTAAGGGGTTTATTGGTCTTTTCCCACTCTTTTAACCCCAAAACTACATCATTTCATCCTCCAAACAATAATTATCAAGCGTAAATACTACCCTAACCTATCATAACTCAGAAATCATCCATCACAGAGAAAAATGGGTGATTTTTATGTCCCCAAAACCAACTAAGGTTCATCAAGTTCAAGTTCAATACTAAGAAATATATCCAAGGCTTCAACATTCAGTTATATGGGGTACTCATCAATGGATTCTTTCCATTCATTGAGTCCCAAAAAATATCCTTTTTGTTCAAGTATGGATTTTAACCTTTTTTGGGGAAATTATTAATGTAAATCATGAATTTAATCCATGTCTTCTTAGAAATTTGAATTCAAGCCATGTCAACATGTTTTCTTATGTAAATTAGGTTACATCATGTTTTAAATTTCAATCACCAATGTCATGTTCAGTTGATTTTATGCTAAATCATCAAGTTATGAGTTAAACCATGTAAATATGTTGTCCTCTCAAGTTTTAAAAATTCCCATGATCAAATTCATGTTTCTCACTCATTCATTGAAATATCTTATGTTTTGGGCCTTTGAACTATGACTTTATATCACTGTTTTAAATATTGTTATCTTATTTTTGTATCATTCTGTGCTAGTGGGTTATGAACACCCCATACCTATCTATTTTTACATGATTGTATTTTAAGTAACAAGTCAGTCAGACCATGATCTAATCACCGTGTTCAAATCATTATTTTTATAATGGACTCACCAATTGTATTTCATATTAAATACCTCAGTTTACATGTTCATGATTACTTTAGATTATGCATGCACTGTCAGTTCAGTTGGGAGTAGGATTTAACACCGAGCGAACATAGGGATGGGGGCTCACCCGCCGGTTAGGACTGAGACTTTAGTAGCAGTCCCTAAGTTCAAAAACAATGTATCCAACGTAGGATTATGAAATGTCACCTGCCAGTTTAGGATTGAAAATCTCATAGGGGTCACCCACCAGTCTAAGACTGACTCTCTAGTCCTTTGGAACACTATTTTAGTGGATCCACGCATCCAGTGTTAGTACCCATGGCAAGGTACTGACACCCTTCCAATTGGGGTTGCAGGTTGGACCCTGATTGCTCAGATTGGGCATGCTGATTACATGATAGCTCCCACAGTTTTAATTCAATTCAGTATTTAGAATATATCAGTTAAGTATAACCAAGTGAACATATTTTAGTTATTCAGTTATTCGGTTTATCATCTATTCAGTTTTACAAATTATATCAGAACACATTTATTCCTTGTCTTGCATTCGTCTTACATGTTCATGTTTTCATTTTCAGTACTCACATATGATCCTCTGTACAGCTTTACAACATATCTATCTTTTCATGAGATTTACATATAGTATTCATGTTACTACCGCATCTCATCTTATGAAATTATTTCAGCTCATGATTTATAGATTTCACTATTTCTTACAACTTTTATGCATAGCCATGTTATAAATGTATATTTCAGTAAATAGCTTATGTCCTCAACTGTAAAGGATGTTTTTAATAATCCATGATTTAGTGAATGTCCCCATATACTCATTATATTCCAAAGTACTGACCACATATATGTATTTGTGGCTACATTCCTTCAAGATGTCGGTACCAGATGTAGTCCATACACCAGGGTCAGACAATTCTCAACTTTCAGCCAAAAAGTAATGAGTTCTTTTATATCGGGGACTCCAGTCAATTGTAGTTCATGCACAGTATTGTTATTATTATTAAGTATTGATTTGTGGTATTTGGAGGCATGTACCAGCCACCTACAGTCACTATAGTGGAGTCTTAATAGATAGTCAGTCAAAATCATGATATGTAATTCAAGTTCGTTCTTCAGATTTATCATGTTGTAAACTTTATTAGTATTATATTCATTCAGATTTTCTCATGCTTACGTTTCCGCTCAACAAATTAAGTTTGAACATCTATAAATTGAGGATCGATCTTCTTATTTCACAACACAACAACATCCATAATGTAGTCGTTTTACGATTCTTGTTTAGAGGGAGATTTTCTTCAAGTTGTTTTTATTCTTTTTGATTTAGTTCTTAATCTGTATGACAATTCATCAAACTATATCAATAATATGTTTTTAGTATGTTTTTATTTGTTGTCTGAGTTATTGCTCTATGGTTAGCAAATTATTAGCTTCCGCATGACACCCTCTCGATTTTGAACCCAACACCAACACCTATACCATTATAACCTTAAATTTGTTGAAGTTTACCAATAAAACAAAAATATAGATGTTCCGTGGGAATAAAAATTAAAAGGTTCCTTACATTACAAAAGATGTTGCAAAAGTGGTAAGCATCCAAAATATTTAACCTTAACATTATATATTTGATTCATCAGAGATCAAAAAGGTGAAAGCTCCAAAGAGCGAAACAAAGAAAGAAGTTACTTACATCTACTTTGTCCCCAAAAGAGAGTGAAAATTCTTTAGACATTACATGAATAAATTTGGATTATTAACAATCTTCTTGTCATGACCCGACTTCTGAGTCATGATGGCACCTACCTCAACCCACCAATAGGTAAGCCGATACTATAACCTTGAGCTAATGCAATGGGTTACATTGGTTGAATCGTCCAACATGGACCCTATAGGAACACAATAAAAAAATATTCCACAAATGAAACAAATATCATTCGAATACCAATCCGATGACCTGACAGTATAAGTACTAGAGCAACTCTAAATTCAACAATAGAAATTACAACGCGAAGTCTGATAAGCTTAAATAGTTTTATACAATTATCTCGAATATAAAAGACAAAGTAAGAATAGAAGGGAAAGTGGGAAACTCAAACTCCAAGAGCTCACCCTATCTCCTAATGATCAACACAGCATGATGTTGACTAAACAACGGCAACTAGAACTCGGGTCTGCACTAAAAAAGTGCTAAAGTGTAGTATGAGTATAAAAATATGGGTACTCAGTAGGCATCATCAGCCAACTGAGCTAAATTATAATATAAAAAGGTAAGACAATAACTTAAAGTCAAGGTATAGGATCGAACCTGAATCTCCTCAGATATTACTGTATATAATAACTAATCTACTGGGGTAATAGCATAACGTATCATATCAACATATATCATATTCGACATACAAAATGAGTAATTTTTTGGAAGAGTAAAACCACATATATACAACAAGAACCATGTAATTACCATAATAACCATACCAACCATCATTAAAATATAAAGTATAAGAACTTACCGCGACATCCCATACCTCCGGTAAGTACATGCAAAAGAATACAACAAAGAACTCGTCATGACATACCATACCACCAG
Source organism: Capsicum pubescens (assembly GCA_030864215.1). Lineage (NCBI taxonomy): Eukaryota > Viridiplantae > Streptophyta > Magnoliopsida > Solanales > Solanaceae > Capsicum > Capsicum pubescens. Next base: position 31,833,546 of record CM061549.1, on the reverse strand, counting down.
ATAGTACACTAAAGGATCAATCCATCAATATATCAAGGCACAACTACACAACTACACACCCAAGGCCGCAGGTTCACATTCCTGCCATGGCCTCCTACTAAGGTCTACAATCATCATAAATACCGCAATTAACACAAGAAAACCAATATCACCATAGCGTAGTTATATAGTTAATTAGCCACTAACTTATTAACAAACACCATGTTTAGTCTATATAAGCTAATCACCATTTTCATGAGCCACTAGTTTGCAAGTCTTTTAGATACTAGTCATCAAATAAGGAAAAGCTACAAGTTACCAACACTATTATTTATCCAACCATCACAAATCCATTTTCTAGTTAGCATCCTAATTGTATAAGTCATCAATTTAGCCACAACGGCATCACATGCCACGTGTCAACTTTGCTAATCATCATACAATACTAAGTCTATTGTCATTAGGAAAGTCACAACCTTGAGGACTAGTTCCCATATTTTAATCAAGTAAGGTCCACCAATTAGTTTACTAGGAAAAATTCCATAACGTAACCATTTAGTCAAGTAAGTACACTTATTAGGTGAGCCCTTAGTTCTTCATAAGATTACACATACTGTAATACCCGTGCTAATATTAGCTCATTTCATCTTTTAGTTGCATGCATAAAGGGCGTAAGGCCTAAAAACTTTACCAAGTGTCTAGGACATAGTCATTTTCAAGACCTCGAGTCTTTAAAATTTTTTAATTGACCTTCCTAACTCCGAAATATTAGTTTTAAAGTTTATTCATGATTAGGGAGGTCAAAAGTACATGTCGTATGAGTTTCAAAACTTTCAAAAAGGCGTAGGGTCATGTTTGGAAAATGAAAATAGTAGCATGTAATACCCCGATCATTCCTTAAGCCTAAATCTATCTTTTGAGTGGATAAGGGTGGCTTCCAAAGTAATTGATATTTATATTGTGTTGTATTTATATAATTTGTACTTTTTTTCATCTATATTAGTGAATAATCTTTCCATCGATACCAATTTCATCAAAATATGACATCGAACGAGGAAGTTATGGCCATTTTACTAAGCGATGTCGGAATCGTCCAGGCCTAACAGTAGACCAGAAGGACCGCCAAGTTCATGGTGGACCGTAAATGGTCCCATCAAGATGAGGCAGTAACCCCTTTTTCTGGCCATCATGCGATGTCCAAAATGGTGGGCCGCCAAAAATTTGACGGACCATCAAGAGGACCGTCAAGTCGAAGAAGAATGTCCTATTTCTGGCCCCCGAGTGACGGACGGTCTGGTGGACCGTCAGTTCCTCTGCCGAACCATTAGTTCGACCGTCACAGACCCCGATCAACAATTTTTAACTCTTTTTAAAAGGGAATTTTGGACTTTTCCACCCATTTTGGTTTTTTATATATATATATCCAAGTAGAGGAGAGAAGATCATTTTTCTCTCATTTCTCCTCCAAAATTCTCTAGAAACTAGGGTTTCTTCTAAAATTCTAAATCAAATCATCTCCAAGAAATTCAAGAATCTTCCAAAGATTTCACCAAGTTGTTCAAGAATTAAGTTCTCCAAGCCAAAGGCATCAAGAAACTTAGCTCAAAAGTGTAAAGAATATTTTCCAAACAAGCTTGTTCATCTTAAAAAACTCATAATCCAAGGTATGTGGAGTTTTGAACAAGAGCAATTCTTTCGTTCTTGTGCTCAAAGCTTTGATTTTTATTATGAATTTTTATGATTTTGCAAGTGGGTTTATACCCAAATTACATCATCATGAGATTATGATAATATAAATTATTCAAGCTTTGTTATAATGATTATTTTACAATTTCCAAGTTATGACTTGATATTTAATATTGTGAATTTCAAGTTTCTACCGTGAGTTGGTAATTCAAGTGCTTTCAAGATATGTGTCAAGATTTAAGATTCCTTATGACAAATTGAATTATTAAGTATACTAATTCATGAGAATTAAGTTGTTACAATGAGTCTTGATATTTCCTGAAAGTTATTGATGTTGCCATGACTTAATGAACTGATGCCTTTTGATAGTGAGAAAGATTGATTTGATTTGAGTCGAGTTAGGAATCCACAAATTGATTATGATTTGATAAATGAGAAAGATATTTGATTTGGTGTTCATGATAGACCCTTGTGATATTTGTGGTGGATTTCCTAACGTGTTCTGATCTAGTATCTGGGAGTAGTATTTAGCACCGAGCGGAAAATGTGGTATTTCCCCCAAAACTACGTGCTACCGTAGGATTGATATTGATAATTATGGGCTGAAGGCCAAGTATGAAATTGTGATCACTAAATTTAGGTTGTACTCCCTGGCAAGAGTACGACGCTCCCTCCAATGTGGGGTTCTCTCCTTAGGAGGGGAAAATATTGGGCTCCATGAAGCTCACGTGGTTTATATTGGTTATAAGAACCTTCCATATCCATAAGAGTCGAGTTTCTTGAATTACAGAGTCACTCCGAGTCATGAGTTGAAGTGTTGAGTTTCTTATGATGATTTATGAGGTTTTTAAGATATGATTTATTTACGATGAGATCTTGAAAAGTATGTTTAAATCTAACTCAAGCCAAGTGAGCCATCATTGTACATAAGCATATATTCATGAAATTGATGATGATATTTACATTGTTACATGTACCCCCACATACTCAGTACATTCCAAAGTGCTGACCCACATATTTTCCTATAGGCTACATTTTCTCAGAGTGCCTAAGGCTTAAAGTGTCCTAGGGAGTCTAACAAGCCACTTTACGTAGAGTCTTGATCATCGGTGTGTAGCGCGCCGCATCTATAAGCAAGAGGCTACGGGATATTTTAAGAAAAGTCATCTCTTTCTTTCAAAATTCCTTCTTGCCTATGTCTGTTTCTCTTTGTTATTAATTCATGCTCTCTTATGAAAGAAAATGCCTCCTCTCAAGCTCATAGAAACAATGAGCAACCCTAACCCGTTGATCCTCTGAACGAGCATGTGTCGCATGCAAAATTTCTGGCATTTTTTCAGGCGCTAGCCCAGGAAGTTACCGCCAATAATCAAGCTAACACCCAGGCTGCTGTTTCGCCTCTGCAAGAGACTAATTCTGCTGTTGCTCAGGTTCGTGACTTTATGTGGATGAATCCACCTGAGTTCTATGGGTCGAAGGTAGGTGAAGACCCACAGATGTACTTAGATAAAGTGAGAAAGATCACCTAAATTATACACGTGACTGAGGAAGAGAGTGTTGAATTGGCTGCCTATTGAATGAAAGATATTTCATATGATTGGGTGGAAATATAGAGGGAAAGTAGAGGGGAGTATGCTGCTCCCATGACTTAGCAATTATTCTAGGAAGCGTTCTTGGACAAATTCTTTCCTCTTTAGATAAGGGAAGCAAAGATAGAGGAATTCATGAATTTGAGACGAGGCTCCATGACTGTTAAGGAGTACTGCCTTAGTTTCAATCAGTTGTCCAAATATGCACCTAGTATGATGACTGACTCTAGGACCATCATAAGTAAGTTGGTGACCGGTGTGTCGAGTTACTTTATGATAGAGTGTAGATCTGCTATGCTTAATAGGGAGATGGAACTTTCTCAGTTGATGATACATGCCCAACAGATTGAAGATGATAAGGTGAAAGAGAGGGAGAGAGTAAGAGGGAATAAATAATCTAGATCAGAGTAGTAGGGATTCGGTCAGTCCAGATTCTATGGAGGGGACCGCCCTCAATTCTAAAGACGTTCGCTTATGTTCGCACCTTTCTCAGTTAGTGCTCTCATACCTAGAAGCAGGCAGGAGAAGGGGAACAGGCCTATCCCGTCCAGGTCTCAGGAAAGTGTAAGTAACAGACCTCGTCCTCCTTCATGTGCCAAGTGTGGTAGAGATCATTTTGGCGAGTTTTTTGTTGATCAGAGAGGTTTCTTTGGTTGTGGAAAGTTTGGCCACTGATTTAGAGATTTTCCGTATGCTATATAGGGGATTTTAGATGCTCGTAGAGTTAGGATACCAGTGCCCCCGCTCCCATAGTCCGCCCAGTTCCTACTCAGGGTGCTTCTTCTAGTACTGTTGGCAGTTTGCGCCAAAATCACTTCTATGCTATAACACCTCTCCAGGAGTAGGAGGATTCTCCAGATGTTGTCACTGGTATGATCCGTGTCTTTCATTTTGATGTACATTTATTGATGGACACTGGTTCGAGTTTCTCTTATGTGACACCTCTGATTGCTATAAATTTTGAGATGGACCCTAAACGGATTCCTGAGCCTATTCTAGTTTCTACCCTGGTAGGAGAGTCTGTTATGGCTAAGTGAGTGTATAAGAAGTGTCCTATTACTGTCCTTCATCGGGTCATATGTGCTAATTTAATTGAGCTAGATATGGTTGATTTTGACGTCATTCTGGGTATAGATTGGCTTCACTCGTGCTATGCGTCTATAGATTGTAATACCCGAGTGGTCAAGTTTTATTTTCCTAATGATCCCGTGTTTAAGTGGTCTGGGAGTTCTATAACTCCGAAGAGCCATTTCATATCCTATCTCCAAGATGGGAAGTTTATTTCCAAGGGTTGCATCTATCATTTGGTTTGAGTTAAAGACACCAAGTTTTAGACTCCGACTATTAAGTCAGTTAGCATTGTTAATGAGTTTCCCGATGTTTTTTGGGAAGACCTTCCAGGGGTCCCACCTGATAGAGAAATAGAATTCGGGATTGATCTCGTTCTCGGTTCTCATACTTTTTACATCCCTCCATACCGTATGGATTTCAAAGAAATTAAAGAGATGAAGGATCAACTCAAAGATCTCTTAGAAAAAGGCTTTATCAGACCCAGTGTTTCCCCGTGGGGTGCATCTATTCTATTTGTACGGAAGAAAGATGGTACATTATATATGTGCATTGGCTACTGTCATCTCAACAAGGTGACTACTAAGAACAAGTACCCTCTTTCTAAAATCGATGATTTATTTGATTAGCTACAGGGTGCAAGTTATTTCTCAAAGATAGACCTTACATCCGGCTATCATCAACTTAAAGTGAGAGAGTGTGATATTCCAAAGTCAGCTTTCTGAACCCGCTATGGTCATTTTGAGTTTCTTGTCATGTCCTTTGGGCTAACCAATGCTCCAGTGGCTTTCATGGATATTATGAACTGAGTATTCAAGCGGTATCTGGATTTGTTTGTTATTGTGTTCATAGATGATATTCTTGTATATTCTCGAAGTGAGGATGACCATGCGGATCATCTTCGAATAGTGTTGGAAACCCTTAGAGCTCATCAATTATTTGATAAATTTAGCAAGTGTGAATTTTGGTTAAGGTTAGTTTCTTTTATGGGTCACATTGTTTCTTCTGAAGGTATTAGAGTTGATCCTCAAAAGACAGAAGTTGTGAAGAGTTGGCCTAGACCTACCTCCCCATATGATATTAGGAGTTTCTTAGGTCTATCTGGTTACTACCGTCGTTTTGTTGAGGGCTTATTTTCTATCATGTCTCCCATAACCCGGTTGACCCAAAAAAAAGTTAAGTTCCAGTGGACAGATGCCTGTGAGAAGAGTTTTCAAGAGTTGAACACTCGACTCACTTCATCCCCATTGTTAGCTTTACCTGATAGTACTGATAGTTTTGTGGTGTACTGCGATACTTCTAGAGTTGGTCTGGGTTGTGTGTTGATGTAGAGGGGTAAAGTTATAGCTTATTCCTCTAGACAGTTAAAGCCTCATGAGAAGAATTACCCAACCTATGATCTTGAATTAGTAGCTGTAGTTTTCGCTTTGAAAATCTAGAGACATTATTTGTATGGTGTTCATGTTGATGTGTTTACTAATTACAAAAGCCTATAATATGTGTTTACTTAGAGGGTGTTGAACCTTAGACAAAGAAGATGGTTAGAGTTTCTAAAAGACTGTGATATAAGTGTGATGTATCACCCGGGCAAGGACAATGCTATGGCAGATCTCTTAGCAGGTTGTCTATGGGTAGTATAGCTTATGTAGAGAATGATAAAAAAAGAATTGGCTTTTGATGTGCATCGTTTGACTAGGTTGGGTGTTAGATTGCTTGATTTCGCTGAAGGGAGTATGTTAGTTCAGAGTAGTTTCGAGTCCTCTTTGGTCTCGAAGGTAAAGAAGAAGCAGGATAGGGATCCTAGTTTTGTCCGACTGAAGGAGTCAGTTAAGGACTAGAAGGTAGAGGTTTTCTCCCAACGTGGAGATGGTGTGTTTAGGTTTCAAGGTAGACTTTGTGTTCCAAATGTTGATGATTTGAGGCAAAGAATTTTGGCTGAAGCACATGGTGCAAGATATTCTATTCATCCCGGTTCTACCAAGATGTATCGTGATTTGCGGGAAATTTATTGGTGGAATGGTATGAAAAAGGATATAGAAAAGTTCGTAGAGAAGTGTTCAACTTTCCAACAGGTTAAGATAGAACACCAAAGTCCCGGTGGAATGATGCAAGAATTCAGTATCCCTACTTGGAAGTGGGAGAAAGTGAATATGGATTTTGTGACTGGTTTACCTCTTTCTCGACGTCGTAATGATTTGATTTGGGTCGTTGTAGACAGGTTGACTAAGTCAGCATATTTTTTGCCAGTACATACATCTTTCACCGCTGAGGACAATGCTAAGCTATACCTTCGAGCGTTAGTCAGATTGCATGGATCTCCATTGTCTATCATCTCCGATAGAGGTACTCAATTTACTTCTCAGTTTTGGAGAGCCTTCCAGAAAAGTCTTGGCACCTAAGTTCATCTTAGCTTCGCTTTTCATCCGAAGACAGACGGTCAGGCTGAGATAAATATCTAGACTTTGGAGGATATGTTGAGGTCTTGTGTTCTTGATTTCAAAGAAAGTTGGGATGAACAGTTGTCGTTGATTTAATTTTCTTACAACAACAGTTTTCATGCTAGATTGAAATGGCTCTGTTTGAAGGTTTGTATGGGAGAAGATGTAGATCGCCCATAGGTTGGTTTGAAGTGGGTAAAGATGTTGCGATTGGACCTAATGTTATGTTCGAGGCTTTGGATAAAGTAAAGTTAATTTGGGAGAGGTTGAAGATAGCCCAGAGTTGTCAGAAGTTGTATGCAGATGTAAGAAGATGAGCCCTTGAGTTTGAAATTGATGATCTGGTGTATTTGAAAATTTTATCCATGAAAGGGGTGAAAAGATTTGGAAAGAAAGGGAAGCTTAGTCCCTGATATATAGGCCCTTATAGAGTTTTTAATCGTGTTGGGAAAGCAACTTATGATATTGAGTTGCCTGCAGAGTTGTCAGCTGTCCATCCTGTATTTCATATTTCTATGCACAAAAAATACATTGGTGATTCTGTTGTTGTTGATCCATCATAGAGATTTGATGTTCGAGATAGTCTTTCTTATGATGAAGTTCCAGTCGAGATCCTAGATTATCAAGTCCGAAGACTAAGGAAGAAGGAAGATCCCTTGGTTAAAGTTTTGTGGCTAAATCAATCAGTCGAGGGTGCAACATGGGAAGAAGAAGAAAATATGCGAGCCAGTTACCCTCATCTCTTCTCCATAAGTTCAAATCAAACCGAAGGTACTATTATTCCTTAATTCAGTTGTGCATTCAGCTATATGGCTACTCTCTGTATGATTCGTGCATTTTGTGCAGTACTCAAACATTTAGAGTAAAGTAATCCCTTCAAATGGGTCATTCCAGCTGTGCGTCCTCATTTTTCTCTTGTTCTTAACCTATCTTACAACATTCGAGGATAAATGTTTCCAAGGGGGAGATATTATAATACCTCGATCGTTTCTTAAGCCTAAATCTGTCTTTTGATTGGATAGGGATGGCTTCCAAAGTGATTGATGTTTATATTGTGTTGAATTTCTCTAATTTCAACTTTTTGATGTAGAGCATTGAATATGATTTCCATCGATACCAATTTCATCGAAATCCGACATCGGACGAGGAAGTTATGGTCGTTTTACTAAGCGATGTCGGAATCGCCCAGGCCTGACGGTAGACCTGAAGGACCGCCAAGTCTTTGGTGGACCGTCAATTGTCCCATCAAGCCATGGAAGTAACCCCTTTTTCTAGCCATCGTGCGATGGCCAAAATGGTAGGCCGCTAAAAATTTGACGGACCGTGAAGAAGACCGTTAAGTCGAGGCAGAATGTTCCATTTCTGGCTTCCAAGTGACGGATGGTCTGGTGGACCGTCAGTTTCCTAACGGATCGTCTCTTCGACCGTCACCTCAAGATAGAATGTCCCAGTTTTGGCACTCGAGTGGCGGACGATCTGGTGGACCGTCAGTTCCTCTGACGGACCATCAATTTGATCGTCACAGACCCCGATCAGCAATTTTCAACTCTTTTTAAAAGGGCATTTTGGTCTTTTCCACCCATTTTGGTTTTATATATATATATATATCCAAGTGGAGGAGAGAAGATCATTTTCTCTCATTTCTCCTCCAAAATTCTCTAGAAACTAGGGTTTCTTCTAAAATCCTAAATCAAATCATCTCCAAGAAATTCAAGAATCTTCCAAAGATTTCACCAAGTTGTTCAAGAATTAAATTCTCCAAGCCAAAGGCATCAAGAAACTTATCTCAAAAGTGTAAAGAAGAGTTTCCAATCAAGCTTGTTCATCTTTAAAAAATCATAATCCAAGGTATGTGGGATTTTGAACAAGAGCAATTCTTTTGTTCTTGTGCTCAAAGGTTTGATTATTATTATGGATTTATATGATTTTGCAAGTGGGTTTATACCCAAATTACTTCATCATGAGATTATGAGAATATAAATTGTTCAATCTTTGTTATAATGATTATTTTACAATTTCCAAGTTATGACTTGATATTTAATATTGTGAATTTCAAGTTTCTACCATGAGTTGGTATTTCAAGTGCTTTCAAGATATGTGTCAAGCTTTACGCTTCCTTATGACAAATTGGATTATTGAGTATATTAATTCATGAGAATTGAGTTGTTACAATGAGTCTTGATATTTTCTCAAAGTTATTGATGTGGAAATGACTTAATGAACTGATTCCTTTTGATATTGAGAAAGATTGATTTGATTTGAGTCGAGTTAGGAATCCATAAATGGATTATTATTTGATAAATTAGAATGAGATTTGATTTGGTCTTCATGATAGACCCTTGTGATGTTTGTGGTGGATTTCCTAACGCGTTCTGAGCTTGTGTCTGGGAGTGGTATTTAGTACCGAGCGGGAAATGTGGTATTTCCCGCTAATCTACGTGCCACCATAGGATTGATGTTGATAAATGTGGACTGGAGTCCGAGTATGAGATTGTGATCACTTAATTTAGGTTGTACTCCCTGACAAAAGTACGACGCTCCCGCCAATGTGGGGTTTTCTCCTTAAGAGGGAAAAACGTTGGAATCCATGAAGCTCACATGGTTTATGTCATTTATAAGAACCTCCCATGTCCATAAGAGTCGAGTTTCTTGAATTACAGAGTCACTCTAAGTCATGAGTTGAAGAGTTAAGTTATTTATGATGATTTATGAGGTTTTTATCATATGTTATTTACGATGAGATCTTGAAAAGTATGTTTCAATCTAACTCAAGCCAAGTGAGCCATCATTGTAAATAAGCATATTTTCATGAAATTGATGATGATATTTACATTGTTACATGCACCCCCACATACTCAGTACATTCCAAAGTGCTGACCCATATATTTTCCTATGGGCTACATTTTCTCATAATGTAGGTTCAGGTACTCAGCCATGTTAGCGATATTCGGGTACTTCTTCTCATCTTCTCAATGGTGAATCCTCATGGTTCGAGGACTGTGATTATATTTTGTGATACCATTTTGTTTTTATGGCTTTCAGTACTGTTTGAGTCAGTTGGGGGTTTGTCCCAATGTCTCCTTGATTTTGATGTATAGAGGATTTGTCAGACTAATGGGGTGGTATGTATAGAATTTCAGTATTTTGGATTGTACAGGCTAGTTTCTTATCTTATTCCAGTATGTTTATGAAATGTCATTCTCTCTCAAATTAGCACGACTATTGTCAAAGTGAGTTCTAGAAGTGATGGCAGGTTTAGAGGGTTAGCTTGAGGCTGCGTGTTGCCTTAAGCACCGTGTGACATCTCGGGATGGGATCTTGGGGTGTTACATAGAACCACCATGATAGGACCACGACGCCCGATTTAGTTCGTCGGGAGAGAGCCTGTAATGTAGGGCTTACCACGTCGGTCTAAAGACTATGACGTACGACTTACCCTGCCGGTCTAAAGCCCGCATCGCCCAATGCATTCATGTGAAACCTTTGATTTTAAATTCCCAAGGGGCTTTTGTTTCATTTCCCCTCATCCTATTTTGTCAATAACTCGAATTGAGGTTTCTAAAAGAGCATTATTTGCCTCTTTTACTCAAATTGCTCCCAAGAAAACCCTTTTTCTTCCCCAAGAACAAACCCAAACTCTTTCTTGAGAAAACTACAAATTAAAGCTTTCTTCACCAATCAAGAAGCTTAAGGTATGTGGGACTATCCTAAACCTTATGGGCATAGTGTATTATTTTTAACAGGTTTTAATGGCATGAAAATTAACAATACAATAAGGGTTTCAAAAAGACTTTGAAGAATATGCATTTTGAACCTTTTGATATGATAATCATGAAGTTTTTCCATATTTTTGAATTATATTGACACGATATATGATTTCGAGAATTAACATGAGAGCATAAGTCATGAGATTTCCCTCTCCATATGGAATTATTTGATTTAGCATGTTATGGATTGTTAAATTGCATGTTCTATAGTGTGAGTAAAGTGTTCTACCAACATTCATGGACTTGATGTTGATTTTGAAATAAGGAGACGGTAATATCATGTTATACAAGCACTCTTTGTATTAAATTAAAGAATTACATCTGATTTATGAAAGAGTTGGCCCCCGTATGTTGAAACTTGAAACATGATAGTTTGGATAAGTTTTTCGTGCACTACTGGAATGAGAGTTATTATTCATTTTTTAAAACTTTTGGGTGTCCATTCATTTGATTTCTTGAATAAAAAGGGGCTATGGATACCTTATGACATAATTCGACTTGCAAGTGTAGGTATGACGATACCTACCATGGAGTGCGCTTAACATGAAGGAAATAAATGTTTTAAGAGCATGAAACATGGGTTAAAGGACTAAAATTGGGTTTTAAGAGAGCTAGTTGGTTACCCGAAGAAGGCTTGAGTTCAGACAACTCTTAGCCCAAAATTGTGTTTTACCGATACGGGTTTATGATGTCCTATAATAGGGATTGTACGCTGGCGATGGGCTTATGGTGTAGTACGAATGACAGACCCCAATACTTGAGAAAAACTCGGATTGGAGGCTTGTCCGCCGAGTCAACAAAGGATTCCATATAGCCCGTGGATAAGTACGTTTGTAGGGTGTACCATCTAGCTCAAAAGTATTACAAGAAAATGTTTTAAAGATTTTAAATTATGACCATGTGTTTTCATTTATCTTATGCTAAATGTTTTATGAAATGCTCTCACCTATGTTGTATAAAAATATGTTATTTTGGATTTGTTCTACATACCAGTACTTTATGTATTGACCCGCTATATTTCAGGTTCTGAGACCCAGTTCCTTTGTCCTGCTAATCAGTAAATTATTATCAGACATTTTTAGTTGGTGAGCCTCCCTTATTTTTTAATGCCTTTTACCCATGTGTTGATTTCATTTGATTTTAGTTCATGGTCCGACCGGGGTCCTTGTCCCGGATTCAAAAAAATTATTGTTTTTAATTTAGTGGAGACTTCGTAGACTTGTTATAGATGGTTTTCGGTTTTCGTATGGACTTATTTCCCGCATTGTTAAGTTGAAATAAATGGATTGGCATGTTTCTAGTTTACTTCCGCATTATTATAATCGATGGGTTTTGCTTATGAAGACAAGCTTAGGGGTCACTCGGGCCTTCATTTTTCGGGATGCCTATCACGGCTAGGTCCTCGGCTAGGGTAGTGACACATACCAATTATCTTTAACCCAATATTCGACATATTCTACTTTTAGTTACTATTTAGAGTTAACAAGGGTCACATTCCTTATCTAGTGATTATTGAAAAGAATGAATAATCAATTTACCAAGGGAGACATCATGTCCCAAGCTCATAAATGTGTTAGCCGTACATGGCATATCCTCCCATATCAGTGTAGTTATATATACTCACCACACATAGGACCATTATAACATATTTACCTCTTCCGGATTCACCGGGCATCATCACCATATCAACATATCCTCCGGATTCGCCGGGCGTTATCATAACATCAACATATCCTCCAAATTCACCGGGTATCATTATAACCTCAACATATCCTCCGGATTCACCGGGCATCATCATACCATCAACATATCCTATGGATTCTTTGAGCATCATCATAACATCATTACCTCTTTAGGATTAACCGACATCATTATAACATCAATATATCCTCCGGATTCACCGGACATCATCATAATATCATTACCGATTCTAAATTAACTGGGTATCATTATAACATCAACATATCCTCTGGATTCATCGGGCATCATCATAACATCATTAACACATCTCCCAAAACAACCAACACACACATATGTAGTCAAATCAAAGAACATGTACAAGCCACCATAATAGAGTATAAGTTATATAAGATAAGACATATCATTATACTTTACTATTAGTCAATCATTACATAATATATGTAGATTCATGAGCATGAATATCTAAATGATATACGCAATCACCACTTTTCCAATGTTAACATGTTTATTAGCAATCCAATTATAAGTCAAGGGCATGATCTTTAGACGCCTCTTTTACTATCACTTTTCACAATACTAACCCCCAAAGGGATATCCTTCACATAACATTAACTTGATCATTAGGCTTGGTTCGTAGAAAGAGTGGTATCATAATTTGAGGTCCACTTGGTGGAAAAATCAATAAGCCAAGAAATAGCATAACTATAAGTTCAATTCATAAGACTTTTCAAGGCTATCCATATCATGACAACAAGATAATCAATCAAGTATACACATTATCCAATCATCAATCACATGTATAAATTGACAACCGAGTTTAACCATTATAATCTAAATAACGTAACTTAGACGTTTATCAAGTAGCTAGGTAACTAAGGAATTACATAGTTCAAGCTTAAGGTGGGTAAAGTCCCACTCCTAAATCCCAATAATGCCAAAGTTTACTTATACAAGGCTAACTTCTACCCGGAATTAGGCTAGGTTATCTAAATCACCCCATAAGGGCTTATCAATCCATATTAGGCCTATAAGGGAAAATCTTCTTCAAGAAACCTTCCTAAGTCATCCCAAACACTAAGGACATTTCATAACTAGTCATAACCAGGTTACATACTCTTAAGTTTAGCCAACAACATCATTCTAAACTACTAGAGAAACTAAAGTATTCTCATGTTATTCATTAGACTTGAATTAGAACTATTTAAGGTTCTAGGCTAAAAGACAAACATCACACTTTAAAAGATTTATAGCCTACAAGAAATAGATAATCCCAAGTATCGCCATTCCTCTATTTATCATCAAAAACCCAGACCAATCTCACAAGATATCAATAAATATACTACAATCAAGCTTAATCTATCTAATAGTAAGTCTAACCTACCTTGAGTCCAATTGCTCACGAACTAACAAGCTTTGCCTCCCCTATTCTTGAAGCTTCTCCTTCCATGAGCCAAGATATCAAAAACATTATCTATGAATCACTAAAATAGAAACAACACCCATTATGTCACCATTATACCATGGGTCCAAAATGACATCAAATCCCCAAGCGGGTCCTACCTTTGAAAAATGAGATTCAGAGACCAACCCATAGTTCAACTATTATTCGGGAGCAATAACCCTCAATATATTTGAGTAAAACAATCATATTTTTGCCAACAATTTAGCCTCAAAAACTTAGGGTTGGGTCTAGAAATCAAGAAATTAATACCATATTTGAAGGAATCTTACCTTAGATTTGTAGCAAAAAATCATAACATAAGTTATTCAAGCTCCTAATTAACCCACAAGACTAAATTTTGAGTCAAAAAATCTTTATGGCTACTAGGGTTCTCAAAGATGTGAAGAATTTTCCACAAAAGCGGACAAAAGGGCCTTTTATACGAGTTTAAATGGGCCCACAAGGTAAAAACTTGTTTTTGACCTCCCGAACTCTTTCAGACTCCATTTTTCTCAAATTAACTATGTAACCTCACTAAATTTGACATTTCAGATGTATTTGTGAAGTATAATTTTCCATCCGGGGATATTTAGGAAACTTGTGGTTCCCACACCCATATATTTTAATTTTTGACTTTTCGACTAATGGGTTGAAATAAGCTCGGGTGCTATAGGATCCAAACCAAGGGTTTACCTATCCTAAAATTGATATTACATAGCTACTAGAACAGTTAAAATTTTACATCTAAAATTATTTTACTAAAGTTTTCACTCGGCGGCCACTTGGAATCGACGAAGACTTCTAAATGGGAAATTGGCTCTAAAAACCAAACGAACTACCCGGTAATCGAACTATCAGTTCCAGAAAGTCATAAATGACTTGGGGAATCCATGGAAAATCTCTAATGGTGAAAATAAGTGGGAATATAGAAAATGACCTGATGGGTCATTACAACATCCACTACTAGGGAACTTTCATCCCTGAAAGTTAAAGATGAGGAAATACCTAAAGTCTCAAACAGATGAGGATATTGGGATCGCATCTCACTCTATATCTACCAAGTGGCATCCTCCATTGGGCGGTGCCTACCTTAAACCTTAACTAAAGGAAACTCTAGTACGCAGTCGCCTCACATCACTAGCCAAAATAAGCATGGGATCCTCCACAAACGTCAATTAATCATCCAAATGGACTGAGTCCCATGTAAGAACATGATAAGTATCAAGAATATATTTCTACAACATAGATACATGGAAAATTGGATGAAAAATGAAAAAATTTGGAGGTAAAGCCAACTCATAGACCACCTCGCTAACTACATGGAGAATCTCACAAGGACAAATATAGCAAGGGCTAAGCTTAACTTTCATACCAAATCTCATCACACTTATCTTGGGGTATACATTTAGGAACACACAATCATAAAATCCTTATCTCAAATCACGGAGTCTACAGTCGGCATAGGCCTTTGGCTTAATCTGGGCTTCTCTCAGTCTATCCTAAATCACCCTGACTCTATCCAATGAGTCCTGATGAAAATATGTACCATAGGGTCTAATTTCGGAAGTCTCAAACCACCCTATAGAAGAACGACATCTCCTACCGTACAAAGCCTCATAACGAGCCATCTCAATACTCGAATGTTAACTGTTATTGTAGGTAAACTCTTCTAGTACCAAGTGTTGATCCCATTGTCCTCTGAAATCTATAATACAATCTCAGAGCATACCCTCGAGCATCTAAATAGTTTGCTCGGACTGACCATCTATCTGCGGATGAAAAGTTTTACTCAAATCCACTCAAGTACCCAACTCATCCTAAAATACCCTCCAGAATCTCAAAGTAAATACAAAAAACATGGTCGGATATGATAAACATAGGGATCCCATGAAAATAAACTATCTCTCACACATAAATCTGGTCTAATATCTCAGTGTTGAAGGTTATCTGAATTGGAATAAAATATGTTGACTTGGTCAAATGATCCACAATAACCCAAACACCATCATGAACATGGGAAGTATGAGGTAAACCGCTAATGAAGTCCATAGTAATCCATTCCTATTTCCACTCGAAAATGGGCAACCTCTGAGTTAATCCACCTAGACGTTGATGCTTCGCCTTAACTTGCTAACAACATAGGCAATGATCCATAAAGTCGGCCACATCTCTCTTCATCCCATCCCACTAGTAATATTGTCTCAAAACTCTGTACATCTTAGCTATACTGGGATAAATAGAATATCTAAAACTATGAGCCTCATGAAGAATTGACTGAATGAAGTCATCAAGTCGAGGAACATAAATACAACCATAAAATTTTAGAATACCCTTGAAATCCACATTGTGCCTTTTAGACTCACCACTAATAGCCTAGTCATGGATATAGCATAATTTTCTATCCTCATACTGACAATCACGAATCTTCTTAAGTAGGGAGGACCTCGTCTAACACCCGTATATTTTAACCTAGAAATCAAACCATAGTTCTTACGTGTGTAAACCATAATCCCATGATTTACTTTTGAATTCATGTCATGATCTTTATCCTAGTGTGGGAAGTGTTTTCTAAATGAAATATGTTAATAGGAATCATGTAACACCCCATGGTTTTAATGCTTTTTTGGTACATCTAAAATGACCTTTAGAACCCTAGTAGTGATGATAGGTCTTATGTTGAGGGAGGTGTTGGGGGTGTTTTCGTACCTCAAAAGTAAGTAGGCATTGCAAAGTAGGACCTAGGTGATGCCTAGGCATTACATTGCCATTTCCTACCTTCACTGGAAAGGTTAGGTCATGGGTTAGGCTCCTCCCAACCGGGGTTAGTCCATGGGCTAGGCGCCACCCAATATGTGTTAGGCAATATGTTAGGCGCTGGCCAACCTAGGTTAGTCCATGGACTGGATGTTGCCAACCCTATATTTTGCAGAGTAGAGGCTCCATTATTGAGTTTTTGTAAGGGCAACATGGCATTTTGAGATCACATAATCATCCCTAAACATCATTGCACGAGATTAAGGCTCCCAAAAATGTTCTAAAACTCTATCAAATACCTAAATCATCTTCTAAAATACAAGAGGAGAAAAACCAATCTAAGGTTTCATATTCAAGATTAAAGGGTCAATCTTTTCACAATTTTCTTCATCATTAAGGTATATGTGACTACCCTAAACTCCATGGGCATAAATTTTCTTGTTTGTATCAAGTTTTGAGCATCTATAATATTGTTTACAAGGAGTTTTTAATATTATTTTGAAAAGAATGTAACATGGAATCGTTTGATGAAAATATATGTTTGTCTTGAACTATTTTTCACCAAATTTAAATGTAACTTCGTATATATATATTTTTTATAATGAAGAGTTTGATTGAGAGCATAAATAAAATAAACTCCCTCTCCTTTCATGATATCTATGATTTCAAGTGTTGTGGATTATTTAAATCCATAAATTTCTTAAATAAAACTAGAGGGTGAATTATTTATTAATGATCATGAAATGTTACGGTTTGTGACATGTTGAGAGGATATTTTTGAAAGTTAAACATTTATCGTGTCAAATTAATAATTCCCATGGATTTTAATTAATGCAAACATGATATGACCACCTTATGATTGTACTATTGAGAGGAGAGTGTTTTGATGTAAACTTAAATAAAAATTTGTTGTATAACTCTTTCTCACCTGATGTTTAAAAATAATGGGTGGTAATTAACATGAGGATAAGTGAAAAGAGGCTAAAGATATGTTATGATGTGATTTGAATAACTACAAGTTAGGGTATGATAATACGCGGCGATGACATTCCCATTACAGAAGAAGTCTTGAATGATTTGAAAGTATGAAGCATGGTTTTAAAGAACAAAAAGTTGGGCTTAAAAGAGCTAGTTAGTTACCCAAAGAAGGCATTTGAGTGCAAGATCTCATTGCTGGAAATGATGGTTTGCCGATATGGGTATTATCTTAAAGGGGATAAATTTTTGGACATCATGCAAGGGTGATTCCATGGTAAACATATAAGGGGGTGTACCATATCATGAAAACTCCAATCGTTGCGGCAAACTTGGATTGGGGGCTTGGCCGCTGTGTCAAGGGCGGATTTCATATAGCCCATGCAATTATAGATTTAGGGTGTATTGACTAGCTCATAAGAATAACTAAGACTGAGTCAAGGTTGTCAAGAATTGATTTAAAGTTCACTAAAATATTCCCATGCATTTTTTTCAATTGTGTTATGTTCACTACTATTATGAAATACTCTTACCTATATTGTATAAAAACATGCTATCTTGGGTTGTTTCACATACCAGTAAATTTTGTATTGACCCCCTATATTTCAGGATCTGAGGTTCAGTCCTACGGTCCCGCTAAGTAGTAGATCACCGTCCGAAGTTTGGAGTTGGTGAGCCTCCTTTATTTTGGAAGACCTAGTTTCTTATTATGTTTATATTTGGTTCTAGTTTATGGTCCGACCGGGGTCCTTGTCTCATGTTCAAATGTGATGTTGATTTCGTATTGTTAGAGATTTTGCAGACTGGTATTAGACATTTTGAATGTTCATGAACTCACATTAGTATTTCTCAGTAATAACAAGAAGAAGACCATGTTTCTGTTTTGTTATTTTTTTCAAAATTCTTTATGGTATATGAATTAAGCATATGATTACTGATTAGAAGTTCTCTCGGACTTAGATAGTATGGGATGTCCATCGTGATCAGGGCCTCAGCTCGAGTCGTCACAAAATTAGTATCACAGCACGGTTCATAGTCCTAGGGTATCTACAAAATCTCATCGGGTAGAGTCCTATTTATGGGTGTGTGGCACACAACACTTATAAGGAGGAAGCTAATAGGCAGTTAGGAATGTTTTAATTTTCTTCATGTTCTAGATCATGCCATTCTGTTGTCCAATTAGAAGTAGACCTTTCTAGTTGAGTGTATTTATTTAAGCTTATACCTCTATCTACATCAGTCGTGCATTTGAACCTAAGTTATGGAGTGTATCCAGTCCTTTTTCTAATACCCTAGTTGCAGATGTCATGTCTAAGGGTAATAATGTGTGGTACAATGTTGGAATATTCATTCCACCCAAGTAGTAGTATGTTATAAAGTGTCATAACCTATGAGCTGTAAGATGGTCTAGAAGTTAGTGATATGAAGCCACAAGCGTACAATTCATAATGAGGGTGACTTTTGCATAAAGAAGATAGTTTAGTTATGTAACTATTAATTGAGGGATGGGTTGCCAATTTATGGTGATAGACTAGTGTGGTAGAAATATTTGTAGATTTTATGGTTGTCTGTGAAGAAAGTGGCTGGCTATGATTATTATTAATTCAAAAATAAAGAAGGGTCTCAGAATAAATAGTTATGGTGGTTGTAGAAACCATTTATAGAATGTGAATAGAAAGGGGTAGATCAATCAATGAGTTATGGGTAGAGACCCATTGGTTTAAATGGAATTTGAAAGTAGTGGGGATGTATGCTTGAGTAAGTAAATATGATGTGAGAAAGTTGATTATGCTGATAAGATCGTAATGGATATATTATAAGATTAAGATCCACTATCCCTATTATATTACTTTACCCCCTTGATTGTCTTTTCTCTAGTAGTTGTAAACTAGTACTTCATGTGAGAAGGTATGTAGTGGATTTAGTGGTATAGTAGTGATGCCATGTAAAGGATGTGATTGTAGATAGTAGTTAAGTGAAATGAGGTATTTGGGTTGATTTCCCATTTTGATGGACTAGTATAGTAGGTGTCATGCTTCATCGGTGGTACATGATTGATGTTAGACTATAGGGTTGAACTTTCAATGTGGAGTATGGTGGTAAGAATAGTGGCTTAAGATTTACGATGCATGTTTTGTTGGAATGAATTAGTAGGATTAAATGTGAAATGTGAAATGGCCTATGTTGGAAATTTATGGAAGAAAGATTGGATAATTGTTATATATATACATGAGAACTAGGGGGAAGCGATGGAGTGTGGTTAAGTCATTAAGAGGATAAGAATGTTAGGTATATTAGAATAAGTTGAACCCCGAGGTAGCATGTTGTTAGATAAGGTTTGATATGTATGAATGTCTCATGTACCTAGATCTCATTCTCGAATTATGTAGTATGGGGAAGACTAAGGAGTTATTGTTTGATGTTCTTTAGAGCTAAATTGAGGAAATATAGGAAGGCAGTATGTGACTTTAGTATAGTTTTGCAAACTTTGTTCAGTTGTAAGTTATGTGATTAAAGGTCTAATGTTTGATTGTTAAGTAGTGGAGAGTGGATTTTTATGTTATAATGAATGAAGATTTGTATGCTCATTAGAATGTGAGTTGTAGGACGATGGCTATAGAGGCTAGCAAAAGGTAAGAGTAGCATTTTCGGAAAGCAAGGCCTTTAGAGTATAGTTTATCAGGGAAAGTTTAGCGTTTATATGTAAGGAGATATCCATTTTGTGTTGAGATTTATGGCTATAGATTTAATGTGAAGATAGGTCCGCAAGTCTAGCATTGTGAATTTAATCTAAGAGGGAGATGGTGAATTAAGGTAGTTCCTAAATTTTCTCAGTGAGGAAAGTTGTAGGGACGAGTCATGATAAACCTATTCCTATTCAAGCATATTCCTCCTACTTCAGTTTAAGAGGTCAATCTACTAATATCTTATGCTTTCAAGTCCTGCCTACGTCTAAGGTCTGAGTTCTCTATATAACTTATGTAATGTTCTGACCTCCAAACTAGATGCAATGATGTCTCAGTAAATCTAGTCTTTTATTAATTCAAGCTCTATTTTATGATGCTCATGATCCATAAAGGAATCCATGTCTTATATCATGCTTGGTACTAAGGAACTATGCTTTCTATATGTTACCGATACATGCTATGTCGGGTCTATCCCAAAGAGATAAAGTTTATGCAAACTCATGGCCATGTTAAGTTCTTAAATAAGGAACAATAGCTCCATGTAGAAATCTGTGTCTCAATCATTGTCTTCATAAATTCCGGCCTCATGGTATACAAATCTTGATATGTGCACTCATGTTTTCACACTCTGCCTAGACCTAAGAATCCATCTTGTGTTGTGTTTATGCCAGACCGACTCTTTACTTATGATACAGACACTTGATATATGAAGAACTTTGTGTCTATTCTATCGTATCTTCACATTATGTCCCACCTTGAGTAGTGAAATAAGTATGAGTTATAATTGACTAGTGTTACTCCCTTTCATGATGCTTATGCTCAGATCCCTCAATGACTCTTTGTATGTTAGTATGATAGTAGTTGTGGAAGAGTAGTAATGTTTTGGGCAGGGGAGTAGAGGTTCTTGAAGGTTTAAATTATTGATGTGATTTCTTGAGCTAAGGTTGTAGGAGAAGGGGGAAGAAGGATATGAACACTCATTGTGTGAAATAGTTAGGAAGGAGAGATGTGGTGAAAATATTTGTGAGAGTAATTGAATTTGTTGGCCTTAGTTGGGAGTTCCATGAAGTGGGTGTAGTAATGGTAAGTTTGGATGTGGTGATTGATAAAAATGAAAATCAATGTGTAATGTAGTTTTTACTCCTTGATTTCAGGCCTAAGGGCATTGATTATGATATTAGTGTGAAGTAATATTCTTAAAGGGATGTAGAGTATGGGGTCCTATAGCTTAAGCTAGCACCTTTTCTTTTCTAGTTAGGCTACAACATAGAAGCATTATATAGTTGAACTCAAACTCTTGTGGTTAGACGTATGATGGGATAATTGTAAGCGGTAAAGTATGAAGTATGCTATTTATTGTTTGGGGCGTAGATGAGTAGTGTTTCTATGTGTAAGTCTATTCATTGTATCTTGTAAGGTAGAGAATATTTGTAATCCTATGTCCCACGAAAACCTTATTTCATGATCAGTACCGATGTAAAATCAGACCCAATAACCTCATACCATATGTTGTTATGGTTATGATCCCTAGAACTCGTGTGCAAGGTCATCTCTTTGTCAATTCTTATTATCTCACGCTTTGTGGTTAGACTTATCACCAGGGGTTATCATGAAGCTCTTTGATGCCTTTGCATATTTTTTTAAGGAAAAATGTTCAATGAGAGGTTATGTTTCAAACTCCATGGGCATAAGTTTTCTTATTTTTATCAAGTTTTATGGATCTATAATCTTTTTTACAAGGAATGTTTGATATTGTTTAGAAAAGCATGTATCATGGAATTGTTTGATGAAAATATATGTTTGTCTTGAACTATTTTTCATTAAATTTAAATGTAACTACGTATATATGTTTTCGTTTGTAATGAAGAGTTTGATTAAGAGCATGAATGATATAAACTCCATCTCCTTTCGTGATATCTTTGATTTCAAGTGTTGTAGATTATTTGAATGCATGAATTTCTTAAACAAAACTAGAGGGTGAATTCCTTACTAATGATCGTGGAATGTTACAGTTTGTGACATGTTGAGAGGGTGTTTTTGAAAGGTAAATGTTTATCGTGTCAAATTAATAATTTCCATGGGTTTTGAATAACGCAAACATGATATGACCACCTTATTATTGTACTATTGAGAGGATAGTGTTTTGATGTAAACTCAAATGAAAATTTATTGCATAACACTCTCTACTTGATTTTTAAAAACTATGGGTGGTCACTAACATGAGGATAAGTGAAAAGGGGCTAAAGATATGTTATGATGTGATTTGAATGATGATGGGTGGTCAAATCAAGGTATGACGATACCTGGTGATGACATGCCCTTTACAGAAGAAGTCTTAAATGTTTTGAAAGTATGAAACTTGGTTTTAAATAACTAAAATCTAGGCTTAAGAGATCTGAAGAAGGCAATTGAGTGCAACGGCTCATTGCTGCAAACCATTGTTTGTTGATACTGGTATTATCTTAAAGGGGATAAATTTTTGAACATCATGCAAGGGTGATGCCATGGTACACAAGTAAGGGGGTGTACCATATCATGAAAACTGCAATCCTTGCGGCAAACTTGGATTAGGGGCTTGACCATAGAGTCAAGGGCGGATTTCATATAGCCCATGGAATTACAGATTTAGGGTATATTGACTAGCTTAAAAGAACAATTAAGAGTGAGTCAAGGTTGTCAAGAATTTCTTTAAAGTTCACTAAAATATTCCCATGCATTTTTTTAGTTGTGTTATGTTCATTACTATTATGAGATGCTCTCACCTATATTGTGTAAGAACATGCTATTTTGTGTTGTTTCACATACCAGTACTTTTTGTATTGACCCTCTATATTTCAGGATATGAGGCTCAGTCCTGCAGTCCCGCTAAGTAGTAGATCTCTGTTGGAATTTTGGAGTTGGTGAGCCTTCCTTATTTTTGAAGGTCTAGTTTCTTATGATGTTTACATTTGGTTCTAGTTTATGGTCCGATCGAGGTCCTTGTCCCTATTTCAAACATTATGTTGTTTTCTTATTGTTAAAGATTTTGCAGACTGGCGTTAGACGTTTTGAATGTTCATAAACTAACATTAGTATTGTTCAGTAAAAATAAGAAGATTACCATGTTTATGTTTTGTTATGTTTTTCCGCAATTATTTATGGTATATTAATTAAGCATATGATTTCCAGTTAGAAGTGATCTCGGGCTTACATGGTTCATATGTCCATCGCGGCCAGTGCCTGATTCGGGTCATGGCACCTCGCCTCCACATAAGCCAAAATCTTCGTAGGATCCAAAATATCTAAGCGAACCATCAAATTGGCTATGGACTTGATGTACTGTGCGAAGGGCCTTTGAGAAACTGATACAAATTCCAAACTACCCATACTCATTGCCTTGCGATTCAAGTCATCATCCACCACATTCACCTTACTTGGATGATATAAGATGGAAATTTCTGCAATAACTCGAAAATCCATACCAATGTTAGAGCCATGTTTCAAGATCATGCACAGTTAATTATAGTTCTTTGGTAGCGTTAGGTGTGATTTTGATGTATATTAAGGTCTCAAATAACACCCATCTATTAGACAAATCAAAATAATCTTTACCGATTGAGTTTTTCATAAGAATGTTGCTTTAGTCAACTTCAAGCGAGCCTATCTTTTGCTCTATGTAGAATTTTCCATCTCAAGACGCAGAAAACTATAGGAAACTGAATTAGCTATCAAACGATGCCAATATCTCCTAAATTTGTTACTTGGATGAGAAGTTATTACACTTTTAGTGAAAAATAATAGCCCAATGCGATAAGGACGCATCGCGGTGATGTCCAATTTCACGTTCGTCACATTCTAGCATGTTATCGTGATTGGCACTGCGTCATGCCAAGGTGCCATTTTAGAATTTTCCATTTCCAGTGGCTCTACATGATTTCACCGCGTCGTGCCGCTGGGTAAATTCGGGATTGCCCCTTTTACAGTGGCCCTACGTAATTGCATCGAGTCGTACCGGGTGTCAAAATTGGTATTTTGAGTTCAATTCTGTGTTTTTAATTCCCAAAGGCATTTAAGTCCTTTTCTCTCACCCCATTCAGTCCAAACATGGGATTTATGTCCCAAAGAGCATTACTTGCTCATTATTCTCACAATTTACTCAAATTAAAGTAGCCCTTTGTCAAGAACAAACCCTTGTCTTCAAGATTCAAGATCAAATCTTAAGAATTCACCATCAATTCTTACAAACTCATAAACCAATATATGTTTGTTGTTCATCCTTGGGTTCCTTCCATCCTTAGAGTTCAAGAATCCTTTTTGAGAACTTAAATTAAGAGTTACATTCTTGAATTGAATTGTGTTCATGTATATGTTGATTTTATGGGTTTTAAACGAATAAGATTGTGAATTTCAAGTAAATAAACTAGCCTATATGTTGATTTATGTACTCTGCATATCACAACCCATGAATTGTGAGTTGAATGTTGTAGTCATGATATCCCATGTTATTCTTTATCATGTTCAAAAACCTTGCTCTCCAAGTGTTTGACAAACTATCTATGTGAATAAATTGTGGATGATATCCCAATTGTAATGCTTTTAAACTTGTGATATAGGTCCATTAGTTATTTTATCGAGTATTAGGGCTATTGTATACCCAAAATTAGCTGGTTACATAGATTCCAGTCATAATTGAATGATTTCGTAGTATCCCGGATAAGAGTATTCGATCATTTAACAAAATCAGCGTGAGTTCAGTCAAGCTTAGAATAACTTAGTGATCAGTATCATTTTAGTTGGGAGTAGAATTCAACACCGAGCAAACCCAGAGATGGGGGTATTCCTGCCAGTATAAGGTTTGACCCTTAGTAGCAGTTCCTGATTTAAAGAACTACATAGCCAACGTGGGGTAAATTGTCTTTCTGACAGACTAGGGGTGACGTAATCATATACATCTCATGAGTCTTCCTACCAGATTAGGGTTGACCCAGCCAATGTTAGTAACCCATGGCATGGTTCTAACACCCTTCTTACTGGGGTTACAGGTTGGACCCCGAATCATTATATAAATGGGGTATGTCGGTTAGATGATAACTCCCACAATC
Organism: Capsicum pubescens; assembly: GCA_030864215.1. Classification (NCBI taxonomy): domain Eukaryota; kingdom Viridiplantae; phylum Streptophyta; class Magnoliopsida; order Solanales; family Solanaceae; genus Capsicum; species Capsicum pubescens. Next base: position 31,808,380 of record CM061549.1, on the reverse strand, counting down.
TCAGTTCTAGTATTCAGTATTCAGTACAGAACTCAGTTTAGTTCTACACGATCATGACTTACTGTTATCAGCTATTCAATTATCAGAAATTCAGTACTTCTATTTCAGCCTGATTCAAACAAACGATATATGCTTGGTATTACCGGTTCATTACCTTCAGTAGTCCCAGCCTTGCATAGACTTTCATATAGTAACTTCATGATATTTAGTTATTATTATTACTCGTGCATAAAAACCTATGTATAGTAGCCTAATCTAACCTAGCATACCAGTACATTCAAAGTACTGAAGCATACTCTCTCTTTGCGCTATGATGTCTCATATCATAGGTTCAGACACTTAGGTTTCTGACCTTACTTGGTCAGATCATTCGATCAGCCGCAGTTATAGTAGTGAGTCCTCATCCATCGAGGATGTGATACTTATTTTGTCTTTGCATTATTTCAGTATTTAAGTTGTTTCAGACAGTAGTTGTGAGTTAGTTAGGGCTTGTCCCATCAACTCTTTTATTTCAGATGTTTAGAGGCTTTCTAACATTATTAGTTAGCAGTTATTCTACAGATGTATTCAGTTGTGATTCAGTTTTATGAACCTTATGGAATTTTCAGTTTTACTTCTGCATGTATTTTATGGTTATTATCCAATGCTCATAGCTGGTACCAGTCATTGCTTAGCTTGTGTTCCTTCGGGGGCATAATCATTGTGTGATCCCCAGGGTGTAGTCTCAGGATGCTACAAACTTGGTATCAGAGCCTAAGGTTCTAAGGTGTCCTAGGAAGTTCGAAAGCTGTGTCAAGTAGAGTCTTATGCATGGGTGTGAAGCACACCACACTTAGGGGAACAAGGCTATGAGGCATTTTAGGAAAATTTTCCTACTTTCAGTATTAATATCATGTAAGTGAGCATGAGCTCAAGTTAAACTCTTTGTCTAATCCAACTTTCCCCTTCCATTTACAGAACATGCCTCTCAAAAAGACTAACGAAAGAAGGTCGAGGAAACATCCAACACCTCTGCCCGTTCAGCAAGATCCCATGAATGAGCACGTTACTCATGCTGATTTCAGAGAAGCATTCACCTTCCTAGCATATTCTGTGACTGCTCAGAATGTTTAACTAGCTATTGTTCAGGACAACCCAGTGGCCACTATTGTTGTAGCTAGAATTCGAGACATCACCCAAATAAACCTTCCTTCATTTCTAGAGTCTAAGTTGAAGGAGGACCCACATGAACTCTTTGACATGGTGCAGAAGGTAACAAACATTATAGGGGTAACTGCTAGTGAGAGTACTGAGTTAGCTTCCTATCAGTTGCAAGATGTAGCTCATACATGGTTTAAGCAGTGAAAGGTAGAGAGAGGCGCATATGTAGGGCCTATAGAATGGGAGGAGTTCACTACTGCCTTCTTAGATAGTTTCTTTCTATTAGAGTTGAGAGACACTAAGGTGTTAGAGTTCATCAACCTGAAGCAGGGTAACATAAGTGTGAAAGAGTATTTCCTCAAGATTACTCAGTTGGCCAGGTATACTCCTCATGTGGTAGCTGATAGCAGGTAAAAAATGAGCAAGTTTATGTCTGGTATATCTGACAGTGGTTTCATGGAGTATAGGACCATCATGTTGATTAAGGAGATAGACTTGTCTAGGTTGATGGTCTATGCTTAACAGATAGAGGAACAAAAGACTAAGGAGAAAGAGAGGGAGAGCAAAAGGGCTAGAATAGGTAGTTTCAGTTTCGCTCAGCCGAAGTTAGAAGGTGCTAAATGTCTTCAGTTCCACTCAAAATCTTCAGTCCCAGCTTCTTCTTCGGCTAGCGCGTTGATGCCCAAATTCAGGAATGATAATAAGGATAGGGCGCCAGGCTCTAAATCTCAAGGTAGTGTAAATAGTGCTCGAACAAATCCTCTTTGTCAGAAATGTGGCAGAAACCATCAGGGTATCTGTAGGGATAGAAAAGACATGCGATTTGGGTGTGGTAATCTAGTCCATTAGATCAGAGAGTGTCCTTAGGTGGGTTCAGAAAGTCAGCCAAATCGTCCCCCAGTTCATTTTGGTAGCCCGTCTTAGCAGGGTACCGTTCCTAGTGCCACCAGTGGGCAACTCCAAAATAGGTTCTATTCACTTCAGTCCCAATAGGATCAGGAGATTTCTCCCATTGTGGTTACTGGTACATTGCAAATCTTTAATTTATATGTTTATGCTTTGTTAGATCTTGTAGCTTCTCTATATTTTGTAAATCCTTATGTAGCCGTCAACTTCAGAGTCAGCCAAGAAATCCTAACGAAGCCTTTCTTAGTCTCTACCTAGTGGGTAAGTCTACCATAGCCTGACAGGTATACAAGAACTGTCCAATTATGGTTTCTCAGAAAGTTACTTCAGTAGACCTTGTAGAGCTAGAGATGATGAATTTTTACAACATTCTCGGCATTGATTGTCTCCACTCAAGCTATGCTTCAGTCAATTGTAGAAGCAGAGAAGTTTATTTTCAGATTCCAAATGAACCAGTCCTTAAATGAAGGGGTAGTACTACAGCGCTTAGGGGTCATCTTGTTTCGTACCTTAGAGCGAGAAAGATGATATCTAAGGGGTGTATTTACGATCATGTCCTAGTTAAATACTATAATTTTGAGACCCCAAATCATGAGTCAGTTTCACCAGTAAGGGAATTTCTAGATGTGTTCCCTGAAGATCTTCCCAGAGTTCCTCCTAGAAGGGAAATTGATTTTGGAAAAGACCTTCTTATAGATAAATACCCTATCTCTATTCCTCCATATAGAATGGCTCCAGCCTAACTCAAAGAGTTACAAAAATAGTTGAAAGATCTCCTATATAAGAGATCATCAGGCCCAGTGTTTCCCCATGGAGTGCACCAATTCTAGTCGTACGTAAGAAAGACTGTTATTTTAGAATGTGTATTGATTACCGTCAGTTGAGAAAAGTCACAATCAAAAACAAATACCCATTTCCCAGATAGCTTTCAGAACTCGATATGGTCATTTCGAGTTTCTAGTCTTGTCCTTTTGTCTCATGAATGCCCTAACAGCCTACATGGACTTAATGAACCGAGTGTTCAAAAAGTACTTGTACATATTTTTCCTAGTCTTCATTGATGATATTCTAGTCTACTCCCATAGTGAAAACGATCATATGAACCACCTCCGAATAGTATTACAGACTCTCAAAGCCCATTAGTTGTTTCTCAAATTCAGTAAGTGCAAATTTTGGGTAAGATCAATAGATTTCCTTGGCCATATTAGTTCCGGTGATGGAATTAGAGTTGATCCTCAAAAGATCAAAGCAATGACAAACACGCCCAGACCTATTTCACCTTTAGATATCAGGATTTTCTTGCTTTTAGCTGGCTATTACCAATGATTTGTTAAAGGATTTTCATCTATTGCATCCCCCATGTGAAGATTGACTCAGAAGAAAGTTAAGTTTCAGTTGTTAGATTATTGTGAGAAGAGTTTTCAGGAGTTGAATACTCTACTCACGACAACCATAAGTTTGACGTTACCAAATGGTTCAGATGGGTTTGTTGTGTACTGTGATGCTTCCAGAGTTGGTTTGGGGTGTGTTTTGATGTAGAAGGGTCAGTTTGTGGCTTATGCCACTAGACAACTTAAGCCCCATGAAAAAATTACTCTACCCATGATATTGAGTTAGCAACTGTTGTGTTTGCCTTAAAGATTTAGAGGCTCTATTTGTATGGAGGAATGTTAACGTGTTCATAGATCACAAGAGCCTGCAGTATGTGTTCAAGCAGATGGATTTGAATTTGCATCATAGGAGATAGTTTGAATTACTGAAAGACTATGACATGAGTGTTCTGTAACACCTGGGCAATGACAATGTAGTTCCAGATGCCCTAAGTAGATTTTCTATGGGTAGTGTTGATCACGTTGAGGATGGTAAGAAGAAGTTAGTTGAGGAAGTTCACTAGCTTGACAAATTAGGTGTTCGTTTGGTTGATTCAGATGAGGGTAGTATATGGGTGTTGAGTAGTTCGGAATCTTCTTTAGTTGCTGAGGTAATAGAAAAGTAGGACAGGGATCCCAGTTTCATTAAATTGAAAGATTCAGTCAGAGATTAGAGAGTGGAGGTTTTCATCCAAGGAGGAGATGGTGTGTTGTTTTGCGAGGATAGACTGTCTATGATATGTGTTAATGAGTTGAGATAGCAAATTCTTCCAGAAGTGCATGATGCACATTACTCTATTCATCCAGGGGCCACGAAGATGTACTATGATCTGCGGGAAATCTATCGGTGAAGTGGGATGAAGAGGGATATAGTAGAGTTTGTGGCCAAGTGTTCTACTTGTCAACAGATAAAAATTGAGCACCAGATGCCCAGTGGGTCTATGCAGGAGTTCAATATCCCCACTTTGAAGTGGGAGGAGTTGAACATGGATTTTTTGACAGGTTTTCCTCATACTCGTCATCAGAATAATTTAATTTGGGTCATTGTAGATAGGATGACTAAATCAGCCCATTTCTTACCAGTCCATACTTCTTTTTCAACCGAGGAATACGCCAAGCTCTATATCAGAGAGTTGGTTAGGTTGCATGATGTCTAATTGTCCATCATTTTAGATAGAGGTACGCAGTTCACCTCTCACTTTTGGAAAGCTTTTCAGAAGGGTCTTGGTACCCAAGTTCACCTCAGTACAACCTTTCATCCTCAGAAAAATGGTTAGGAAGAAAGGACCATTCAGACCCTTAAGGATATGTTGAGAGTATGTGTAGTTGACTTTAAGGAAAGTTGGGATGACCACTTGCCTTTGATTGAGTTTGCATATAATAACATCTATCATTCTAGTATTTAGATAGCCCTGTTTAAGGCCCTATTTGGAAGGATATATAGATCTCTAATTGGTTAGTTTGAAGTAGCTGAGGTCGGGGTAATGGGGCTTGACTTGGTATTTGATTCCCTAGAGAAAGTAAAGTTGATTAGGGAGAGGCTTAAGGCAGCCTGAGCCGATAGAAATCTTATGCAGATGTGAGAAGGAAAGACCTTGAATTTGAGTTTGGTGATTTTGTATATCTAAAGATCTCTCCCATGAAGTGAGTAAATAGGTTTGGTAAGAAAAGGAAGCTTAGTCCCCAATATGTTGGCCTTTACAAAATTTTAAGTCGTGTTGGAAAGTTGGCTTTTGAGCTTGAGTTGCCTTCAGACTTAACATCATTGCATCTGGTGTTTCATTTCTCCTTGCTCAAGAAGTGCTTTAGTGACCCAGCTATATTTGTTCCCTTAGAAAGTGTAGATATTCATAATAGCCTTTCTTACGAAGAGGTCCTAGTCGAAATCCTCGATCATCAGATTCATAGACTAAGGAACAAACAAGTTCCCCTAGTCAAAGTTCTACGGCAAAATTAGTCCGTTGAGGTAGCCACTTGAAATGCAGAAGCAGAAATGTGGACCAAGTACCCTCATCTTTTCTCCACAAACTCATAATCAACGTAAGGTAACAGTCTTCTTTGAATTTATCTTTTCCATGCTCAGTTTCAGCTGCATATCATTCTCATGTCCGCTATGCATTAACAGAACTAGTTCAATCATGTGTTATACTTCAGACTCAGTCATGTAATCACATTTTCATCACATACATCCAACATTTAACATAAGTTTCTCAGTGTTTTAAGCTTAACCAGTCTCATTCATGAACGAATGTTCCAAAGGGGGAGATATTGTAATACCCCAAAAATCAAAACCAATGTTAGAGACATGTTTCAATCTTATTCACAATACATTATAGTTCTTTGATAGTGTTATGCGCTAGTTTAATTTATATTAAAGCCTCAAATAACACCCAGCTATTAGATGAATCGAAATAATCCTTACCGATTGAGTTTTTGATAAGAATGTTGCTTTAGTCAACTCCAAATGAGCATATCCTTTTCTATATTGACAAATTTCCAGCTCAAGACCCACCAAACTGTAGGAAACTTAATTAGCATTCCAACAATACCAACTTTTCCTAAATCCGATTCTTGAGTGAGAAGTTATGGCACTTTTAGTGAAAATAGTAGCCCAACATGATAAGGTCGTGTCGCAGTGATGGCCAATTTCACATTCGTCACTTTCCAGCATGTCACTTAGATTGGCGCCGTGTCGTGCCAAGGTGTCATTTTGAAATTTTCTGTTTCCAGTGGCTTATCACGATTTTACCACGTCCCGTCGCTGGGTATATTCGGGATTATCTCTTTTCCAGTAGCCTGACGCGATTGCACCGCATCGCGCCGGGTCTCAATCTTGGGATTTTTAGTTCAGTTTCACGTCTTTAATTCACAAGGGCATTTAAGTCCTTTTACCTCACCCCATTCAGTCTAAACAAAGAATTTAAGTCCCAAAGAGCATTATTTGCTCATTATTCTCACAATTTACTCAAATTAAAGTAGCCCTCTTTCAAGAAAAAACCCTAGCCTTCAAGATTCAAGATCAAATCTTAAGAATTCACCATTAATTCTCACAAATTCATAAACCTAGGTACATTTGTTGTTCATCATTGGGGTCCTTCTACCCTTGGAGTTCAAGAATCCTTTTTGAGTATTTAAATTATGAATTACATTCTTGAATTGAATTGTGTTCATGTATGTGTTGATTTTATGGGTTTAAAATTATGAAGATTATGAATTTCAAGTAAATAAACTAGAATGTGTGTTGATTTACGTACTCCCCATTTCATAACTCATGAATTGTGAGTTGAATGTTGTAGTCATGATACCCCCATGTTATTCTTTCTCATGTACAACAACCATGCTCCCCAAGTTTTTGAAACAATGTCTATGTGAATAAATTGTGCATGATATCCTAATTGTAATGCTTTTAAACCTGTGACATGGTTCCATTATTTAAGCTATCGAGTGTCGGGGGTATTATATACTCGAAATTGGTTGCTTACTTAGTTTCTAGTAATAATAGAATGATTCTGTAGTATCCTGGACTGTAGTATTCGCTCAGTTACCAGAATCAGCGTGAGTTCAATCAAGCTTAGAGCAGCCTAGTGATCATTGTCGGTTCAGTTGGGAGTAGGATTCAGCACCGAGCGAACCTAGGGATGGGGGCATTCCTGCCAGTATATGGTTTGACCCTTAGTAGCACTCCCTGAGTTACAAAACAATATAGGAAGCATAGAGTAAATCGTCTTCCTGCAGACTAGGCTTGACATAATCATATACATCTCATGAGTCTTCCTGCCAGTTTAGGGTTGACCCAACCAGTGTTAATAACCCGTGGCACAGTGCTAACACACTTCCAACTGGGGTTACAGGTTGGACACCGAATCATTCTATAAATGGGTTATTTCAGATAGATGATAACTCCTATAGTCTCAGTTCCAGTATTCAGTATTCAATATTTAGTATTAAGTACAAAACTTAGTTCATTTCTACACGATCTTGACTTACAGTTATCAGTTATTCAATTATCAGAAATTTAGTGCTTCAGTTTCAGCCTAATTAAAACGGACAATATATGCTTGGTATTACAGGTTCATTACCTTTAGTAGTCCCAGCCTTGCATAAACTCTCATCCACTCACTTCATGATATTTAGTTATTATTATTACTAATGCGGACGAACCCATGCATATTAGGGTAACCTCACCTAGCATACCAGTTTATTCAAAGAACTAACATATACTCACTCTTTGCGCTATGATGTCTCATATCATAGGTTCGAACGCTCGAGTTTCTGACTGTACTTATCCAGATCAGTCGATCAGCTGCAGTTACAGTAGTGAGTCCTAATCCATCGAGGTTGCGATACTTATTTTGTCTTTGCATTATTTCAGTATTTCAGTTATTTCAGATAGAAGTTGTGAGTTAGTTGGGGACTGTCCCATCAACTCTTTTATTTTAGATGTTTAGCGGCTTTCAGACATTATCAGTTAGTAGTTATTCTATAGATGTATTCAATGTTGATTCAGTTTTATGAACCTTATGGAATTTTCAGTTTTATTTCCGCATATACTTTATGATTATTTTCATAACCACACCTAGCATTGTGTGACGCCCAGGGTGTAGTCTTTGGGCGTTAAAATATTATAATCCATTAGCAACTCCATCCATCTACGTTGACGAACATTAAGCTCTCGTTGGGTCATCATATGCTGAAGGCTACGATGATCGGTGAAAATCTCACAATGCACACCATACAAATAATGCCTCCAAATCTTGAGCACGAAAACTACCACCACCAACTCCAAATCATGAGTGGAGTAGTTGCGCTCATGCACCATAAAATGTCTAGAAGCATAGGAAATAACACGGCCCTGCTGCATTAAAACACTTCCAAGACCAACACCGGAAACATCACAAAACACTGTGAATCCCTCACCCTCAACTGGAAAAGCCAAAACCGGGGCTGAAGTGAGACAATTCTTAATCTTTTCAAAGCTCAACTCAAACTCCTCGAACCATTGGAAATGAACTTTGCTCCGAGTCAATCTAGTCATAGGGGTTGATATGGTAGAAAAGCTATCAACAAAGAGTCTATAATAACCAGCCAAACCAATAAAACTACGAACCGCAGTCGGAGAGGTAGGTCTAGCCCAATCACGAATCACAGAAATTTTAGCCGGGTCTGCCATAATACCCGCCTAGGACACCACATGTCTAAGAAACTACACTGACTCAAACCAAAACTCACACATGGAGAACTTTGCAAAAAGAACATTCTCTTGCAAGACCTGGATCACAATCCTCAAATATTGTGCATGCTCCTCACTACTCCTCGAGTACACAAGAATATCATCAATGAACATAATAACGAAGGAGTCAAGATAGGGTTTGAATACACGATTCATCAAATCCATGAATGCGGATGGGGAATTAGTCAACCCAGAAGACATAATTAAAAACTCATAATGACCATAACGGGTCCTGAAAGCTATCTTTGGGATATCCTCAGCCCGAATCCTCAACTGATAGTAACCAGATCTCATTTTAATCATCGAAAACACTACTGCACCCTGAAATAGTCAAACAAATCTTCAATGAGAGGCATAGGACGGTTCTTCACCGTTACTTTATTAAGCTTCCTATAATCAAAACACATACACATCGAACCATTTTTCTTCTTCACAAACAAAATAGGATCTCTCCATAAGGACACACTCGGTCTAATAAAATCCTCACCAAGAAGATCCTGAAGATGAGAATTCAGCCCCTTAAGCTCGGCAGGAGACATACGGTAAGGTGCAATAGAAATAGGTCCGGTTCCAGGATCAAGGTCAATATCAAACTCAATATCACGGTCAAAGGGAATAGAAGAAAGATCATCAGAAAGCACATCAGGAAACTCACACAAAATAGAAATAGAGTCAAGCGTCGAACACATTACATGGGTATCATATATATAAGTGAGATAAGACTCGCAGCCTCTTGATATAAGTATCCTAGCACAAAATTAAGAAATAATCTCCATCGGTTCGCGGCTAACCATTTTCTACCACATGATTAGGGGTATGCCGGGCATGGCTAAGGTAACGTTCTTGGAAAAATAATCCATGACCGCATGATAGTGAGTTAACTAATCCATACCTAATATCACATCAAAATATAGCATATCCAGAACAATAAGATCAGCATAAGTATCAACATCACTAGATATTATAACACATGATCTAAACACTCGATCCACTACTAAAGAATGACCCACAAAAGTAGATATGGTTAATGGCTCAGATAATAAATCACTAGTCAAATTTAACAGTGGTGCATCATAAGAAGATATATAAGTATAAGTGGATCTGGGATCAAATAAAGCAAAGTCGACTTGCGGAACACCCAAATCGTACCTATCACTACAGCATCCGAATGCTTAGCCTCGGATCTAGCAGGTACAATATATAATTAACCTGACAGGGCACCTGACTTACTTTTTATCCTTCCTGCCTGAGCACCACCTCAAGCACCCTGGTAACCACCCCTACAACCTTGCGGACCAACTTTACCCGAGGAATAAACTGTTCTAACAAGAGTAGAAACCTAGGCTGAAATAACCATCGCCCAATGACTTGGCAAATCTCTCAATAAATGATTGGAAAGACCACAAGTAAAATAACAATCATGAGTAAAACTAGAACTCACAGATTCGGCTATACCGTAGTAACTACCACGTCTAGCATAACTCAAAAATAAACCTCATAAGGACTGATCACCTCCCTTAATAAAAAGACCACTAGCACCAAAGTGACCTCCACCAGTAGTCCAAAGAGCTACTTAAATTAGTCGGCTAGGCTGACTCTGAGGCTGAGAAGATGGATGTAAAGGATACCAAATATGAGAACCACCACCTCTGAGGCGGGAACCACTACGACTCCCACTGAATCTACCCTGGAATATAGGCCTTTTATTACGTCCCTCACGACTCTCCCTATGCATCTCTTCCATTATTCTAGCATGATCAGAAGCCTCAGCCCTCAGCAGAAGTCCTACCCGCAGCAACTAGACTCTGAGTATCCATCCGATAGGGAGCCTTAAACATATGATAAAGCATTGAACTTTTTAATACTCACTATCCAAAATAGAAGTCGCATGTATGGACAACTCATAAAACAGAGACTCATACTCGACGACTGTCATAGAGCCCTTTCAGTCTAGAAAACTAATCCCTCAGTCGATCTCTAAGACTACACGGCATATACTTCTCCAAGAACATCTCAGAGAACTGAGTCCATGACAAGAAAGAAGATCCAATTGGTCTAGAATTTGCGAAACCCCTCCGTCAGTGATGAGCAGACAAATACAACTAAAATATATTGTAATCCAGACCAGGAGTCTCAACAAGGAATAAAGCACAAAGCCTATCCTCACAACCAGTAAGAAACTCAAATGCATCCTCCCCACGAGCACTAAAAAACCTAGGCGGAGCCAACCTAAAAAATCTACCCAATATCTTTTACTCACCGGAAGACATAGTAGGCTAGGTCATACTGCCAGCGTGGGGCTGAATGACTACCAGCGCAGAAGGAATCTCAATGCTGGGAGATGAAGCAGTAGGCTGCACCCCGGTACCAAATAAGCTAAAATGTATCTAACGATCATTTTGAAGCTCCGTCATACATAGGACGGGATGCCAAAGTCACCGTCAAGATGAGACAGAACCTGGGAAGATTAGATGAAATGTGATGATGATTCATAAGGGCCGTCAAATATTTGCCATCTCGTCAAAATTGCCGTCAACCAGAGGGCAGAGTATGCTGATTTCCAGTGAAGTGTGACGCCAGTTTACAAGTGCCGTTAAGATCTTTGACACGGCATTAGAATTATCGTCTGAAGAGTCATAAGAAAACAATTAACTAGAATCTTTGACGACATATTGCACACATCGTTAGGTGTCTGACGCGCCGTCAAAAGCATAATCGTCTAATCCGAAGAGAAAACTGAAACTTTAATTTTGTTTCTTTAATTAGGGTTGACTATTTAAAGACTTTTTTTAGGGTTTTTAAGGAGGATTGGTCATTATCTAGGAGACATTAACTCTGAGAAGAGAGAGACGTACATTTCTCTCTTTCATCAATTATTCTTCATGTTTCTTATCAACTATTTTTGGTCTTCCACCTTGTGATTAAATGGAAGGAACTACTTGTTGTTTTTCATCCATTCGTAAGTTTATCCTTATCATCATGAATTCAACATGTTATTTTGTTCATAAAATCATGAGCGGCTAATTCCATTAGCTGGAGTTATGGGATCCACGGATTAGGGTTTGATATGATGCTAGGTGTTTAACGGATTCAAAGAGTAGTAGAACATCTTAAAATTCTGTTGATTTAACTGAAATGTAGTGGTTGCAAACATTAGATTATGCCTTAGGTTTTATTTTTTTCTAACGGAGAAATAGACTAGAGGTCGTCAATTATCAACAGGGACTCGGAAGATACCAACCTTTTGTTTAATGATTGATGCCGTAACTGGATTAATCTACCTGAGATATCATCCTATTGGAAATATGTAAGTTATCAAAGTTCAAGAGAATTAGATAATAAATTATCTGGTGAGGTCGAGAGATAAGTCAGAAAGTATCATAGTCAAGGATAGTCTGCTATTCTACATACTTCAAGAATCCCAATAATTACCTAGTATCTGTCAACTCCCAAAATCCATGGTGAACATAACTCTGGTTTCCCATTTATCTTGATTGCACACACTGAAGTATTGAAGTGAAATTTGACTTTCTGTGAAACTTAAACACCCATCCTTCGGAAACAGTAAACTATCAGTAAAGCATTTCATAAACAAATCGAAGTTCACACCCTATTCCCTGTGGGATTCGACCCCAACTTAGTTGGGATTTATATTGACAACAATCTCTTACACTCATTCAAGAGTGTATTTGAGAGTTATGAAAAATGGCGTCATTTTCGGGGATTTACGATTGCAGACTAAAAGTTTGTATGCCAAAATTTGCTAATAGTTAAGTTTCCTTGATTTACGTTTATTTGTTGTTTTTGTTTATTGTAGGTACTGTATTGTTTATGCCAAGCACAAGATGTTCTGGAGAACCACTATTACCAATCAATCCGGAACCTCAACTGATAGGAAGAATGGTTGAACAATAGGAATCAAAAAGACTAGCTTCTATGGCTAGGGCTCAGGTGAATGTACAAAATTTGGGTCAACAAGAACATCACCAGAACCCTGATGATGAAGAATGGGGTGATAAAGAATTGCTGAATCCTCAAAACCCAAAGTGAGCTAACAAGTTGCTGCACCAGTGCAGCAAAACATCAACAAAAATCGTCCAATCCTAGGAATATATGGGAAAAATACTATGCTATATAAGGATGATAAAGATGATGAAGAAATGGACGGAGTTGGTGCAACAGGTTCTATCATTCCTCCACTATTGGCACCAGGTGCAAAATTCAGCATAACAACTACCATGATCCAACTCCTGAATCTGAAAGGGTTATTTGGAGGCTTGCCTGGTGATGATGTGAACATGCATTTGGTGAACTTCATCACCATTTGCAAATCCTTTGACAATCCGGGAGTGAGACAGAATGCGATCAGGTTAAGATTGTTTCCTTTGTCTCTGTCTTGGGAGGCAATAATATGATTGAATGAGTTAGAGCTCGATTCTATAACCAACTGGAGATAGTTGAAAGATGCATTCCTAGAATGGTTCTTTCCACCATCTAGAAGAGTATAGTTGAGGGAAAAAATTAGCAACTTCAGACAGCTTCTGACTGAAGCACTGCACGAAACCTGGGAAAGATTGAAGAAGAAACTTGCATAATGTCCGAACCACAATATGATGGATTTGTACTTGATGGAGACTTTGTGTAGATCTTTCAATTCTGTGACGAAGCCTATTGTTGACAATGCTGCAGGTGGTTCGTTTATTGACCTCTCTTTTCTAGATGCTTCTGACATGCTGAATAGAATGACCAAGTAGAGTCAGGCTTGGTGCACTAGGGATTTTGTAGTGGATAGCCCGAATATTTTTGGTGGTATTACTATAGAGAAGCATAGAAGGGATGAGGAGTGAGATCAGGACATGGACCACTTGAAGACGCAGATGGAATTACTGGCCAAGCACTTGCTATCCGGCAAAACTGAAATGGTTAAGTCTGTGGAATCTCAGGGTACTGTGTCTACAAGTGCTGATGCTGAGGAAAACTAGGTGAGTAATCAGGGGGTTTCCGAGGTACTAGCCAAGGGAACCAAGGTCGGACTTTTTATGACATGCCTGATTATAAAGATAGGGAGAAGGGACATTGGAGAAAGAATAATGATAGGAGTGCTTTGTATATTCCTCCTGGAAGTTGGGATACTGCAATGACTAGTTCTGGCAAGATGTCCATGGAGGACATTATGAAAAAGTTGTTGAAGGGAGTTGAAGCAACCAACTCGGGGATAACTACGATGAAAAGCGAATTTTCTACCCTCAGTCAGTTGGTAGCTCACAGTCTGCTTCTATTATGCAGTTGGAGCAACAGATGAGCCAACTTTCGGCTACTCTGAACCAGAGAAAAACTTGTACTTTACCTAGCGATACGGTTCAGAACCCGCGGACTGATGGCTCTTGTTTGGTGATTACCACTCGAAGTGGAAAGATATTATGTAGACCTTATATGGGAAAAAATGTGGAGAAGAAGGTAAGTGTTGATTAGTCAGAAAGAAGCAATCCAGTAGAGTCTGAGAAGCTGGATGGCTTTGTTGATATTTTGGAGAAAGAAGACAAAAATAAAGGGGAAGTGGTACTGAAAGAAATGCCAAGACCACTACCTCCCTTTCCTCAGGGATTGAAGAAAAAAGTAGATAACGAAAAATTTAGCAAATTCATGGCAATAATGAAACAACTAACTGTGAATGTGCCATTGATGGAGGAACTTGAGTAAATGCCAAACTATTCTAAATTTATGAAGGAATTGCTAACAAAGAAGCGGAAGGTAAAATGTGAGCCGGTGGACAACATCCACCACTGTAGCACTGTTTCTTCACAATCCTTAGTGCATAAAAAGCCTGACCCTGGAGCATTTACCATACCGTGCACAATTGGGTCCATGAAGTTTACCAAAGCTTTATGTGACTTAGGAGAAAGTATTAATATAATGCCCCTTGATAACTACAAGAAGCTTGGAATGGGTGAACCTACCCCCACAATGATGCGTCTTGTGATGGCAGACAGGTCGGTGAAATGACCAGTTGGTATATTACAAGATGTGCCGGTAAAGGTGGATGACTTTATTCTGCCTGCAAACTTCATGATATTAGATTGTGATATTGATTTTGAGGTACCCATCATCTTGGGTAGACCATTATTAACCACGAGAAGAGTTTTGGTTGATATGGAGCTCAATGAGCTAAAGTTCAGGTATAGAAAAAGAGAGGCCAGATTTAAAATGCATCCTCTTATGAAGCAGTTGGAGGAGATGAATATCTTCTTGGTCGTCGATGTATTCTAGGAAGATGGTAATGAGGTGGTGATGCGGCATCTTGACAAAGTCTGAGTAGTCGAGATAACCCAATCGTGCCGCGATATTAAATCAGGCGATGTTTGGGAGGCAACCCAATGTTTTGATTTTACTGCACTTTTGTTTTTAATATTTGTAGCTAAGAGTCGTACAAAGGAGGTGAACTTGTTTCAGTCAACTTGAGGAGGATTGACGTCAATTTTGACGGAATTTCAAAAGTATGACAAGCCGTGAGAAATAGCATCAAAATACTGAAGTCAAAGCCCTATTCTGTTAAGGCTGACGACAATTTTGAAGCGCCATCAGGTACCTGATGCGCCATCAAAAATATCATCAAAGGAGTTGAGCCCATACATTAGCTAAGTGTAGGTGCTCATATTACATTAGCTAAGTTTCGACATTCAGGTATGATAAAAACTTTATCTTCATCTTTCTTTGGATCAATTGTGAACTACAAGAAACCTTGGTTTAAAACGAGTGAGTTGAACCCACTAACATGCTTCAACCCCCTTCGAAAACAAGGGTTTGTAGGGGCATACGGTATAATTTCGTGGAAACCTCAGTAAAGAACATGACCTAAGTTGAAATTGAGAATAATTGTAGAAGAAAAATAAAGTAAAAAGAAGTTAGAAATTGTAATGTTGTCTGATGGCAATTTTCACGGCCTTGCACCTGTGTGACACCCATTCAAAAGTGCCATCAAAAGGTGAGAAATTTTATATATTCTAGATATGGTTGATGATTCTTTTGAAGCACCGTCACACCTGTGACGGCAAATCAGAAAGGCCATCAAACCTGTGAACTGAAAACAGTGATGATGTTAAACTGAGGTGATCCTTCTTCTTCTCTTGATTGATTATGGACACTAATTGAGAATTTCTATGTTGTTGCAGAACTGATAATGGCACCCAAGAGGAAGAACCCAACCACACCAAAGAAAGCGGCTAGAGAGATTGTACCTCGACAACTTGTCAATGAGGACTCTGATTATGAAGACGAGGAGCCTTTGCTCAGATGGAAAAGAAAAAAGACTAGTCCAAATACTCTGCCTCCACCTAAGCCTATTGAGGTGGAGGATACTAATGATACTGAGGTGACAACCTCATCTAATCAAGCTTCGGAGGAACAAGGATCAAAACACACTGAGCAGGGGTCTGAGAGCACTGAACAAGAAGTTGAAACTGAAGATTCTGAGAGGCCTACAGTTTAAAAAACTGAGTCTGAATCACCATCTTCGGAGCAGCAAGGTCATAAGGATTCTTCAGTATGGGGAACTTTGGTGAAATGCAAAAACACCGAGGTTAGGAACAATGTGATATGGAAAATCCGTAGGGCTGAAATGATCTATTTGTATGGACTTCGCAAAACAAATCGATGAAGTGCCAGAAGGCAAATTCTAGAGGAGAAGAAGATTATCACTACAGGGTTGATCAGATGCCCTGAGGTGATGCATAAACTCAAGGAGTATGGTCTGGAGTGGACAACTAGGGGAAGCAGTGTTTACTGTCCTTCATTGGTCGAGGAGATCTACGCGAACTACCAGGCTACAGTGGAAAGTATAAGCAAAGAAGGGGATAGAACATCATATAAGCGTCTTCTAACAAGATTTGCAGTACGTGGAGTGAGGGTGGATGTATCAGATGCCACCATAAATAGGTTTCTTCATGGTCCAGCCTTCTTTCCGCGAGCTACCTCACCTATATTCTATGCCCAGTTGAAGCATCGAGAAAATCAGTGCAACTGGCTAGCGACTCTCAGAGCAGATGAGGAACCGGAGTGGTTAAATAATCTGATAGAAAAGATTACCAAAGAGTCTCTAAATACAGAGGCAAGATTTTGGTGGGGTTTAATACGGATTCATCTGATACCCACCAAGGAAGATGACATATTAGGGGATGATCGAGCAATATTGGTTGAAAGCTTGATAGATAAAACCCCCTTGGATGTCGGAGAAATTATAGCAGAAGAGATCAAGATTCGACTCGCAAGACCCGATGTTGCATATCCATTCCCATGTTTGATTACTAGGTTGTGTAAAGCATCTCATGTACCTGAGATTTTAGTTACTGATGAATAAATACATGCCAAGAAGACTCACAACCCTGTTAGCAAAAAAACAATTTGGCTGGGTTTGCGACTTGATCAAGATACAGTTGGTGGAGCAGATCCTCCAGTCACTCAGACTATTTCATCACCGGATGAGGGGGTACAAAGCCCCAAAACTGTACCACCACCACCAGTACATTCAGCTCAGGCAGGTTCAGTGCCTCAAAGTGAGTTGACTGTTTCAGTTCCTCCAACAACAACAAGGTCGGTATTTCAGCCGATTGATATCAGGAAGGTGGCCAAGCAAGCAAATTAGTATGAGTTGCAACTACAGGCCTTCGCCAAACAATTTGCTGCTACTGTTGACAAAAGAGTCAAAGCTGCACTCGATACTGCACTAGAACCTTTCATGACCTTGCCTGGGTGGGTGGCAGATCTTAAGAACAGATTCAATGCTCGGGAAAGAGAGATGACAGATGTTGATCTTTCTACTTTCAGGGCTGCGTTGGACAAGGTGAAGGCTGAGGTTGGGATGCTGCAGCAGCACCAAATTATGGTGCCAACAGGATCAGCCATGAATGATGTAGAGGAAGACATTCCTATACTTGATCTTACTGCGGATTCCCCGAAGAAAAAGAAGAAAAAAGGGTAAAAGAAACGCAAAAACAAAAGATATAAGCCTGATAGTAAAGAAGAGAGAAAGGCTAAAAAAAGGCAAAGAAGGAGAACTTGAAAAAGGCAAGACTGGAGTCTCTGGCTGACCCAGAGAAATGGGAAACAACCATCAGAGCTAGAGCTATTGGTGCTTCATCGAGCCAGGCTCTAGCTACTGCAAAGAAAGATGCTACGAGTGGGGAAAAGACATTTGATGATGCGATGGAAGGGTCGGAGACCCAGGACCCACAGGCTTGACTATTTTTAGGTATATCCTAACCCTTAGTGCTTTTTATTTCTTGATTTTAAGTTGAGGGTATAGGGAAACTATTGTTGTAACACATTCTGTGGATAATTAGGAGTAGTGCAAATAATTGAGGCAGTTAGCTCATTTTGTGAATTTTGAGTACCTCTCCAGTGGTTTGATATGCTGTGAACTATGTGAAGTGCATCTAGTGTGACCATTGTGTATCTATTTATGGCACTAGCGTGGCAAATAAATAACCTGTAGTAAACCAAATCATGAAATGGATGAATAATGATGTGCTATATACTTGTGTGCCATGTGCGTGTAAGGTCTTACTTAGTTCTCATTGTGCATTTAATCTAGAACTTGCCCAGTTAGTCATGCCATAGTCATAGGATAGACGTTTAGGAATAGATCATAGGCCATTTTTGCATGTTAACCCATTTTATCTTAAGTGACCTTCCAAGTGTGAACAATATCCCTTGATCCCTTTTTGAGCCTAAATAGCCTAATTATTTCTTGTACACCTTTCACCTTCCCATTACATCACAATGGACCTGTTTTGGCCCTGGTCCTCCTTGGACACTGTGTACCTTGACTTAGGCAAATAGCCTAAGTTGAGGGTGGATACTATAGGGGTGCGTGATACATTATCAAACAGAAAAGAGAAAACTGAAAAAGTTGATCTAATGCGTGAACAGACAACACCCATCTTAAGAATACTTGACAAATAAAAGAGGGAAGAAAAGAAGGTCAAAAGTTGAAACCCCGTGAGTTAATGTAGTGCCAAGGAGGTGTAGTCACTATGAAATACCCTTGAATGTCATACCATCCCCTAGCCTACGTTACAAGCTTAGAAAATCCCTATAGTGATCCTAACTGACTTATCTGAAGACTTCAGTACTGACTATAAGGGCAAGCCTATGGCATTCGATGTGCAATGTTGGAACTTCATTCGGAGAGTGAGTCTTACGTTCATCCTTATCTTAATACATGTAAATCTAAGTGAAAAACAGATTTCTTTGTTGTGAGTGAACACCTGGTATGTTGCTATTAACTACTTTGTTCGGAGAATATAATTTGGGTATGTGCTAGGTTGTTATTGTTGAGATTCTTTCCATATCTAGATGCTTATGAGTTACATAGTTGTTTTCAAATATTAGACACAGTTGAATTTATTTTGATTGATCATGGAGATGGTGCATGTATTCTGAACTCATAAGAGTAGTTAGCTGCCGAATTGTACTTTGTGTACTCCTAGTTATGTTTTGCTTGCTTGAGCACAAAAAATTGTTTAAGTTGAGGGTGTTGATGTGTGAGCTGATGCTAACACATTTGAAGTTTTTAACTCTGAATAATTGCAAAATCTTAAGCAACTTTTGTTGTTTTTTATCGTTTGTGTGTGTTAATGCAGATACAAATGATTGGTGAGGAAACCAAAGGAAAGAAGAATAAAACAGTTGAAATCTGGTGGAAATAAGCTGAAATGTATCTGAAGATCATTTTGAAGCGTCTTCATACATGGGACTGGCTTTCAAAGTCACCGTCAAGATTATACAGAACATGAGAAGATTAGATGAATTGTGACGATGATTTGTAAGGGCCGACAAATATTTGACATCTCGTCAAAATTACCGTCAACCAGAGGGCAGAGTTTGATGATTTCTAGTGAAGTGTGACGCCAGTTTTCAAGCGCCGTCAAGATCTTTGACACACGGTCAGGATTACCGTCTGAAGAGTCAGAAGATAACAATTCACTGGAATCTTTGACGACATCTCGTACACGTCGTAAGGTGTTTGACGTACCGTCAAAAGAATCGTTGTCTAATCCGGAGAGAAAACTAAAACTTTAATTTTGTTTCCTTAATTAGGGTTGACTATTTAAAGACTTGTTTTAGGGATTTTAAGGAGGATTGGTAATAATCTAGGAGACATTAACTCTGAGAAGAGAGGGACGTACATTGCTCTCTTTCATCAATTATTCTTCTTGTTTCTTATCAACTATTTTTGGTCTTCCACCTTGTGATTAAATGGAAGGAACTAATTCTTGTTTTTCATCCATTCGTAAGTTGATCCTTATCATCATGAATTCAACTTGTTATTTCGTTCATCAAATCATGAGCGGCTAATTCCATTAGCCGGATTTATGGGATCCATGGATTAGGGTTTGATATGATGCTAGGTGTTTAATGGGAGTAGTAGAACATCTTGAAATTCTGTTGTTTTAACTGAAATCTAGTGGTTGCAAATAGTAGATTATGCCTTAGGTTTTATTTGTTTCAAACAGAGAAATAGACTAGAGGTTGTGAATTATCAACAGGGACTCGGAAGCTACCAACCTTCTGTTTAATGATTGATGTCGTAACTGGATTAATCTACGTGAGATAACATCCTATTGGAAATAGATAAGTTATCTAAGATTGAGAGAATTAGATAATAAATTATCTAGTGAGGTCGAGAGATAAGTCAGAAAGTATCATAGTCAAGGATAGTCTGTTGTTGTATGTACTTCAAGAATCTCAATCATTACTTAGTATCTATCAACTCCCAAAACCCATGGTGAACAGAACTCTGGTTCCCATTTCTCTTGATTACAAACACTGAAGTATTGAAAGTGACATTTGACTTTTTGTGAAACTTAAACCCCCATCCTTCGGAAACAGTAAACTATCAGTAAAGCATTTCATAAACAAATCAAAGTTCACACCCTATTCCCTGTGGGATTCGACCCTAACCTAGTTGGATTTTATATTGACAACGATCTCTTACACCCATTAAAGAGTGTAATTTGAGCGTTATCAACCATCAATCACAGGTATAAACCGACAATCAGGTTTAACCATTATAATCTTAATAACGTAACCCAGATGTTCATCAAATAGCTAGGTCACTAAGGAATTACATATTTCAAGATTAAGGTGGGTCAAGTCCCACTCCTAAATCCCAATAATGCCAAAGTTTACTTCTACAAGACTAACTTCTACCCAAAATTGGGCTAGGTTATCTAAATCACCCCATAAGGGCTTATTGATCCATACTAGGCCTATAAGGGTAAATCTTCTTCAAGCAACCTTCCTAAGTCATCCGAAACACTAAGGAAATTTCATAACTAGTCATAACTAGATTACATACTCTTAAGGTTAGCGAACAACATCATTCTCGACTACTAGAGCAACTAAAGTATTCTCATGCTATTCATTAGACTTCAAGTTGAACTATCCAAGGTTCTAGGCTAAAGGTCAAACATCACACTTTACTAGTTTAATAGCCTACAAGAAACAACTATTCTCAAGTATCTCCATTCCTCTATTTATCATCTAAAACCCCTCCCAATATCACAAGATATATATAATTATACTACAATCAAGCTCAATCTATCTACAAGTAAGCCTAACCTACGTTGAGTCCAATTGCTCACAAGTCAATAAGTTTAGCCTTTCCTTATCTTGAAGATTCTCCTTCCACGGTCGAAGTTATAACAAACATAATCTAAGAATCATTACAAGATCAAAAACACCCATTATGGCACCATTATGACATGGGTCAAAAATGAAACCAAAACCCTAAGTGGGTCCCACCTTCGAAAAATGAATTTTTGAGACAAACCTATAGTTTAACTATCATTAGGATAACCCTCAAGATATTTGAGTAAAACAATCATACTTGTGGCTACAATTGAGCCTCAAAGACTCAGGGGTTTTGGGTTTAGAAATTAAGAAATTAATACCAAATTTGAAGGAATCTTACCTTAGATTTGTAGAAAAATGGATTACACAAGTTATTCAAGCTCCTAATCAACCCAAAAGACTCATTTTTAAGTCAACAAATATTTATGGCTTCTAGGGTTCTCAAAGAAGTGAAGAATGCCCCAAAAATTGGCCAAAAGGGCCTTTTATAAGAGTTTAGACGGGCCTGTAAGGTCAAACTCTATTTTTCACAAACAAACTATGTAACCCCACTAAATTTAACATTTCAAACATATTGGTGGAGTCATCTTTTCCATCGAAGGTCATTTAGTCCACTTGTGGGTCCCGCACTCATATATTTTAATTTTTGACTTTTTGACTAATGGGTCAAAATGAGCTCGGGTGTTGTGACATCCGAACCAAGTGTTTATCTATCCTAAAACCAAAATTACATAGTTGTTGTCGTAGTCAAAATTTACATCCAAAATCATTTTACTGAAGTTATTGCTCAGTGGCCATTTAAATCAACGAAGACTTCTAAAGGGAAAATTAGCTCTAAAAAACTAACGAACGACCCAGTAATCAAACTATAAGTTCCAATAATTCAAAAATGAATCGGGGCAACCATGGAAAAGCTCAAATGGTGAAAATAAGTGGGAATACAGAAAATGACCTGATGGGTCATTACACTTCTCATGCAACGCCATTTGTGTTGGAATAAGAGTTTTTTGAGATATCATTGTACCTACAAAAACTAATTACACATTCATCGAACAATCAAGAAACTGCTAAAATAGAGGTAGCTAGAAATAGAGAGAACAGAAGCCAAATAATAAAAGAGGTAATGAATACAAATTAAACCATTTTGTGTACCTGAACTATCAGTTATTTAGTTTTTCAACCTTAGATACAACATATGTTTAGATAGGAAATGTGATCAACTGATTTTTATGGTGTATTTAATAAACATCTGATGATGAAACTAACTTGCAAATTTGGGAGTATAGATGCACCCCTGAGAGATGTGTCATGATATTTATCCTAGGGTGTGAAGTGTTCATGAGGTTAAAAATATTCATTGAAATCATTTAGAGCCATGTTGAGCTAAAATCCTTTGTTTCGCCAAAATTTTGGAATTTGATTCTACAAGGGTGTCATTTTTGAACGAGTATAAATTTTTGAATATGAAGAATTTGGCAGATTAAGACCAACCAAATTGTAGATAACTGAAATAGCTTTCTAAATAAACCAATTTCTCCTAAATTCGATAATCGAGTGAAAAGTTATGCCATTTTTTGTGTGAGGCAGTAAGGGGTCGCGATAGCCCCGCGATACGAGGGTTGATTGACCTAATTAGGGGTCGCGTCGTGAGGGAAGTAACACCCTACATTTTGGGCTAGAACATAAACCGTTATTTCTACGTGTAAAGGTTCTAAAAACCATAGATCCAATATGAATTTAGTGTGTTAATCAATTATATAGTGTGGGAATCTAGTTGAGCATAAATTGAGATCATAGAGGTCCCTTAACTCAAGGACAAGTTTAAAGTCTTACTATCGATTGAGTTTTGGTGAGCATTTAAACTTGGGCTAAATTAAATTGAACATCACATTTTGTATATAATGAATTAGAGGGCCTACTATATATTAAATAAAAGGTCTTCGAATCCTCTTTCCAACACCATCAGTTTTGCCTTAATCCGATATCTAGTTAAAAAGTTATGCCCGTATTATAGTAAGGTATTAGGCTGCCTAAGGAGCGACGGTCGGAAGGATGGTCCATCAGGTCCATCGCAAGGAAAATTGCCCCAAAAATAGTGACTTAATCACTGAAAATGTAGCGGCAGTTCTGGAGATGGTTCGTCGGGCCCGTGACGGTCCGTCGGGCCATCCCGAAGCTAAAAAATGTGATTTTTGTTGAAGGGTTGTTTTGGTACTTTTCCTCTTTATAAAACCTCCCCAATGGATTTAATTACAATCTAACACATTATTATTAAATTCCCATCAGATTCAACATCAAAAACTTCCTTCTTCTCTCTCAAAATCAAGATCAAACTAGGGTTTCTTTCAAGAATAAGAAAGCAAGAAATCAATGTTTAAGTCAAAGATTTTCAAGGAACAAATCAAGAATTCACGTTCTACTCTTTAATTTAAGTAATCTAAGGTACGTAGGATTTTCCTAAAACTACATGGGCATAAGGAAATTGTTTAAACAACATTTTAAATATTGTGAAATCAGGAATTATCGAAGGGATTTTGGAACTTACGTTACAATTTTGCATCACGAATTCTTTAATGACATTATTATTTAGGTTTTGAGGCATTTCCCCTAAATTTGATCTACAACCATGTATAAGTATACATATGTAGGTGCTTTATGAGTTTGAATGATTAACTGAGACAATGAACTATTATAAATCCCTCTTTTGTTTACAAGCTTTCTTGTTTTTGTAAGTTATGATTTATTCGAAATGCATTGTTGGAATCATGATATAAATGTCTTGATTATGGTTTTAAAT
The DNA here is from genome assembly GCA_030864215.1 of Capsicum pubescens. Classification (NCBI taxonomy): domain Eukaryota; kingdom Viridiplantae; phylum Streptophyta; class Magnoliopsida; order Solanales; family Solanaceae; genus Capsicum; species Capsicum pubescens. The sequence goes on along the minus strand of CM061549.1, from coordinate 31,784,307 downwards.
TAAAGAGGGGGTGTCTTACATGGTGTTAAAGGTTAAAGATGTTTATTAAGAAGATTGCATGTTTTCATCACAAGTTCCATGTCCACTACATATTTGTTGAAATGCTGAAAAGAATGACTTTTACATGGTTTGATAAATGTTTGAAGTATGAATCTTTTGAATTTTTTGAAGTATGGTGGTTCAATATTTATGTTTTGGAAGAAGAGATTTTCATATGACAATTATGGCTCAGAAACATGACTTGCAAACCTTTGTATGACGATACCAAATCAGATAAGGCCATGATAAACTCAGAACATAATACAGATTTCAATTCAGATTTCAGATTTAGAATTTAGAAAGATGCATGTTTAGAACAGATTAAAAATGTACACTAAGAGAGTTAGGTGGTTACCCGAATTAGGCATAGGTCATATTATTCATTGATTAGAACCGTGTTTTCTCGATACAGGTTTATTATTTCCCTCAGAGGGATTATACGCTGGCCTAATGTCGTATGGCATATCAGATTCAGATATTTTAACCCTTGTGGCAAACTTGGGTTGGGGGCTCGGCCGTTGAGTTAATGGAGGATCCCATATTGCCCGTGGGAAACTTTCAGATATGTAGGGTGTACCCCTTAGCTCAGATGTAATACAAAGTACAGAACTGCATTGACAAGATTGTTTGAAGATCATTTGAGATTGCCCATGTATTTTAAACTATTTCATGCATAACATTTTATGACTTTCTCGCACCTATGTTATATATGTATAAATTCACTATTTTGGATTGCTCAGTATACCAGGACGATTGTATTGACCCCTTATATTTCAGGGTCTGAGGCTCAGTCTAGAGGTATTGTTAAGCCGTAGAGATTTCAGATAGAAGTGTGGAGTTGGTGAGCCTTTTTTATTCCGGATGGCCTATTTATTTCAGACACTTCTTATTTACTTTGGTTTAGGTGCACTGGGGGCCTTGTCCAAGTTTCAGACAGCTTGTTAATTTCGTATGTAATAGAGATTTCGCAGACTGAAATAAATATTATCTAAATGTTGATGGATTTCCTTTCATATTGATATACATAACTCTGGACATGACCATGATTCTGTAATGATTTATATTTCCACATATTTTCTTCATTATATGAATATTGTACATGATTATCAGATATAGAAGGGCGTTCGGGCCTCCATTGTTTGGTATGCTCATTATGGCCAGGGCCCCAGCTCGGGTCGTGACAAACTTGGTATTAGAGCACAGTTCATGGTCCCAACTTTGGAGGGGTATTTTGTTATTTTCCTTCACCCCATAACTCCATAAACACTAAATTCAACCTCCATTTAACCAAAAATACACTCCTTTCTCTCAAATACTCTCAAGAACCAAACCCTAGGGCCTCAACCTAAGATTCAAGATCCCTTAAAATTTCACCATTAAATTTCAAAATTGATTCAAGAATTAGAATCTTCAAACAAAGATCTTCAAGAATCATCCATCAAAAGTACAAATAGAGTCCCAAAAGCAAGTGTTCATCCAAAGTTCATAACCTAAGGTACGTGGGGTTTTCCTAAAATCTCATGGGCATAGAAATCATGATTATAAGAAAAGGGTTTTATATTTATCATTTATAATCATGTTTTAGAAGTCTCAATGACATTATTTTGGTCTTTAGATCTTCCCTCAAATTGATTGATAGATTATATATATATATATATATATATGTGTATTTATGAATGTGTTTAAGGATGAATATTCAATTGAGAGCATGAATTATAATGAACACCTCTCTTGTTATGATTTTTCCCATCTTTCATATGATATGAATTGTTCTAAATTGCATCTTGAAAGCATGATATGAAATGTCTTGATTTATGCTATGACTTGAATATGATTTCAGTATAAAATGAGAGAGTTATGCATGTTGATAAATTTTGAATATGCATATAACAAAGAGTGACATGGTTTGCCAAAAGAACATATGACCACCATATATTTGAATAATCTCAGCATAGTTTTGACTTGTGTTTTTGGAACATGAAATCTTTTTTATTATTTGCATATTTGGGTGGTCTGAACTGTATTTTAATGAAAGAATTATGCATGTACATTATGGCTCAGAAAAGAGGACTTTCAAGTCTTGGTGTGACGACACCAATTCAGATTATGCCATGGTAATTCAGAACAGAATAGAATGCATATTTGAAGTAAGAATTTTCAGATGTTGAAACTAGAATAATGCATGATTCAGAATAGGATAAAATTGGGCATAAAGAGAGATTAGGTGGTTCCTCGAAGAAGGCATGAGTTCAGATAACTTATTGCCTAAAACCGTGATTTGCCGATTTGGGTCTATTATATTACGTTGGCCTAGTGCCGTGTGGCATATCAGAATAAAAAACTCCAACCCTTGTGGCACACTCGGGTTGGGGGATTCCCCACCGAGTCAATGGCGGATTTCATACTGCCCGTGGATATCAGAATTGTAGGGGAGTGCCACCTAACTCAGAATTAATACAAAGGTCAGAAAAACTGCATTGACAGAAAGGTTTTATGATTATCAAAAATGCTCATGTGTTTTGAATTTATATCTTTCATGATGTTTTAAGATGTGCTCTCAACTATTTTATTTATATAGAATCTTTATTTTGGATTCTTCTCTGCGTACCAGTACATTAATATTGCCCCCCACCCCTACCTCCCAGGGTCTAAATTTTAGTTCAGAGGTCCTGCTAAATCGTAGAGTTTTCATACAGGGGTGAAGAGTACCATTTGGTGAGCCTTCTATACTTCAGAAGGCCAAGTTTCTTTCATACATTTATCATTATTAAGGTTTTGGTCTACTGGGTGCCTTGTACCAGATTTTGGATTGTTGTCTTTTGGTTTTGTAGTAGAGATTTCGCAGACTAGTTCAGACATTAATTAGTTGTTGTTGGTCTTTGCATTATATCTTATAATCTGAAAAGATTTCAGATTTTATGACCATGTTTCCATACACAATTATATTTCTCATCTTCTTTTATTGTGTGAACATTGTGCATAACTACCTGATAAAGAGGGGCATCCGGGCCTTCGTGGTTCGGTATGCTCGTCATGGCCAGGGCCTCGATTCGGGTCGTGATAAACATGGAATCAGAGCATGGTTCATGGTCCTAGGGTGTCTGCGAAATCATGTCGGGTAGAGTCTTGTTTATAGGTATGCAGTGTGCCATACTTATAACCAAGAGGCAACAAGGCATTTGAGAATCTTTCCATTTCTTGATGTTCTAGTTCATGCAATAGGACCAAAATATTCCTCTTTCATACTCTAATTCATGCTATGGTGTTGCCCATATGAAAATAAAGTTATCCCAATTCTTTCCTTACTTTGATATGCTCAGATATGTCTCATTGTTCAGGTAAATCGAGTGTAGAAGTTTAGATTTTAAATGGTATTGTCCCTTTTGATTGAGCCATATAAGATTTTAAAATTATGCAAGGACTTGAGAAGAGTCCATTATTGCTTCAGAGTGTATTGATTCTAGTGTAATATTTGGTTCTGATGAAATCATACTTTTCAGCCTGCGGCATTAAGGGTATTCAGTCCTTTTCAAAAATTATGTTGTAGATGTCATGCCTAAAAGGGAAATGATGTGCAGCAGAATTATTGGAACTGTATTTCCACCCGAGTAGTTGTATAAGTTAAAGTGTCAGTGTCATGACCTATTGGTAGTCAAATTAGACCAAGAAGTTGGTGAAATGAAGTCACAAGTTTAGAGGTCACAGTGAGGGTGACTTTTGTGTAACTAAATATTTATAGTTGAATAACCGTTGATTGAGAATGATTAACCCCTTTATAGTGATAGACTAATATGGTATCTAGTAGCATGTGTGGATTGTATGGTAGTCTGTGGGGGAAGAGTTTGACTCAGATTTTTATTTATACAGAGTAAGATGTGTATTCTTAGATCATTGATTATTGTGCGTCAAGTTTCTATCTCTTGTAATCTTGATATCATTGTGTTGTTGTAAACAAAAAATCTAGTGAAGTCATGTGAGGATCTTTCGATTCACTAGCATATTTTCTCTGTTAGTCATTTCATTTTCTTGTTCAAAACACAAAAATCAAAGTCTAGTGAAGTCGTGTGAGGCCTATTTCGATTCACTAGCAACTTATTGTTCTTGTATTGGTTGAATATATGTATAGTCGAATCTTTTTGCATGAGATTGAGTTGGTAATGAAGTGATACGTCATTGTGTGTTAGTTTAGTAAAAGGTAGAGAAGGAGTTATTAGTTAAGGTGAATTGTTGTCTGCTTGAAGTATGAAAATGGCTAGAGGAGCCATTAAGTTATAATTATAGACTCATGGTTGTTTGTGGAATTTGAAGGTAGTCTACATGTATGCTTAGGTAAGTAATTGTGATGTGAGAAAGCCGTATAAATAGACAAGATTGTATGGGGTTATAATATAAGAATAAGGTTGACCATGTCTATTATGTGACTTTACCCCCCTTGATCTTCTTTTCGTTGGTAGTTGTAAACTAGTACTACTTGTGAGAAGATATGTAGTAGATTTTGAGGTATTTGGATAGAATATCCCAATTGGATAGACTAGTATATTATATGGCATTCTTTATTTGTGGTGGATGATTGATGCTAGACTATACGCTTGAATTTAATGTAGAATATAGATGTAAGAATAATGGCTTAAGATTAATGATGTATGTTTTGCGACAATTATGCGTATGGTTGGGTTATAAATCATGTTTAGCACTAGACATTAAGTTTGAAAAGTTGATGTCCACGAAGGTGGATGTGATGATTTCTTGGTTAATGATACTAGTTATATGGAAGCGATCTAAAAGGCTTTAACAGTGTATGCAAGAGATTAAATTTATTTGATTCATAATGAAGTATGATGTTGTATGCGTGATGTAGAAGTATGCCCAAGGTGATACGTGGTTGTGGTATTTTTCTAAGGCTACTACATGTTGTGTGTGGCTAGTAGTACCACTGAGTTGCTAGGTAGACAAATACTAGTAGATGGTACATGGTGTTCTAAATGGACAAGTTAAGGAGTTTAGACTGATAGTATTGAGCCTTTTGATATGATCTTAATCCTCATGGTAGAGAGATATAAGTTTAGGTTCACGATATTGGTAGGCTATGATGGAAGAAGTATGGTTCATCAAAGGCTTGGTGATATCCATGTTAAGTGTTAGAATCTAAGTTTGAGTTTTGAAGGTTGAACTAGTAGAAATAAGAGTAAAAGCACTAGAGAGTGTGCACTTCAACTATGGGGATATTCATGAAGATTCGAAGTTAGTTAGTGTTCAAGTATTATATGATGACTATTGGTGGCTATAGAAAGATAGAATGTATCTCAGAAGGTAGTATTAACAGTAGGTTTTCTACTTTCAGGTGTGGTCATTTAGGTTAAGTTCTATTAATTGCGTGTATTGTCTCATTCCAGACACTAGAGTGCAGTGAGTGTAGTTCTGTTTAAAGCCTAGTAAGGGATCTCTCGAACTTAAGATGATGTCTTAAAGGTAAGGGAAAGATGATAGAACAAGTAACCAAGTCAGACTCTCAGATTCTAATAGTATTGTCAGTATGATATATAACATCAAAAAGTGAGGGTGGGACTCAACCCATTCTTATCTCAGTAATTTTCAGCTATCCCAATACCTACTCATGGCTTACGTTTCGGTTACATGAACATAGTTCATGTTCATTCATATGATAGAAAATCATGTACTCTTCCAGTTCCAAAATGAGGAGTTTCGGTTCATTCAGTAGTCGAAATCACATTCCATATGCTATGAACTCTAAATTGAGGTCATACAGCTCATGAGTTATGTACTCGCTCTTTATAGTGTGCTCAGTTCCTATAACTCATGCTATACTCCTAATGATTGGAAAAAATTCAGCTTATATCCATGTATGCCCTCAATTCAGATTTACTTTGATAAATCCCTGATGTTGATTTGTTATTCCTCAGGCCTCAGTTAAGTGTCAAGTCTCATATAATATCCTTCCATGCTTCAAGGTTTTATGTTCTAACCTTTTGGTGACTCCTTATGTAATGATAGTGGTGATGAGTGAATGTTTCTTGTTGATGGAAGATCATTGTATGCTTGTATTAGATAAGTCCATAAGTGTAAAGTGAAATTTGGGGCCAAGTTTTTGATACATGTGATGGTTAATGGAAAATTTGTATGAGGATATTCTTGGGGTAGCATGTGGGAGTTGTAATGATGGTGCTTTAGAATAATATCGTGTGTAGCGTGTTGTGTTTTTAGATTTAAAGTTAGGCTTGATCACGGTGAAAGGATTTAAGCTACTGTAGATATTAGTAGAAAGATTTATCGATGCCCACATGAGAATTTTAAGTTGAATTGAATGAGTATGGTAATTAAGGGGGATAGTATGGTTAAGGGAGTATTAGAGGAGTGTGCTAAGCTTGAAAGTAAGAAGTGGCAATGCCTAAGGCCCGGTAATTCTATCCTAGTTTATGAGTTATATGTCTATATTCCATGCTATGGAGTAGTATTATTTTTGTGATTCCTTAGTTGGATGTCATGTGTAACTCATGCCCAAGATTCTTTGCTCCCTAATGCTACTGGAACTTATTTAGAAAGAGAGTTGAGAGATAATCTATTCCATCCATGTAAGTAGTGATTTCAATTCAGTCAAAGCATCATGTTTCAGATTCAGCTACTTAGTCATGACTCAGTTCATAAGAGTTCAGAGCATAATTTCAAATACTTCAAAATACTTTAGCTCAGGCAGTACAGTACCCTGGTACGATCTAAGTCATGTTGCCTTATGTTTCGTACTTGAATAAGTTATCACTTCTCAATTCAATATATATGATTGGATCATGAACACTTCAAGGAAATCCTAAACTCTCAGCATGAATCAACTCCTTAAAGCAAGTAAAGTCAAATCAACTGGGAATTCAGTTTCATGATAAAAGTTTAAATGTTTTAGCTCAGCTATATTCTTTCTTAAAAGACATATCATATCCACGTTATTCAATACCTTTAAGACTTCAACATTTCTACCCATCATTCGGGGACAAATGATCCCAAGGGAGAGATAATGTAAACCCCGCATTTCGGGCTAGAAAGAAAAATCATCGTTTCTATGCGTAAATGATCCAAAAGCCATAAATACTATGTAAATTTGTCATGTTAATCAATTATGTAGTGTGGGAACCTATTTGAGCATAAATTGAGATCATAGAGGTCCCCAAACTAAAGGACGAGTTGAAAGCTTTCCTATCGTTCGAGTTTGAGCGAGCATCGTAACTTGGGTCAGATTCAATCAACCATAACATATTGTATATGAAGAACTGGATGGACTACTATATATCAAATGAAATCTCTTCAAATTATCTTTCCAACGATATCAATTTCTCCCAAATCCGAGATCGGATCAAAACGTTATAAACATTTTACTTCAGCATGTCTGTCTGTCAACAAGTGACGACCTGAGATGATAAGCTATCATACATGTGATGACCTATCATCCATGTCGTCAGCCCAAGGAAGTAACTCACAAAAATAATCCTCTAAGTGATGACCTGGTGTGATAAGTTATCACATATGTGATGACCTATCAGCCAAGGTCGTCACCTTTAAAATTCAGCATTTCCTAAAAAGTTTTGGAGGGGTATTTTGGTATTTTCCCTTCACCCCATAACTCCATAAACACTGAATTCAACCTCCATTTCACCAAAAATACACTCCTTTCTCTCAAATGCTCTCAAGAAACAAACCCTAGGGCCTCAACCTAAGATTCAAGATCCCATAAAATTTCACCATTAAATTCCAAAATTGATTCAAGAATTAGAATCCCCAAACAAAGATCTTCAAGAATCATCCATCAAAAGCACAAATAGAGTCTCAAAAGCAAGTGTTCATCCAAAGTTCATAATCTAAGGTAAGTAGGATTTTCTTAAAATCTCATGGGCATAGAAATCATAATTTTAAGAAAAGGGTTTTAGATTTATAATTTATAATCATCTTTTAGAAGCCTCAATGACATTGTTTTGATCTTTAGACCTTCCCTCATATTGATTGATAAATTATACATATATATATATATAAGAATGTGTTTAAGGATGAATATTCAATTGAGAGCATGAATTATAATATACCCCTGTCTTGTTATGATTTTTCCCATCTTTCATATGATATGAATTGTTCTAAATTGCATCTTGAAAGCATGATAAGAAATGTCTTGATTTATGCTATGACTTGAATATCATTTCGAAATAAAAAGAGAGGGTTATGCATGTTGATAAATGTTGAATATGCATATAACAAAGAGTAGCATGAAATTCCAAAAGAACACATAACCATGATATGTTTGAATAATCTCAGCATAGTTCTGACTTCTGTTTTAGGAACACAAAATCTTTTATGTTGTTTACATGTTTGGGTGTTCTGAACTGTGTTTTAATGAAAGAATTATGTATGATACATTATGGCTCAAAAAAGAGGACTTTCAAGTCTTGGTGTGATGACACCAATTCAGATTATGCCATGGTAATTCAGAACAGAATAGAATGCATGTTTGAAGTTAGAATTTCCATATGTTGAAACTAGAATAATGCATGATTCAGAACAGGATAAAATTGGACATAAAGAGAGCTTAGGTGGTTCCCTGAAGAACACATGAGTTCAGATAACTTATTGCCTAAAAACGTGATTTATTGATCCGTGTATATTTTATTATGCTGGCCTAGTGACGTGTGGCGTATCAGAATTTGAAACCCCAACCCTTGAGGCACACTCGGGTTGGGTTCTTTCCCGTCGATTCAATGGAGGATTCCATACCTCCTATGGAATATCAAAATTGTAGAGGAGTGACACCTAACTCAGAAGTAATACAAAGATCAGAAAAACTGCATTGACAGAATGGTTTTATGATTATCAGAAATGCCCATGTGTTTTGAATTTATATCTTTCATGATGTTTTATGACATGTTCTCAACAATTTTATTTATATATAAGCTTTATTTTGGATTTTCTCTGCGTACCAGTACATTTGTATTGACCCCCTCTACCTCTCAGGGTCTAAATTTCAGTTCAGAGATTCTGCTAAGCCGCAGAGTTTTCAGACAGGAGTGAAGAGTAATAGTTGATGAGCCTTCTATACTTCAGAAGGCCTAGTTTCTTTCAGACATTTATCATTATAATGGTTTAGGTCTACTGGGGTCTTGTCCCAGATTTTTGATAGTTGTCTTTTGGTTTTGTAGTAGAGATTTCACAGAATGGTTCAGACATTGATTAGTTGTTGTTGGGCTTTGCATTACATATTACAAACTGAATAGATTTCAGATTTTATGACCATGTTTTCGTATACGATTATATTCCACATCTTTTTTTATTGTATGAACATTCTACATGACTACCAGATAAAGAGGGGCGTTCATAGTTCGGGATACTCATCACGGCCAGGGACTTGGTTCGGTCGTGACAGAGATAATGCTAAACCTTCTGTGTGGGGTGAATTTATAGAAGCCTTCTTGGACTGATTCTTTCCCTAGGAGTTGAGGGAGTCCAAGGCTGAAGAGTTTATGAACTTGAAACAGGGGAAGATGAGCGTCAAGGAGTACACCCTAAAATTCAATCAACTATCCTATTATTCCCCTAAATTGGTGGGAAACATGTGTTCCCGTATGAGGAATTTTGCATTCGGTATTTCGGATGACTTGATGTTGGATTGCAAAGAGGCGATGTTGAACATAGATATGGACTTCTCTAGATTATTTGTTCAAATGCAGTAGGTAGAGATACAAAAAAAGAGGGTTGCTGAAGCAAGGGAGAAAGACAAACAGTCCAAGAGGGCCATACCGGCAGAACAGAACCACAGTCAGCACCAAGATGGTAATTGGGGTAACAGGTGGCCGAAGAAAAAGTTTTGGAGCAATGCTCTGTCTGCAGCTAGCGCTCCAACGACTAGACCTCCATCTTATTAGCGGTTCTAGAATTTTCAGCCTTGCCATGGACCGAGAGTACAAGGTACGTAGTCGCAAGGTATTATGGCGCAACCTTCTAGGTCATACCCTCGATGTGAAATATGTGGAAAGTACCATTCAGGGAAGTGCCAGTTTGGCAAGTTAGTGTGTTATGCTTGTAGCCAGCCAGGTTACATTCAGAGAGATTGTTCTTCTATTAAAGGGAGTGTTGGAGGTGCTAAGTCTCAAAAAAATTCCTCCCCACTACCACCACCTCCCAAGGGCGCTACTTCTGCTACCGGGGGTGGTCACAATCGATTGTATGCATTGTCCAACCACTAGGATACAAAGGATTCACCAGATGTAGTCATGGGTATGTTACAAATTTTCTCAAGTGATATGTATGTGCTACTTGATCCCGGGTCTTCCTTTTCATATATGACCCTGTATGTGGTAGTTAGTTTTGGGTTTGAGCCTGAAGTTATTTTTGAACCCTTCTCTATTTCTACTCATGTTGGTGACTCTGTTATGGCTAGGAGGGTGTACAAAAATTGTGTTGTGTCTATCTATAATCATGATAATGTGGCAGACCTTTCAGAGGTTGATATGGTTGAGTTTGATCCTATTTAAGGGATGGATTGGCTCCATTCGTGCTATGCCACACTAGATTATAGAACCCGGAAAGTCATTTTCTCTTTTCCGAATAAACTAGTGATAGAGTAGGGGATATTCTTTAGAACCTAAGGGGAAATTTATCTCTTATCTCAGAGCCTGTAAACTTATATCTAAGGGTGGTTTGTATAATCTTATTCGGGTAAATTATTCTAATGCTAAAAGTCCTTCTCTCTAGTTAGTCCCCGTGGTTAATGAATTTTTAGAAATTTTTCCTGATGATCTCACACGGATTCCAACTGATAGGGAGATAGATTTTGGCATTGACTTGTTTCCAGGAACTCATCCTATTTCTATCTAGCCATATAGAATGGCTCCTGCAGAATTCAAAGAGTTAAAATAATAGTTAAAAGATCTTTTTGACAAGGGCTTTATCCATCCTAGTGTTTCTCCCTGGGGTGAACCTGTACTCTTTTTTCGTTAGAAAAATAGTTCCCTTCATATGTTTATAGACTACCGTTAGCTAAATAAGGTTACTGTTAAAAATAATTACCTTCTTCATAGAATCAATGATTTGTTTGATCAACTCCAAGGTGCAAAAATGTTTCTTTAAGATATACCTTTGTTTGGGGTATCATCAGTTGAAGGTTAGGTTGTTTGATATTCCCAAAACAACTTTCCAAGCCCATTATGGCCATTATGAGTTCTTAGTTATGTCTTTCGAACTGACTAATGCACATGCTGCCTTCATGGAACTTATGAATAGGGCGTTCTGTCAGTTTCAAGACTTGTTCATCATAATTTTCATCGACAACATCTTAGTTTACTCCAAGAATGAGGAGGATTATTCCTGTCACCTCTGAATAATCCTTCAGACCCTCAAAGATCATAAATTGTATGCAAAATTTTCCAAGTGTGAATTTTGGCTTTTCCTATTGCTTTCTTGGGGCATATTGTGTCTAGTGAGGGAATTAAGGTTGATCCCCAAAAGATTGAGGCAGTGAGAAAATGGCCTAGACTCATGACTCTAACCGATATTTGTAGCTTCTTGGGTTTGGAAGGGTATTACAGAAGGTTCGTAGAATGTTTTTCTTCCATAGATTGTCCACTTACCAGGTTGACACAGAAAAAGGTTAAAATTGTGTGGTCTGACTCCTGTGAGAATAGTTTTGAGAAATCGAAAGACAAGTTGACTACTGCACCTATTTTGACCCTTCCCGAAGGTACAAAGGGTTTTGTTGTGTACTGTGATGCATCCCGGGTGGGACTTGGGTGTGTACTTATACATCACGGAAAGGTGGTAGCTTATGTATCTAGGCAGTTGAAGGTGCACGAGCGAAATTACCCAACCCATGACTTGGAGTTAGTGGCTATGGTATTTGCACTTAAAATCTGGTGGCATTATCTTTAGGGGTTACACGTTGATATTTTCACTGACCACAAAAGTTTACAGTATGTTTTCTCACAGAAAGAACTGAATCTCAGGCAGAGGCATTGGTTGGAACTGTTGAAGGATTATGACTTAAGCCTGCACTATCATCCGGTCAAGGTGAATGTGGTGGCCGATGCCCTCAGCAGATTATCTATGGGAAGTATTTCTCATTTTAAGGAAGGAAATAGAAAGATGGTGGAAGATATTCACCAGGTTGAAAATCTTGGGGTTCAACTTCTGTATTCCGAAGATAGAGGGGTAATTGTTCATGAGATAGCTAAATCTTCCCTATGTGCTGAAGTTAAGGAAAAATAGGTCGATGACCCCATATTGATGTAGATAGGGAACGATGTTGGTAAACAGAAAGTGATGGATTTTGAAATTGAAGGTGATGGGATTTTACGATATCAGGGTAGACTGTGTGTGCCAAATGTTGATGGATTGTGGGAAAGAATTCTTGATGAGGATCACACTTTCTGGTATGTTTTTCATCCAGTCTCTACTAAAATGTATCATGACCTTAAGGAAATTTATTGGTGGAATAATATGAAATGTGATGCTGCTGATTTTGTTTCTAAGTGTGTAAATTGTCATCAAGTCAAAGTGGAACACTTGAGGCCAGGTGGTACTTCTCAAGAGATATCCTTGCCTATGTGGATGTAGGAGATGATAAATATGGATTTCATCACGGAGATTCCAAGATCCTGAAACCAATATGATTCCATTTGGGTGATCGTAGACCGGATGACCAAGTCAGCTCACTTTCTGCCTGTGAGGACTAACTACTTAGAAGATGATTATCCCAAGTTATACATTGAGGAAATAGTTAGTTTGCATGGGGAACTGGTATCTGTTATATCTGATCTAGGTATGCAATTCTCTTCATAGTTTTAGCGGTCTTTGTAGAGGAGCTTAGGTACCCAAGTGAACCTGAGTAATACCTTCCATCCCCAGATGGATGGGCAAGCTGAACTCACCATTCAGACCCTTGAGGCTATGTTGAGGGCTTGTGTAATTGACTTCAAAGGTAGTTGGGGAAATCATTTCCAATTGATAGAGTTTGCCTACAATAATAGCTATCATGCCTGAATTCAGAAGGTTCAGTTTGAAGCTCTTTATAGAAGGAGATATAGATTACGAATTGGGATGTAAGAAGTGGGTGAGACCCGGTTGTTTGGGCCTGACCTTGTTCATCAAGCAATGGAGAAGGTGAATATCATTAGAGAATGACTTAAGACCACCCAGAGACATCAGAAATCCCATGCTGATGTACGGAGAAGAGATTTAGAGTTTGAGGTGAACGATTTGGTGTTCCTAAAGGTCTCTTCTATGAAGAGGGTCATGCCATTTGGGAGGAAAGGAAAGATTAGTCCCCGTTATATAGGACCATACCAGATTTTGAGGAGAATAGGTGGTGTGGCCTATGAATTAGATTTTACTATGAGTTTGGCTTCCGTTCATCCCATATTCATGTGTCCATGTTGAAGAAGTGCATTGGAGATCATTCCCTAGTGTTTCCTGTAGAGGATATCAATGTGAAAAACTCCTTGTTATACGAGGAAGAACCCGTTGCAATCTTGGATCGCCAATTTTGAAAGTTGAGGAGTAAGAAAATAGCTTCGGTCAAGGTGATGTGGAGAAATAAAAAAGTCGTAGAGGCTACTTGGGAGTCAGAAAAAGATATTCATGCGAGGTACCCGACTCTTTTCGAGACCATGGATGATGATTTAGAAGGTACAAATCCCATACTACTCCTTTTATTTCATTTAGCTCTTGAAAATCATACTTGATGTGTCCCGATTCATCATTCGGGGATAATGATCCCAACGAGGGAGAATGTAACACCAAACATTTCGGGCTAGAATATAAACCGTTATTTCTATGCATAAAGGTTCCAAAATCCATAGATCCAATGTGAATTTAGTGTTTTCATCAATTATATAGTTTGGGAATTTAGTTGAGCATAAATTAAGATCATAGAGGTACCTTAACTCAAGGACCAGTTGAAAGTCTTCCTATCGATTGAGTTTTGGTGAGCGCTTAAACTTGGGTAAACTTCAATCGACAATAATTTATTGTATATAATGAATTATAGGTCCTACAATATATCAAATGGAAGCTCTTTGAATTCTCTTTTCAACACCACCAGTTTTTCCTTAATACAATATCGATGTATAAAGTTATGTGCATTTTACATTACGATATCAGGCTACCTTAGGATCAACGGTCGGGACGACGATCCATCAAACCCATGATGGTCTGTCGTGGGGACCGTCATCCAAAAAAATAGTGACTCAGTCACTGGAAATGCAACGATGGTTCTGGGGCTGGTTCGTTGAGTCCATGACGGTCCATCGGTCCATCCCGAAGCTCAAAAACGTGATTTTTTTAAAGTGTTGTTTTGGTACTTTTCCTCTCCAGAAAACCTCCCCAATGAATTTAATTACACCCTAATACGTTATTAATCAATTTCCATCAGTTGCAACATCAAAAAAATCCTTCTTCACTCTCAAAATCAAGATCAAACTAGTGTTTTTTCAAGAATAAGAAAGCAAGAAATCAATCTTTATATCCAAGATTTTCAAGGAACAAATCAAGAATTCAAGTTCTATTCTTTAATTAAGTAATCTAAGGTACGAAGGATTTTACTAAAACTACACGGGCACAAAGAAATTGTTTCAACAACATTTTAAACATTGTGAAATCATGAATTCTCGAAGGGGTTTTGGAACTTACGTTACAATTTTGCATTACGAATTCTTTAATGACATTATTATTTTGGTCTTGAGGTCTTTCCCTTAAATTTGATCTACAACCATGTATAAGTATATATATGTAGGTGTTTGATGAGTTTGTATGATGAACTGAGAGCATGAACTATTAAAAATCCCTCTCTTGTTTACAAGCTTTCATATTTTTGTAAGTTATGACTCATTCAAAATGTATTGTTGGAAGCAAGATATAAATGTCTTGATTATGGTTTTAAATTAAAGAGGGGGTGTATTACTTGGTGTTAAATGTTAAAGATGTTTATTAATTTTTTTGTCACAAGTTTCATGACCACTACATATTTGTTGAAATGCTAAAAAGAATGACTTTTACATGATTTGATAAATGTTTGAAGTATGAATCTTTTGAATTGTTTGAAGTATGGTGGTCCAAGATTTATGTTTTGAAAGAAGAGATTTTCATATGACAATTTTGGATCCGAAACATGACTTGCAAGCCTTGGTATAAAGATACCAAATCAGATAAAGCTATGATAAACTCATTACAAAATACAGATTTAAATTCAGATTTAGAATTCAGACAGATGCATGGTTAGAACAGGTTAAAAATGGTCACTAAGAGAGTTAGGTGGTTACCCGAAGTAGTAATGGGTCATACGATTCATTGACTGGAACCGTGATTTTTTTGTAAGAGTTTATTATTTCCCTAAGAGGGATTATACCCTGCCCTAGTGCCCTGTGGCATATCTGATTTAGATACTTCAACCCTTGCGGCAAACATGGGTTAGGGGCTTGGCCGTCGAGTTAATGGCAGGTCCCATATTTCCCGTGGGAAACTTTCATATATGTAGGGTGTTCCACTTAGCTCAGAAGTAATACAAAGTACAGAACTACATTGACAAGATTATTTTAAGAACATTTGAGATTTCCCATGTATTTTAAACTATTTCATGCATAACGTTTTATGAATTTCTCTCACCTATGTTATATATGTATAAATTCATTATTTTGGATTGCTTTACCTACCAATATGATTGTATTGACCCCCTATATTTTAGGGTCTGAGGCTCAGTCTAAATTTAACGTCCTGAATCTGGTATCCAAAACTCTACACAGTGCTCATAATCCCGAAGGACCACAAACTAACCCATAACTAATATCTGTAATTGAGCCCTGAATTATAATGATAATATCATAAATGCAGAAACAAGAACTGAAAGTCCATAAGGTTCAATATTGATACATAACTGAAAATATGGTATAACAATACCAAAACAACTAATATAACTTTCTGAACATGTTGTAGTCTGAAAGCCTCTAAAATTGAACTGTCCGAATAAAGAGTTGATGGTATTATCCCCTAACTAACCCCATCTTCTAAAATAAACTAAGTACTGAAAGAATGATAAAATCAAATGATAACATCCTCGAATGATGAGGACTCACTACTGACTCTGACTGCTAAAACTGGCATGCTACTGATACTCTGGAGTGCGTTCTTCTAAACCTAAGGTATAAAACACCATAGCGCAAATATGTCAGTACGATTGAATGTACTGGTATGCAAGTGATGTAGGTTGAATGCAATGGTTCCTATGCATGAATAATACTAACTGACTGAATAACATGAACGTGAGAGAACGTGAGAATACATGTATGAATACGTAACTGTATCTGAGATTGTGATAACACTGACTCATGAATTCTGATAATGTTGATTTACTGATATCTGGGTACTAATACTGGGATACTGAAAGACTAAGTCTATTGAGTACTAAGGAACTGATGTCATAGTACTGATAAAGGAATGACTATTTCTGACAGCTCTGATTATGAAGAACTAGTCTGATTGACTGTATCTGATAGTCCTAAAATCTGAATACTGGTAACATGAATTTCATATAATTAATATACTATTAACTAGGTGAGTGTGTCTAACAGACCAAATTCTGATGGAACTAGCTGAGTTTTGTACTGAGCTGAGTGATTGTATCTGACAGTCCTGAAACTATAGAACTGAACTAAGTTCTATTACTGAGACTGGATCTGAAACGGAGACTGTGAGGTAATCATCTAACCAACATGCCCTAAAACTAAACTGGTGGGGTACAACCTATAAACCCAGCTGGAAGGGTTTTAGTACCATGCCGCGGGTAAAGACAAGTTATGAGTAAACCCTCTCTAACAGGGAGCTCTTCCTTCAACCCCTTCTAGTAGGAAAAACTCAAATGAGGTGTATAATCCCCAAACTCGTAGGGTACATCTCAACCTACACTGGCTACGTCATTTTGGAATGCAAGGATTGCTTTTAAGGATCACACCCTCTACTGGCTAACAGGTGAGTCCCCATCCTTGTTTTCACTCGATGCTGAATCCTACTCCCAACTGAAGAGACACTAAACTAATTTAAACTGAACTGAACTATTACTGATATTTTGTTTTAGTTTATTCGAACATATTTCACTAAATTCTGTAGACTGGCGGAATACTACTGAGATCGGATAACTGACTGAGATTACTAAATTTTTCCTAGTCATGTAACTGACTGAATTCTAATGATCATGGCTTGAATAGGAGTATCGTGAAAACTAACAGTGTCTCTAGGAACATAGCTAAATTATCAGGTACAATTACCCCCAGGACTTGATATCATAAAACTAACAAGACTTGACACTTCGTGAACACATAACCAATATCAACAATTCATAATACAATAAGTTGGGGATTTCATGAAACACATGGTTTTCATAATGTTGTACATGGATGGGATTGTATATAGGCATGTCATACTTTCATCATCCTAATCTCATGAATATTCCATGAAATACTCATAATGCACACAATATCATGGAAGTAGTCTTAGTCATAAGGGTAAAGCATAAATTTATTATTTGAGTCACAATGGAGCTATAATACCCAATTTTTATCCTCCTAGCCATTTTGTCAAACACCCTACATGCACAACTTAGGGAATAGGTGAAATCATCAAATTACACATCATAAAAAACTCAATTCATGGATTTGATCTTGCATACTAACATAGTTTCATGAAAACACATAAAGATTCCAACTTGGGAATCATACAACAAGATAAACATGGTTACAAATAACCCACAACATAAATATCATGTTTTATAATTTGAATTAGGGTTCTTGGACTTCATGGATGAAATAAATCCGTAAATCAACACTTGACATACCTTAGTTCATGATTTTACAAAGATTAATGGAGAAATTCTTGAATTTGAGTATTGAATTTGAATCCCTAATTGAAAACCCTAGCCTGTTTTTGAGAGAAACTTGAGAGAAACTCTATATTTTGGGTGAAATATGGCTGAATCATGTGTTATTGGGTTTATATAAGGATGGGAAATTGACCCTTTTTTCCCTTAAAAATGCAGACATTTAATGGCTAAAAACTGGGTGCCAACGCTACAAGCGACGTGGCACGTTGATGGCTACAATGCGATACTCAATGTGTCATGACATGATCGCGTCGAGCCTTAAAAGTTTTGTCTCTGGCAGCCTACACAAATGTTGACCAACGCAATTGGGGACGCGGCGCACCATGATATCATTTGTCCACTATTTAGTGACTCCGAACATGATTTAAACGTGTTCTGAAAAATCCAAAACTTTTTTGGGAACCCCTATTGACCTTACTGATTATGAACTAATAAAAATACGGACCATTAAAGGATGTTAATGTGGAGAAATGAGATTGACAACTTTTGAAGGCCAATAATAGGCTAAGTCTGGGAACCTAGCTAGAATTTCCTAAGTCTGGGACCCCTTGACAAGATTAAAGGACTGAATTAAGCTTTACGATTTTACGGGATCTTACAATATCTCCCCCTTGAGAATATTCATCCTAGAATGAGACTGACTGAGAGGGAAGAAAAGATAAATTGACGTACATACTGAACATGAACAACTGGAACATAATTCCATGACTGACATGACCGATAAACTGAATGTATCATACTGAACATGCATATCTGATGCATGGTTAACTAATTCATGAATGCATGACTAAATATGCAATGGAAATTGATACCAAGTTTATCATGGAAATCTGAGCATGAAACTGGATAAGTTCAATGAAGACTGTTTCCTTAAATTGAAAATGCTAAGCCTGAAATTAATTCTTAGATATGCACGAGCGAAAACACGTGAACGTAATTGAGTCTGGAACGTGATACATGAGATGGATATCATGATATGAACTAAGTACCTTGAATACGTAGTTTACGGCTGAGGTCGGAGTTTGAGGGTCAACTCATGAGTACTCCTTACCTGAAACTGGATTCATTACAAAAATAGAGAATGGCACATTTATATCATAAAGGTTCAGGGAATTAAAGTGTATCTCCCTCTTGGGACACTAGGTCCCTCGAAGAATACTGATTTTGCTGAGATACTGAGGAAAACTAGGGCGATGCACAAGGCACCTACGAGCTGAATCACTGGTGGATATCCATGATCTGAAGCTAAGAAAAAGTGATTAGACTTTACGCACTGTAACTGAGACTACTAAAAAAATTTACGTGTGTGCTGAGCACGAATGCATAAATATATTCTAACTTTATTTGATTAACTGAATAACTTATATCTGAATACTAGGCATGTAATACAGAACTATACTTATTCTGGATAGATGGACTAAGACTATAGGGTATTACATAGGAGGTAATGACTGACTGGGCAACATGAGGTAATTAAGCATGAGTGAGGAAAAATTGTATTACCTTAGGAACGTGAGACCAGGCGTCTAATCATGATTTGAAAATATTCAATAAATTGAGGTACTATAATACTAACAACTGAGTAACTGATGGCCATATGTTATGGTCGGGTAATCTTGAAACTGGACTGAGTTTTTTATCTGACTATTGGACTAGGACTGGGACTGAGATTATAGCTAAGAGGGTAATTAAGACTGTAACCATAACTAAGACTGTAACTATGACTAAATGTTGGTTTTCTATAACTGAGGGTTAGACTGGTACGGGAGTACTGAATTCTAATGGCTGAGTAACTGATAGCTGAAAGCCATGGTTCTGTAGCACTATCTGAGTCTTTTACTGAATATTGATTACTGAACTTACATTGTACCTGAGGCCTGCGGGATGGAACATTAACACTACATATTCATCAAGGGATCTAAATTGAGGGTATACGTGGCATAATCTGAGTTTGACTAAACACTAGGAGTGAAGTCATGAATCATATGGGATAAGCATTCTATAAAGCACGACATCAGTGCATGAGTCATGAGCTGCACAAACTGGGTTTGGTATTTCTGAATTCATGGAACATGATCCACAACATTGGATGAACTTGGACTCCTCATACGAGGAAATTAAAACACACACCATTCTATGAAAATTACATAGATATAAGTTGTATTCGTGGGACTGAAATGAAAAGCATATGTAAGTATCATGATGGTTGAAGTACAAAACTGTGCACTAAGATAGGAATGGGTCGGGAATCATCTTCCCTTATGGATTTCCTACACATACTGGTATTACTACTGGAACCTGAAAGCCTGACTTTTAGATATTTCATAACCAGACAGTTCTTGCATACCTGTCAAGCTATGTTAGACTGATTCACTAGGGTGAGGACTGGAAAAAGATCCTGTTAATATTTGTTCTAACCTTAAAGTTGATTGTTATGCAAAAAGTTACAAAAAAAAATCCTGAATAAGAAGAAACGTGAACATGTAAATGAGGGATCTATAACATACCAGTGGCTGCATCAGGAGGAATTTCCTGATCCTATCGGGACTAAAGTGCATAGAGTCTATTTGGGAGTTGCCCACTGATAGCGCTGGAATTGGCACCCTGCTGCTTTGGGGGACCAAACTGAGTTGAGGGACGAACGTTCTTACTTCTAAGGCCAGGCCTAGGACAATCTTGGACTTTGTGACCTGTCTCGTCATATCCAAAATACACATCACTACCAGCTCTACATACACCCTTATGATGCTTACCACACTCTTTACAAAGTGGATGAGTAAAAACCCTGCTCTCACTACCGTTGGCCTTGGAGCCTGGTGCCTAATATCTAAACTTATTTTTGAACTTTAGTACTAGTGCACTAGATGAAGATAGAACTGGGGATAAAAACTTCTGTCTATGCTAAGAACAGTTACTACCCTGCGACCCTGGCTGAGAAAAACTATAACTACCAGTTCTGGCCCTCTTATTTTCCCTCTCCTTCTTCTTAAGTTTCTGCTCCTCAATCTGTTGAGCATGGACTATAATCCTAGATATGTCCATCTCCTTAATCAACATCACAGTTCTGTACTTCTTAACTACTATACCTGATATCCCAGACACAAACTTATTCATTCTAGATCTATTGTTTGCTACTACATGAGGAGCGTACCTAGATAACTGAGTAAACTTGAGGGAGTATTCTTTTACGCTCATGCTACCTTGTCTGAGGTTGATAAACTCTAACACTTTGGATTATTTATGCTCTAGGGGAAAGAATCTACCTAAGAAAGCCGTAGCAAAATCTTCCCATTCTATGGGCTCTGCATCTGCACCCCTGTCTACCTTCCACTTCTTAAACCATGTATTTGCTACATCTTATAGCTAATAGGAGGCTAACTCTATACTCTCACTAGATGTCACTCCCATGATATCTGTGACTTTCTAAACCTGGTTGAGGAACTCCTGTAGATTCTCTTTAGAATTAGAACCGGAGAATAGGGGAGGATTTATTCGGGTGAAGTCCCAAATCCTGGCTGCAGCAGAATTAGCCACTGGGTTGGCCGAAATAGTAGTTGGTCGGTCATTCTGAGCTGTGACTGAATTGTCTAGAGTAGTGAATGCAGTTCTGAATTCTTCATGAGAGACGTGCTCATCCAGAAGATCTTCCTGGATGGGCTGAGGTGCTGACTGATTCCCTGTTCCTCTTTCATTAGCCCTTTTGGGAGGCATGCTCTATAAATAAAAGAGAAGAAGAGATTAAACTAAGAGTTTGACTGGAGCTCATGCTCACTCGTACGACATGAATTCGGAAAGAAGGGAAAATATTCCTAAAATATCTCATAGCCTCCTGCACATATGTGTGGTACATAACACACCCATGTACAAGACTCTACTAGATGTAGCTTTTCAGACTTCCTACGACGCTATTGAATCTTCGGCTCTGATACCTAGTTTGTAATGCCCCGAATCAGGTACCTAAAATTCTACACGGTGCTCATAATCCCGAAGGATCACAAGCTAACCCATGACTAATATTTGTAACTGAGCCCTGAATAATAAAGGTAATATCGTAAATTTGAAAACCTAAACTAAAAGGCTATAAGGTTCAATACTGATTCATAACTGAAAATATGGTATAACAATACCAAAACAACTAAAATAGCTGTCTGAACATGTTGTAGTCTAAAAGCCTCTAAAACTGAATTGTCTGAATAAAGAGTTGATGGGTCAATCCCTCAACTAACCCCATCTACTAAAATAAATTAAGTACTAAAAGAATGATATAATCAAATAATAACATCCTCGAATGATGAGGACTCACTACAGACTCTGACTACTGAAACTGGAATGCTACTGATACTCTGGAGCGTGTGCTTCTGAACCTATGGTATAAAACACCATAGCGCAAATGTGTAAGCACTATTACATATACTGGTATAAAAGTGAGGTAGGCTGAATGCAATTGTTCATATGCATGAACAATACTAACTAACTAAATAACATGAACGTGAGAATACATGCATGAATATGTAACTTTATCTGAGATCATGATAACACTAACTCATGAATTCTGATAACGTGGATTTACTGATATCTGGGTACTAATACTGAAATACTAAGTCTATTGAGTACTGAGGAACTGATGTCATAGTACTGTTAAAGGAATGACTATTTTTGACAGTTCTGATTATGAAGAACTGGTCTAAATTACTGTATCTGACAGTCCTAAAATCTAAATACTGGTAACATGAATTTCGTATAATTAATATACTATTAACTAGGTGACTGTGTCTGACAGTCTTGATTCTGATGGAACTAGATGAGTTTTTTACTGAGATGAGGGACTGTATCTGACTGTCCTAAAATTATAGAATTAACTGAGTTTTATTACTGAAATTGGATCCAAAACTAAGACTGTGGGAGGTAATCATCTAACCAATTTTCCCCAAAACTGAATTGGTGGGGTCCAACTTGTAACCCCAGTTGGAAGGGTGTCAGTATCGTATCACGGGTAAAGACAATCTGTGAGTAAACCCTCTCTAACAGGGAGCTCTTTTGTAAACCCCTTCTAGTAGGAAAAACTCAAATGAGGTGTATAATCCCTAAACTCATAGGGTACATCTCAACCTACACTGGCTACGTATTTATGGAATTTAAGAATTGCTTCTAAGGATCACACCCTCTACTGGATAACTGGTGAGTCCCCATCCTTGGGTTCACTCGGTGCTAAATCCTACTCCCAACTGAAAGGACACTGAACTAATTTAAAAAGAACTGAACTATTACTGATAGTATCTTTTAGTTGTTTTGAACAGAGTTCACTAAATTCTATTGACTGGAGGAATACTACTGAGATCAGATAACTGACTGAGATTACTGAGGTTTCCTGAGCCATGTAACTGACTAAATTCTAATGATCATGGCTTGAATGGTAGTATCATGAAAATTGACACGGGCTCTAGGCACACAGCTAAATTTTCGGGTACAAGTTACCCCAGGACTCGATAGCAAGAAACTTTCAAGACTTGACACTTTGTGAACACATAACCAATATCAACAATTCATAATACAATATGTTGAGGATTTCATGAAACACATGGTTGTCATAATGTTGTACATGGATCGAATTGCATATAGATATGCCATACTTTCATCAACCTAATCTCATGAACATTCCATCAAATACTCATAATGCACACAATATCATGGAAGTTAGTCTTGGTCATAAGGGTAATGCATGCATTTATTATTTGAGTCGCAATTGAGCTATAATACCTAATTTCTATCCTCCTAGACAATTTGTCAAACACCCTACATGCACAACTTAGAGCATAGGTGAAATCATCAAATTACACATCATAAACAACTCAATTCATGAATTTCATCTTGCATGCTAATGTAGTTTCATGAAAACAAATAAAGATTCCAACTTGGGAATCATACAACAAGATAACATGGTTACAAATAACCCACAACATAAATATCATGTTTTATAATTTGAAAGAGGGTTCTTGGACTTCATGGATGAAAAGAATCCATAAATCAACACTTGAAATACCTTAGTTCCTGATTTTACAAAGATTGATGGAGAGATTCTTAAATTTGAGTATTGAATTTGAATCCTTAATTGAAAACCCTAGCTTTCTCTTAAGAGAAACTTGAGAGAAACTCTATATTTTGGGTGAAATATGGCTGAATCATGTGTTATTGGGTTTATCTAAGGATGGGAAATTGATTCTTTTTCCCTTTAAAATGCGTATATTTAATGACTAAAAACTGGGTGTCGATGCTACAAGAAATGCGGCGCGTTGATGGCTGCGATGCGAGACTCAATCTGTCGCGCCATGATCGCGTGGTGCCTCAGAAGTTTTGGCTCTGGCATCCTACACAAATATTGACCAACGCGATTGGAGACGCAGTGCGCCATGATCGCGTTGATCCACTATTTAGGGACTCCAAACATGATCTAAACGTGTTCCAAAAAATCTATAACCTGTCCAGAAACACCTATTGACCTTCCTGATCATGAACTAATAAAAATACAGACCATTAAAGGATGTTAAGGTGGCAAAATGAGTTTACCAACTTTTGAAGGCCAGTAATAGGCTAAGTATGGGAACCTAGCTAGAATTTTCTAAGTTTGGGACCCTTTGACAAGCTTAAAGGACTGAATTAAGCTTTAGAATTTTATGGGAGCTTACACAAGATGTCATGTTATTCCATAGAGATTTCAGACAGAAGTGTGCAGTTGGTGAGACTTCTTTATTCCAGAAGGCATGTTTCTTTCCAGACACTTCTTATTTACTTTAGTGTAGGTCCACTGGGGCCTTTTCCCAGTTTCAAACAGCTTGTTAATTTCATATGTAATAGAGATTTTGTAGACTAAAACAAATATTGTCTAGATGTTGATGGATTTCCTTTTGTATTGATATACTTAAATCAGGACATGACCATAATTCCGTAATGATTTATATTTCCATATATTTTCTTTATTTTATGAATATTGTGCATGATTACCATATATAGAAGGGCATCTGAGCCTCCATGGTTTGGGGTGCTCGTTATGGCCAGGGCCCCATCTTGGGTCATGACAAGGGTTACTTGACCCAACTAGGGGTCATGATGCGGGGGCTATTCCCCCACAGTTATAGTTTCTTAAGGGTCAAGGGTCACTTTGGCCCTTTTCCCTCTACCCCAAATGTCCAAAGCACAAATTATAACACCCAAAAGAGCATTATTTTCCCATCTTCTTCAAATTAACTCACGTAAAAAAATTCCCTTTCCCCAAGAACAAAATTCAGCTCTTCTCCTCTAAGTAATCTAGAATTCAAGTCTTTCAAGTTCTAGAGTCTCAAGAAAGTATCAAAGTTAGAATTTCATCCTTCAAGATAAGAAACTTAAGGTACGTGGGGTTTTCTTAAACTACATAGGCATGGTAAAATTAGCTTAATCATGTTTAAATGTTAAGAAATCATGAATTTACAAAGGGGTTTGGATTTACAATTTCAATTTTGCATTATGAAATCTTATTAATGATAATGTTTGGGACTTAAGGCCTTCCCCCTTGAAATTGGTTGTTAAATATATATATATGTATGTATTCGATGTTTTCAAAACTTGATTTGAGATCATGAAAATTTATACTCCCTCTCTCGTTATGAATTATTCGATTGCATATTGAGAAGAATGACATAAACGTCTTTACTATTATTTGTTGACTTGATTTTGATGGCGACTTAAAGAGAGGGAGTCTTTCCTACTTACATGAATGAAAGTGATGATTCATGGAGAATTGCATGATTTGTTACAAGATACTTGACCACCATGTGTCTGTGAATTGAATTGAGGATCTTTGACTCTGTTTTCATGATTTTCACTATACATATCCTCTTATACTATTTGACTAGTTTGGTGGTCTGAAAATAATGTTTTGAAAGAGAAGACTGTAACATGATATTGTATGGCTTAGATATATAACTTGCAAGTCTTGGCATGACGATGCCACAACAGATTATGCCAAAACATACTCAGAATTGAACATAAGTCATATTTCATTAACATTTCTTTTAGAATATGATTTCAGAAAGTTGCATGCTTAGAAAAGGCTAAAAATGGGATTAAGAGATGTTAGGTGGTTACCCGAAGAAGGAATGAGTTCATATAACTCATTTCCCGAAACCTTGTTTTACAGATATGGGTTATTATGTATCCAAGAGGGATTATACACTGGCCTAGTTCCCTGTGGAGTATCAGAATCAGAAACTCCAACCTTTGTGGCAAACTTGGGTTGGAGGCTTGGCCGTCGAGTCAAAGGCAGACTCCATATAGCCCGTGTGGTCGTATATTTATAGTATGTACCACCTAGCTAAGAAGTAAAACAAAGAAAAGGTAATCATAGCTGCAGAATTATTTTAAGATCATTTGAAACTACGCATGTGTTTTAAATCATTTCATGCATAAAGCTTTTGGTGAAATTCTCTCACTTATGTTATATATATATATATATATATATATATATCAAATTAAATTATTTTGGATTTCTCTGTTTACCAATACATATGTATTGACCCCCTATATCTCAGTATCTGAGGCACAGTCTCGCGGTCCCATCTAGCAGTAGATCCGATTGTGTCAGAAGTTGCAGTTGGTGAGCCTTCTATATTCCGGATGGCCTGATTTTCAGATTTCATTGCTTCTTTCTTCTTTTGGTCTACTGAGGGTCTTGTCCCAATTTTTAGACAGATGTTGGTTTACATGTATTAGAGATTTCACAGACTAGTGTTATGTGTTTTGAATGATGAGTACTCACTTTCGGATTATCCTGTTTACCTATGAGATTGACCATGATTCTGTTATGTTATTCTTTCTGCATTTCTACAAATTGTATTATTAATTTGCATGATTGCCAGATAGATATGACCATTCGGACCCTCATAGTCTGGGATGCTCATCACGGCCAAGGCCTCAGCTCGGGTCGTGACAGGACTCTTTCAATGTCACTATACAATTTAATTTTTGTTTTAATGCCCGAATTTCATAATCACAAACAAGATGGACCAACTTATGAATTTCATATCGCTCATTTAATTCCCAACATGGAAAACATGTAAATCAAGATCCTTCCCTCCAATCATAGGAACCCTTAATTAAACACAAAAAAACAGAGAAAGAGAAATATCAGACATTATACAAGCATTAAAAGAGATTGTTTGGTGCAATAAAGCTTTTCTTATGTGCGAAATCCGTGTAAGACCCAAACCTCAATAGGCATTAATTAATTTATTCAAACATTATAAAGTGAGTACTTTTAAAATATATAGTCAACCCATAATTAAATCCACCCCATTATTGGCAAAACTAGCAAGAGAGGAGTGGATTCATCTGAATAATCTTTATTGAAAAATTATACTATATAAAGAAAAAATAAGAATTATTTGTATATATTTCTTTTATGCCTTTTATATTTTGCGCATTTATTTTTTTCCTTTTTTTGTTTTTAATTTCCAAGTGAAAATCCAACTATGACATTGCCTATCGTGCCTATAATGGAAGAATGTAAGAATAAAATTAAGAAACCAGTGAAACAGAGCTAGCTTAGTAATGGAGAGAATAGAAGCCAAATTATAAAAGAGGATTAGTCTAGGAAAACAGATGTTTTGAGAAACTTGACTTCAGCAGTACTTTTGGACAATCCTACATAAGTTAAAAAAAGTTTTGCTCCTCAGAATGAGCTGCAATTTTGGAACTACATTACAATGCAACGTTTTGCTTCTCTTTCTCTCTGCCAGTCGGTCACCTTTAGTAGGAAGCTGATGTGGTCATCTTTCTTTCTTTATACTCTTTTAGTTCATTCTGACACCTTTCGTTGTCTGTCGCCCTATAGTTTTGATATACCTGCATATATAGACAAACAATCATTATCAAACTCTCTCAGTGTCACTATACAATCTAATTTTTGTTTTATTTCTTGAGTTTGATAATCCCAAATAGGATGGACCGACTTATGAATCTTTACTATCCATGTCACTCATTGAAAGCCCGCGGTACAATATAACGTAATAATTAGTTTATCATTCTAAATTTATGATGAATCTTCATACTGCAGAATATACTAAATGGTCGATTTGAGTATGCTTACCATTTTTTTCTTAATATACAACAAAATAATATTTATATATCTTCTTAATTTCTTTATTTTTAATAGAAGAAAATAAATAAAAAGATATATCAAATATGAATAGAAGAAGAAGAAGAAGAAGAAGAAGAAGAAAGAGAAGGAGAAGGAGAAGGAGAAGGAGAAGGAGGGGAGGAGGAGGAGGAGGAGGAGGAGGAGAAGGAGAATAAGGAGAAGAAGGAGAAGGAGAAGGAGGAGAAGGAGAAGGAGAAGGAGAAGAAGGAGAAGAAGGAGGAGAAGGAGAAGAAGGAGAAGAAGGAGAAGAAGGAGAAGAATTATTCCAGCACTCTTTTAACACAATTCCAGCAATATTTCCACACTATTTTCGCATCATTTCCAGCACCGAATTGGCCAATTTTTGGTGCCAGTTCAGTTAAGATATGCTAATGTATGTGTCAAAACTTAAGGAGTTAAATTTTGACACGTCTATTATAAAATAAAATATCTCAAACTCATGATAAATGACATGTGATGGAAATATAGGTCTAGCCTAGTAATTACACATAAATGTTATCGCACATGGGAATATTACATTAGTAATAACGCACAAAATGTTATCACTTACGTGCAAACGTTATCGCATGCCAGAACAAATAGAACATTAATGTGGAAATATATCTATATATTTAGTACACAAAAGAAATTAACACATGTGAAAAATCTTACTAACCTGGAAAATTATGCCTAAAGAAGTAAACTTGTTCAGAGTAATGAAGCAAAGTGAAATAATGTTTCTTCAATGCATAAGAAGCACTTGTTGTGGTTGGAGAAAACTTGAATAACTCATTTCTCTCCATTTCTTCTCTGCTACAACCTATACAACAAAATAATATTTGTATATTTCTGAATTTCTTTGTTTCAAAAAAAATAATAACAAGATGTTTTATATATGAATCAACTAATATGAAGACGAAGAAAAATAAAAGGAGATTCCATTTTACCTTATCAAAGTCACCCCTTTTTGTCACCTCAACATATAAAACATGCAAATCAAGCTCCTTTCCTCCAATCACAGGAGCCCTTAATTAAATCAAAGAGATAAGGAACAAATCAGCTATTAAAAAAGGCAAACCCGTACATGCTATGTGAGACTTGATAGTGATCAAACTACACCTCTCTAATGAAAATGTAAGCGATCATTGTCAATATATAATCCAACTAGGTTGGGGTCGAATCTCACAGGAAATATGGCGTGAATCTGAGTTGTATGCGAGTTAATCAACTGATAGTTAGTAGTTTCCGGTAAATTGGGGGTTATGAGAATTTAGCAAATAATTGTTGGTAACTTTAGTTTCAGTATTTGTAATCAAAAGTTTATGGAAAACCAGAATTATGTCCACTATGGGTTTTGGTACTTGACAGATGCTATTAGTAATTCAAGATTCTCACGATAGGTAGGAACAACACATTGTCTTTATCAAAGTTATGCCTAAATGTCTCTCAACGTACATAAGCATTTAATTACCTAATCCTCTCGGACTTAGGGAATTTATATTCACTAACCAGACTTCACCTCAGGTTAATTAACCTTGTTACAGTGTCAATTATTAAATTGAAGGTTGGTAGCTTCCAAGTCCCTGTCAATAATTCACTTCCTACTATAGTTGATTTCTTATCTCAAGCAAATCAAAGCAGGTGTCATCTATTGTTTGCAACCAATAAACAATAATTAATTCCTCAAAATTATCAAGGGGTCCTATTACCTTTAGAATCTTGAACACTTAGCAACTTTACAAGACCTAACCCATAGATCCCATAATTTGGGTTAAAGGGATTTAGCCACTCATAATGTAGTAATCGATACAACAAGTTGAATCCATAATTTGAAAGATAAACTTACAGCAAGATGAATAGCAACGAGCGTTTCTCAGATTAGATCAAAGTAGAAATCCCTAAATATTGATGATAATCTCTTCAAAGTTAATTATTTTTTTCGAGCCAAGAAACTAGAGAGAAAATAACAATATACGTGTGTTCCAAAAAATAGGTTCACCAGAATAATCCTCCTTAGAAAACCCTAAACTATGCTTTAAATACTTCATCCTAATTATGGAAATAAAATCACAGAGTTCAGTGTCCTTCTCGGATTAGGTGACGACATGTGTGATGCCTTATCAGGAGGCTGAAGACTTGTCACGGATGTCGTCAACTCTTCTTCAATTTTAACAATTTCCGCTTAAGGAGGACAGTGAATCCTTATGGCTTATCAAAACTGTGACGACATATCAGACAATGTCATCACTTCTCCACCTCAGATCCCATGTTCTGTCTAAGGCTGACGGCGACTCTGACGGCTTAGAACAAAGCTGACGGCTTATCACATGTCATCGTCACTTCTTCAAACTGAATCCCATTCTTTATTTAACATTTACGATGAAGCTCATAACCTATTAGAGTGTTGATGACCTATCAGGAATGTCGTCAGCCATACTTCTCTTCTATTTGCTTCAGATTTCAACTCTTTTACTTCCAACATTATTTATTTTCTTGCCTCTTGACTTCTACTGCAAAATCAAATATAAAACAATCAAAAACAACAAAAGTTGCTTAAGTCTTTGCAATTATTCTCAGTTAAAATCCTCAAATGTGTTAGCATCTGCTCACACATCAATACCCTCAACTTAAAATAATTATTTGTCCTCAAGAAACTAAAACACAACCAAGAGAATACAAAGTACATTCAGCAGTCAACCATCCATATTATCTCAAAATATCTTCACCATCTCCAAGGTCAATCAATTTACAAACAACTCTGCATGTTAATGAAGAGCAACAACGTGACACACAGGAATCAAGATATGGCATCAAATCAGCAACAACAACCATGCATGTATCAAGCTTACACTATCCAAACAAGTTATCAACTAGCAATGTAACCAATGTGCCCTCACTACAAAGAAGTCCCATTGCACTTATATCAGACATCACATATGCAACCATAGGGACAATCACAAGACAATCACTCTCAAAATGAAGTTCCAATCAATATATGCCAAATACCATAGGCTTGCCTTTATTTTCATTACCAAGATCTTCAGACAGGTCAGCTAGGATCACTATAGGCCTTCTCTTTGGCTTGTAATGTAGGCTAGGGGCTGGTATGATACTCGATGATATTTAAAGTGACTAAGCCTCCTTGACACTACACTAGATTTTGGGGTCTCACTCATTTACCTTATTCTACTCTTCTCTTTTCTTGATCACACTTATTAAGGATGGGTGCGGTTCTTTTCTACAATCACTTCTTCTTTTTCACAACTTTTCTTTTCTTGCTCTTTTCCACCGCACCCAGCTTTTTATTCTTTTCTTTTACTCTACTTTTCTTCATACTCATTTTATATCACGCACCCCTATGATAGCCACCCTCAACTTAGGCCATTTGCCTAAGTCAAGGTGCAGAGTGTCCAAGGAGGACCAGGGCCAAAATAGGTTCATTATGATATAAAAATGGGACGGTGATAGGTATCATAAAAACAAATAGGTTATTCAAGCTAAAAATAGGGATCAAGGGATATTATGCATATAGGGAAGGTCATTTAGGCTAAAAGTGGACTAATATCAAAACGTCCTATGATCCTTTCCTAACCCTATCCTTCAACCTAGGTAAGACTAACCGAGAAAGTTCTGAATTCAACATATAAATGGAACTAAGTAGAATCTCACATGCACATGGCACACAAGTATATCACAAGTTACAACTTATCCAGTTCATGTAATTGTTTATCAATGGTTATCAAGTCACTAGAACTAATACCATACAAAGATGAACAGTGGTCACAATTAGATACAAATCACACAGTTAAAGAATTAGACCACTTGGGAGGTGTTCACAAAATAACAAAAACGTGTTAACTGCCTCAGGTACTTGTATTTCTCCTAGTCAACTACAAAATGTTACAACAATAACTCACGCTACACCCTCAACTTAAAATCAAAGAAAAACTGAACTAAGGGTTCGGGTATACCTCGAGTAGATCAAGCACGGGGATCATGGGTTGCCTCCTATGTAGAACTTGATTAACGTCGCGGCATGACTTAGGTGTCTCGATTACTTCAGACTTCATCGAGACAGATAGTAGCAGTACATTTCATCGAGTCTATTGGACTAATATAAAGTTTGACTCGTTGCCCATTTACCTTAAATGTGTTGCTGTCTTTATTTTCAAGTTCTACTACTCCAGATGAGTAGACTTGACTAACTTTAAACGGGCCTGACCACTTGTATTTAAGCTTACCTGGGAACAGTTTGAGTCTGGAATTGAACAGAAGCACCAAATCACCTTTTAGGAATTATCGTTTCTCAATCCTCCAATCATGATACTTCTTCATCTTTTCTTTATATAGGTTTTCTCTTTCCTATGCCCTGAGACAAAATTCATCCATCTCATTCAGTTGTCCCAGTCTTAGCTCTGCTGCTTTCTTCCAACTCAAATTTAACCTTTTGATTACCCATAAAGCCTTGTGCTCCATCTCGATTGGTAAGTGGAATGCTTTTCAATAGACCAACTGGAATTGTGACATGCCAATAGGTGTCTTGAAAGAAGTCCGGTATGCCTACAAGGCATCATCGATCTTTTGAGACTAGTCTATCCGACTAGCATTCACCATTTTCACTAGGATGGCTTTAATCTCTCAATTTGACACTTCCACTTGGCCACTAGTTTGTGGGTGATATGGAGTGGCTACTCTATACTATTTTACCCCATATATTGCTAAGGTAGCTCGAAATACTTTTTTGCAAAAATAAGATCCTATATCGCTTATAATAGTATGTGGTACTCCAAAGCGAGAGAAGATGTTCTTCTTAAGAAAAACAACAACCCTCTTTCCTTTATTATCAGCCAAGGCAATAGCTTCGACCCATTTCGATACATAGTCAATAGAGACTTAAATATAATTCATCCTATACGAGCTTACAAAAGGACCCATGAAATCGATGCCCCAGACATCAAACAATTCTACTTCAAGCATCTTAGTCAAAGGCATCTCATGTCTTTTGGATATCAACCCTGCCTCTGACATTGGTCGCATTTCATCACAAACTCATGAGTATCCTTGAACAATGTTGGCCAATAGTAGCCACTCTGAAACACCTTCCTAGCCGTTCGGTCACCTGCATAGTGACCTCCATCTAAGAAAGCATGACATGCTTCCAATATACCTAATACATCCACTTTTGGCACACACCTCCATATAATATTGTCAGCACATCTCCAAAAAAGATATGGCTTATCCTAGAAGTAATATGTCACATCATAAAGGAATTTCTTTCTTTGTTAGAAAGAAAGATTTTCTAGAATGACCTCACTCACAACATAGTTTGCAAAATCAGCATACCAAGGCAATTTCTCCACAGCAGCAGCCAAGATCTCCTCATCAAGAAATGAATCATTTATCTCCATTTCATCACTAATTTCCTGCTCACCTTCCATTCTAGACAGATGATCCACAACCTGATTTTCACAATCCTTTCTATCTTTGACTTCAAAGTCAAATTCTTGTAGCAGCAACTCCCATCTAATCAGCCTTAGTTTTGCATCCTTCTTAGCCATCAAATACCTCAAGGATGCATGGTCAGTGTGGACCACCACCTTGGTCCTAAAAAGATAAGCCCTGAATTTCTCAAAAGCATACACTATAGCCAGGAGTTCCTGCTCAATGACGGTGTAGTTATTTTGCACTGTATTCAGTGCTTTGTAGGCATAATATATTAGATGAAATAGTTTGTCCTTCTTTTGTCCCAATACAGCTCCAAGAGCAACACCGCTCGCATTACACATGATCTCAAATGATTTTGACCAGTCCGGTGCAACAATGATAGGGGCCTCAACCAACTTCTTTTTAAGGTATTCAAATTTCTTCAAGAAATCATCATCGAAGGAAAACTTCACTTCTTTCTCGAAAAGTTTGTAAAGTGGATTTGTAAACTTCGAGAAGTCTCTTATAAACCTCTGGTAAAACATAGCATGTCCAAGAAAACTACGCACTCCCTTCACTGAAATGGGAGGTGGTAGTTTTTTAATAACTTCATCCTTGGCTCGATCAACCTCTATCCCTTTTGTTGAAATTTTGTGCCCGAGAACGATGCCCTCTTTTACGATAACGTTGCATTTCTCCCAATTAAGCACCAAATTGAATTCAACAAATCATTTCAAGGCCATACTCAGGTTTTTGAAACACATCTCAAAAGAATATCCCACCACAGAGAAATCATCCATGAATACCTCTATGGTGTCCTCCACCATATCTAAGAAAATAGACATCATGCACCGTTGAAAAGTAGTGGGTGTATTGCATAGCCCAAACGACATCCTCTTAAATGAAAAGGTTCCATATGGGCATGTGAATATCGCCTTCTCCTAATCTTCAGGATCAATACAGATCTGGTTATAAATAGAATAACCATCCAAGAAGTGATACCATACCCTTCTGGCCAATTGATCAAGCATTTGGTCCATAAAAGGCATCGGGAAGTGGTCTTTTAAAGTCCATGAGTTTAGTTTGCGGTAGTCCATGCAAACTCTTCACCCTGTCACAGTCTTGAGTGGAATCAACTCATTCCATTCATGTGCAACCACAGTCATGCCCCTTTTTTTGGCACACATTGAACTGGGCTCACCCATTTGCTGCCAGAAATAAGGTAAACCACTCCTGCATCCAACCACTTAATAATTTATTCTTAACCACCTCTTGCATTGGTGGGTTAAGACGGCACTGGTGCTCGATGGTTGGAATACAATCTTCCTCAAGTTGTATTTTATGCGTGCAAATGCCAGGGAGAATGACAATAATATCTGTGATAGTCCATCCTATTGCTCTCTTGTGCCTCTGAAGTACTGAAATAAGTTCTTCTACCTGTTCTTCACCCAAATAAGCTACAATAATAATGGGTTGCATGTTTCCATTACCCAAAAATACGTACCTTAAATGCCCAGGAAGTTCTTTCAATTCCAATACTTGTGGCTCTTCAATGGATGGCTTAGCCGGTGGTGTTGGTTGATTAAGAAGATCAAGGTCTAGTTTCTTAGGAACATAAGAGTATGAACCCAATCCTGACAAAGCACAAAAAGTCTCTTCGTACTCCTCAATTTCTTCACGATCAAAATTCATCAGAACTGCGGCTAAAGGCTCGACAACAAGTTGCTCCTCAATTGACACCTTCTGTTCATCCTTATAATACACATCAACAACTAAGAACACACTCATTTCTTCATGCTACTTCATTGATTGGCACACATCAAATTGCACCACTTCATCATTAATCCTGAATAAGATCTCATTATCTCTCAAATCAATCAACACACTTCCGATTGTAAGAAAAGGTCTACCCAAGATTATGGTCACCTCGAAGTCCACTTCGTAATCTAGAATGACGAAATCTGCAGGGAATATAAAGCTAGCTACCTTCACCAACACATCATACAAAATACCAACAGGTCATTTTATTGACCTATCCGCCATCACGAGTCGCATGTTGGTGGATGTGGGATTTCCCGAACCCAGCTTTCTATATATAACCAGCGGCATCAGATTAATGCTCGCTCCTAGATCACATAATGCCTTTAAAAATTCCAGAGACCCAATCGTACAAGGAATAGAGAATGCTCCTAGGTTTAGCTTCTTCTGCACCAAGGTCGTCAGAGAAATAATGCTACAATGATGGAGATTATCCTCCGGTTCGTATCTCACCGGTCTTTTCTTAGTTACAAGGTCCTTCATGAATTTAGCATACCTTGGCATTTGCTCGAGTTCCTCCATCAAAGGCACATTCACTATCAAATGTTCAAGCATTCCCATAAATTTGCTGAATTTTGCATCATTAGTTTTTTCTTCAATCGTTGAGGAAAGGGAGTTGTTGGTATTGGGAGAGTTTTCACCACTACCTCCTTCTGTTTCTCTTTCCCTTTTTCTGGAGCATCATCAGAATGATCACGTTTCTCAGACTCCACTGGACCATCTTCTTCTGGTTTATCATCAACTACCTCATCAATTATATTTTTTCCCACAGAAGGGACAGGTAATATTTTACCATATCTAGTGGTAATTGCCATACATGAGCCATCATTCCGAAGATTCTAGACTGTATCACTAGGTAATGTTCCACTCTTACTCTGATTCAACGATGCAGAGAGTTGGCTCATTTTTTGTTCCAGCTGCTTGATCGAGACAGAGTGCGAGTTTACCAATTGACTAATAAATGATAGATCGGTCTTCATGGTTGTCACTCCTGAGTTGGTATCCTCCACTTCTTTTAATAATTTAGCCATCATGTCCTCCAAGGACATCTTTTTAGAACTTGTTGAAGCAGCCTCACGATTTCCAGGAGGGACATCTAGCTCGCTCCTATCATTATTTCTCCTCCAATTTCCCTGCTCCCTATCTTTTTAACTAGGCTTATCATAATAATTCCGACCTTTATTCCATTGGATATTGCCTCGAAAACCCCCTAATTATTGACATAGTTCGCCTCTTCTTCTGGATCAGCATCAACTCTATCTTAAGATCGCAAAGCTTTCACCTTCTCAATATTGCATGATAGCAAATGCTTTGTTAGCAAGTCCATCTGTGTTTTTAGGTGCGCCATGTCTTGATCACGCTCATCGTCTCTCCTGTGTTGTTCCGCAGTCATACCCATAGAAATAGTTAGGCTTGCTACCACAGAGTCTCTGGTATGCCATGCCCGACTCTGTTTGGTAATTCTCTCTAGTATTTATGAAGCCTCTGGGAATTTAAGATCAACAAACGAACCCCAGCAGCATTATCTACAATTGTTTTTTTTATAGAGTTAAGAGCCCCGTACAAAGTCTCCATCAAATGTATGTCCGTCATATTATTCTTTGGACAAGCTTCTTTTTGAATCTCTCCTAGGTTTTATGCAAGGCTTCAGTTGAGAGCTGTCTAAAGTTGTTGATCTTATCCCTCAATTGTACCCTCCTGGAAGGTGGAAAGAACCTTTCTAGGAAAGCTCCTTTCAACTGCCTCCAGTTAATTATAGAATCGGGTGTCAACTCGTTAAGACACAATGTTGCCTCCCCAGACAGAGACAACGGAAAAAAATCTCAAACAGATATCATTCTGACCCACTCCTGGGTTATCAAAAGATTTACAGATAGTGATAAAGTTCACCAGATGCAAGTTCGTATTATCCCCAGTAAGGTCGCCAAACAACCTCTTCAGATTGAGGAGTTGATCATAGTACTCATAATGTTAAATTTTTTCCCAGGTGCCAACGGTGGATGAATAATTGCACCCATTGCACCTTCTCCATCCATTCCATCATCACCATTGAGATCATACAGGACCGGCTGGTAATCTTGCCTTCCAATGGACGATTCCTATTAGCATTACACTGTACTGGTGAAGCTACTTTCTCTGCATACCTTGGGTTAACAGGGTTTAGCAACTCCTCATCTCCCAAATCTTCATCCTCAGTATTTGGATACCGTACTTGTTGACCGACATTCTGCACATTCACCTGAGCTCTAGCTAAGGCTGCTAACCTATCAGCCTTTTATGGGTTTGTCATTCTTCTAATTCGTTGCAGTTTCAGATTAAACGGTAATAATGGTTTTCCGGAACTTTTGGTTCTTGGCATACACTACAAATATCCTACAATAAACAAAAACAACAAATAAACGTAAAACTAGGAAACTTGACTAACAGTCAATTAGCGCACACAAACTTTAATTTATAACTGTATTCCCCGGCAACGGTGCCATTTTTGATAACGCTCAAACTACACCTCTCTAATGAAAATGTAAGCGATCGTTCTCAATATATAACCCAACTAGGTTGGGGTCGAATCCCACAAGGAACATGGTGTGAATCTGAGTTGTATGCGAGTTAATCAATTAATAGTTAGTAGTTTCCGGTAAATTGGGGGTTATGAGAATTTAGCAAATAATTGTTGGTCACTTTAGTTTCAGTGTTTGTAATCAAGAGTTTATGGAAAACCAGAATTATGTTCACTATGGGTTTTGGTACTTGACAGATGCTATTAGTGATTCAAGATTCTCACGATAGGTAGGAACAACACATTGTCTTTATCAAAGTTATGCCTAAATGTCTCTTGACGTACTTAAGCATTTAATTACCTAACCCTCTAGGACTTAAGGAATTTATATTCACTAACCAGACTTCACCTCAGGATAATTAACCTTGTTACAACATCAATTATTAAATGAAAGGCTGGTAGCTTCCAAGTCCCTGTAAATAATTCACTTCCTACTATAGTTGATTTCTTATCTCAAGAAAATCAAAGCAGGTGTTATCTATCGTTTAAAACCAATAGACAATAATTAAAACATCGGAATTTTCAAGGAGTCCTATTACCTTTACAATATTGAACACTTAGAAACTTACAAAGACCTAACCCATAGATCCCGTAATTTGGGTTAAAGGGATTTAGCCACTCATAATATAATAATCAATACAACAAGTTGAATTTATAATTTGAAAGATGAACTTACAGCACAATGAATAGAAACGAGTGATTCTTAGATTAGATCAAAGTAGAAATCCCAAAATATTGATGATAATCTCTTCAAAGTTAATTGTTTTTATTCAAGCCAAGAAACTGGAGAGAAAATAACAAAATACGTGTGTTCCAAGAAAATAGGTTCACCAGAATAATCCTCCTTAGAAAACCCTAAACTATGCTTTAAATACTTCAGCCTAATTATGGAAACAAAATCACAGAGTTCAGTGTCCTTCTCGGATTAGGTGACGACATGCGTGACGCCTTATCAGGAGGCTGATGACTTATCACCGATGTCGTCAGCTCCTCTTCAATTTTGACAATTTCTGCTTAAGGATGATGGTGAATCCTTACGGCTTATCAAAACTGTGATGAGATATCAGACAATGTCGTCACTTCTCCACCTCAGCTCCCATGTTCTGTCTAAGGATGACGGCGACTCTGATGGCTTATCACAAGGCTGACGGCTTATCACAAGGCTGACGGCTTATCATATGTCGTCGTCACTTCTTCCAACTGAATGCTATTCTCTGTTTAAGGTTGACGATGAAGCTGATAACCTATCAGAGTGCTGACGACTTATCAGGAATGTCATCAGCCACACTTCTCTTTTATTTGCTTTAGATTTCACCTCTTTTACTTCCATCATTGTTGGTTTTCTTGCCTCTTAATTTCCACTGCAAAATCAAATATAAAACAATCAAAAACGACAAAAGTTGCTTATAACTTTGCGATTATTCTTAGTTAAAAGCCTCAAATGTGTTAGCATCTGCTCACACATCAAGACTCAGAGAAGGATCGGATCACAACATATATTAATTAATTAAGTCAAACTTTAAAAAGTAAGTGCTTTTAAAATATATAGGGTCAACCTATGATTGAATCCACCCCATTACTAGCGAAACTATGGAGGCATGATTTCATTTGAGTCATCTTTGTTCGAAAATTATATCATACAAAAAAATTTTAATAATTGTTATACTTTTAACCCCTTGATATTTTTGTCTATTTGTTTATAATTTATAAAAATTCTTGTGTAATATCCACACTCCTTTTCCTATAAGAGGAAGAATGTCATCTTCTGTCAAAATAAAAAGATATAAGCTCCGAGGAATTTTTCCTAAAAAAAGTTGGTTATGTAATAAGAGGAGTTGTGGATATGATCAGTGTCCTAAACCTACAACTTAAAAGTTGCGGGTTCAAGTTACTAAGAAAACAAAAAAAATTAAAGCATTGAGGATTTTTTTTTTCCAAAAAATAAAATAAAAGTTGGCTTACATAATAAGAGGGGTTGCATTAGTGGTAAACAACATACAACGCCTACAACCTTGATCCGAATAGTAAAAAGAGAAAAAAGAAAAAGAAAAAAAACTGTTTTACCTCCATCTCACAGAATATCAGCTCGAGTTGCGTAAAAAATCAAAAAAGGCGAAAGCTCGGACGAAAAAAAGAGTTGCTTCTGTGTACTTTGTACTCAAAACAGAGTGAAAATTCTTGAGACACTCCACGAATAAATTTGGGTCATTAACATTTTTTTCATGTGATGCCATTGGTGATGGATACACTTGTCTGTTTCTAGCACAGGGAAGAACAATAGCTTCCTAAGACATCATTGTACCACCGGAAAATCAAGAAACAGATAAAACTGAGGTAACTTAGTAATAGAAAAAACAGAAGGTAAATTAATAAAATATGTAATGAATACAACTTAGACAATATTGGGTAGTTAAGGAAAAGAGCATCAGTTTAGGAACTATAATATAATGAAATACATGTTGAACTCATGATGCTAAATGATTACTATTACTTTCAGTCATCCTAACGATTGATGAGGAAACAAAGTTATGAAGTTAAGTGAACAATTTAAAATATTTTGCACAGTGCAATTAACACTGGATAACTCGTGCAACGCACGTGTTCCAAAACTAGTACATTGATGAGCAAGACCATCTTATAATCATGAACATTAGTCTAGGAAAATAAATATTTTGAGAAAATATACTTTTGGGACTATCTTACATAAGCTATAACAATGTTTTGATCCATGAAAAGAGCTGCAGTTTTGGAACTATAATATAATGAAATACATGTTGATCTCATGATGCTAAATGATTACTATTACTTTCAATCATCCTGAAGATCAATGAGGAAACAAAGTTAAGAAGTTAAGCAATCAATTTAAAATATTTTGCACGATGCAATTAACACTGGATAACTTGTGCAACAAACGTGTTCCAAAACTAGTATTTTGATAAGCAAGACCATCTTATAAGCACGAGAATTAGTTTAGGAAAGCAAATACTTTTAGAGCTTATACTTTTGGACCATCTTAGGAAAGCTATTACAATGATTTGATCCACTGAAAAGGTCGTAGTTTTGGAACTACATTACAATGCAAAAATGTACAAGTTGATCCACATCTCCTACTCCTTTTCTTCTTCCAACCAGACAATCTTTAGTCACAAGATGTTTTCAGGTAACACCCCGTAGCATTCTCAACTTGATACCACAATTAGTAGCATACATAAAGAGCGAAAAACCTGAAATTTTCCTAAGTGTTAAAGGACTCAGTCATATTTTAAGATCCTAAACTTCAATGATTTCTAAATCGACCTTTCCGACCCCGAGATTTGGATTTATGAGTTGATTCATGTTAAAGTAACATGTATCGACTAAGTTTTGGATTTTTCAAACGGGGTTTGAAGCATGTTTGGAAATTGAAAACAGAAGGTCACCGCAATTTTATTGTATCGCGGTAACTATAGCTGTGAGACCTTTACTGCGTCACGGTGAAGACCAAAACAACAATCATTAATTTCCAGTGACTCACCGCGATTGCACCGCATCACGGTGAGTATAGCTATGAAGGCATCACCGCATCGCGGTGAAGGCTAAATCGGCATTTCAGTTGCGAATTTTAAAACACCTTTTGGGCATAATATGCCCAAATTCATTCAAATCCATCAAGAACAAAAATCCTAACTTCCCTTCCAAAGATAAAGGATTCATATTCTAAGTTAAGATCATCAAGAAAAGAGTCAAGGCTAGGGTTTCATTCTTTAAACTAAAAGACCTAAGGTATGTGGGACTATCCTTAATATTGTTTTGAAAATCATGTTATTAAATCATTTTGATGAGATTATACGTATTGTGTTGAACCCTTTTTGTGTTAATCAAATCTTGACCCTTCTTATAAATACATATATAGTTTGTAATGATTAATTGAGAGCATGAACAATGAATTTCCCTCTTTTGTTATGAAATAAAGTGTATATTTGTATTGTGAGTGATTTTTGAAAGCATGAACTATCATTTTAAAGTAAGTTCCTCAACATCATGGTGTTTGACATGGTTTATGATATC
This sequence comes from Capsicum pubescens, assembly GCA_030864215.1. Lineage (NCBI taxonomy): Eukaryota > Viridiplantae > Streptophyta > Magnoliopsida > Solanales > Solanaceae > Capsicum > Capsicum pubescens. Next base: position 31,742,364 of record CM061549.1, on the reverse strand, counting down.
ATGAGAGAGAGTTATTTACTATAAATATACTCTTGCATTAGAAAGAAGAGTTGCATGTGATTGAGAAAATTGACATGACCACCGCATGTTTTAAGTCTTACAAAAGATGTTAATTGCATAAGTTTTCTTGAGATTTCAAAATGGTGATTCTCTTGTGATATTATGATTCTTTAGTGGTCAAGTGCTTGATTAGAATGAGATAGGTTATAACATTGGTACGATATGAACGTCTTGCAAGTTTGGGTATGACGATACCCGGTGATGACGTGCCCTTAAAATTTTCAGCGTTGAATGACTTTGCATATGAAACATGTTGTTTAAAGAACTAAAATTGGGCCTAAAGAGAGATATATGGTTACTCGAAGAATGTGCTTGAGTGTAAGGGATCATCACTAAAAATTGAGTTTGCCGATTCGGGCAATATGATTTGGCCAATGCCAATGTATACTTGTCCTTGAGACACTTGTATACTAGAATTAATTAGGACTCCAATCCTTGCGGAATACTTGGATTGGGGGCTTGGCCACCGAGTCAAGGGAGGATTCCATATAGCTCGTGGGATTGTAGAAATGTAGGGTGTACCATCTGTCTCAAAAGTAAGATAAAGTGTGAGTCTTGATTTCAAGAAAGCATTAGAAAATTCTAAATTGTGCCCATGTGTTTTACTTATCTTATATGTAATGTTTTACGAAATGCTTTCGTCTATATTATGTAATAACCAGATGCTATTTTGGATTGTTTCACATACCAGTACAATTATATTGACCCCCTACATTTCAGGATCTGAGGCACAGTCCTGGGGTCCTGCTAATTAGTAAACTTGTGAGTCAAAAGTTGCAGTTGGTGAGGCTTCTCTATTCTGGAAGGCCTGCTTGTAAAACTATTTTACTTTTTTTCATTTTATGGTCCGACTGGGGGCCTTATCCTAGTCTTTAGATAGATGTTTATTTTCACATTGTTAGAGATTTTGCAGAATGGTGTCATATGTTTTTGAATGTTATGAACTCAAATTTTGTGTTGTTCAGTTGAACTAAGTGATTGACCGTGTTTTCATCATTATTATCTTTTCTCTATTTCTTTATAGTATATGAATGTAGTGCATGATTTCCAAATGGAGGAGGGTGCATGGGCCTTCATGGTTCGGGATACTCGTTGCGGCCAGGGTCTCGGCTCGGGTCATAACAAACTTGGTATCAGAGCATGGTTCATGTTCCTAGGGTGTCTACAAAATTGCATCACATAGAGTCTTATTTATGGGTGTGTAACGCACCACACTTATAAGCAGGAGATTACAAGGTATTTAGGAATCTCTCTCTCTTTCTTTCATGATTTAGTCTGTGCTATAGAGTCTGAATGTCCCCTAACCAATGATTCCCTATATTTCAGAAAATTTATCATGCCTCCTCGTATGACCAACAAATAATACACCCAAGATGAGGATGTTTGACCCACTAATGGGATGCAGACCCATAATAGAGCTCGTACCCTAGAGTTTGTTGCTACTCTGGGAGTTCTGACTAGTCCACCTCGGTCTCCATGGATCGGTGTTAACCATCCCCAACCTCCTCAGAGAGAAGTTTCAAATGTTGAGTTCCAATAGTCCATCCATATGATTGCTCAGCTGGTGACCTCTCAAACCCGTCGGTTTAAAGATATGGGTTCTGGTTCATCTGAGGTTATATGGGTTGGTAAATTCATGAGGCTGAACCCACCTATGTTTTTTGGGATGAAGTTAGAGGAGGACCCCTAAGGGTTCATTGATGAACTAGAGAAAATTTTTAGAGTTATGCATGTGAATGAGGTTGAAGGGGTTGAATTGGCGGCCTATCAGTTGAAGGATATGGCCAATCAGTGGTATAATGAATGGGAGGATTTGAAGGGTAGTGTTGTTGAGCCATCTGTGTGGGATGAGTTTGTGGAAGCTTTCCTGGACCATTTCTTTCCCGAGGAATTGAGGGAGTTAAAGGCTGAAGAATTTATGAACTTGAAGCAAGGAAAAATGAGTGTTAAGGAATATACCTTAAAGCTCGCCCAGCTGTCCAGGTATGCTCCAGATTTTACAAGTAACATGAGGGCTCACATGAGGAAGTTTGCATCCGATCTCTGAGATGATCTGGTGTTGGAATGCAAGGGGAAAATGCTAAATATAGATATGAATTTCTCAAGATTGTTCGTTCATATCCAGCGAGTTGAAGAGCAGAAGAAAAGGTTGGCAGAGGCAAGGGAGAGAGACAGGCAGGCTAAGTGGACCAGGTCTACGTACCAGAATAGCAGCCAGCACCAAGGCGATCTTCAGCTAGCTCCCCAGCAGCCCAACCTCTAGTTTATCGGCGGTTTTAGAATTTTTAGTCTAACAGTGAACCGAGATTTCAGGGTACTCAGTCCCAAGGAAGTGTTGCCCAACCAATTAGGCCATATCCTCATTGAGAAAATTGAGGGAGGAACCATACAGTAAGGTGCATCTATGGTGAGAGAGTGTGCTATACTTATGTAACTCCTTGAGTATACACTTCGGACGCCACACAGTACTTATGACCCCAAAGGGACACAAGCTAACCCATGACTGATATCTACTTTGAGCACTGAATAACAATACTGTAATAACACATAAAAAAAACTGAAATGCCATAAGGTTTACAATCTAAATTCTGATAAAAAATAATAACTATAATAATATCTGATAAAATGATTGAAATCTGAAAGTACTATCTTAACTAATCTAGTATGAAAAGCCTCTAACTGAATTGTTTGAAAGTGGAGTTGATGGGACAATCCCCCAACTAACTCCGACTACAAAAATACTGATAAAATAAATACTAAAATAAAAACATATCCTCGATAGATGAGGAATCACTACTGAATCTACTGCTGCTATCTGAATCTGTCTATGCGCAGTCAGGTTCCTGAACCTAGGATATGAGACATTATAGCACAGAGAAAGAGTTTGTGTCAGTACATGGAATTTACTGGTATGCTAGACGAGGTAAGGCTGAATGCAAGGGTTCATATGCATGAACAATAATTGACTAAATGATATAGAGTAACTGAATATGAGAGTACATGGATAACTGAAACTGCTGTAAATACTGAGTATGCAATTCTGTGCATATACGTGTATACTGTATCTGATCTTTTACTGAAGCTGAGTACTGATTTCTGATACTAAGTAACTGAAATCTAAGATTCTGATAACTGGGTGACAGTTTCTGATAGTCCTAATTCTGTAGAAATGAATTGAGTTATATACTGAGACTAAAACTGAAACTATGGGAAGTAAACATCTAACCTACATGCCTCAAATAAGATAACTGGGGTCCAACATGTAACCCCAGTTGGAAGGGTGTCAGTACCATGCCACGGGTAAAGAAAAGCTGAAGATTTACCCTTATCCCACAGGTACTCTAATGAGAATAGTGGTACCCTCAATTGGCAGGTTAAAACACCTTATAAACCCTCAACTAGCAGGTTGATGTCTCAACCTACGCTGGTTGTGTAATTTGGGAATGCAAGGACTACTTCTAAGGGTCAAACCCTCTACTGGCAGGTGAGCCCCCATCCTTGGGTTCACTTGGTGCTGAATCCTACTCCCAACTGAATAGACCGTGGACTGATTGCTAGACTGAATGAGATTTGACTGAACTGTTACTAATCGCGTTGACTGACTGAATAGGACTGAGTTCACTGAGTTCTATAACTGACTGAGTACTATTTTTTTGTGAAATAACTGGGAATATTATGTAACTACTATAGATCTAGGTAAATAGCTAGATTGTCGGGTATTAGATACCCCCAGGACTCGATAGCATGAAAAGTAAAGCGTAGCATGATCTTGAAAAGCATAACAATGCACTCATTTAGACATTTTGTCAAACACTTGGTACAAATAAGCTTGTAAATGATTGGGACCACATAATGACGTGTGATGAACTGACTGAGTACTATTTTTTTGAGACATGACTTGGAATATTAAGTAACTACTATAGCTCTAGGTAAACAACTAGATTATCGGGTATTAGATACCCCCAGGACTCGATAGCATGAAAATTAAAGCATAGCATGATCTTGAAAAGCATAACAATGCACTCATTTAGACATTTTGTCAAACACTTGGTACACATAAGCTTGTAAATGATTGGGACCACATAATGACATGTCATGATTCCTCTATTTATCTCACATAGGCATTTTAGTAAACAGTTGGGGAGCATGGATTATTTCATATGATAAAGGTCAACACATGAACAACATGAATACTATGCTCATTAGAAATTTCAATGGTTTAGCATGCAAGTTATACAACTCATTACACAAAATATTTTAATTTTATGAGACCTATAATTAAATCATGAATTGAAACCCAATTAATATCATGAACATGAATACAATCAATCTCAAACTTTGAAATCATGAATCTATAACTTATATTTTAAAAAGAGGTTCTTGGACTTCATGGGTGAAAGGAACCCATGAATGAAAACCTAGCATACCTGAGAAGATTAATTCTTGAAGGTTATTGGAATATTTCTTGAGTTTGTTCTTGATTTCTTGACGCTAGGGTTTTGTCCCTTTTTGAGAGAGAATGATTTAATCTTGAGCGAAATTGAGTAAATAATGACATAATCTGTTATTTAGGAGTTAAATCAGGTGTTTAGGACTGATTAGGTCCATGGAAACAAAACCAATTACCCCTGGAAATTTTTCAAGTTTCGTTACTGAAATCCCAAGTTTGACCTCTACCACAAAGCGGTGGCATCACCATGAGCCACTGGTAATCGAATGGAAACTATATCAAAAAGGATGACAGGGAATTTGGCTCATGGCGCGATGTGGCACCATCGCGGAGTCTCACTGGATTTTGAGAATTGGGAAAATGGATAGTGGTGCGATGCGGTGGGATCGCATTGCCATACTAGAAAATGACAATTGTGAACTAGAACATTGGCGTGATGAGCCATTATCATAGAGCCTCACTGAAAACTAACAAATGCCATTTTTCTAGTCTCCATAATGCGGTGAAGTGCCAGTTCGCACACAATTTTACAAAATATGATATAACTCTTTACCCGGGTATCGGATTTGGGTGAATTTTATATAGTTGGAAAGCTGATTGAATTTCCTACACAGTGGTAAGCTCCAAACTGAAAAATACTGACTGTTTTAAAAATTTATATAGGAATACTCATATACTAAAAGTTAAATTAAGCTAGGGAAATATGGGGTATTACAATATCTCCCCCTTGGGGATATTCGTCCTCGAATGAGACTAATTAAGCTAAGAAACACTGATAGACTGAGCTTACACACTGAACATGCGTAACTAAAACAAGATTGCATGACTGAAACTACTGATAAGATGAGTTTTCATACTAAATATGCATATCCGATGCATGAGTACATGGTTGAACTGATTCATGAATGCATGATTAAATATACAACGATAATGGACACCAAGTCTATAACTGTAACTGAATAGGGAACTGAGCAAAGCTAAGGAAGATAGATACCTTAAGATGAATCTAAGTTTGTGGAGAAGAGTTGAGGATACTTTGTTCGCATATCTGCTTTTATTTCCCATGTAGCTCTCTCAATGGACTTATTCCTCCATAGAACTTTAACCAAGGGAACTTCTTTGTTCCTCAGTCTGCGAGTCTAATGATTGAGAATTTGGATTGGAACCTCTTCAAAAGAGAGATCATTCTAAATATTTATACCCTCTAAGGGAACTATGATTGTTTGGTCACCAATGCATTTCTTTAGCAAGGAAACATGGAATACTAGGTGCACTGAGGCTAGATCTGAAGGCAACTCAAGCTCGTAAGCTACCTTTCCAAAATGACTGAGAATTCTGTAAGGACTACATATCGGAGACTGAGTTTTCCCTTCTTGCCGAACCTCTTTGACCCCTTCCTGGGAGAGATTTTCAAGAATACAAAATCACCTATCTCAAACTCAATATCTTTTCTCCTCACATCTGCATATGATTTTTGTCGGCTCTGGGTTGCCCTAAACCTTTCTCTAATCAACTGAACCATCTCAAAGGCATCAAACACTAAGTCAGGCCCTACAACTATGGCCTCACCTTCCTCGAACCAATTAATTGGAGATCTACATCTCCAACCATAAAGAGCCTCAAACGGAGCCATCTGAATACTAGAATGATAGTTGTTATTTTAGATGAATTCGATCAAAGGCAAGTGATCATCCCAACTACCCTTAAAATCAACAACACACGCTCTTAACATATCTTCTAGAGTTTGAATGGTCCTTTTTGCTTGACCATCTGCCTGGGGGTGAAAAGTTGTACAGAGGTGGACTTGGGTACCAAGACCCTTTTGGAATGATTTCCAGAAGTGAGAGGTAAACTGAGTACCTGTATCTGAGATGATGGATACTGGGACTTTGTGTAACCTGACCAACTCCCTGATATAGAGTTTGGTGTAGTCCTCGGCTGAATAGGAAGTATGGATTGGAATGAAATGTGAGAATTTGGTCATCCTATCTATGATAACCCAAATTGGATCATGCTGATGACGAGTAAGTGTCAAAACCATCACAAAGTCCATGTTCACCTCTTCCTATTTCCATGTGGGAATATTGAACTCCTATATAGACCCATGTAACGCCCCGAAAATGGGTCCTGAGATGTCACACGGTGCTTAGGGTCACAAGTGACCCCAATCTAACCCTTCTACTAGAAAACTCATAAGAAACTGAGTAAAATGCATAAATTTGTACAATATCAGCAAAAGATAACTGTTTTCAAAATCTAATCAATACAAAACTGAATTCACAGGATTATAACTCTGCTTTTACAACAAAAATTGAAACTGAATACATTAGCTCTACTGACTGTCTATGAAGCCTCTACTAATACTGACTATAGATACCAAGGATGCGACCCCAACTATCACTAATCAATACATAAGAATAAGAAAGTAAAGAACAATAGAGAATCTAACTGAAGTCCCCAAAATAGGAGGACTCATCATCTGCTGGCTGGAATCTGCAACTGTCTGATTTTAATAGCACATACTACAATGTGTACCTACATTATGAGACAATGTAGCACATAGACTTATATGTGGATCAGCACTTTGAGAATGGACTGACTATATAGGGGTGCAATGCAATAAGTAAAAAATATCATCAATCTTTGTAGAAAATATTCATGCTAATATAAATGACTCACATAGCTTGAGTAAAAGCTAAAATCTGAATCTCACAATTCATGTATAATGAAGCATATAGTACAAATCTCGTGAGTCATTCTATTTACTTCTAAAATTTGTATTCTCCATATTATTCTCAAAACTTGAAGGCTAATGGAACTTTAAACAATACTTTCAAACTCATACTTTTATCTCATGGAGAGTAAAACTTCTTTAAAACTCAAGGACTCAAAACTTTTAGGAATTTTCAGCACTTGGGAACTCTATAACTCTTTTAGACTCGGGACACTTAGAACTCAGGATTATATAACTTTGGACACTCGGGAGTTTCTTCTAACCGACATAAACCATGTGCGCTACATGGAGTCCAATGTTTTGTCCTCCTATGGAAGAAACCTCAGGTTGGGGAGAGGCATCATACTCTTTCCAGGGTGTATAACCTCAACTCAGTGATCACTATCTCAGCCTCAGGCCCATAAATCTCAGTCCTATAGTGGCAGATAGTTCTGGGGTATGAGACCTCTGAATCATACCCAACTCGGTGCTAAATACTACTCCCATACTCAGCTCAGAACTTTTTGGAAATCCACCTCAAAATAACTCAAGGGTCTATAGTGAAAACCACAATATAATTCTCTTAGCTTTAAATCATAAAGACTGAATAATGTGGATTCCTGTCTTAACTCAGGCTCAAAAGTAATCTTTCTTTAAAATCAAAGTACTTGTTGATTGAATCATACTAAACAACATACTCTTCAAGAAACATCAAAACTCATACTTGATTTAAAACTTATACTCATGCTCAAATATTCTCCGTTTCATAATAAAGATTACGTCATGAAATCAATCTTGGAAATATCAAATCGGTACAAGGATGTGCAATTCATAGAAGAATTTCTCAACTCATGTCATAAAATAGTGAAATAATCATGCAAATCAAGACTTGAACAACTCGTAATCTCATAATCTCAAAATAGAGTAATTTGGGTATAAACCCACTTGCAAAAGTAGGAAATTCTTTAATAAAAATCAACAATTTGGGCACAAGAATGAAAATTGTGTTCTTGTTCAAACCCACATACCTTAGATTGATAAACTTGGATGAATAACTTCCTTGCAAGATGTTATTGGAATTCTTGAATGAGGGTTCTTCGAATTCTTGCACTAAAAACTTGGAATCTTGACTTAAGTTAGAGAATTGATGGAGAAATCTTGAGTTTCTTGGAGGATAAGTTTGATGAACTAGGATTTTTGGCTGAGGGATTTTGAGAAAAATGGTATACGATGCTTGTAATGACCTTAAATAAGGAGTTTGGGCGATTTAAGTGGATTGGAGAAAGTCCAAAATACCTTTTTTAACTTCTGAACGAAACTGGAAAAATATAACTGGGAGCCCAATTTTATGGGCCACCGCGACGTGCCACTATCGCGGTGGCTCATTGGAAATTGATGAATGGGAATCTGAGGGTCACCGCGATGCAGAGCCATCGCGTTGTCCCACTGGTTGGGACCTGAAACTTCAGTGCTATATGCCACAATCGCGCTTGGCTAGTGGAAACTGACAATTGGGATATTACTCCTCTCCACAACGTGCTGAGGGTGTGAATGATGGTGTTTTATGACTGGAACTTTAATTAGCCATAACTTCTTGCCCGGTTGTTGGATTTGGGAAAATCTTATATCGTTGGAAAGATAATTCAATTTCTCACATGATAAAAAGTCAAAATTAGGAGAATTCTATATGATTTAAACATTACTCAATTTGGAAGTCATTCCTCAATCTTATAGAGATGAAATTAGGCTTAAGGAAAGTTTGGGGTATTATAACCCACTAGGATTCTAGTGCCCAATCTTAACCTGCTGACATGTAGAGCACTTAGCTACAAACTCTATGATATCCTTCTTCATCCCACTCCACCAATAGATCTCCCACAAATCATGGTACATCTTAGTGGCCCCTAGATGAATCGAGTAATGCGCACCATGCGCTTCTGCAAGAATTCGTTGCCTCAAGCCATCTACACCTAGCACACATAGCCGACCCTAGAAACATAACACACCATCTCTCTCTTAGGAGAAAACCTATACTTTCTGATCTCTGACTGACTCTTTCAAGTTAACAAGACTGGGATCTATGTCCTACTTTTCCTTCAGCTCAAAAACTAGAGATAATTCTGAACTATTCTGCACCCACACATTACCTTCTATTGAATTGACTAAGAGGATACCTAGTCAGGAAAGCTGATGAACTTACTAAACTAACTTCTTCTTATCACTCTCAATATGAGAAATACTGCCCATAGATAACCATTAAGAGCATTAGCCACTATATTGGCCTTGCTCGGGTAATATAGAACACTCATGTCATAATCTTTCAATAAATCTAACCACCTTCGCTGATACAATTTCAAATCTTTCTGAGAGAACACATACTGCAAGCTCTTGTGGTTTGTGAACACATCAACATGCACCCCATACAAATAGTGCCTCCAAATCTTTAAGGCAAATACTACAGATGATAACTCAAGATCATGGGTTAGGTAATTTTTCTCATGGGGCTTAAGTTGTCTAGAGGCATAGGCTATGACTTTACCCCTCTACATGAGAAAACAATCCAAAACTACTCTAGATGCATCACAGTGCATAATAAACCCATTTGAACCATCCGGTAGAGTCAAAATTGGGGCTGAGGTGAGTCGAGTCGTTAACTCCTGGAAACATTTCTCGCAAGAATCTGATCACTGAAACTTGACTTTATTTTGAGTCTATATGGACATGGGGGATGAAATAGATGAGAACTCTTCAACAAACCAACGGTAATAGCCATATAAACCCAAGAAACTCCTAATATCTGACGGAGAAATGGGTTGAGGCCAGTTTCTCACCGTCTCAGTCTTTTGAGGATTAACTCTAATTCCATCACTGGAAACAATATGACCAAGGAATGATACTGACCTTAGTTGAATTGCACTTATTGAATTTGGCGAAAACTGATGGGCTCTGAGAGTCTGAAGTAAGATTCTGAGGTGATCTGCGTGATCATTCTGACTTTGAGAATAAACAAGAATGTCATCGATGAAGACTATAATGAACATGTCAAAGTACTACTTGAACATATGATTAATTAAGTCAATGAAGGCTGCTAGGGCACCTGTAAAACCAAAGGACATGACTAGGAATTCGAAGTGACCATACCATGTTTGGAAAGTTGTTATCGAAATGTCACATTCTTTGACTCTGAGCTAATAATAGCCTGATTAGAGGTTTATATTAGAAAAGTAACTCGATCCCTGAAGTTGTTATAATAAGTCATTGACTCTAGGAAGTAGGTATTTATTCTTGACTGTGACTTTGTTTAGCTGACGATTGTCTATACACATTCTGGGAGAATCGTCTTTCTTATGCACGAATAAGACTGGTGCGCCCCACGAGGAATCACTGGGTCTGATGAACCCATAGTATAAAAGGTCCTTTAGCTTCTCTTTCAATTCCTAGAGTTCAGCTGGTGCCATTCTGTGTGGTGGAATAGATATAGGTTGAGTATCTGGAAGAAGGTGATGTTTGGTGTTTTTATGCATTATAGTGTTACTATCCTAGCCTTTTTAGCTTTGTTTTGACGATGATTCTTATGATATATGTGTTGAAAATGATATTAATTATAATTTATGTGTCCAAGTATTTGTTTACAATGTTTAATGGTGTTTTCACGTGAGTTTTGATTCAATTCGATCATTTAGAGTTCAACCAAAAAAACTAGTGTGACTAGCTTGAGCTAGGTGTTGTCTAGTCTCTTTTGTTGGGTTCTAATGTATCTTAATGATTTAATAAGGTTTTTATTATGTATTTATATGTGAAACAACTTATTTATAATATTCAAGGGTCAATTGGATCAAGAAAATGGTCAAAACAATAAGCTTAAGCTCAATATGAATTTAACCTATGCTTAGCTCGTATTTCTAGATCGCCGTTGAGGATGTTGTGTTATTTTTAACTCTAATTTTTTGTGTTTAATGCTTTAGGATAATTTTTTAATGTACTATTATGATATATGAAGGATATAAAAGCTTCAAATAAAATGAAAACAACTCAAAAATGATCGGAATGGCTCAAAAGAAGCACAATACAAAAATTGACGCAGTTTGGACCCCCAAAATGTATGGAGCGCGTGCGTACTGTCATGATGTCCAATGGATGCATTAAAAACATCAATTAATGAATAAGAGGCCCAATTTTGTGAACCATAGAAGCGTGTAGCATTTAGTGGAGTTTGAAGAGGCGCTGCGATGCGGTAATATTGCGGTGAGATTTGGGATATTGACAATAGTTTATTGGCTCAACACCTCATCGCCATGGCCATCAAATGTGGAAAAAAAATTCCTTTATTAACAATTATTACGTGTAAATCCAATCCCAATGGTTTTATGACTCATCTACTATTAATATAACATGTTAAATCACGTTTTAATCATCTTGGGATATCTTCGAACACCGTAGATCACTTGTGACATCGTTGCAGGATACGAAAGATTCTTTTTAGGTTTTATTATTCTTGAATTTAGTTTCCTTATGGTTTGTATCATCAATCTAAGGTATTTGATGATGAATATTTCCATTAAAAGGCTAAAACTCCTTTTTCGGGGTTAAGGCCACGTTCATGATTACTTTTGTTTTGAACTGAGTTTGTTGAATTGTTTATCATTGTTGGTTGTTTTTTTATTCTTTTTTTAACTATTTTAAGGATTATCTACACTTAGAATACATCAATTGTCAACCTTGTGAACTTGGAAGGGGGAATAGGGCGATAGAACATGGGAATAAACAAAGTATGGTTTATATTTCTTATGAACTAAGCAATTCAAATTAGTGATTAGGATAGGGATTTACTTAGATGTCTTACTTGATTCACACGTAGGATTTTAGATTTAAAGAACTTAAGTGGACTATTACATCCCCGTTCAATGATGTAGTTGTAAGGTTCAACTTAAGTAATAGATTAGAGTTTGAGAGACTATGATCATGCAATTAACCCTACGAATCAACAACCAAGATAAGCAATCTAACGAATGAGGTTCAATAACGTAGTATGATTGTTCGTAAGCCTTAACCCTGGGTTTCTATCCATTGATTGTCCTAAGACATTACTTTTCCGCATTAGTTTAGTTTATTTTTAAATTACAATGCTAAAATCCTATTTGTTACTCTCTTCAATTATTTAAACTACAATTGGATAGTAGGCGAACATAAGTCCCTAAGAGATTGATACCTGGGCTTTCGTGAAGTCACTTTACTACTTGATAATACCAGGTACACTTGCTTATGCGCTTGGGCACTGTCAAGTTTTTGGCACCATTGTCGAGGACTTGTAAGTAGGCAACTATCTTATTTTTAATTTAACTACATTAAGTTGTAAATAGTTTATTTTTTAGTTTCTTTTATTTCTATGTTTCTCACGCTCTTCTTGAGATGTCAGTCTTGGATATATGGTTTTCGAGGAATGATGATTCCTGTCATTTTTGTGGAGGACCCCACCATGAGGCTTTTTGTACAGATTTTGATCTAAGCATTTGGAGGGGCCTTGTTTGTTTCCAAACTATGGATCAACCCATGAGTTGGTGTGTGGTTTGTTACAGTCTCTATCACTCTGTAGATATGTGTGCTTTTAATCCTGATTCAGTCATGTTTTCAGGTAATGCTCAATAGACAATTAAGGAAGTAGAAGTAGAGTTGACTTTCCAACCGATTGTAGATAAAGTGGATGATAATTCGAGGAAGTCTGAGTACTCGAAAACTAAATTTGTCAAACAGGTTTAGGAGTTACTACTGCCACCATGTCTACAGTGGCTAAGCAAAGAAAAATATGAGAAGGATATTTGCCAATTTGTGCAGCAAACACAAAAATCGCAGTCACTCGATTATCATCTTTATCTTGAGACTAAAATTGAGAAGGTCAATAAAAGTGAGGGTGTTGAAGATAGAGTACATTTTGAAGTGGGATTGGTTGGTCCTCACCCAAAGCGCTTTTCCACATTATGTTTAGATTATATCTTGTCTGTGGAATCATTTAAAATAGTGAAAGATCGTGAAGATGTGGTACAAGAATCCTATATTCTTGATTTTACACCGGACAAGCAACAAAAAAATACAAATCACCTCAAGGAAGAGTGGATTACCATGCATATTCTATTACTCAGTTCATTAATTTTTGTACCACCTCCCAATGATCGAGGCAAAAATATGGATGCCAAGTTGGGGGTGAAATTTATATCCTCAAGGTGGAGAAAAAAGTTGATTGGATCGTACCGCGACACTAAATTAGGCGCTTCTTGGGAGGCAACCCAAGATAAGGTATGTTTTATTTTTTGTTTTTAGTTTTTTTTTTATTTCAAGTAGTTTTTTATTTTTTATTGAGTCACGAGTTAATGGAAAGTTTGAGTACCAAAAACCTGAGCTAAGGAGCATGGCAAAAACTAAGTGTGGGGTCCCCGGACCCTCTTGATATATAAATATGCAACTAGCTAGGCTTATAGGCCTCAGGGAGTATTTCTATCCCTTGTTTTTAAATTCACTTTGGGGACAAAGTAGATTTTTAAGTGTGGGGTGGGGAAATTCTCAATTTTTGGCTCAATTTAAAAAATTTCTAGGTTAGGAATAAGTGATATATTCTTGTTGGTGCTATTTTTTATTGCATGGTTCAAGTGTTTTTTTAGGTTAAAGGACATTGATCGAGGGAATTTCTACTTTTAAGACTCTTAGGCTCATTTTTGTGATTCTTGTACTTCTGGCTTATATTTGAATTCATGTTATTTTTTGTTGGGAGTCTATGATGATCCTATATGAGTTGATCATGTACCATGTGAGTGTGAGATTTTTGTATATTCCTTGTTGCATGTGATGTCTAGAACTTGCCTAGTGTGTGTGTTAAGAGAAATAAAGAGTGTGTGTTTAGGAGATGATATAGGCATTTTCTTGATAACCTTCTTTTATACCTTATATATGTCCTACCCCTGTTCATTATCCTAGTTAACTTCCATTGAGACTTTAACCTTTTTTTTGGTAGCCACATGAGTAGCCTAATCCCTTCTTTGATAGACCATAATTTGATCCCAAAAGCTCCTAAGTGCTTTAATTGAAAAAAAATAATTTAGTGAGGAGTTTGAGAAATTGAAGAAGAAAAAGGTGAAATTGATGCCTCAAGGTAATTGTTATTGGTGATTATAATTGTTGATGTATGGTGGATTAATGTGATATAAATAATGTTAGAAATATAGACATGACTGTAAACAAAGAGAAAAATTGATCTATGTGGTAGTAAACTAAGCGTCCATCATATGTTTGTGAAAATGCTTAAAAGAGATGGGACAAAAATAAAAGGTATGGGTGAATGAATAAGTGTAATTTGGTTGTTGGAGATTGGTTTTAATTGTAAAAAGTAGTGTATTAAAGTTCTTAGAGAGGTTAGTCACTATTCTTGGAAAAAATAGTTTCTACCCGTCCCTTAACCTACATTACAACCCGAAAAAGTCCTAATTGATCCTAATTTTTACATTCTAATATTAGTAGAACATTACACTAAGGGAAAGCTTATGGTTTATTATGTGTAACTTGAGAATTCTATGTGAGAGTGAGCGTAATTTGATTCTTGTACCCATTATGTGATATATTGCTTAATTGTGAGTAATTACGGGTAACTCTCTTGTTGTGAGGAGCACATGTTTGATGAATGTGGGTGATTTGTTTAATGTACATGATTGAATTATAAGCATGAGTTTTCCACTTAGGAGAGTCAATTCTTGAGGCTAGGATGTTTTGAAGTAGGATTCTTGAGCTTTCAATTGTGTATAAGATGTTTAGTGTTGTAAACTTCCATTCCATGGAGTCATTGTAGGTCTATCTTGAATTTCTTGCATGTTGTATAAGTGTGGAGTCTTTTCATCTCATGTTGTTTATAGTTAAGAGTTGATCGAGGACGAACAAGGCTTTATGTATGGGGTGGTGATGATTGGTATTTTAATGCATTCTAGCATTACTATCCTAGCCTTTTTAGCCTTGTTTTGAGGATGATTCTTATGATATATGTGTTGACAGTGATTTAAATGAGAATTTATGTGTCCAAGTATGTGTTTACAATGTTTGATGGTGTTTTCATGTGAGTTTTGATTCAATTCGACCATTTATAGTTCAACCAAGAAAACTAGTATGACTAGCTTGAGCTAGGTGTTGTCTAGTCTCTTGTGTTGGGATCTAATACGTCTTAATGAGTTCCTAAGGTTTTTATTATATATTTATATGTGAAAAAACTTATTTATAATATTCAAGGGTCAATTGGATCAAGAATAGGGTCAAAACAATAAGCTTAAGTTCAATATGAATTTAGCCTATGCTTAGCTCGTGTTTCTAGTTCACCGTTGAGGATGTTGTGTTTTCTTGAACTCTAATTTGTTGTGTTTAATGATTTATGAATCTTGTTAAATTTACTATGATGATATATGAACTATATACAAGATTTAAATCAAGTGGAAACATCTCAAAAAGGCTTAGAACAGCTCAACGGAAGCACAATACAAAAATTGACGCAGTTTGGACCCCTGAAATGTATGGGGCACATGTATACTGTACAGGTTGCCAATGGACGTGTGAAAAACATAAATGGATTCAGAATAGGTCCAATTGTTTTACCCATTGGCGTGTGTAGCATTTGGTGGAGTTTGAAGAGGTGCCGCGACGCTGTGAGATTCTGGAAATTGACAATTGTCTATTGGCTCGACACCGCGTCACAATGGCCATCAAAAGTGGAAACAAAATGCCTTGCTGAACAAGTATTATGTGGAAATCCAATACCAATGGGTTATGACTCATCTACTATAAATATAACATGTTAAATAACATTTTAATCATCTTTGAACATCTTGGAACACCCTAGATCACTTGGGACATCCTTGGAGGCTACCAAAACTTCTTTTTAGGTTTTATTATTCTTTAATTTAGTTTCTTTATGGTTTATATCATCAATCCAAGAGATTGAATGATGAATATTTCCATTAAAGTCTAAAACTCCTTTTCCGGGGTTAAGGCCAAGTTCATGATTACTTTTGTTTTGAATAAAGTTTGTTGAATTGCTTATCATTGTTGGATATTTTTTTATTCTTGTTTTAACTATTTTAAGAATTAGCTACTCTTAGAATACATCAATTGTCAACCTTGTGAACTCGGGAGGGGGAATAGGGCGATAGAACATGGGAATAAGCAAATTATGGTTTATATTTTTTTATGAACTATGGAATTCAAATTAGTGTCTAGAACAGAGATGTACTTAGATGCCTTACTTGATTCATACGTATGATGATATCTTTAAAGGACTTAAGTGGACTATTTTAAAGATCATAAGTGGACTATTACATCCCCGTTCAATGATGCAGTTGTAAGGTTCAACTTAGGTAAAGGATTAGAGGTTGAGACACCATGATCATATAATTAACCCTATGAATCAACAACCAGGATAAGCAATCTAACGAATGAGGTTAAATAACGTAGTATGATTGTTCGTAAGCCTTAACACTGGGTTTCTATCCATTGATTTTCCTAAGTCATTACTTTTCCGCATTAGTTTAGTTTATTTTTAAATTATGATTCTAAAAGCCTATTTGCTACTCTCCTCAATTAGTTAAACTAGAATTGGATAATCGGCGAACGCAAGTCCCTGAGAGATCGACACTTGGGCTTTCTTGAAGCCAATTTACTACTTGATAATACCACGTACACTTACGTGTGCACTTGGGCACTATCAAGTTTTTGGCGTCGTTGCCAGGGACTTATAAGTAGGCAACTATCTTATTTTTAATTTAACTACATTGAGTTTTAAATAGTTTAGTTTTTTTTTTGTTTCTTTTATTTCTAGTTTTCTCACACTCTTCTTGAGATGTTAGTCTTGGATAGATGGTTTTAAAGAGATGATGATTCTTGTCATTTTTGTGGAGGACCCCACCATGAGGCTTTTTGTCCAGATTTTGATCCAACCATTTGGAGGGGCCCTGTTTGTTTCCAAACTGTGGAGCAACCCACGAGTTGGTGTGTGGTTTGTTACAGTCACTATCACTCTATATATATGAGTGTTTTTAATCCTTATTTAGTCATGTTTTCTGTCAATGCTCAACAGACAACTAAGGAAGTAGATGTAGAGTTGACCTTCCAACCGGTTGTAGATGAAGTACATGATAATTCGAGGAAGTCTGAGTACTCAAAAACTAAATTTATCGAACTAGTTGAGGAGTTACTATTGCCACCATGTCTACAGTGTCTATGCACAGAAAAATATAAGAAGGATATTAGCCAATTTGTGGAGCAAACACAAGAATTATAGTCACTCGATTGTTATTTTTATCTTGAAATTGAAATTGAGAAGGTCAATGAAAGTGAGGGTGTTGAAGATAGTGTAAATTTTGAAGTAGGATTGGTTGGTCCTCACTCAAAGAACTTTTTCACATTATGTTTAGATGATATCTTGTCTGTGGAATCATTTAAAATAGTGAAAGAGTGTGAAGATGAGAAACAAGTATCCTATATTCTTGATTTTATACCGGATGAGAAACATAAAAACACAAATCACCTCAAGGCCGAGTGGTTTACCATGCATATTCTATTACTCGGTTCATTAATATTTGTACAACTTCCCTATGATCGAGGCAAAAATATGGATGCCAAATTGGGGTGAAATTTATATCCTCAAGGTGGAGGAAAAAGTTGATTGGGTCGTACCGCGACAATAAATTAGGCACTTCTTGGGAGGCAACCATAGATAAGGTATGTTTTATTTTTAGTTTTTAGTTTTTTTTATTTCACGTAGTTTATTATTTTTTATTGAGACATAGGTTAATGGAAAGTCTGAGTACCAAAAACCTGAGCTAAGGAACATGGCAAAAACTAAGTGTGGGATCCCCGGACCCTCTTGATATATAAAGATGCTACTAGCTAGGCTTATAGGCCTCGGGGAGTATTTTTATCCCTTGCTTTTAAATTCACTTTGGGGACAAAGTAGATTTTTAAGTATGGGGTGAGGAAATTTTTAATTTTTGGCTCAATTTAAAAAATTTCTTGGTTAGGAATAAGTGGGATATTCTTGTTGGTGCTATTTTTGATTGCATGGTACAAGTGTTTTGTTTGGTAAAAGCATGTTGATTGAGGGAATTTCTATTTTTAAGACTCTTAGGCTCATTTTTGTGACTCTTGTACTTGTGGCTTAAATTTAAATTCATGTTATTGTTTGATTGGGAGTCTGTCTTGAGCCGGGGATCTATCGAAAACAGTCTTTCTACTTCTCCGGAGGTAGTGGTATGGACTGTGTACATCTTACCCTCACCAGACCCCACTATGTAGGAATACACTAGGTTTGTTGTTGTTGTTGTTGTTGTTGTTTGGTTGGGAGTCTATGATGATCCTATATGAGTTGAGCATGTGCCATGTGAGTGTGAGATTTTTGTTTACTCCTTGTTGCATGTGAAGTCTAGAACTTTCTCGTTGAAGAAGAAAAAAGTGAAATTGATGCCCCAAGGTAATTTTTATTGGTGATTATAATTGATGTATGGTGTATTAATGTGATATAAATAATTTTAGATATATTAACATGATTGTAAAAAAAAATAAGAAAAATTGATTCATGTGGTAGTAAACTATGTGTCCACCATGCGTTTGTGAAAATGCTTAGAAGAGATGGGACAAAAATAAAAGGTATGGGTGAATGAATAAGTGTAATTTGGTTGTTGGATATTGGTTTTAATTGTAAAAAGTAGTGTGTTGACACCTAATTTTTTTTCCTCCACAACTAAATTTAATGCAGAGTTTCTTTGATTTTCAAATAAAATCAGAACAACTGCTTTATCCAAATAGATGCACTTTAAAATATTTATTTGGGTTAACTTCATCATTTAAGTGACGATTATACATTTTCGTATTCACATATACGAGATCGTATAAATTTTGTTACTTAAATGAATACGTTTATTAAAATTGAAATCTTATTTAGATTGAGCTTGAAAATAACTTCAAAAGAATAAAATCTTGGTTCAAGTATAATTTGTTCTTGAAAATTATTTACTCGGAAAATATTTGTTGGGTTTTTATTAAATCAAGAACCTCGAGATTGAACAAGGTGTTAATTTGTATCGAATTTCAATTGAATTTAGTCAATCTATTTAATTTGGACCTTAATTGAAATTAAATTGGCTATAATTGCAATGCAATTGGTCAATTGAGTTTTTATTAGGCTAAAGTTTAAATACAATTGTCTAAACTTTCTTTTTTGGTTATTTAAATAAATATCCAAAATAGCATTAACCCATCCATACCCTACTATTAATTTGGGGTCATTTTAAATAACCCCTAATTAACAACTCCTCATGGCCATCCTAATCAACCAAACTAGGCCCATCATTGTTTTCTTCAGTACCAACTGCAATTACTACAATTCCACTCAGCCCAATTCATTAATCGACCTGGCCCAACCTCTGATTTTCCTTCCCTTATGCGCAGAATAAAATGGCATCGGCTTTCAACAAGAACAGAAAAAGCAACAACAACCAAAGATACCACTGTTAACTAGAACCGAGCCCAACCCATCAACCATAGACAACCCGGTACCGGTGAATCCAAGCCCAGTGCGGGCGACCTGAATTCGGTGAACTCAACAGTTCAACAATTTCAACAAGTAGCTCTATGCCCGACAATCCGACCCGGCGAAACCTGAGTTTAATTTTCCCTCTCTCCACGTTAATCCCAATCTCCTTTTCTTTGCTTACAGTTGTTGAGTTGTCTGGGTTCTAGAAGAATCCAAAATTGGTGATGTATCCTAAAAAATGGTTGTATCCACCTTACAATTTCAATTTTGTACCATGCAAGTACAGAGGTGGATGTTTTTTGATTGGATTGACAAGAATTTTGGATTTTTAGGGATCTTGATCTTAATTCAAAATTCAAAATCTCCACTGAAGAATTCCAAATTTGTCCCTGATTTTCCTTTGTCCCACATTGGTGGGAGAACAAAAGGCAACCCCTCTCTTCTCCTATAAAAGGGTCGCGGTAGAACAATTTGAAGGTAAGTCTCAGAAGGTGGAAAAAGCCAATTTGAGCAAAAACTAGAATATTTTTGTTTGAGTATAAAATTTTCTTCTTCCCGAGGAAGGTTGGGGGCGGCTCAGAGCTTTCGGAGTCACAGAAGAATCCTCCGGTGGTGATAGATTCTGGTGTTAGCTTGTTACCCCGTTTTGCTGCCCCAGAAGAGGTGAATATACTCTTATTCTCTTAATTTTGTCACTTTCTTCTTCATCCCAATTTTTTTCTATAGAACTAGTTAATATTTTAATCGTAATCGTGAATGAGGCTGGAGTTTGTTGCTGTAGAAGCCGTTGATGGCCTTAGGACTTGTTTGTGATCTTTGTGGTTATGCTATTTTGCTGAAGCAGTGTTGCATCGTAGTTTTTAATTTGGCTTCCTAGAATAAGTTCCCTGTTTCGTGTTGATTAGCTATCCTTTTACTAAGCAGTGTATATACATATCGTTGAATGCCTTGAATAACAAAGCAGTGTCTATACATATCGTTGAATGCCTTGAATAAGCTACCTATTTTGTGTTGATTAGCCATCATTTTTATATCATGAAGCAGCGTATATACATATCATTGAATCCCTGCCTTATATTGTTTAGTTTGCTACCATGATTTAATAATTTCTGTGGTAAAAGTATAAGCCTCAGTTTATTTAATGAACGTTGAAGACAATCTCTTTGACTTATTACTCTTTGTTTCGATCTCGAGTCTAATTCCTATCTATATTTAATCCTGTTTACAAAAACGTTGCAGTATCAAAAACTTCTGTGTGGGTATAGTTTGATGGGTGTATGACCTATATTATAGAAAAAGGTTTCCCTATGTATATGTTGTGGTGTAGTATATATTTTCAATAAGTTATATTGCGTGTGTGCATATTCTCTCTGGAAAGTGAATCAGACAAATTCTTGAACTTGTTTACAAATACTTTTAGAATTCTTATGTGGCAGAATAGTATGTGCACATCACATATGACCAGTTTTCCATCAATGCATACCATTTTGATGATTTATTTGTGAGCTAATCTTTTTAAACACGTATACTTTTTGCCAATAAGGTGTACATTCCCTTACTGTTTTAGACATCTTGTGCCTCTCCTCAAAATTGGTTAATCATATTGCATTCGATCTAAATTCTTGAACTTGTTTGGATTAATTGATCATGATCCATTCGATTCAATTCTTGAAATTGTTCCAGGGATAGGTTAATTGTCTTTTCATTAGATAAATTGCACCACTTCATATCATGGCTTACTATTATCCTTGTGCGCGAAAATGCTCTTTTAATGACATTATTGATCTTCAAGTACTGATCTTTGAACACGTATTACTTACTTTATTTTTCTTTTTTCTTTCACATATGGATACGCTCGGGTCCTACTTGAACTCCCCCTTTTCCTTTGCATGCCCATTATGGGCAATTGAGGCCCATTTAATCCCGAGTCGGTCTCAAAGGAGTAAATTCAACGTCAACCTCGTAGCACAGGGATACAAAAAGATAGAAGAAAAAAAAAATGGGTTGGAACCCATCGGCAAAGTAGCTTAGAGACTCAAAAGTCTCATTTGTTCTTTTATTTATTTATTTATTTATTGTTGTCGTTATTTTATTTTATTTTATTTATTTATTTATTCATTCATTTGGGCCTAGAAGCCAAAGTTGTACTTAATAGGACAATGGTTTGGTTGGTTTGGGCCCAATGGACTAAATCGTTTACTTTCTCCTCCCTTTCCCCGTTTATGTGTTTACTTGCTTAATTGATTTCTGTAGACTTAGTTAAAATCCCTATTAGGTAGTCTAAAACTGTTTTTACACAAATCTTTTTTCTAAAAAATCAATAACTTTTCAACAAATTAATCTTTTAGAAGTTAATCAAAGACGATTTTCAAACAATCCGGATAACCGTAAGTTAGCGGACATTTTAGGTGCCTAATTCCTTCATAAAACGTTAATAGGAACCACGTACTCAGAATCTCTTAACTTAAAGGATCTTCCTATTTTGAATCGATTGAAGTACTCTCTAAAGGTTTCTTAATTCCTTTTCAAAGTCAAGTGGCGACTCTTATCAAAAAGTCAAAAATTCGCGCAAAACATAATGTATTAACGTGTTTAGAGAGGTTAGTCACTATTCTATGCAAAAATAGTTCCTACCCATCCCTTAGCCTACATTACAACTCGGAAAAGTCCTAATTGATCCTATGTTTTACATTTTAATATTAGTGGACCATTAGACTAAGGGCAAGCTTATGGTTCATTATGTGTAACTTGAGAATTCTTTGTAAGAGTGAGTGTAATTTGATTCTTGTACCTATTATGTGATATATTGCTTAATTGTGAGTGATTATGGGTAACTCTCTTGTTGTGAGGGGTACATGTTTGATGAATGTGGGTGATTTGTATGATGTGCTATATTGAATGATAAGCATGAATTTTCTACTTAGGAAAGTCAATTCTTGAGGCTAGGATGTTTTGAAGTAGGATTCTTGAGCTTTCAGTTGTGTATAACATGCTTAGTGTTGTAAACTTCCATTTCATAGAGTCATTGTAGTGCTATCTTAATTTTCTTGAATGTAGTAGAAGTGTGGAGTCTTTTCAGATCATGGTCTTTATAGTTATGATTTGATCAAGGATGGACAAGTCTTTAAGTGTGGGGTGGTGATGTTTGGTGTTTTTATGCATTCTAGTGTTACTATCCTATCCTTTTTAGCCTTGTTTTCAGTATAATTTTTTATGATATATGTGTTGAAAATGATATTAAAGAGAATTTATGTGTTCAAGTATGTTTTTACAATGTTTAATGGTGTTTTCACGTGAGTTTTGATTCAATTCGATCATTTAGAGTTTAACCAAGAAAACTAGTGTGACTAGCTTGAGCTAGGTGTTGTCTAGTCTCTTGTATTGGGTTCTAATGTGTCTTAATGTGTTAATAAGGTTTTTATTATGTATTTATATGTGAAACAACTTAGTTATAATATTCAAGTATCAATTGGATCAAGAAAAGGGTCAAAACAATAAGCTTAAGCAGAATATGAATTTAGCCTATGCTTAACTCGTGTTTCTAGTTCGCCGTTGAGGATATTGTGTTGTTTTTAGCTCTAATTTGCTGTGTTTAATGCTTTAGGATAATTTTTTAATGTACTATTATGATATATGAAGGATATAAAATCTTCAAATCAAATGGAAACAACTCAATAAGGCTCGGAATGGCAAAAATGGAAGCACAACACAAAAATTGACACAGTTTGGACCCCCAAAATGTATGGAGCGCGTGCAGACTGTAATGATGTCCAATGGATGCTTAAAAACATAAATGAATGAATAAGAGGCCCAATTTTGTGAACCATAGGAGCGTGTAGCAATTAGTGGAGTTTGAAAAGGCACCGTTACGCGGTAATATTGCGGTGAGATTCGAGATATTGACAATAGTCGATTGGCTCGACAACTCATCTCCATGGCCATCAAATGTTGAAAAAAATGCCTTTCTGAACAATTATTACGTGTAAATCTAATCCCAATGGGTTTATGACTCATTCTATGAATATAACATGTTAAATAACGTTTTAATCATCTTGGGACATCTTGGAACACTATAGTCACTCGATTGTTATTTTTATCTTGAAACTGAAATTGAGAAGGTCAATAAAAGTGAGGGTGTTGAAGATAGTGTAAATTTTGAAGTGGGATTGGTTGGTCCTCACTCAAACCACTTTTTCACATTATGTTTAGATGATATCTTATCTGTGGAATCATTTAAAATAGTGGAAGAGTGTGAAGATGAGAAACAAGAATCCTATATTCTTGTTTTTATACTAGATGAGAAACATAAAAATACAAATCACCTCAAGGCCGAGGGGTTTACCATGCATATTCTATTACTCGGTTCTTTAATTTTTGTACAACTTCCCTATGATCCAGGAAAAAATATGGATGCCAAGTTGGGGGTGAAATTTATATCCTCAAGGTGGAGGAAAAAGTTGATTGGGTCGTACCACGACACTAAATTAGGATCTTCTTGGGAGGCAACCATAGATAAGGTATGTTTTATTTTTAGTTTTTAGTTTTTTTATTTCACGTAGTTATTTGTTTTTTATTGAGTCACAGGTTAATGGAAAGTTTGAGTACCGAAAACCTGAGCTAAGGAGCATGGCAAAAACTATGTGTGGAGTACCCGGACCCTCTTGATATATAAAGATGCTACTAGCTAGGATTATAGGCCTCCCGGAGTATTTCTATCCCTTGTTTTTAAATTCACTTTGGGAACAAAGTAGATTTTTAAGTGTGGGGTGGGGAAATTCTCAATTTTTGGCTGAATTTAAAAATTTTCTAGGTTAGGAATAAGTGAGATATTCTTGTTGGTGCTATTTTTATTGCATGGTGCAAGTGTTTTGTTAGGTTAAAGGGTGTTGATTGAGAGAATTTCTACTTTTAAGACTCTTAGGCGCATTTTTGTGAATGTTGTACTTGTGGCTTATATTTGAATTCATGTTATTATTTGGTTGGGATTCTATGATGATCCTATATGAGTTGAGCATGTGCTATGTGAGTGTGAGATTTTTGTATATTCCTTGTTGCATGTGATGTCTAGAACTTGTTCGGTGTGTGTGTTAAGCGAAATACAGAGTGTGTGTTTAGGAGATGATATAGGCATTTTCTTGATAACCTTATTTTATACCTTCTATTTGTCCTACCCCTGTGCATTATCCTAGTTAACCTCCATTGAGACTTTAACCTTTTTTTTGGTAGCCACATGAGTAGCCTAATCCCTTCTTTGATAGACCATAATTTGATCCAAAAAGCTCCTAAGTGCTTTAATTGAAAAAATAATAATTTAGTGAGGAGTTTGAGAAGTTGAAGAAGAAAAAGGTGAAATTGATTCCCCAAGGTAATTGTTATTGGTGATTATAATTGTTGATGTATGGTGGATTAATGTGATATAAATAATGTTAGAAATATTGACATGATTGTACGAAAAGAGAAAAATTGATCCATGTGGTAGTAAACTATGCGTTCATCATGTCTTTGTGAAAATGCTTAAAAGAGATGGGCCAAAAATAAACGGTATGTGTGAATCAATAAGTGTAATTTGGTTGTTGGAGATTGGTTTAAATTGTAAAAAGTAGTGTATTAAAGTTCTTAGAGGGGTTAGTCACTATTCTTGGCCAAAATAGTTCCTACCCATCCCTTAGCCTACATTACAACCCAAAAAAGTCCTAATTGATCCTAAGTTTTACATTCTAATATTGGTGGAACATTACACTAAGGTAAAGCTTATGGTTCATTATGTGTAACTTGAGAATTGTTTGTGAGAGTGAGCGTAATTTGATTCTTGTACCCATTATGTGATATATTGCTTAATTGTGAGTGATTATGGGTAACTCTCTTGTTGCGAGGAGCACATGTTTGATGAATATGGGTGACTTGTATGATGTACATGATTGAATGATAAGCATGAGTTTTCCACTTAGGAGAGTCAATTCTTGAGGCTAGGATGTTTTGAAGTAGGATTCTTGAGCTTTCAATTGTGTATAAGTTGTTTAGTGTTGTAAACTTCCATTCCATGGAGTCATTGTAGTGCTCGCTTGAATTTATTGTATTTTGTAGATATGTGGAGTCTTTTCATCTCATGTTGTTTATATTTAAGAGTTGATCAAGGACGAACAAGGCTTTAAGTGTGGGGTGGTGATGTTTGGTGTTTTAATGCATTCTAGCATTACTATCCTAGACTTTTTAGCATTGTTTTGAGGATGATTCTTATGATATATGTGTTTAAAATGATTTAAATGAGAATTTATGTGTCCAAGTATGTGTTTACAATGTTTGATGGTGTTTTCATGTGAGTTTTGATTCAATTCGACCATTTACAATTCAACCAAGAAAATTAGTGTGACTAGCTTGAGCTAGGTGTTGTCTAGTCTATTGTTTTGGGCTCTAATGTGTCTTAATGAGTTCCTAAGGTTTTTATTATATATTTATATGTGAAACAACTTATTTATAATATTCAAGGGTCAATTGGATCAAGAAAAGGGTCAAAACAATAAGCTTAATCTCAATATGAATTTAGCCTATGCTTAACTCGTGTTTCTAGTTCACCGTTGAGGATGTTGTGTTTTTTTTATCTCTAATTTGATGTGTTTAATTCTTTAGGATTCTTGGTGAATGTAATTTGATGATATATGAACTATATACAATCTTTAAATCAAGTGAAAACATCTCAAAAAGGCTCAGAATAGCTCAACGGAAGCACAATACAAAAATTGACGCAGTTTGGACCCATGAAATGTATGGGGCGTGTGTAGACTGTACAGATGTCCAATGGATGAGTGAAAAACGTAAATGGATTCAGAAGAGGTCCAATCCTTTGACCCATTGGCGCGTGTAGCATTTGGTGGAGTTTTAAGAGGCGTCGCGATGCTGTGAGATTCTGGAAATTGACAATTGTCGATTGGCTCGACACCGCGTCGCAATGGCCATCAAAAGCGGAAACAAAATGCCTTGCTGAACAAGTATTATGTGGAAATACAATACCAATGGGTTATGACTCATCTACTATAAATATAACATGTTAAATAACGTTTTAATCATCTTGGGACATCTTGGAACACCCTAGATCACTTGGGACATCATTGGAGGCTACAAAAACTTATTTTTAGGTTTTATTATTCTTGAATTTAGTTTCTTTATGGTTTGTATCATCAATCCAAGGGATTGAATGATGAATATTTCCGTTAAAGGCTAAAACTCCTTTTTCGGGGTTAAGGCCACGTTCATGATTACTTTTGTTTTGAATTAAGTTTGTTGAATTGCTTATCATGATTGGTTGTTTGTTTATTCTTGTTTTAACTATTTTCAGGATTAACTGCCCTTAGAATACATCAATTGTCAGCTTTGTGAACTCAGGAGGGGGAGTAGGGCGATAGAACATAGTAATAAACTAAGTATGGTTTATATTCTTTTATGAACTAAGGAATTCAAATTAGTGTTTTTGACAGGGATGTACTTAGATGCCTTACTTGATTCACATGTAGAATGATATCTTTAAAGAACTTTAGTGCACTATTAAATCCCCGCTCAATGATGTAGTTGTAAGGTTCAAATTAGGTAAAGGATTAGAGGTTGGGAGACCATGATCATGCAATTAACCCTACGAATCGACAACCAAGATAACCAATCAAACGAATGAGATTCAATAACGAAGTATGATTTTCCATAAGCCTTAACCCTGGGTTGCTATCCATTGATAGTCTATATTATGGAATAACAAGATGCTATTTTGGATCGTTTCACATTTCAGTACAATTGTATTGACCCCCTACATTTCAGGATCTGAGACACGGTCCCGGGGTCACGTTAATCAGTAGACTTGTGAGTCAGAAGTTGCAGTTGGTGAGTCTTCTCTATTCCAGAAGGCCTGGTTGAAAGACTATTTTACTTTATTTCAATTTATAGTTCGCCTGGGGCCCTTATCCCAGTCTTTAGATAGATGTTGATTATTACATTATTAGAGATTTTGCAGAATGGTTTCGTATGTTTTTTAATGTTATGAACTCAAATTTTGTGTTGTTCAATTGAACTAAGTGATTGACCATGTTTTCATCTTTATTATCTTTTCCACATTTATTTTATAGTATATGAATATTGTACATGATTGCCAGATAGAGGAGGGTGCCTGGGTCTTCATGGTTCGGGATGCTCGTCACGGCCTGGGCCTCGGCTCGGGTTCACTTGGTGTTGAATCCTACATCCAACTAAATAAATTGTGGACTGATTTCTAGATAGAATGGGATTTGACTGAACTGTTACTGATCGCGTTGACTGACTGAACTGGACTGAGTTTACTGAGTTCTAAAACTGACTGAGTAATACTATTTCATGACATGACTGGGATTATTCTGTAACTACTATAGCTCTAGGTAAACTGCTAGATTATCGGGTATTACATATCCCCAGGACTCGATAGCATGAAAAGCAAAGCATAGCATGATCCTGAAAAGAATAACAATGCACTCATTTAGACATTTTGTCAAACACTTGGTACACATAAGCTTGTACATAATTGGGACCACATAATGACATGTCATGATTCCATTATTTATCTTACATAGGAATTTTTGCAAACACTTGGGGATCATGGATTATTTCACATGATAATGGTCAACACATAAACAACATGAATACTATGCTCATTGGAAATTTCAAGGGTTTAGCATGCAAGTCATACAACTCATTACATAAACTATTTTAATATGATGAGACCTATAATTAAATCATGAATTGAAACCCAATTAATATCATGAACATGAATACAATCAATCTCAAACATTGAATTCATGAATCTATAAATTGTTTAAAAAGAGGTTCTTGTGCTTCATGGGTGAAAGGAACCCATGAATGAACACCTAACATACCTAAGAAGATTAATTCTTGAAGATTTCTTGAGTTTGTTCTTGATTTTTTGAAGCTAGGATTTTTCCCTTTTTTGAGAGAGAATAATTTAATATTGAGGGAAATTGAGTAAATAATGACATAATAGGTTATTTAGAGGTTTAATCACGTGTTTAGGAATGATTAGGTCCATGGAAAAAGACTCAATTACCCCTAGAAAGTTTTCAATTTTCGTCACTGAAATCTCGAGTTTGGCCTCTACCGCGATGTGGTTCCATAGCGGTGAGCCACTGGAACTCGACTGGAAACTATATAAAAAGGGACGACTGGAAAATTGGATCATGGCATGATGCCACACCATCGCGGAGACTCACTGGATTTTGACAATTGGGAAAATGGATAGTGGTGCGACGAGGTGGGATCGCATTGCCACACTGGAAAATGACAATTTTGAACTGGAACATTGGCGCGATGCGCCATTATAGTGGAGCTTCACTGCAAATTGATGAATGCCATTTGGCTGGTCTCTGCGATGCGGTGAAATGCCAGTTGGCACACTATTTTACAAAATATACTATAACTCTTCACTCGGGTATCAGTTTTGGGAGAATTTTATATCGTTGGAAAGCTGACTGAATTTCCTATGCAGTGGTAAGCTCTAAACTGAAAAATACTGAGTGTTTTTAAAATATTATATAGGAATACTCGTATATTGAGAGTTAAATTAAGCTAGAGAAATACAGGGTATTACAACTTATGGTCAGTCGGGTCATTTCAAGAAGGACTTCCCCACTGTTACAGGGAATGTTAGAGGTGCTAGGTCCCAAGCTAACTCAACAGTGCCACCACCACCCAAGGGTACTACTTCAGCTACCGGGGGCGATCACAATCGGTTGTATGCTTTATCTAATCGCCAGGATGTTGAGGCTTCGCAAGATGTTGTCATGAGTATGTTACAAATTTTCTCCCGTGATATGCATGTGTTACTTAATCCCGGGTATACCTTGTCTTATGTGAACTCTTATGTGGCCATTGGTTTTAGTTTTGAACCTAAAAATATTCCTGAACCTTTCTCTATTTCCACTTTTGTTGGTGACTCTATTGTGGCTAGAAGGGTGTACAAAAATTATGTGGTGTCCATTTTTAATTGTGATACTGTGATAGACATTGTAGATCTTGATATGATTGACTTTAATTCCATCTTGGGGATGGATTGTCTCTATTCATGTTATGCCACACTAGACTGTAGAACTCGGAAGGTCACTTTCTCCTTTACGAATGAACCAGTGATAGAGTGGGAGGGGTATTCTTTAGCAAATAGGGGAAGTTCATATCGTATCTCAAAGCCCACAAACTTATCTCTAATGGTTGTTGGTATCATCTTATTTGGGTCAAAGATTCTAGTATTGAAAGTCCTTCCCTCCAGTCTGTCCCTATAGTTAATAAATTCTCAAAATTCTTTCCCGATGATCTTTCAGGGATACCACCTGATGAGGAGATAGATTTTGGCATTGACTTATTTCCAAACACTCATCCTATTTCTATTCTGCCATACAGAATATCTCCTGCAGAATTAAAAGAGTTGAAAGAATAGTTAAAAGATCTTTTTGACTAGGGATTTATCCACCCTAGTGTTTCTCCCTGGGGTGCACCTATACTCTTCATGCATAAAAAAGATGGCTCTCTCCGTATGTGTATACACTATCGTCATCCTAATAAGGTCACTGTTAAATACAAGTACCCTCTTCCTAGAATTGATGATTTATTTGATCAACTCTAAGGTGCCAAATGTTTCTCCAAGATAGACCTTCATTTTGGGTATCATCAGTTGAAGGTTAGGGAGGCTGACATCCCTAAAACAGCTTTCCAAACCCGATATGGCCATTATGAATTCTTAGTTATGTCCTTCGTACTAACTAATGCCCCTGCAGCTTTTATGGACCTAATGAATAGGGTGTTCCACCAGTTTCTAAACCTAAACGTCATAGTTTTCATTGGCGACATCTTAGTTTACTCTAAGAATGAGGAGAAGCATGCCATCCACCTTCGAATCATCCATCAGACCCTCAAACATCGTTAATTATATGCAAAGTTTTCAAAATGTGAATTTTGTCTTAGCGTTATTTCTTTCCTAGGCACATCATTTCTAGTTAGGGGATTAAGTTAACCCCCAAAAGATTGAGGTGGTGAGAAAATGGCCCAGATGCATAACTCCAATCGATATCCAAAGCTTCTTAGATTTAGCAGGGTATTACAAAAGGTTTGTAGAGAGTTTTTCCTCCATAGCATCTCCGCTTACCAAATTGACTTAGAAAAAGGCAAAATTTTTGTGGTCTGACTCGTGTGAAAATAGTTTTGAGAAACTGAAAGATAAGTTGACTATCGCACTATTTTTGACTCTTCCTGAGGGTACAAAGGGTTTTGTTGTGTACTACAATGCATCCTGGGTGTGACTGGGTTATGTGCTTATGCATCTAGGCAATTGAAGGTGCATGAAAAGAATTATCCTACCATGACTTAGAGCTAACGGCTGTGGTGTTTGCAATTAAGATCTGGTGACATTATCTCTATGGGGTGCATATAGATATATTCACTGATCACAAAAGTTTACAGTATGTTTTCTCACAGAAAGAACTTAATCTCAAGATGAGACGGTGGTTGTAATTGTTGAAGAATTATGATATGAGTTTCCACTATCATCTGGGCAAGGTCAATGTAGTAGCCGACACCCTTAGCAGGTTGTCAATGGGCAGCCTTTCTTATGTTGAGGAAGAAAAGAGGGACATGGTGAAAGATATTCACCGGCTTGCAAATTTGGGAGTTTGACTCATGGATTCCGAAGACGGAGGAGTGGTTGTTCATTAGATGGTTTAATCTTTCCTTTGTGCTTAAGTTAAGGTAAAGTAGGCCAGGGACCCCATCTTGTTGTAGATTAAGAATGATGTTGGTTAGTAAAAGGTGATGGCGTTTGAGATTGGAGGTAATGGGATTTTGAGATATCAGGGTAGGCTTTGTGTACCAAACATGGATGGATTGCGAGAGGGGATTCTTAACGAAGCTAACACTTCGGGGTATGTTGTTCACCCAAGGTCTACGAAAATGTATCATGACCTTAAGGCTATTTACTGGTGGAACAATATGAAGCGTGATGTTGCTAACTTTGTGTCTAAGTGTTTAAATTGTCAAAAAGTCAAGATAAAGCATTTGAGACTAGGTGGAACTTCTCAAGAGATAGCTTTACCTGTGTGGAAGTGGAAGAAATTAATATGGACTTCATTTCGGGGCTTCCGAAGTCTCGAAGCCAATAGATTCCATTTGGGTGATTATAGACCGAATGAACAAGTCCGCTCATTTCTTTCTGTGTGGAAAAATTATTCAAGAGATAACTATGATAAGTTGTACATTGGGAGATAATTTGGTTGCATGGGACTCATGTATTTATTATATCTGACCGAGGTACGCAATTTTCTTCTCAGTTTTGGCGATCTTTTCAGAAGGGTTTAGGCACCCAAGTGAACTTGAGTACCGCCTTCCACCCTCAAACTGATGGGAAAGCTGAGCGCACCATCTAGGCCCTTAAAGATATGTTGAAGGACTGTGTAATTGACTTCAAAGGTAGTTGGGTGGATCATTTACCATTGATAGAATTCTCTTACAACAACAACTATGATTCCAGTATTCAAATGGCTCCTTTTGAAGTGCTTTATAGGAGAAGATGTAGCTCGCCAATTGGATGGTACGAAGTGAGTGAAACCCAGCTGTTTGTGCCGGACCTTATGCATCAGGCAATGGAGAAGGTGAAGATCATTAGGGAACGTCTTAAGACTGCTCAGAGTTGCCAGAAATCTTATGTCGATGTTAGAAGGGGAGATTTAGAATTTGAGGTAGATGATTGGGTTTTCTTAAAGGTATCCCCTATGAAGGGAGTCATGATATTTGGGAAGAAAGGAAATCTCAGTCCTCATTATACAAGACCATATCAGATTGTAAGAAGAATTGAGGGGGTTGCTTATGAGTTAGAATTGCCCGCGAATCTAGCTTCTGTGCATCCAGTATTCCATGTGTCAATGCTGAAAAAGTGTATTGGGGACCACTCTCGTGTGTTGCCTGTAGAGGAGATTAATGTGAAAGACTACTCTCTTTATCTTTTCCTTAGTATGCTTGATCTCATGCTTGTCTGTATTTAGAGCCATAATTCTGGGACGAATGATCCAAGGAGGGGATAATGTAACACCCCGTAGCATTCTCGACCTAATACTATACTTATTAGCATGCAGAAAGAGCTAACAACCTAAAATTTTCCTAAGTGTTAAAAGGACTCAGTCATATTTTAAGCTCCTAAACTTCAATGATTTCTAAATCAACCTTTCGGCCACGAGACATAGATTTTTAAGTTGATTCATGTTTAGGGGTGTAAGTAACTTGTCTCGGGTAAGGTTTAAATTTTTCAAACGAGGTTTGAGGAATGTTTTGAAATTGAAAACAGAAGGTCACTGCAATTTCACCACGTCACGGTAACTATAGTGGTGAGACCCTCACTGCTTCGAGGTGAAGAGCAAAACAACAATCGTCAGTTTCCAGTGACTCACCACGATTGCACCGCATCGCAGTGCGTATAGCGATGAAGGAATCACTGCTTCTTGGTGAAGGCTAAATCGGCATTTCAGTTGCGAATTTTAAATCTGAGGTGTAGACTCGTCTTTTTCCTAAGGCCCCAAGTCATGTAAACAGTGAATTATAATGCCTTTTGGGCATAATATGCCCAAATTAATTCAAATCCATCATGAACAAAAACCCTAACTTCCCTCCCAAAGATCAAGGATTCACCTTCTAAGTCAAGATCATCAAGAAAAGATTCAAGGTTGGGGTTTCATTCTTTGAACTAAAAAACCTGAGGTTTGTGGGACTATCCTTAAACTCCATGGGCATGGATTCTTTTTTTTTTTGTTTAAAAATTTATAATCATATTGCAAGAAAGGGTTTTTTTTAATATTATTTCGAAAAGCATGTTATTAAATCATTTTGATTAGATTATAAGTATCGTGTTGAACTCTTTTTGTGGTAATCAAATCTTGACCCATCATGTATATACATATATAGTTTGGAATATTTAATTGAGAGCATGAACAATGAATTTTCCTCTCTTGTTGTGAAATAAAGTGTATATTTGTATTGTAAGTGATTTTCGAAAGAATGAATTGGGATTTTAAAGTAAGTTTCTCAACATCATGGTTTTTGACATGGTTTATAATATCTTGATAGGGAGTTTTTTTACTATAACTATACTCTTACGTTAAAAAGAAGAGTTGCATGTGATTGAGTAAATTGACATGACCACCGCATGTTTTAAGTCTTGCAAAATAAGTTAATTGCATAAGTTTTCTTGAGATTTCAAAATGGTTACTCTCTTGTGATATTATGATTCTTTTGTTGTCAAGTGCTTGATTTGAATGAGATGGGTTGTAACATTGGTACGATATAAACGACTTGCAAGTCTGGGTATGACGATACCCGGTGATGACATGCCCTTAAGATTTTAAGCATTGAATGACTTTGCATATGTAGCATGTTGCTTAAAAGACTAAAATTGGGCCTAAAGAGAGATAGATGGTTACGCGAAGAAAGCGTTTGAGTGTAAGGGCTCATCACTGGAAACCGAGTGGGCTCATCGCTGGAAACCGAGTTTACCGATTCGGTTAATATGATTTGTCTAATGCCAATGTATACTTATCCTTTAGACACTTGTACACCAGAATTAATTAGGACACCAATCCTTGTTGCATACTTCGATTGGTGGCACAGCCGCCGAGTCAAGGGCGAATTCTAGCCTATGGGATTGTAGAAATGTAGGGTGTATCATCTATCTCAGAAGTAAGATAAAGTGTGAGTCTTGATTTCAAGAAAGCATTTGAAAATTTTAAATTATGCCCATGTGTTTTACTTATCTCATATGTAATGTTTTACGAAATGATCTCGTCTATATTGTGTAATAACAAGATGATTTTTTTGATTGTTTCACATACCAGTACAATCGTATTGACCCCTACATTTCAGGATCTTAGACATAGTCCCGGGGTTCCGCTAATCAGTAGACTTGTGAGTCAGAAGTTGCAGTTGGTGAGCCTTCTCTATTCCGGAAGGCCTAGTTGAAAGACTGTTTTACTTTATTTCATTATATGGTCCAACTGGGGGCCTTATCCCATTCTTTAGATAGATATTGATTTTCACATTGTTAGAGATTTTGCAGACTGGTGTCATATGTTTCTGAATTTTATGAACTCAAATTTCGTGCTTTTCAGTTGAACTAAGTGATTGACCATGTTTCTGTCTTTATTATCTTTTTCACATTTTTGTATAGTATATGAATGTTATGCATGATTGCCAGATAGAGGAGGACGTCTGGGCCTTCATGGTTCGGGATGCTCATCGCGGCCAGGGCCTCGGCTCGGGTCGTGACATTTCATCTTCTTTCTTTGTACTGTTTCATTCCTTCCGATGCCTTTCTTTATCTATTATCCTATAGTTTTGATACACCTATATGTATAGACAAACAATCAGTATCAACTATTTCAATGTCACTATGCAATCTAATTTTTGTTTAACGCTCGAATTTGACAATCCCAAACAAGATGGACAGATTTATGAATCTTTATTTTCCATATCTCTCATTTAACACCCAACATGGAAAACATGCAAAACAAACTCCTTCCCTCCGATCAAAGAAACCCTTACTTAAACCCAAAGAGAGAGAGAGAGAGGGAGAGAGAGATCAGACATTAAATAAGCATTAAAAAGGATAGCTTAGTCTAATAAAGCGTTCCTTATGTGCAGGATCCGTGCAAGAATCGGACCTCAACAGGCACTAAAAAATTTAGTCAAACCTTATAAAGTGAGTACTTTTAAAATATTTAGGGTCAACCCATAATTGAATCCACCATGTTATTGGCGAAACTTTGGAGGCGTGAATTCATCTGAATCATCTTCGTTGAAAAATTATACTATATAAAAAGAATTATAATTATTTGTATATATTTCTTTTATTATACCTTTGATATTTTTGGGTATTTATTTGTTTTGTTTGTTTTAAAAATTTACTAAGTGAAATCCAACTCTGCCATTGCCTGACGTGTCTATAAGAGGAAGAATGAATGAATTAAAATTAAAAAAGAAAAAGCACAAAAATAAAATTAAAGGTTGTTTACGTGACTCAAATGAAAGCATCCTACACCTCATTTTAAGGTTATATGTATTCGAGCTATCAAAATTACAAAAAGGTTAATACACTTACCAAACGACCCCTTGAGGAAATATATGTTGGCACGTCGTTTAAAAATTATTTTAGTCTCATCCCATAAGACACTTGGCCAAAAGTAGCTCGTACAGTTATTCTTAGATGAGAATGGAGAAAGAAGACACTCAGGAAAATCGACATGAAAATTAAATTTTTTTAGCCTAATAATAACGCACAAATACTATTGCATACTAGACTAAATAGAAAAAAAAAGTCTATCCTAGTAGCAATAGATCAAAATCCTTGAGCTAGCGATTAGTATAAAGTGCAATTTTGTCAAATAACACTTTCGATTACCATTAGTAAATGCTATGTTAATAGATGTGTCAAAACTTAAGGAGTTATAAGTGGACATATCTTTGAAAAATATTTTGACCTCATGCTATATGACACGTGGTAAAAAGTATCTCGTGTAGTTGCTCCTCGATAAGAACAGAGATAGACTAGATCTAGGATGATCTATCAAGATGAAAATTGAATTTCTCTAGCCTAGTAATAACTCACAAATGCAATCACATACAAATGTTATCACATACCGGAACAAAAAAAAACATTGATGCGGAAAAGAATATATATACTTAGTACAAAAGAAATTAACACATAA
Organism: Capsicum pubescens; assembly: GCA_030864215.1. NCBI lineage: Eukaryota > Viridiplantae > Streptophyta > Magnoliopsida > Solanales > Solanaceae > Capsicum > Capsicum pubescens. Next base: position 31,705,828 of record CM061549.1, on the reverse strand, counting down.
AACTTTACTAACCTGGAAAGTTATCATTGGAAGGAACTTCATGCCTAAATTTAATATATCTATCGGAGTAAATAAAAAAAATCTCCTCTTCCTCCTCTTGTTCCTCCAACCTGAATTGGAAGGTACAACTGAGTTGCAAGTTTGTCCAGATAATCCAGAAGAAGACTATGGAGCTTGTTGGTGTTGATGGTAAACTCATTGATCCTATATACATAACAGAATATTAGAACAGCCAATGTGTGCAACCATTGAGTTATGAAAAATGAACAATCATTTGCACGAAGCATTCTACGTTTATTCAAGGTTTGATGGGTCGCACCTTTAGTAAGTTTCAGCACTATTTCTGTACAATTTTCAGCATAATTTAAGCACAAGTTAAGCACCCTTTTAGCACTATTTCAACACCATTTTAACATCATTTTCTTCACCAAATTTGCCAATTTTTATATTGGGATAGAAGAAATAAATGAGGATCATATTTTAATTGGGAGAAAAATACATCCACTTGGTATAATAAGGTATGGGACAGTGTAATTAACAAATTAAGCGCAAATATGTGGTCAAAGTTAGATTACAAAGTTAATGTTGTTGACAAAAATATGACAAGGGCTTAATATAACTTTTTTCTGAGTGGATAGGGACAACTAATACTTTTTTTCTGTTTCTAAAAAGCTTACAAGAAATAATAGGTAAATTAAGAAGAGAGGAGGTGTAATTTAATGGAAAAAATTCAGAAATAGGAACTATAGAGCCTTAATTTTAACTTTTATAACAACAATTTCATAATTATAAAAAATAGCAAATTGTATTTTATATTTAAGTAAACTATTGCTATACAAATACATATACAAGAAGATTTACTGTCCATGTTTTACTCAAATTAGTTGAGTTAATTAAGGAATGATTATCTAATCTAATTAAATTCTCATAAATTACTCTTATTTAAATTAGTAGATTTCTTTTCCAAATCAAACTCAAATATGAAGATTATTATTTTCATGATCTTCAAAATTTTAAAATATCATTCTCTTATATCTCTAACATTTTTTTCTTGTTAGTTTTTTCATTTTTTTTTATCTTTTATTTATTTTAATTTCTCTTTTTTTCCATTTTTTTCTTTCCACTTTATTTTCTCACTTCTACTTCTTCTTTTTTTCTTTTTTTATTTTTTTCTTTTTTTTTTCTTTTTTCCTTTTCTTTTTTTTCCTTTTCTAATATTTTTTTTTGTTTTCTTCTTCTTCTTTTTTTAGCTTTTGTTTTTACACTGCTATTTCTAGTTTCTATTTCTCTTTCTTCTTTTTTTTTCCTTTTTAACTTTTTTTTTGAATCTTTATTTTATTTTTTTTTTCTTTTTTTTTATTTTTTTTTTACTCTTCTATCTCTGTCGTTTATTTTTAAAAGAAAAATATTTATATCATATATACATATTCAAAAAATATACAAAATAAATAGACATACAGATCTGCATATGTATTTACGGTAAAAAAATACATATATATCTACATATGTATTTACAGAAATACATATCTGACTCACATGTATATATAAACATATAGGATACAAAATCTCTATAACAAAAATAACAATTATATACATATACATATACATATAGGTAATAAAAAAATACATGATACATATCTTAAACAGTAAAAGAAAACAAACAAATGCATATGTTACCCTCTAAAATGACATAGTATGTACAGTTCAAAGACAAATTCAACACCGTATAAAATATGTATAGCTCTGCATATGTATTTACAAAATACATACTTGATCCATATGTATATTCTTATTTTATATGAGTCACCTTTGTATTTCGGAAATACATATGAAGATATATTGTATAGTTATGTTTTTTACTGTTTAATATGAATATGATATGTATTTCGTAAATACATATGTATGTTTTGTACTGAAATACATATCCAGATCTGTATGACTATGTATTTTGTATTTTTGTAAATATGTGTATGTGATATACATATTTGTCTTTTCAAAATAAAAGTTTGAGATAGAAGAGTTAAAAAACGGGAAAAAACAAAAATATAAAAAGAAAAAAGAAAAAAAAGAGAAGTGAAAAAGAAAAAAAAAGGAAGAAAGAGAAATAGAAGTATAAAAATAAAAGAAAAAAAAGGAACAAAATAAAATAGAAAAAAGATGAACAAAACGAAAATAGAAAAATAAAAAAAAACAAATGAGAAAGGAAAAAAAATAAAAAAAGAAATACAAGAGAAAAAATAAAGTGAAAAGAAAAAATGAAAAAGAAAAAGAAATCTAAAAAAAAATAATAATAATAAAAAATATGATGAAAAAAAACTTATAAGAAAAAAAGGTAGAGATATAAGAGAGTGAAAGACAGTAATGATGTTAGTTTCATATTGACATCTTACAGATCATGGAGATAGTTATCTTCAAATATGAAAAAGGAAAAAATAAAATTAAAAAGAGAAAAAGAGAAAAAATAAAGTGAAAATAAAAAAATGAAAATAAAATATAATAAAATAAAAAAATAAAATAAAATGATAAAAAAATAAGATGAATAAAAAGGGGGAAAAGATATGGCTATATTTGGGGGAGGTAAAAGAGTGGAGTGAAAATAAGAAAATGTAAAGTAGTGAGAGTAAAACATACACTTACCTAGTTAATGAATAACATAATGATACTCTTGCTATAAATTGTAATTTTACAAAAAATATTGCTATTTATTGTAATTATAGTCTAAAATATGTTACTTTCTATAAATTTTTTTAATTTTTTAATCAAGTAACACTTTCAGTTACTTATGTAAAATAAATTTGAATAAATATGTCAAAACTTGAGGAAGAAATAATAATTTGAAACATCTTTTAAAAATACCTCGCCATTATAACAAATAACATGTGGCATAAATTAACTCCTCTAGGTACTCCTTGACGTGAACAGAAAAAGAGGAGACTCAGGAAGATCGTTGCGTGAAAATTGAAAATGTCTAGCTTAGTGGTAATGTAAAAATGTTACATCATATTGGAATAAATATATAAAAAAGAAAAAAAAATTAGCCTAGTAGAAAAGGATTAAAATCCTTGAATTAGTTACAACTACAATTTAATCAAATAATACTTTTGATTATTATTATTATTAATTGATTTTTAGTGGATGTGCCAAAACATAAGGAAGGAGTAATATTTTAACATATCTATTAAAAATAAATTATCTCAAAGTCATGAAAAATGACACGTGACATAAAATAACTTATTTAGTTACTCCACAATGAGAATCGCGGTTAAAATTGGAGATAAGGCACAAGTAAACCCCCCTCCCCTCCCAAACTTATTTTTTCTATATTTTTGTGTTCCTTTAGTGTTGACATGGGTTGTCATGTCAATACAAGAGGAGCACAAAAATATTGGCAGTCATGTCAGCAAAAAGGAGCACGGAAATACAGAAAGAATGAGTTTAGAAGGATAATAAGACCACGTAAAGTTTAGGTGTGTTATAGCAACTTTGAATATAATTCGGGGGTACTTGTGCATTATCTCTTAAAATTGAGTATGTCAAGACTAGTAATAATGCTCATATGTTATCTCCTACATAGAAAAACTCTAGTCCGGTAGCAAAAAATCAAAATCCTTGAACTAGTTAGTAATTATAAAGTGTAATTTGGTCAAATAACATTTCTTATTACTATTATTAAATGATTTTTTATTCAATAGATGTGGCAAAACTTAAGGAATGAGTAATATTTTGGCACATCTATTAAAAATAAAATATTTCAAAGTCATGAAAAAGAGTGTGGGGCATAAAATTTCTTCTCTAATAACTTATCGATGAGAATGGAGAAAAAGAAGACTCGAGAAGAGGTAAAAATTGAATATGTCTAGTGCATATTGAAATACATAATTAAAAAAATCTAGCCTACTAGTAAAAGATCAAGATCTTTGACTTGTAAACTTAAACTTAATGTCAAGATCTTGAACATGATAATCTTACTGAGAAATGTCATAAAAAAATATATCTAATTTGGAAGATATTAATATCGCAGAGGAGGACAGAAGCTTTGGATGCAAAATGGTTTCTACCTTTTTTCCCTAACTTCGCATTACCGCAGCCACAATGATGGAATTTATAGAGAATATTTGATAACCCTAATGGGTGAAAGGAGGATTTATTTATAGAAATTAAGACTTAATTTGGTACGTCCATTAAATACCAGTGTACGAATGAGATCTAATTTTTATTAAATATGTATGGGCTTTACATTAATTGGGCCAAAATAAAATAATAAGTCTTACATTCTCTCAATTGGCAATGACATAAATATTAGTTGTGTATAATAAATATCTTTTATAATGTTCATTACACACAATATGTCAAACCACTAAGGTTGAGTTATATAAGGCGGTTAAACATAGTTCTAGCGCCACATACTTCCGTTCATATACTGCTCTATGAGCAGATGACTGTTCCTAAGTTCATAAGTTCAAAAACATCTAACATTATAGTCCGCAATAATGTTTCACTGAGACTTATAATGCAATATCTCAAAATAGAAATTTCATTAATGTTTATCAGAACACATAATTGAGATCGAAAATGTCAATACATCATAAATGCATTAATTATAAGTTCAATCAAGTTCCGTTCTTTGAACATGTTCTAACCATCTATCAATCAAACAATTAAGTGTCAAATGGTGGACTATATTACATCAACTATGACAAGGCTTGACCCGAAAATAGATTATTTTTTCCTAAACGATAGGGAATTGTTCGTGTGGTAAGCACCCCTCATCTTCAACCTTACCATTGTAAGTTCAGCTCACCTAGGGAGACAAAAAAGGTGGGTGCTAAGGAGGGGTAAAACAAAAAAATTGCTACCTTTTATAGAAGTATGGTGGAATTTAGGAAGTGATGAGCAGAGACGAACTCAGGATTTGAAGAGTGAGAGTGCACCATTATCTTGACATAAGCGGTCAAGAATCTTTCAATGACGACTGACCTTGACATAAACCATCAAGATTCTTCCAATGAGGACTGATTTTGACATAAGCGGTTAAGAATATTTACTCAAATGAAGACTGAGGAATAGTGTCGTGTCTGACTGACTAGTCGGTAGAGAATTAAGCAATGACGAAAATTCAATAATATAGGTGAAATATTAGTTTTAAGGTAATAAATAAACTTCAGCTTTATAGAAACAAATGAGTCAAGTAGTCTAGTGGTAAAAGTTATTTAGTATCTAAACAATATGTCAAAGGTTTGAATCCCTTCTACCACTTTTTTGTTAACATTAAAAACAAAAAAAATAGCAAAATAATGTTGTCCGTTGGACTGTTCTTAGATTGCAAGTGTGGAAAAAACCAACGAGCCCAAAGTGCACTTGTGTTTAGTGGGGTGCACATAATTTATATAGTAGTTTCTTAAGATATATACATGTACATATACAAAACTTTTTCCGAACTTAACGGGTGCACGTGCACCCCCACCCCAACACGTGGGTCCGCCCCTGGTGATGACCAGCCTGAAGTTTGATAAGCAAGACCATACTATAATCATAAAAATTAGTCTAGTGAAACACATTTTTGAGAAACTACACTGTCGAACTATCTTGCAAAAGCTATAACAATATTTTGATCCACAAAAAGAGTTGCACTTTGGAAATACAATAGAATGAAACATTTACATGCTGGTCTCTGATGCTAAATGATTACTACTACTTTCAATCATCATGATGTTAAGGGAAAAAACTTAAGAAGTACAGTAAGCAGTTTATGATATTTTGCACGATGCAACTAACATTGGGTAACTCGTGCAATGCACGGGTCGGAAAACTAGTAGTTTGATAAGCAAGACCATCTTATAAGCATGAGAATTATTCTAGGATAAAACGGACGTTTTGAGAAGCTACACTTTTGGATAAAATCTATAACAACATTTTGATCCACAGAAAGAGCTGTAGAATTGGAACAACATTACAATTATCATGCTAAATGAACAATATCTCCTTCTCGTTTTCTTCTGCCAGTCGGTCACCTTTAGAAGGAAGATGATGTGGTCGTCATTCTTTCTTATACTCCTTCAGTTCCTTGTGGTACCTTTCCTTGTCTTTCACCTATAGTTTTGATAGACCTGTCTTTCGTAAAGAAGTGAACTTGTTCAAAGTGAAGAAGCAAAGTGAAATATTGTTTCCTCAACACATATGAAGCACTTGTTGTGGTCGGAGAAAACTTGAATACTGAACTCATTTCTCTCCATTTCTTCTCTGCTACAACCTATACAAAAAAATAATATTTGTATATCTTCTTAATTTCTTTTTTTAATAGAAGAAATAAATAACAAGATATATCATATATGAATCAAATAATAATAAGAAGAAGAAAAATAAAAAGGAGAAACATTCTTATCTTGGCAAAACCATCCTTTTTTGTCATTTCAACATATAAAACATGCAAATCAAGCTCCTTTCCTCCAATCACAAGAACCCTTAATTAAATCAAAAAGAAAAAAGAAAAAATCAGCCATTAAAAAGCATAGCCCCGTGCACGTTATGTGGGATCCAGAGAAGGATCGGATCACAACAGACATTAGTGCAGAACTACCGAAGCATGAGTTCATCTGAATCATTTTATTGGAAAATTATATCATATAAAAAGATTAAAATTATTGTGTATATTTTTTTGATCCCTTTGATCTTTTTGTGTATTTTTGTTTTCATTTTTAGAAATTCTTGAGAAAGGATGAATGTCACCTTCCATCAAAATAAAAAGGTAGAAGCTTCGACGAACTTTTTTTAAAAAAATGTTTCTTATGTAATAAGAGGAGTTGCTGAGATGATCGGTATCCTATACCTACAACTTAAAAGTTGCGGGTTCGAGTTATTAAGAAAATTAAAAAAATTAAAGCTCCGAGGGATGTTTCTTTTTTCAAAAAAAAAAAAAAAAAGTTGGCTTACGTAATAAGAGTGGTTGCTCTAGTGGTAAGCAACATTCAACAACATTTAACGTTATTCCAAATAGTAAAAAGGAGAAAAAAGAAACATTTTACCTCCATGTTTAAGATTATAAGTTCGAGTTATAAAGAAAAAAAGGTGAAGGATCAAAGAAAAAAAAAAAAAGTTGCCTACGTGTACTTTGTACTCAAAACTGAGTGAAAATTGTTGAGACACTCCATGAATAAATTTGGATCATTAACAATTTTGTCATGTGGTGCCATTGGTGTTGGAACAATAGCTGCATGAGACATCATCGTACCACCGGAAAATCAAGAAAGAAAGGTAAGTTAGTAATATGGCGAAAACAGAAGCTAAATGATAAAAGATGTAATGAATACAACTTAAAAAAATTTGGGTACTTAAAAAAATTTCATACTTGCACTCTTATTTGACCCAAGAAAAGTGAACAACTGATCATGGAGGTGTGTTTGATAAACATTTAATAATAGTTCAAATAGATAACTCACACAAGTTAATGTATGAAACTCGAAAAAACTAAAAAAAAATTAGGTCTCTTTTCCTTTTTTTTTTTGGTCTATTTTTTGTAGAAGGTATGGCTGAGTTTATGAAGTGATACTAGTCTGAAGTTTGATATGCAAGACCATTATATAAGCATAAGAATTAGTCTACAAAAACAAATGTTTTGAGAAACTACACTTTTGGACTATCTTACATAAGTTATAACAACATTTTGATCCACAAAAAGAGCTGCAGTTTTGAAACTATAATATAATGAAATACATGTTGATCTCATGATGCGAATGATTACTATTACTTTCAATCATCCTGATGATCGATGAGGAAACAAAGTTAAGAAGTTAAGCATCAATTTAAGATATTATGCACGATGCAATCAACACTGAATAACTCGTGCAACGCACGTGTTTCAAAACTAGTACTTTGATAAGCAAGACCATCTTATAAGCATGAGAATTAATTTAGAAAAATAAATGTTTTGAGAAACTACACTTTAGGACTATCTTAAGCTATAACAACATTTTGATCCACAGAAGCCAAATAATAAATGAGGTAGTGAATAGAAATCAGACCATTTTAGGTCAACGGATCGGAGGTTTTAGGCAAGTGTTAATGCAACGGTTATATGCAGAGTTAAAAACTTTGGCTTCTTCTTTCATAGAAACACAAAGAAAAAATGAGTTAAGGCAGTGTGGACTATGCATAACTCTTATAAGAAATCAAATGTTGTGGGTTTTTAGCTTATTTTTACCCTTAAATTACATCCTCATGCCAAAAATAGATTATTTTTTGCAAGAGGAGAGGGATAATTCGGTTGATAAGCACCCCTCCTCCCCTTCAACGAGCAAACAGGGTAGGTGCTAATAAGGAGGGGCAAAATTTTTCTTGGGGAGGGGGCAATATTTTCTAAGTATGGTGGAGTTTCCGAGGTGATCACCAGTTTGAGGTTTGAAATAAAACCATGTATAAGCAAGAGAATTAGTCTAGGTAAACAGATGTTAAGAGAAAATTCACTTCAGAAATAGTTTTGGATTTATTCTACATGAGGTATAACAAAGTTTTGATCCTCAGAATGAGATGCAGTTTCGGGACTACATTACAATGCAAAATTTATAAGTTGACGTCAATACTAAATGAACTATATCTCCGCTTTTTCTTCTGCCAGTCGGTCATCTTTAGTAGGACGCTCATGTGGTTAACATTCTATTTTTATTCTCCTTCAGTTCCTTCTGGTGTCTTTCCTTGTCTTTCACCCCATAGTTTTGATAGAACTATATGTATAGACAAACAATCATTAACAAACTCTCTTAATGTCACTATACAATCTAATTTTTGTTTTATTGTACGAGTTTGATAATACCAAACAAGATGGACCGACTTATGAATCTCTACTTTCCATGTCACTCATTGAAAGCCCGCGGTCCAATATAATGTAATAATTAATCTACCATTCTAAAATTATGAAGAATATAATAAATGATCAAGTTTGAGTATGCTTACCATATTTTCTTCCAGAGAAAGATAGTTCCAAGATTCTCCAATCATTTTTGTGAATTCCCTCTCTTTATGTGGATAAAGATATTTCAGCATGGCATGTTTTTCCACAAAGAAGAAGTTGTATCCACTCCTGTTAGCTTTTGGGCGATTAGGATCACCATTTTTCCTCCTCCTGTTCCTCCGCCCTGAATGGTGGTGAGATGGTGGATTGTAAGCTACAACGGCATTGCAATTTTGTCCAGCTAACATTGAAGAAGATGATGGAACTTGTTGGTGGGGTTGGTAACGTACTCCACTTAGAACTTCCGATCCCATTTTCATGGACACGAAATAACCACAGTCAAATTTGGAATCAATTCTCCCTTTTACTTGGAAATACTTTGACCCTAATATACAAGAGAATATAACACAACAACCAGGTGAGCAATTGAATAATGTTAAAAAAAAAAAAAACAGTCAGGAGTACGAAGCATTCGGCATCCACTCAAAATCGTATGGGTCGCACCTCAAAGAGATGTGATGCATGCAGCTAATCCTGAAGCAAATTGGTCATTGTGCAGGTGCTTTTGGATGCATTTCAGCAGTTAAAGAAGCTAAAAAATATGTCATTTTCAGCACTCTTTTAACACAATTCCAGCACAATTTCCACACCATTTTCACATCATTTCCAGCACTGAATTGGCCAATTTTTTGTGCCAGTGCAGTTAAGATATGCTAATGTATGTGTCAAAACTTAAGGAGTAAAGTTTTGACACATCTATTAAAAAATAAAATATCTCACACTCATGAAAAATGACATGTGATGGAAATATAGGTCTAGCCTAGTAATTACACATAAATGCTATCGCACATGGGAATATTACACTACTAATAACGCACAAAATGTTATCACTTACATACAAACGTTCTCGCATGCCAGAACAAATAGAACATTAATGTGGAAATATATTTGTATATTTAGTACATAAAAGAAATTAACACATGTGAAAAATCTTACTAACCTGGAAAATTATGCCTAAAGAAGTAAACTTGTTCAAAGTGATGAAGCAAAGTGAAATAATGTTTCTTCAATGCATATGAAGCACTTTCTGTGGTTGGAGAAAACTTGAATAACTCACTTCTCTCCATTTCTTCTCTACTACAACCTATACAACAAAATAATATTTGTATATTTCTTAATTTCTTTGTAGACACCTAATTTCGTCCCTCCCCGATATCGTTTTTACCTATTGTTTACCTTATCCTACCGTTTACCCTAACCCGTGTGATAATCCCTCCACAAAATGACAAAAATAACAACCCCCTAACTAATTTTGTTTTATCTTAATATTCTAACAACCCACCCAATTAAAAAACAACACCTACCTACCCTATCCTAACAAACTCTACCCCACCTCACACCCTACCCCCCTACCCCACGTGACCCCACCTACCTCACCACTACCCCACCCTCACCTCATAAATACATACACAAAAGGAATATAGAGACCAGATTCTATCCAATTGGAGAGGGGGGATGACTGACTCACTGAATTGGTAAACACACACAGAGAGAGAGAGACTTGCGAGGGAGAGAGAGGGGAGAGAGAAGCTGAACGAGAGAGAGGGAAAAGGAGAATAGGCCGGAGAACACTGTTCCGGCAACTGTTCGCTCACCGGAAGCCCCATCTCAGGTTCTGTACTGGCCAAGTTCGGCGAGATCGTTGCCGATAGTCGATCATCATTCGTCGACTTGACCGACCAATTTGAAATCACCAACAATACACTCTCCATTTTTCGGATTTCACTAAAAATAAACCATCACATATAGGGACTTTTCCTTCTTCTTCTCGGCTACTGCACACACACACACAAAAAACAATCTTTCATATTTTTCATACACACCATCACACATATACCATACAGGCACACACTCACCGGATTCACACTCACCTCACCATCAATTACACATACAATTTCAATTGGAGGGGGAATTGACTGATTTTATGAAAGAAAAGGGATCTGGGTTTTTCTCTTCTTCGGCACAAGGTTCACACCCACGCACAAATTTGATTGAATTAATTCACATACATATAATGCAAAGGTCGATCGAGAAGAGAGGGTGAAATCGAGAGAGACAGTGAGTGTCTCAGGTCGCTGGTCACTGTTATTCGCCGGAAAGCGTCATCGTCGATCTTTTTCTTCTCAGTTTTATCTCAGCCAATCTTGATGGAGCTTCGGCAAAACTAGAATCATAAACCCAAGCCATATTGAGATCTGTCCTGTTTCCGATCGAACCCTCATCGAAAAGTATAAACGGGATTTGTTAGTCATCGGGATTTTGTTGCAATTTTGGTGGAAAACAGTGAAGCTATACCAAGGTTTGGATTGTTCATTGATTGAGGTTCGGTTCGAGGTATTTGCATTCGTTGGCGTCGTCGAACAATTTGGGGATTAAAATAAAATTGAGATTTGGATTTCGTCGTTGTTGAGGTTCGGTTTGAGTTTTTTGGACGCGGATTCTATCCTTTCATTGAAGTATTATTCGATTTCAAAATCCTCGAATTGAGGTCCAATCTTATTCCCTCTTTCTGTTAGTTCATTATTCATTATGTTCGGATGCATCAAATTGCGTGTTATGTCTTGCTTGATCTGTGTTGGCGGTGAATCTTTAGTTGTTTTGAATCGTGAATTAATTTGGGAATAAGTGGGGTGAGAATTGAAAACTCGACATAATTGGTGAATTTTGGTTAGTTTGATTCGTTGGTTGTTTGACTTGAAACGAATATTGTCGAATTGGATAGTATCATGATAGGCCGAGTGGGTAGGCAATCGTAGGCTCGGGTAGGCAAAATTTAGGAATAAGTGTTTCGTTGGATGTTTGAATGTGGAGTTATGTGTTGAATGTTTTCTACTTTATCGCTTTCAAAAAGTGTATTTATTTAACCGGGGAATGCCCCGAAGTACTTGTATCTATTCACCGAGGAATGCCCCGACGTATCATGTATGCAAAGGAATTTCGTGACGAAGGCCCAAGGCATCGGGTAAAGCACGGGAGCGTAGTTAGGATTAGTGTAGGTTAGATAGGGTTTATTCTCGTATTTTTTTTATTTTGGATTGTATAACTCGGACTGGACATTATATTTTTTATTCGTTTTGTTTTGTTTGTTGTTTGATTGTTTTACGTGTATTATGTGGTTTATACATTCGTAGTATCAAATTAGCCTATATGTTCCACCAAGTGACCGTGGTCAATCCACGGGACCAAGGGGTGCCTAACACCTTCCCCTCGGTCAACAGAATTCCTTAGTCGGAATCTCTGTTCGCGGATCAGTTTAAAAGAGTCAAAATTATTTTCGAAAAAGGATATTCAATGGTGACTTGGAACACCATATTATGCCAAGTGGCGACTCTGAGTTCAAATATAAATAATCCTTTTCGAAACAAAATATTTATTTTTTGTCACTTTAATAAAAGCCCTTTCGAAACTAAAAAATTCAATCTTTTTGGAGTACGAAAAAGGGGTGTGACAGCTCTGGCGACTCTGCTGGGGACCATTTCAGAATTCAAGCTTATTTTGGAGTCATATCGGCTTTGTTTGGCATTATGAGTGTATAAGCATTTTTTGTGATTTTTGTTTGTGTAATTGTTATCACTTTTGTGCGTTTTTCGTGCTCATTGTTTATAGCATTTATCCTCTGTGTTACCACTTTTATATCTGGCATCATGTGTCTACCCCCGGCCTTCTTTCTGCAACAAGTTCGTAGTATACGTGTTTTACACGACCTCTAGTTGAGTCACCCTTATTTTAGGGGGGGAGCCGTCTGTGTTATGGAGTAGGTGGAAAGCAAAGCAGCCACTATCGACCATACGCTCCCCCGAACAGCCTTGTTAGTGAACCCCAACGTAGGTCAGCCTTTAGGTCATGCTTATGTGCATCATATTTGAGACCTAGTGAGGCCCACTTGGTCCTTTGTAGGAGACTCACCTCTAACACATCCCTACATGCTAAATGTTGCATCTTTGAGGGTAATGGGGTCATTTGATGGACTGATTTGGTGAAAACATGTGTTAGAAGTAAGGTGCGTAGGCAAGAACTGTTGAAAAAAATATAGAAAAAAAAGAAAGTAAGGTGAGTCGAAAAGAAAAAAAAAGAGAGTGTCGTAGTTTATTTTAGAGTTCTTTATGACTTTTGTTCTTCACGATCCAAAAACTCAAAAAGATTTTTTTTTACGTTTTTGCATTCATTTTCTCAAAGTACCGTAAGTTCAACAAAAAGAAAAAAAGAAAAAATGATGAAAAAAAAGGGTTTTGTTTGCCTTTTCTACTTATTTGTCAAAAACAAAATACCAAAAAGATTTTTTTTTTCTCATAATTGTTGGTGTCAGTCTTAGTTGAAATGTCTAGTTGAAAATCCAAAAAGTTTTCATTCATTTGTTTTTGGTTGTCTCTTAAGTTAGGGTCAATTTATTAGTTAATCGTTATTTGTCCAATCTAGACGAACTACGCACCCCTGATTCTCCTCTCTCGGGAGTGAGATACGTAGGCAATCTATTTTAGGTTCGGGGATCTTATTTCAAACATTCAAAAAAAAATTCTTCACTCTTCATTTAGAATTGGTGTCTCGTGTACATCTTTAAAAGAAAGCAAAAAAATATATTTTCCTTTAATAGGTTCAAGTTTCATTTTCATATGAAATTTAAAATCGAAAATCCAAAAATATTTTCTTCGGTAACCATAGATTTCATGTTGTACAGGAATCCGAAAAATTCAAAAAGATTTTCTTCACTCTTCACTTAGAGTAGGTGTTTCATATACATCTCTAAAAGAAAACTACAAAAAGATTTTTCTTTAATAGTTTCAAGTTTCATTTTCCTATGAAATTCTAAATCGAAAACCCAAAAAGATTCTTCTTTGGTAATCATAGATTCTATTTTTGTATAGGGAGTTTAAACCTAAAAAAATACAAAAAGTTTCGTCAATTCTTTTGATAATTTGTTATTTTCTTTTCTTTTCTTTTTAAAGTTTCAAGAAAAAGAAAAAAAAGATTTTACTTGGCCATTTTGACAAAACTTAACGAACTACGCACACCTGATTCTCCACTTTCGGGGGTGAGATACGTAGGCGCCCTTCTTGGGTTCGGTGATCTTTTCAAGAAAAAAAAAAGAGGTTTTGAAAAACTGTTGAACTCTAACCATTTGCTATCTCTTGTCCAGTTAGTTTAAGGTGGTTGGTTTGTGGCATTTTGGCTGGTCCTCCATATTGCTCCAAGTCACAGAGGAAGTTATGGCCAACAAGGATACCGAGTTAGTTGTCACTAATCAAATAGGGAGTTCGGGGAATGAGAATGTAGGAGATAATGAAGAGATTCGAAAATTAAGGCAGCAAATAATAGAAATGCATCGATCTTGGGCTAATGGGTTGCCGCCTCCTCCAGTTCCCACTAATAATCTGGAATATCTTTCAAGCTTGCCTCCCGTGTCACATGCACAATTTCCCATTTTTGTTGATATGCCACAACATGCATCAGGATCGACTCCGGGGCAACAATATCCAACCACATCCAATGTTCATTTTCTCAATCCCCAATCCAAGACTACCACATACTCGGCTCCAGCTGTTGTTCATGATTTTGCGGCGCCACCCCCACCTCCTACTTTTGATGTTCATCCACATGTTGTGCCTCCCTACTCTACAAGAGAGCCTGCATTGAATATTTTTAGTGATCAACATTATGCTCTCGAGACTACACTTAAATCGACTGGTCCTTACGATTACCCTCAACCTCCTGAATTTCCTCCTCACACTGAGAAGTCTTTTATGACAGAAGAACAAGAGGAAATAGCCAAAAAATTGAGAAGTTTGGAACTGACTATGAAAAACTTGCAAGGACTTAGGGGGTACAAAAGTGTCTCATATAAAGATTTGTGCATGTTTCCTGGTGTACATCTTCCTCTTGGTTTTAAAATGCCGAAGTTTGAGAAGTATGATGGACATGGCGATACTGTAGCACATTTGAGACGCTATTGCAACCAGCTAAGGGGCGCTGGAGGGAAGGAAGAATTACTCATGGAATATTTAGGTGAGAGTCTTTCAGGTCTAGCTTTAGAATGGTTTGTTGACCAAGACATTGACAAATGGATTAGTTGGGATGACCTAGCTAACAAATTTGTGCAACATTTTCAATACAATGTGGAGTTGATCCCTGACGAAAAATCCCTAACTAGCATAACAAAGAAGAATACTGAGAGTTTCCGGGAGTATGAGATCAGATGGCGCGAACAAGCTGCTAGAGTAAAATCTCCAATGAAAGAAAGCAAAATAGTGGAGGTGTTTATTCAAGCGCAAGACGAAACATATTATCAAAACTTGTTACCTGCATTAGGTAAGCCATTCATTGAGGTCCTTAAAGTGGGGGAGATAATAGAAGAGGGAATTAAGACTGGTTGCATTGTGAGTTTTGCAACATTGAAAGCGACTACTCAAGTAATTCAAAGGGGTTCAGGAAATGTTGGGGAGGAAAAGAGTGAGGAAGATGCATCTGCAATTATAGTTGGACAGCAAGAAAGGTCAAGAAGACCACGTCGTCGTCGATCTCAGGCTCAAGCTCAAGTTTATGCCCAGGCTCCACATAATCACTCCCAAAATCCATTATACTCTGTTCCTCCACATCCATATCTAGTGTATAATGCACAACCACAAGTTCAACCCTTATCTTACCCACAATGGTATACCCCAACGCCCCAGAGTCATCCTCTAACTCCACAAACATACCAAAATCCTTCTAATCCAGATTTTCTATCCAAGCCAAACAATGAAATGAGGCAGAAGTCGAGAGATAGCTTCACACCAATTGGAGAGTCATATGCCAGTTTATTTCAGAGATTGGTACAGGAAGGAATGATCACTCCTCTCCTTGGGCACACCCTTAATCGGCGTTCAAGAAATTTTGATCCTAACGCACGATGTGTGTATCATTCTGAGTCTCAGGGTCATAGTATTGAAGATTGTCGAGATTTGAAAAGAGAAATTGAAAAGATGATTCATGATGGATAAATCATGGTGCAGAACATTGATAGTGAGGGAAACTTTAGTCATGCTGATATGCAAACCAGTGGCTAAGAGGTCAGGATGAGCAATTGAGAAGTCACTCCTCTCCTTACCAGAAAGGGGTTTGGTAGTTTGTTTTGTTTTATTTTCTGTTCTCCGAATTATTTCAGGGTTATAGTTCGGGATCTGTCTTGTTTTGTCCTTTTGTTGTTTATGTCCAAACTCTTCTATCTTTTGTTTCGACTAAATGAAGTGTCTCATTTTCCTTTGTGTTTAAATATGTGTTGTTTGTTTGATTTCTTTACATAGTACATTTTGTGTTGACTCTAGTGATATGATATGCTAGTAAAATTTTCAGCCAGATCTTAAAATCCAGTTTAAGCATGAACATTGAATCAGAGGGTTAAAGTTAGAAAAAGAGAGTATATGAGAAAATAGATAGAGTGCTGAGACATTTGGTGACAAGTTAAGGCAATTATTTTGAGAATCACAAGAACAACTTGGTCATCGATCGAAAGGCAAGTCCCAATTAGGTCAAATAGTGGATGTGTGATCGCTATATCAAGACAAACAAGAAATAAGCAGCTCCACGAAAGCATGAGTCATTTGATGTGAGGAATGTACAACAAAGGTGGAGTTTACAGAAGAAGTAGTGACGCACAAACTCAATCTGCTTAAAAAGATGTCGCAAATGATCTTCATCTCTCACTTCCAATTGCATGTTATGTACTTGCATTCTCAAGGATTGATATGATGAAGGCATTTCATTCTGCTATCCAAACATTGTGTCATCCTTTGTTTACCCCATTTGAACCTTAGTGTTATTTTCTTTCATACCCCTCTTTTGGAATCAAGATAGAGTAAGCAAAGTTCAAAGAATAGTGTCGAGTAAAAAGATAAAGTCAAAAGTTACAAAAAAGAGTGTCAAGAAAAATAGAGTTAGAAAAAAAAATCGCAAAGTGAAAAGAGGGAATAAATAAAAACAAAAGAAAAAAATAGAATCAAGTGAAAGAACAAGCTTCCAGAACTACGCATGACCTGATTCTCCTCTCTCGAGGGTGAGATACATAGGCTTCCCCACTCAGGGCTCGGTCCAACCAAATAAACAATTTAGAGTCACCCAGTCAAAAGAAACTGGGGCATGAGTTAATCCTCATTGTTTGAGTCGATTCCAAAAGTTGTAATTCCCACCCCACTTTAAGTGTCGATTGGGCCTTATGCCATCCTTTATTTCTAACCCTATCCAAAAGCCAAGATACAACCAAAGAAAGACCTTCAGATCAATCTTTGAGAATGTTAAGGCTAAGCATGCAAGGGATATAATGATGCATTTGGGAACTATTTGTCTTCCTCAGCATAGGGAATCAAGAGAGAAATAAAAATGAGAGAGTCTTATTGGTGAAAACCCTTACGGGCACCATAAGGTGATGGCAAGTTGAAAGAAATAAAAATGAGAGAGTCTTATTGGTGAAAACCCTCACGGGCACCATAAGGCGATAGTGAGCCGAGAGAAAATGAAAGAAGCTTTTGGGCGAAAACCCTTCAAGGCGCCACTAGCCGAATGGGGTCTTAAATGCAATTGACCTAAGAAAGCAACTCAGTTTCAAGGCCATTAACTCAACAACAATGGGTAGAAAGTTTGGATGAAAGATCAAGCTGCTTAATCCAAAATGCATGGCATAATCATTAGAGTTGGCTGCCATTTTTAGAAAATGTGTCATTTCTTTGTTTCAAATGGGGACACTCATTGTCTTTTCTTTCTTCTCTTTATTTTATTTTATTTTCTTGAGTCAGTGGTCCAAATAAAAGTCATTGTCATTCTTCTCTTGTTTTTGAGTCAAGTCCATATCAAAACAAGCGAGAAAAGATTTCAAAACTGGCTACCAGCTTCTTAATTGTACAAAGCAAGACAAAAGTTAGCACGTGAAAGAGACATGATTGTGAGCCCAAAAAAAAGGGCATGCAGGAATTTTTGTCAACAGAGAAGTCGGGGAACTCATGGACATACCAAGGTTCAAAGGGTTTATTTGAGAAACACGACAAAGCAAAAATATTGTGTTTGTTTCAGAGTCACTCTTAATAAGCTGAGTTTGAGTCAATGATACAGCAAGTCAATGACATCTGCTAATGGTTGGAAGCAAAGCTAAATGTGACGGGGGAAAGAGCAATTGCCTCAAAAGCCAAAGCCACAAACTAGCCACCATGTTTTTTTAAACTCACAAGTTTTCTTTGTATGTAATAGGAATACATGTTGCATTCAGATCAAGGATTTCAGAGCCTAAACATCAAAGGCCATAATTTATCACCTCAACAAATGCTAGAGGCAAGGTTGCTACACAGGTTTGGTAATCAAAACCATGGTAAAACTCATAATTCAAGATCTCTAGGAGACGCACTTCCTTTTTTTTCTTGGTAATTCAAGCAGCTTTGGTAAGGAGACGCACTTCATTGTTTTGATAATTCAAACAACATTGATAAGGAAACACACTTCCTTGATTGGGTAATTCGAATTTTGCTTCTTAGGTAATGCACTTCCTAACTTAAGTCTTGATTCCTATAAGACGTACCTTCTAGTTGAGTCATCCCCTTTGATTCCTATAAGACGTACCTTTTAGTCGAGTCATACCCTTTGACCCCTAGAAGACGTACCTTTTAGTCGAGTCATCCCCTTTGATTCCTATAAGACGTACCTTTTAGTCTAGTTATTTCCCTTGATTCCTAGAAGACGTACCTTTTAGTCAAGTCATTTCCCTTGATTCCTATAAGACGTACCTTTTAGTCGAGTCATCCCCTTTGATTCCTATAAGACGTACCTTTTAGTCGAGTCATCCACTTTGATTCCTATAAGACGTACCTTTTAGTCGAGTCATCCCCTTTGACCCCTAGAAGATGTACCTTTTAGTCATTTCCTTTGATTCCTATAAGACGTACCTTTTAGTCGAGTCATCCCCTTTGATTCCTAGAAGACGTACCTTTTAGTCGAGTCATTTCCCTTGATTCCTAGAAGACGTACCTTTTAGTCGAGTCATCCCCTTTGATTCCTATAAGACGTACCTTTTAGTCGAGTCATCCCCTTTGATTCCTATAAGACATACCTTTTAGTCGAGTCATCCCCTTTGACCCCTAGAAGACGTACCTTTTAGTCATTTCCTTTGATTCCTATAAGACGTACCTTTTAGTCGAGTCATCCCCTTTGATTCCTATAAGACGTACCTTTTAGTCGAGTCATCCCCCTGGATTCCTATAAGACGTACCTTTTAGTGGAGTCATCCCCCTTGATTCCTAAAAGACGTACCTTTTAGTCGAGTCATTCCAATTAACTCATAGAAATTGCATTTTTTTTTTTGGGATAATTTTCTTTTCAGTTTTGATGTGATTTCAGGATCATGCCCGAAGCACAGGGCGAATAAATGGAAAACCAAGCAACAAGGTGAAGAAATTAAAAGTTAAACAAATTGAAAAATAGCAAGTCAGGAGCCCGCCTGCAGAACAGGGTGAAGAAATTGAAAGCATAGCAACAAGTTGATGAAATAGAAAGTCAGGAGCCCGCCTGCAGAATAGGGTGAAGAAATTGAAAGCATAGCAACAAGTTGATGAAATAGCAAGTTAGGAGCCCACCTGCAGAACAGGGTGAAGAAATTGAAAGAATAGCAACAGGTTGATGAAATAGCAAGTCAGGATCCCGCCTGCAGAACAGGGTGAAGAAATTGAAAGCGTAGCAACATGTTGATAAAAATAGCAAGTCAGGAGCCCGCCTGCAGAAAAGGGTGCAGAAGTTGAAAGCATGGCAAAAAGTTGATGAAATAGCAAGTCAGGAACCCGCCTGGAGAACAGGGTGAAGAAATTGAAAGGAAAGCAACAGGTTGAAAGAAATTGCAAATCAGGAGCCCGCCTGAAGAATAGGGTGATAAAAGTTGGGTCAAGAGCCAACAAAAGTTGTATAGATAGGATTTTTTTAATTTCATTTATGTTTTAACTTGTAATTTTCATTATTTGATGTGATGATAGAGTCGCGGACCGAAACCTCGATGGAACCTAACTCGACTCTCCAACTCAGTATAGTCCACTCCTCTTCTAATCCTTTGAATATCCGTGACTTGATTCTCTCATAATTTGGGTAGGAAGGATGTCTTAAGTCAAGACCCGGTTGTCCTTCTTCCTTCTGTTTCTTTCTTTGAATAACGGTTGGGTCAAAATTTGGTCTCGTTGTCTACTTCTTTTCCTGAAAACACTTCGGGTTTACATTCAAAGGGGGCGTGATGAAGACACCTAATTTCGTCCCTCCCCGATATCATTTTTACCTATTGTTTACCTTATCCTACCGTGTACCCTCACCCGTGTGATAATCCCTCCACAAAATAACAAAAATAACAACCCCTTAACTAATTTTGTTTTATCCTAATATTCTAATAATCCACCCAATTAAAAAACAACACCTACCTACCCTATCCTAAAAAACTCTACCCCACCTCACACCCTACCCCCTACCCCACATGACCCCACCTACCTCACTACTACCCCACCCTCACCTCATATATACACACACAAAAAGAATATAAATACCATATTCTATCCAATTGGGGGGGGGATGACTGACTCACTGAATTGGTAAACACACAAAGAGAGAGTTGTGAGGGAGAGAGAGGGGAGAGAGCAGCTTAATGAGAGAGAGGGAAAGGGAGAATAGGCTGGAGAACACTGTTCCGGCGACTGTTCGCTCACCGGAAGCCCCATCTCAGGTTCTGTACTGGCCAAGTTCGGCGAGATCGTTGCCGGTAGTCGATCATCATTCGTCGACTTGACCGACTAGTTTGAAATCACCAAAAATCTTCATCACCAACAATACACTATCCATTTTTCGTATTTCACTAAAAATAGACCATCACATATATGGATTTTTCCTTCTTCTTCTTGGCTACTGCACACACAAAAAAAAAACAATATTTCATATTTTTCATACACACCATCGCACATATACCATACAGGCACACACTCACCGGATTCACACTCACCTCACCATCAATTACACATAAAATTTCAATTGGAGGGGGAATAGACTGATTTTATGAAAGAAAAGGGATCAGGGTTTTGCTCTTCTTCGGCACAAGGTTCACACCCATGCACAAATTTGATTGAATTAATTCACACACACATAATGCAAAGGTCGATTGAGAAGAGAGGGTGAAATCGAGAGAGACAATGAGTGTCTCAAGTCGCTGGTCACTGTTATTTGCCGGAAAACGTCGTCGTCGATCTTTTTCTTATCAGTTTTATCTCAGCCAAGCTTGATGGAGCTTCGGCGAAACTGGAATCATAAACTCGAGCCATATTGAGATCTGTCCTGTTTCCGATCGAACCCTCATCGAAAAGTATAAACGGGATTTGTTAGTCATCGGGATTTTGTTGCTATTTTGGTGGTAAACTGTGAAGCTATACCAAGGTTTGGATTGTTCATTGATTGAGGTTCGGTTCGAGGTATTTGAATCTGTTGGCGTCATCGGACAATTTGGGGATTGAAATAAAATTGAGAGTTGGAGTTCGTCGTTGTTGAGGTTCGGTTCGAGGTTTTCGGACGCGGATTCTATCCTTTCATTGAAGTATTATTCAATTTCTAAATCTTCGAATTGAGGTCCAATCTTATTCCCTCTTTCTGTTAGTTCATTATTCATTATGTTCGGATGCATCAAATTACGTGTTATGTCTTGCTTGATCTGTGTTGGCAGTGAATCTTTAGTTGTTTTGAATCTTTAATTAATTTGGGAATAAGTGGGGTGAGAATTGAAAACTTGACATAATTGGTGAATTTTGGTTTGTTTGATTCATTGGTTGTTTGACTTGAAACGAATATTGTCGAATTGGATAGTATCATGTTAGGTCGAGTGGGTAGGCAATCGTAGGCTCGGGTAGGCGAAACTTAGGAATAAGTGTTTCGTTGGATGTTTGAATGTGGAGTTATGTGTTGAATGTTTTCTACTTTATCGCTTTCAAAAAGTTTATTTATTTAACCGGGGTATGCCTCGAAGTACTTGTATCTATTCATCGGAGAATGCCCCGACGTATCATGTATACAAAGAAATTTCGTGACGAAGGCCCGAGGCATCGGGTAAAGCACGACAGCGTAGTTAGGATTAGTGTAGGTTATATAGGGTTTATTCTCGCATTTTTTTTATTTTGGACTGTATAACTCGGACTGGACATTATATTTTTTATTCGTTTTGTTTTGTTTGTTGTTTGATTGTTTTACGTGTTTTATGTGGTTTATACATTCGTAGTATCAAATTAACCGATATGTTCCACCAAGTGACCGTGGTCAAACCACGGGACCAAGGGGTGCCTAACACCTTCCCCTCGGTCAACAGAATTCCTTAGTTGAAATCTCTGTTCGCAGATCAGTTTAAAAGAGTCAAAATTATTTTCGAAAAAGGATTTTCAAAGGTGACTTGGCACACCAGATTATGCCAAGTGGCGACTCTGAGTTCAAATATAAATAATCCTTTTCGAAACAAAATTTTTATTTTTTGTCACTTTAATAAAAGCCCTTTCGAAACTAAAAAATTCAATCTTTTTAGAGTACGAAAAAGGGGTGTGACATTCTTTGTTTTAAAAAATATAATAACAAGATGTATTATATATGAATCTACTAATAAGATGACGAAGAAAAATAAAAGTAGATTCCATTTTACCTTATAAAAGCCACCCCTTTTTGTCACCTCAACATATAAAACATGTCAAAAACAAAAAAGAACAAATCAGCCATTAAATTGCGCAGCCCCGTGCACACTATGTAGAATTAAGAAAAGGATCAACCTTGACACGAAATAAGTAAGTCAAATTTTATAAATAAAGTGCTTTTAAATATATACGGTCAACTCATGATTGAATCCACCCTATTAGTGGCGAAACTACTGAGGTACGTGTTCATTTGTATCATCTTTGTTGGAAAACTATAGCATATAAAAAATTTAAATTATTTTGTATATTTTTTTTATCGTTTGATCTTTTCGTGTATTTTTTTTATTTTTAAAAATTTTTGGGAAAGGAAGAATGTCACCTTCCATCAAAATAAAAAGGTAGAAGCTCCGAAGAATATTTCTTATAAGAAGTTGCTTATGTAATAAGAGAGGTTGTTGAGATGATCAGTATCCTACACCTACAACTTAAAAATTGCGGGTTTGACTTACCAAGAAAACAAAAAAATTAAAGCTCAGACGGATATTATTTTTTTTAATAAAAAAGCGGCATATGTAAGGGGTTGCTCTCGTGGTTAGCAACATACAACACATTCAACCTTGTTCCAAATAATAAAAAAGAGAAAAAATAAAAAGAAGAAAAACATTTTGCCTCCATCTTTAAGAAGTTTGAGTTACCAAAAACCCCAAAAAAGTGAAAACTCGGAGGAAAAAAAGAGTTGCTTACGTGTAATTTGTGCTAAAAAGAAAGTGATAATTCTTGAGACAGTCCATGAATAAATTTGGATCATTAACAATTTTCTCATGTGATGCCATTGGTGTTGGAACAATAACTGCCTGAGCATCATTGTACCACCGAAAAATCAAGAAACAGATGAAACAGAGCTAACTTAGTAATGGAGAAAACAGAAGGCAAATGAATGAAAGATGTAATGAATACAACTTAGACAATTTTTGTACTTAAGGAAACAAATGTAAAAGAAACTACACTATTGGAATAGTTTTGGACTGTCTTACATAAGTTATAACTATGTTTTGATCCACAAAAAGAGCTGCAATTTGGAACTATAATATAATGAAATACATGTTGATCTCATGATGCTAAATGATTACTATTACTTTCAATCATCCTGATAATAGGTCAGGAAACAAAGTTCAGAAGTTAAGTGATCAATTTAAGATATTTTACACGATGCAATTTGTTATTTCATGTGTATTTCGGGTACACGAATCTGTATATATATACAACTCCAACTTCAACAATAATTCATCTATAAACAAGAATACCTTTGAAGTTCTTTAACACCTTCAACACAAGATTACTAATAATCTATCCAAGAAGTGTGTTAGATTTCAGAAAATAGAAGAAACAGAATTTAAGGCCAAGTCCCCCGACTTCATGGAGTGTCCTTAAGGAATAATTACCCTCACTGTACCCGAGGTTATGGAATCTTCCTCCCAGGATAAAATGGCCTACAATCCGAACAATAGTGGTACCGCAAATTGTCGGATTCTACGAACTCACTCAACAGCTTAATGATCGCACAGAGTTTTTGTTAAGTATAAAAGTGTTTTTGCTGTCAAAATTCATATCCATACCTGAGGAAAATAGAAGGTATTTATAGCCTAAAGTGGATCCTTTCAGAAAGGATGCATTGGTTCAACAGAAAGGCACCTTTCTGTAACAGTCACGTATCTTCGTTGGAACTGCGCCAGGACTGCGTCCAAAGTGGGATCGCACATGACATTCTACAGATTCCAGTGAGAATTTGCATTTGAACTGCGTCCGCAGTTTTTGATCTGTGTGCGCAGATCGGTCACATTTCGAAAAAGTGTGCCTTTTATCGAAGGGTCGCATTCCTTCATGATGTGCGTTGCGTATTCATTGGAATTGCGCCTGAAATGCGCCCACATTTGAAAAAAATTCAGATTTTAGAATTTTGGATTAAATTATCAGATCTCATCGATCGATCATTTGACAAATCCAAATCCGAAGCCAAAGCCAAGGCGAGCGAGCGACGACAAGGACGGCGCGAGGCATCTCTTATTTCTTTCCTCACTTACCATGTGGAGTTAGTATTTCTCATTATAAACACTCACAAGTCCTCTTCTCCCACCAATGTGGGAGAAATGAGTGAACTTTCTAATTTGGGAGTACACTTTCCAAATTAGTGTCTCCCTTCTCTCCACCATTTTTCCTCCATTTTCCCTTCACATAAACCTTGAACCCAAAAATCCCCCACATGAATGGGGAATGGCTATCATTTAAAAAATTTACGAATAAGTATGTCATCATTTAGCAAAGACTGATGGCATCTGGATAAGTAGGTTTTTCTTTAAACTTTTCGTAGTGATTATGCATCGGATTCACTCGGTCAATCGGTAGATTTTATATCTTTGAACTGTCGAGTTTTAATGTACACCTAGACAACACATGTCATACAACCAACTTTTTACTGTTTATGGTTCTCACGGTTTTGTTCTTTTCAGCCATGAACACCTCCCAGTTTCATGAGAGCTTAGAGAATAGGCCTTTACTAACATTCTCTTTGAAGCGGCTTCCACTTCGAGCTCACATAGGTAATTTCTAAATATTCAATCCTATAGGTTAAACTATTTGGTCAAATCTGACATATTTAGATAATCATTAAAAGACTTTTCACTTTAGTCTTATCCTTGTTTACTACAAATTGTCTACATCATGATAATGGGCTGGGTAATTGACAATGTTGAACCTATCAGACACAACTTTGTTTGATCTCTTTGAACATAGCTCTTGGGATCTCCAGTCTTCTAGGTAGAGTTACCGCCATACTGACTTGTCCTAGGTCTTAAACCCATTTCCTTGGATGTCCTTTCCACTTCTTCTCTAGATAGGCCTTTTGTAAGTGGATCCGACACATTATCCTTTGACTTTACATAGTAAAAAGTGATAATTCCACTAGAGAGAAGTTCTCTAACGGTATTATGTCTTCGTCTTATGTTACGAGATTTACCGTTATACATCATGCTCCCTGCGCTACCTATTGTCTCTTGGCTATCACAGTGTATACATACTGGTGCCATTGGTTTGGGCCAATAAGGAATATCTTCTAAGAAATTCCTGAGCTATTCTACTTCTTCACCAGCTTTATCCATTGCGATAAATTCAGATTCCATTGTAGAGCGAGCAATACAAGTCTGTTTTGATGATTTCTAAGAGACTGCTCCTCCACCGATAGTAAATACATACCCACTTGTGGATTTTATTTCATTCGATCCGATGATCCAATTTGCATCACTATATCCTTCGAGTACCGTGGAATATTTACTATAATGCAAAGCATAGTCTTGAGTGTATTTAAGATACTCCAAACCTCTTTTCATTGCCATCCAATGAGTTTCATTGGGATTACTCATGAACCGACTTAATTTACTACTACCGCATGCTATGTCTAGTCGTGTACAATTTATTATATACATTAAACATCCCAACACTCTTGCGTACTCGAATTGTGAGTCACATTCACCTTCATGCTTTCGAAGTGCAAAGCTCACATCTAATAGAGTCTTGGCAATACTGAATTCCATATACTTGAATTTGTCAAGTGCATTTTTGATATAATGAGACTGTGACAATGCCAACCCTTGTGGAGTTCTATGGATTCTTATTCCTAAGATCACATCCGCAACTTCAAGATCTTTCATATCAAACTTGCTCTCGAGCATTCATTTCATTGCATTTATGTCTGAAATGTCTCTACTGATGATCAACATATCATCCACATATAAACACACAATGAGTTGGTGATTTGGAGTATCTTTATTATAAACACATTTATCACATTCATTTATCTTGAATTCGTTTGCCAACATGGTTTGGTCAAACTTTGCATGCCATTGTATAGGTGCTTTCTTTAGTCCATACAATGACTTAATAAGTTTACACACCTTATTCTCCTTTCCTATAACCACAAAAACCGCAAGCTATTCCATGTAAATTTCTTCCTCTAATTATCCATTTAGGAATGCGGTTTTCACATCCATTTGATGGATTTCAAGACTATATACCGCTG
The DNA here is from genome assembly GCA_030864215.1 of Capsicum pubescens. Taxonomy (NCBI): domain Eukaryota; kingdom Viridiplantae; phylum Streptophyta; class Magnoliopsida; order Solanales; family Solanaceae; genus Capsicum; species Capsicum pubescens. The sequence continues at coordinate 31,679,112 of CM061549.1, read as the reverse complement.
CCAAGGCAATTAACATTTAAATCAATGTTATCCTTGTTACTGGCGAGTATGTATCAAAGTAATCAAGGCCTTCTTTTTGTTTGAAGCCTTTTACTACAAGTCTTGCCTTGTATTTATCAATAGTACCATCTGCTTTTATTTTTCTTTTGAAGATCCATTTAGAACCTAAAAGTTTATTTCCTGGAGGAAGGTCAACCAACTTCCACGTATGGTTTCTTATGATTAATCAATCTCACTGTTGACTGCCTCTTTCCAAAAGGAAGAGTCTGACGACGACATCGCTTCTTTAAATGTTTGAGGCTCATTTTCTTAGAGAAATGTTACAAAATCTGATCCAAATGAAGTAGACGTTCTTTGACATGTGCTACGTCTTGGATTTTTTTCTTTATGTACATTCTCACTTGGTTTATCTCGAGGTCATTTAGACCCTCCACTAGAGTGTTCATGTCTAGTTTTATACGAGTAAATGTTTTCAAAGAATTCAGCATTATGTGATTCAATTACCATATTTTCATTTATATCCAGATGTTTGGATTTATGAACCAAAAACTGACATGCTTTACTGCTTTTAGCATATCCTAAATATGCAATCAACGGTCTTAGGTCCTATCTTAACCCTTTTAGGCATAGGAACTTGGACCTTTGCTAGATACCCCTACACTTTGAAATATTTCAAGTTGGGTTTCTTTCATTTTCATTTTTCATAAGGAATTGATTGTGTCTTACTATGGGGAACTCTATTGATAATTCGGTTGGCTGTAAGGATAGCCTCCCTCCATAAGTTTTGCAGTAAACCAGAACTTATAAGTAAGGCATTCATAATTTCCTCAACGTTCGGTTTTTACTTTCCACAATTCTGTTAGATTGAGGTGAATACAAGGTCGTAGTTTGATGGACGATTCCATTCTCTACACATATTTCGGCAAATAAAGATTCATATTCTCCGCCCCTATCACTTCCTATCATTTTTATCTTTTTCTCTAACTGATTTTCTACTTCAATTTTGTACTGCCTAAATGCATCTATTGCTTCATCCTTAATATTTAACAAATAAACATAACAATGTCTAGTGCAATTGTCAATAAAAGTTATGAAATACTTTTTCCCACCATGTGATGGTGTTGACTTCATCTCACAAATGTCATTGTGTATAAAGTCTAAGAGATTGGAATTCCTTTCAACAGACTTATATGGATGTTTTGCATTCTTTGATTCCACACACGTTTGACACTTTGATTTATTGCACTCAAAGTTTGGAAAAACCTCTAAGTTAATCAGTTTTTGTAATGTTTTGTAACTAACATGGCCTAAATTTTCATGCCACACATTATAAGACTCAAGCAAGTAAGAAGAATTTGAATTTTTATTGATTCCAACATTCATTACATTCATCTTATAAAGGCCCTCAGTGAGATAGTCTTTTCCTACATACACTTCTCCTTTGTTGATTACAATTTTTCCAGAAATGGTTACACATTTGAATCTGTTCTTGTCTAGAAATGAAATAGGAATCAAGTTCCTATGTAATTCTAGAACGTACAAGACATTGTTAAGTGTCAAGACCTTTCCTGAAGTTATTTTCAAGCCCACTTTTCTTGTTCCTTCTACCTTAGCCATAGCAGAGTTAGCCAAGTAGATGATTTCTTCTACTTGAGCCGAAGTAAATGATAAAAACAACTCTTTGTTGGCACAAACATGGCGGGTGGCTCCAGAATCAATCCACCATTCATAAGGATTCCCCACTAGGTTGCATTCAGAGAACATAGCACACAGATCATCACTTTTTTTGTTGGACTTAACCATATTAGCTTGGTCCTTTTTCTTGCCTTTCTTCGGGGTACGACAATCCATGGACTTGTGGCCAATCTTACCACAATTGAAGCCTTTTTCCTTGAATTTCTTCTTGAGTTGATTGCTTCCTTTTTCAACTTTCTTCCTTTTCTTGGAATTGTTTTGGTGATATTCTACTATATGTGCTCCATTAATTGTAGAATTCCCTTTTAACCTTGTAACACCCTGTATTTTGGGTTAGAATGAAAACCTTCATTTCTATGCGTAGATAATCCAAAAGCCATAAATCCTATGCAAATTTGGCATGTTAATCAATTATGTTGTGTGGGAACCTATTTGAGCATGTATTGAGATCATAGAGGACCTCTAACTCAAGGACGAGTTGAAAGCTTTCCTATCGTTCAAGTTTGAGTAAGCGTTAAAACTTGGGTCAACTTCAATCAACCATAACACTTTGTATATAACGAATTAGAGGGAATACTATATATCAAATGAAATCTCTTCGAATTATTTTCCAACGATATCAATTTCTCCAAAATCTGATACCCGAGCGTAAAGTTATGACCATTTTCGTGACTAAGACAGTAGCATCGTGCGATTAGCGTGCGACGTATGCACCTAATTTCCAGGTCCTGTTTTCATGTTTTTAAGGGCAAAAGTGATATTTTCCACCCCATATTCAGCCATAACACAGGATTAAATCCCCCAAACATCAAAATAAGGTTATTCTCTCTCAAAATCACCAAGAATACTTCTTAGGGTTTCAACCCAAAGATCAAAATATCTTAAGATTTCATCGTGGGTTTTCAATAATTCTTTGAGATTCAAAATCCCCATTGTGAGGGCTACAAGAAGCTCCCATCAATTGTTCGAATAGAATCCCTAAAGCATGAGTTCATTCAAGAGTCTTAAATTAAGGAACATGGGGTTTTCCTAAAATTTTATGGGCAAAGAAACCATCTTTAATTCATGCTAACGGTTTAGAAATCATGATTTTTAAGAAAGGGGTTTTGAATTTACAATTACTAGCATGTTTTTGAAGCCTTGATCAGTATTATTTTGGTCTTTAGGCCTTCCCCCAAATTGATTTGAAACTCTATATATATGTATGCATGTGTTTAAGGATGAATATACAATCGAGAGCATAAATCCTAAAGAATCCCTCTCTTGCTATGATTTTTTCCATCCTTTATATGATATGCATTATGTTTGAAATGTATTGATTATTTCTATGACTTGAATATGAGTTTGAATCCAAAAGAGAGGGTTGTGCATATTGATAAACGTTGAATATACTTTTAATGAAAGAATTGAATATTTTTCAAAAATACATGACCACCACATGGTTATTGAAAGAATGAGAATCTTAGCAAGATTTTGACATGTGCTTTCAGAACATGAAATTTCCTATACTATTTACATGCTTGCGTGGTCTGAATTATGTTTTAATGAAAGAATCATACATGGTATAACATGGCTCAGAAATAGGACTTGCAAGTCTTAGTGTGACGACACCAACTCAGTTAAATCTATAGTAATTCAAAACAAAATAAAACATATATTTGAAATCAGATTTTCAGATTATGAATTCAAAAAGATGCATGTTTAGAAAAGGTTTAAAAATTGACTTAAAGAGAGTTAGATTGTTACCCAAAGAAAGTACGAGTTGAAAGACTCTATGATAGAAACCGTGATTTGCTGACACGGGATTATGGTACCATGCTTTGTGATCTTGTGTACCTTGATTCATGTCATCCCAAATTAGGACTATGGTTAGGAGCCCTGCTTTGTAATCATGTGCACTACCATGACATGTTAATTTGATTGGGGATTTGGGCACCCTGCTATGTGATCTTGCATGTCCCCCATATATATACTCCAATCCTTGCGACAAACTTAGATTGGGGGATTAGCCGCCGAGTCAAGGGAGGATTCCATATAGCCCGTGGAATTACAGATTGTAGGGTGTACCATCTAGCTCAGAAGTAAGACAAAGAGTGAGTCATGGTTTCAAAGAAATATTTCAAAGTTTTTAAAATGTGCCCATGTGTTTTCATATATAATATAAAAAATATTTTATGAATTTCTCTCACTTATGTATATATAAATATATTTTTTTTGGATTTCTTTGCGTACCAGTACATCTGTATTGGCCCCCCTTCCTTCCTGGTTCTGAGGCTTAATCTAGTATGTTTTCTCCAGAAAGAAGTGCAGAGTTCTGTGGTGAGCCTTCTATATTTAAGAAGGCCTAATTTACATCAGTCATTTATCATTATTATGTTTTGGTCTACTGAGGTCCTTGTCCTAGTTTTCAGACAGTTGAGTTTATGCATGTAGTAGAGATTTCACAGACTGAGTTAGATATAACTCAGATGTTTTGAATTGCAATTTTCATTAAGATTTGAATTCAGATTTAATGACCATGATTCCGTTTCATTATGTATTTCTGCATTATCTTTTTATATGAGGATAGTGTATGTGATTATAATTTAGAAGGGTGTCCGGGCCTTCATGGTTCGGGTTGTTCATCATAGCTAGGGCCCCTGTTCAGGTCGTGAAAAACTTGGTATCAGAGCATGGTTCATGGTCCCAGGGTATCTGCGAAATCACATTGGGTAGAGTCTTATTTATGGGTGTGTAGCACACCACACTTATAGGCAGGAGGCTACTAGGCGCTTAGGAATGTCTCTCTTTCTTCATGTTCTAGTTCATGTTATGGAGTCAGAATATTTCTCTTACATACTCTAATTCATGCTATGGTGTCGCCCATACGGATGTAAAGTCATCCCAATTCTTTCCTTACTTTGATGTGCTCAGATATGTCTCATTATTAGGGTTATTCAAGTGCACAAGTTTAGAGTCTAAACAGTATGTTCCTTTATGATTAAGCCATATAAGATTTTAAAATTTTTGCAAGGACTTGAGAAGAGTCCGTTAGTGCTCCAAGGTGTATTGATTCTAGTGTGAACTTTGATTTTGATGAAATCATCCTTTTCAGCTTGCAGTATTAAGTGTATTCAGTCCTTTTCAAAATTTATGTTACAGATGTCATTCTTTAGGGGGAATGGTGTGTAGCAGAATATTGGAACTGTATTTTCACCCGAGTAGTAGTATAAGTTAAAGTGACGGTGTCATGACCTATTGGTAGTGATATTGGACTAAGAAGTTGGTGATATAAATTCGCAAGGTTAGAAATCAGAGTGAGGGTGCCTTTTATGTAGATTAATATGTTTAGTTGAATAACTGGTGTTTGAGAATGATTTACTATGTTATAGTGATAGACTAATGTGGTAGCTAGTAGCATATGTGAATTGTATGGTAGTCTATGGGGGAAGTGTTTGACTTAGGTTTTTTTTATTTATACAGAGTAAGATGTGTATTCTTAGATCATTGAATGTTGTGTGTCAAGTTTTTATCTCTTGTAATCTTGTTATCATTGTGTTGTTGAAACTGAAAGCCTAGTGAAGCCGTGTGGGGCTCTTTTGATTCACTTGCATAGTTTCCTTGCCATTAATCTCATTTCTTGTTCAAAATAGAAAATCAAAGTCTAGTGGAGCCGTGTGGGGCCTATTTCAATTCACTAGCAACTTGTTGTTCTTGTGTTGGTTGGAACTGGGGTTTAGTGGCGTAATTGCAAGAAAAAATGGTAGGGGCGATTTATTGAATATATGTATAGCCAAATATTTTTGCATGAGATTGATTTTGTAATGAAGTGATACGTCCTTGTGTGTTAGTTTAGTAGAAGGTAGAGAAAAAGTTATTTTTTAAGGTGAATTGTTATTTGTTTGAAGTATGAAAAGGGTTATTGACGGTGTTTGTTGTCCAAGAATAGTATAGGTTATTGATGAAGGTACTTGGTGGATGAGTGTAGTTAATTTAGGCGTCCCTGAGATTGCAAGAGGGAGTTTACTTGAAACTTATAGAGTTATGGACTAAGTTTAGATGTTTAAAAAAAGGGTAGATAGTAATGGTGTGTAGAAGAAGGATGTGTTAATGGATTGTCAATAGGGTAGGCCATATGATTATGATAGATTGTTGTTGTTATGGAGTTCTAGTGTACTAGTGTTTCTTGATGTTTTATTTCATATATTTTTCAAGCGAGAATTGTGTGTAAGGTTGGATTGTAAACCATGTTTAGCACTAGACATTAAGTTTGAACAATTGATGGCCATGAAGGTAGATGTGATGATTTCTTGGTTAATGATACTTGTTATAGGGAAGTGATCTAATAAGCTTGAACAACGTACGTAAGATCTTAAGTTTATTTGAGTCATAGTGAAGTATGATATTGTATGTACGATGTAGAAATATGCCCAAAGTGATATGGAGTTGCGGCATTTTCTAAGGCTATTGCATGTTGTGTATGTCTAGTAGTACCGTTAAGTTGCAAGATGGAGAAAGACTTGTTAGATGGTACATGGTGTTCTAAATAGCCAAGTTAAGAAGTTTTGATTGATAGTGTTGAGCCTTTTGATATGATCTTGATTCTCACGGTAGAGAAATATAAGTTTGGAGTCGCGATATTGGTGGGCTATGATGGAAGTAGAATTGGTTCATCAAAGACTTGGTGATATCAATGTTAAGTGTTAGAATATAAGTTGAGTTTTTTTTAAGGTTGAACTAACAAAAATAAGTGTTGAAGCGCTAGAGGGTGTGCACCCCAACTATTGGGATATTCATGAAGATTCGAAGTTAGTAAGTGTTCAAGTATTATGTGATGACTATTGGGGCTATAGAAAGATAGGAGTGTGTCTCAGAAGGTAGTATTAGTAGTGGGTTTTCCACTTTCAGGTGTAGTCTTTTGGGTTAACTTCTATGATATACGTGCGTTGTTGTTTTTCAGACCCCAGAGCACAGTAAGTGCAGTTCAGTTTAGAGTCTAGTAAGGGATCTCTCAAACTTAAGATGATGGCTTGAAGCTAAAGGGGAGATGATAGGATGAATAACAAAGTCAGGCTCTTAGATTTTAGTAGTGATGTCAGTATGACATGGAACATTAGAAAGTGAGGGTAAAACTCAACCCATTCTTACCGCAGTATTTTTCACTTATCCTAATACCTACTCATTCCTTACGTTTTAGTTCCATTATCATAGTTCGTGTTCATGCTTGTGAAAGAGAATCATGTACTCTTCCAGTCCCAAAATGAGGATTTCCAGTTCATTCAGTAGTCAGAATCACATTCCATATGTTATGAACTCCAAATTGAGGTAATGCAGCTCATGGCTCATGTGAGCTTTATAGTGTGCTAAGTTCTCATAACTCATGCTATACTCCTTATGATTGGTGATATTCAGCTTATAGTCATGTATGTCTCAATTCAGATCACTTTGATAAATCCATGATGTTGATTTGCTATTCCTCAGACCTCAGTTAACTGTCAAGTCTCCTATAATATCCTTCCATGCTTCAAGATTTTATGTTCTAACCTTTTAGTGACTCCTCCTTATGTAATGATAGTGGTGGTGAGTAAATGTTTCTTGTTGGTGAAAGATCATTTTATGCTTATTTAGATAAGGCCATAAGTGTGAAGTAAGATTGGGGCCAACTCTTTGATGCATGTGATAGTTAGTTGAAATATGTGTGTGTATGTTCTTGAGGTAGCGCATGGGAGTTGTATCAATAGTGGTTTAGAGAATATATGAAGTATGCCTTTATGGGTGTTTGCCTTGAAGTTCATATGTGGTTATAAATATAGGCTTGAATGACATGTCGGATTTAAGTAGAGGAACGCAATATGCGCTAGTGAATCCATAGTAAGAGTTTAGAGTTAGTCATTGAAGTGGTAAGGCACGTTATGCTGTAAACTTTAAAAAAATATAGAAAGATTAATCAATGCCCCTATGAGAATTATAAGTTGAATTGAATGAGTATGATATTTAATGGGAAATGCATAGTTGAGGGAGTATTCGAGAAGTGCTCTAAGCTTGAAAGTAAGAAGTTGCATTCCCATGCTATAGAGTAGTGTCATTATTGTGATTCCATAGTTGGATGTCTTGTGTAACTCATGTCAGAGATTCTTTTCTCCCTAATGCTACTAGGACTTCTTTAGAAAGAGTGTTGAAGAGATACTCCAGTTAAATATAAGTGTCTAGTAAAATTCAGTTTAACAGTTAGGCAGACAAGTTACTGTGGTTTTCCACCTTTTCACCCATTCCTACTATCCTAAGTCCAATGCGTATGACCATACCAAAAGTTAATATATTCCATCCGTGTAAGTTGCGAACTCAGTTCAGTCCAAACATCATGTTTCATATTCAATTATTTAGTCATGACTCAGTTCATAAGAGTTCAACACATAATCTCAAATTTTTCCAGCTATTTTAGCTTAGACAGTGTAATACCTTTGTACGACTAAATCTTGTTGACTCATGATTCATTCTTACATAAGTTATCACATCAAAATCCAATGCGTGTGATTTGAGCATAAGCTCTTCGAAGGGGGGGGATCCTAAACTCTCAGCATGAATCATCCCCTTAAAACAAGTAAGTACAAGTCAGCTTAGAATTCAATTTCATGATAGAAGTTTAAATGTTTCAGATCAGTTATATCCTTTCTTAGAAGACACATCATGTCTACATTATTCCATACCTTTAAGATTCAACGTTCCTACCCATCATTTGGGGTCGAATGATCCCAAGGGGGAGATAATGTCACACCCTATATTTTGGGCTTGAATGAAAATCGTCGTTTCTATGCGTAGATGATCCAAAAGCCATAAATCCTATGAAAATTTAGCATGTTAATCAATTATTTAGTGTGGGAACCTATTTGAGCATGCATTGAGATCATAGAGGTTTCCTAACTCAAGGACGAGTTGAAAGCTTACCTATCATTCCAGTTTGAGTGTGCGTCGAAACATGGGTCAACTTCAATCGACCATAACTCTTTGTATATAAGAATTAGAGGGCCTACTATATATCAAATCAAATCTCTTTGAATTATCTTTCCAAGGATACCAATTTCTCCAAAATCCGATACTCGGTCAAAAAGTTATGTCCATTTTCGTGATTGAGACAGTAGCATCGCGCGATTAGCGTGCGACTCACACACCCAATTTTTAGGTCCTATTTTCGCGTTTTTAAGGGAAAAAAAGGTATTTTACACCCCTTATTCAGCCATATCATGGGATTAAATCCCCCAAATATCAAAATAAGGTCATTCTCTCTCAAAATCACCAAGAACACCTCTTAGGGTTTCAACCCAAATATCAAAATATCTTAAGATTTCACCGTGGGTTTTCAATAATTATTCGAGTTTTGGAATCCCCATTGCCAGGGATACAAGAAGCACCTATATATTGTTTGAATAACATTCCTAAAGAACGAGTTCATTCAAGAGTCATAAATTAAGGTACGTGGGTTTTTCCTAAAATTTCATGGGCAAAGAAACCATCTTTAATTCATGCTAACGGTTTAGAAATCATGATTTTTAAGAAAGAGGGTTTGAATTTACGATTACTAGCATGTTTTAGAAGCCTTGATCTGTATTGTTTTGGTCTTTAGGCCTTCCCCCAAATTGATTTGAAACTCTATATATATGCATGTGTTTAAGGATGAATATACTATTGAGAGCATGAATCCTAAAGAATCCCTCTCTTGTTATGATTTTTTCCATCCTTTATATGATATGAATTGTGTTTGAAATGTCTTGATTATTGCTATGACTTGAATATGATTTTGAATCCAAAAGAGAGGGTTGTGCATGCTGATAAACATTGAATATACTTTTAATGAAATAATTGCATATTTGCCAAAAATACATGACCACCACATGGCTAATGAAAGAATAAGAATCTTAGCATGGTTTTGACTTGTGCTTCAGGAACATGAAATTTACTATACTATTTCCATGCTTGGGTGGTCTAAATTATATTTTAATGAAAGAATCATGCATGGTACAATATGGCTCAGAAATAGGACTTGCAATTCTTGGTATGACGACACCAACTCAGTTAATGCCGAGTAATTTAGAACAGAATAGAACACATGTTTGAAATCAGATTTTCAGATTATGAATTCAGAAAGATGCATGTTTAGAAAAGGTTTAAAAATGGGCTTAAAAAGAGTTAGATGGTTACCCAAAGAAATTATGAGTTGAAAGACTCTATGCTAGAAACCGTGATTTGCTGATACGGGATTATGGTACCATAGTTTCTGATCTTGTGTACCTAGATTCATATCATCCCAAATTGGGACTATGGTTAGGAGCCATGCTTTGTGATCTTGTGAACTCCCATGACATGTTGATTTGATTGTGGATTTTGGCACCCTGCTGTGTGATCTTGCGTGTCCCCCTTATAGATACTCCAATCCTTGCGGAAAACTTGGATTGGGGGCTTGGCCGCTGAGCCAAGAGCAGATTCCATATAGCCTGTGGAATTACAGATCGTAGGATGTACCATCTAGCTCAGAAGTAAGACAAATAGTGACTCATGGTTTCAAAAAAATATTTCAAAGTCTTTAAAATGTGCCCATGTGTTTTCATATGTTATATGAAAAATATTTTTTGAATTACTCTGACTTATGTTATATATAAATACATTATTTTGGATTGCTCAGTGTACCAGTACATCTGTATTGACCCTCCTTCCCTTCCAGGTTCTAAGGTTTAATCTAGGGGTCCCGATAATAGTAGGTTTTCTCCAGACAGAAGTGCAGAGTTTCGTGGTGAGCCTTCTATATTTTAGAAGGCGTAGTTTACTTCAGTCATTTATCATTATTATGTTTTGGTCTACTGGGGTCCTTTCCCCAGTTTTTAGACAGTTGGGTTTATGCATGTAGTAGAGATTTTGCAGACTGAGTCAGATATAACTCAGATGTTTTGAATTGCAGTTTTCATTAAGATTTGAATTCAGATTTAATGACCATGATTCCGTTTCATTATGTATTTCCACATTATCTTTTCATATGAGGATAGTGTATGTGATTATAACTTAGAAAGACATCTGGGCCTTCATGGTTCGGGATGCTCGTCTTGGCTAACGCCCCGGCTCGGGTCGTGATAGACTTTCTCTCGATAGCCTTATTATTCTCTTCAATACACAGTCATACAATAAGATCTTCAACAGTCATCTCCTTGTGTTTGTGCTTCAAGTATTTTTTGAAGTCTTTCCACATAGGTGGTAGCTTCTCAATAATCGCTGCTACTTGAAATGCATCATTCACAATCAAACCTACATAACAGTTTATGTGAGTACTAAGAACATTTTCAATTTGTTCAACTAAGGTATTTTTCAAAGATATACCTTCTACTAAGAGATCGTAGATGATTACTTGCAATTCCTACACTTGGGAAACAACCGATTTGCTATCTATCATTTTAAAGTTCAGGAACCTTGCAACAAAGAATTTCTTAATTCCCGCATCCTCAGTCTTGTATTTTTGTTTTAGTGCCACCATAATTCCTTTGATGTCTTAGTTCCACTGTGAACATTATAGAGGTCATCTTGGAGACCACTCAAGATATAATTCCAGCAAAGAAAGTCCGAGTGTTTTCAAGCCTCTATAATCATTAAATACTCTTTGTCCGAGGTTCCCTCGGGAACCTCAGGCGCATCCTCACTAATAAACCTTTGAAGGCATAGAGTGGTGAGGTAAAATAACATCATTTTCTACCATAGCTTAAAGTCAATGCCCATAAATTTTTTGGGCTTCTCTGCAGGTGCCATTAGTTGCAGAACATTTGCTAGACTTGTTGAGGCAATACTAGTTTCCCCCATAGTCGTAGCCTCATCTTGCATTTAAATTTCGTAAGTCATTTTTCCTGTGACCACAAGACAATAAAATTTAGTATTTTCAGAATACTACTTATTAACAAGTTGCAATAACTTAAACACCTCTCTTGTTTCTAGTTAACGATGAAGGTTTTATGACTTTCAATTGTCAACCGAGTGATTTTAAACTTGTGATGAAGATTTTATGTCTTCAAATCACTAGTTAAATTCAAACGGAGTAGAAAGCTTAAATCATTAATCTCCAAAAACAAGCATAACAGATTCTGTAAGTTTATTCCTTAAGATTGTTATTTCATGTGTATTTTGGGTACACGAATCTGCATATATATACAACTCCAACTTCAACAATAGTTCATGTATAAAAAAGAACACCTTTAAAGTTCTTTAAGACCTTCAAATCAAGATTACTAATAATCTATCCAAGAAGTGTTTAGATTTCAGAAAATAGATGAAATAGAATTTAAGGCCTAGTCCCCCAAATTCACGGAGTGTCCTTAAGGAATAATTCCCCTCACTGTACCCGAGGTTATGGAATCTTCCTTCCAGGATAAAATGGCCTACAATCCGAATAATATTGGTACCTCAAATTGTCGTATTCTACGAACTCACTCAATAGTTTAATGATCACACAAAGTTTTTGTTAATTATAGAAGTGTTTTTGCTGTCAAAATTTATGTCCATACCTGAAAAAATAGGAGGTATTTATAGCCTTAAGTGTATCCTTTCAGAAAGGATGCATTGGTTCAGCAGAAAGACACATTTCTGTAACAGTCACGTATCTGCGTTGGAACTGCGCCAGGACTGCATCCAAAGTGTGGCCACAGGTGACATTTTGCAGATTCCAGTGAGCATCTGCGTTCAGTTTTAGATCTGCATGCCTTTTCTCGAAGGGTTACATTCCTTTGTGATATGCGTTGCGTAGGCGTTGGAATTTCGCCTGAAATGCGCCCATATCAGGAGAAAATTCAGATTTTTGAATTTTGGATTAAATTATCACTTGTAAACAAGTTTCAAATAAATTTTGTCTAAAAAATTAGATCGCATCGATCGATCATTTGGCAAATACAAATACAAATCAAAATCCAAAGCCGAAGCCGAAGCCGGTCCGAGCAAGCAACGTCGATGACGGCGTGAGACATCTCTTATTTCTTGCCTCACTTACCATGTGGAGTTTGTGTTTCTCATTATAAACACTCACAAGTTCTCTTCTCCCACCGATGTGGGAGAAATAAGTGAACTTTCCAATTTGAGAGTACACTTTACAAATTGGTGTCTCCCTTCTCTCCCTCATTTTCCCTCCATTTTCCATTCACATACACCTTAAACCCAACAATTCCCTACATGAATGGGGAATGACTATTTTTTGGAAAATTTACGGACAACCAAGTGATCATTTAGCAAAGACTGATTGCATCTAGATAAATAGGTTTTCCTTTGAACTTTCCATAGTGAACATGCATCGGATGCACTCGGTCCATTGGTAGAATTGATATCTTTGAACCGTCAAAATTTAATGTACACCTATACAACACAGGTCACACAACCAACCTTTTACTGTTTATGGTTCTCATGGTTTTGTTCTTTTAATCCATGAACACGTCCTAATTTCATGATAGCTTAGAGAATAGGCCTTTACTAACATTCTCTTTGAAGAGGCTTCCACTTCACCCTCACATAGGTGATTTCTAAACATTCAATTCTATAGATTAAACTATTTAGTCAAATCTGCCAAATTTAGATAATCATTAAAATACTTTTCACTTTAGTCTTATCCTTATTTACTACACATTGTCTACATCATTAGGATGGGTTGGGTAATTGGCAATGTTGAACCTGTCAGACACAACTTTTTTTGATCTCTTTGAACCTAGATCTTAGGATTTCCAGTATGCTAGGTAGAGTTACCGCCATACTGACTTATCCTAGGCCTTAAACCGATTCCCTTGGATGTCCTTTCCACTCTTTATCTAGATAGGCCTTTTGTAAGTGGATCTGACACATTATCCTTGGACTTTACATAGTTAACAGTGATAATTCCACTAGACAGAAGTTCTCTAATGGTATTATGTCTTCGTCTTATATGATAAGATTTAACATTAGACATCATGTTCCCTGCCCTACCTATTGTCGCTTAGCTATCACAGTGTATACATACTGGTGCCACTGGTTTAGGCTAGTAAGGAATATCTTCCAAGAAATTCGGGAGCCATTCTGCTTTTTCACTGGCTTTATCCAATGCAATAAATTCAGATTCCATTGTAGATCAAGCAATACAAGTCTGTTTGGATGATTTCCAAGAGACTGCTCCTCCACCGATAGTAAATACATATCAACCTGTGGATTTTACTTCATTCGATCAGGTGATCCAATTTGCATCACTATATCCTTTGAGTACCATAAGATATTTATTATAATTCAAAGCATAGTCTTGAGTGTATTTAAGATACCCCAAAACTCTTTTCATTTCCATCCAATGAGTTTTATTGAGATTACTCATGTACTAACTCAATTTACTAATAGTGCATGCTATGTCTGGTCGTGTATAGTTCATTATATACATTAAACATCTCAATACTCTTGTATACTCCAATTGTGAGTCACTTTCACCTTCATTCTTTCGAAGTGCAAAGCTCACATTCAATGGAGTCTTGGTAATATCGAATTTCATATACTTGAATCTGTCAAGTACATTTTCGATATAATGAGACTGTGACAATGAAAAACCTTGTGGAGTTCCATGAATTCTTATTCCTAAGATCACATCCGCAACTCTATGGTCTTTCACATCGAACTTGCTCTTGAGCATTCGTTTCATTGTATTTATGTCTTAAATGTCTCTACTGATGATCAACGTATCATCCAAATATAAATACACAATGACTTGGTGATTTGGAGTGTCTTTAATATAAACACATTTATCAAATTCATTTTTCTTGAATCCATTTGCCAACATGGTTTGGTTAAACTTTGCATGCCATTGTTTAGGTGCTTGCTTTAGTCCATACAATGACTTAATAAGTTTACACACCTTATTCTCCTTTCCTAGAACCACAAAACCCTCAGGCTGTTCCATGTAAATTTTTTCCTCTAATTCTCCATTTAGGTATGTGGTTTTCACATCCATTTGATGGATTTCAAGATTATATACCGCCGCCAAGGCAATTAACATTCGAATCAATGTTATCCTTGTTACTGGAGAGTATGTATCAAAGTAATCAAGGTGTTCTTTTTGTTTGAATCCTTTTATTATAAGTCTTGCCTTGTATTTGTCAATAGTACCATCCCCTTTCATTTTTCTTTTGAAGATTCATTTAGAACCTAAATGTTTATTTCCTGGAGGAAGGTCAACCAACTCCAACATATGATTTCTTAAGATTGAATCAATCTCACTGTTGAATGCCTCTTTTCAAAAGGATGAGTCTGACGACAACATCACTTCTTTAAATGTTTGAGGCTCATTTTCTAAGAGAAATGTTACAAAATCTGATCCAAACGAAGTAGACGTTCTTTGACGTGTACTACGTCTTGGTTCATCTCTAGGTCGTTTAGACCCTCCACTAGACTGTTCATGTCTAGTTTTATACGGATAAATATTTTCAAAGAATTCAACATTATCTGAATCAATTACCGTATTTTCATTTATATCCGAATGTTTGGATTTATGAACTAAAAACCGACATGCTTTACTTTTTTTAGCATATCCTATGAACACACAGTCCACAGTCTTAGGTCGTATCTTAACCCTTTTAGGCATAGGAAATTGGACCTTTGCTAGAAACCCCATACTTTGAAATACTTCAAGTTGGGTTTCTTTTCTTTCCATTTTTCATAAGGAATTAATTGTGTGTTACTATGAGAAACTCTATTGAGTATACGGTTGGCTGTAAGGATAGCCTCCCCACACAAGTTTTGCGGTAAACCAAAACTTATAAGTAAGGAATTCATCATTTCTTTAAACATTTGGTTTTTCTTTTCTTCAATTCCGTTAGGTTGAGGTTAATATAGGTCTATAGTTTGATGGACGATTCAATTCTCTACACATATTTCGGCGATGGGAGATTTATATTCTCCGCCCCTATCACTTCTTATCATTTTTATCTTTTTCTCTAGTTGATTTTCTACTTTAGTTTTGTATTACCTAAACGCATCTATTGCTTTATCCTTTCTACTTAGCAAGTAGACAAAACAATATCTAGTGCAATCGTCAATAAAAGTTATGAAATACTTTTTCCCACCACGTGATGGTGTTGACTTCATATCACAAATGTCAGTGTGTATTAAGTCTAAGGGATTAGAATTGATTTCAAAGGACTTATAAGGATGATTTGCATACTTTGATTCCACACACGTTCGACACTTTGAATTATTGCACTCAAAGTTTGGCAAAACTTCTAAGTTAATCAATTTTCGTAACATTTTGTAATTAACATGACCTAAACGTTCATGCCATAAATTATAAGACTTAAGCAAGTAAGAAGAAATTAAATTTTTATTTATTTCAACATTCATTGCATTCATCGTATAAAGGCCCTCGGTGCGATTGCATTTTCCTACATACACTTCTCCTTTGCTAATTACAATTTTTCCAGAAAAGGTTACACATTTGAATCTGTTCTTGTCTAAAAGTGAAATAGAAATCAAGTTCCTACGTAATTACGAAACGTACAAGACATTGTTAAGTGTCAAGACCTTTCCTGAAGTCATTTTCAAGCTCACTTTTCCTGTTCCTTCTACCTTAGCCGTAGCGGAGTTAGTAATGTAGATCATTTCTTCTACTTGAGTCAAAGTGAATGACAAAAACAACTCTTTGTTGGCACAAACATAACGGGTGACACCAAAATCCATCCACTATTGATTCCCCACCAAGTTGCATTCTGAGAACATATCACACAAATTATCACTTTCTTTGTTGGACTTAACCATATTAACTTGGTCCTTTTTCTTGACTTTCTTCGAGGCACGACAATCCGTGGACTTATGGCCAATCTTGCCATAATTGAAGCATTTTCTCTTGAATTTCTTCTTGGGTTGATTGCTTCCTTGTTCAACTTTCTTCCTTTTCTTGGAATTTTTTTGGTCATCTTCTACAATATGTGCTCAATTAATTGTAGAATTACCTTTTGACCTTCTCTCGGAAGCCTTATAATCCTCTTCAATATGCAGTCGGACAATAAGATCTTCGATAGTCATCTCCTTGCATTTGTTCTTCAAGTAGTTTTTCAAGTCTTTCCACATAGGTGGTAGCTTCTCAAAGATCGCTGCTACTTGAAATGCATCATTCACAATCAAACCTACAAAACAGTTTATGTGAGTACTAAAAATATTTTCAATTTGTTCAACTAAGGTATTTTTCAAAGATATACCTTCCGACAGGAGATCGTGGATGATTACTTGCAATTCCTGCACTTGAGAGACAACCGATTCGCTATCTATCATTTTAAAGTCCAGGAACCTTGCAATAAAGAATTTCTTAATTCCCGCATCCTCTGTCTTGTATTTTCGTTCTAATGCCCCCATAATTCCTTCGATATCTTAGTTCCACTATAAATATTATAGAGGTCGTCTTGCAGACCACTCAAGATATACTTCCTGCAAATGAAGTTCGAGTTTTTCCAAGCCTCTACAATTATGAAATGCTCTTTGTCCGAGGTTTCCTCGGGCACCTCAGGAGCATCCTCACTAATAAAACTTTGAAGGCATAGAGTGGTGAGGTAAAAAAACATTTTTTGCTACCATTGCTTAAAGTCAATGCCCGTAAATTTTCTGGGCTTCTCTGCAGGTGCCATTGGTTGCAGAACATTTGCTCGACTTGTTGAGGCAATACTAGTTTCCCCCACAGTCGTAGCCTCATCTTGCATTTGAATTTCGTAAGTCATTTTTCCTGTGACCACAAGATAATAAAATTTAGTATTTTCAAAATACTACTTATTAACAAGTTGCAATAACTTAAACACCTCTCTTGTTTCTAGTTAACGATGAAGGTTTTATGACTTTCAATTTTCAACCGAGTGATTTTCAACTTGTGATGAAGATTTTATGTCTTCAAATCACTAGTTAAATTCAAACGGAGTAGAAAACTTAAATCATTAATCTCCAAAAACAAGCAATACAAATTCTGTAAGTTTATTCCTTAAGATTGTTATTTCATGTGTATTTCGGGTACACGAATCTGTATATATATACAACTCCAACTTCAACAATAGTTCATGTATAAACAAGAACACTTTTGAAGTTCTTTAAGACCTTCAACACTAGATTACTAATAATCTATCCAAGAAGTGTGTTAGATTTCAGAAAATAGATGAAATAGAATTTAAGGCCAAGCCCCCCAAATTCACGGAGTGTCCTTAAGAAATAATTCCCCTCACTGTACCCGAGGTTATGGAATCTTCCTTCCAGGATAAAATGGCCTACAATCCGAATAATATCGGTACCTCAAATTGTCGGATTTTACGAACTCACTCAATAGTTTAATGATCACACAGATTTTTTGTTAATTATAGAAGTGTTTTTGCTGTCAAAATTTATATCCATACCTGGAAAAAAAATAGGAGGTATTTATAGCCTTGAGTGTATCCTTTCAGAAAGGATGCATTGGTTCAGCAGAAAGACACATTTCTGTAAAGGTCACGTATCTGCGCAGGAACTGCACCAGAACTGTGTTCGCAGATGACATTTTGCAGATTCAAGTGAGCATCTGCATTCAGGTTTTGATGTACGTGCACAGATCGATCTCATTTCGAAACAGTGTGCATTTTCTCGAAGGGTCGCATTCCTTCATGATGTGCGTTGCGTATGCGTTGGAATTGCGCCCACATTTGGAGAAATTCAAATTTTGGAATTTTGGTTAATCAAAGCCAAAGCCGAGAGAGAGACGGCGACGGCGTGAGGCATCTCTTATTTCTTGCCTCACTTACCATGTGGAATTAGTGTTTCTCATTATAAACACTCACAAGTTCTCTTCTCCCACCAATGTGGGAGAAATGAGTGAACTTTCCAATTTGGGAGTACACTTTCCAAATTGGTGTCTCCCTTCTCTCCACCATTTTTTCTCCATTTTCCATTCACATACACCTTGAACCCAACACAATTATCACTGTGCGAGGCGTACTAAACCCACTACGTACCACACCACCGGGTGGCTCGCCTGAATGTCAAATAACTCGTGCAACCTACGTGTTTCAAAACTAGTACATTGATAAGAAAGACCATATTATAAGCATGAGAATTTGTCTAGGAAAATAAATATTTTGAGAAATTACACTTTTAAACTATCTTACATAAGCTATAACAACATTTTGGTCCACATAAAGAGCTGAAGTTTTGAAACTGCATTACAATGCAAAAATTTACAAGTTGATTTACATCTCCGGCTCCTTTTCTTCTGCCAGCTAGACAATCTTTAGTCACAATATGTATTCATCATTCTTTCTTCATTCTGTTTCATTCCTTCCGGTACCTTTCCTTGTCTTTCACTATATAATTTTGATACACCTGTATGTATAAACTAACAATCAGTATCAACTCTCCAATGTCACTATACAATCTAATTTTTGTTTTAATGCTCGAATTTGATAATGCCAAACTAGGCGGATCGACTTATGAATCTTCATTGTCTATATCGCTCATTTAAGATCGAGCAAGGAAAATATGTAAATCAAACTCCTTGCCTCCAATCACACGAACCCTTAATTAAACCCAACGAGAGAGAGAGAGAGAGAGAGAGAGATCAGACATTATACAAGCATTAAAAGGGGTAGCTCGGTGCAATAAAGCTTTTCTTATGTGCGGGAATTCGTGTAAGAGCCGGCCTCAATAGATATTAATTAATTTAGTCAAACCTTATAAAGTGAGTATGTTTAAAATATATAGGGTCAACCCACAATTAAATCCACTCCGTTATTGGCGAAACTAGTGAACCGTGGATTCATATGAATCATATTTGTTGAAAAATTATGCTACGTCAAAAAAATTATATTTATTTATATATTTTTCTTTTATAATTTTGATATTCTTGTTTTTTTTTTTTTAAAAAATTCTAAGTGAAAATCCAACTATTCCATTGCATACCGTGTCTGAAAATCCAACTATGCCATTGCCTACCATGTCGATAAGAGGAAGAATGTAAGAATCTATAGTATATTATAAGTGTGATGAAGACTCTTAGAAAAGTGATTTGACTATTTTGCCCTTCATTAAAATACTCACTAATAGATAAAATTATTTTTTCACTATTTTTTAAAATTAATTTTTTATTTAATTAAACTATCTAAAATAGTCCTAATACATTCATAGTTACTTGTCTTTATTTGAGATTAAATAAAATTCTACTTAGGTTAAAATATTCTCACATCTATAAAAAGAATATTTAAATTTCCAACATAGGGTTATAGACCATGTTTCTTCTTGACCAGATTTCCAGCGAGACTGAAAGAAGTTTGACACCCCATCCATAAATGTGTCCAATATGAAGGTAACATTGAAACTTGCATGGAAGTATTGCATGATTTTGAAATAATCGGGAAACAAAATTATTGGATGATTTATTGTTTCTATGCTTTTATGTTTGTTATATTATAATTTGTCGTGTGTTGGGGTCTATCAAAAATAACCTCTCTTTCATTTGAGGTATGGACTTTTTACACTTTATCCTTCCCAAACCCACTCTGTGGGAATACACTGAATATTTCTTTATTTTTGTTGTTGGAAATAAAAAAACTGTTATCGCTTATGTTATTATTAATTTGTTACAAATAATTATGTTATATTATTAGGTTTAACATATTGTTTTTATTGTTTAGAGATCAATGTCACAACTATATCTGTCGTCGATCACAAGAAAAAGGTACTTAGATATTTATTTATGTTCCACATTTATTATCCATGATATGTATATAATAAATTCTGCACTTCTTTTTCTTAGGATCGATTTTTACCAAAATCTAATCAAGTTAACTATGATTATTGGTTTTCGTTATAAATCTTGTATAATTTATGTTTAAACTCCAACAGTGATGCTTATAAAATGATTATTTCCCCTTCTATTATGAAAAAATAATTTTCAGTTTTACGATTCAATTCCTATAAAAATTGAAAAAAATAGTCATGCATGATTTCGTTGTCCATAAATATTACCTTTTTCTTATTTTTTTTTTACTTTATTAAACTAAGACTGAATTTCTCACAGTTCCTTTTTTTGTTCTCAATCTCTCAATTTCAGAAAGATAAAACGGAAGGAAGAGAGTGATGATGAGGCCATGTAAATAATAATTAAAGGAAAAATAAAATAAAATGTTGATATTTTTTATTGTAAAAGCTTTTAATGAAAGTGATCCGTGAAGTATCAAAGATGCTTTAATTTTTGCAAAGAAGATATAGTTGCGATTTTTAACTAGTCTAATTCAGAATTTTATTTTACATTATGTTAAGAATAATGCCTTTGTGATGATGAGTTAAATTTCACATGCATCTCACGTACCCTAATTTAGTAAAATTAAAAAAGAAAAAGCATAAAAATAAAATTAAAGGTTGTTTACGTGACTCAGGTGCAAGCATCCTACACCTCATATTAAGGTTATAGGTTTGAGTTATCAAAATAACAAAAATGTGGAAGCTCAGAGGATTTTTTAGAAAAACGTTACATGATATGAGGGGTTGCTAAGGTGATGCGCATCCAACACCTATAACTTTACAGCCTTAAATTTTTCGGTTCGAGTTTACCAAGAAAATAAAAGGTAGATGTTGTTGGGTTTGAAATCGAGATGACGTCATGCAAAATCTTATATTTTGCAAATCACAGTGGTAATGATTCAAATGACACAATATAAAATACTAAAAAACCATAATATTATTATATGGTTCGGCCATTGACCTACATATGAAAACCTAATATTGAAAAAATCACTGAACCTATTGGGAGAAATCTCTCCCTAAAAAGAATTTTTGATGACTACATTGTGGATACTATTATGCTATTGTATGAGAAGGGGGTCTTATATTTATAGAGTTCCAAAATCTTTTCTTCAAGAAAGAGGTTTTTCAAATATGGAAAAGTTTTATATTTTTCTTTTAGGAAAAGTAAAAGTATTTATGGTATTACTTCTATTTTCCTTCAAAGAAAAGTAAAACTTAAATTTGGTAAGAAAATTAGGGCAAAAACCTTAACAAATCTCCCCCTTTTTACTTGATTTTCTTTACTTGATCCGCCTTTTCACATCTTTGATATTTGTTCTTTGCATAGTCTTCATCATTGCTGCTTGACATGCTTAAAAATGGAGCTTTTGGGTTAAAAGTATATGAGCTCTTTTCGGGTTAAAAATATTGAAGCCCTTTGCAGGGTTAAAACTAAGTTTTATTTTCAAATATGTAAAATCAGGATTGTTGAAAATATGATTGACCATTATCTCCACATGTAGGTTTTTTTCTTTTTGATAAGAAAATCTTCATCATCGCCAAGTTGGTTGCAACATAAATCTTAGCATGTCTTCAACCTGAACCATAGAATCTTTGAACCATAGGATCTGATGCCACTTGTTGGGTTCGAAATCGAGAGGGCGTCGTGCGGAAACTTATAATTTTCAAATCATCATGGTGATAATTCAGATGACACAATATAAAATACTATAAAAACGTAATATTATCATATGGTTTGGCCATTGGCCTACATATGAAAATCTAATATCGAAAAAATCATTGAACCTATTGGGAGAAATCTCCCCCTAAAAAAGACTCTTTAATGACTACATTATGAATACTATTGTGCTAGTGTATGAGAAGGGGATCTTATATTTATAGAGTTCCAAAACCTTTCCTTCAAGAAAGAGGTTTGACAAATATGAAAAAGTTTTATAGTTTAACTTTCTGGAAAAGTAAGTAAAAGTATTTATGATATTATTTTTACTTTCCTTCTAAGTAAAACTTAAATTTGGTAAAAAAAATTAAAACTTAAATTTGGTTAGAAAATCAGGGCAAAAACTCTAACAGATGCTCCGTGGGATAAAAAAAATTAAAAGGTTACTTATGTTACAAAAGGTGTTACTCAAGTGGTAAGTATCCAACATATTAAACCCTAACATCATATATTTGATCCTCCAGAGATCTAAAAGGCGAAAGCTCTGGGGAGCAAAACAAAAAAAAAAGTTGCTTACATATACGTTGTGGGATTTTGCTAATGTTTGACACTTCAAATACATCATCATGCCAAAAATAGATTATCTTTTGCTAGACGAGAGGGATAATTCGGATGATAAGCACCCCCATCCCCTTCAACGAGTAAAAAAGGTGGGTATTAATAAGGAGGGGTAAATTTAATTTTATTTTTGTTTGGGGCTATATTTTCTAGTTATGGTGGAGTTTCTAAAGTGATCATCAATCTGAAGTTTGAAACAAAACTAGCTATAAGCAAGATTATTAGTCTAGGAAAACAGATGTTTTGAGCAACTTTACTTCGGAAATAGTTTTGGACTATCCTACATAAGTTATAACAAAGTTTTGATCCTAGGAATGAGCTGAAGTTTTGGAACTACATTACAATGCAAAAATTTACAAGTTGATGCCAAAACTATATCTCCTTCTCTTTTTCTTCTGCCAGTCGGTCACCTTTACTAGGAAGTTGATGTGGTCATCATTCTTTCTTTATACTCCTTCAGTTCCTTCTGGTACCTTTCCTTGTCTTTCACCCCATAGTTTTGATATGTATAGACTAACAATCATTATCAAACTCTCACAGTGTCACTATACAATCTAATTTTGTTTTATTGCTAGAGTTTGATCATCCCAAACAAGATGGACCGACTTATGAATCTTTACTATCCAAATCGCTCAGTGAAAGGCCACGGTCCAATATTACGCAATAATTAGTTTATCTTTCTAAATTTATGATAAATCTTCATAATGCAGAATACTAGATGATCATTTTGAGTATGCTTACCATTTTTTTCCTTAGGAGAAAGATTGTTCCAAGATTCTCCAATCATTTTTGTGAATTCCCTCTCTTTATGTGGATAAATGGATTTAAGCATGGAATGTTTTTCCGCAAAAAAGAAGTTGTATCCACTTCTATTAGCTTTAGGACGATTCGGATCTCCATTTTTTCTCCTCCTGTTCCTCCGCCCTGAATGGTGGTGAGGTGGTGAATTGTAAGGTACAACCGCATTGCAATTTTGTGCAACTAATTTTGTAGAAGATCTCATTTTCATGGACATGAAATAACCACAGTTAAATTTGGCATCAATTGACCCTGCTGCTTGGAAACACCTAGACCCTAATATAGAAGAGAATATAACAGAACAACCAAACAATTGAACCCTTAATTAAACCAAAAAGAAAAAAGAGAGAGAGAGATAAAAATATAAAACATTATAGTACAAGCATTAAAAGGATTAGTTCGGTGTAATAAAGTTTTTCTTATGTGCGAGATCCGTGCAAGAGCCGGACCTCAATAGACATTAATTAGTTTAGTCAAACCTTATAAAATGAGTACTTTTAAAATATATAGGGTCAACCGATAATTGAATCTACCATGTTATTGGCGTAACTAGGTGGGTGTAGATTCATTTGAATTCATTGAAAAACTATACTATATAAAAAAATTATAATTATTTGTATATACTTCTTTTATACCTTGGATATTTTTCTGTATTTAATTTTTTGTTTTGTTTATAAACTTCTGTAAGTGAAAATTCAACTAGCCATTGCCTACCGTGTCTATAAGAGGAAGAATGTAAGAATAAATTTTAAAAAAGAAAAGGCACAAAAATAAAATTAAAGGTTGTTTACGTGACTCAGGTGCAAGCACCCTACACCTCAGTTTAAGGTTATTGATTCGATTTATCAAAACAACAGAAAGGTGGAAGCTCGGGAGACTTTTTTTAGAAAAAAGTTACTTATGTGATAAGAGGGGTTGCTAAGGCGGTATGCATCCAACACCTATAACACTACAACATTAGATTTATCGGTTTGAGTTTTTCAAGAAAACAAAAGTCGATGCTCTGTGGGATAAAAAAAATGTTGCATACGTTACAGAAGGTGTTACTCAAGTGGTAAGCATCCAATTTATGTAACCTTAAAATTATATATTTGAGTCACTTGAGAGCAGAAAGGTGAAAGCTCCAAGGAGCAAAACAAGAAAAAGGTTTCTTACATATATTTTGTGCCCAAAAGAGGGTGAAAATTCTTGAAACATTCCATGAATAAATTTGGATCATTAACAGTCTGTAACACCCCGTACTTTTCAACTGTCGAATAATGCGTGGAATGAGCCCTTAGGATCCCTCTATTGATGGTAAACCATGTCAAAATAGGATGGAACGTGTTGAGGGTGCTTTTAGATGTTGAAAAAGGGTTGGCGTAGCAAAGGGGACACTCCATAAAGGCTCCGCGTCGTGGAGGGATCACGAAGGAGGTCTCCTATGGCTCCGCTTTTGGTCCACGCCGCAGACCTTGTGGTCTGCGATGGGGTAGCATCGCAGAGCCCCTTCCGGGCATCAAAAGTTGCTCTGTTTTGCTATATTTTAATCGTGTTGAGGTCTTTTCACATCCTATAACCGTTCCCAACTCTTTATAGATGAATATAAGGTCTTAAACACATTATTTCACCTCATTAAATTCCTAATCGTCATTCCTTAAGCAAAAAAAGATAAACCACCTAGGGTTTGAGGATTTTAAGCGTCAAGGGTCAATTTTTCCAATGTTCTCTTTAATTTCAAGGTATGTGGGACTATCCTAATTCTCACGGGCATAAGTTTAATATTTTAACAAGATTTGAAAATGTATATGTATGTATATGTAATGTGTTTTGGAAACCATTTGAAGAGCATGCATCATGAATCCATGCTTGATGAAATTATGAAATTAATATGGGGTTTTCAATAAACTTGGGTTTTAGTCATGTGTACATATGTTATGAGTTTTGAAAAGTGATTTAAGAGCATGATTTATCAAATTCCCCTCGCATTATGAAATCTGTGGTCTTAACGTGTTATGAATTGTGAAATGGATTTGAGAGAATGAACTATGAGTTTCCTTTTTTGATCATGAGATTTATGTATGACTAGTGTTGGATTTTTTTTATGAATGATGGTAATTCTTGAGTTTTAAATGCTTCTTGATTTATTATGCATATTTTTTTTACATGATTTTCAAAGAGGTGATTATTATTCTAAAATGCTATTATTTCTTAATAAATAATTGCATGTGTTTTATGTAAAAATTGGCCACCTGTAACACCCCGCATTTTCGGGCTAGAGTTTGAACCGTCTTTCCAACATATATAGACCCGAATACAATGGTTTATGGTTTATAGTTATAAATAAGTGAGAATAATGATTTCCTTAGGGTGTAAATATCTTCAGATAGGGATTGAAGTCCTAAAAATCTCCTCTCTAAAAGTTAAGTTTAGCACTTTCCTACATATCAAATTTTTGGTATATGATTTTTCTTGGGTTGAATTCCGACAACAATTACTCATAGAATATAAAGAGTTATGTGTCCCATTATATATCAAATTTAATCAATTCGAGTCCTCTTTCCAACACCGCCTACAGTTTGTGATTCCGAGTTTGGAGTTAAAAGTTATGAGTGTTTCAGTGAGACACTGTCCAGGGTCAGCATTGGCTCTGCTCCGTGGAAGAATCACCAAAACGCACTGCCTCAGGTTTTCTTTGTCCATGCACCAAGATTTTCTTTTTGTCTGCGTCGCAGGATCTTTCCCAAGTGTCAAAAGATGTTCTATTTTAAGTTATTTAAAGGGAAAGGGGGTCTTTTCATTCTCAAAAATCATTCCCAATCCTTTATGGACGAACATGGGGTATTAAAATATGTTATATTACCTCCGTAAATTCCTAATCATCATTCCTTAGAAAGAAAGGAGAAACTACCTAGGGTTTGAGGAATTCAAGCTTCGAGGGTCCAATTCTCTACATTCTCTTTGATTTTTCTCCGTCAAAAGGTATGTGGGACTATCCTAAATCTCATGGGCGTA
The DNA here is from genome assembly GCA_030864215.1 of Capsicum pubescens. Classification (NCBI taxonomy): domain Eukaryota; kingdom Viridiplantae; phylum Streptophyta; class Magnoliopsida; order Solanales; family Solanaceae; genus Capsicum; species Capsicum pubescens. The sequence goes on along the minus strand of CM061549.1, from coordinate 31,652,606 downwards.
AGTTTATCATTTCAAAAGCTTTATAGATATATAATTATGTATATGTAATGGGTTTTGAAAATCATTTGAAGAACATGCATCATGAATCCACGTTTTATGAAATTATGAAATTAATAGGGGGGGGGGGTTTCATGAACTTGAGTTATAGTCATATGTTCATATGTTATGAGTTTTGAAAAGTGATTTAAGATCATGATTTATGAAATTCCCCTCTCATTATGAAATTTATGGTCATAATGTGTTATGAATTGTGAAACGGGTTTGAGAGCACGAACTATAAGTCCTCCTTTTTTATCATGAGATTTATTTGTGTGACAAATGTTGGGGATGATTTATGAATGACGATAATTCAAGATTTTTAAATGCCTCTTTATCTATTGTGCATTATCTTTTTTGCACTTTTTCAAAGGGGCATTTCTTACGCTAAAGGATCTTGTGTCCTAATGAAGAAATTGCATGTGATTAATGAAAAAATTGACCATCATGTGTTAAGTCTTGATAAGAGAGTGGGTTCGCACAAGTTTCATATTCTTTTGAAATAAGAACTCTCATGTGATTTGATAAATCTTTTGGTGGTCATTAATGTGTTTTTGAATAAGAAGGGCTATGGATATGATGTAGTATGATATGAATGACTTGCAAGTCTAGGTATGACGATACATTGTTATGATATGCCCTTATCAAAATCAGAAATGAACTTTTTATGAGAATGAAGCATGGTTTTAATGGATTAAAAATGTTCTCTAAGAGATCCAGATAGTTACCCGAAGAAGGCACGAGTTTAGATAACTCAATGCCTAAAATTGTATTTTGCCAACACGCGTATTATTTTACCCTAAAATAGGGGATTGTACGCTGGCGATGACCCTGTGGCGTAGTAGAGATCAGAGACTCCAGTCCTTGCAAAAAACTTGGGTTGGGAGCTTAGCCTCCGAGTCAATGGTGGACCATGTAGCCCGTGGGTAATCAGAATTGTAGGGCGTACCATCTAGCTCAGAAGTAAAAGCAAAAAGTTGAGTCAATGTTTATGCAAGAATGTTTTGAAGCTTTTGAATTATGCCCACGTATTTATATATATATATATATATATATATATATATATATATATCTAAATTATTTTCACAATGCTCTCAATTATGTTATATGAAATATATGTTATTTTTGGATTAGTTCTACATACCAATACTCTTCAACTATTGGCCCCCCATATTTCAGGTTCTGCTGTCTAGTCCCATTGGTCCACCACATTAGTAGAACATTTGGATATGAAAGAGCTGGTGAGCCATCCATCTTTCGGAAAATAATTTATTCATATATTGACTCTTTCAGTTTCTTATCAAGACCTGAGATGAGGCCCTGGCTGTGACAGGCATCCCGAGCCATCATGGCCCAATAGACCCCCTAGCATTTAATCATAAGCATAAGTCATGAGAGATAAAGTGCGGAAGATGAACGAAACATAGAAATCACATTATTCAAAATTAACAATTCAGGACATAAACCCATAAGAAAACCCAAATCTATTTTGAACAAGTCTACGAAGTCTCTACTAAACTGAAGATAATAGTCTGTCTAAACTAGGACAAGGCCCTCGGTTGTACCATAAAACTGAAAAGAAATCAACACATGGGAACAGTTTCCTGCCGAAGTAAGGGAGGCTCACCAACTCTGAATGTCTGGAATTTATATATTGTTTAGCGGAATCACGGGACTGAGCCTCAGAACCTGAAATATAGGGGGTCAATACTTGAAAGTACTGGTATGTAGAACAATCCAAAAATAACATATATTTTTATACAACATAAGTGCGAGCTTTTCATATAGAAATTTAGCATAAGGTAAATGAAAACACATGGGCATAATCTGATGAGCTTCAAAACATTTTCTTGTAATCATGACTCAACTCTTTATTTTACTTCTGAGCTAGATGATACACCCAACAATTCTAGTCCCCACGAGATATATGAGTCCACCATTAACTTGTTGAAAAAGCTCTGAAATTCAAGTTTGCCGCAAAGATTGGGGTCGTAAATACTATTCTAATATACCAGTGCCCCAAGGGAAAGTATACATTGGTCATAGCCAATCATGTCTCCTGAATTAGTGAAACTCAATTTTTAGCAATGAGTCTTTACACTCGAATGCCTTCTTTGGGTAACTATCTAACTCTTTTTAAGCCCATTTTTAGTCCTTTAGAAATCATGCTTCATGCTCATAAAAAATCACTTCTGATTCATTTAAGGGCATATCATAATAGGGTATCATCAAACACAGACTTGCAAGTCATTCATATCATACCACATCATATCCATCACCCTTTTTATTCAAAATAATGTTAGTGACCACCAAAAAGATTTAAACATCATATGAGCGAGCTCTTTTTTCAAAACACATGAAAACTTATTGAATGTACTCTCTTTTCAATACCTTATCATACAGTGGTTATCTCTTTCATCAATTTGATGCAAGTTATTTATTAGGAAACATGAGCATTAATAAAACAAGTAAAAACCCCTCTCAATTCTTTCATCACACAATAACAATCCATAAACATTTGCAAAATATTTAAACTCAAACTTTAACATCCGTGTAAACATACCACAACATTGTTAAGACAATGGGATTCATAGCATGAGAGGGAATTACACAAATCATGCCCTTATATAACTTCTAAAACTAATAACACATGTACACATGAAAACAAATCAAGTTTAGGAAAACAACCTCATAGTTCATACAAGATTTCATCATAAAATGGGTTTACAATGAATGCTCTTCAACCATTTCAAAACCCACCTTATGTATGAAATCATATACATTAAAATCTTGTTTAAATGATAAATTTATGTCCATGGAGTTTAGGATAGTCCCACATACCTTTGAATTGACAAAAACAGAGAGAAACTTTGACCCTTGAGGTTTAGTCTCCAAAACCCTATTTGGTTTTCCCCTTTTTTGTTAAGGAAGATGAATTAGGGATTATGTGAGTGTTAATATGTGTTTAAGGAAATTAAATTCAAGATTTGAAACATTTTGGGAGAATGAAATGACCTTAATACCCTTAAATAAATACAAAATAGTGCACTTACACTGCTTTTTTTTGCCATGTGGCGTACAACAATATCACAGGCCAAGGTGGGTGATGCACAACCATTACACAACCCCAAGTGGGAAATGCATGGCCATTACACAGATCCAAGTAGATGATGCACGCCTATTCCACACACTTTCCAGTGGCCTTTTGCGTTTGTCATGCAACACATGGCCTTTGCAAAGGGCCTATTGTGTGAAGCCTACTTTTTTAAGGTCTTGAAACACCCCCAATGCAACCCACAATGTCCATACTTGGTATACCATCCATACGATGGTCCTAAAGGTCATTTTAGAGAGCGTTATTTGAGTGATACAACTATGGCATGTTATATTTATGGTCCAACCGGGGGCCTTGTCCTGGCCTAAATAGTTAGTTTTCAGCAGAGGCTTCGTAGAAGAGATGTAAGCATTGTATTATCACAACTTGTTGACACATTTTGATTATGAGTTTTCCTTGAATGTCATCATATTTTCTGCACTTTGGTTTATGTGTATATTATGCTATGATAGTATGCTAAGGGGTCTCTCAGGCCTTCGTGGTTTTGGATGCCCGTCGAGGCTAAGGCCTCAGCTCGGGATGTGAAAATCTTGGTATCAGACCATGGTTCATGATTTCAGGGTATTTATGAAGCTGTGTCTAGTAGAGTCTTACTTATGAGTGTGTTGTGCACCACACTTATAATCAGGAGGCTACCGAACATTTAGGTGATGTTTACCATTCTTTCATACTCTAGATCGTGCCATTGTGTTATCCATATGAAAGTTATCCAAATTCCTTCCTTACTCTAATTTTATAGGTATGTCTAATTGTCGAGGTGATACAAGTGTAAAAGCTTAGAGTCTAAATGATATGGTCCTTTCTAATTGAGTCGTAAAAGGGTATGATGTAGCACAAGGACTTGAGAGGAGTCCATTAGTGCTTCAAAGTATGTTAATTCCTATGTATACACCTATCTATATCAATCATGTGTTTGAGACTGTGGTAAGGAGTGTATTCAGTACCTTTAAGAATCCTTATTGCAAATGTCATGCTTACGGGCAGAGATTTGTGGTAGAATGTTAAAACAGTATTTCCACCCAAGTAGTAGCATATGTTAAGGTGTCATGACCTATTGGTGGTAAGATGGTACAAAAGTTAGTTACACAAAGTCATAAGTTTAGAAGTCAGGGTAAGGGTAACTTTTGCAAATATAAGTTAATTTTAGTTATATAACCTTTGATTGAGGGGTAGTGTAATACCCTGTGCTTTCAAGGTCACTGTGGAACCGATGACTCATTTCTCAAGCCGTGAGTACCCCTCACAAGTCGTATGATGTAGTCGTAACCAATACAGTGTGAAATAATTAAAGTTCTATTCTGGGTATGACTCAACCCTAAGATCGTTACAAAAGGTGATGAATTTTATAGTTGGAGTCGTATTTTCAGTAGTGTAGGTACCCTAAGTTTCTATCCAACTTACGAGTGGTGGGTACAAGTCATAATAACTTGTTACGATTCATAAGATATGACTCGTATGCTGACTAGTAAAGGATCTAAGAATCAAGACTCATGTTTTGATAGGTGTATAAGTTACTTGGATGTTTATTAAATGCTTAAATAGCTCCTAGCTCCTGAAAAAGTCAAAACATTCTGTAGCGATTAAATTGTTGGGATGCGTATAACTATAGTCATCTTCAAACGAGCATAAATTTTCGTAATACTGAGAATTTTTGTGCTCAAGACCCACCAAAATAGATATAATTGAATTGTCTTTCCAACGATACCAATTTTTCTTTAATCCAATATTGGGGTGAAAATTTATGGCCAAATTACTAAAGCACTATAAAATTTACCAGTGGTTACGACTCCTGATGACGACTCGTAAGAAGACCCGACGAGTTGTAAGAAGGAGTCGTTACGATGGGGTAAAAATCTAGGTTCCTAATGATGACTCAAGACATGACTCATACCAAAAACTTACGATTCCTAGCCAAACTCATCGGGACATTTTCTAGACGATTACTAAGGGGTTTATTGGTCTTTTCCCACTCTTTTAACCACAAAACTACATCATTTCATCCTCCAAACAATAATTATCAAGCGTAAATACTACCCTAACCTATCATAACTCAGAAATCATCCATCACAAAGCAAAATGGGTGATTTTTATGTCCCCAAAACCAACTAAGGTTCATCAAGTTCAAGTTCAATACTAAGAAATATATCCAAGGCTTCAACATTCAGTTATATGGGGTACTCATCAATGGATTCTTTCCATTCATTGAGTCCCAAAAAATATCCTTTTTGTTCAAGTATGGATTTTAACCTTTTTTGGGGAAATTATTAATGTAAATCATGAATTTAATCCATGTATTCTTAGAAATTTGAATTCAAGCCATGTCAACATGTTTTCTTATGTAAATTAGGTTACTTCATGTTTTAAATTTCAATCACCAATGTCATGTTCAGTTGATTTTATGATAAATCATCAAGTTATGAGTTAAACCATGTAAATATGTTGTCCTCTCAAGTTTTAAAAATTCCCATGATCAAATTCATGTTTCTCACTCATTCATTGAAATATCTTATGTTTTGGGCCTTTGAACTATGACTTTATATCACTGTTTTAAATATTGTTATCTTATTTTAGTATCATTCCGTGCTAGTAGGTTATGAACACCCCATACCTATCTATTTTTACATGATTGTATTTTAAGTAACAAGTCAGTCAGACCATGATCTAATCACCGTGTTCAAATCATTATTTTTATAATGGACTCACCAATTGTATTTCATATTAAATACCTCAGTTTACATGTTCATGATTACTTTAGATTATGCATGCACTGTCAGTTCAGTTGGGAGTAGGATTTAGCATCGAGCGAACATAGGGATGGGGGCTCACCCGCCGGTTAGGACTGAGACTTTAGTAGCAGTCCCTAAGTTCAAAAACTATGTATCCAGCGTAGGATTATGAAATGTCACCTGCCAGTTTAGGATTGAAAATCTCACAGGGGTCACCCGCCAGTCTAGGACTGACTCTCTAGTCCTTTGGAACACTATTTTAGTGGATCCACGCATCCAGTGTTAGTACCCATGGCAAGGTACTGACACCCTTCCAATTGGGGTTGCAGGTTGGACCCTGATTGCTCAGATTGGGCATGTTGATTACATGATAGCTCCCACAGTTTTAATTCAATTCAGTATTTAGAATATATCAGTTAAGTATAACCAAGTGAACATATTTTAGTTATTCAGTTATTCGGTTTATCATCTATTCAGTTTTACAAATTATATCAGAACACATTTATTACTTGTCTTGCATTCGTCTTACATGTTCATGTTTTCATTTTCAGTACTCACATATGATCCTCTGTACAGCTTTACAGCATATCTAGCTTTTCATGAGATTTACATATAGTATTCATGTTACTACCGCATCTCATCTTATGAAATTATTTCAGCTCATGATTTATAGATTTCACTATTTCTTACAACTTTTATGCATAGCCATGTTATAAATGTATATTTCAGTAAATAGCTTATGTCCTCAACTGTAAAGCATGTTTTAAATAATCCATGACTTAGTGAATGTCCCCATATACTCATTATATTCCAAAGTACTGACCACATATATGTATTTGTGGCTACATTCCTTCAAGATGTCGGTACCGGATGTATTCCGTACACCAGGGTCAGATAATTCTCAACTTTCAGCCAAAAAGTAATGAGTTCTTTTATATCAGGGACTCCAGTCAGTTGTAGTTCATGCACAGTATTGTTATTATTATTAAGTATTGATTTGTGGTATTTGGAGGCATGTCCCAGCCATCTACAGTCACTATAGTAGAGTCTTAATAGATAGTCAGTCAAAATCATGATATGTAATTCAAGTTCGTTCTTCAGATTTATCATGTTGTAAACTTTATTAGTATTATATTCATTCAGATTTTCTCATGATTACGTTTCCGCTCAACAAATTAAGTTTGAACATCTATAAATTGAGGATCGATCTTCTTATTTCACAACACAACAACATCCATAATGTAGTCGTTTTACGATTCTTGTTTAGAGGGAGATTTTCTTCAAGTTGTTTTTATTCTTTTTGATTTAGTTCTTAATGTGCATGACAATTCACCAAACTATATCAATAATATGTTTTTAGTATGTTTTTATTTGTTGTTCGAGTTATTGCTCTATGGTTAGCAAATTATTAGCTTCCGCATGACACCCTCTCGATTTTGAACCCAACACCAACACCTATACCATTATAACCTTAAATTTGTTGAAGTTTACCAATAAAACAAAAATATAGATGTTCCGTGGGAATAAAAATTAAAAGGTTCCTTACATTACAAAAGATGTTGCAAAAGTGGTAAGCATCCAAAATATTTAACCTTAACATTATATATTTGATTCATCAGAGATCAAAAAGGTGAAAGCTCCAAAGAGCGAAACAAAGAAAGAAGTTACTTACATCTACTTTGTCCCCAAAAGAGAGTGAAAATTCTTGAGACATTACATGAATAAATTTGGATTATTAACAATCTTCTTGTCATGACCCGACTTCTGAGTCATGATGGCACCTACCTCAACCCACCAATAGGTAAGCCGGTACTATAACCCTGAGCTAATGCAATGGGTTACATTGGTTGAATCGTCCAACATGGACCCTATAGGAAAACAATAAAAAAGTATTCCACAAATGAAACAAATATCATTCGAATACCAATCCCATGACCTGACAGTATAAGTACTAGAGCAACTCTAAATTCAACAATAGAAATTACAACTCGAAGTCTGATAAGCTTAAATAGTTTTATACAATTGTCTCGAATATAAAAGACAAAGTAAGAATAGAAGGGAAAGTGGGAAACTCAAACTCCAAGAGCTCACCCTATCTCCTAATGATCAACACAGCATGATGTTGACTCAACAACGGCAACTAGAACTCGGGTCTGCACTAAAAAAGTGCTAAAGTGTAGTATGAGTATAAAAATATGGGTACTCAGTAGGCATCATCATCCAACTGAGCTAAATTATAATATAAAAAGGTAAGACAATAACTTAAAGTCAAGGTATAGGATCGAACCTGAATCTCCTCAGATATTACTGTATATAATAACTAATCTACTGGGGTAATAGCATAACGTATCATATCAACATATATCATATTCGACATACAAAATGAGTAATTTTTTGGAAGAGTAAAACCACATATATACAACAAGAACCATGTAATTACCATAATAACCATACCAACCATCATTAGAATATAAAGTACAAGAACTTACCGCGACATCCCATACCTCCGGTAAGTACATGCAAAAGAATACAACAAAGAACTCGTCATGACATACCATACCACCAGATAGTACACTAAAGGATCAATCCATCAATATATCAAGGCACAACTACACAACTACACACCCAAGGCCGCAGGTTCACATTCCTGCCATGGCCTCCTACTAAGGTCTACAATCATCATAAATACCGCAATTAACACAAGAAAACCAATATCACCATAGCGTAGTTATATAGTTAATTAGCCACTAACTTATTAACAAACACCATGTTTAGTCTATATAAGCTAATCACCATTTTCATGAGCCACTAGTTTGCAAGTCTTTTAGATACTAGTCATCAAATAAGGAAAAGCTACAAGTTACCAACACTATTATTTATCCAACCATCACAAATCCATTTTCTAGTTAGCATCCTAATTGTATAAGTCATCAATTTAGCCACAACGGCATCACATGCCACGTGTCAACTTTGCTAATCATCATACAATACTAAGTCTATTGTCATTAGGAAAGTCACAACCTTGAGGACTAGTTCCCATATTTTAATCAAGTAAGGTCCACCAATTAGTTTACTAGGAAAAATTCCATAACGTAACCATTTAGTCAAGTAAGTACACTTATTAGGTGAGCCCTTAGTTCTTCATAAGATTACACATACTGTAATACCCGTGCTAATATTAGCTCAGTTCATCTTTTAGTTGCATGCATAAAGGGCGTAAGGCCTAAAAACTTTACCAAGTGTCTAGGACATAGTCATTTTCAAGACCTCTAGTCTTTAAAATTTTTTAATTGACCTTCCTAACTCCGAAATATTAGTTTTAAAGTTTATTCATGATTAGGGAGGTCAAAAGTACATGTCGTATGAGTTTCAAAACTTTCAAAAAGGCGTAGGGTCATGTTTGGAAAATGAAAATAGTAGCATGTAATACCCCGATCATTCCTTAAGCCTAAATCTATCTTTTGAGTGGATAAGGGTGGCTTCCAAAGTAATTGATATTTATATTGTGTTGTATTTATATAATTTGTACTTTTTTTCATGTATATTAGTGAATAATCTTTCCATCGATACCAATTTCATTGAAATATGACATCGAACGAGGAAGTTATGGCCATTTTACTAAGCGATGTCGGAATCGTCCAGGCCTAACAGTAGACCAGAAGGACCGCCAAGTTCTTGGTGGACCGTAAATGGTCCCATCAAGATGAGGCAGTAACCCCTTTTTCTGGCCATCATGCGACGTCCAAAATGGTGGGCCGCCAAAAATTTGACGGACCATCAAGAGGACCATCAAGTCGAAGCAGAATGTCCTATTTCTGGCCCCCGAGTGACGGACGGTCTGGTGGACCGTTAGTTTTCTGATGGATCGTTACTTCGACCGTCACGTCGAGATAGAAAGTCCCAGTTTTGGCACTCGAGTGACGGACAATTTGGTGGACCGTCAGTTCCTCTGCCGAACCATTAGTTCGACCGTCACAGACCCCGATCAACAATTTTTAACTCTTTTTAAAAGGGAATTTTGGACTTTTCCACCCATTTTGGTTTTTTATATATATATATATCCAAGTAGAGGAGAGAAGATCATTTTTCTCTCATTTCTCCTCCAAAATTCTCTAGAAACTAGGGTTTCTTCTAAAATTCTAAATCAAATCATCTCCAAGAAATTCAAGAATCTTCCAAAGATTTCACCAAGTTGATCAAGAATTAAGTTCTCCAATCCAAAGGCATCAAGAAACTTAGATTAAAAGTGTAAAGAATATTTTCCAAACAAGTTTGTTCATCTTAAAAAACTCATAATCCAAGGTATGTGGAGTTTTGAAAAAGAGCAATTCTTTCGTTCTTGTGCTCAAAGCTTTGATTTTTATTATGGATTTTTATGATTTTGCAAGTGGGTTTATACCCAAATTACATCATCATGAGATTATGATAATATAAATTATTCAAGCTTTGTTATAATGATTATTTTACAATTTCCAAGTTATGACTTGATATTTAATATTGTGAATTTCAAGTTTCTACCGTGAGTTGGTAATTCAAGTGCTTTCAAGATATGTGTCAAGATTTAAGATTCCTTATGACAAATTGAATTATTAAGTATACTAATTCATGAGAATTAAGTTGTTTCAATGAGTCTTGATATTTCCTGAAAGTTATTGATGTTGCCATGACTTAATGAACTGATGCCTTTTGATAGTGAGAAAGATTGATTTGATTTGAGTCGAGTTAGGAATCCACAAATTGATTATGATTTGATAAATTAGAAAGATATTTGATTTGGTGTTCATGATAGACCCTTGTGATATTTGTGGTGTATTTCCTAACGTGTTCTGATCTAGTATCTGGGAGTAGTATTTAGCACCGAGCGGAAAATGTGGTATTTCCCATGAAACTACGTGCTACCGTAGGATTGATATTGATAATTATGGGCTGAAGGCCAAGTATGAAATTGTGATCACTAAATTTAGGTTGTACTCCCTGGCAAGAGTACGACGCTCCCTCCAATGTGGGGTTCTCTCCTTAAGAGGGGAAAATATTGGGCTCCATGAAGCTCACGTGGTTTATATTGGTTATAAGAACCTTCCATATCCATAAGAGTCGAGTTTCTTGAATTACAGAGTCACTCCGAGTCATGAGTTGAAGTGTTGAGTTGCTTATGATGATTTATGAGGTTTTTAAGATATGATTTATTTACGATGAGATCTTGAAAAGTATGTTTAAATCTAACTCAAGCCAAGTGAGCCATCATTGTACATAAGCATATATTCATGAAATTGATGATGATATTTACATTGTTACATGTACCCCCACATACTCAGTACATTCCAAAGTGCTGACCCACATATTTTCCTATAGGCTACATTTTCTCAGAGTGCCTAAGGCTTAAAGTGTCCTAGGGAGTCTAACAAGCCACGTTACGTAGAGTCTTGATCATCGGTGTGTAGCGCGCCGCATCTATAAGCAAGAGGCTACGGGATATTTTAAGAAAAGTCATCTCTTTCTTTCAAAATTCCATCGTGCCTATGTCTGTTTCTCATTGTTATTAATTCATGCTCTCTTATGAAAGAAAATGCCTCCTCTCAAGCTCATAGAAACAATGAGCAACCCTAACCCGTTGATCCTCTTAACGAGCATGTGTCGCATGCAAAATTTCTGGCATTTTTTCAGGCGCTAGCCCAGGAAGTTACCGCCAATAATCAAGCTAACACCCAGGCTACTGTTTCGCCTCTGCAAGAGACTAATTATGCTGTTGCTCAGGTTCGTGACTTCATGTGGATGAATCCACCTGAGTTCTATGGGTCGAAGGTAGGTGAAGACCCACAGATGTACTTAGATAAAGTCAGAAAGATCACCTAAATTATACACGTGACTGAGGAAGAGAGTGTTGAATTGGCTGCCTATTGAATGAAAGATATTTCATATGATTGGGTGGAAATATAGAGGGAAAGTAGAGGGGAGTATGCTGCTCCCATGACTTAGCAATTATTCTAGGAAGCGTTCTTGGACAGATTCTTTCCTCTTTAGATGAGGGAAGCAAAGATAGTGGAATTCATGAATTTGAGACAAGGCTCCATGACTGTTAAGGAGTACTGCCTTAGATTCAATCAGTTGTCCAAATATGCACCTAGTATGATGACTGACTCTAGGACCATCATAAGTAAGTTCGTGACCGGTGTGTCGAGTTACTTTGTGATAGAGTGTAGATCTGCTATGCTTAATAGGTAGATGGACCTTTCTCAGTTGATGATACATTCCCAACAGATTGAAGATGATAAGGTAAAAGAGAGGGAGAGAGTAAGAGGGAATAAATAATCTAGATTAGAGTAGTAGGGATTCGGTCAGTCCAGATTCTATGGAGGGGACCGCCCTCAATTCTAGAGACGTTCGCTTATGTTTCGCGCCTTTATCAGTTAGTGCTCTCATACCTAGAAGTAGGCAGGAGAAGGGGAACAGGCCTATCCCGTCCAGGTCTCAGGAAAGTGTAAGTAACAGACCTCGTCCTCCTTCATGTGCCAAGTGTGGTAGAGATCATTTTGGCGAGTTTTTTGTTGATCAGAGAGGTTTCTTTGGTTGTGGAAAGTTTGGCCACTGATTTAGATATTTTCCGTATGCTATACAGGGGATTTTAGATGCTCGTAGAGTCAGGATACCAGTGCCCCCGCTCCCGTAGTCCGCCCAGTTCCTACTCAGGGTGCTTCTTCTAGTACTGTTGGCAGTTTGCGCCAAAATCACTTCTATGCTATACGACCTCTCCAGGAGTAGGAGGATTCTCCAGATATTGTCACTGGTATGATCCGTGTCTTTCATTTTGATGTACATTTATTGATGGACACTGGTTCGAGTTTCTCTTATGTGACACCTCTGGTTGCTATAAATTTTGAGATGGACCCTAAACGGATTCCTGAGCCTATTCTAGTTTCTACCCTGGTAGGAGAGTCTGTTATGGCTAAGCGAGTGTATATGAAGTGTCCTATTACTGTCCTTCATCGGGTCATATGTGCTAATTTAATTGAGCTAGATATGGTTGATTTTGACGTCATTCTGGGTATAGATTGGCTTCACTCGTGTTATGCGTCTATAGATTGTAATACCCGAGTGGTCAAGTTTTATTTTCCTAACGATCCCGTGTTTAAGTGGTCTGGGAGTTTTATAACTCCGAAGAGCCATTTCATATCCTATCTCAATGATAGGAAGTTTATTTCCAAGGGTTGCATCTATCATTTGGTTCGAGTTAAAGACACCAAGTTTTAGACTCCGACTATTCAGTCAGTTAGCATTGTTAATGAGTTTCCCGATGTTTTTTGGGAAGACCTTCCAGGGGTCCCACCTGATAGAGAAATAGAATTCGGGATTGATCTCGTTCTCGGTTCTCATACTATTTGCATCCCTCCATACCATTTGGCTTTCAAAGAACTTAAAGAGATGAAGGATCAACTCAAAGATCTCTTAGAAAAAGGCTTTATCAGACCCAGTGTTTCCCCGTGGGGTGCATCTGTTCTATTTGTGTGGAAGAAAGATGGTACATTATATATGTGCACTGGCTACTGTTATCTCAACAAGGTGACTACTAAGAACAAGTACCCTCTTTCTAAAATCGATGATTTATTTGATTAGCTACAGGGTGCAAGTTATTTCTCAAAGATAGACCTTACATCTGGCTATCATCAACTTAAAGTGAGAGAGTGTGATATTCCAAAGTCAGCTTTCTGAACCCGCTATGGTCATTTTGAGTTTCTTGTCATGTCCTTTGGGCTAACCAATGCTCCAGTGGCTTTCATGGATCTTATGAACTGAGTATTCAAGTGGTATCTGGATTTGTTTGTTATTGTGTTCATAGATGATATTCTTGTATATTCTCGAAGTGAGGATGACCATGCGGATCATCTTCGAATAGTGTTGGAAACCCTTAGAGCTCATCAATTATTTGAGAAATTTAGCAAGTGTGAATTTTGGTTAAGGTTAGTTTCTTTTATGGGTCACATTTTTTCTTCTGAAGGTATTAGAGTTGATCCTCAAAAGACAAAAGCTGTGAAGAGTTGGCCTAGACCTACCTCCCCATATGATATTAGGAGTTTCTTAGGTCTATCTGGTTACTACCGTCGTTTTGTTGAGGGCTTATTTTCTATCATGTCTCCCATAACCCGGTTGACCCAAAAAAAAGTTAAGTTCCAGTGGACAGATGCCTGTGAGAAGAGTTTTCAAGAGTTGAACACTCGACTCACTTCATCCCCATTTTTAGCTTTACCTGATAGTACTGATAGTTTTGTGGTGTACTGCGATACTTCTAGAGTTGGTCTGGGTTGTGTGTTGATGTAGAGGGGTAAAGTTATAGCTTATTCCTCTAGACAGTTAAAGCCTCATGAGAAGAATTACCCAACCTATGATCTTGAATTAGTAGTTGTAGTTTTCGCTTTGAAAATCTAGAGACATTATTTGTATGGTGTTCATGTTGATGTGTTTACTGATCACAAAAGCCTATAATATGTGTTTACTTAGAGGGTGTTGAACCTTAGACAAAGAAGATGGTTAGAGTTGCTAAAAGACTGTGATATAAGTGTGATGTATCACCCGGGCAAGGACAATGCTATGGCAGATCTCTTAGCAGGTTGTCTATGGGTAGTATAGCTTATGTAGAGAATGATAAAAAAAGAATTGGCTTTTGATGTGCATCGTTTGGCTAGGTTGGGTGTTAGATTGCTTGATTCCGCTGAAGGGAGTATGTTAGTTCAGAGTAGTTCCGAGTCCTCTTTGGTCTCGAAGATAAAAGAGAAGCAGGATAGGGATCCTAGTTTGGTCTGACTGAAGGAGTCAGTTAAGGACTAGAAGGTAGAGGTTTTCTCCCAAGGTGGAGATGGTGTGTTTAGGTTTCAAGGTAGACTTTGTGCTCCAAATGTTGATGATTTGAGGCAAAGAATTTTGGCTGAAGCACATGGTGCAAGATATTCTATTCATCCCGGTTCTACCAAGATGTACCGTGATTTGCGGGAAATTTATTGGTGGAATGGTATGAAAAAGGATATAGAAAAGTTCGTAGAGAAGTGTTAAACTTTCCAACAGGTTATGATAGAACACCAAAGTCCCGGTGGAATGATGCAAGAATTCAGTATCCCTACTTGGAAGTGGGAGAAAATGAATATGGATTTTGTGACTGGTTTACCTCTTTCTCGACGTCGTCATGATTTGATTTGGGTCGTTGTAGACAGGTTGACTAAGTCAGCATATTTTTTGCCAGTACATACATCTTTCACCGCTGAGGACAATGCTAAGCTATACCTTCGAGCGTTAGTCAGATTGCATGGATCTCCATTGTCTATCATCTCCGATAGAGGTACTCAATTTACTTCTCAGTTTTGGAGAGCCTTCCAGAAAAGTCTTGGCACCTAAGTTCATCTTAGCTTCGCTTTTCATCCGCAGACAGACGGTCAGGCTGAGATAAATATCTAGACTTTGGAGGATATGTTGAGGTCTTGTGTTCTTGATTTCAAATAAAGTTGGGATGAACAATTGTCGTTGATTTAATTTTCTTACAACAACAGTTTTCATGCTAGATTGAAATGGCTCTGTTTGAAGGTTTGTATGGGAGAAGATGTAGATCGCCCATAGGTTGGTTTGAAGTGGGTGAAGATGTTGCGATTGGACCAAATGTTATGTTCGAGGCTTTGGATAAAGTAAAGTTAATTTGGGAGAGGTTGAAGATAGCCCATAGTTGTCAGAAGTTGTATGCAGATGTAAGAAGATGAGCCCTTGAGTTTGAAATTGATGATCTGGTGTATTTGAAAATTTTATCCATGAAAGGGGTGAAAAGATTTGGAAAGAAAGGGAAGCTTAGTCCCTGATATATAGGCCCTTATAGAGTTTTTAATCGTGTTGGGAAAGCAACTTATGATATTGAGTTGCCTGCAGAGTTGTCAGTTGTCCATCCTGTATTTCATATTTCTATGCACAAAAAATACATTGGTGATTCTGTTGTTGTTGATCCATCATAGAGATTTGATGTTCGAGATAGTCTTTCTTATGATGAAGTTCCAGTCGAGATCCTAGATTATCAAGTCCGAAGACTAAGAAAGAAGGAAGATCCCTTGGTTAAAGTTTTGTGGCTAAATCAATCAGTCGAGGGTGCAACATGGGAAGAAGAAGAAAATATGCTATCCAGTTACCCTCATCTCTTCTCCACAAGTTCAAATCAAGCCGAAGGTACTATTATTCCTTAATTCAGTTGTGCATTCAGCTATATGGCTACTCTCTGTATGATTCGTGCATTTTGTGCAGTACTCAAACATTTAGAGTAAAGTAATCCCTTCAAATGGGTCATTCCAGCTGTGCGTCCTCATTTTTCTCTTGTTCTTAACCTATCTTACAACATTCGAGGATAAATGTTTCCAAGGGGGAGATATTGTAATACCTCGATCGTTCCTTAAGCCTAAATCTGTCTTTTGATTGGATAGGGATGGCTTCCAAAGTGATTGATGTTTATATTGTGTTGAATTTCTCTAATTTCAACTTTTTGATATAGAGCATTGAATAAGATTTCCATCGATACCAATTTCATCGAAATCCGACAGCGAACGAGGAAGTTATGGTCGTTTTACTAAGCGATGTCGGAATCGCCCAGGCCTGACGGTAGACCTGAAGGACCGCCAAGTCCTTGGTGGACCGTCAATTATCCCATCATGCCATGGAAGTAACCCCTTTTTCTAGCCATCGTGCGATGGCCAAAATGGTAGGCCGCCAAAAATTTGACGGACCGTTAAGAAGACCGTTAAGTCGAGGCAGAATGTTCCATTTCTGGCTTCCAAGTGATGGATGGTCTGGTGGACCGTCAGATTCCTAACGGATCGTCTCTTCGACCGTCACCTCAAGATAGAATGTCCCAATTTTGGCACTCGAGTGGCGGACGATCTGGTGGACCGTCAGTTCCTCTGACGGACCATCAATTTGACCGTCACAGACCCCGATCAGCAATTTTCAACTCTTTTTAAAAGGGCATTTTGGTCTTTTTCACCCATTTTGGTTTTATATATATATATATCCAAGTGGAGGAGAGAAGATCATTTTCTCTCATTTCTCCTCCAAAATTCTCTAGAAACTAGGGTTTCTTCTAAAATCCTAAATCAAATCATCTCCAAGAAATTCAAGAATCTTCCAAAGATTTCACCAAGTTGTTCAAGAATTAAATTCTCCAAGCCAAAGGCATCAAGAAACTTAGCTCAAAAGTGTAAAGAAGAGTTTCCAATCAAGCTTGTTCATCTTTAAAAAATCATAATCCAAGGTATGTGGGATTTTGAACAAGAGCAATTCTTTTGTTCTTGTGCTCAAAGCTTTGATTATTATTATGGATTTATATGATTTTGCAAGTGGGTTTATACCCAAATTACTTCATCATGAGATTATGAGAATATAAATTGTTCAATCTTTGTTATAATGATTATTTTACAATTTCCAAGTTATGACTTGATATTTAATATTGTGAATTTCAAGTTTCTACCGTGAGTTGGTATTTCAAGTGCTTTCAAGATATGTGTCAAGCTTTATGCTTCCTTATGACAAATTGGATTATTGAGTATATTAATTCATGAGAATTGAGTTGTTACAATGAGTCTTGATATTTTCTCAAAGTTATTGATGTGGAAATGACTTAATGAACTGATTCCTTTTGATATTGAGAATGATTGATTTGATTTGAGTCGAGTTAGGAATCCATAAATGGATTATTATTTGATAAATTAGAATTAGATTTGATTTGGTCTTCATGATAGACCCTTGTGATGTTTGTGGTGGATTTCCTAACGCGTTCTGAGCTTATGTCTGGGAGTGGTATTTAGTACCGAGCGGGAAATGTGGTATTTCCCGCTAATCTACGTGCCACCATAGGATTGATGTTGATAAATGTGGGCTGGAGGCCGAGTATGAGATTGTGATCACTTAATTTAGGTTGTACTCCCTGGCAAGAGTACGACGCTCCCGCCAATGTGGGGTTTTCTCCTTAGGAGGGCAAAACGTTGGAATCCATGAAGATCACATGGTTTATGTCATTTATAAGAACCTCCCATGTCTATAAGAGTCGAGTTTCTTGAATTACAGAGTCACTCTAAGTCATGAGTTGAAGAGTTAAGTTAATTATGATGATTTATGAGGTTTTTATCATATGTTATTTACGATGAGATCTTGAAAAGTATGTTTCAATCTAACTCAAGCCAAGTGAGCCATCATTGTAAATAAGCATATTTTCATGAAATTGATGATGATATTTACATTGTTACATGCACCCCCACATACTCAGTACATTCCAAAGTGCTGACCCACATATTTTCCTATGAGCTACATTTTCTCATAATGTAGGTTCAGGTACTCAGCCATGTTAGCGATATTCGGGTACCTCTTCTCATCTTCTCAGTGGTGAATCCTCATGGTTCGAGGACTGTGTTTATATTTTGTGATACCATTTTGTTTTTATGGCTTTCAGTACTGTTTGAGTCAGTTGGGGGTTTGTCCCAATGTCTCCTTGATTTTGATGTATTGAGGATTTGTCAGACTAAAGGGGTGGTATGTACAGAATTTCAGTATTTTGGATTGTACAGGCTAGTTTCTTATCTTATTCCAGTATGTTTATGATATGTCATTCTCTCTCAAATTAGCACGACTATTGTCAAAGTGAGTTCTAGAAGTAATGGCAGGTTTAGAGGGTTAGCTTGAGGCTGCGTGTTGCCTTAAGCACCGTGTGACATCTCGGGATGGGATCTTGGGGTGTTACATAGAACCACCGGGATAGGACCACGACGCCCGATTTAGTTCATCGGGAGAGAGCCTATAATGTAGGGCTTACCACGTCGGTCTAAAGACTATGACGTACGACTTACCCTGCCGGTCTAAAGCCCACATCGCCCAATGCATTCATGTGAAACCTTTGATTTTAAATTCCTAAGGGGCTTTTGTTTCATTTCCCCTCATCCTATTTTGTCAAAAACTCGAATTGAGGTTTCTAAAAGAGCATTATTTGCCTCTTTTACTCAAATTGCTCCCAAGAAAACCCTTTTTCTTCCCCAAGAACAAACCCAAACTCTTTCTTGAGAAAACTACAAATTAAAGCTTTCTTCACCAATCAAGAAGCTTAAGGTATGTGGGACTATCCTAAACCTTATGGGCATAGTGTATTATTTTTAACAGGTTTTAATGGCATGAAAATTAACAATACAATAAGGGTTTCAAAAAGACTTTGAAGAATATGCATTTTGAACCTTTTGATATGATAATCATGAAGTTTTTCCATATTTTTGAATTATATTGACACGATATATGATTTCGAGAATTAACATGAGAGCATAAGTCATGAGATTTCCCTCTCCATATGGAATTGTTTGATTTAGCATGTTATGGATTGTTAAATTGCATGTTCTATAGTGTGAGTAAAGTGTTCTACCAACATTCATGGACTTGATGTTGATTTTGAAATAAGGAGACGGTAATATCATGTTATACAAGCACTCTTTGTATTAAATTAAAGAATTACATCTGATTTATGAAAGAGTTGGCCCCCGTATGTTGAAACTTGAAACATGATAGTTTGGATAAGTTTTTCGTGCACTACTGGAATGAGAGTTATTATTCATTTTTTAAAACTTTTGGGTGGCCATTCATTTGATTTCTTGAATAAAAAGGGGCTATGGATACCTTATGACATAATTCGACTTGCAAGTGTAGGTATGACGATACCTACCATGGAGTGCGCTTAACATGAAGGAAATAAATGTTTTAAGAGCATGAAACATGGGTTAAAGGACTAAAATTGGGTTTTAAGAGAGCTAGTTGGTTACCTGAAGAAGGCTTGAGTTCAGACAACTCTTAGCCCAAAATTTTGTTTTACCGATACGGGTTTATGATGTCCTATAATAGGGATTGTACGCTGGCGACGGGCTTATGGTGTAGTACGAATGACAGACCCCAATACTTGAGAAAAACTCGGATTGGAGGCTTGTCCGCCGAGTCAACAAAGGATTCCATATAGCCCGTGGATAAGTACGTTTGTAGGGTGTACCATCTAGCTCAAAAGTATTACAAGAAAATGTTTTAAAGATTTTAAATTATGACCATGTGTTTTCATTTATCTTATGCTAAATGTTTTATGAAATGCTCTCACCTATGTTGTATAAAAATATGTTATTTTGGATTTGTTCTACATACCAGTACTTTATGTATTGACCCGCTATATTTCAGGTTCTGAGACCCAGTTCCTTTGTCCTGCTAATCAGTAAATTATTATCAGACATTTTTAGTTGGTAAGCCTCCCTTATTTTTTAAGGCCTTTTACCCATGTGTTGATTTCATTTGATTTTAGTTCATGGTCCGACCGGGGTCCTTGTCCCGGATTCAAAAAAATTATTGTTTTTTAATTTAGTGGAGACTTCGTAGACTTGTTATAGATGGTTTTCGGTTTTCGTATGGACTTATTTCCCGCATTGTTAAGTTGAAATAAATGGATTGGCATGTTTCTAGTTTACTTCCGCATTATTATAATCGATGGGTTTTGCTTATGAAGACAAGCTTAGGGGTCACTCGGGCCTTCATTTTTCGGGATGCCTATCGCGGCTAGGTCCTCGGCTAGGGTCGTGACACATACCAATTAGCTTTAACCCAATATTCGACATATTCTACTTTTAGTTACTATTTAGAGTTAACAAGGGTCACATTCCTTATCTAGTGATTATTGAAAAGAATGAATAATCAATTTACCAAGGGAGACATCATGTCCCAAGCTCACAAATGTGTTAGCCGTACATGGCATATCCTCCCATATCAGTGTAGTTATATATACTCACCACACATAGGACCATTATAACATATTTACCTCTTCCGGATTCACCGGGCATCATCACCATATCAACATATCCTCCGGATTCGCCGGGCGTTATCATAACATCAACATATTCTCCAAATTCACCGGGTATCATTATAACCTCAACATATCCTCCGGATTCACCGGGCATCATCATACCATCAACATATCCTATGGATTCTTTGAGCATCATCATAACATCATTACCTCTTTAGGATTAACCGACATCATTATAACATCAATATATCCTCCGGATTCACCGGACATCATCATAATATCATTACCTATTCTAAATTAACTGGGTATCATTATAACATCAACATATCCTCTGGATTCATCGGGCATCATCATAACATCATTAACAAATCTCCCAAAACAACCAACACACACATATGTAGTCAAATCAAAGAACATGTACAAGCCACCATAATAGAGTATAAGTTATATAAGATAAGACATATCATTATACTTTACTATTAGTCAATCATTACATAATATATGTAGATTCATGAGCATGAATATCTAAATGATATACGCAATCACCACTTTTCCAATGTTAACATGTTTATTAGCAATCAAATTATAAGTCAAAGGCATGATCTTTAGACGCCTCTTTTACTATCACTTTTCACAATACTAACCCCCAAAGGGATATCCTTCACATAACATTAACTGGATCATTAGGCTTGGTTTGTAGAAAGAGTGGTATCATAATTTGAGGTCCACTTGGTGGAAAAATCAATAAGCCAAGAAATAGCATAACTATAAGTTCAATTCATAAGACTTTTCAAGGCTATCCATATCATGACAACAAGATAATCAATCAAGTATACACATTATCCAATCATCAATCACGTGTATAAATTGACAACCGAGTTTAACCATTATAATCTAAATAACGTAACTTAGACGTTTATCAAGTAGCTAGGTCACTGAGGAATTACATAGTTCAAGATTAAGGTGGGTAAAGTCCCACTCCTAAATCCCAATAATGCCAAAGTTTACTTATACAAGGCTAACTTCTACCCGGAATTAGGCTAGGTTATCTAAATCACCCCATAAGGGCTTATCAATCCATATTAGGCCTATAAGGGAAAATCTTCTTCAAGAAACCTTCCTAAGTCATCCCAAACACTAAGGACATTTCATAACTAGTCATAACCAGGTTACATACTCTTAAGTTTAGCCAACAACATCATTCTAAACTACTAGAGAAACTAAAGTATTCTCATGTTATTCATTAGACTTGAATTAGAACTATTCAAGGTTCTAGGCTAAAAGTCAAACATCACACTTTAAAAATTTTATAGCCTACAAGAAATAGATAATACCAAGTATCGCCATTCCTCTATTTATCATCAAAAACCCAGACCAATCTCACAAGATATCAATAAATATACTACAATCAAGCTTAATCTATCTACTAGTAAGTCTAACCTACCTTGAGTCCAATTGCTCACGAACTAACAAGCTTTGCCTCCCCTATTCTTGAAGCTTCTCCTTCCATGAGCCAAGATATCAAAAACATTATCTATGAATCATTAAAATAGAAACAACACCCATTATGTCACCATTATGCCATGGGTCCAAAATGACATCAAATCCCCAAGCGGGTCCTACCTTTGAAAAATGAGATTCGGAGACCAACCCATAGTTCAACTATTATTCGGGAGCAATAACCCTCAATATATTTGAGTAAAACAATCATATTTTTGTCAACAATTTAGCCTCAAAAACTTAGGGTTGGGTCTAGAAATCAAGAAATTAATACCATATTTGAAGGAATCTTACCTTAGATTTGTAGCAAAAAATCATAACATAAGTTATTCAAGCTCCTAATTAACCCACAAGACTAAATTTTGAGTCAAAAAATCTTTATGGCTACTAGGGTTCTCAAAGATGTGAAGAATTTTCCACAAAAGCGGACAAAAGGGCCTTTTATACGAGTTTAAATGGGCCCACAAGGTAAAAACTTGTTTTTGACCTCCCGAACTCTTTCAGACTCCATTTTTCTCAAATTAACTATGTAACCTCACTAAATTTGACATTTCAGATGTATTTGTGAAGTATAATTTTCCATCAGGGGATATTTAGGAAACTTGTGGTTCCCACACCCATATATTTTAATTTTTGACTTTTCGACTAATGGGTTGAAATAAGCTCGGGTGCTATAGGATCCAAACCAAGGGTTTACCTATCCTAAAATGGATATTACATAGCTACTAGCACAGTTAAAATTTTACATCTAAAATTATTTTACTAAAGTTTTCACTCGGCGGCCACTTGGAATCGACGAAGACTTCTAAATGGGAAATTGGCTCTAAAAACCAAACGAACTACCCGGTAATCGAACTATCAGTTCCAGAAAGTCATAAATGACTTGGGGAATCCATGGAAAATCTCTAATGGTGAAAATAAGTGGGAATATAGAAAATGACCTGATGGGTCATTACAACATCCACTACTAGGGAACTTTCATCCCCGAAAGTTAAAGATGAGGAAATACCTAAAGTCTCAAACAGATGAAGATACTGGGCTCGCATCTCCCTCTATATCTCCCAAGTGGAATCCTCCATTGGGTGGTTCCTACCTTAATCCTTAACTAAAGGAAACTCTAGTACGCAGTCGCCTCACATCACTAGCCAAAATAAGCATGGGATCCTCCACAAACATTAATTAATCATCCAAATGGACTGAGTCCCATGTAAGAACATGATAAGTATCAAGAATATACTTCTACAACATAGAGACATGGAAAATTGGATGAAAAATGAAAAAATTTGGAGGTAAAGCCAACTCATAGACCACCTCGCTAACTACATGGAGAATCTCACAAGGACAAATATAGCAAGGGCTAAGCTTAACTTTCATACCAAATCTCATCACACTTATCTTGGGGTATACATTTAGGAACACACAATCATAAACTCCTTATCTCAAATCACGGAGTCTACAGTCGGCATAGGCCTTTGGCTTAATCTGGGCTTCTCTCAGTCTATCCTAAATCACCCTGACTCTATCCAATGAGTCCTGATGAAAATATGTACCATAGGGTCTAATTTCGGAAGTCTCAAACCACCCTATAGAAGAACGACATCTCCTACCGTACAAAGCCTCATAACAAGCCATCTCAATACTCGAATGTTAACTGTTATTGTAGGTAAACTCTTCTAGTACCAAGTGTTTATCCCATTGTCCTCTGAAATCTATAATACAATCTCAGAGCATACCCTCGAGCATCTAAATAGTTTGCTCGGACTGACCATCTATCTGCGGATGAAAACTTTTACTCAAATCCACTCAAGTACCCAACTCATCCTAAAATACCCTCCAGAATCTCAAAGTAAATACAAAAAACATGGTCGGATATGATAAACACAGGGATCCCATGAAAATAAACTATCTCTCACACATAAATCTGGTCTAATATCTCAGCGTTGAAGGTTATCTGAATTGGAATAAAATATGTTGACTTGGTCAAATGATCCACAATAACCCAAACACCATCATGAACATAGGAAGTATGAGGTAAACCGCTAATGAAGTCCATAGTAATCCATTCCTATTTCCACTCGGAAATGGGCAACCTCTGAGTTAATCCACCTAGACGTTGATGCTTGGCCTTAACTTGCTAACAACATAGGCAATGATCCATAAAGTCGGCCACATCTCTCTTCATCCCATCCCACTAGTAATGTTGTCTCAAAACTCTGTACATCTTAGCTATACTGGGATAAATAGAATATCTAAAACTATGAGCCTCATGAAGAATTGACTGAATTAAGTCATCAAGTCGAGGAACATAAATACAACCCTAAAATTTTAGAATACCCTTGAAATCCACATTGTGCCTTTTAGACTCACCACTAATAGCCTAGTCATGGATATAGCATAATTTTCTATCCTCATACTGACAATCACGAATCTTCTTAAGTAGGGAGGACCTCGTCTAACACCCGTATATTTTAACCTAGAAATCAAACCATCGTTCTTACGTGTGTAAACCATAATCCCATGATTTAATTTTGAATTCATATGTCATGATATTTATCCTAGTGTGGGAAGTATTTTCTAAATGAAAGATGTTAATAGGAATCATGTAACACCCCATGGTTTTAATGTTTTTTTGGTACATCTAAAATGACCTTTAGAACCCTAGTAGTGATGGTAGGTCTTGTGTTGAGGGAGGTGTTGGGGGTGTTTTCGTACCTCAAAAGTAAGTAGGCATTGCAAAGTAGGACCTAGGTGATGCCTAGGCATTACATTGCCATTTCCTACCTTCACTGGAAAGGTTAGGTCATGGGTTAGGCTCCGCCCAACCTGGGTTAGGCCATGGGCTAGGCGCCACCCAATATGTGTTAGGCAATATGTTAGGCGCTGGCCAACCTAGGTTAGTCCATGGACTGGATGTTGCCAACCCTATATTTTGCTGCGTAGAGGCTCCATTATTGAGTTTTTGTAAGGGCAACATGGCATTTTGACATCACATAATCATCCCTAAACATCATTGCACGAGATTAAGGCTCCCAAAAATGTTCTAAAACTCTATCAAATACCTAAATCATCTTCTAAAATACAAGAGGAGAAAAACCAATCTAAGGTTTCATATTCAAGATTAAAGGGTCAATCTTTTCACAATTTTCTTCATCATTAAGGTATATGTGACTATCCTAAACTCCATGGGCATAAATTTTCTTGTTTGTATCAAGTTTTGAGCATCTATAATATTGTTTACAAGGAGTTTTTAATATTATTTTGAAAAGAATGTAACATGGAATCATTTGATGAAAATATATGTTTGTCTTGAACTATTTTTCACCAAATTTAAATGTAACTTTGTATATATATATTTTTTGTAATGAAGTGTTTGATTGAGAGCATGAATAAAATAAACTCCCTCTCCTTTCATGATATCTGTGATTTCAAATGTTGTGGATTGTTTAAATCCATGAATTTCTTAAATAAAACTAGAGGGTGAATTATTTATTAATGATCATGAAATGTTACGGTTTGTGACATGTTGAGAGGATATTTTTTAAAGTTAAACATTTATCGTGTCAAATTAATAATTCCCATGGATTTTAATTAATGCAAACATGATATGACCACCTTATGATTGTACTATTGAGAGGAGAGTGTTTAGATGTAAACTTAAATAATAATTTGTTGTATAACTCTTTCTCACCTGATGTTTAAAAATAATGGGTGGTAATTAACATGAGGATAAGTGAAAAGAGGCTAAAGATATGTTATGATGTGATTTGAATAACTACAAGTTAGGGTATGATAATACACGGCGATGACATTCCCATTACAGAAGAAGTCTTGAATGATTTGAAAGTATGAAGCATGGTTTTAAAGAACTAAAAGTTGGGCTTAAAAGAGCTAGTTAGTTACCCAAAGAAGGCATTTGAGTGCAAGAGCTCATTGCTGGAAACGATGGTTTGCCGATATGGGTATTATCTTAAAGGGGATAAATTTTTGGACATCATGCAAGGGTGATTCCATGGTAAACTTGTAAGGGGGTGTACCATATCATGAAAACTCCAATCCTTGCGGCAAACTTGGATTGGGGGCTTGGCCGCTGTGTCAAGGGCGGATTTCATATAGCCCATGCAATTATAGATTTAGGGTGTATTGACTAGCTCATAAGAATAACTAAGACTGAGTCAAGGTTGTCAAGAATTGATTTAAAGTTCACTAAAATATTCCCATGCATTTTTTTCAATTGTGTTATGTTCACTACTATTATGAAATACTCTTACCTATATTGTATAAAAACATGCTATCTTGGGTTGTTTCACATACCAGTAAATTTTGTATTGACCCCCTATATTTCAGGATCTGAGGTTCAGTCCTACGGTCCCGCTAAGTAGTAGATCACCGTCCGAAGTTTGGAGTTGGTGAGCCTCCTTTATTTTGGAAGACCTAGTTTTTTATTATGTTTATATTTGGTTCTAGTTTATGGTCTGACCGGGGTCCTTGTCTCATGTTCAAATGTGATGTTAATTTTGTATTGTTAGAGATTTTGCAGACTGGTGTTAGACATTTTGAATGTTCATGAACTCACATTAGTATTTCTCAGTAATAACAAGAAGAAGACCATGTTTCTGTTTTGTTATTTTTTTCAAAATTCTTTATGGTATATGAATTAAGCATATGATTACTGATTAGAAGTTCTCTCGGGCTTAGATAGTATGGGATGTCCATCGTGATCAGGGCCTCAGCTCGAGTCGTCACAAAATTAGTATCACAGCACGGTTCATAGTCCTAGGGTATCTACAAAATCTCATCGGGTAGAGTCCTATTTATGGGTGTGTAGCACACAACACTTATAAGGAGGAAGCTAATAGGCAGTTAGGAATGTTTTAATTTTCTTCATGTTCTAGATCATGCCATTCTGTTGTCCAATTAGAAGTAGACCTTTCTAGTTGAGTGTATTTATTTAAGCTTATACCTCTATCTACATCAGTCGTGCATTTGAACCTAAGTTATGGAGTGTATCCAGTCCTTTTTCTAATACCCTAGTTGCCGATGTCATGTCTAAGGGTAATAATGTGTGGTACAATGTTGGAATATTAATTCCACCCAAGTAGTAGTATGTTATAAAGTGTCATAACCTATGAGCTGTAAGATGGTCTAGAAGTTAGTGATATGAAGCCACAAGCGTACAATTCATAATGAGGGTGAATTTTGCATAAAGAAGATAGTTTAGTTATGTAACTATTAATTGAGGGATGGGTTGCCATTTTATGGTGATAGACTAGTGTGGTAGAAATATTTGTAGATTTTATGGTTGTCTGTGAAGAAAGTGGCTGGCTATGATTATTATTAATTCAAAAATAAAGAAGGGTCTCAGAATAAATAGTTATGGTGGTTGTAGAAACCATTTATAGAATGTGAATAGAAAGGGGTAGATCAATCAATGAGTTATGGGTAGAGACCTATTGGTTTAAATGGAATTTGAAAGTAGTGGGGATGTATGCTTGAGTAAGTAAATATGATGTGAGAAAGTTGATTATGCTGATAAGATCGTAATGGATATATTATAAGATTAAGATCCACTATCCCTATTATATTACTTTACCCCCTTGATTGTCTTTTCTCTAGTAGTTGTAAACTAGTACTTCATGTGAGAAGGTATGTAGTGGATTTTGTGGTATAGTAGTGATGCCATGTAAAGGATGTGATTGTAGATAGTAGTTAAGTGAAATGAGGTATTTGGGTTGATTTCCCATTTTGATGGACTAGTATAGTAGGTGTCATGCTTCATCGGTGGTACATGATCGATGTTAGACTATAGGGTTGAACTTTCAATGTGGAGTATGGTGGTAAGAATAGTGGCTTAATATTTACGATGCATGTTTTGTTGGAATGAATTAGTAGGATTAAATGTGAAATGTGAAATGGCCTATGTTGGAAATTTATGGAAGAAAGATTGGATAATTGTTATATATATACATGAGAACTAGGGGGAAGCGATGAAGTGTGGTTAAGTCATTAAGAGGATAAGAATGTTAGGTATATTAGAATAAGTTGAACCCCGAGGTAGAATGTTGTTAGATAAGGTTTGATATGTATGAATGTCTCGTGTACCTAGATCTCATTCTCGAATTATGTAGTATGGGGAAGACTAAGGAGTTATTGTTTGATGTTCTTTAGAGCTAAATTGAGGAAATATAGGAAGGCAGTATGTGCCTTTAGTATAGTTTTGCAAACTTTGTTCAGTTGTAAGTTATGTGATTAAAGGTCTAATGTTTGATTGTTAAGTAGTGGAGAGTGGATTTTTATGTTATAATGAATGAAGATTTGTATGCTCATTAGAATGTGAGTTGTAGGACGATGGCTATAGAGGCTAGCAAAAGGTAAGAGTAGCATTTTCGGAAAGCAAGGCCTTTAGAGTATAGTTTATCAGGGAAAGTTTAGCGTTTATATGTAAAGAGATATCCATTTTGTGTTGAGATTTATGGCTATAGATTTAATGGGAAGATAGGTCCGCAAGTCTAGCATTGTGAATTTAATCTAAGCGGGAGATGGCGAATTAAGGTAATCCTAAATTTTCTCAGTGAGGAAAGTTGTAGGGACGAGTCATGATAAACCTATTCCTATTCAAGCATATTCCTCCTACTTCAGTTTAAGAGGTCAATCTACTAATATCTTATGCTTTCAAGTCCTGCCTACGTCTAAGGTCTGAGTTCTCTATATAACTTATGTAATGTTCTGACCTCCAAACTAGATGCAATGATGTCTCAGTAAATCTAGTATTTTATTAATTCAAGCTCTATTTTATGATGCTCATGATCCATAAAGGAATCCATGTCTTATATCATGCTTGGTACTAAGGAACTATGCTTTCTATATGTTACCGATACATGCTATGTCGGGTCTATCCCAAAGAGATAAAGTTTATGCAAGCTCATGGACATGTTAAGTTCTTAAATAAGGAACAATAGCTCCATGTAGAAATATGTGTCTCAATCATTGGCTTCATAAATTCCGGCCTCATGGTATACAAATCTTGATATGTGCACTCATGTTTTCACACTCTGCCTAGACCTAAGAATCCATGTTGTGTTGTGTTTATGCCAGACCGACTCTTTACTTATGATACAGACACTTGATATATGAAGAACTTTGTGTCTATTCTATCGTATCTTCACTTTATGTCCCACCTTGAGTAGTGAAATAAGTATGAGTTATAATTGACTAGTGTTACTCCTTTTCATGATGCTTATGCTCAGATCCCTCAATGACTCTTTGTATGTTAGTATGATAGTAGTTGTGGAAGAGTAGTAATGTTTTGGGCAGGGGAGTAGAGGTTCTTGAAGGTTTAAATTTTTGATGTGATTTCTTGAGCTAAGGTTGTAGGAGAAGGGGGAAGAAGGATATGAACACTCATTGTGTGAAATAGTTAGGAAGGAGAGATGTGGTGAAAATATTTGTGAGAGTAATTGAATTTGTTGGCCTTAGTGGGGAGTTCCATGAAGTGGGTGTAGTAATGGTAAGTTTGGATGTGGTGATTGATAAAAATGAAAATCAATGTGTAATGTAGTTTTTACTCCTTGATTTCAGGCCTAAGGGCATTGATTATGATATTAGTGTGAAGTAATATTCTTAAAGGGATGTAGAGTATGGGGTCCTATAGCTTAAGCTAGCACCTTTTCTTTTCTAGTTAGGCTACAACATAGAAGCATTATATAG
This sequence comes from Capsicum pubescens, assembly GCA_030864215.1. NCBI lineage: Eukaryota > Viridiplantae > Streptophyta > Magnoliopsida > Solanales > Solanaceae > Capsicum > Capsicum pubescens. The sequence continues at coordinate 31,622,701 of CM061549.1, read as the reverse complement.
TGGAACTCAAACTCTTGTGGTTAGACGTATGATGGGATAATTGTAAGCGGTAAAGTATGAAGTATGCTATTTATTGTTTGGGGAGTAGATGAGTAGTGTTTCTACGTGTAAGTCTATTCATTGTATCTTGTAAGGTAGAGAATATTTGTAATCCTATGTCCCACGAAAACCTTATTTCATGATCAGTACCGATGTAAAATCAGACCCAATAACCTCATACCATATGTTGTTATGGTTATGATCCCTAGAACTCGTGTGCAAGGTCATCTCTTTGTCAATTCTTATTATCTCACGCTTTGTGGTTAGACTTATCACCAGGGGTTATCATGAAGCTCTTTGATGCCTTTGCATATTTTTTTAAGGAAAAATGTTCAATGAGAGGTTATGTTTCAAACTCCATGGGCATAAGTTTTCTTATTTTTATCAAGTTTTATGGATCTGTAATCTTTTTTACAAGGAATGTTTGATATTGTTTAGAAAAGCATGTATCATGGAATCGTTTGATGAAAATATATGTTTGTCTTGAACTATTTTTCATGAAATTTAAATGTAACTACGTATATATGTTTTCGTTTGTAATGAAGAGTTTGATTAAGAGCATGAATGATATAAACTCCATCTCCTTTCGTGATATCTTTGATTTCAAGTGTTGTAGATTATTTGAATGCATGAATTTCTTAAACAAAACTAGAGGGTGAATTCTTTACTAATGATCGTGGAATGTTACAGTTTGTGACATGTTGAGAGGGTGTTTTTGAAAGGTGAAAGTTTATCGTGTCAAATTAATAATTTCCATTGGTTTTGAATAACGCAAACATGATATGACCACCTTATTATTGTACTATTGAGAGGATAGTGTTTTGATGTAAAATCAAATGAAAAGTTATTGCATAACACTCTCTACTTGATTTTTAAAAACTATGGGTGGTCACTAACATGAGGATAAGTGAAAAGGGGCTAAAGATATGTTATGATGTGATTTGAATGATGATGGGTGGTCAAATCAAGGTATGACGATACCTGGTGATGACATGCCCTTAACAGAAGAAGTCTTAAATGTTTTGAAAGTATGAAACTTGGTTTTAAATAACTAAAAGCTAGGCTTAAGAGATCTGAAGAAGGCAATTGAGTACAACGGCTCATTGCTGCAAACCATTGTTTGTTGATACTGGTATTATCTTAAAGGGGATAAATTTTTGAACATCATGCAAGGGTGATGCCATGGTACACTTGTAAGGGGGTGTACCATATCATGAAAACTGCAATCCTTGCGGCAAACTTGGATTAGGGGCTTGACCGTAGAGTCAAGGGCGGATTTCATATAGCCCATGGAATTACAGATTTAGGGTATATTGACTAGCTTAAAAGAACAATTAAGAGTGAGTCAAGGTTGTGAAGAATTGCTTTAAAGTTCACTAAAATATTCCCATGCATTTTTTTTAGTTGTGTTATGTTCATTACTATTATGAGATGCTCTCACCTATATTGTGTAAGAACATGCTATTTTGTGTTGTTTCACATACCAGTACTTTTTGTATTGACCCTCTATATTTCAGGATATGAGGCTCAGTCCTGCAGTCCCGCTAAGCAGTAGATCTCCGTCGGAATTTTGGAGTTGGTGAGCCTTCCTTATTTTGGAAGGTCTAGTTTCTTATGATGTTTACATTTGGTTCTAGTTTATGGTCCGATCGAGGTCCTTGTCCCTATTTCAAACATTATGTTGTTTTCTTATTGTTAAAGATTTTGCAGACTGGCGTTAGACGTTTTGAATGTTCATAAACTAACATTAGTATTGTTCAGTAAAAATAAGAAGATTACCATGTTTATGTTTTGTTATGTTTTTCCGCAATTATTTATGGTATATTAATTAAGCATATGATTTCCAGTTAGAAGTGATCTCGGGCTTACATGGTTCATATGTCCATCGCGGCCAGGGCCCGATTCGGGTCATTGCACCTCGCCTCCACATAAGCCAAAATCCTCGTAGGATCCAAAATATCTAAGCGAACCATCAAATTGGCTATGGACTTGATGTACTGTGCAAAGGGCCTTTGAGAAACTGATACAAATTCCAAACTACCCATACTCACTGCCTTGCGATTCAAGGCATCATCCACCACATTCACCTTACTTGGATGATATAAGATGGAAATTTCTGCAATAACTCAAAAATCCATACCAATGTTAGAGCCATGGTTCAAGATCATGCACAGTTAATTATAGTTCTTTGGTAGCGTTAGGTGTGATTTTTATGTATATTAAGGTCTCAAATAACACCCATCTATTAGACAAATCAAAATAATCTTTACCGATTGAGTTTTTCATAAGAATGTTGCTTTAGTCAACTTCAAGCGAGCCTATCTTTTGCTCTATTGAGAATTTTCCATCTCAAGACGCAGAAAACTATAGGAAACTGAATTAGCTATCAAACGATGCCAATATCTCCTAAATTTGATACTTGGATGAGAAGTTATTACACTTTTAGTGAAAAATAATAGCCCAATGCGATAAGGACGCATCGCGGTGATGTCCAATTTCACGTTCGTCACATTCTAGCATGTTATCGTGATTGGCACTGCGTCATGCCAAGGTGCCATTTTAGAATTTTCCATTTCCAGTGGCTCTACATGATTTCACCGCGTCATGCCGCTGGGTAAATTCGGGATTGCCCCTTTTTCAGTGGCCCTACGTAATTGCATCGAGTCGTACCGGGTGTCAAAATTGGTATTTTGAGTTCAATTTTGTGTTTTTAATTCCCAAAGGCATTTAAGTCCTTTTCTCTCACCCCATTCAGTCCAAACATGGGATTTATGTCCCAAAGAGCATTACTTGCTCATTATTCTCACAATTTACTCAAATTAAAGTAGCCCTTTGTCAAGAACAAACCCTTGTCTTCAAGATTCAAGATCAAATCTTAAGAATTCACCATCAATTCTTACAAACTCATAAACCAATATATGTTTGTTGTTCATCCTTGGGTTCCTTCCATCCTTAGAGTTCAACAATCCTTTTTGAGAACTTAAATTATGAGTCACATTCTTGAATTGAATTGTGTTCATGTATATGTTGATTTTATGGGTTTTAAACGAATAAGATTGTGAATTTCAAGTAAATAAACTAGCCTATATGTTGATTTATGTACTCTCCATGTCACAACCCATGAATTGTGAGTTGAATGTTGTAGTCATGATATCCCCATGTTATTCTTTCTCATGTTCAAAAACCTTGCTCTCCAAGTGTTTGACAAACTATCTATGTGAATAAATTGTGAATGATATCCCAATTGTAATGCTTTTAAACTTGTGATATAGGTCCATTAGTTATTTTATCGAGTATTAGGGGTATTGTATACCCAAAATTAGCTGGTTACATAGATTCCAGTCATAATTGAATGATTTCTTAGTATCCCGGATAAGAGCATTCGATCATTTAACAAAATCAGCGTGAGTTCAGTCAAGCTTAGAATAACTTAGTGATCAGTGTCATTTTAGTTGGGAGTAGAATTCAACACCGAGCAAACCCAGAGATGGGGGTATTCCTGCCAGTATAAAGTTTGACCCTTAGTAGCAGTTCCTGATTTAAAGAACTACATAGCCAACGTGGGGTAAATTGTCTTTCTGACAGACTAGGGTTGACGTAATCATATACATCTCATGAGTCTTCCTACCAGATTAGGGTTGACCCAGCCAATGTTAGTAACCCGTGGCATGGTTCTAACATCCTTCTTACTGGGGTTACAGGTTGGACCCCGAATCATTATATAAATGGGGTATGTCGGTTAGATGATAACTCCCACAATCTCAGTTCTAGTATTCAGTATTCAGTACAGAACTCAGTTTAGTTCTACACGATCATGACTTACTGTTATCAGCTATTCAATTATCAGAAATTCAGTACTTCTATTTCAGCCTGATTCAAACAGACGATATATGCTTGGTATTACCGGTTCATTACCTTCAGTAGTCCCAGCCTTGCATAGACTCTCATATAGTAACTTCATGATATTTAGTTATTATTATTACTCGTGCATAAAAACCTATGTATAGTAGCCTAATCTAACCTAGCATACCAGTACATTCAAAGTACTGAAGCATACTCTCTCTTTGCGCTATGATGTCTCATATCATAGGTTCAGACACTTGGGTTTCTGACCTTACTTGGTCAGATCATTCGATCAGCCCCAGTTATAGTAGTGAGTCCTCATCCATCGAGGATGTGATACTTATTTTGTCTTTGCATTATTTCAGTATTTAAGTTGTTTCAGACAGTAGTTGTGAGTTAGTTAGGGCTTGTCCCATCAACTCTTTTATTTCAGATGTTTAGAGGCTTTCTAACATTATTAGTTAGCAGTTATTCTACAGATGTATTCAGTTGTGATTCAGTTTTATGAACCTTATGGCATTTTCAGTTTTACTTCTGCATGTATTTTATGGTTATTATCCAATGCTCATAGCTGGTACCAGTCATTGCTTAGCTTGTGTTCCTTCGGGGGCATAATCATTGTGTGATCCCCAGGGTGTAGTCTCAGGATGCTACAAACTTGGTATCAGAGCCTAAGGTTCTAAGGTGTCCTAGGAAGTTCGAAAGTTGTGTCAAGTAGAGTCTTATGCATGGGTGTGAAGCACACCACACTTAGGGGAACAAGGCTATGAGGCATTTTAGGAAAATTTTCCTACTTTCAGTATTAATATCATGTAAGTGAGCATGAGCTCAAGTTAAACTCTTTGTCTAATCGAACTTTCCCCTTCCATTTACAGAACATGCCTCTCAAAAAGTCTAACGAAAGAAGGTCGAGGAAACATCCAACACCTCTTCCCGTTCAGCAAGATCCCATGAATGAGCACGTTACTCATGCTGAATTCAGAGAAGCATTCACATTCCTAGCATATTCTGTGACTGCTCAGAATGTTTAACTAGCTATTGTTCAGGACAACCCAGTGGCCAATATTGTTGTAGCTAGAATTCGAGACATCACCCAAATAAACCTTCCTTCATTTCTAGAGTCTAAGTTGAAGGAGGACCCACATGAACTCTTTGACATGGTGCAGAAGGTAACAAACATTATAGGGGTAACTGCTAGTGAGAGTGATGAGTTAGCTTCCTATCAGTTGCAAGATGTAGCTCATACATGGTTTAAGCAGTGAAAGGTAGAGAGAGGCGCATATATAGGGCCTATAGAATGGGAGGAGTTCACTACTGCCTTCTTAGATAGTTTCTTTCTATTAGAGTTGAGAGACGCTAAGGTGTTAGAGTTCATCAACCTGAAGAAGGGTAACATAAGTGTGAAAGAGTATTTCCTTAAGATTACTCAGTTGGCCAGGTATACTCCTCATGTGGTAGCTGATAGCAGGTAAAAAATGAGCAAGTTTATGTCTGGTATATCTGACAGTAGTTTCATGGAGTATAGGACCATCATGTTGATTAAGGAGATAGACTTGTCTAGGTTGATGGTCTATGCTTAACAGATAGAGGAACAAAAGACTAAGGAGAAAGAGAGGGAGAGCAAAAGGGCTAGAATAGGTAGTTTCAGTTTCGCTCAGCCGAAGTTAGAAGGTGTTAAATGTCTTCAGTTCCACTCAAAATCTTCAGTCCCAGCTTCTTCTTCGGCTAGCGCGTTGATGCCCAAATTCAGGAATGATAATAAGGATAGGGCGCCAGGCTCTAAATCTCAAGGTAGTGTAAATAGTGCTCGAACAAATCCTCTTTGTCAGAAATGTGGCAGAAACCATCAGGGTATCTGTAGGGATAGAAAAGACATGCGATTTGGGTGTGGTAAGCTAGTCCATTAGATCAGAGAGTGTCCTCAGGTGGGTTCACAAAGTCAGCCAAATCGTCCCCCAGTTCATTTTGGTAGCCCGTCTTAGCAGGGTACCGTTCCTAGTGCCACCAGTGGGCAACACCAAAATAGGTTCTATTCACTTCAGTCCCAATAGGATCAGGAGATTTCTCCCATTGTGGTTACTGGTACATTGCAAATCTTTAATTTATATGTTTATGCTTTGTTAGATCTTGTAGCTTCTCTATATTTTGTAAATCCTTATGTAGTCGTCAACTTCAGAGTTAGCCAAGAAATCCTAACGAAGCCTTTCTTAGTCTCTACCTAGTGGGTAAGTCTACCATAGCCATACAGGTATACAAGAACTATCCAATTATGGTTTCTCAGAAAGTTACTTCAGTAGACCTTGTAGAGCTAGAGATGATGAATTTTTAAGACATTCTCGGCATTGATTGGCTCCACTCATGCTATGCTTCAGTCAATTGTAGAAGCAAAGAAGTTTATTTTCAGATTCCAAATGAACCAGTCCTTAAATGAAGGGGTAGTACTACAGCGCTTAGGGGTCATCTTGTTTCATACCTTAGAGAGAGAAAGATGATATCTAAGGGGTGTATTTACGATCATGTCCTAGTTAAATACTATAATTTCGAGACCCCAAATCATGAGTCAGTTTCACCAGTAAGGGAATTTCTAGATGTGTTCCCTGAAGATCTTCCCAGAGTTCCTCCTAGAAGGGAAATTGATTTTGGAGAAGACCTTCTTATAGATAAATAGCCTATCTCTATTCCTCCATATAGAATGGCTCCAGCCTAACTCAAAGAGTTACAAAAATAGTTGAAAGATCTCCTATATAAGAGATCATCAGGCCCAGTGTCTCCCCATGGAGTGCACCAATTCTAGTCGTACGTAAGAAAGACTGTTATTTTAGAATGTGTATTGATTACCGTCAGTTGAGAAAAGTCACAATCAAAAACAAATACCCATTTCCCAGATAGCTTTCAGAACTCGATATGGTCATTTCGAGTTTCTAGTCTTGTCCTTTTGTCTCATGAATTCCCTAACAGCCTACATGGACTTAATGAACCGAGTGTTCAAAAAGTACTTGTACATATTTTTCCTAGTCTTCATTGATGATATTCTAGTCTACTCCCATAGTGAAAACGATCATGTGAACCACCTCCGAATAGTATTACAGACTCTCAAAGCCCATTAGTTGTTTCTCAAATTCAGTAAGTGCAAATTTTGGGTAAGATCAATAGATTTCCTTGGCCATATTAGTTCCGGTGATGGAATTAGAGTTGATCCTCAAAAGATCAAAGCAATGACAAACACGCCCAGACCTATTTCACCTTTAGATATCAGGATTTTCTTGCGTTTAGCTGGCTATTACCAATGATTTGTTAAAGGATTTTCATCTATTGCATCCCCCATGTGAAGATTGACTCAGAAGAAAGTTAAGTTTCAGTTGTCAGATTATTGTGAGAAGAGTTTTCAGGAGTTGAATACTCTACTCATGACAACCATAATTTTGACGTTACCAAATGGTTCAGATGGGTTTGTTGTGTACTGTGATGCTTCCAGAGTTGGTTTGGGGTGTGTTTTGATGTAGAAGGGTCAGTTTGTGGCTTATGCCACTAGACAACTTAAGCCCCATGAAAAAATTACTCTACCCATGATATTGAGTTAGCAGCTGTTGTGTTTGCCTTAAAGATTTAGAGGCTCTATTTGTATGGAGGCATGTTAACGTGTTCATAGATCACAAGAGCCTGCAGTATGTGTTCACGCAGATGGATTTGAATCTGCATCAGAGGAGATAGTTTGAATTACTGAAAGACTATGACATGAGTGTTCTGTAACACCTGGGCAATGACAATGTAGTTCCAGATGCCCTAAGTAGATTTTCTATGGGTAGTGTTGATCACGTTGAGGATGGTAAGAAGAAGTTAGATGAGGAAGTTCACTAGCTTGACAGATTAGGTGTTCGTTTGGTTGATTCAGATGAGGGTAGTATATGGGTGTTGAGTAGTTCGGAATCTTCTTTAGTTGCTGAGGTAATAGAAAAGTAGGACAGGGATCCCAGTTTCGTTAAATTGAAAGATTCAGTCAGAGATTAGAGAGTGGAGGTTTTCTTCCAAGGAGGAGATGGTGTGTTGTGTTGCGAGGATAGACTGTCTATGATATGTGTTAATGAGTTGAGATAGCAAGTTCTTCCAGAAGTTCATGATGCACATTACTCTATTCATCCAGGGGCCACGAAGATGTACTATGATCTGCGGGAAATCTATTGGTGGAGTGGGATGAAGAGGGATATAGTAGAGTTTGTGGCCAAGTGTTCTACTTGTCAACCGATAAAAATTGAGCACCAGATGCCCAGTGGGTCTATGCAGGAGTTCAATATCCCCACTTTGAAGTGGGAGGAGTTGAACATGGATTTTTTGACAGGTTTTCCTCATACTCGTCATCAGAATAATTTGATTTGGGTCATTGTAGATAGGATGACTAAATCAGCCCATTTCTTACCAGTCCATACTTCTTTTTCAACCGAGGAATATGCCAAGCTCTATATCAGAGAGTTGGTTAGGTTGCATGATGTCTAATTGTCCATCATTTAAGATAGAGGTACGCAGTTCACCTCTCACTTTTGGAAAGCTTTTCAGAAGGGTCTTGGTACCCAAGTTCACCTCAGTACAACCTTTCATCCTCAGAAAGATGGTTAGGAAGAAAGGACCATTCAGACCCTTAAGGATATGTTGAGAGTATGTGTAGTTGACTTTAAGGAAAGTTGGGATGACCACTTGCCTTTGATTGAGTTTGCATATAATAACATCTATCATTCTAGTATTTAGATAGCCCTATTTAAGGCCCTGTTTGGAAGGATATATAGATCTCTAATTGGTTATTTTGAAGTAGCTGAGGTCGTGGTAATGGGGCTTGACTTGGTATTTGATTCCCTAGAGAAAGTAAAGTTGATTAGGGAGAGGCTTAAGGCAGCCTGAGCCGATAGAAATCTTATGCAGATGTGAGAAGGAAATACCTTGAATTTGAGTTTGGTGATTTTGTATATCTAAAGATCTCTCCCATGAAGTGTGTAAATAGGTTTGGTAAGAAAGGGAAGCTTAGTCCCCAATATGTTGGCCTTTACAAAATTTTAAGTCGTGTTGGAAAGTTGGCTTTTGATCTTGAGTTGCCTTCAGACTTAACATCATTGCATCTGGTGTTTCATTTCTCCTTGCTCAAGAAGTGCTTTAGTGACCCAGCTATATTTGTTCCCTTAGAAAGTGTAGATATTCAGAATAGTCTTTCTTACGAAGAGGTCCTAGTCGAGATCCTCGATCGTCAGATTCATAGACTAAGGAACAAACAAGTTCCCCTAGTCAAAGTTCTACGGCAAAATTAGTCCGTTGAGGTAGCCACTTGAAATGCAGAAGCAGATATGCGGAAAAAGTACCCTCATCTTTTCTCCACAAACTCATAATCAATGTAAGGTAACAGTCTTCTTTGAATTTATCTTTTCCATGCTCAGTTTCAGCTGCATATCATTCTCATGTCCGTTATGCATTAACAGAACTAGTTCAATCATGTGTTATACTTCAGACTCAGTCATGTAATCACATTTTCATCACATACATCCAACATTTAACATAAGTTTCTCAGTGTTTTAAGCTTAACCAGTCTCATTCATGAACGAATGTTCCAAAGGGGGAGATATTGTAATACCCCAAAAATCAAAACCAATGTTAGAGCCATGTTTCAATCTTATTCACAATACATTATAGTTCTTTGATAGTGTTATGCGCTAGTTTAATTTATATTAAAGCCTCAAATAACACCCAGCTATTAGATGAATCGAAATAATCCTTACCGATTGAGTTTTTGATAAGAATGTTGCTTTAGTCAACTCCAAATGAGCATATCCTTTTCTATATTGACAAATTTCTAGCTCAAGACCCACCAAACTGTAGGAAACTTAATTAGCATTCCAACAATACCAACTTTTCCTAAATCCGATTCTTGAGTGAGAAGTTATGGCACTTTTAGTGAAAATAGTAGCCCAACATGATAAGGTCGTGTCGCAGTGATGGCCAATTTCACATTCGTCACTTTCCAGCATGTCACTTCGATTGGCGCCGTGTCGTGCCAAGGTGTCATTTTGAAATTTTCTATTTCCAGTGGCTTATCACGATTTTACCACGTCCCGTCGCTGGGTATATTCGGGATTATCTCTTTTCCAGTAGCCTGACGCGATTGAACCGCATCGCGCCGGGTCTCAATCTTGGGATTATTAGTTCAGTTTCACGTCTTTAATTCAAAAGGGCATTTAAGTCCTTTTACCTCACCCCATTCAGTCCAAACAAAGAATTTAAGTCCCAAAGAGCATTATTTGCTCATTATTCTCACAATTTACTCAAATTAAAGTAGCCCTCTTTCAAGAAAAAACCCTAGCCTTCAAGATTCAAGATCAAATCTTAAGAATTCACCATTAATTCTCACAAATTCATAAACCTAGGTACATTTGTTGTTCATCATTGGGGTCCTTCTACCCTTGGAGTTCAAGAATCCTTTTTGAGTATTTAAATTATGAATTACATTCTTGAATTGAATTGTGTTCATGTATGTGTTGATTTTATGGGTTTAAAATTAAGAAGATTATGAATTTCAAGTAAATAAACTAGAATGTGTGTTGATTTACGTACTCCCCATTTCATAACTCATGAATTGTGAGTTGAATGTTGTAGTCATGATACCCCCATGTTATTCTTTCTCATGTACAACAACCATGCTCCCCAAGTGTTTGAAACAATGTCTATGTGAATAAATTGTGCATGATATCCTAATTGTAATGCTTTTAAACCTGTGACATGGTTCCATTATTTAAGCTATCGAGTGTCGGGGGTATTATATACTCGAAATTGGTTGCTTACTTAGTTTCTAGTCATAATACAATGATTCTGTAGTATCCCGGACTGTAGTATTCGCTCAGTTACCAGAATCAGCGTGATTTCAATCAAGCTTAGAGCAGCCTAGTGATCATTGTCGGTTCAGTTGGGAGTAGGATTCAGCACCGAGCGAACCTAGGGATGGGGGCATTCCTGCCAGTATATGGTTTGACCCTTAGTAGCACTCCCTGAGTTACAAAACAATATAGGAAGCATAGAGTAAATCGTCTTCCTGCAGACTAGGCTTGACATAATCATATACATCTCATGAGTCTTCCTGCCAGTTTAGGGTTGACCCAACCAGTGTTAATAACCTGTGGCACGGTGCTAACACACTTCCAACTGGGGTTACAGGTTGGACACCGAATCATTCTATAAATGGGTTATTTCAGATAGATGATAACTCCTATAGTCTCAGTTCCAGTATTCAGTATTCAGTATTTAGTATTAAGTACAAAACTTAGTTCATTTCTATACGATCTTGACTTACAGTTATCAGTTATTCAATTATCAGAAATTTAGTGCTTCAGTTTCAGCCTAATTAAAATGGACAATATATGCTTGGTATTACAGGTTCATTACCTTTAGTAGTCCCAGCCTTGCATAAACTCTCATCCACTCACTTCATGATATTTAGTTATTATTATTACTAATGCAGACGAACCCATGCATATTAGGGTAACCTCACCTAGCATACCGGTACATTCAAAGAACTAACATATACTCACTCTTTGCGCTATGATGTCTCATATCATAGGTTCGAACGCTCGAGTTTCTGACTGTACTTATCCAGATCAGTCGATCAGCTGCAGTTACAGTAGTGAGTCCTAATCCATCGAGGTTGCGATACTTATTTTGTCTTTGCATTATTTCAGTATTTCAGTTATTTCAGATAGAAGTTGTGAGTTAGTTGGGGACTGTCCCATCAACTCTTTTATTTCAGATGTTTAGCGGCTTTCAGACATTATCAGTTAGCAGTTATTCTATAGATGTATTCAATGTTGATTCAGTTTTATGAACCTTATGGCATTTTCAGTTTTATTTCCGCATATACTTTATGATTATTTTCATAACCACACCTAGCATTGTGTGACGCCCAGGGTGTAGTCTCTGGGCGTTAAAATATTATAATCCATTAGCAACTCCATCCATCTACGTTGACGAACATTAAGCTCTCGTTGGGTCATCATATGCTGAAGGCTACGATGATCGGTGAAAATCTCACAATGCACACCATACAAATAATGCCTCCAAATCTTGAGCACGAAAACTACCGCAACCAACTCCAAATCATGAGTGGAGTAGTTGCGCTCATGCACCATAAACTGTCTAGAAGCATAGGAAATAACACGGCCCTGCTGCATTAAAACACATCCAAGACCAACACCGGAAACATCACAAAACACTGTGAATCCCTCACCCTCAACTGGAAAAGCCAAAACCGGGGCTGAAGTGAGACAATTATTAATCTTTTCAAAGCTCAACTCAAACTCCTCGAACCATTGGAAATGAACTTTGTTCCGAGTCAATCTAGTCATAGGGGTTGATATGGTAGAAAAGCAATCAACAAAGAGTCTATAATAACCAGCCAAACCAATAAAACTACGAACAGCAGTCGGAGAGGTAGGTCTAGCCCAATCACGAATCACAGAAATTTTAGCCGGGTCTGCCAGAATACCCGCCTAGGACACCACATGTCTAAGAAACTACACTGACTCAAACCAAAACTCACACATGGAGAACTTTGCAAAAAGCACATGCTCTTGCAAGACCTGGATCACAATCCTCAAATATTGTGCATGCTCCTCACTACTCCTCGAGTACACAAGAATATCATCAATGAACATAATAACGAAGGAGTCAAGATAGGGTTTAAATACACGATTCATCAAATCCATGAATGCGGATGGGGAATTAGTCAACCCAAAAGACATAATTAAAAACTCATAATGACCATAACGGGTCCTGAAAGCTATCTTTGGGATATCCTCAGCCCGAATCCTCAACTGATAGTAACCAGATCTCATTTTAATCATAGAAAACACTACTGCACCCTGAAATAGTCAAACAAATCTTCAATGAGAGGCATAGGACGGTTCTTCACCGTTACTTTATTAAGCTTCCTATAATCAAAACACATACGCATCGAACCATTTTTCTTCTTCACAAACAAAATAGGATCTCTCCATAAGGACACACTCGGTCTAATAAAATCCTCACCAAGAAGATCCTGAAGATGAGAATTCAGCCCCTTAAGCTCGGCAGGAGACATACGGTAAGGTGCAATAGAAATAGGTCTGGTTCCAGGCTCAAGGTCAATATCAAACTTAATATCACGGTCAAAGGGAATAGAAGAAAGATCATCAGAAAGCACATCAGGAAACTCACACAAAATAGAAATAGAGTCAAGCGTCGAACACATTACATGGGTATCATATATATAAGTGAGATAAGACTCGCAGCCTCTTGATATAAGTATCCTAGCACAAACTTAAGAAATAATCTCCATCGGTTCGCGGCTAACCATTTTCTACCACATGATTAGGGGTATGCCGGGCATGGCTAAGGTAACGTTCTTGGAAAAATAATCCATGACCGCATGATAGTGAGTTAACCAATCCATACCCAATATCACATCAAAATATAGCATATCCAGAACAATAAGATCAGCATAAGTATCAACATCACTAGCTATTATAACACATGATCTAAACACTCGATCCACTACTAAAGAATGACCCACAGAAGTAGATATGGTTAATGGCTCAGATAATAAATCACTAGTAAAATTTAACAGTGGTGCATCATAAGAAGATATATAAGTATAAGTGGATCTGGGATCAAATAAAGCAAAGTCGACTTGCAGAACACCCAAATCGTACCTATCACTACAGCATCCGAATGCTTAGCCTCGAATCTAGAAGGTACAACATATAATTAACCTGACAGGGCACCTGACTAACTTTTTATCCTTTCTGCCTGAGCACCACCTCAAGCACCCTGGTAACCACCCCTACAACCTTGCGGACCAACTTTACCCGAGGAATAAACTGCTCTAACAAGAGTAGAAACCTAGGCTGAAATAACCATCGCCCCATGACTTGGCCAATCTCTCAATAAATGATTGGAAAGACCACAAGTAAAATAACAATCATGAGTAAAACTAGAACTCACAGATTCGGCTATACCGTAGTAACTACCACATCTAGCATAACTCAAAAATAAACCTTATAAGGACTGATCACCTCCCTTAATAAAAAAACCACTAGCACCAAAGTGACCTCCACCAGTAGTCCAAAGAGCTACTTAAATTAGTCGGCTAGGCTGACTCTGAGGCTGAGAAGATGGATGTAAAGGATACCAAATATGAGAACCACCACCTCTGAGGCGGGAACCACTACGACTCCCACTGAATCTACCCTGGAATATAGGCCTTTTATCACGTCCCTCACGACTCTCCTTATGCATCTCTTCCATCATTCTAGCATGATCAGAAGCCTCAGCCCTCAGCAGAAGTCCTACCCGCAGCAACTAGAATCTGAGTATCCATCCGATAGGGAGCCTTAAACATATGATAAAGCATTGAACTCTTTCATACTCACTATCCAAAATAGAAGTCGCACGTATGGACAACTCATGAAACAGAGACTCATACTCGAAGACTGTCATGGAGCCCTTTCAGTCTAGAAAACTAATCCCTCAGTCGATCTCTAAGACTACACGGCATATACTTCTCCAAGAACATCTCAGAGAGCTGAGTCCATGACAAGAAAGAAGATCCAATTGGTCTAGAATTTGCGAAACCCCTCTGTCAGTGATGAGCAGACAAATACAACTAAAATATATTGTAATCCAGACCAGGAGTCTCAACAAGGCATAAAGCACAAAGCCTATCCTCACAACCAGTAAGAAACTCAAATGCATCCTCCCCACGAGCACTAAAAAACCTAGGCGGAGCCAACCTAAAAAATCTACCCAATATCTTTTACTCACCGGAAGACATAGTAGGCTAGGTCATACTGACAGCGTGGGGCTGAATGACTACCAGCACAGAAGGAATCTCAATGCTGGGAGATGCAGCAGTAGGCTGCACCCCGGTACCAAATAAGCTAAAATGTATCTAACGATCATTTTGAAGCTCCGTCATACATAGGACGGGATACCAAAGTCACCGTCAATATGAGACAGAACCTGGGAAGATTATATGAAATGTGATGATGATTCATAAGGGCCGTCAAATATTTGACATCTCGTCAAAATTATCGTCAACCAGAGGGCAGAGTATGCTGATTTCCAGTGAAGTGTGACGCCAGTTTACAAGTGCCGTCAAGATCTTTGACACGGCATTAGAATTATCGTCTGAAGAGTCATAAGAAAACAATTCACTGTAATCTTTGACGACATATTGCACACATCGTTAGGTGTCTGACGCGCCGTCAAAAGCATAATCGTCTAATCCGAAGAGAAAACTGAAACTTTAATTTTGTTTCTTTAATTAGGGTTGACTATTTAAAGACTTGTTTTAGGGTTTTTAAGGAGGATTGGTCATTATCTAGGAGACATTAACTCTGAGAAGAGAGAGACGTACATTTCTCTCTTTCATCAATTATTCTTCATGTTTCTTATCAACTATTTTTGATCTTCCACCTTGTGATTAAATGGAAGGAACTACTTGTTGTTTTTCATCCATTCGTAAGTTTATCCTTATCATCATGAATTCAACATGTTATTTTGTTCATAAAATCATGAGCGGCTAATTCCATTAGCTGGAGTTATGGGATCTACGGATTAGGGTTTGATATGATGCTAGGTGTTTAACGGATTCAAAGAGTAGTAGAACATCTTAAAATTCTGTTGTTTTAACTGAAATCTAGTGGTTGCAAACATTATATTATGCCTTAGGTTTTATTTGTTTCTAACGGAGAAATAAACTAGAGGTCGTCAATTATCAACAGGGACTCGGAAGCTACCAACCTTTTGTTTACTGATTGATGCCGTAACTGGATTAATCTACCTGAGATATCATCCTATTGGAAATATGTAAGTTATCTAAGTTCAAGAGAATTAGATAATAAATTATCTGGTGAGATCGAGAGATAAGTCAGAAAGTATCATAGTCAAGGATAGTCGCCTACTCTACATACTTCAAGAATCCCAATAATTACCTAGTATCTGTCAACTCCCAAAATCCATGGTGAACATAACTCTGGTTTCCCATTTATCTTGATTGCACACACTGAAGTATTGAAGTGAAATTTGACTTTCTATGAAACTTAAACACCCATCCTTCGGAAACAGTAAACTATCAGTAAAGAATTTCGTAAACAAATCGAAGTTCACACCCTATTCCCTGTGGGATTCGACCCCAACTTAGTTGGGCTTTATATTGACAACAATCTCTTACACTCATTCAAGAGTGTATTTGAGAGTTATCAAAAATGGCGTCATTTTCGGGGATTTACGATTGCAGACTAAAAGTTTGTATGCCAAAATTTGCTAATAGTTAAGTTTCCTTGATTTACGTTTATTTGTTGTTTTTGTTTATTGTAGGTACTGTATTGTTTATGCCAAGCACAAGATGTTCTGTAGAACCACTATTACCAATCAATCCGGAACCTCAACTGATAGGAAGAATGGTTGAACAATAGGAATCAAAAAGACTAGCTTCTATGGCTAGGGCTCAGGTGAATGTACAAAATTTGGGTCAACAAGAACATCACCAGAACCCTGATGATGAAGAATGGGGTGATAAAGAATTGCTGAATCCTCAAAACCCAAAGTGAGCTGAACAAGTTGCTGCAGTAGTGCAGCAAAACATCAACAAAAATCGTCCAATCCTAGGAATATATGGGAAAAATCATATGCTATATAAGGCTGATAATGATGATGAAGAAATGGACGGAGTTGGTGCAACGGGTTCTATCATTCCTCCACTATTAGCACCAGGTGCAAAATTCAGCATAACAACTACCATGATCCAACTCCTGAATCTGAAAGGGTTATTTGGAGGCTTGCCTGGTGATGATGTGGACATGCATTTGGTGAACTTCATCACAATTTCCAAATCCTTTGACAATCCGGGAGTGAGACAGAATGCGATCAGGTTAAGATTGTTTCCTTTGTCTCTGTCTTGGGAGGCAATAATGTGATTGAATGAGTTAGAGCTCGATTCTATAACCAACTGGAGACAGTTGAAAGATGCATTCCTAGAATGGTTCTATCCACCATCTAGAAGAGTATAGTTGAGGGAAAAAATTAGCAACTTCAGACAGCTTCTGACTGAAGCACTGCACGAAACCTGGGAAAGATTGAAGAAGAAACTTGCACAATGTCTGAACCACAATATGATGGATTTGTACTTGATGGAGACTTTGTGTAGATCTTTCAATTCTGTGAAGAAGCCTATTGTTGACAATGCTGCAGGTGGTTCGTTCATTGACCTCTCTTTTCTAGATGCTTCTGACATGCTGAATAGAATGACCAAGTAGAGTCAGGCTTGGTGCACTAAGGATTTTGTAGTGGATAGCCCGACTATTTCTGGTGGTATTACTATGGAGAAGCATAGAAGGGATGAGGAGTGATATCAGGACATGGACCACTTGAAGACGCAGATGGAATTACTGGCCAAGCACTTGCTATCCGGCAAAACTGAAATGGTTAAGTCTGTGGAATCTCAGGGTACTGTGTCTACAAGTACTGATGCTGAGGAAAACTAGGTGAGTAATCAGGGGGTTTCCGAGGTAATATCCAAGGGAACCAAGGTCGGACTTTTTATGACATGCCTGATTATAAAGATAGGGAGAAGGGACATTGGAGAAAGAATAATGATAGGAGTGCTTTGTATATTCCTCCTGGAAGTTGGGATACTGCAATGACTAGTTCTGGCATGATATCCATGGAGGACATTATGAAAAAGCTGTTGAAGGGAGTTGAAGCAACCAACTCAGGGATAACTACGATGAAAAGCAAATTTTCTACCCTCAGTCAGTTGGTAGCTCACAGTCTGCTTCTATTATGCAGTTGGAGCAACAGATGAGCCAACTTTTGGCTACTCTGAACCAGAGAAAAACTTGTACTTTACCTAGCGATACGGTTCAGAACCCGCGGACTGATGGCTCTTGTTTGGTGATTACCACTCGAAGTGGAAAGATATTATGTAGACCTTATATGGGAAAAAATGTGGAGAAGAAGGTAAGTGTTGATTAGTCAGAAAGAAGCAATCCAGTAGAGTCTGAGAAGCTGGATGGCTTTGTTGATATTTCGGAGAAAGAAGTCAAAAATAAAGGGGAAGTGGTACTGAAAGAAATGCCAAGACCACTACCTTCCTTTCCTCAGAGATTGAAGAAAAAAGTAGATAACGAAAAATTTAGCAAATTCATGGCAATTATGAAACAACTGACTGTGAATGTGCCATTGATGGAGGAACTTGAGTAAATGCCAAACTATGCTAAATTTATGAAGGAATTGCTAACAAAGAAGCGAAAGGTAAGATGTGAGCCGGTGGACAACATCCACCACTGTAGCACTGTTTCTTCACAATCCTTAGTGCATAAAAAGCCTGACCCTGGAGCATTTACCATACCATGCACAGTTGGGTCCATGAAGTTTACCAAAGCTTTATGTGACTTAGGAGAAAGTATTAATATAATGCCCCTTGATAACTACAAGAAGCTTGGAATGGGTGAACCTACCCCCACAACGATGCGTCTTGTGATGGCAGACAGGTCGGTGAAATGACCAGTTGGTATATTACAAGATGTGCCGGTAAAGGTGGATGACTTTATTCTACCTGCAAACTTCATGATATTAGATTGTGATGTTGATTTTGAGGTACCCATCATCTTGGGTAGACCATTATTAGCCACGGGAAGAGTTTTGGTTGATATGGAGCTCAATGAGCTAAAGTTCAGGTATAGAAAAAGAGAGGCCAGATTTAAAATGCATCCTCTTATGAAGCAGTTGGAGGAGATGAATATCTTCTTGGTCGTCGATGTATTCTAGGAAGATGGGAATGAGGTGGTGATGCGGCATCTTGACGAAGTCTGAGTAGTCGAGATAACCCAATCGTGCCGCGATATTAAATCAGGCGTTGTTTGGGAGGCAACCCAATGTTTTGATTTTACTGCACTTTTGTTTTTAATATTTTTAGCTAAGAGTCGTACAAAGGAGGTGAACTTGTTTCAGTCAACTTGAGGAGGATTGACGTCAATTTTGACGGAATTTCAAAAGTATGACAAGCCGTGAGAAATAACATCAAAATACTCAAGTCAAAGCCCTATTCTGTTAAGGCTGACGACAATTTTGAAGCGCCATCAGGTACCTGATGCGCCATCAAAAATATCATCAAAGGAGTTGAGCCCAGGTTAAAAATTCTGGGCTAACCTGGCCCAGTCACAGATGTTCACATTCTCGCGTACCATAGGTGTTTTCCTATTAGTTTTAATTTTCTTTCCTTAGAGAGTTATTTCTCTTCCTTTTTAAAATTTAATTCCTTCTAAGGAAAAATTTTAAGACTTTCCTTGTTGAATCCCAAGAGTTAAGCCAAGAAATCTTCTCCCTCTCTGATCTCATTCTTCTCTCACTCACAAGTGTAGGTGCTCATATTACATTAGCTAAGTTTCGACATTCAGGTATGATAAAAACTTTATCTTCTTCTTTCTTTGGATCAATTGTGAACTACAAGAAACCTTGGTTTAAAACGAGTGAGTTGAACCCACTAACATGCTTCAATCCCCTTCGAAAACAAGGGTTTGTAGGGGTATACGGTATAATTTCATGGAAACCTCAGTAAAGAACATGACCTAAGTTGAAATTGAGAATAATTGTAGAAGAAAAATAAAGTAAAAAGAAGTTAGAAATTGTAATGTTGTCTGATGGCAATTTTCACGGCCTTGCACCTGTGTGACACCCCTTCAAAAGTGCCATCAAAAGGTGAGAAATTTTATATATTCTAGATAAGGTTGATGATTCTTTTGAAGCACCGTCACACCTGTGATGGCAAATCAGAAAGGCCATCAAACCTGTGAACTGAAAACAGTGATGATGTTAAACTGAGGTGATCCTTCTTCTTCTCTTGATTGATTATGGACACTAATTGAGAATTTCTATGTTGTTGCAGAACTGATAATGGCACCCAAGAGGAAGAACCCAACCACACCAAATAAAGAGGCTAGAGAGAGTGTACCTCGACAACTTGTCAATGAGGACTCTGATTATGAAGACGATGAGCCTTTGCTCAGATGGAAAAGAAAGAAGACTAGTCCAAATACTCTGCCTCCACCTAAGCCTATTGAGATGGAGGATACTAATGATACTGAGGTGACAACCTCATCTAATCAAGCTTCGGAGGAACAAGGATCAAAACACACTGAGCAGGGGTCTGAGAGCACTGAACAAGAAGTTGAAACTGAAGATTCTGAGAGGCCTACAGTTTAAAAAACTGAGTCTGAATCACCATCTTCGGAGCATCAAGGTGATAAGGATTCTTCAGTATGGGGAACTTTGGTGAAATGCAAAAACACCGAGGTTAGGAACAATGTGATATGGAAAATCCGTAGGGCTGAAATGATCTATTTGTATGGACTTCGCAAATCAAATCGATGAAGTGCCAGAAGGCAAATTCTAGAGGAGAAGAAGATTATCACTACAGGGTTTATCAGATGCCCTGAGGTGATGCATAAACTCAAGGAGTATGGTCTAGAGTGGACAACTAGGGGAAGCAGTGTTTACTGTCCTTCGTTGGTCGAGGAGATCTACGCGAACTACCAGGATACAGTGGAAAGTATAAGCAAAGAAGGGGATAGAACTTCATATAAGCCTCTTCTAACAAGATTTGCAGTACGTGGAGTGAGGGTGGATGTATCAGATGCCACCATAAATAGGTTTCTTCATGGTCCAGCCTTTTTTCCGTGAGCTACCTCACCTATATTCTATGCCCAGTTGAAGCATCGAGAAAATCAGTGCAAGTGGATAGCGACTCTCATAGCAGATGAGGAACCGGAGTGGTTAAATAATCTGATAGAAAAGATTACCAAAGAGTCTCTAAATACAGAGGCTAGATTTTGGTGGGGTTTAATACGGATTTATCTGATACCCACCGAGGAAGACGACATATTAGGGGATGATCGAGCAATATTGGTTGAAAGCTTGATAGATAAAACCCCCTTGGATGTCGGAGAAATTATAGCAGAAGAGATCAAGATTCGACTCGCAAGACCCGATGCTGCATATCCATTCCCATGTTTGATTACTAGGTTGTGTAAAGCATCTCATGTACCTGAGATTTTAGTTACTGATGAATAAATACATGCCAAGAAGACTCACAACCCTGTTAGCAAAAAAACAATTTGGCTTGGTTTGCGACTTGATCAAGATATAGTTGGTGGAGCAGATCCTCCAGTCACTCAGACTATTTCATCACCGGATGAGGGGGTACAAATCCCCAAAACTATACCACCACCACCAGTACATTCAGCTCAGGCAGGTTCAGTGCCTCAAAGTGAGTTGACTGTTTCAGTTCCTCCAACAACAACAAGGTCGGTATTTCAGCCGATTGATATCAGGAAGGTGGCCAAGAAAGCAAATTAGTGTGAGGTGCAACTACAGGCCTTCGCCAAATAATTTGTTGCTACTGTTGACAAAAGAGTCAAAGCTGCACTCGATACTGCACTAGAACCTTTCATGACCTTGCCTGGGTGGGTGGCAGATCTTAAGAACAGATTCAATGCTCGGGCAAGAGAGATGACAGATGTTGATCTTGCTACTTTCAGGGCTACATTGGAAAAGGTGAAGGCTGAGGTTGGGATGCTGCAGCAGCACCAAATTATGGTGCCAACAGGATCAGCCATGAATGATGTAGAGGAAGACATTCCTATACTTGATCTTACTGCGGATTCCCCGAAGAAAAAGAAGAAAAAATGGTAAAAGAAACGCAAAAACGAAAGATATAAGCCTGATAGTGAAGAAGAGAGAAAGGCTAAAAAAAGGCAAAGAAAAAGGCAAAGAAGGAGAAATTGAAAAAGGCAAGACTGGAGTCTCTGGCTGACCCAGAGAAATGGGAAACAACCATC
Source organism: Capsicum pubescens (assembly GCA_030864215.1). Lineage (NCBI taxonomy): Eukaryota > Viridiplantae > Streptophyta > Magnoliopsida > Solanales > Solanaceae > Capsicum > Capsicum pubescens. Next base: position 31,600,919 of record CM061549.1, on the reverse strand, counting down.
AGAGCTAGAGCTGTTGGTGCTTCATCGAGCCAGGCTCTAGCTACTGCAAAGGAAGATGCTACGAGTGGGGAAAAGACATTTGATGATGGGATGGCAGGGTCGGAGACCCAGGACCCACAGGCTTGACTGTTTTTAGGTATATCCTAACCCTTAGTTCTTTTTATTTCTTGATTTTAAGTTGAGGGTATAGGGAAACTATTGTTGTAACACATTCTGTGGATAATTAGGAGTAGTGCAAATAATTGAGGCAGTTAGCTCATTTTGTGAATTTTGAGTACCTCTCCAGTGGTTTGATATGTTGTGAACTATGTGAAGTGCATCTAGTGTGACCATTTTGTATCTATTTATGGCACTAGCTTGGCAAATAAATAACCTGTAGTAAACCAAATCATGAAATGGATGAATAATGATGTGCTATATACTTGTGTGCCAAGTGCGTGTAAGGTCTTACTTAGTTCTCATTGTGCATTTAATCTAGAACTTGCCCAGTTAGTCATGCCATAGTCATAGGATAGCCGTTTAGGAATAGATCATAGGCCATTTTTGCATGTTAACCCATTTTATCTTAAGTGACCTTCCAAGTGTGAACAATATCCCTTGATCCCTTTTTGAGCCTAAATAGCCTAATTATTTCTTGTACACCTTTCACCTTCCCATTACATCACAATGGACCTGTTTTGGCCCTGGTCCTCCTTGGACACTGTGTACCTTGACTTAGGCAAATAGCCTAAGTTGAGGGTGGATACTATAGGGGTGCGTGATACATTATCAAACAGAAAAGAGAAAACTGAAAAAGTTGATCTAATGCATGAACAGACAGCACCCATCTTAAGAATACTTGACAAATAAAAGAGGGAAAAAAAGAAGGTCAAAAGTTGAAACCCCGTGAGTTAATGTAGTGCCAAGGAGGTGTAGTCACTATGAAATACCCTTGAATGTCATACCATCCCCTAGCCTACATTACAAGCTTAGAAAATCCCTATAGTGATCCTAACTTACTTATCTGAAGACTTCAGTACTGACTATAAGGGCAAGCCTATGGCATTCGATGTGCAATGTTGGAACTTCATTCTGAGAGTGAGTCTTACGTTCATCCTTATCTTAATACATGTAAATCTAAGTGAAAAATAAATTTCTTTGTTGTGAGGGAACACCTGGTATGTTGCTATTAACTACTTTGTTCGGAGAATATAATTTGGGTATGTGCTAGGTTGTTATTGTTGAGATTCTTTCCATATCTAGATGCTTATGAGTTACATAGTTGTTTTCAAATATTAGACACAGTTGAATTTATTTTGATTGATCATGGAGATGGTGCATGTATTCTGAACTCATAAGAGTAGTTAGCTGCCGAATTATACTTTGTGTACTCCTAGTTATGTTTTGGTTGCTTGAGGACAAAAAATTGTTTAAGTTGAGGGTGTTGATGTGTGAGCTGATGCTAACACATTTGAAGTTTTTAACTCTGAATAATTGCAAAATCTTAAGCAAATTTTGTTGTTTTTTATCGTTTGTGTGTGTTAATGCAGATACAAATGATTGGGGAGGAAACCAAAGGAAAGAAGAATAAAACAGTTGAAATCTGGTGGAAATAAGCTGAAATGTATCTGAAGATCATTTTGAAGCGTCTTCATACATGGGACTGTCTTTCAAAGTCACCGTCAAGATTATACAGAACCTGAGAAGATTAGATGAATTGTGACGATGATTTGTAAGGGCCGACAAATATTTGACATCTCGTCAAAATTGCCGTCAACCAGAGGGCAGAGTTTGCTGATTTCTAGTGAAGTGTGACGCCAGTTTGCAAGCGCCGTCAAGATCTTTGACACACTGTCAGGATTACCGTCTGAAGAGTCAGAAGATAACAATTCACTGGAATCTTTGACGACATCTCGTACACATCGTAAGGTGTTTGTCGTACCGTCAAAAGAATCGTTGTCTAATCCGGAGAGAAAACTAAAACTTTAATTTTGTTTCCTTAATTAGGGTTGACTATATAAAGACTTGTTTTAGGGATTTTAAGGAGGATTGGTAATAATCTAGGAGACATTAACTCTGAGAAGAGAGGGACGTACATTGCTCTCTTTCATCAATTATTCTTCTTGTTTCTTATCAACTATTTTTGGTCTTCCACCTTGTGATTAAATGGAAGGAACTAATTCTTGTTTTTCATCCATTCGTAAGTTGATCCTTATCATCATGAATTCAACTTGTTATTTCGTTCATCAAATCATGAGCGGCTAATTCCATTAGCCGGATTTATGGGATCCATGGATTAGGGTTTGATATGATGCTAGGTGTTTAATGGGAGTAGTAGAACATCTTGAAATTCTGTTGTTTTAACTGAAATCTAGTGGTTGCAAATAGTAGATTATGCCTTAGGTTTTATTTGTTTCAAACAGAGAAATAGACTAGAGGTTGTGAATTATCAACAGGGACTCGGAAGCTACCAACCTTCTGTTTAATGATTGATGTCGTAACTGGATTAATCTACGTGAGATAACATCCTATTGGAAATAGATAAGTTATCTAAGATTGAGAGAATTAGATAATAAATTATCTAGTGAGGTCGAGAGATAAGTCAGAAAGTATCATAGTCAAGGATAGTCTTTTGTTGTATGTACTTCAAGAATCTCAATCATTACTTAGTATCTATCAACTCCCAAAACCCATGGTGAATAGAACTCTGGTTCCCATTTCTCTTGATTACAAACACTGAAGTATTGAAAGTGACATTTGACTTTCTGTGAAACTTAAACCCCCATCCTTCGGAAACAGTAAACTATCAGTAAAGCATTTCATAAACAAATCAAAGTTCACACCCTATTCCCTGTGGGATTCGACCATAACCTAGTTGGATTTTATATTGACAACGATCTCTTACACCCATTAAAGAGTGTAATTTGAGCGTTATCAACCATCAATCACAAGTATAAACCAACAATCAGGTTTAACCATTATAATCTTAATAACGTAACCCAGACGTTCATCAAATAGCTAGGTCACTAAGGAATTACATATTTCAAGATTAAGGTGGGTCAAGTCCCACTCCTAAATCCCAATAATGCCAAAGTTTACTTCTACAAGACTAACTTCTACCCAAAATTGGTCTAGGTTATCTAAATCACCCCATAAGGGCTTATTGATCCATACTAGGCCTATAAGGGTAAATCTTCTTCAAGCAACCTTCCTAAGTCATCCGAAACACTAAGGACATTTCATAACTAGTCATAACTAGATTACATACTCTTAAGGTTAGCGAACAACATCATTCTCGACTACTAGAGCAACTAAAGTATTCTCATGCTATTCATTAGACTTCAAGTTGAACTATCCAAGGTTCTAGGCTAAAGGTCAAACATCACACTTTACTAGTTTAATAGACTACAAGAAACAACTATTATCAAGTATCTCCATTCCTCTATTTATCATCTAAAACCCCTCCCAATATCACAAGATATATATAATTATACTACAATCAAGCTCAATCTATCTACAAGTAAGCCTAACCTACGTTGAATCCAATTGCTCACAAGTCAATAAGTTTAGCCTTTCCTTATCTTGAAGATTCTCCTTCCACGGTCGAAGTTATAACAAACATAATCTAAGCATCATTACAAGATCAAAAACACCCATTATGGCACCATTATGCCATGGGTCAAAAATGAAACCAAAACCCTAAGTGGGTCCCACCTTCGAAAAATGAATTTTTGAGACCAACCTATAGTTTAACTATCATTAGGATAACCCTCAAGATATTTGAGTAAAACAATCATACTTGTGGCTACAATTGAGCCTCAAAGACTCAGGGGTTTTGGGTCTAGAAATTAAGAAATTAATACCAAATTTGAAGGAATCTTACCTTAGATTTGTAGAAAAATGGATTACACAAGTTATTCAAGCTCCTAATCAACCCAAAAGACTCACTTTTAAGTCAACAAATATTTATGGCTTCTAGGGTTCTCAAAGAAGTGAAGAATGCCCCAAAAATTGGCCAAAAGGGCCTTTTATAAGAGTTTAGACGGGCCTGCAAGGTCAAACTCTATTTTTCACAAACAAACTATGTAACCCCACTAAATTTAACATTTCAAACATATTGGTGGAGTCATCTTTGCCATCGAAGGTCATTTAGTCCACTTGTGGGTCCTGCACTCATATATTTTAATTTTTGACTTTTTGACTAATGGGTCAAAATGAGCTCGGGTGTTGTGACATCCGAACCAAGGGTTTATCTATCCTAAAACCAAAATTACATAGTTGTTGTCGTAGTCAAAATTTACATCCAAAATCATTTTACTAAAGTTATTGCTCAGTGGCCATTTAAATCAACGAAGACTTCTAAAGGGAAAATTGGCTCTAAAAAACAAACGAACGACCCAGTAATCAAACTATAAGTTCCAATAATTCAAAAATGAATTGGGGCAACCATGGAAAAGCTCAAATGGTGAAAATAAGTGGGAATACAGAAAATGACCTGATGGGTCATTACACTTCTCATGCAACGCCATTTGTGTTGGAATAATAATTTCCTGAGATATCATTGTACCTGCAAAAACTAATTACACATTCATCGAACAATCAAGAAACTGCTAAAATAGAGGTAGCTAGAAATAGATAGAACAGAAGCCAAATAATAAAAGAGGTAATGAATACAAATTAAACCATTTTGTGTACCTGAACTATCAGTTATTTAGTTTTTCAACCTTAGATACAACATATGTTTAGATAGGAAAAGTGATCAACTGATTTTTATGGTGTATTTAATAAACATCTGATGATGAAACTAACTTGCAAATTTGGGAGTTCGACCTCTAGATTCTGAAGATGGAGGAGTATTTGTTCATGAGATAGCTAAATCCTCCTTGTGTGTTAAACTTAAGGAGAAGAAAGCCAAAGATCCTATCTTGTTACAGATTAAGAATGATGTCGGTCAATAAAAGGTGATGGCATTTGAAATTGGTGGTGATGGGATTTTAAGGTATCAAGGTCGGCTATGTACGCCAAATGTGGATAGATTGCGGGAAAGAATTCTTGATGAGGCTCACACATCGAGGTATTTTGTTCACTCGGTATCCACTAGGATGTATCATGATCTTAAGATAATTTATTGGTGGAACAATATGAAATGTGATATTGCTAATTTATTTTCTAAGTGTTTAAATTATCAACAACTCAAGGTGGAACATTTGAGGCCAATTGGCACTTCCCAAGAGATAGCTTTTCCTATATGGAAGTGGGAGATGATCAATATGGATTTCATCATGGGGATTCTAAAGTCTCGGAACCAATATGACACCATTTGGGTGATTGTAGATTAGATGACCAAGTCAGCTCACTTTTTGCTTATAAGGACAAACTATTCGAGAGATGATTATGCTAAGCTGTACATTCATGAAATAATCCATATGAATGGTGCACCAGTATCCATTATATCCGATCAAGGTACGCAATTTTGGAAGTCTTTTTAGAGGGGCTTAGGTACCCAAGTAAATCTGAGTACTGCCTTCCATTCGTAGAATGATGGGCAAGCTGAACGTACCATTCAGACCCTTGAGGATATGCTAACGGCCTACATAATTGACTTCAAAGGTAGTTGGGTAGATTATTTTTCATTCATAGAATTTTCCTACAATAATAGATACCATGCCAGTACTTAGATGGATTCTTTTAAAGTAATTTATAGGAGAAGATGCAGATCACTAATTGGTTGGTATGAAGTGGGTGAAACCCAATTGTTCGAGCCTGCTCAGATTTGTCAAAAATCTTATGCTTATATTAGAAGAAGAGAATTAGAATTCGAGGTTGATGATTGGGTATTCCTAAAGGTCTCCCCTACAAAGCGAGTCATAAGATTTGAAAAAAGGGAAGTTTAGTCCTCGTTATATAGAACCATATCGGATTGTGAGAAGGATAGGTGGGGTTGCTTATGAGTTAGAGTTTCCCGCGAGTCGGGCTTCCGTACATCCCGTATTCTATGTCTCCATGTTGAAGAAGTGCATTGGAGATCATTCCTTAGTGTTGCCTATAGAGGATATCACTGTGAAAGACTCTTTTTCATATGAAGAAGAACCCATTGACATTTTGTACTGCCAATTTTGGAAGCTGAGAAGTAAGGAGATTGCTTTGGTTAAGGTGTTGTGAAAGAATCAAAAAGTTCAGGAAGCTTCTTGGGACTCAGAAGATGACCTTCAAACTAGATACCCAAACCTCTTTGAGACTGTGGATGATGATATAGATGGTACAAATCTTATTCTACTCATTTCTTTTCATGTAGTGCTTGAAATTATGCCTTTTGTGTCCCGAATCATCATTCGGGGATAAATGATCCCGAGGGGGGATAATGTAACACCCCGTATTTTTAAGCTAGAAATTGAACCATCGTTCCTATGTTCATAAAATCTAATCCCATGATTTACTTTGAATACATGTGTCATGATATTTATCCTAGGGTGTGAAGTGTTCATGAGGTTAAAAATATTCATAAAAATCATTTAGAGCCAAGTTGAGCTAAGATCCTTTGTTTCGCCAAAAGTTTGGAATTTGATTCTACAAGGGTCATCTTTGAATGAGTATAAATTTTTGTATAAGAAGAATTTAGCAGATTAAGACCAACCAAATTGTAGATAACTGAAATAACTTTCTAAATAAACCAATTTCTCCTAAATTCGATAATCGAGTAAAAAGTTATGCCATTTTTCGTGTGAGACAGTAAAGGGTCATGATAGCCCCACAGCGGGAGGGATGCTTGACCCAATAGGGGTTGCATAGCGAGGGATTCTTAACCCAACTAGGGTTCACAACGTGGGGTCTATTCCCCCACAGTTTTAGCTTCTTAAGGGTCAAGGGTCACTTTGGCCCTTTCCCCTCAACCCTAAACGTCCAAAGCACGAATTATAACATCCAAAATGGTATTATTTTCCCATGTTCTTCAAATCAACTCACGTAAAAACTTCCCCTTTCCCCAATAGCAAAATTCAACTCTTCTCCTCCAAGTAATCTAGAATTCAAGCCTTTCAAGTTCAAGAGTCTCAAGAGAGTATCAAAGTTAGGGTTTCATCCTTCAAGATAAGAAACTTAAGGTACGTGGGGTTGTCTTAAACTACATGGGCATTTTGAAATTATCTTAATCATGTTTAAATGTTTAGAAAACATGAATTTACAAAGGGGTTTGGTTTTACAATTTCAATTATACATTATGAAATCTTATTGATGATAATGTTTGGCCCTTGAGGCCTTACCCCTTGAAATTGGTTGTTACACATATATATATGTATGTATTCAATGTTTTCAAAACTTTATTTGAGAGCATGAAGATTTATACTCCCTCTCTCATTATTAATTATTCGATTGCATATTGAGAAGTATGACATAAATGTCTTTACTATTATTTGTTGACTTGGTTTTGATGATAACTTGAAGAGAATGCATCTTTCCTAATTACATGAATGAAAGTGATGATTTATAGAGAATTTTATTATTTGTTACAAAATACTTTACCACCATGTGTTTGTGAATTGAATTGAGGATCATTGACTCTGTTTTCATGAATTTCGCTATACATATCCTCTTATACTATTTGACTAGTTTGGAAGTCTGAAAATAATGTTTTGAAAGAGAAGACTGTAACATGATATTGTATGGATTAGATATATTACTTGCAAGTCTTGGTATGACGATAATAAAACAAACTATGCCATAACATACTCAGAACAGAACATAAGTCAGATTTCATTCAGATTTCTTTTAGAATATGATTTCAGAAAGATGCATGCTTAGAAAAGGCTAAAAATAGGCTTAAGAGATGTTAGGTGGTTACACGAAGAAGGAATAAGTTCATATAACTCACTGCCCAAAACCATGTTTTGCTGATATAGGTTAGTTATGTCCAAAAGGGATTATATGCTGGCCTGCCTAGTGCCCTGTGGCATATCAGAATTAGAAACTCTAACCTTTGAGGAAAACTTGGGTTGGGGGCTTGTCCGCAAAGTCAAGGGTGAACTCCATATAACCAGTGGGGTCGTAGACTTGTAGGGTGTACCACCTAGCTCAGAAGTAAAACAAATAAAAAGGGAATGATGTCTGCAGAATTGTTTTAAAATCATTTGAAATTGCGCATGTGTTTTAAATCATTTCATGCATATAGATTTTGGTGAAATTCTCTCACTTATGTTATATATATATATCAAATAACATTATGTTGGATTGCTCTGTGTACCAGTACATATGAATTGACCCCCTATATCTCAGGATCTGAGGTACAGTCTCGCGGTCCTATCCAGCAGTAGATTCGTTTGTGTCAAAAGTTGCAGTTGGTGAGACTTCTCTATTCCAAAATATTCATATTTTATTGCTTCTTTCTTTTTTGGGTCTACTGGGGGCCTTGTCCCAGTTTTTAGACAAATGTTGGTTTTTTATGAATTAGAGATTTTACAGATTAGTGTTATGTATTTTGAATGATGAGTACTTACTTTCGGATTGTCTAGTTTACCTATGATATTGACCATGATTCTGTTATGTTATTCTTTCCGTATTTCTACAGATTGTATGATTAATGTGCATGATTTCTAGATAGATATGAGCGTTTGGACCCTCACAGTATGGAATGCTCATCACGGCCAGGGCCTCAGCTCGGCTCGTGACAAACTTGGTATTAGATCATGGTTCATGGCCCCAGAGTGTACGCAAAATTGTATTGGGTGGAGTCCTATTTATGGGTGTGTAGTATACCACACTTATAAATGGCAAGCTACAAGGCGTTTAGGAATGTCTCTCTTCTTTCCTAATTTAGTTCATGCTATAGAGTCTGTATAACCTCTAATTAATAATTTCTTGTGTTATAGAAAGTTACTATGCCTCCCCATAGAACCAATTAACAAAATTCTTAGGCTAAGGATATTTGTCCCACTCATGGGATACAAACCCGTAACAGAGCTCGCTCTCTATATTTTTCTTATACTCTGGGAGTTCCTCCTATTCCAAATAATCTACCTTGGGCTCCACGAACTAATGTTAACCGTCCCCAGCCTCCTTAGAGAGAGGTTTTCAATGGTGAGTTCATCCAGTCCATCCATATAATTGCATAGTTAGTAGCCTCTCAGATTCTTCGGTCTGAAGATTTGGGTTTTGTATCTGGTTTGTCTAAGATTACCCGAGTTGATCAATTCATGAGTCTAAACCCCCTATGTTCACTGGCACAAAGGTTAAGGAGGACCCCCAAGGGTTCATTGATGAGTTGGAGAAGATTTTCAGAGTGATACGCGTGAATAAGGCTGAAGGTATGGAGTTGGCATCTTATTAGCTAAAGGATATGGCAAATCAGTGGTATAATGAGTGGGAGGATTCAAAGGGTAGTGATGCTGAGCCTTCTGTGTGGGGTGATTTTATGGAGCTTTTTCTAGACTGATTCTTTCCCGAGGAATTGAGGGAATCCAAGGTTGAATAGTTTATGATCCAGAAGCAAGGGAAGATGAGTGTTAAGGAGTACACCTTGAAGTTCAATTAGTTATCCCGCTATGCCCAAAAATTGGTAGGTAACATGAGAGATCACATGAAAAAGTTTGCATCCGGTCTCTCGAATTATTTGGTGTTGGAATGCAAAGGGGCAATTCTAAATAGAGATATGGATTTCTCTAGATTGTCCATTCACATGCAATAGGTTGAGGAGCAGAAGAAAAGGGTTGCTGAAGCATGGAAGAAAGATAGGCAGGCTAAGAGGGACAAATCCATGGACCAGAACAATAGTCAACAACAGGTTGACAATTGGGGTAATAGGTGGACTAAAAATAAATTCTGGAGTAATGCCCAGTCTTCAGCAAGTAAACCTACGCCCAGGCCTTCGGGTTAGTAGCATTTTGAGTCGGGAGATAGGTTTAGAGATTAGGGTACTCAGTCCCAAAGAAGGGTGACTCAGCCATTTACGTCGCACCCTCGCTATGGAAATTGTGGGAATAATCACCAAAGGAAGTGTCAGTTTGGTAGGTTGGTGTGTTATACGTATGGCTAGACAGGCCATTTCCAGAGAGACTGTCCATCGGTAAGAGGGAACAACAGTGCTTATAGGTCTCAGATGAACCCCATGGATCTACCACCGCCACTAAAAGGTACTACTTCAGCTACCGAAGGTGGTCATAACTAGTTATATGCTTTGTCAAATTGCTAGGATGCAGAGGCTTCACCAGATGTAGTCACAGGTACGTTACAAATTTTCTCCCATGATGTGTATGTATTACTTGATCCCAGGTCTACCTTGTCTTATGTGACCTCGTATGTGGCAGTCAGTTTTGGGTTTGAGCCTGAAGTTATTCTAGAACCTTTCTCTGTTTTCACCCCTGTTGGTGACTCGATTGTGGCTAGGGGGTGTATAAAAATTGTGTTGTGTCCATATGTAAACATGACTCTGTGGAAGACCTCATAGAACTTGATATAGTTAACTTTAATACAATCTTAGGAATGGACTGGCTCCATTTGTGTTATGCCACACTAGACTATAAAATCTGAAAAGTCACTTTTTCCTTTCCGAATAAACTATTGATAGAGTGGTAGGGGTATTTTATAGCACCTAGGGAGAAGTTCATATCTTATCTCCGAACCCGTAAGCTTATTTTGAAGGGCTGTTTGTATCATCTTATTCGGGTCAAAGATTCTAGTACTGAAAGTCTTTCCCTACAGTCTGTCCCTGTATTTAATGAATTCCTAAAAGTTTTTCCTGATGACCTCTCGGGGATACCACGTGATAGGGAGATAGATTTTGGTATTGACGTATTGCCAAGTACTTGTCTTATCTCTATTCCACCATACAGAATGGCTCCTGCAGAATTGAAAGAGTTAAAAGAACAGTTGATAGATCTTCTAGATAAGGGCTTTATTCATCCTAGTATTTCTCTCAGGGGTGCATCTATACTCTTCGTGCGTAAGAAAGATGGTTCCCTTAGTATGTGTATAGATTATCATTAGTTAAATAATATCACAGTAAAGAATAAATACCCTCTTCCCAGAATTGATGATTTATTTTATCAACTTTAAGGTGTGAAATATTTCTCTAAATAGACCTGCGTTCGAGATTCCATCAGTTGAAGATTAGGGAGACTGACATTCCCAAAATAGCTTTCCGAACCTGATATGGCCATTATGAATTCTTAGTTATGTCCTTTGGATTGACTAATTCCCCTGTAGCTTTTATGGATTTGAGAATAGGGTGTTCCATCAATTTCTAGATATGTTCATCATAGTTTTTATTGACGGCATCTTAGTTTACTCTAAGAATGAGGAAGATCATGCTAGTTACTTCCGAATCATCCTTCAGACCCTCTAAGATCATGAATTGTATGTAAAATTCTCAAAATATGAATTTTGGCTTAATGCAATTGCTTTCTTGGGGCATATTTTGTCTAGTGAGGGAATCAAGGTCGATCCCCAAAAGGTTGATGCAGTAAGAAAATGGCCCAGGCCCACGACTATAACCGATATACGAAGCTTCTTGGGTTTGGTAGGGTATTAAAGAAGGTTTGTAGAGAATATATACAACATAGCTTCTCCCATTACCAAATTTACACAGAAGATGGCAATTTTTTTGTGGTCCAACTCATGTGAGAGTAGTTTTCAGAATCTAAAAGATAAGTTGACTACTGCACCAGTTTTGACTCTATCTGAGGGTATAGAAAGTTTGGTTGTGTACTGCGATGCATCTCGGATGGGACTTGGGTGTGTTCTTATGTAGCATGGTAAAGTGGTGGCTTATGCATCAACGCAGTTAAAGGTACATGAAAAGAATCATTCCACCCATGACTTAGAGATATCGGTTGTGGTGTTTGCACTTAATACCTGGCGTTCTTATCTTTATCGGGTATATGTTGATGTTTTTACTGAACACAAGTTTACAGTATGTTTTCTCGCAGAAAGAATTGAATCTCAAGCAGAGGCGGTGGTTGGAATTGTTAAAAGATTATGACATGAGCCAACATTATCATCCAGGAAACGACAATATGGTGGCTGACACCTTTAGAAGATTGTCAATGGGCATTCTTTCCCATGTTGAGGAAAAAAAAAATGGAGATGGTGAAAGGTATTCATCGGCTTGCAAATTTGGGAGTTTAACTTCTAGATTCTGAAGATGGAGGAGTATTTTTTCATGATATATCTAATTCCTCCTTGTGTGTTGAAGCTAAGGATAAGCAGGACGAAGATCCTATCTTGTTGCAGATTAAGAATGATGTCGGTCAACAGAAGGTGATGGCAATTGAAAGTGGTGGAGATGGGATATTAAGGTATCAAGGTAGGCTATGTGTGCCGAATATAGATAAATTATGGGAAATAATTCTTGATGAGGCTCACACTTCGAGGTATATTGTTCACCCAGGCTCCACTAAGATGTATCATGATCTTAAGATGATTTATTAGTGGAAAAATATGAAACGGGTTTCTAAGTGTTCAAATTGTCAACAAGTCAAGGTGGAACATTTGAGGCCAGGTGGAACTTTCCAAGAGATAGCTTTGCCAATGTAGAAGTTGGAGATGATAAATATGGATTTCATCATGGGGCTTCCAAAGTCCCGAAACCAATATGACACCATTTGGGTGATTGTAGATCATATGACCAAGTTTTTGCCTATAAGGATAAACTATTCAGGAGATGAATATGCTAAGTTGTACATTCGTGAGATAGTCCATTTGCATGGTGCACGAGTATCCATTATATCCAATCGAGCTATGCAATTCTCTATAGTTTTGGCGGTCTTTTCAGAGGGGTTTAGGTACCCAAGTAAAGTTGAGTACTTCACTACACCCTCAGACTAATGGGCAAGATGAACACACCATTCAGAACCTTAAGGATATGTTTAGGGCCTGTGTAATTGACTTCAAAGGTAGTTGGGTGGATCATTTGCCATTGATAGAATTCGCCTACAATAATAGCTACCATACCAGTATTCAGATGGCTTCTTTTGAAGCACTTTATGTGAGGAGATATAGATCACTAATTGGGTGGTATGAAGTGGGTGAAATCAGATTGTTCAGGCCTAATCTTATTCTTCAGGCAATGGATAAGGTAAAAGTCATTAGGGAACAACTTAAGACTGCTCAGAGTCGCCAGAAATCTTATTCTGATGTTTGAAGAATAGACTTATAATTCGAGGTTGATGATTGAGTATTCCTAAAAGTCTCTCTTATGAAGGGAGTCATATGATTCGGATAGAAAGGGAAGTTTAGTCCTCGTTATATAGATCCATAGCATATTGAGAGAAGGATAGGTGGGGTTTCTTATAAGTTAGAGTTGCCCACCAGTCAGGCTTCCGTACATCCCATATTCTATGTCTCCATATTTAAGAAATACATTGGAGATCACTCCTTAGTGTTTCTTGTAAAGGATATCAATGTGAAAGACTCTTTGTCATATGAAGAATAACCCATTGCCATTTTGGATTTCCAATTTTGAAAGCTGAGAAATAAGGAGATAGCTTTGATTAAGGTGTCGTGAAAGAATCAAAAAGCTGAGGCAGCTACTTGGGAGTTAGAAGATGACCTATAGACTAGATTCCCAAACCACTTTGAGACTGTGGATGATGATATGGAAGGTGCAAATATTATACTACTCCTTTCTTTTCATGTAGTGGTTGAAATCGTGCCTTTTATTTCCCGAGTCATTAAGGGATGAATGGTGCTGAGGGGGGATAATGTTACACCCCATATTTTTGAGCTAAAATTCAAACCATTGTTCCTACGTTCGTAAACTCTAATCGCATGATTTATTTTGAATACATGTGTCATGATATTTATCCTAGGGTGTGAAGTGTTCATGAGGTTAAAAATATTCATTGAAATCATTTAGAGACAAGTTGAGCTAAAATCCTTTGTTTCGCCAAAATTTTGGAATTTGATTCTACAAGGGTGTCATCTTTGAACGAGTATAAATTTTTGAATATGAAGAATTTGGCAGATTAAGACCAACCAAATTATAGATAACTGAAATAGCTTTCTAAATAAACCAATTTCTCCTAAATTCGATAATCGAGTAAAAAGTTATGCCATTTTTTGTGTGAGGCAGTAAGGGGTCGCGATAGCCCCGCGATACGAGGGTTGATTGACCTAATTAGGGGTCGCGTCGTGAGGGAAGTAACACCCTACATTTTGGGCTAGAACATAAACCGTTATTTCTACGTGTAAAGGTTCTAAAAACATAGATCCAATGTGAATTTAGTGTGTTAATCAATTATATAGTGTGGGAATCTAGTTGAGCATAAATTGAGATCATAGAGGTCCCTTAACTCAAGGACAAGTTTAAAGTCTTACTATCGATTGAGTTTTGGTGAGCATTTAAACTTGGGTTAAATTAAATTGAACATCACATTTTGTATATAATGAATTAGAGGGCCTACTATAAATTAAATAAAAGGTCTTCGAATCCTCTTTCCAACACCATCAGTTTTGCCTTAATCCGATATCTAGTTAAAAAGTTATGCCCGTATTATAGTAAGGTATTAGGCTGCCTAAGGAGCGACGGTCGGACGGATGGTCCATCAGGTCCATCGCAAGGCCCATTGCCCCAAAAATAGTGACTTAATCACTGAAAATGTAGCGGCAGTTCTGGAGATGGTTCGTCGGGCCCGTGACGGTCCGTCGGGCCATCCCGAAGCTAAAAAATGTGATTTTTGTTGAAGGGTTGTTTTGGTAATTTTCCTCTTTATAAAACCTCCCCAATGGATTTAATTACAATCTAACACATTATTATTAAATTCCCATCAGATTCAACATCAAAAACTTCCTTCTTCTCTCCCAAATCAAGATCAAACTAGGGTTTCTTTCAAGAATAAGAAAGCAAGAAATCAATGTTTAAGTCAAAGATTTTCAAGGAACAAATCAAGAATTCACGTTCTACTCTTTAATTTAAGTAATCTAAGGTACTTAGGGTTTTCCTAAAACTACATGGGCATAAGGAAATTGTTTAAACAACATTTTAAATATTGTGAAATCAGGAATTATTGAAGGGATTTTGGAACTTACGTTACAATTTTGCATCACGAATTCTTTAATGACATTATTATTTAGGTTTTGAGGCCTTTCCCCTAAATTTGATCTACAACCATGTATAAGTATACATATGTAGGTGTTTGATGAGTTTGAATGATTAACTGAGACAATGAACTATTATAAATCCCTCTTTTGTTTACAAGCTTTCTTGTTTTTGTAAGTTATGATTTATTCGAAATGCATTGTTGGAATCATGATATAAATGTCTTGATTATGGTTTTAAATTAAAGAGGGGGTGTCTTACATGGTGTTAAAGTTTAAAGATGTTTATTAAGAAGATTGCATGTTTTCATCACAAGTTCCATGTCCACTACATATTTGTTGAAATGCTGAAAAGAATGACTTTTACATGGTTTGATAAATGTTTGAAGTATGAATCTTTTGAATTTTTTGAAGTATGGTGGTTCAATATTTATGTTTTGGAAGAAGAGATTTTCATATGACAATTATGGCTCAGAAACATGACTTGCAAACCTTTGTATGACGATACCAAATCAGATAAGGCCATGATAAACTCAGAACATAATACAGATTTCAATTCAGATTTCAGATTTAGAATTTAGAAAGATGCATGTTTAGAATAGATTAAAAATGTACACTAAGAGAGTTAGGTGGTTACCCGAATTAGGCATAGGTCATATTATTCATTGATTAGAACCGTGTTTGCTCGATACAGGTTTATTATTTCCCTCAGAGGGATTATACGCTGGCCTAATGCCGTGTGGCATATCAGATTCAGATATTTCAACCCTTGTGGCAAACTTGGGTTGGGGGCTCGGCCGTTGAGTTAATGGAGGATCCCATATTTCCCGTGGGAAACTTTCAGATATGTAGGGTGTACCCCTTAGCTCAGATGTAATACAAAGTACAGAACTGCATTGACAAGATTGTTTGAAGATCATTTGAGATTGCCCATGTATTTTAAACTATTTCATGCATAACATTTTATGACTTTCTCGCACCTATGTTATATATGTATAAATTCACTATTTTGGATTGCTCTGTATACCAGGACGATTGTATTGACCCCTTATATTTCAGGGTCTGAGGCTCAGTCTAGAGGTATTGTTAAGCCGTAGAGATTTCAGATAGAAGTGTGGAGTTGGTGAGCCTTTTTTATTCCGGATGGCTTATTTATTTCAGACACTTCTTATTTACTTTGGTTTAGGTCCACTGGGGGCCTTGTCCAAGTTTCAGACAGCTTGTTAATTTCGTATGTAATAGAGATTTCGCAGACTGAAATAAATATTATCTAGATGTTGATGGATTTCCTTTCATATTGATATACATAACTCTGGACATGACCATGATTCTGTAATGATTTATATTTCCACATATTTTCTTCATTATATGAATATTGTACATGATTACCAGATATAGAAGGGCGTTCGGGCCACCATTGTTTGGTATGCTCATTATGGCCAGGGCCCCAGCTCGGGTCATGACAAACTTGGTATTAGAGCACAGTTAATGGTCCCAACTTTGGAGGGGTATTTTGATATTTTCCCTTCACCCCATAACTCCATAAACACTAAATTCAACCTCCATTTCACCAAAAATACACTCCTTTCTCTCAAATACTCTCAAGAACCAAACCCTAGGGCCTCAACCTAAGATTCAAGATCCCTTAAAATTTCACCATTAAATTTCAAAATTGATTCAAGAATTAGAATCTTCAAACAAAGATCTTCAAGAATCATCCATCAAAAGTACAAATAGAGTCCCAAAAGCAAGGGTTCATCCAAAGTTCATAACCTAAGGTACGTGGGGTTTTCCTAAAATCTCATGGGCATAGAAATCATGATTTTAAGAAAAGGGTTTTATATTTATCATTTATAATCATGTTTTAGAAGTCTCAATGACATTATTTTGGTCTTTAGATCTTCCCTCAAATTGATTGATAGATTATATATATATATATATATATATATGTATGTATTTATGAATGTGTTTAAGGATGAATATTCAATTGAGAGCATGAATTATAATGAACACCTCTCTTGTTATGATTTTTCCCATCTTTCATATGATATGAATTGTTCTAAATTGCATCTTGAAAGCATGATATGAAATGTCTTGATTTATGCTATGACTTGAATATGATTTCAGTATAAAATGAGAGAGTTATGCATGTTGATAAATGTTGAATATGCATATAACAAAGAGTGACATGGTTTGCCAAAAGAACACATGACCACCATATATTTGAATAATCTCAGCATAGTTTTGACTTGTGTTTTTTGAACATGAAATCTTTTTTATTATTTGCATATTTGGGTGGTCTGAACTGTATTTTAATGAACGAATTATGCATGTACATTATGGCTCAGAAAAGAGGACTTTCAAGTCTTGGTGTGACGACACCAATTCAGATTATGCCATGGTAATTCAGAACAGAATAGAATGCATATTTGAAGTAAGAATTTTCAGATGTTGAAACTAGAATAATGCATGATTCAGAATAGGATAAAATTGGGCATAAAGAGAGCTTAGGTGGTTCCTCGAAGAAGGCATGAGTTCAGATAACTTATTTCCTAAAACCGTGATTTGCCGATTCGGGTCTATTATATTACGTTGGCCTAGTGCCGTGTGGCATATCAGAATAAAAAACTCCAACCCTTGTGGCACACTCGGGTTGAGGGATTCCCCACCGAGTCAATGGCGGATTTCATACTGCCCGTGGATATCAGAATTGTAGGGGAGTGCCACCTAACTCAGAATTAATATAAAGGTCAGAAAAACTGCATTGACAGAAAGGTTTTATGACTATCAAAAATGCTCATGTGTTTTGAATTTATATCTTTCATGATGTTTTAAGATGTGCTCTCAACTATTTTATTTATATAGAATCTTTATTTTGGATTCATCTCTGCGTACCAGTACATTAATATTGCCCCCCACCCCTACCTCCCAGGGTCTAAATTTCAGTTCAGAGGTCCTGCTAAATCGTAGAGTTTTCAGACAGGAGTGAAGAGTACCATTTGGTGAGCCTTCTATACTTCAGAAGGCCAAGTTTCTTTCATACATTTATCATTATTATGGTTTTGGTCTACTGGGTGCCTTGTACCAGATTTTGGATTGTTGTCTTTTGGTTTTGTAGTAGAGATTTCGCAGACTAGTTCAGACATTAATTAGTTGTTGTTGGTCTTTGCGTTATATCTTATAATCTGAAAAGATTTCAGATTTTATGACCATGTTTCCAAACACGATTATATTTCTCATCTTCTTTTATTGTGTGAACATTGTGCATAACTACCTGATAAAGAGGGGCATCCGGGCCTTCATGGTTCGGTATGCTCGTCATGGCCAGGGCCTCGATTCGGTTCGTGATAAACTTGGAATCAGAGCATGGTTCATGGTCCTAGGGTGTCTGCGAAATCATGTCGGGTAGAGTCTTGTTTATAGGTATGCAGTGTGCCATACTTATGACCAAGAGGCAACAAGGCATTTGAGAATCTTTCCATTTCTTGATGTTCTAGTTCATGCAATAGGACCAAAATATTCCTCTTTCATACTCTAATTCATGCAATGGTGTTGCTTATATGAAAATAAAGTTATCCCAATTCTTTCCTTACTTTGATATGCTCAGATATGTCTCATTGTTCAGGTAAATCGAGTGTAGAAGTTTAGATTTTAAATGGTATTGTCCCTTTTGATTGAGCCATATAAGATTTTAAAATTATGCAAGGACTTGAAAAGAGTCCATTATTGCTTCAGAGTGTATTGATTCTAGTGTAATATTTGGTTCTGATGAAATCATACTTTTCAGCCTGCGGCATTAAGGGTATTCAGTCCTTTTCAAAAATTATGTTGTAGATGTCATGCCTAAAAGGGAAATGATGTGCAGCAAAATTGTTGGAACTGTATTTCAACCCGAGTAGTTGTATAAGTTAAAGTGTCAGTGTCATGACCTATTGGTAGTCAAATTAGACCAAGAAGTTGGTGAAATGAAGTCACAAGTTTAGAGGTCACAGTGAGGGTGACTTTTGTGTAACTAAATATTTATAGTTGAATAACCGTTGATTGAGAATGATTTACCCCTTTATAGTGATAGACTAATATGGTATCTAGTAGCATGTGTGGATTGTATGGTAGTCTGTGGGGGAAGAGTTTGACTCAGATTTTTATTTATACAGAGTAAGATGTGTATTCTTAGATCATTGATTATTGTGTGTCAAGTTTCTATCTCTTGTAATCTTGATATCATTGTGTTGTTGTAAACAAAAAATCTAGTGAAGTCATGTGAGGATCTTTCGATTCACTAGCATATTTGCTCTGTTAGTCATTTCATTTTCTTGTTCAAAACACAAAAATCAAAGTCTAGTGAAGTCGTGTGAGGCCTATTTCGATTCACTAGCAGCTTGTTGTTCTTGTATTGGTTGAATATATTTATAGTCGAATCTTTTTGCATGAGATTGAGTAGGTAATTAAGTGATACGTCATTGTGTGTTAGTTTAGTAAAAGGTAGAGAAGGAGTTATTAGTTAAGGTGAATTGTTGTCTGCTTGAAGTATGAAAATGGCTAGAGGAGCCATTAAGTTATAATTATAGACTCATGGTTGTTTGTGGAATTTGAAGGTAGTCTACATATACGCTTAGGTAAGTAATTGTGATGTGAGAAAGCCGTATAAATAGACAAGATTGTATGGGGTTATAATATAAGAATAAGGTTGACCATGTCTATTATGTGACTTTACCCTCCTTGATCTTCTTTTCGTTGGTAGTTGTAAACTAGTACTACTTGTGAGAAGATATGTAGTAGATTTTGAGGTATTTGGATAGAATATCCCAATTGGATAGACTAGTATATTATATGGCATTCTTTATTTGTGGTGGATGATTGATGCTAGACTATACGCTTGAATTTAATGTAGAATATGGATGTAAGAATAATGGCTTAAGATTAATGATGTATGTTTTGCGACAATTATGCGTACGGTTGGGTTGTAAATCATGTTTAGCACTAGACATTAAGTTTGAACAGTTGATGTCCACGAAGGTGGATGTGATGATTTCTTGGTTAATGATACTAGTTATATGGAAGTGATCTAATAGGGTTGAACGGTGTATGCAAGAGATTAAATTTATTTGATTCATAATTAAGTATGATGTTGTATGTGTGATGTAGAAGTATGCCCAAGGTGATACGAGGTTTTGGTATTTTTCTAAGGCTACTACATGTTGTGTGTGGCTAGTAGTACCACTGAGTTTCTAGGTAGACAAATACTAGTAGATGGTACATGGTGTTCTAAATGGATAAGTTAAGGAGTTTAGACTGATAGTATTGAGCCTTTTGATATGATCTTAATCCTCATGGTAGAGAGATATAAGTTTAGGTTCACGATATTGGTAGGCTATGATGGAAGAAGTATGGTTCATCAAAGGCTTGGTGATATCCATGTTAAGTGTTAGAATCTAAGTTTGAACTAGTAGAAATAAGAGTAAAAGCACTAGAGAGTGTGCACTTCAACTATGGGGATATTCATGAAGATTCGAAGTTAGTTAGTGTTCAAGTATTATATGATGACTATTGGTGGCTATAGAAAGATAGAATGTATCTCAGAAGGTAGTATTAACAGTAGGTTTTCTACTTTCAGGTGTGGTCATTCAGGTTAAGTTCTATTAATTGCATGTATTGTCTCATTTCAGACCCTAGAGTGCAGTGAGTGTAGTTCTGTTTAAAGCCTAGTAAGGGATCTCTCGAACTTAAGATGATGTCTTAAAGCTAAGGGAAATATGATAGAACAAGTAACCAAGTCAGACTCTCAGATTCTAATAGTATTTTCAGTATGATATATAACATCAAAAAGTGAGGGTGGGACTCAACCCATTCTTATCTCAGTAATTTTCAGCTATCCCAATACCTACTCATGGCTTACGTTTCGGTTACATGAACATAGTTCATGTTCATTCATATGATAGAAAATCATGTACTCTTCCAGTTCCAAAATGAGGAGTTTTGGTTCATTCAGTAGTCGAAATCACATTCCATATGCTATGAACTCTAAATTGAGGTCATACAGCTCATGAGTTATGTACTCGCGCTTTATAGTGTGATCAGTTCCTATAACTCATGCTATACTCCTAATGATTGGAAAAAATTCAGCTTATATCCATGTATGTCCTCAATTCAGATTTACTTTGATAAATCCCTGATGTTGATTTGTTATTCCTCAGGCCTCAGTTAAGTGTCAAGTCTCATATAATATCCTTCCATGCTTTAAGGTTTTATGTTCTAACCTTTTGGTGACTCCTTATGTAATGATAGTGGTGATGAGTGAATGTTTCTTGTTGATGGAAGATCATTGTATGCTTGTATTAGATAAGTCCATAAGTGTAAAGTGAAATTTGGGGCCAAGTTTTTGATACATATGATGGTTAATGGAAAATTTGTATGAGGATATTCTTGGGGTAGCATGTGGGAGTTGTAATGATGGTGCTTTAGAATAATATCATGTGTAGCGTGTTGTGTTTTTAGATTTAAAGTTAGGCTTGATCACGGTGAAAGGATTTAAGCTACTGTAGATATTAGTAGAAAGATTTATCGATGCCCACATGAGAATTTTAAGTTGAATTGAATGAGTATGGTAATTAAGGGGGATAGTATGGTTAAGGGAGTATTAGAGGAGTGTGCTAAGCTTGAAAGTAAGAAGTGGCAATGCCTAAGGCCCGGTAATTCTATCCTAGTTTATGAGTTATATGTCTATATTCCATGCTATGGAGTAGTATTATTTTTGTGATTCCTTAGTTGGATGTCTTGTGTAACTCATGCCCAAGATTCTTTGCTCCCTAATGCTACTGGAACTTATTTAGAAAGAGAGTTGAGAGATAATCTATTCCATCCATGGAAGTTGTGATTTCAATTCAGTCAAAGCATCATGTTTTAGATTCAGCTACTTAGTCATGACTCAGTTCATAAGAGTTCAGAGCATAATTTCAAATACTTCAAAATACTTTAGCTCAGGCAGTACAGTACCCTGGTACGATCTAAGTCATGTTGCCTTATGTTTCGTACTTGAATAATTTATCACTTCTCAATTCAATATATATGATTGGATCATGAACACTTCAAGGAAATCCTAAACTCTCAGCATGAATCAACTCCTTAAAGCAAGTAAAGTCAAATCAACTGGGAATTCAGTTTCATGATAAAAGTTTAAATGTTTCAGCTCAGCTATATTCTTACTTAAAAGACATATCATATCCACGTTATTCAATACCTTTAAGACTTCAACATTTCTACCCATCATTCGGGGACGAATGATCCCAAGGGAGAGATAATGTAACACCCCGCATTTCGGGCTAGAAAGAAAAATCATCGTTTCTATGCGTAGATGATCCAAAAGCCATAAATACTATGTAAATTTGTCATGTTAATCAATTATGTAGTGTGGGAACCTATTTGAGAATAAATTGAGATCATAGAGGTCCCCAAACTAAAGGACGAGTTGAAAGGTTTCCTATCGTTCGAGTTTGAGCGAGCATCGTAACTTGGGTCAGATTCAATCAACCATAACATATTGTATATGAAGAACTGGATGGACTACTATATATCAAATGAAATCTCTTCGAATTATCTTTCCAACGATATCAATTTCTCCCAAATCCGAGATCGGATCAAAACGTTATAAATGTTTTACTTCAGCATGTCTGTCTGTCGACAAGTGACGACCTGAGATGATAAGCTATCATACATGTGATGACCTATCATCCATGTCGTCAGCCCAAGGAAGTAACTCACAAAAATAATCCTCTAAGTGATGACCTGGTGTGATAAGTTATCACATATGTGATGACCTATCAGCCAAGGTCGTCACCTTTAAAATTCAGCATTTCCTAAAAAGTTTTGGAGGGGTATTTTGGTATTTTCCCTTCACCCCATAACTCCATAAACACTGAATTCAACCTCCATTTCACCAAAAAATACACTCCTTTCTCTCAAATGCTCTCAAGAAACAAACCCTAGGGCCTCAACCTAAGATTCAAGATCCCATAAAATTTCACCATTAAATTCCAAAATTGATTCAAGAATTAGAATCCCCACACAAAGATCTTCAAGAATCATCCATCAAAAGCACAAATAGAGTCTCAAAATCAAGTGTTCATCCAAAGTTCATAATCTAAGGTAAGTAGGATTTTCTTAAAATCTCATGGGCATAGAAATCATAATTTTAAGAAAAGGGTTTTAGATTTATAATTTATAATCATCTTTTAGAAGCCTCAATGACATTGTTTTGATCTTTAGACCTTCCCTCATATTGATTGATAAATTATACATATATATATATATATGAATGTGTTTAAGGATGAATATTCAATTGAGAGCATGAATTATAATATACCCCTCTCTTGTTATGATTTTTCCCATCTTTCATATGATATGAATTGTTCTAAATTGCATCTTGAAAGCATGATAAGAAATGTCTTGATTTATGCTATGACTTGAATATCATTTCGAAATAAAAAGAGAGGGTTATGCATGTTGATAAATGTTGAATATGCATATAACAAAGAGTAGCATGAAATTCCAAAAGAACACATAACCATGATATGTTTGAATAATCTCAGCATAGTTCTGACTTCTGTTTTTGGAACACAAAATCTTTTATGTTGTTTACATGTTTGGGTGGTCTGAACTGTGTTTTAATGAAAGAATTATGTATGATACATTATGGCTCAAAAAAGAGGACTTTCAAGTCTTGGTGTGATGACACCAATTCAGATTATGCCATGGTAATTCAGAACAGAATAGAATGCATGTTTGAAGTTAGAATTTCCAGATGTTGAAACTAGAATAATGCATGATTCAGAACAGGATAAAATTGGACATAAAGAGAGCTTAGGTGGTTCCCTGAAGAACACATGAGTTCAGATAACTTATTGCCTAAAACCGTGATTTATTGATCCGGGTATATTTTATTATGCTGGCCTAGTGACGTGTGGCGTATCAGAATTTGAAACTCCAACCCTTGAGGCACACTCGGGTTGGGTTCTTTCCCGTCGATTCAATGGAGGATTCCATACCTCCTATGGAATATCAAAATTGTAGAGGAGTGCCACCTAACTCAGAAGTAATACAAAGATCAGAAAAACTGCATTGACAGAAAGGTTTTATGATTATCAGAAATGCCCATGTGTTTTGAATTTATATCTTTCATGATGTTTTATGACATGTTCTCAACAATTTTATTTATATATAAGCTTTATTTTGGATTTGCTCTGCGTACCAGTACATTTGTATTGACCCCCTCTACCTCTCAGGGTCTAAATTTCAGTTCAGAGATTCTGCTAAGCCGCAGAGTTTTCAGACAGGAGTGAAGAGTAATAGTTGATGAGCCTTCTATACTTCAGAAGGCCTAGTATCTTTCAGACATTTATCATTATAATGGTTTAGGTCTACTGGGGTCTTGTCCCAGATTTTTGATAGTTGTCTTTTGGTTTTGTAGTAGAGATTTCACAGACTGGTTCAGACATTGATTAGTTGTTGTTGGGCTTTGCATTACATATTACAAACTGAATAGATTTCAGATTTTATGACCATGTTTTCGTATACGATTATATTCCACATCTTTTTTTATTGTATAAACATTCTACATGACTACCAGATAAAGAGGGGCGTTCATAGTTCGGGATACTCATCACGGCCAGGGACTTGGTTCGATCGTGACAGAGATAATGCTAAACCTTCTGTGTGGGGTGAATTTATAGAAGCCTTCTTGGACTGATTCTTTCCCTAGGAGTTGAGGGAGTCCAAGGCTGAAGAGTTTATGAACTTGAAACAGGGGAAAATGAGCGTCAAGGAGTACACCCTAAAATTCAATCAACTATCCTATTATGCCCCTAAATTGGTGGGAAACATGTGTTCCCGTATGAGGAATTTTGCATTCAGTATTTCTGATGACTTGATGTTGGAGTGCAAAGAGGCGATGTTGAACATAGATATGGACTTCTCTAGATTATTTGTTCAAATGCAGTAGGTAGAGGAACAAAAAAAGAGGGTTGCTGAAGCAAGGGAGAAAGACAAACAGTCCAAGAGGGCCATACCGGCAGAACAGAACCGCAGTCAGCACCAAGATGGTAATTGGGGTAACAGGTGGCCGAAGAAAAAGTTTTGGAGCAATGCTCTGTCTGCAGCTAGCGCTCCAACGACTAGACCTCCATCTTATTAGCGGTTCTAGAATTTTCAGCCTTGCCATGGACCGAGAGTACAAGGTACGTAGTCGCAAGGGATTATGGCGCAACCTTCTAGGTCATACCCTCGATGTGAAATATATGGAAAGTACCATTCAGG
The DNA here is from genome assembly GCA_030864215.1 of Capsicum pubescens. Lineage (NCBI taxonomy): Eukaryota > Viridiplantae > Streptophyta > Magnoliopsida > Solanales > Solanaceae > Capsicum > Capsicum pubescens. The sequence goes on along the minus strand of CM061549.1, from coordinate 31,575,608 downwards.
GAAGTGCCAGTTTGGCAAGTTAGTGTGTTATGCTTGTAGCCAGCCAGGTTACATTCAGAGAGATTGTTCTTCTATTAAAGGGAGTGTTGGAGGTGCTAAGTCTCAAGAAAATTCCTCCCTACTACCACCACCTCCCAAGGGCGCTACTTCTGCTACCGGGGGCGGTCACAATCGATTGTATGCATTGTCCAACCACTAGGATACAAAGGATTCACCAGATGTAGTCATGGGTATATTACAAATTTTCTCAAGTGATGTGTATGTGTTACTTGATCCCGGGTCTACCTTTTCATATATGACCCTGTATGTGGTAGTTAGTTTCGGGTTTGAGCCTGAAGTTATTTTTGAACCCTTCTCTATTTCTACTCATGTTGGTGACTCTGTTATGGCTAGGAGGGTGTACAAAAATTGTGTTGTGTCTATCTATAATCATGATACTGTGGCAGAACTTTCAGAGGTTGATATGGTTGAGTTTGATCCTATTTAAGGGATGGATTGGCTCCATTCGTGCTATGCCACACTAGATTATAGAACCCGGAAAGTCATTTTCTCTTTTCCGAATAAACTAGTGATAGAGTAGGGGGTATTCTTTAGAACCTAAGGGGAAATTTATCTCTTATCTCAGAGCCTGTAAACTTATATCTAAGGGTGGTTTGTATAATCTTATTCGGGTAAATTATTCTAATGCTAAAAGTCCTTCTCTCTAGTTAGTCCCCGTGGTTAATGAATTTTTAGAAATTTTTCCTGATGATCTCACACGGATTCCAACTGATAGGGAGATAGATTTTGGCATTGACTTGTTTCCAGGCACTCATCCTATTTCTATCTAGCCATATAGAATGGCTCCTGCAGAATTCAAAGAGTTAAAATAATAGTTAAAAGATCTTTTTGACAAGGGCTTTATCCGTCCTAGTGTTTCTCCCTGGGGTGAACCTGTACTCTTTTTTTGTTAGAAAAATAGTTCCCTTCATATGTTTATAGACTACCGTTAGCTAAATAAGGTCACTGTTAAAAATAATTACCTTCTTCATAGAATCAATGATTTGTTTGATCAACTCCAAGGTGCAAAAATGTTTCTTTAAGATATACCTTTGTTTGGGGTATCATCAGTTGAAGGTTAGGGTGTTTGATATTCCCAAAACAACTTTCCAAGCCCGTTATGGCCATTATGAGTTCTTAGTTATGTCTTTCGAACTGACTAATGCACCTGCTGCCTTCATGGAACTTATGAATAGGGCGTTCTGTCAGTTTTAAGACTTGTTCATCATAATTTTCATCGACAACATCTTAGTTTACTCCAAGAATGAGGAGGATTATTCCTTTCACCTCTGAATAATCCTTCAGACCCTCAAAGATCATAAATTGTATGCAAAATTTTCCAAGTGTGAATTTTGGCTTTTCCTATTGCTTTCTTGGGGCATATTGTGTCTAGTGAGGGAATTAAGGTTGATCCCCAAAAGATTGAGGCAGTGAGAAAATGGCCTAGACCCATGACTCTAACCGATATTTGTAGCTTCTTGGGTTTGGAAGGGTATTACATAAGGTTCGTAGAAAGTTTTTCTTCCATATATTTTCCACTTACCAGGTTGACACAGAAAAAGGTTAAAATTGTGTGGTCTGACTCCTGTGAGAATAGTTTTGAGAAATCGAAAGACAAGTTGACTACTGCACCTATTTTGACCCTTCCCGAAGGTACAAAGGGTTTTGTTGTGTACTGTGATGCATCCCGGGTGGGACTTGGGTGTGTACTTATGCAGCACGGAAAGGTGGTAGCTTATGTATCTAGGCAGTTGAAGGTGCACGAGCGAAATTACCCAACCCATGACTTGGAGTTAGTGGCTATGGTATTTGCACTTAAAATCTGGTGGCATTATCTTTAGGGGTTACACGTTGATATTTTCACTGACCACAAAAGTTTACAGTATGTTTTCTCACAGAAAGAACTGAATCTCAGGCAGAGGCATTGGTTGGAACTGTTGAAGGATTATGACTTAAGCCTGCACTATCATCCGGTCAAGGTGAATGTGGTGGCCGATGCCCTCAGCAGATTATCTATGGGAAGTCTTTCTCATGTTAAGGAAGGAAAAAGAAAGATGGTGGAAGATATTCACCAGGTTGAAAATCTTGGGGTTCAACTTCTGGATTCCGAAGATAGAGGGGTAATTGTTCATAAGATAGCTAAATCTTCCCTATGTGCTGAAATTAAGGAAAAATAGGTCGATGACCCCATATTGATGTAGATAGGGAACGATGTTGGTAAACAGAAAGTGATGGATTTTGAAATTGAAGGTGATGGGATTTTACGATATCAGGGTAGACTGTGTGTGCCAAATGTTGATGGATTGTGGGAAAGAATTCTTGATGAGGATCACACTTTCTGGTATGTTTTTCATCCAGGCTCTACTAAAATGTATCATGACCTAAGGGAAATTTATTGGTGGAATAATATGAAACGTGATGCTGCTGATTTTGTTTCTAAGTGTGTAAATTGTCATCAAGTCAAAGTGGAACACTTGAGGCCAGGTGGTACTTCTCAAGAGATATCCTTGCCTATGTGGATGTAGGAGATGATAAATATGGATTTCATCACGGGGATTCCAAGATCCTGAAACCAATATGATTCCATTTGGGTGATCGTAGACCGGATGACCAAGTCAGCTCACTTTCTGCCTGTGAGGACTAACTACTTAGAAGATGATTATCCCAAGTTATACATTGAGGAAATAGTTAGTTTGCATGGGGAACTGGTATCTGTTATATCTGATCTAGGTATGCAATTCTCTTCATAGTTTTAGCGGTCTTTGTAGAGGAGTTTAGGTACCCAAGTGAACCTGAGTAATACCTTCCATCCCCAGATGGATGGGCAAGCTGAACTCACCATTCAGACCCTTGAGGCTATGTTGAGGGCTTGTGTAATTGACTTCAAAGGTAGTTGGGGAAATCATTTCCAATTGATAGAGTTTGCCTACAATAATAGCTATCATGCCTGAATTCAGAAGGTTCAGTTTGAAGCTCTTTATAGAAGGAGATATAGATTACGAATTGGGATGTAAGAAGTGGGTGAGACCCGGTTGTTTGGGCCTGACCTTGTTCATCAAGCAATGGAGAAGGTGAATATCATTAGAGAATGACTTAAGACCACCCAGAGACATCAGAAATCCCATGCTGATGTACGGAGAAGAGATTTAGAGTTTGAGGTGAACGATTTGGTGTTCCTAAAGGTCTCTTCTATGAAGAGGGTCATGCCATTTGGGAGGAAAGGAAAGATTAGTCCCCGTTATATAGGACCATACCAGATTTTGAGGAGAATAGGTGGTGTGGCCTATGAATTAGATTTTACTACGAGTTTGGCTTCCGTTCATCCCATATTCATGTGTCCATGTTGAAGAAGTGCAATGGAGATCATTCCCTAGTGTTTCCTGTAGAGGAGATCAATGTGAAAAAACTCCTTGTTATACGAGGAAGAACCCGTTGCAATCTTGGATCGCCAATTTTGAAAGTTGAGGAGTAAGAAAATAGCTTCGGTCAAGGTGATGTGGAGAAATAAAAAAGTCGTGGAGGCTACTTGGGAGTCAGAAAAAGATATTCATGCGAGGTACCCGACTCTTTTCGAGACCATGGATGATGATTTAGAAGGTACAAATCCCATACTACTTCTTTTATTTCATTTAGCTCTTGAAAATCATACTTGATGTGTCCCGAGTCATCATTCGGGGATAATGATCCCAACGAGGGAGAATGTAACACCAAGCATTTCGGGCTAGAATATAAACCGTTATTTCTATGCATAAAGGTTCCAAAATCCATAGATCCAATGTGAATTTAGTGTTTTCATCAATTATATAGTTTGGGAATTTAGTTGAGCATAAATTAAGATCATAGAGGTACCTTAACTCAAGGACCAGTTGAAAGTCTTCCTATCGATTGAGTTTTGGTGAGCGCTTAAACTTGGGTAAACTTCAATCGACAATAATTTTTTGTATATAATGAATTATAGGTCCTACAATATATCAAATGGAAGCTCTTTGAATTCTCTTTTCAACACCACCAGTTTTCCCTTAATACAATATCGATGTATAAAGTTATGCGCATTTTACATTACGATATCAGGCTACCTTAGGATCAACGGTCGGGACGACGATCCATCAAAACCATGATGGTCTGTCGTGGGGACCGTCATCCAAAAAATAGTGACTCAGTCACTGGAAATGCAACGATGGTTCTGGGGCTGGTTCGTCGAGTCCATGACGGTCCATCGGTCCATCCCGAAGCTCAAAAACGTGATTTTTTTAAAGTGTTGTTTTGGTACTTTTCCTCTCCAGAAAACCTCCCCAATGAATTTAATAACACCCTAACACGTTATTAATCAATTTCCATCAGTTGCAACATCAAAAACTTCCTTCTTCACTCTCAAAATCAAGATCAAACTAGTGTTTTTTCAAGAATAAGAAAGCAAGAAATCAATCTTTATATCCAAGATTTTCAAGGAACAAATCAAGAATTCAAGTTCTATTCTTTAATTAAGTAATCTAAGGTACGAAGGATTTTACTAAAACTACACGGGCACAAAGAAATTGTTTCAACAACATTTTAAACATTGTGAAATCATGAATTCTCAAAGGGGTTTTGGAACTTACGTTACAATTTTGCATTACGAATTCTTTAATGACATTATTATTTTGGTCTTGAGGTCTTTCCCCTAAATTTGATCTACAACCATGTATAAGTATATATATGTAGGTGTTTGATGAGTTTGTATGATGAACTGAGAGCATGAACTATTAAAAATCCCTCTCTTGTTTACAAGCTTTCATATTTTTGTAAGTTATGACTTATTCAAAATGTATTGTTGGAAGCAAGATATAAATGTCTTGATTATGGTTTTAAATTAAAGAGGGGGTGTATTACTTGGTGTTAAAGGTTAAAGATGTTTATTAATTTTTTCGTCACAAGTTTCATGACCACTACATATTTGTTGAAATGCTGAAAAGAATGACTTTTACATGATTTGATAAATGTTTGAAGTATGAATCTTTTGAATTGTTTGAAGTATGGTGGTCCAAGATTTATGTTTTGAAAGAAGATATTTTCATATGACAATTTTGGATCCGAAACATGACTTTCAAGCCTTGGTATGAAGATACCAAATCAGATAAAGCTATGATAAACTCATAACAAAATACAGATTTCAATTCAGATTTAGAATTCAGACAGATGCATGGTTAGAACAGGTTAAAAATGGTCACTAAGAGAGTTAGGTGGTTACCCGAAGTAGGAATGGGTCATACGATTCATTGACTGGAACCGTGATTTTTTTTTAAGAGTTTATTATTTCCCTAAGAGGGATTATACGTTGGCCTTGTGCCCTGTGGCATATCTGATTTAGATACTTCAACCCTTGCGGCAAACATGGGTTAGGGGCTTGGCCGTCGAGTTAATGGCAGGTCCCATATTTCCCGTGGGAAACTTTCATATATATAGGGTGTTCCACTTAGGTCAGAAGTAATACAAAGTACAGAACTACATTGACAAGATTATTTTAAGATCATTTGAGATTTCCCATGTATTTTAAACTATTTCATGCATAACGTTTTATGACTTTCTCTCACCTATGTTATATATGTATAAATTCATTATTTTGGATTGCTCTACCTACCAATATGATTGTATTGACCCCCTATATTTTAGGGTCTGAGGCTCAGTCTAAATTTAACGTCCTGAATCTGGTATCCAAAACTCTACACAGTGCTCATAATCCCGAAGGACCACAAGCTAACCCATAACTAATATCTGTAATTGAGCCCTGAATTATAATGATAATATCATAAATGCAGAAACAAGAACTGAAAGTCCATAAGGTTCAATATTGATACATAACTGAAAATATGGTATAACAATACCAAAACAACTAAAATAACTTTCTGAACATGTTGTAGTCTGAAAGCCTCTAAAATTGAACTGTCCGAATAAAGAGTTGATGGTATTATCCCCTAACTAACCCCATCTTCTAAAATAAACTAAGTACTGAAAGAATGATAAAATCAAATGATGAGGACTCACTACAGACTCTGACTGCTAAAACTGGCATGCTACTGATACTCTGGAGTGCGTTCTTCTAAACCTAAGGTATAAAACACCATAGCACAAATATGTCAGTACGATTGAATGTACTGGTATGCAAGTGATGTAGGTTGAATGCAATGGTTCCTATGCATGAATAATACTAACTGACTGAATAACATGAACGTGAGAATACATGTATGAATACGTAACTGTATCTGAGATTGTGATAACACTGACTCATGAATTCTGATAATGTTGATTTACTGATATCTGGGTACTAATACTGGGATACTGAAAGACTAAGTCTATTGAGTACTAAGGAACTGATGTCATAGTACTGATAAAGGAATGACTATTTCTGACAGCTCTGATTATGAAGAACTAGTCTGATTGACTGTATCTGATAGTCCTGAAATCTGAATACTGGTAACATGAATTTCATATAATTAATATACTATTAACTAGGTGAGTGTGTCTAATAGACCAAATTCTGATGGAACTAGCTGAGTTTTGTACTGAGCTGAGTGACTGTATCTGACAGTCCTGAAACTATAGAACTGAACTAAGTTCTATTACTGAGACTGGATCTGAAACGGAGACTGTGAGGTAATCATCTAACCAACATGCCCTAAAACTAAACTGGTGGGGTACAACCTATAAACCCAGCTGGAAGGGTGTCAGTACCATGCCGCGGATAAAGACAAGTTATGAGTAAACCCTCTCTAACAGGGAGCTCTTCCTTCAACCCCTTCTAGTAGGAAAAACTCAAATGAGGTGTATAATCCCCAAACTCGTAGGGTACATCTCAACCTACACTGGCTACGTCGTTTTGGAATGCAAGGATTGCTTTTAAGGATCACACCCTCTACTGGCTAACAGGTGAGTCCCCATCCTTATTTTCACTCGATGCTGAGTCCTACTCCCAACTGAAGAGACACTAAACTAATTTAAACTGAACTGAACTATTACTGATATTTTGTTTTAGTTTATTCGAACAGATTTCACTAAATTCTGTAGACTGGCGGAATACTACTGAGATCGGATAACTGACTGAGATTACTGAATTTTTCCTAGTCATGTAACTGACTGAATTCTAATGATCATGGCTTGAATAGGAGTATCGTGAAAACTAACACTGTCTCTAGGCACACAGCTAAATTATCAGGTACAATTACCCCCAGGACTCAATATCATAAAACTAACAAGACTTGACACTTCGTGAACACATAACCAATATCAACAATTCATAATACAATAAGTTGGGGTTTTCATGAAACACATGGTTTTCATAATGTTGTACATGGATGGGATTGTATATAGGCATGTCATACTTTCATCAGCCTAATCTCATGAATATTCCATGAAATACTCATAATGCGCACAATATCATGGAAGTAGTCTTGGTCATAAGGGTAAAGCATAAATTTATTATTTGAGTCACAATGGAGCTATAATACCCAATTTTTATCCTCCTAGCCATTTTGTCAAACACCCTACATGCACAACTTAGGGAATAGGTGAAATCATCAAATTACACATCATAAAAAACTCAATTCATGGATTTGATCTTGCATGCTAACGTAGTTTCATGAAAACACATAAAGATTCCAACTTGGGAATCATACAACAAGATAAACATGGTTACAAATAACCCACAACATAAATATCATGTTTTATAATTTGAATTAGGGTTCTTGGACTTCATGGATGAAATAAATCCATAAATCAACACTTGACATACCTTAGTTCCTGATTTTACAAAGATTAATGGAGAAATTCTTGAATTTGAGTATTGAATTTGAATCCCTAATTGAAAACCCTAGCCTATTTTTGAGAGAAACTTGAGAGAAACTCTATATTTTGGGTGAAATATGGCTGAATCATGTGTTATTGGGTTTATATAAGGATGGGAAATTGACCCTTTTTCCCTTAAAAATGCAGACATTTAATGGCTAAAAACTGGGTGCCGACGCTACAAGCGACGTGGCACGTTGATGGCTACGATGCGATACTCAATGTGTCATGCCATGATCGCGTCGAGCCTTAGAAGTTTTGTCTCTGGCAGCCTACACAAATGTTGACCAACGCAATTGGGGACGCGGCGCACCATGATATCATTTGTCCACTATTTAGTGACTCCGAACATGATTTAAACGTGTTCTGAAAAATCCAAAACTTTTTTGGGAACACCTATTGACCTTACTGATTATGAACTAATAAAAATACGGACCATTAAAGGATGTTAATGTGGAGAAATGAGATTGACAACTTTTGAAGGCCAATAATAGGCTAAGTCTGGGAACCTAGCTAGAATTTCCTAAGTCTGGGACCCCTTGACAAGATTAAAGGACTGAATTAAGCTTTACGATTTTACGGGATCTTACAATATATCCCCCTTGAGAATATTCATCCTAGAATGAGACTGACTGAGAGGGAAGAAAAGATAAATTGACGTACATACTGAACATGAACAACTGGAACATAATTCCATGACTGACATGACCGATAAACTGAATGTATCATACTGAACATGCATATCTGATGCATGGTTAACTAATTCATGAATGCATGACTAAATATGCAATGGAAATTGATACCAAGTTTATCATGGAAATCTGAGCATGAAACTGGATAAGTTCAATGAAGACTGTTTCCTTAAATTGAAAATACTAAGCCTGAAATTAATTATTAGATATGCACGAGCGAAAACACGTGAACGTAATTGAGTCTGGAACGTGATACATGAGATGGGTATCATGATATGAACTAAGTACCTTGAATACGTAGTTTACGGCTGAGGTCGGAGTTTGAGGGTCAACTCATGAGTACTCCTTACCTGAAACTGGATTCATTACAAAAATAGAGAGTGGCACATTTATATCATAAAGGTTCAGGGAATTATAGTGTATCTCCCTCTTGGGACACTAGGTCCCTCGAAGAATACTGATTTTGCTGAGATACTGAGGAAAACTAGGGCGATGCACAAGGCACCTACGAGCTGAATCACTGGTGGATATCCATGATCTGAAGCTAAGACAAAGTGATTAGACCTTACGCACTGCAACTGAGACTACTAAAAATATTTACGTGTGTGCTGAGAACGAATGCATAAATATATTCTAACTTTATCTGATTAACTGAATAACTTATATCTGAATACTAGGCATGTAATACTGAACTATACTTATTCTGGATAGATGGACTAAGACTATAGGGTATTACACATAGGAGGTAATGACTGACTGGGCAACATGAGGTAATTAAGTATGAGTGAGGAAAAATTGTATTACCTTAGGAACGTGAGACCAGGCGTCTAATCATGATTTGAAAATATTCTATAAATTGAGGTACTATAATACTAATAACTGAGTAACTGATGGCCATATGTTATGGTCGGGTAATCTTGAAACTGGACTGAGTTTTTGATCTGACTATTGGACTAGGACTGGGACTGAGATTATAGCTAAGAGGGTAATTAAGACTGTAACCATAACTAAGACTGTAACTATGACTAAATGTTGGTTTTCTATAACTGAGGGTTAGACTGGTACGGGAGTACTGAATTCTAATGGCTGAGTAACTGATAGCTGAAAGCCATGGTTCTGTAGCACTATCTGAGTCTTTTACTGAATATTGATTACTGAACTTACATTGTACCTGAGGTCTGCGGGATGGAACATTAACACTACATATTCATCAAGGGATCTAAATTTAGGGTATACGTGGCATAATCTGAGTTTGACTAAACACTAGGAGTGAAGTCATGAATCGTGTGGGATAAGCATTCTATAAAGCACGACATCAGTGCATGAGTCATGAGCTGCACAAATTGGGTTTGGTATTTCTGAATTCATGGAACATGATCCACAACATTGGATGAACTTGGACTCCTCATACGAGGAAATTAAAACACACACCATTCTATGAAAATTACATAGATATAAGTTGTATTCGTGGGACTGAAATGAAAAGCATATGTAAGTATCATGATGGTTGAAGTACAAAACTGTGCACTAAGATAGGAATGGGTCGGGAATCATCTTCCCTTATGGATTTCCTACACATACTGGTATTACTACTGGAACCTGAAAGCCTGACTTTTAGATATTTCATAACCAGACAGTTCTTGCATACCTGTCAAGCTGTGTTAGACTGACTCACTAGGGTGAGGACTGGAAAAAGGTCCTGTTAATATTTGTTCTAACCTTAAAGTTGATTGTTATGCAAAAATTTACAAAAAAAAATCCTGAATAAGAAGAAACGTGAACATGTAAATGAGGGATCTATAACATACCAGTGGCTGCATCAGGAGGAATTTCCTGATCCTATCGGGACTAAAGTGCATAGAGTCTATTTTGGAGTTGCCCACTGATAGCGCTGGAATTGGCACCCTGCTGCTTTGGGGGACCGAACTGAGTTGAGGGACGAACGTGCTTACTTCTAAGGCCAGGCCTAGGACAATATCGGACTTTGTGACCTGTCTCGTCACATCCAAAATACACATCACTACCAGCTCTACATACACCCTTATGATTCTTACCACACTCTTTACAAAGTGGATGAGTAAAAACCCTGCTCTCACTACCGTTGGCCTTGGAGCCTGGTGCCCAATATCTAAAGTTATTTTTGAACTTTAGTACTAGTGCACTAGATGAAGATGGAACTGGGGCTAAAAACTTATTTCTATGCTAAGAACAGTTACTACCCTGCGACCCTGGCTGAGAAAAACTATAACTACCAGTTCTGGCTCTCTTATTTTCCCTCTCCTTCTTCTTAAGTTTCTGCTCCTCAATCTGTTGAGCATGGACTATAATCCTAGATATGTCCATCTCCTTAATCAACATCACAGTTCTGTACTTCTTAACTACTATACCTGATATCCCAGACACAAACTTATTCATTCTAGATCTATTGTCTGCTACTACATGAGGAGCGTACCTAGATAACTGAGTAAACTTGAGGGAGTATTCTTTTACGCTCATGCTACCTTGACTGAGGTTGATAAACTCTAACACTTTGGATTATTTATGCTCTAGGGGAAAGAATCTACCTAAGAAAGCCGTAGCAAAATCTTCCCATTCTATGGGCTCTGCATCTGCACCCCTGTCTACCTTCCACTTCTTAAACCATGTATTTGCTACATCTTATAGCTAATAGGAGGCTAACTCTGTACTCTCACTAGAAGTCACTCCCATGATATCTGTGACTTTCTAAACCTGGTTGAGGAACTCCTGTAGATTCTCTTTAGAATTAGAACCGGAGAATAGGGGAGGATTCATTCGGGTGAAGTCCCAAATCCTGGCTGCAGCAGAATTAGCCACTGGGTTGGCCGAAATAGTAGTTGGTCGGTCATTCTGAGCTGTGACTGAATTGGCTAGAGTAGTGAATGCAGTTCTGAATTCTTCATGAGAGACGTGCTCATCCAGAAGATCTTCCTAGATGGGATGAGGTGATGACTGATTCCCTGTTCCTCTTTCATTAGCCCTTTTGGGAGGCATGTTCTATAAATAAAAGAGAAGAAGAGATTAAACTAAGAGTTTGACTGGAGCTCATGCTCACTCGTATGACATGAATTCGGAAAGAAGGGAAAATATTCCTAAAATATCTCATAGACTCGTGCACATATGTGTGGTACACAACACACCCATGTACAAGACTCTACTAGATGTAGCTTTTCAGACTTCCTACGATGCTATTGAATCTTCGGCTCTGATACCAAGTTTGTAATGCCCCGAATCAGGTACCTAAAATGCTACACGGTGCTCATAATCTCGAAGGATCACAAGCTAACCCATGACTAATATTTGTAACTGAGCCCTGAATAATAATGGTAATATCGTAAATTTGAAAACCTAAACTAAAAGGCTATAAGGTTCAATACTGAATCATAACTGAAAATATGGTATAAAAATACCAAAACAACTAAAATAACTGTCTGAACATGTTGTAGTCTAAAAGACTCTAAAACTGAATTGTCTGAATAAAGAGTTGATGGGTCAATCCCTCAACTAACCCCATCTACTAAAATAAATTAAGTACTAAAAGAATGATATAATCAAATAATAACATCCTCGAATGATGAGGACTTACTACAGACTCTGACTACTGAAACTGGAATGCTACTGATACTCTGGAGCGTGTGCTTCTGAACCTATGGTATAAAACACCATAGCACAAATGTGTAAGAACGATTACATATATTGGTATAAATGTGAGGTAGGCTGAATGCAATTGTTCATATGCATGAACAATACTAACTAACTAAATAACATGAACGTGAGAATACATGCATGAATATGTAACTTTATCTGAGATCGTGATAACACTAACTCATGAATTCTGATAACGTGGATTTACTGATATCTGGGTACTAATACTGAAATACTAAGTCTATTGAGTACTGAGGAACTGATGTCATAGTACTGTTAAAGGAATGACTATTTTTTACAGTTCTGATTATGAAGAACTGGTCTAAATTACTGTATCTGACACTCCTAAAATCTAAATACTGGTAACATGAATTTCGTATAATTAATATACTATTAACTAGGTGACTGTGTCTGACAGTATTTACAATATTGAACACTTAGCAACTTACAAAGACCTAACCCATAGATCCCATAATTTGGGTTAAAGGGATTTAGCCACTCATAATATAATAATCAATACAACAAGTTGAATTCATAATTTGAAAGATGAACTGACAGCACAATGAATAACAACGAGTGTTTCTTAGATTAGATCAAAGTAGAAATCCCAAAATATTGATGATAATCTCATCAAAGTTAATTGTTTTTTTTCAAGCCAAGAAACTGGAGAGAAAATAACAAAATACGTGTGTTCCAAGAAAATAGGTTCACCAGAATAATCCTCCTTAGAAAACCCTAAACTATGCTTTAAATACTTCAGCCTAATTATGGAAACAAAATCACAGAGTTCAGTGTCCTTCTCGGATTAGGTGACGACATGCGTGACGCCTTATCAGGAGGCTGACGACTTATCACCGATGTCGTCAGCTCCTCTTCAATTTTGACAATTTCTGCTTAAGGATGATGGTGAATCCTTACGGCTTATCAAAACTGTGATGACATATCAGACAATGTCGTCACTTCTCCACCTCAGCTCCCATGTTCTGTCTAAGGATGACGGCGACTCTGATGGCTTATCACAAGGCTGACGGCTTATCACATGTCGTCGTCACTTCTTCCAACTGAATGCTATTCTCTGTTTAAGGTTGACGATGAAGTTGATAACCTATCAGAGTGCTGACGACTTATCAGGAATGTCATCAGCCACACTTCTCTTCTATTTGCTTTAGATTTCACCTCTTTTACTTCCATCATTGTTGGTTTTCTTGCCTCTTAATTTCCACTGCAAAATCAAATATAAAACAATCAAAAACGACAAAAGTTGCTTATAATTTTGCGATTATTCTTAGTTAAAAGCCTCAAATGTGTTAGCATCTGCTCACACATCAAGACTCAGAGAAGGATCGGATCACAACATATATTAATTAATTAAGTCAAACTTTAAAAAGTAAGTGCTTTTAAAATATATAGGGTCAACCTATAATTGAATCCACCCCATTACTAGCGAAACTACGGAGGCATGATTTCATTTGAGTCATCTTTGTTCGAAAATTATATCATACAAAAAAATTTAAATAATTGTTATACTTTTAACCCCTTGATATTTTTTTCTATTTGTTTATAATTTGTAAAAATTCTTGTGTAATATCCACACTCCTTTTCCTATAAGAGGAAGAATGTCATCTTCTGTCAAAATAAAAAGATATAAGCTCCGAGGAATTTTTCTTAAAAAAAGTTGGTTATGTAATAAGAGGAGTTGTGGATATGATCAGTGTCCTAAACCTACAACTTAAAAGTTGCGAGTTCGAGTTACTAAGAAAACAAAAAAAATTAAAGCATTGAGGAATTTTTTTTTTCAAAAAAATAAAATAAAAGTTGGCTTACATAATAAGAGGGGTTGCATTAGTGGTAAACAGCATACAACGCCTACAACCTTGATCCGAATAGTAAAAAGAGAAAAAAGAAAAAGAAAAAAAACTGTTTTACCTCCATCTTACAGAATATCAGCTCGAGTTGCGTAAAAAATCAAAAAAGGCGAAAGCTCGGATGAAAAAAAGAGTTGCTTCCGTGTACTTTGTACAGAGTGAAAATTCTTGAGACACTCCACGAATAAATTTGGGTCATTAACATTTTTTTCATGTGATGCCATTGGTGATGGATACACTTATCTGTTTCTAGCACAGGGAAGAACAATAGCTTCCTAAGACATCATTGTACCACCGGAAAATCAAGAAACAGATAAAACTGAGGTAACTTAGTAATAGAAAAAACAGAAGGTAAATTAATAAAATATGTAATGAATACAACTTAGACAATATTGGGTAGTTAAGGAAAAGAGCATCAGTTTAGGAACTATAATATAATGAAATACATGTTGAACTCATGATGCTAAATGATTACTATTACTTTCAGTCATCCTAACGATTGATGAGGAAACAAAGTTATGAAGTTAAGTGAACAATTTAAAATATTTTGCACAGTGCAATTAACACTGGATAACTCGTGCAACGCACGTGTTCCAAAACTAGTACTTTGATGAGCAAGACCATCTTATAATCATGAACATTAGTCTAGGAAAATAAATATTTTGAGAAACTATACTTTTGGGACTATCTTACATAAGCTATAACAATGTTTTGATCCATGAAAAGAGCTGCAGTTTTGGAACTATAATATAATGAAATACATGTTGATATCATGATGCTAAATGATTACTATTACTTTCAATCATCCTGAAGATCAATGAGGAAACAAAGTTAAGAAGTTAAGCAATCAATTTAAAATATTTTGCACAATGCAATTAACACTGGATAACTTGTGCAACAAACGTGTTCCAAAACTAGTATTTTGATAAGCAAGACCATCTTATAAGCACGAGAATTAGTTTAGGAAAACAAATACTTTTAGAGCTTATACTTTTGGACCATCTTATGAAAGCTATTACAATGATTTGATCCACTGAAAAGGTCGTAGTTTTGGAACTACATTACAATGCAAAAATGTACAGGTTGATCCACATCTCCTACTCCTTTTCTTCTTCCAACCAGACAATCTTTAGTCACAAGATGTTTTCAGGTAACACCCCGTAGCATTCTCAACTTGATACCACAATTAGTAGCATGCATAAAGAGCGAAAAACCTGAAATTTTCCTAAGTGTTAAAGGACTCAGTCATATTTTAAGATCCTAAACTTCAATGATTTCTAAATCGACCTTTCCGACCCCGAGATGTGGATTTATGAGTTGATTTATGTTAAAGTAACATGTCTCGACTAAGTTTCGGATTTTTCAAACGGGGTTTGAAGCATGTTTGGAAATTGAAAACAGAAGGTCACCGCAATTTTATTGTATCGCGGTAACTATAGCTGTGAGACCTTTACTGCGTCACGGTGAAGACCAAAACAACAATCATTAATTTCCAGTGACTCACCGTGATTGCACCGCATCGCGGTGAGTATAGCTATGAAGGCATCACCGCATCGCGGTGAAGGCTAAATCGGCATTTCAGTTGCGAATTTTAAATTCGAGGAGCAGATTCCTGTTTTCCCTAAGGCCCCAAGTCGTGTAAACAGTGAATTAAAACACCTTTTGGGCATAATATGCCCAAATTCATTCAAATCCATCAAGAACAAAAATCCTAACTTCCCTTCCAAAGATAAAGGATTCATATTCTAAGTTAAGATCATCAAGAAAAGAGTCAAGGCTAGGGTTTCATTCTTTAAACTAAAAGACCTAAGGTATGTGGGACTATCCTTAATATTGTTTTGAAAATCATGTTATTAAATCATTTTGATGAGATTATACGTATTGTGTTGAACCCTTTTTGTGTTAATCAAATCTTGACCCTTCTTATAAATACATATATAGTTTGTAATGATTAATTGAGAGCATGAACAATGAATTTCCCTCTTTTGTTATGAAATAAAGTGTATATTTGTATTGTGAGTGATTTTTTAAAGCATGAACTATCATTTTAAAGTAAGTTCCTCAACATCATGGTGTTTGACATGGTTTATGATATCATGAGAGAGAGTTATTTACTATAAATATACTCTTGCATTAGAAAGAAGAGTTGCATGTGATTGAGTAAATTGACATGACCACCGCATGTTTTAAATCTTACAAAAGAAGTTAATTGCATAAGTTTTCTTGAGATTTCAAAATGGTGATTCTCTTGTGATATTATGATTCTTTAGTGGTCAAGTGCTTGATTAGAATGAGATAGGTTATAACATTGGTACGATATGAACGTCTTGCAAGTCTGGGTATGACGATACCCGGTGATGACGTGCCCTTAAAATTTTCAGCGTTGAATGACTTTGCATATGAAACATGTTGTTTAAAGAACTAAAATTGGGCCTAAAGAGAGATATATGGTTACTCGAAGAATGTGCTTGAGTGTAAGGGATCATCACTAAAAATTGAGTTTGCCGATTCGGGCAATATGATTTGGCCAATGCCAATGTATACTTGTCCTTGAGACACTTGTATACTAGAATTAATTAGGACTCCAATCCTTGCGGAATACTTGGATTGGGGGCTTCGCCGCCGAGTCAAGGGCGGATTCCATATAGCTCGTGGGATTGTAGAAATGTAGGGTGTACCATCTGTCTCAAAAGTAAGATAAAGTGTGAGTCTTGATTTCAAGAAAGCATTAGAAAATTCTAAATTGTGCCCATGTGTTTTACTTATCTTATATGTAATGTTTTACGAAATGCTTTCGTCTATATTATGTAATAACCAGATGCTATTTTGGATTGTTTCACATACCAGTACAATTATATTGACCCCCTACATTTTAGGATCTGAGGCACAGTCCTGGGGTCCTGCTAATTAGTAAACTTGTGAGTCAAAAGTTGCAGTTGGTGAGGCTTCTCTATTCTGGAAGTCCTGCTTGTAAAACTATTTTACTTTTTTTCATTTTATGGTCCGACTGGGGGCCTTATCCTAGTCTTTAGATAGATGTTTATTTTCACATTGTTAGAGATTTTGCAGAATGGTGTCATATGTTTTTGAATGTTATGAACTTAAATTTCGTGTTGTTCAGTTGAACTAAGTGATTGACCGTGTTTTCATCATTATTAACTTTTCTCCATTTCTTTATAGTATATGAATGTAGTGCATGATTTCCAAATGGGGGAGGGTGCCTGGGCCTTCATGGTTCGGGATGCTCGTTGCGGCCAGGGTCTCGGCTCGGGTCATAACAAACTTTGTATCAGAGCATGGTTCATGTTCCTAGGGTGTCTACAAAATTGCATCACGTAGAGTCTTATTTATGGGTGTGTAACACACCACACTTATAAGCAGGAGATTGCAAGGTATTTAGGAATATCTCTCTCTTTCTTTCATGATTTAGTCTGTGCTATAGAGTTTGAATGTCCTCTAACCAATGATTCCCTATATTTCAGAAAATTTATCATGCCTCCTCGTATGACCAACAAACAATACACCCAAGATGAGGATGTCCGACCCACTAATGGGATGCAGGCCCATAATAGAGCTCGTACCCTAGAGTTTGTTGCTACTCTGGGAGTTCTGACTAGTCCACCTCGGTCTCCATGGATCGGTGTTAACCATCCCCAACCTCCTCAGAGAGAAGTTTCAAATGTTGAGTTCCAATAGTCCATCCATATGATTGCTCAGCTGGTGACCTCTCAAACCCGTCGGTTTAAAGATATGGGTTCTGGTTCATCTGAGGTTATATGGGTTGGTAAATTCATGAGGCTGAACCCACCTATGTTTTTTGGGATGAAGTTAGAGGAGGACCCCTAAGGGTTCATTGATAAACTAGAGAAAATTTTTAGAGTTATGCATGTGAACGAGGTTGAAGGGGTTGAATTGGCGGCCTATCAGTTGAAGGATGTGGCCAATCAGTGGTATAATGAATGGGAGGATTTGAAGGGTAGTGTTGTTGAGCCATCTGTGTGGGATGAGTTTGTGGAAGCTTTCCTGGACCATTTCTTTCCCGAGGAATTGAGGGAGTTAAAGGCTGAAGAATTTATGAACTTGAAGCAAGGAAAAATGAGTGTTAAGGAATATACCTTAAAGCTCGCCCAGCTGTCCAGGTATGCTCCAGATTTTACAAGTAACATGAGGGCTCACATGAGGAAGTTTGCATCCGATCTCTGAGATGATCTGGTGTTGGAATGCAAGGGGAAAATGCTAAATATAGATATGAATTTCTCAAGATTGTTCGTTCATATCTAGCGAGTTGAAGAGCAGAAGAAAAGGTTGGCAGAGGCAAGGGAGAGAGACAAGCAGGCTAAGTGGACCAGGTCTACGTACCAGAATAGTAGCCAGCACCAAGGCGATCTTCATCTAGCTCCCCAGCAGCCCAACCTCTAGTTTATCGGCGGTTTTAAAATTTTTAGTCTAACAGTGAAGAGGGATTTCAGGGTACTCAGTCCCAAGGAAGTGTTGCCCAACCAATTAGGCCATATCCTCATTGAGAAAATTGTGGGAGGAACCATACAGTAAGGTGCATCGATGGTGAGAGAGTGTGCTATACTTATGTAACTCCTTGAGTCTACACTTCGGATGCCACACGGTACTTACGACCCCAAAGGGACATAAGCTAACCCATGACTGATATCTACTTTGAGCACTGAATAACAATACTGTAATAACACAGAAAAAAAACTGAATTGCCATAAGGTTTACAATCTAAATTCTGATAAAAAACAATAACTATAATAATATCTGATAAAATGCTTGAAATTTGAAAGTACTATCTTAACTAATCTAGTATGAAAAGCCTCTAACTGAATTGTTTGAAAGTGGAGTTGATGGGACAATCCCCCAACTAACTCCGACTACATAAATACTGATAAAATAAATACTAAAATAAAAACATATCCTCGATAGATGAGGAATCACTACTGAATCTACTGCTGCTATCTGAATCTGTCTATGCGCAGTCAGGTTCCTGAACCTAGGATATGAGACATTATAGCACAGAGAAAGAGTATGTGTCAGTACATGGAATTTACTGGTATGCTAGACGAGGTAAGGCTGAATGCAAGGGTTCATATGCATGAACAATAATTGACTAAATGATATAGAGTAACTGAATATGAGAGTAAATGGATAACTGAAACTGCTGTAAATACTGAGTATGCAATTCTGTGCATATACGTGTATACTGTATCTGATCTTTTACTGAAACTGAGTACTGATTTCTGATACTAAGTAACTGAAATCGAAGATTCTGATAACTGGGTGACAGTTTCTGATAGTCCTAATTCTGTAGAAATGAATTGAGTTATATACTGAGACTAAAACTGAAACTATGGGAAGTAAACATCTAACCTACATGCCTCAAATAAAATAACTAGGGTCCAACCTGTAACCCCAGTTGGAAGGGTGTCAGTACCATGCCACGGGTAAAGAAAATCTGAAGATTTACCCTTATCCCACAGGTACTCTAATGAGAATAGTGGTACCCTCAATTGGCAGGTTAAAACACCTCATAAACCCTCAACTAGCAGGTTGATGTCTCAACCTACGCTGGCTGTGTAATTTGGTAATGCAAGGACTACTTCTAAGGGTCAAACCCTCTACTGGCAGGTGAGCCCCCATCCTTGGGTTCACTTGGTGCTGAATCCTACTCCCAACTGAATAGACCGTGGACTGATTGCTAGACTGAATGAGATTTGACTGAACTGTTACTAATCGCGTTGACTGACTGAATAGGACTGAGTTCACTGAGTTCTATAACTGACTGAGTACTATTTTTTTGTGAAATAACTGGGAATATTATGTAACTACTATAGATCTAGGTAAATAGCTAGATTATCGGGTATTAGATACCCCCAGGACTCGATAGCATGAAAAGTAAAGCGTAGCATGATCTTGAAAAGCATAACAATGCACTCATTTAGACATTTTGTCAAACACTTGGTACAAATAAGCTTGTAAATGATTGGGACCACATAATGACGTGTGATGAACTGACTGAGTACTATTTTTTTGTGACATGACTTGGAATATTAAGTAACTACTATAGCTCTAGGTAAACAACTAGATTATCGGGTATTAGATACCCCCAAGACTCGATAGCATGAAAATTTAAGCATAGCATGATCTTGAAAAGCATAACAATGCACTCATTTAGACATTTTGTCAAACACTTGGTACACATAAGCTTGTAAATGATTGGGACCACATAATGACATGTCATGATTCCTCTATTTATCTCACATAGGCATTTTAGTAAACAGTTGGGGAGCATGGATTATTTCATATGATAAAGGTCAACACATGAACAACATGAATACTATGCTCATTAGAAATTTCAATGGTTTAGCATGCAAGTTATACAACTCATTACACAAACTATTTTAATTTTATGAGACCTATAATTAAATCATGAATTGAAACCCAATTAATATCATGAACATGAATACAATCAATCTCAAACTTTGAAATCATGAATCTATAACTTATATTTTAAAAAGAGGTACTTGGACTTCATGGGTGAAAGGAACCCATGAATGAAAACCTAACATACCTGAGAAGATTAATTCTTGAAGGTTATTGGAATATTTCTTGAGTTTGTTCTTGATTTCTTGACGCTAGGGTTTTGTCCCTTTTTGAGAGAGAATGATTTAATCTTGAGCGAAATTGAGTAAATAATGACATAATATATTATTTAGGAGTTAAATCAGGTGTTTAGGACTGATTAGGTCCATGGAAACAAAACCAATTACCCTTGGAAATTTTTCAAGTTTCGTTACTGAAATCCCAAGTTTGACCTCTACCACAAAGTGGTGGCATCACCATGAGCCACTGGTAATCGAATGGAAACTATATCAAAAAGGATGACAGGGAATTTGGCTCATGGCGCGATGTGGCACCATCGCTGAGTCTCACTGGATTTTGACAATTGGGAAAATGGATAGTGGTGCGATGCGGTGGGATCGCATTGCCATACTGGAAAATGACAATTGTGAACTAGAACATTGGCGTGATGAGCCATTATCGTAGAGCCTCACTGAAAACTAACAAATGCCATTTTTCTAGTCTCCATGATGCGGTGAAGTGCCAGTTCGCACACAATTTTACAAAATATGCTATAACTCTTTACCCGGGTATCGGATTTGGGCGAATTTTATATAGTTGGAAAGCTGATTGAATTTCCTACACAGTGGTAAGCTCTAAACTGAAAAATACTGACTGTTTTAAAAATTTATATAGGAATACTCATATACTAAAAGTTAAATTAAGCTAGGGAAATATGGGGTATTACAATATCTCCCCCTTGGGGATATTCGTCCTCGAATGAGACTAATTAAGCTAAGAAACACTGATAGACTGAGCTTACACACTGAACATGCATAACTAAAACAAGATTGCATGACTGAAACTACTGATAAGATGAGTTTTCATACTAAATATGCATATCCGATGCATGAGTACATGGTTGAACTGATTCATGAATGCATGAATAAATATACAACGATAATGGACACCAAGTCTATAACTGTAACTGAATAGGGAACTGAGAAAAGCTAAGGAAGATAGATACCTTAAGCTGAATCTAAGTTTGTGGAGAAGAGTTGAGGATACTTGGTCCGCATATCTGCTTTTATTTCCCTTATAGCTCTCTCAATGGACTTATTCCTCCATAGAACTTTAACCAAGGGAACTTCTTTGTTCCTCAGTCTGCGAGTCTAATGATTGAGAATTTGGATTGGAACCTCTTCAAAAGAGAGATCATTCTAAATATTTACACCCTCTAAGGGAACTATGATTGTTCGGTCACTAATGCATTTCTTTAGCAAGGAAACATGGAATACTAGGTGCACTAAGGCTAGATCTGAAGGCAACTCAAGCTCGTAAGCTACCTTTCCAAAATGACTGAGAATTCTGTAAGGACTACATATCGGAGACTGAGTTTTCCCTTCTTGCCGAACCTCTTTGACCCCTTCCTGGGAGAGATTTTCAAGAATACAAAATCACCTATCTCAAAATCAATATCTTTTCTCCTCACATCTGCATATGATTTTTGTCGGCTCTGGGTTGCCCTAAACCTTTCTCTAATCAACTGAACCATCTCAAAGGCATCAAACACTAAGTCAGGACCTACAACTATGGCCTCACCTTCCTCGAACCAATTAATTGGAGATCTACATCTCCAACCATAAAGAGCCTCAAACGGAGCCATCTGAATACTAGAATGATAGTTGTTATTTTAGATGAATTATCAAAGGCAAGTGATCATCCCAACTACCCTTAAAATCAACAACACACGCTCTTAACATATCTTCTAGAGTTTGAATGGTCCTTTTTGCTTGACCATCTGCCTGGGGGTGAAAAGTTGTACAGAGGTGGACTTGGGTACCAAGACCCTTTTGGAATGATTTCCAGAAGTGAGAGGTAAACTGAGTACCTGTATCTGAGATGATGGATACTGGGACTTTGTGTAACCTGACCAACTCCTTGATATAGAGTTTGGTGTAGTCCTCGGCTGAATAGGAAGTATGGATTGGAAAGAAATGTAAGAATTTGGTCATCCTATCTATGATAACCCAAATTGGATCATGCTGATGACGAGTAAGTGTCAAAACCATCACAAAGTCCATGTTCACCTCTTCCCATTTCCATGTGGGAATATTGAACTCCTATATAGACCCATGTAATGCCCCGAAAATGGGTCCCGAGATGTCACACGGTGCTTAGGGTCACAAATGACCCCAATCTAACCCTTCTACTAGAAAACTCATAAGAAACTGAGTAAAATGCATAAATTTGTACAATATCAGCAAAAGATAACTCTTTTCAAAATCTAATCAATACAAAACTGAATTCACAGGATTATAACTCTACTTTTACAACAAAAACTGAAACTGAATACATTAGCTCTACTGACTGTCTATGAAGCCTCTACTAATACTGACTATAGATACCAAGGACGCGACCCCAACTATCACTAATCAATACATAAGAATAAGAAAGTAAAGAACAATAGAGAATCTAACTGAAGTCCCCAAAATAGGAGGACTCATCATCTGCTGGATGGAATCTGCAACTGTCTGATTTTAACAGCACATACTACAATGTGTACCTACATTATGAGACAATGTAGCACATAGACATATATGTGGATCAGCACTTTGAGAATGGACTGACTATATAGGGGTGCAATGCAATAAGTAAACAATATCATCAATCTTTGTAGAAAATCTTCATGCTAATATAAATGACTCACATAGCTTGAGTAAAAGCTGAAATCTGAATCTCACAATTCATGTATAATGAAGCATATAGTACAAATCTCGTGAGTCATTCTATTTACTTCTAAAATTTGTATTCTCCATATTATTCTCAAAACTTGAAGGCTAATGGAACTTTAAACAATACTTTCAAACTCATACTTTTATCTCATGGAGAGTAAAACTTCTTTAAAACTCAAGGACTCAAAACTTTTAGGAATTTTCAACACTTGGGAACTCTATAACTCTTTTAGACTCGGGACACTTAGAACTCGGGATTATATAACTTTGGACACTCGGGAGTTTCTTCTAACCGACATAAACCATGTGCGCTACATGGAGTCCAATGTTTTGTCCTCCTATGGAAGAAACCTCAGGTTGGGGAGAGGCATCATACTCTTTCCAGGGTGTATAACCTCAACTCAGTGATCACTATCTCAGCCTCAGGCCCATAAATCTCAGTCCTATAGTGGCAGATAGTTCTGGGGTATGAGACCTCTGAATCATACCCAACTCGGTGCTAAATACTACTCCCATACTCAGCTCAAAACTTTTAGGAAATCCACCTCAAAATAACTCAAGGGTCTATAGTGAAAACCACAATATAATTCTCTTAGCTTTAAATCATAAAGACTGAATAATGTGGATTCCTGTCTTAACTCAGGCTCAAAAGTAATCTTTCTTTAAAATCAAAGTACTTGTTGATTGAATCATACTAAACAACATACTCTTCAAGAAACATCAAAACTCATACTTGATTTAAAACTTATACTCATGCTCAAATAATCTCCATTTCATAATAAAGATTACATCATGAAATCAATCTTGGAAACATCAAATCGCTACAAGGATGTGCAATTCATAGAAGAATTTCTCAACTCATGTCATAAAATAGTGAAATAATCATGCAAATCAAGACTTGAACAACTCGTAATCTCATAATCTCAAAATATAGTAATTTGTGTATAAACCCACTTGCAAAAGTTGGAAATTCTTTAATAAAAATCAACAATTTGGGCACAAGAACGAAAATTGTGTTCTTGTTCAAACCCACATACCTTAGATTGATAAACTTGGATGAATAACTTGCTTGCAAGATGTTATTGGAATTCTTGAATGAGGGTTCTTCGAATTCTTGCACTAAGAACTTGGAATCTTGACTTAAGTTAGAGAATTGATGGAGAAATCTTGAGTTTCTTGGAGGATAAGTTTAATGAACTAGGGTTTTTGGCTGAGGGATTTTGAGAAAAATGGTATACGATGCTTGTAATGACCTTAAATAAGGAGTTTGGGCGATTTAAGTGGATTGGAGAAAGTCCAAAATACCTTTTTTAACTTCTGAACGAAACTGGAAAAATATAACTGGGAGCCCAATTTTATGGGCCACCGCGACGTGCCACTATCGCGGTGGCTCATTGGAAATTGACGAATGGGAATCTGAGGGTCACCGCGATGCAGAGCCATCGCGTTGTCCCACTGGTTGGGACCTGAAACTTCAGTGCTCTATGCCACAATCGCGCTAGGCTAGTGGAAACTGACAATTGGGATATTACTCCTCTCCACGACGTGCTAAGGGTGTGAATGATGGTGTTTTATGACTGGAACTTTAATTAGCCATAACTTCTTGCCCGGTTGTTGGATTTGGGCAAATCTTATATCGTTGGAAAGATAATTCAATTTCTCACACGATAAAAAGTCAAAATTAGGAGAATTCTATATGATTTAAACATTACTCAATTTGGAAGTCATTCCTCAATCTTATAGAGATGAAATTAGGCTTAAGGAAAGTTTGGGGTATTATAACCCACTAGGCTTCTAGTGCCCAATCTTAACCTGCTGACATGTAGAGCACTTAGCTACAAACTCTATGATATCCTTCTTCATCCCACTCCACCAATAGATCTCCCGCAAATCATGGTACATCTTAGTGGCCCCTAGATGAATCGAGTAATGCGCACCATGCGCTTCTTCAAGAATTCGTTGCCTCAAGCCATCTACACCTAGCACACATAGCCGACCCTAGAAACATAACACACCATCTCTCTCTTAGGAGAAAACCTATACTTTCTGATCTCTGACTGACTCTTTCAAGTTAACAAGACTGGGATCTATGTCCTACTTTTCCTTCAGCTCAAAAACTAGAGATAATTCTGAACTATTCTGCATCCACACATTACCTTCTATTGAATTGACTAAGAGGATACCTAGTCAGGAAAGCTGATGAACTTACTAAACTAACTTCTTCTTATCACTCTCAATATGAAAAATACTGCCCATAGATAACCATTAAGAGCATTAGCCACTATATTGGCCTTGCTCGGGTAATATAGAACACTAATGTCATAATCTTTCAATAACTCTAACCACCTTCGCTGATACAATTTCAAATCTTTCTGAGAGAACACATACTGCAAGCTCTTGTGGTTTGTGAACACATCAACATGCACCCCATACAAATAGTGCCTCCAAATCTTTAAGGCAAATACTACAGATGATAACTCAAGATCATGGGTTAGGTAATTTTTCTCATGGGGCTTAAGTTGTCTAGAGGCATAGGCTATGACTTTACCCCTCAGCATGAGAAAACAATCCAAACCTACTCTAGATGCATCACAGTGCATAATAAACCCATCTGAACCATCTGGTAGAGTCAAAATTGGGGCTGAGGTGAGTCGAGTCGTTAACTCCTGGAAACTTTTCTCGCAAGAATCTGATCACTGAAACTTGACTTTATTTTGAGTCTATATGGACATGGGGGATGAAATAGATGAGAACTCTTCAACAAACCAACGGTAATAGCCATATAAACCCAAGAAACTCCTAATATCTGACGGATAAATGGGTTGAGGCCAGTTTCTCACCGTCTCAGTCTTTTGAGGATCAACTCTAATTCCATCACTGGAAATAATATGACCAAGGAATGATACTGACCTTAGTTGAATTGCACTTATTAAATTTGGCGAAAACTGATGGGCTCTGAGAGTCTGAAGTAAGATTCTGAGGTGATCTGCGTGATCATTCTGACTTCGAGAATAAACAAGAATGTCATCGATGAAGACTATAATGAACATGTCAAAGTACTACTTGAACACATGATTAATTAAGTCAATGAAGGCTGCTAGGGAACCTGTAAAACCAAAGGACATGACTAGGAATTCGAAGTGACCATACCGTGTTTGGAAAGTTGTTATCGAAATGTCACATTCTCTGACTCTGAGCTAATAATAGCCTGATTAGAGGTTTATATTAGAAAAGTAACTGGATCCCTGAAGTTGTTATAATAAGTCATCGACTCTAGGAAGTAGGTATTTATTCTTGACTGTGACTTTGTTTAGCTGACGATTGTCTATACACATTCTGGGAGAACCGGCTTTCTTATGCACGAATAAGACTGGTGCGCCCCACGGGGAAACACTGGGTCTGATGAACCCATAGTATAAAAGGTCCTTTAGCTTCTCTTTCAATTCCTAGAGTTCATCTGGTGCCATTCTGTGTGGTGGAATAGATATAGGTTGAGTATCTGGAAGAAGGTGATGTTTGGTGTTTTTATGCATTCTAGTGTTACTATCCTAGCCTTTTTAGCTTTGTTTTGACGATGATTCTTATGATATATGTGTTGAAAATGATATTAATTATAATTTATGTGTCCAAGTATTTGTTTACAATGTTTAATGGTGTTTTCACGTGAGTTTTGATTCAATTCGATCATTTAGAGTTCAACCAAAAAAACTAGTGTGACTAGCTTGAGCTAGGTGTTGTCTAGTCTCTTGTGTTGGGTTCTAATGTATCTTAATGATTTAATAAGGTTTTTATTATGTATTTATATGTGAAACAACTTATTTATAATATTCAAGGGTCAATTGGATCAAGAAAATGGTCAAAACAATAAGCTTAAGCTCAATATGAATTTAACCTATGCTTAGCTCGTATTTCTAGATCGCCGTTGAGGATGTTGTGTTATTTTTAACTCTAATTTTTTGTGTTTAATGCTTTAGGATAATTTTTTAATGTACTATTATGATATATGAAGGATATAAAAGCTTCAAATCAAATGGAAACAACTCAAAAATGATAGGAATGGCTCAACAGAAGCACAATACAAAAATTGACGCAGTTTGGACCCCCAAAATGTATGGAGCGCGTGCGGACTGTCATGATGTCAAATGGATGCATTAAAAACATCAATTAATGAATAAGAGGCCCAATTTTGTGAACCATAGAAGCGTGTAGCATTTAGTGGAGTTTGAAGAGGCGCTGCGGTGCGGTAATATTGCGGTGAGATTTGGGATATTGACAATAGTTTATTGGCTCAACACCTCATCGCCATGGCCATCAAATGTGGAAACAAAATTCCTTTATTAACAATTATTACGTGTAAATCCAATCCCAATGGTTTTATGACTCATCTACTATAAATATAACATGTTAAATCACGTTTTAATCATCTTGGGATATCTTCGAACACCGTAGATCACTTGTGACATCGTTGCAGGATACGAAAGATTCTTTTTAGGTTTTATTATTCTTGAATTTAGTTTCCTTATGGTTTGTATCATCAATCTAAGGTATTTGATGATGAATATTTCCATTAAAAGGCTAAAACTCCTTTTTCGGGGTTAAGGCCATGTTCATGATTACTTTTGTTTTGAACTAAGTTTGTTGAATTGTTTATCATTGTTGGTTGTTTTTTTATTCTTGGTTTAACTATTTTAAGGATTATCTACACTTAGAATACATCAATTGTCAACCTTGTGAACTTGGAAGGGGGAATAGGGCGATAGAACATGGGAATAAACAAAGTATGGTTTATATTTCTTATGAACTAAGCAATTCAAATTAGTGATTAGGATAGGGATGTACTTAGATGTCTTACTTGATTCACACGTAGGATTTTAGATTTAAAGAACTTAAGTGGACTATTACATCCCCGTTCAATGATGTAGTTGTAAGGTTCAACTTAGGTAATAGATTAGAGTTTGAGAGACTATGATCATGCAATTAACCCTACGAATCAACAACCAAGATAAGCAATCTAACGAATGAGGTTCAATAACGTAGTATGATTGTTCGTAAGCCTTAACCCTGGGTTTCTATCCATTGATTGTCCTAAGACATTACTTTTCCGCATTAGTTTAGTTTATTTTTAAATTACAATGCTAAAATCCTATTTGTTACTCTCTTCAATTATTTAAACTACAATTGGATAGTAGGCGAACATAAGTCCCTAAGAGATTGATACCTGGGCTTTCGTGAAGTCACTTTACTACTTGATAATACCAGGTACACTTGCTTATGCCCTTGGGCACTGTCAAGTTTTTGGCACCATTGTCGAGGACTTGTAAGTAGGCAACTATCTTATTTTTAATTTAACTACATTGAGTTGTAAATAGTTTATTTTTTTGTTTCTTTTATTTCTATGTTTCTCACGCTCTTCTTGAGATGTCAGTCTTGGATATATGGTTTTCGAGGAATGATGATTCTTGTCATTTTTGTGGAGGACCCCACCATGAGGCTTTTTGTACAGATTTTGATCTAAGAATTTGGAGGGGCCCTGTTTGTTTCCAAACTATGGATCAACCCATGAGTTGGTGTGTGGTTTGTTACAGTCTCTATCACTCTGTAGATATGTGTGCTTTTAATCCTGATTCAGTCATGTTTTCGGGTAATGCTCAATAGACAATTAAGGAAGTAGAAGCAGAGTTGACTTTCCAACCGATTGTAGATGAAGTGGATGATAATTCGAGGAAGTCTGAGTACTCGAAAAATAAATTTGTCAAACAGGTTTAGGAGTTACTACTGCCACCATGTCTACAGTGGCTAAGCAAAGAAAAATATGAGAAGGATATTTGCCAATTTGTGCAGCAAACACAAAAATCGCAGTCACTCGATTATCATCTTTATCATGAAACTAAAATTGAGAAGGTCAATAAAAGTGAGGGTGTTGAAGATAGAGTACATTTTGAAGTGGGATTGGTTGGTCCTCACCCAAAGCGCTTTTCCACATTATGTTTAGATTATATCTTGTCTGTGGAATCATTTAAAATAGTGAAAGATCGTGAAGATGTGGTACAAGAATCCTATATTCTTGATTTTACACCGGACAAGCAACAAAAAAATACAAATCACCTCAAGGAAGAGTGGATTACCATGCATATTCTATTACTCAGTTCATTAATATTTGTACCACCTCCCAATGATCGAGGCAAAAATATGGATGCCAAGTTGGGGGTGAAATTTATATCCTCAAGGTGGAGAAAAAAGTTGATTGGATCGTACTGCGACACTAAATTAGGCGCTTCTTGGGAGGCAACCCAAGATAAGGTATGTTTTATTTTTTGTTTTTAGTTTTTTTTATTTCACGTAGTTTTTTATTTTTTATTGAGTCACGAGTTAATGGAAAGTTTGAGTACCAAAAACCTGAGCTAAGGAGCATGGCAAAAACTAAGTGTGGGGTCCCCGGACCCTCTTGATATATAAAGATGCAACTAGCTAGGCTTATAGGCCTCAGGGAGTATTTCTATCCCTTGTTTTTAAATTCACTTTGGGGACAAAGTAGATTTTTAAGTGTGGGGTGGGGAAATTCTCAATTTTTGGCTCAATTTAAAAAATTTCTAGGTTAGGAATAAGTGATATATTCTTGTTGGTGCTATTTTTTATTGCATGGTTCAAGTGTTTTTTTAGGTTAAAGGACATTGATCGAGGGAATTTCTACTTTTAAGACTCTTAGGCTCATTTTGTGACTCTTGTACTTCTGGCTTATATTTGAATTCATGTTATTTTT
Organism: Capsicum pubescens; assembly: GCA_030864215.1. NCBI lineage: Eukaryota > Viridiplantae > Streptophyta > Magnoliopsida > Solanales > Solanaceae > Capsicum > Capsicum pubescens. The sequence goes on along the minus strand of CM061549.1, from coordinate 31,545,463 downwards.
TGTTGGGAGTCTATGATGATCCTATATGAGTTGATCATGTACCATGTGAGTGTGAGATTTTTGTATATTCCTTGTTGCATGTGATGTCTAGAACTTGCCTAGTGTGTGTGTTAAGAGAAATAAAGAGTGTGTGTTTAGGAGATGATATAGGCATTTTCTTGATAATCTTCTTTTATACCTTATATTTGTCCTACCCCTGTGCATTATCCTAGTTAACTTCCAATGAGCCTTTAGCCTTTTCTTTGGTAGCCACATGAGTAGCCTAATCCATTTTTTAATAGACCATATTTTGATCCCAAAAGCTCCTAAGTGCTTTAATTGAAAAAAAAAATTTAGTGAGGAGTTTGAGAAATTGAAGAAGAAAAAGGTGAAATTGATGCCCCAAGGTAATTGTTATTGGTGATTATAATTGTTGATGTATGGTGGATTAATGTGATATAAATAATGTTAGAAATATAGAGATGACTGTAAACAAAGAGAAAAATTGATCTATGTGGTAGTAAACTAAGCGTCCATCATATGTTTGTGAAAATGCTTAAAAGAGATGGGACAAAAATAAAAGGTATGGGTGAATGAATAAGTGTAATTTGGTTGTTGGAGATTGGTTTTAATTGTAAAAAGTAGTGTATTAAAGTTCTTAGAGAGGTTAGTCACTATTCTTGGAAAAAATAGTTCCTACCTGTCCCTTAACCTACATTACAACCCGAAAAATTCCTAATTGATCCTAATTTTTACATTCTAATATTAGTAGAACATTACACTAAGGGAAAGCTTATGGTTTATTATGTGTAACTTGAGAATTCTATGTGAGAGTGAGCGTAATTTGATTCTTGTACCCATTATGTGATATATTGCTTAATTGTGAGTAATTACGGGTAACTCTCTTATTGTGAGGAGCACATGTTTGATGAATGTGGGTGATTTGTTTAATGTACATGATTGAATTATAAGCATGAGTTTTCCACTTAGGAGAGTCAATTCTTGAGGCTAGGATGTTTTGAAGTAGGATTCTTGAGCTTTCAATTGTGTATAAGATGTTTAGTGTTGTAAACTTCCATTCCATGGAGTCATTGTAGGTCTATCTTGAATTTCTTGCATGTTGTATAATTGTGGAGTCTTTTCATCTCATGTTGTTTATAGTTAATAGTTGATCGAGGACGAACAAGGCTTTATGTATGGGGTGGTGATGATTTGTATTTTAATGCATTCTAGCATTACTATCCTAGCCTTTTTAGCCTTGTTTTGAGGATGATTCTTATGATATATGTGTTGACAGTGATTTAAATGAGAATTTATGTGTCCAAGTATGTGTTTACAATGTTTGATGGTGTTTTCATGTGAGTTTTGATTCAATTCGACCATTTATAGTTCAACCAAGAAAACTAGTATGACTAGCTTGAGCTAGGTGTTGTCTAGTCTCTTGTGTTGGGCTCTAATACGTCTTAATGAGTTCCTAAGGTTTTTATTATATATTTATATGTGAAAAAACTTATTTATAATATTCAAGGGTCAATTGGATCAAGAATAGGGTCAAAACAATAAGCTTAAGTTCAATATGAATTTAGCCTATGCTTAGCTCGTGTTTCTAGTTCACCGTTGAGGATGCTGTGTTTTCTTGAACTCTAATTTGTTGTGTTTAATGATTTAGGAATCTTGGTAAATTTACTATGATGATATATGAACTATATACAAGATTTAAATCTAGTGGAAACATCTCAAAAAGGCTTAGAACAGCTCAACGGAAGCACAATACAAAAATTGACGCAGTTTGGACCCCTGAAATGTATGGGGCGCATGTATACTGTACAGGTTGCCAATGGACGTGTGAAAAACATAAATGGATTCAGAATAGGTCCAATTCTTTTACCCATTGGCGTGTGTAGCATTTGGTGGAGTTTGAAGAGGTGCCGCGACGCTGTGAGATTCATGAAATTGACAATTGTCGATTGGCTCAACACCGCGTCTCAATGGCCATCAAAAGTGGAAACAAAATGCCTTGCTGAACAAGTATTATGTGGAAATCCAATACCAATGGGTTATGACTCATCTACTATAAATATAACATGTTAAATAACATTTTAATCATCTTGGAACATCTTGGAACACCCTAGATCACTTGGGACATCCTTGGAGGCTACCAAAACTTCTTTTTAGGTTTTATTATTCTTTAATTTAGTTTCTTTATGGTTTATATCATCAATCCAAGAGATTGAATGATGAATATTTCCATTAAAGTCTAAAACTCCTTTTCCGGGGTTAAGGCCAAGTTCATGATTACTTTTATTTTGAATAAAGTTTGTTGAATTGCTTATCATTGTTGGATGTTTTTTTTATTCTTCTTTTAACTATTTTAAGAATTAGCTACTCTTAGAATACATCAATTGTCAACCTTGTGAACTCGGGAGGGGGAATAGGGCGATAGAACATGGGAATAAGCAAATTATGGTTTATATTTTTTTATGAACTATGGAATTCAAATTAGTGTCTAGAACAGAGATGTACTTAGATGCCTTACTTGATTCATATGTATGATGATATCTTTAAAGGACTTAAGTGGACTATTTTAAAGAACATAAGTGGACTATTACATCCCCGTTCAATGATGCAGTTGTAAGGTTCAACTTAGGTAAAGGATTAGAGGTTGAGACAGCATGATCATATAATTAACCCTATGAATCAACAACCAGGATAAGCAATCTAACGAATGAGGTTAAATAACGTAGTATGATTGTTCGTAAGCCTTAACACTGGGTTTCTATCCATTGATTGTCCTAAGTCATTACTTTTCCGCATTAGTTTAGTTTATTTTTAAATTATGATTCTAAAAGCCTATTTGCTACTCTCCTCAATTAGTTAAACTAGAAGTGGATAGTCGGCGAACGCAAGTCCCTGAGAGATCGACACTTGGGCTTTATTGAAGCCACTTTACTACTTGATAATACCACGTACACTTACGTGTGCACTTGGACACTATCAAGTTTTTGGCGTCGTTGCCAGGGACTTATAAGTAGGCAACTATCTTATTTTTAATTTAACTACATTGAGTTTAAAATAGTTTAGTTTTTTTTTTGTTTCTTTTATTTCTAGTTTTCTCACACTCTTCTTGAGATGTTAGTCTTGGATAGATGGTTTTAAAGAGATGATGATTCTTGTTATTTTTGTGGAGGACCCCACCATGAGGCTTTTTGTCCAGATTTTGATCCAACCATTTGGAGGGGCCCTGTTTGTTTCCAAACTGTGGAGCAACCCACGAGTTGGTGTGTGGTTTGTTACAGTCACTATCACTCTATATATATGAGTGTTTTTAATCCTTATTCAGTCATGTTTTCTGTCAATGCTCAACAGACAACTAAGGAAGTAGATGTAGAGTTGACCTTCCAACCGGTTGTAGATGAAGTACATGATAATTCGAGGAAGTCTAAGTACTCAAAAACTAAATTTATCGAACTGGTTGAGGAGTTACTATTGCCACCATGTCTACAGTGTCTATGCACAGAAAAATATGAGAAGGATATTAGCCAATTTGTGGAGCAAACACAAGAATTATAGTCACTTGATTGTTATTTTTATCTTGAAACTGAAATTGAGAAGGTCAATGAAAGTGAGGGTGTTGAAGATAGTGTAAATTTTGAAGTAGGATTGGTTGGTCCTCACTCAAAGAACTTTATCACATTATGTTTAGATGATATCTTTTCTGTGGAATCATTTAAAATAGTGAAAGAGTGTGAAGATGAGAAACAAGTATCCTATATTCTTGATTTTATACCGGATGAGAAACATAAAAACACAAATCACCTCAAGGCCGAGTGGTTTACCATGCATATTCTATTACTCGGTTCATTAATATTTGTACAACTTCCCTATGATCGAGGCAAAAATATGGATGCCAAATTGGGGTGAAATTTATATCCTCAAGGTGGAGGAAAAAGTTGATTGGGTCGTACCGCGACAATAAATTAGGCACTTCTTGGGAGGCAACCATAGATAAGGTATGTTTTATTTTTAGTTTTTAGTTTTTTTTATTTCACGTAGTTTTTTATTTTTTATTGAGACATAGGTTAATGGAAAGTCTGAGTACCGAAAACCTGAGCTAAGGAACATGGCAAAAACTAAGTGTGGGATCCCCGGACCCTCTTGATATATAAAGATGCTACTAGCTAGTCTTATAGGCCTCAGGGAGTATTTTTATCCCTTGCTTTTAAATTCACGTTGGGGACAAAGTAGATTTTTAAGTATGGGGTGAGGAAATTTTTAATTTTTGGCTCAATTTAATAAATTTCTTAGTTAGGAATAAGTGGGATATTCTTGTTGGTGCTATTTTTGATTGCATGGTACAAGTGTTTTGTTTGGTAAAAGCATGTTGATTGAGGGAATTTCTATTTTTAAGACTCTTAGGCTCATTTTTGTGACTCTTGTACTTGTGGCTTAAATTTAAATTCATGTTATTGTTTGATTGGGAGTCTGTCTTGAGCCGGGGATCTATCGAAAACAGTCTTTCTACTTCTCCGGAGGTAGTGGTATGGACTGTATACATCTTACCCTCACCAGACCCCACTATGTAGGAATACACTAGGTTTGTTGTTGTGGTTGTTGTTGTTTGGTTGGGAGTCTATGATGATCCTATATGAGTTGAGCATGTGCCATGTGAGTGTGAGATTTTTGTTTACTCCTTGTTGCATGTGAAGTCTAGAACTTTCTCGTTGAAGAAGAAAAAAGTGAAATTGATGCCCCAAGGTAATTTTTATTGGTGATTATAATTGATGTATGGTGGATTAATGTGATATAAATAATTTTAGATATATTAACATGATTGTAAAAAAAAAAAAAGAAAAATTGATCCATGTGGTAGTAAATTATGTGTCCACCATGCGTTTGTGAAAATGCTTAGAAGAGATGGGACAAAAATAAAAGGTATGGGTGAATGAATAAGTGTAATTTGGTTGTTGGATATTGGTTTTAATTGTAAAAAGTAGTGTGTTGACACCTAATTTTTTTCCTCCACAACTAAATTTAATGCAGAGTTTCTTTGATTTTCAAATAAAATCAGAACAACTGCTTTATCCAAATAGATGCACTTTAAAATATTTATTTGGGTTAACTTCATCATTTAAGTGACGATTATACATTTTCGTATTCACATATACGAGATCGTATAAATTTTGTTACTTAAATGAATACGTTTATTAAAATTGAAATCTTATTTAGATTGAGCTTGAAAATAACTTCAAAAGAATAAAATCTTGGTTCAAGTATAATTTGTTCTTGAAAATTATTTACTCGGAAAATATTTGTTGGGTTTTTATTAAATCAAGAACCTCGAGATTGAACAAGGTGTTAATTTGTATCGAATTTCAATTGAATTTAGTCAATCTATTTAATTTGGACCTTAATTGAAATTAAATTGGCTATAATTGCAATGCAATTGGTCAATTGAGTTTTTATTAGGCTAAAGTTTAAATACAATTGTCTAAACTTTCTTTTTTGGTTATTTAAATAAATAGCCAAAATAGCATTAACCCATCCATACCCTACTATTAATTTGGGGTCATTTTAAATAACCCCTAATTAACAACTCCTCATGGCCATCCTAATCAACCAAACTAGGCCCATCATTGTTTTCTTCAGTACCAACTGCAATTACTACAATTCCACTCAGCCCAATTCATTAATCGACCCGGCCCAACCTCTGATTTTCCTTCCCTTATGCGCAGAATAAAATGGCATCGGCTTTCAACAAGAACAGAAAAAGCAACAGCAACCAAAGATACCACCGTTAACTAGAACCGAGCCCAACCCATCAACCATAGACAACCCGGTACCGGTGACTCCAAGCCCAGTGCCGGCGACCTGAATTCGGTGAACTCAACAGTTCAACAATTTCAACAAGTATCTCTATGCCCGACAATCCGACCCGGCGAAACCTGAGTTTAATTTTCCCTCTCTCCACGTTAATCCCAATCTCCTTTTCTTTGCTTACAGTTGTTGAGTTGTCTGGGTTCTAGAAGAATCCAAAATTGGCGATGTATCCTTAAAAATGGTTGTATCACCTTACAATTTCAATTTTGTACCATGCAAGTGCAGAGGTGGATGTTTTTTGATTGGATTGACAAGAATTTTGGATTTTTGGGGATCTTGATCTTAATTCAAAATTCAAAATCTCCACTGAAGAATTCCAAATTTGTCCCTGATTTTCCTTTGTCCCACATTGGTGGGAGAACAAAAGGCAACCCCTCTCTTCTCCTATAAAAGGGTCGCGGTAGAACAATTTGAAGGTAAGTCTCAGAAGGTGGAAAAAGCCAATTTGAGAAAAAACTAGAATATTTTTGTTTGAGTATAAAATTTTCTTCTTCCCGAGGAAGGTTGGGGGCGGCTCAGAGCTTTCGGAGTCACGGAAGAATCCTCCGGTGGTGATAGATTCTGGTGTTAGCTTGTTACCCCGTTTTGCTGCCCCAGAAGAGGTGAATATACTCTTATTCTCTTAATTTTGTCACTTTCTTCTTCATCCCATTTTTTTTCCGTAGAACTAGTTAATATTTTAATCGTAATCGTGAATGAGGCTGGAGTTTGTTGCTGTAGAAGCCGTTGATGGCCTTAGGACTTGTTTGTGATCTTTGTGGTTATGCTATTTTGCTGAAGCAGTGTTGCATCGTAGTTTTTAATTTGGCTGCCTAGAATAAGTTCCCTGTTTCGTGTTGATTAGCCATCCTTTTACTAAGCAGTGTATATACATATCGTTGAATGCCTTGAATAACAAAGCAGTGTCTATACATATCGTTGAATGCCTTGAATAAGCTACCTATTTTGTGTTGATTAGCCATCATTTTTATATCATGAAGCAGCGTATATACATATCATTGAATCCCTGCCTTATCTTGTTTAGTTTGCTACCATGATTTAATAATTTCTATGGTAAAAGTATAAGCCTCAGTTTATTTAATGAACGTTGAAGACAATCTCTTTGACTTATTACTCTTTGTTTCGATCTCGAGTCTAATGCCTATCTATATTTAATCCTGTTTACAAAAACGTTGCAGTATCAAAAACTTCTGTGTGGGTATAGTTTGATGGGTGTATGACCTATATTATAGAAAAAGGTTTCCCTATGTATATGTTGTGGTGTAGTATATATTTTCAATAAGTTATATTGTGTGTGTGCATATTCTCTCTGGAAAGTGAATCAGACAAATTCTTGAACTTGTTTACAAATACTTTTAGAATTCTTATGTGGCAGAATAGTATGTGCACATCACATATGACCAGTTTTCCATAAATGCATACCATTTTGATGATTTATTTGTGAGCTAATCTTTTTAAACACGTATACTTTTTGCCAATAAGGTGTACATTCCCTTACTGTTTTAGACATCTTGTGCCTCTCCTCAAAATTGGTTAATCATATTGCATTCGATCTAAATTCTTGAACTTGTTTGGATTAATTGATCATGTTGCATTCGATTCAATTCTTGAAATTGTTCCAGGGATAGGTTAATTGTCTTTTCATTATATAAATTGCACCGCTTCATATCATGGCTTACTATTATCCTTGTGCGCGAAAATGCTCTTTTTATGACATTATTGATCTTCAAGTACTGATCTTTGAACACGTATTACTTACTTTATTTTTCTTTTTTCTTTCTCATATGGATACGCTCGGGACCTACGTGAACTCCCCCTTTTCCTTTGCATGCCCATTATTGGACATTGAGGCCCATTTAATCCCGAGTCGGTCTCGAAGGAGTAAATTCAACGTCAACCTCGTAGCACAGGGATACAAGAAGATAGAAGAAAAAGAAAATGGGTTGGAACCCATCGGCAAAGTAGCTCAGAGACTCAAAAGTCTCATTTGTTCTTTTATTTATTTATTTATTTATTGTTGTCGTTATTTTATTTTATTTTAGTTATTTATTTATTCATTCATTTGGGCCTAGAAGCCAACGTTGTACTTAATAGGACAATGGTTTGGTTGGTTTGGGCCCAATGGACTAAATCGTTTACTTTCTCCTCCCTTTCCCCGTTTATGTGTTTACTTGCTTAATTCATTTCGGTAGACTTAGTTAAAATCCATATTAGGTAGTCTAAAACTGTTTTTACACGAATCTTTTTTCTAAAAAATCAATCACTTTTCAACAAATTAATCTTTTAGAAGTTAATCAAAGACGATTTTCAAACAATCCGGATAACCGCAAGTTCGCGGACGTTTTAGGTGCCTAATTCCTTCCTAAAACATTAATAGGAACCACGTACTTAGAATCTCTTAACTTAAACGATCTTCCTATTTTGAATCGTTTGAATTACTCTCTAAAGGTTTCTTAATTCCATTTCAAAATCAAGTGGCGACTCTTCTCAAAAAGTCAAAAATTCTCCGTAAAAAATAGTGTATTAACGCGTTTAGAGAGGTTAGTCACTATTCTATTCAAAAATAGTTCCTACCCGTCCCTTAGCCTACATTACAACTCGGAAAAGTCCTAATTGATCCTAAGTTTTACATTCTAATATTAGTGAAACATTAAACTAAGGGCAAGCTTATGGTTCATTATGTGTAACTTGAGAATTCTTTGTGAGAGTGAGCGTAATTTGATTCTTGTACCCATTATGTGATATATTCCTTAATTGTGAGTGATTATGGGTAACTCTCTTGTTGTGAGGGGTACATGTTTGATGAATGTGGGTGATTTGTATAATGTACTTGATTGAATTATAAGCATGAATTTTCCACTTAGGAAAGTCAATTCTTGAGGCTAGGATGTTTTGAAGTAGGATTCTTGAGCTTTCAGTTGTGTATAACATGCTTAGTGTTGTAAACTTCCATTCCATTGAGTCATTGTAGTGCTAGCTTGAATTTCTTAAATGTAGTAGAAGTGTGGGGTCTTTTCAGATCATGGTCTTTATAGTTATGAGTTGATCAAGGATGAACAAGGCTTTAAGTGTGGGGTGGTGATGTTTGGTGTTTTTATGCATTCTAGCGTTACTATCCTAGCCTTTTTAGCTTTGTTTTGAGGATGATTCTTATGATATATGTGCTGACAATGATATTAAAAAGAATTTATGTGTCCAAGTATGTGTTTACAATGTTTAATGGTGTTTTCACGTGAGTTTTGATTCAATTCGATCATTTAGAGTTCAACCAAGAAAACTAGTGTGACTAGCTTGAGCTAGGTGTTGTCTAGTCTCTTGTGTTGGGTTCTAATGTGTCTTAATAAGTTAATAAGGTTTTTATTATGTATTTATATGTAAAACAACTTAGTTATAATATTCAAGGGTCAATTGGATCAAGAAAAGGGTCAAAACAATAAGCTTAAACTCAATATGAATTTAGCCTATGCTTAGCTCATGTTTCTAGTTCGCTGTTGAGGATATTGAAGTGTTTTTAGCTCTAATTTGTTGTGTTTAATGATTTAGGATAATATTTTAATGTACTATTATGATATATGAAGGATATAAAATCTTCAAATCAAATGGAAACAACTCAATAAGGCTCGGAATGGCTCAACGGAAGCACAACACAAAAATTGACACAGTTTGGACCCCCAAAATGTATAGAAGGCGTGCAGACTGTAATGATATCCAATGGATTCTGAAAAACATAAATGAATGTATAAGAGGCCCAATTTTGTGAACCATAGGAGCGTGTAGCAATTAGTAGAGTTTGAAGAGGCGCCGCGACGCGGTAATATCGTGGTGACATTCGAGATATTGACAATAGTCGATTGGCTCGACACCTCATATCCATGGCCATCAAATGTGGAAAAGAAATGTCTTGCTGAACAATTATTACGTGTAAATCCAATCCCAATGGGTTTATGACTCATCTACTATAAATATAACATGTTAAATAACGTTTTATTCATCTTGGGACATCTTGGAACACTATAGTCACTTGATTGTTATTTTAATCTTGAAACTGAAATTTGAGAAGGTCAATAAAAGTGAGGGTGTTGAAGATAGTGTAAATTTTGAAGTGGGATTGGTTAGTCCTCACTCAAAGCACTTTTTCACATTATGTTTAGATGATATCTTGTCTGTGGAAACATTTAAAATAGTGGAAGAGTGTGAAGATGAGAAACAAGAATCCTATATTCTTGATTTTATACTGGATGAGAAACATAAAAATACAAATCACCTCAAGGCCGAGTGGTTTACCATGCATATTCTATTACTCGGTTCATTAATTTTTGTACAACTTCCCTATGATCGAGGAAAAAATATGGATGCCAAGTTGGGGGTGAAATTTATATCCTCAAGGTGGAGGAAAAAGTTAATTGGGTCATACCGCGACACTAAATTAGTAGCTTCTTGGGAGGCAACCATAGATAAGGTATGTTTTATTTTTAGTTTTTAGTTTTTTTATTTCACGTAGTTATTTATTTTTTATTGAGTCACAGGTTAATGAAAAGTTTGAGTACCGAAAACCTGAGCTAAGGAGCATGGCAAAAACTAAGTGTGGGGTCCCCGGATCCACTTGATACATAAAGATGCTACTATCTAGGCTTATAGGCCTCAGGGAGTATTTCTATCCCTTGTTTTAAATTCACTTTGGGGACAAAGTAGATTTTTAAGTTTGGGGAAATTCTCAATTTTTGGCTCAATTTAAAAAATTTCTAGGTTAGGAATAAGTGAGATATTCTTGTTGGTGCTATTTTTTATTGCATGGTGCAAGTGTTTTGTTAGGTTAAAGGGTGTTGACTAAGAAAATTTCTACTTTTAAGACTCTTAGGCTCATTTTTGTGAATGTTGTACTTGTGGCTTATATTTGAATTCATGTTATTGTTTGGTTGGGATTCTATGATGATCCTATATGAGTTGAGCATGTGCTATGTGAGTGTGAGATTTTTGTATATTCCTTGTTGCATGTGATGTCTAGAACTTGTCCGGTGTGTGTGTTAAGTGAAATAAAGAGTGTGTGTTTAGGAGATGATATAGGCATTTTCTTGATAACCTTCTATTTGTCCTACCCCTGTGCATTATCCTAGTTAACCTCGATTGAGACTTTAGCCTTTTCTTTGGTAGCCACATGAGTAGCCTAATCCCTTCTCTGATAGACCATAATTTGATCCAAAAAGCTCCGAAGTGCTTTAATTGAAAAAAAAAATTAGTGAGGAGTTTGAGAAATTGAAGAAGAAAAAGGTGAAATTGATGCCCCAAGGTAATTGTTATTGGTGATTATAATTGTTGATGTATGGTGGATTAATGTGATATAAATAATATTAGAAATATTAACATGATTGTAAAAAAAGAAAAAAATTGATCCATGTGGTAGTAAACTATGCGTCCATCATGTGTTTGTGAAAATGCTTAAAAGAGATGGGACAAAAATAAAAGGTATGTGTGAATGAATCAGTGTAATTTTGATGTTGGAGATTGATTTTAATTGTAAAAAATAGTGTATTAAAGCTCTTAGAGAGGTTAGTCACTATTCTTGGCCAAAATAGTTCCTACCCATCCCTTAGCCTACATTACAACCCGAAAAAGTCCTAATTGATCGTAAGTTTTACATTCTAATATTGGTGGAACATTACACTAAGGGAAAGCTTATGGTTCATTATGTGTAACTTGAGAATTCTTTGTGAGAGTGAGCGTAATTTGATTCTTGTACCCATTATGTGATATATTGCTTAATTGTGAGTGATTATAGGTAACTCTCTTATTGTGAGGAGCACATGTTTGATGAATGTGGGTGATTTGTATGATTTACATGATTGAATGATAAGCATGAGTTTTCCACTTAGGAGAGTCAATTCTTGAGGCTAGGATGTTTTGAAGTAGGATTCTTGAGCTTTCAATTGTGTATAAGATGTTTAGTGTTGTAAACTTCCATTCCATGGAGTCATTGTAGTGCTAGCTTGAATTTATTGCATGTTGTAGATATATGGAGTCTTTTCAGCTCATGTTGTTTATATTTAAGAGTTGATCGAGGATGAACAAGGCTTTAAGTGTGGGGTGGTAATGTTTGGTGTTTTAATGCATTCTAACATTACTATCCTAGCCTTTTTAGCCTTGTTTTGAGGATGATTCTTATGATATATGTGTTGAAAATGATTTAAATGAGAATTTATGTGTCCAAGTATGTGTTTACAATATTTGATGGTGTTTTCATGTGAGTTTTGATTCAATTCGACCATTTACAGTTCAACCAAGAAAACTAGTGTGACTAGCTTGAGCTAGGTGTTGTCTAGTTTCTTGTGTTGCGCTCTAATGTGTCTTAATGAGTTCCTAAGGTTTTTATTATGTATTTATATGTGAAAAAACTTATTTATAATATTCAAGGGTCAATTGGATCAAGAAAAGGGTCAAAACAATAAGCTTAAGCTCAATATGAATTTAACCTATGCTTAGCTCATGTTTCTAGTTCACCGTTGAGGATGTTGTGTTTTTTTGAGATCTAATTTGTTGTGTTTAATGCTTTAGTATTCTTGGTTAATGTAATATGATGATATATGAACTATATACAATCTTTAAATCAAGTGAAAACATCTCAAAAAGGCTCAGAATAGATCAACGGAAGCACAATACAAAAGTTGACACAGTTTGAACCCCTGAAATGTATGGGGCGCGTGTAGACTGTACAGGTGGACAATGGATGAGTGAAAAACATAAAAGGATTCAGAAGAGGTCCAATTCTTTCACCCATTGGCGCGTGTATCATTTGGTGGAGTTTGAAGAGGCGTCGCGACGCTATGAGATTCTGGAAATTGACAATTGTCGATTGGCTCAACACCGCGTCGCAATGGCCATCAAAAGAGGAAACAAAACTCCTTGCTGAACAAGTATTATGTGTAAATCCAATACCAATGGGTTATGACTCATCTACTATAAATATAACATGTTAAATAATGTTTTAATCATCTTGGGACATCTTGGAACACCCTAGATCACTTGGGACATCATTGGAGGCTACCAAAACTTCTTTTTAGGTTTTATTATTCTTGAATTTATTTTATTTATGGTTTGTATCATCAATCCAAGGGATTGAATGATGAATATTTCCATTAAAGGCTAAAACTCCTTTTTCGGGGTTAAGGCCACGTTCATGATTACTTTTGTTTTGAATGAAGTTTGTTGAATTGCTTATCATTGTTGGTTGTTTGTTTATTCTTGTTTTAACTATTTTAAGGATTAACTACCCTTAGAATACATCAATTGTCAACCTTGTGAACTCGGGAGGGGGAATAGGGCGATAGAACATGGTAATAAAATAAGTATGGTTTATATTCTTTTATGAACTAAGGAATTCAAATTAGTGTTTTCGACAGGGATGTACTTAGATGCCTTACTTGATTCACAGGTAGAATGATAGCTTTAAAGAACTTAAGTGCACTATTACATCCCCACTCAATGATGTAGTTGTAAGGTTCAACTTAGGTAAAGGATTAGAGGTTGGGAGACCATGATCATGCAATTAACCCTACGAATCGACAACCAAGATAACCAATCAAACGAATAATATTCAATAACGTAGTATGATTGTTTGTAAGCCTTAACCCTGGGTTGTTATCCATTGATCGTCTATATTATGGAATAACAAGATGCTATTTTGGATTGTTTCACATTTCAGTACAATTGTATTGACCCCCTACATTTCAGGATCTGAGACACAGTCCCGGGGTCCCGCTAATCAGTAGACTTGTGATTCAGAAGTTGTAGTTGGTGAGTCTTCTCTATTCCAGAAGGCCTGGTTGAAAGACTATTTTACTTTATTTCAATTTATAGTTCGCCTGGGGCCCTTATCCCAGTCTTTAGATAGATGTTGATTTTCACATTGGTAGAGATTTTGCAGAATGGTTTTGTATGTTTTTTAATGTTATGAACTCAAATTTTGTGTTGTTCAGTTGAACTAAGTGATTGACCATGTTTTCATTTTTATTATCTTTTCCACATTTATTTTATAGTATATGAATGTTGTACATGATTTCCAGATAGAGGAGGGTGCCTGGGCCTTCATGGTTCGGGATGCTCGTCACGGTCTGGGCCTCGGCTCGGGTTCACTCGGTGTTGAATCCTACTTCCAACTAAATAGACTGTGGACTGATTGCTAGACTGAACGGGATTTGACTGAACTGTTACTGATCGTGTTGTCTGACTAAACTGGACTGAGTTTACTGAGTTCTAAAACTGACTGAGTAATACTATTTCATGACATGACTGGGATTATTCTGTAACTACTATAGCTCTAGGTAAACTGCTAGATTATCGGGTATTACATATCCCCAGGACTCGATAGCATGAAAAGTAAAGCATAGCATGATCCTGAAAAGTATAACAATGCCCTCATTTAGACATTTTGTCAAACACTTGGTACACATAATCTTGTAAATGATTGGGACCACATAATGACATGTCATGATTCCACTATTTATCTTACATAGGCATTTTCGCAAACACTTGGGGATCATGGATTATTTCACATGATAATGGTCAACACATAAACAACATGAATACTATTCTCATTGGAAATTTCAAGGGTTTAGCATGCAAGTCATACAACTCATCACATAAACTATTTTAATATCATGAGACCTATAATTAAATAATGAATTAAAACCCAATTAACATCATGAACATGAATACAATCAATCTCAAACATTTAAATCATGAATTTATAACATACCTGAGAAGATTAATTCTTGAAGATTTCTTGAGTTTTGTTCTTGATTTTTTGAAGCTAGGGTTTTTCTCCTTTTTGAGAGAGAATAATTTAATATTGAGGGAAATTGAGTAAATAATGACATAATAGGTTATTTAGAGGTTTAATCACGTGTTTAGGACTGATTAGGGCCATGGAAAAAGACTCAATTACCCCTAAAAAGTTTTTAATTTTCGTCACTGAAATCCCAAGTTTGGCCTCTACCGCGATGTAGTTCCATAGCGGTGAGCCACTGGAACTCGACTGGAAACTATATAAAAAGGGACGACTGGAAAATTGAATCATGGCATGATGCAACACCATCGCGGAGCCTCACTGGATTTTGACAATTGGAAAAATGGATAGTGGCGCGACGAGGTGGGATCGCATTGCCACACTGGAAAATGACAATTGTGAACTGGAACATCGGCGCGATGCGCCATTATAGTGGAGCTTCATTGCAAACTAATGAATGCCATTTGGATGGTCTCCACGATGCGGTGAAATGCCAGTTGGCACACTATTTTACAAAATATACTATACCTCTTCACTCGGGTATCAGATTTGGGCGAATTTTATATTGTTGGAAAGCTAACTGAATTTCCTATGCAGTGGTAAGCTCTAAATTGAAAAATACTTAGTGTTTTTAAAATATTATATATGAATACTCGTATACTGAGAGTTAAATTAAGCTAGAGAAATACAGCGCGTTACAACTTATGGTCAGTCGGGTCATTTCAAGAAAGACTGCCCCACTGTTACAGGGAATGTTAGAGGTGCTAGGTCCCAAGCTAACTCAACAGTGCCACCACCACCCAAGGGTACTACTTTAGCTACCGGGGGCGATCGCAATCGGTTGTATGCTTTATCTAATCGCCAGGATGTTGAGGCTTCGCCAGATATTGTAATGGGTATGTTACAAATTTTCTCCCGTGATGTGCATGTGTTAATTAATCCCGGGTCTACCTTTTCTTATGTGAACTCTTATGTGGCCATTGGTTTTAGTTTCGAACCTAAAAATATTCCTGAACCTTTCTGTATTTCCACTTTTGTTGGTGACTCTATTGTGGCTAGAAGGGTGTACAAAAATTATGTGGTGTCCATTTGTAATTGTGATACTGTGATAGAAATTGTAGATCTTGATATGATTGACTTTAATTCTATCTTGGGGATGGATTGGCTCCATTCATGTTATGCCACACTAGATTGTAGAACCCGAAAGGTCACTTTCTCCTTTACGAATGAACCAGTGATAGAGTGGGAGGGGTATTCTTTAGCACCTAGGGGGAAGTTCATATCGTATCTCAAGGCCCACAAACTTATCTCTAATGGTTATTTGTATCATCTTATTTGGGTCAAAGATTCTAGTACTTAAAGTCATTCCCTCCAGTCTGTCCCTATAGTTAATACATTCTCAATATTCTTTCCCGATGATCTTCCAGGGATACCACCTGATAAGGAGATAGATTTTGGAATTGACTTATTTCCAAACACTCATCCTATTTCTATTCTGCCATACAGAATAGCTCCTGCAGAATTAAAAGAGTTGAAATAATAGTTAAAAGATCTTTTTGACAAGGGATTTATCCACCCTATTGTTTCTCCCTGGGGTGCACCTATACTCTTTATGCATAACAAAGATGGCTCTCTCCGTATGTGTATACACTATCGTCAGCCTAATAAGGTCACTGTTAAATACAAGTACCCTCTTCCTAGAATCGATGATTTATTTGATCAACTCTAAGGTGCCAAATGTTTCTCCAACATAGACCTTCGTTTTGGGTATCATCAGTTGAAGGTTAGGGAGGCTGAAATCCCCAAAACAGCTTTCCAAACCCGATATGGCCATTATGAATTCTTAGTTATGTCCTTCGTACTGACTAATGTCCCTGCAGCATTTATGGACCGAATAAATAGGATGTTCCACCAGTTTCTAAACCTGTTCGTCATAGTTTTCATTGGCGACATCTTAGTTTACTCTAAGAATAAGAAGGAGCATGCCACCCACCTCCGAATCATCCATCAAACCCTCAAACATCGTGAATTATATGCAAAGTTTTCTAAATGTGAATTTTGGATTAGCGCTATTGCTTTCCTGGGGCACATCATTTCTAATGAGGGAATTAAGGTTAACCCCCAAAATATTGAGGTAGTAAGAAAATGTCCCAAACGCATAACTCCAATCGATATCCAAAGCTTCTTGGATTTAGCAGGGTATTACAGAAGGTTTGTAGAGATTTTTTCCTCCATAGCATCTCCACTTACCAAATTGACTCAGAAAAAGGCAAAATTTTTGTGGTCTGACTCGTATGAAAATAGTTTTGAGAAACTGAAAGATAAGTTGACTACCGCACTAGTTTTGACTCTTCCTGAGGGTACAAAGGGTTTTGTTGTGTACTGCGATGCGTCCTGGGTGGGACTGGGGTATGTTCTTATGCATCATGGTAAAGTGGTGGCTTATGCATCTAGGAAATTGAAGGTGCATGAAAAAAATTATCCTACCATGACTTAGAGCTAACGGCTGTGGTGTTTGTACTTAAGATCTGGTGACATTATCTCTATGGGGTGCATGTAGATATAGTCACTGATCATAAAATTTTACAATATGTTTTCTCACAGAAAGAACTTAATCTTAGGTTGAGGCGGTGGTTGTAATTATTGAAGGATTATGATATAAGTTTCCACTATTATCTGGGCAAGGCCAATGTAGTGGTTGACACCCTTAGCAGGTTGTCAATGGGAAGCCTTTCTTATGTTGAGGAAGAAAAAAGGTACATGGTGAAAGATATTCACTGGCTTGCAAATTTGGGAGTTTGACTCATGGATTCCGAAGACGGAGGAGTGGTTGTTCATGAGATGGTTAAATCTTTCCTCTGTGCTTAAGTTAAGGTAAAGTAGGCCAGAGACCCCATCTTGTTGTAGATTAAGAATGATGTTGGTTAATAAAAGGTGATGGCATTTGAGATTAGAGGTAATGGGATTTTGAGATATCAGGGTAGGCTTTGTGTACCAAACATGGATGGATTGTGAGAGGGGATTCTTAACGAAGCTCACACTTCGGGGTATGTTGTTCACCCAAGCTCTACGAAAATGTATCATGACCTTAAGGCTATTTACTGGTGGAACAATATGAAGCGTGATGTTGCTAACTTTGTGTCTAAGTGTTTGAATTGTCAAAAAGTCAAGGTAGAGAATTTGAGACAAGGTGGCACTTCTCAAGAGATAGCTTTACCTGTGTGGAAGTGGAAGAAGATTAATATGGACTTCATTTCGGGGCTTCCGAAGTCTCAAAGCCAATAGATTCCATTTGGGTGATTATAGACCGAATGAACAAGTACGCTCATTTCTTTCTGTGTGGAAAAATTATTTGAGAGATAACTATGATAAGTTGTACATTGGGAGATAATTTGGTTGCATGGGACTCATGTATCTATTATATCTGACCGAGGTACGCAATTTTCTTCTCAGTTTTGGCGATCTTTTCAGAAGGGTTTAGGTACCCAAGTGAACTTGAGTACCGCCTTCCACCCTAAGACTGATGGGAAAGCTGAGCGCACCATCCAGACCCTTAAGGATATGTTAAGGTCCTGTATAATTGACTTCAAAGGTAGTTGGGTGGATCATTTACCATTGATAGAATTCTCTTACAACAACAACTATCATTCCAGTATTCAAATGGCTCCTTTTGAAGCGCTTTATAAGAGGAGATGTAGCTCACCAATTGGATGGTACGAAGTGAGTGAAACACGGTTGTTTGGGCCGGACCTTGTGCATCAGGCAATGGAGAAGGTGAAGATCATTAGGGAACGTCTTAAGACTGCTTAGAGTTGCCAGAAATCTTATGTCGATGTTAGAAAGGGAGATTTAGAATTTGAGGTAGATGATTGGGTTTTCTTAAAGGTCTTCCCTATGAAGGGAGTCATGCGATTTGGGAAGAAAGGAAAGCTCAGTCCTCGTTATATAGGACCATATTAGATTGTAAGAAAAATTGGGGGGGTTGCTTATGAGTTAAAATTGCCCGCGAGTGTAGCTTTTGTGCATCCAGTATTCCATGTGTCAATGCTGAAAAAGTGTATTGGGGACTACTCTCTTGTGTTGCCTGTAGAGGAGATCAATGTGAAAGACTACTCTCTTTATCTTTTCCTTAGTATACTTGATGTCATGTTTGTTTGTATTTCGAGCCATCATTCTGGGACGAATGATCCAAGAAGGGGATAATGTAAAACCCCGTAGCATTCTCAACCTAATACCATACTTATTAGCATGCATAAAGAGCTAACTACTTGAAATTTTCTTAAGTGTTAAAAGAACTCAGTCATATTTTAAGCTCATAAACTTCAATGATTTCTAAATCAACCTTTCCGGCCACGAGACATAGATTTTTAAGTTGATTCATGTTTAGGGGTGTAAGTAACATGTCTCGAGTAAGTTTTAAATTTTTCAAACAGGGTTTGAGGAATGTTTGGAAATTGAAAACAGAAGGTCACCGCAATTTCACCACATCACGGTAACTATAGTGGAGAGACTTTCACCGCTTCGCGGTGAAGAGAAAAACAACAATCGTTAGTTTCCAGTGAATCACCACGATTGCACCGCATCGCAGTGCGTATAGAGATGAAGGCATCACTGCTTCCTGTTGAAGGCTAAATCGGCATTTTAGTTGCGAATTTTAAATCTGAGGTGCAAACTCGTCTTTTTTCTAAGGCCCCAAGTCATGTAAACAGTGAATTAAAATGCCTTCTGGTCATACTATACCCAAATTAATTCAAATCCATCATGAATAAAAACCCTAACTTCCCTCCCAAAGATCAAGGATTCATCTTCTAAGTCAAGATCATCAAGAAAAGAGTCAAGGTTGGGGTTTCATTCTTTGAACTAAAAACCTTAGGTATGTGGGACTATCCTTAAACTCCATGGGCATGGATTTTTTTTTTTTTGTTTAAATATTTATAATTATGTTGCAAGAAAGGGTTTTTTTTTTAATATTATTTCAAAAAGCATGTTATTAAATCGTTTTGATTAGATTATAAGTATTGTGTTGAACTCTTTTTGTGATAATCAAATCTTGACCCATCATTTATATACATGTATAGTTTGGAATGTTTAATTGAGAGCATGAACAATGAATTTCCCTCTCTTGTTGTGAAATAAAGTGTATATTTGTATTGTAAGTGATTTTCGAATGCATGAATTGGGATTTTAAAGTAAGTTTCTCAACATCATTGTGTTTGACATGGTTTATAATATCATGATAGGAAGTTTTTTACTATAACTATACTCTTGCGTTAAAAAGAAGAGTTGCATGTGATTGAGTAAATTGACATGACCACTGCATGTATTAAGTCATGCAAAATAAGTTAATTGCATAAGTTTTCTTGAGATTACAAAATGGTTACTCTCTTATGATATTATGATTCTTTGGTGGTCAAGTGCCTGATTTGAATGAGATGGGTTGTAACATTGGTACGATATAAACGACTAGCAAGTTTGGGTATGACGATACCCGGTGATGACATACCCTTAAGATTTTAAGAATTGAATGACTTTGCATATGAAGCATGTTGCTTAAATAACTAAAATTGAGCCTAAAGAGAGATAGATGGTTACGCGAAGAAAGCGTTTGAGTGTAAGGGCTCATCGCTGGAAACCGAGTTTACCGATTCGGGTAATATGATTTGTCTAATGCCAATGTATACTTATCCTTTAGACACTTGTATACTAGAATTAATTAGGACACCAATCTTTGTTGCATACTTGGATTGGGGGCTCAGCCGCCGAGTCAAGGGGGAATTCTAGCATGTGGGATTGTATAAATGTAAGGTGTATCATCTATCTCAGAAGTAAGATAAAGTGTGAGTCTTGATTTCAAGAAAGCATTTGAAAATTCTAAATTATGCCCATGTGTTTTACTTATCTCATATGTAATGTTTTACGAAATGCTCTTGTCTATATTGTGTAATAATAAGATGCTATTTTGGATTGTTTCACATACTAGTACAATTGTATTGACCCCTACATTTCAGGATCTTAGACATAGTCCCGGGGTTCCGCTAATCAGTAGACTTGTGAGTCAGAAGTTGCAGTTGGTGAGCCTTCTCTATTTCGGAAGGCCCAGTTGAAAGACTGTTTTACTTTATTTCATTATATGGTCCAACTGGGGGCCTTATCCCAGTCTTTAGATAGATATTGATTTTCACATTGTTAGAGATTTTGCAGATTGGTGTCGTATGTTTCTGAATTTTATTAACTCAAATTTCGTGCTTTTCAGTTGAACTAAGTGATTGACCATGTTTCTGTCATTATTATCTTTTTCGCATTTTTGTATAGTATATGAATGTTGTGCATGATTGCTAGATAGAGGAGGACGTCTGGGCCTTCATGGTTCGGGATGCTCGTCACGGCCAGGGCTTCGGCTCGGGTCGTGACATTTCATCTTCTTTCTTTTTACTGTTTCATTCCTTCCGATGCCTTTCCTTATCTATTATCCTATAGTTTTGATACACATACATGTATAGACTAACAATCACTATGCAATCTAATTTTTGTTTAACGCTCGAATTTGACAATCCCAAACAAGATGGACTGCTTTATGAATCTTTATTTTCCATATCGCTCATTTAACACCCAACATGGAAAACATGTAAATTAAACTCCTTCCCTCCGATCAAAGAAACCCTTACTTAAACCCAAAGAGAGAGAGAGAGGGAGAGAGAGATCAGACGTTAAATAAGCATTAAAAAGGATAGATCAGTGTAATAAAGCGTTCCTTATGTGCAGGATCCGTGCAAGAATCGGACCTCAACAGACATTAAATAATTTAGTCAAACCTTATAAAGTGAGTACTTTTAAAATATTTAGGGTCAACCCATAATTGAATCCACTATGTTATTGGCGAAACTAGGGAGGCGTGAATTCATCTGAATCATCTTCGTTGAAAAATTATACTATATAAAAAGAATTATAATTATTTGTATATATTTCTTTTATTATACCTTTGATATTTTTGTGTATTTATTTGTTTTGTTTGTTTTCAAAATTTACTAAGTGAAATCCAACTCTGCCATTGTCTGACGTGTCTATAAGAGGAAGAATGAATGAATTAAAATTAAAAAAGAAAAAGCACAAAAATAAAATTAAAGGTTGTTTACGTTACTCAAATGCAAGCATCCTACACCTCATTTTAAGGTTATATGTATTCGAGATATCAAAATAACAAAAAGGTTAATACACTTACCAAACGACCCCTTAAGGAAATATATGTTGGCACGTCGTTTAAAAATTATTTCAGTCTCATCCCATAAGAAACTTGGCCAAAAGTAGCTCGTACAGTTATTCTTAGATGAGAATGGAGAAAGAAGTCACTCGGGAAAATCGACATGAAAAATAATTTTTTTTAGCCTAATAATAATGCACAAATACTGTCGCATACCAGACTAAATAGAAAAAAAAGTCTATCCTAGTAGCAATAGATCAAAATCCTTGAGCTAGCGATTAGTATAAAGTGCAATTTGGTCAAATAACACTTTCGATTACCATTAGTAAATGCTATGTTAATAGATGTGTCAAAACTTAAGGAGTTATAAGTGGATAAATCTTTGAAAAATATTTTGACCTCATGCTATATGACACGTGGTAAAAAGTATCTCCTGTAGTTGCTCCTCGATAAGAACAGAGATAGACTAGATCCAGGATAATCTATCAAGATGAAAATTGAATTTCTCTAGCCTAGTAATAACGTACAAATGCAATCACATACAAATGTTATCGCATACCGGAACAAAAAAAACATTGATGCGGAAAAGAATATATATACTTAGTACAAAAGAAATTAACACATGAAACTTTACTAACCTGGAAAGTTATCATTGGAAGGAACTTCATGCCTAAATTTATTATATCTATCGGAGTATATAGAAAAAAACTCCTCTTCCTCCTCTTGTTCCTCCAACCTGAGTTGGAAGGTACAACTGAGTTGCAAGTTTGTCCAGATAATCCAGAAGAAGACTATGGGGCTTGTTGGTGTTGATGGTAAACTCATTGATCCTATATACATTACAGAATATTAGAACAGCCAATGTGTGCAACCATTGAGTTATGAAAAATGAACAATCATGTGCACGAAGCATTCCACGTTTATTAAAGGTTTGATGGGTCGCACCTTCAGTAAGTTTCAGCACTATTTCTGTACAATTTTCAGCATAATTTAAGCACAAATTAAGCACCCTTTTAGCACTATTTCAACACAATTTTAACATCATTTTCTTCACCAAATTTGCAAATTCTTATATTGGGATAGAAGAATTAAATGAGGATCATATTTTGATTGGGAGAAAAATACATCCACTTGGTATAATAAGGTATGGGACAGTGCAATTAACAAATTAAGCGCAAATATGTGGTCAAAGTTGGAATACAAAGTTAATGTTGTTGACAAAAATATGACAAGGGCTTAATATAACTTTTTTCTGAGTGGATAGGGACAACTAAGACTTTTTTTCTGTTTCCAAAAAGCTTACAAGAAATAAAAGGTAAATTAAGAAGAGAGGAGGTGTAATTTAATGGAAAAAATTCAGAAATAGCAACTATAGAGGCTTTATTGTAATTTTTATAATAACAATTTCATAATTACAAAAAATAGCAAATTGTATGTTATATTTAAAAAAAACTATTGCTATACAAATACATATACAATAAGATTTACTGTCCATGTTTTACTCAAATTAGTTGAGTTAATTAAGGAATGATTATCTAATCTAATTAAATTCTCATAAATTACTCTTATTTAAATTAATAGATTTCTTTTCCAAATCAAACTCAAATATGAAGATTATTATTTTCATGATCTTCAAAATTTCAAAATATCATTCTCTTATATCTCTAACATTTTTTTCTTGTTAGTTTTTTCATTTTTTTTATCTTTTATTTATTTTAATTTCTTTTTCTTTTTTTCATTTTTTTCTTTCCACTTTATTTTCTCACTTCTACTTCTCTTTTTTTTTCTTTTATTGTTTTTTTATTTTATTTTTATTTTTTCGTTTTCTTTTTTTTCTTCCTTTTCTCATTTTTTTTTGTTTTCTTCTTCTTTTTTTTTTTTTTAGCTTTTGTTTTTACACTGCTATTTCTAGTTTCTATTTCTCTTTCTTCTTTGTTTTCCTTTTTCACTTTTTTTTTGTTTGTGTTTTTGTTTTTATTTTTTTTATTTTTTTTACTCTTCTATCTCTGTCGTTTATTTTTAAAAGACAAATATTTATATCAAATATACATATTCAAAAAATATACAAAATAAATAGACATACAGATCTGCATATGTATTTACGGTAAAAAAATACATATATATCTACATATGTATTTACAGAAATACATATCTGACTCACATGTATATATAAACATATAGGATACAAAATCTCTATAACAAAAATAACAATTCTATACATATACATATATGTAATAAAAAACTACATGATACATATCTTAAACAGTAAAAGAAAACAAACAAATACATATGTTACCCTCTAAAATGACATAGTATGTACAGTTCAAAGACAAATTCAATATCGTATAAAATACGTATAGCTCTGCATATGTATTCACAAAATACATACCTGATCCATACATTTATTCTTATTTTAATGAGTCACATTTGTATTTCGGAAATACATATGAAGATATATAGTATAGTTATGTTTTTTACTGTTTAATATGAATATGATATGTATTTCGTAAATACATATGTATGTTTTGTACTGAAATACATATCCAGATCTGTATGACTATGTATTTTGTATTTTTGTAAATATGTGTATGTGATATACATATTTGTCTTTTCAAAATAAAAGTTTGAGATAGAAAAGTTTAAAAACAGGAAAAAACAAAAATATATAAAAAAAAAAAAAAGAGAAGTGATAAAGAAAAAAAAAAGAAGAAAGAGAAATAGAAGTATAAAAATAAAAGAAAAAAAGGAAAAAAATAAAATAGAAAAAAGAAGAACAAAACGAAAATAGAAAAATAAAAAAAAGATATGAGAAAGGAAAAAAAATAAAAAAGGAAAAAAAAAAGAGAAATACAAGAGAAAAAATAAAGTGGAAAGAAAAAATGAAAAAGAAAAAGAAATCTAAATAAAAAAATAAAATAATAAAAAATAAGATGAAAAAAAACTTATAAGAAAAAAAGGTAGAGATATAAGAGAGTGAAAGACAGTAATGATGTTAGTTTCATATTGACATCTTAAAGATTATGGAGATAGTTATCTTCAAATATGAAAAAGGAAAAAAAAACAAAAAAAAAAACAAAAAGAAAACAAAAGAAGAGAAAAAATAAAGTGGAAATAAAAAAATGAAAATAAAATATAATAAAATAATAAAATAAAATAAAATGATAAAAAAATAAGATGAATAAAAAGGGGTAAAAGATATGGTTATATTTGGGGGAGGTAAAATAGTGGAGTGAAAATAGAAAAATATAAAGTAGTGAGAGTAAAACATGCACTTACCTAATTAATGAATAAAATAATGCTACTCTTTCTATAAACTGTAATTTTACAAAAAATATTGCTATTTATTGTAATTATAGTCTAAAATATGTTACTTTTTGTAATTTTTTCTAATTTTTTAATCAAGTAACACTTTCAGTTACTTATGTAAAATAAATTTGAATTCATATATCAAAACTTGAGGAAGAAATAATAATTTGAAACATCTTTTAAAAATACCTCGACATTATAACAAATAACATGTGGCATAAAGTAACTCCTCTAGGTACTCCTTGATGTGAACAGAGAAAGAGGAGATTCTCGTTGCGGTGAAAATTGAAAATGTCTAACTTAGTGGTAATGTAAAGATGTTACATCATATTGGAATAAATATATAAAATAGAAAAAAAAAATTAGCCTAGTAGAAAAGGATTAAAATCCTTGAATTAGTTACAACTACAATTTAATCAAATAATACTTTTGATTATTATTATTAATAATTGATTTTTAGTGGATGTGCCAAAACATAATGAAGGAGTAATATTTTAACATATCTATTAAAAATAAAATATCTCAAAGTCATGAAAAATGACACGTGACATAAAATAACTTATTTAGTTACTCCACAATGAGAATCACAGTTAAAATTGGAGATAAGGCACAAGTAAACCCCCCTCCTCTCCACCCACTCTTCTAAACTATATTCGAAGTTGCAATCACACACCTAAATTTTACGGAGAATCTATTAACCTGCCCCCATCCCCTGCCAAACTTATTTTTTCTATATTTTTGTGTTCCTTTAGTGTTGACATGGGTTGTCATGACAACACAAGAGGAGCACGAAAATATTGGCAGTCATGTCAGCAAAAAGGAGCACAGAAATACAGAAAGAATGAGTTTAGAAGGGTAATAAGACCACGTAAAATTTAGGTGTGTTATAGCAACTTTGGATATAATTCGGGGGTCTTAAAATTGAGTATGTCAAGACTAGTAATAATGCTCAAATGTTATCTCCTATATACAAAAACTCTAGTCCGGTAGCAAAAAATCAAAATCCTTGAACTAGTTAGTCATTATAAAGTGTAATTTGGTCAAATAACATTTCTTATTACTATTATTAAATGATTTTTTATTCAATAGATGTGGCAAAACTTAAGGAATGAGTAATATTTTGGCACATCTATTAAAAATAAAATATTCAAAGTCATGAAAAAGAGTGTGGGACATAAAATTTCTTCTCTAATAACTTATCGATGAGAATGGAGAAAAAGAAGACTCGAGAAGAGGTAAAAATTGAATATGTCTAGTGCATATTGAAATACATAATTATAAAAATCTAGCCTACTAGTAAAAGATCAAGATCTTTGACTTGTAAACTTAAACTTAATGCCAAGATCTTGAACATGATAATCTTACTGAGAAATGTCATAAAAAGATATATCTAATTTGGAAGAGATTAATATCGCAGAGGAGGACAGAAGCTTTGGATGCAAAATGGTTTCTACCTTTTTTCCCTAACTTCGCATTACCGCAGCCACAATGATGGAATTTATAGAGAATATTTGATAACCCTAATGGGTGAAGGGAGGATCTATTTATAGAAATTAAGACTTAATTTGGTACGTCCATTAAATACCAGTGTACGGATGAGATCTAATTTTTATTAAATATGTATGGTCTTTACATTAATTGGGCCAAAGTAAAATAATAAGTCTTACATTCTCTCAATTGGCAATGACATAAATATTAGTTGTGTATAATAAATCTCTTTTATAATGTTCATTACACACAATATGTCAAACCACTAAGGTTGAGTTATATAAGGCGGTTAAACATAGTTCTAGCGCCACATACTTCCGTTCATATACTGCTCTATGAGCAGATGACTGTTCCTAAGTTCATAAGTACAAAAACATCTAACATTATAGTCCGCAATAATGTTTCACTGAGACTTATAATGCAATATCTCAAAATAGAAATTTCATTAATGTTTATCAGAACACATAATTGAGATCGAAAATGTCAATACATCATAAATGCATTAATTATAAGTTCAATCAAGTTCCGTTCTTTGAACATGTTCTAACCATCTATCAATCAAACAATTAAGTGTCAAATGGTGGACTATATTACATCAACTGTGACAAGGCTTGACCCGAAAATAGATTATTTTTTCCTAAACGATAGGGAATTGTTCGTGTGGTAAGTACCCCTCATCTTCAACCTTACCATTGTAAGTTCAGCTCACCTAGGGAGACAAAAAAGGTGGGTGCTAAGGAGGGGTAAAAAAAATAAATTGCTACCTTTTATAGAAGTATGGTGGAATTTAGGAAGTGATGAGCAGAGGCGAATTCAGGATTTGAAGAGTGCGAGTGCACCATTATCTTGACATAAGCGGTCAAGAATCTTTCAATGACGACTGACCTTGACATAAACCATCAAGATTCTTCCAATGAGGACTGATTTTGACATAAGCGGTTAAGAATATTTACTCAAATGAAGACTGAGGAATAGTGTCGTGTCTGACTGACTGGTCGGTAGAGAATTAAGCAATGACAAAAATTCAATAATATAGGTGAAATATTAGTTTTAAGGTAATAAATAAACTTCAGCTTTATAGAAACAAATGAGTCAAGTAGTCTAGTGGTAAAAGTTATTTAGTATCTAAACAATATGTCAAAGGTTTGAATCCCTTCTACCACTTTTTTGTTAACATTAAAAAAAAAAATAGCAAAATAATGTTGTCCGTTGGACTGTTCTTAGATTGCAAGTGTGGAAAAAACCAACGAGCCCAAAGTGCACTTTTGTTTAGTGGGGTGCACATAATTTATATAATAGTTTCTTAAGATATATACATGTACATATACAGAATTTTTTCCGAACATAACGGGTGCACGTGCACCCCCACCCCAACACGTGGGTCCGCCCCTGGTGATGACCAGCCTGAAGTTTGATAAGCAAGACCATACTACAATCATGAAACAAATGTTTGAGAAACTACACTGTCGAACTATCTTGCATAAGCTATAACAATATTTTGACCCACAAAAAGAGCTGCACTTTTGGAAATACAATAGAATGAAACATTTACATGCTAATCTCTGATGCTAAATGATTACTACTACTTTCAATCATCATGATGTTAGGGAAAAAAACTTAAGAAGTTCAGCAAACAGTTTATGATATTTTGCACGATGCAACTAACATTGGATAACTCGTGCAATGCACGGGTCTGAAAACTAGTAGTTTGATAAGCAAGACCATCTTATAAGCATGAGAAATAGTCTAGGCTAAAACGGACGTTTTGAGAAACTACACTTTTGGATAAAATCTATAACAACATTTTGATCCCCAGAAAGAGCTGCAGAATTGGAACAACATTACAATTATCATGCTAAATGAAAAATATCTCCTTCTCTTTTTCTTCTGCCAGTCGGTCACCTTTAGTAGGAAGCTGATGTGGTCGTCATTCTTTCTTATACTCCTTCAGTTCCTTGTGGTACCTTTCCTTGTCTTTCACCTATAGTTTTGATAGAACTGTCTTTCATAAAGAAGCAAACTTGTTCAAAGTGAAGAAGCAAAGTGAAATAATGTTTCCTCAACGCATATGAAGCACTTGTTGTGGTTGGAGAAAACTTGAATACTGAACTCATATCTCTCCATTTCTTCTCTGCTATAACCTATACAACAAAATAATATTTGTATATCTTCTTAATTTCTTTTTTTAATAGAAGAAATAAATAACAAGATATATCATATATGAATCAAATAATAATAAGAAGAAGAAAAATAAAAAGGAGAAACATTCTTATCTTGGCAAAACCATCCTTTTTTGTCATTTCAACATATAAAACATGCAAATCAGGCTCCTTTCCTCCAATCACAGAAACCCTTAATTATAGGGTCAACTCATTATTGAATCTACTCCATTAGTGCGGAACTACCGAGGTATGAGTTCATCTGAATCATTTTATTGGAAAATTATATCATATAAAAAGATTAAAATTATTGTGTATATTTTTTTGATCCCTTTGATCTTTTTGTGTATTTTTTTTTTTTCATTTTTAGAAATTCTTGATAAAGGAAGAATGTCACCTTCTATCAAAATAAAAAGGTAGAATCTTCGACGAAATTTTCAAAAAAAAAATGTTGCTTATGTAATAAGAGGAGTTGCTGAGATGATCGGTATCCTACACCTACAACTTAAAAGTTGCGGGTTCGAGTTATTAAGAAAATTAAAAATATTAAAGCTCCGAGGGATGTTTCCTTTTTCAAAAAGAAAAAAAAAAAGTTGGCTTACGTAAGAAGAGTGGTTGCTCTAGTGGTAAGCAACATACAACAACATTTAACCTTATTCCAAATAGTAAAAAGAAGAAAAAAGAAACATTTTACGTCCATGTTTAAGATTATAAGTTCGAGTTATAAAGAAAAAAAGGTGAAAGATCAAAGAAAAAGAAAATGAGTTGCCTATGTGTACTTTGTACTCAAAACTGAGTGAAAATTCTTGAGATACTCCACGAATAAATTTGGATCATTAACAATTTTGTCATGTGGTGCCATTGGTGTTGGAACAATAGCTGCATGAGACATCATCGTACCACCGGAAAATCAAGAAACAAAGGTAACTTAGTAATATGGCGAAAACAGAAGGTAAATGATAAAAAGATGTAATGAATACAACTTAAAATTTTTTGGGTACTTAAGGAAAAGAAGTAGGTGAAATAATCAGGGTGTTTTAGACAAGTGTTGAAAGTTGAAACAACGGTTATGTGCAGAGAGTTTTGTAACTTTGGCTTCTTCTTCATAGCGAAACAAAGAAAAACAATGAGTTAAACGTGTCAAGAAAACAGAGGTAAATTGCTTAGGTTTTTTAAGTTTCATACTTGCACTCTTATATGACCCAAGAAAAGTGAACAACTGATTATTAAGGTGTGTTTGATAAACATTTAATAATAGTTCAAATGGATAACTCATACACGTGATAGTTAATTTATGAAACTCGAAAAAACTAAAAAAAAAATAGGTGTCTCTTTTCCTTTTTTTTTTTTGTCTATTTTCTGTAGAAGGTATGGCTGAGTTTATGAAGTGATACTAGTCTGAAGTTTGATATGCAAGACCATTATATAAGCATAAGAATTAGTCTACAAAAACAAATGTTTTGAGAAACTACACTTTTGGACTATCTTACATAAGTTATAACAACATTTTGATCCACAAAAAGAGCTGCAGTTTTGAAACTATAATATAATGAAATACATGTAGATCTCATGATGCGAATGATTACTATTACTTTCAATCATCCTGATGATCGATGAGGAAACAAAGTTAAGAAGTTAAGCATCAATTTAAGATATTATGCACGATGCAATCAACACTGAATAACTCGTGCAACACACGTGTTTCAAAACTAGTACTTTGATAAGCAAGACCATCTTATACGCATGAGAATTAATTTAGAAAAATAAATGTTTTGAGAAACTACACTTTAGGACTATCTTAAGCTATAACAACATTTTGATCCACAGAAGCCAAATAATAAATGAGGTAGTGAATAGAAATCAGACCATTTTAGGTGAACGGATCGGAGGTTTTAGGCAAGTGTTGATGCAACGGTTATATGCAGAGAGTTAAAAACTTTGGCTTCTTCTTTCATAGAAACACAAAGAAAAAATGAGTTAAGGCAGTGTGGACTATGCATAACTCTTATAAGAAATCAAATGTTGTGGGTTTTTAGCTTATTTTGACCCTTCAATTACATCCTCATGCCAAAAATAGATTATTTTTTGCTAGACGAGACGGATAATTCGGTTGATAAGCACCCCTCCTCCCCTTCAACGAGCAAACAGGGTAGGTGCTAATAAGGAGGGGCAAAATTTTTCTTGGGGAGGGGGCAATATTTTCTAAGTATGGTGGAGTTTCCGAAGTGATCACCAGTTTGAGGTTTGAAATAAAACCATGTATAAGCAAGAGAATTAGTCTAGGTAAACAGATGTTAAGAGAAACTTCACTTCAGAAATAGTTTTGGATTTATTCTACATGAGGTATAACAAAGTTTGGATCCTCAGAATGAGATGCAGTTTCGGGACTACATTACAAAGCAAAATTTATAAGTTGATGTCAATACTAAATGAACTATATCTCCGCTTTTTCTTCTGCCAGTCGATCATCTTTAGTAGGACGCTGATGTGGTTAACATTCTATTTTTATTCTCCTTCAGTTCCTTCTGGTGTCTTTCCTTGTCTTCCACCCCATAGTTTTGATAGACCTATATGTATAGACAAACAATCATTATCAAACTCTCTTAATGTCACCATACAATCTAATTTTTGTTTTATTGTACGAGTTTGATAATACCAAACAAGATGGACCGACTTATGAATCTCTACTTTTCATGTCACTCATTGAAAGCCCGCGGTCCAATATAATGTAATAATTAGTCTACCATTCTAAAATTATGAAGAATATAATAAATGATCAAGTTTGAGTATGCTTACCATTTTTTCTTCCAGAGAAAGATAGTTCCAAGATTCTCCAATCATTTTTGTGAATTCCCTCTCTTTATGTGGATAAAGATATTGCAGCATGGCATGTTTATCCACAAAGAAGAAGTTTTATCCACTCCTGTTAGCTTTTGGGAGATTAGGATCTTCATTTTTCCTCCTCCTGTTCCTCCGCCCTGAATGGTGGTGAGATGGTGGATTGTAAGCTACAACGGCATTGCAATTTTGTGCAGCTAACATTGAAGAAGATGATGGAACTTGCTGGTGGGGTTGGAGCTGCAGTTTGGAACTATAATATAATGAAATACATGTTGATTTCATGATGCAAAATGATTACTATTACTTTCAATCATCCTGATAATAGGTCAGGAAACAAAGTTAAGAAGTTAAGTGGTCAATTTAAGTTATTTTGCACGATGAAATTTGTTATTTCATGTGTATTTCGGGTACACGAATCTGTATATATATACAACTCCAACTTCAACAATAATTCATCTATAAACAAGAACACCTTTGAAGTTCTTTAACACCTTCAACACAAGATTACTAATAATCTATCAAAGAAGTGTGTTAGATTTCAGAAAATAGATGAAACAGAATTTAAGGCCAAGTCCCCCGACTTCACGGAGTGTCCTTAAGGAATAATTCCCCTCACTGTACCCGAGGTTATGGAATCTTCCTCCCAGGATAAAATGGCCTACAATCCGAACAATAGTGGTACCTCAAATTGTCGGATTCTACGAACTCACTCAACAGCTTAATGATCACACAGAGTTTTTGATAAGTATAGAAGTCTTTTTGCTATCAAAATTCATATCCATACCTGAGTAAAACAGCAGGTATTTATACCCTTAAGTGTATCCTTTCATAAAGGATGCATTGGTTCAAAAGGAAGGCACATTTCTGTAACAGTCACGTATCTACGTTGGAACTGCGCCAGGACTGCGTCCAAAGTGGGATCGCAGATGACATTCTACAGATTCCAGTGAGAATCTGCATTTGAACTGCGTCCGCAGTTTTTGATCTGCGTGCGCAGATTGGTCGCATTTTGAAACAGTGTGCCTTTTCTCGAAGGGTCGCATTCCTTCATGATGTGCATTGCGTATTCATTGGAATTACGCCTGAAATGCGCCCACATTTGAAAAAATTCAGATTTTGGGATTTTGGATTAAATTATCAGATCTCATCGATCGATCATTTGACAAATCCAAATCCGAAGCCAAGCCGAGCGAGCGACGACAAGGACGGCGCGAGGCATCTCTTATTTCTTTCCTCACTTACCATGTGGAGTTAGTATTTCTCATTATAAACACTAACAAGTTCTCTTCTCCCACCAATGTGGGAGAAATGAGTGAACTTTCTAATTTGGGAGTACACTTTCCAAATTGGTGTCTCCCTTCTCTCCACCATTTTTCCTCCATTTTCCCTTCACATACACCTTGAACCCAAAAATCCCCCACATGAATAGGGAATGGCTATCTTTTAAAAAATTTACGAACAAACATGTCATCATTTAGCAAAGACTGATGGCATCTGGATAAGTAGGTTTCCCTTTAAACTTTTCAAAGTGATTATGCATCGGATTCACTCGGTCAATCGGTAGATTTTATATCATTGAACTGTCGAGTTTTAATGTACACCTAGAAAACACATGTCGCATAACCAACTTTTTACTGTTTATGGTTCTCACGATTTTGTTCTTTTCATCCATGAACACGTCCCGGTTTCATGAGAGCTTAGAGAATAGGCCTTTACTAACATTCTCTTTGAAACGGCTTCCACTTCACCCTCACATAGGTAATTTCTAAATGTTCAATCCTGTAGGTTAAACTATTTGGTCAAATCTGACATATTTAGATAATCATTAAAAGACTTTTCACTTTAGTCTTATCCTTGTTTACTACACATTGTCTACATCATGAGAATGGGTTGGGTAATTGACAATGTTGAACCTATCAGCCACAACTTTGTTTGATCTCTTTGAACATAGCTCTTGGGATCTCCAGTCTGCTAGGTAGAGTTACCGTCATACTGACTTGTCCTAGGCCTTAAACCCATTTCCTTGGATGTCCTTTCCACTCCTTCTCTAGATAGGCCTTTTGTAAGTGGATCCGACACATTATCCTTTGACTTTACATAGTAAACAGTGATAATTCCACTAGAGAGAAGTTCTCAAACGGTATTATGTCTTCGTCTTATGTTACGAGATTTACCATTATACATCATGCTCCCTGCCCTACCTATTGTCTCTTGGCTGTCACAGTGTATACATACTAGTGCCATTGGTTTGGGCCAATAAGGAATATCTTCTAAGAAATTCCAGAGCTATTCTGCTTCTTCACCAGCCTTATCCATTCCGATAAATTCAGATTCAATTGTAGAGCGATCAATACAAGTCTGTTTGGATGATTTCCAAGAGACTGCTCCTCCACCGATAGTAAATACATACCCACTTGTGGATTTTATTTTATTTGATCCGATGATCCAATTTGCATCACTATATCCTTCGAGTACCGTAGAATATTTATTATAATGCAAAGCATAGTCTTGATTGTATTTAAGATACTCCAAAACACTTTTCATTGCCATCCAATGAGTTTCATTGGGATTACACATGTATCGACTCAATTTACTACTAGCGCATGCTATGTCTAGTCATGTACAGTTCATTATATACATTAAACATCCCAACACTCTTGTGTACCCCAATTGTGAGTGACTTTCACCTTCATGCTTTTGAAGTGCAAAGCTCACATCCAATGGAGTCTTGGAAAAACTGAATTCCATATACTTGAATTTGTCAAGTACATTTTTGATATAATGAGACTGTGACAATGCCAACCCTTGAGGAGTTCTATGGATTCTTATTCCTAAGATCACATCCGCAACTCCAAGGTCTTTCATATCAAACTTGCTCTCGAGCATTCATTTCATTGTATTTATGTCTGAAATGTCTATACTGATGATCAACATATCATCCACATATAAACACACAATGACTTGGTGATTTGGAGTTTCTTTAATATAAACACATTTATCACATTCATTTATATTGAATTCGTTTGCCAACATATCATCGAAAAACATGTTATTAAATCGTTTTGATTAGATTATAAGTATTGTGTTGAATTCTTTTTGTGGTAATCAAATATTGACCCATCATGTATATACATATATAGTTTGGAATGTTTAATTGAGAGCATGAACAATGAATTTCCCTCTCTTGTTGTGAAATAAAGTGTATAATTGTATTGTAAGTGATTTTCGAAAGCGTGAATTGGGATTTTAAAGTAAGTTTCTCAACATCATGGTGTTTGACATGGTTTATAATATCATGATAGGGAGTTTTTTTTACTATAACTATACTCTTGCGTTAAAAAGAAGAGTTGCATGTGATTGAGTAAATTGACATGACCACCGCATGTTTTAAGTCTTGCAAAATAAGTTAATTGCATAAGTTTTCTTGAGATTTCAAAATGGTTACTCTCTTGTGATATTATGATTCTTGGGTGGTCAAGTGCTTGATTTGATTGAGATGGGTTGTAACATTGGTACGATATAAACGACTTGCAAGTTTGGGTATGACGATACCCGGTGATGACATACCCTTAAGATTTTAAGCATTGAATGACTTTGCATATTAAGCAGGTTGCTTAAATAACTAAAATTGGGCCTAAAGAGAGATAGATGGTTACGCGAAGAAAGCGTTTGAGTGTAAGGGCTCATCGCTGGAAACCGAGTTTACCGATTCGGGTAATATGATTTGTCTAATGCCAATGTATACTTATCCTTTAGACACTTATATACTAGAATTAATTAGGACACCAATCCTTGTTGTATACTTGGATTGGGAGCTCAGCCGTCGAGTCAAGGACAAATTCTAGCCTGTGGAATTGTAGAAATGTAGGGTGTATCATCTATCTCAGAAGTAAGATAAAGTGTGAGTCTTGATTTCAAGAAAGCATTTGAAAATTCTAAATTATGCCCTTGTGTTTTACTTATCTCATATGTAATTTTTTACGAAATGCTCTCGTCTATATTGTGTAATAACAAGATGCTATTTTAGATTGTTTCACATACTAGTACAATTGTATTGACCCCTACATTTCAGGATCTTAGACATAGTCCCGGGGTTCCGCTAATCAGTAGACTTGTGAGTCAGAAGTTGCAGTTGGTGAGCCTTCTCTATTTCAGAAGGCCTAGTTGAAAGACTGTTTTACTTTATTTCATTATATGGTCCAACTGGGAGCCTTATCCCAGTCTTTAGATAGATATTGATTTTCACATTGTTAGAGATTTTGCAGACTGGTATCGTATGTTTCTGAATTTTATTAACTCAAATTTCGTGCTTTTCAGTTAAACTAAGTGATTGACCATGTTTCTGTCTTTATTATCTTTTTCACATTTTTGTATAGTATATGAATGTTGTGCATGATTGCCAGATAGAGGAGGACGTCTAGGCCTTCATGGTTCGGGATGCTTGTCGCGGCAAGGGCCTCGGCTCCGGTCGTGACATTTCATCTTCTTTCTTTGTACTGTTTCATTCTTTCCGATGCCTTTCCTTATCTAGTATACTATAGTTTTGATACACCTATATGTATAGACTAACAATCAGTATCAACTATTTCAATGTCACTATGCAATCTAATTTTTGTTTAACGCTCGAATTTGACAATCCCAAACAAGATGGACTGATTTATGAATCTTCATTTTCCGTATCGCTCATTTAACACCCAACATGGAAAACATGTAAATCAAACTCCTTCCCTCCGATCAAAGAAACCCTTACTTAAACCCAAAGAGAGAGAGAGAGAGAGAGAGGGAGGGAGAGAGAGATCAGACATTAGATTAGCATTAAAAAGGATAGCTCAGTGTAATAAAGCGTTCCTTATGTGCGGGATCCGTGCAAGAATCAGACCTCAACAGACATTAAATAATTTAGTCAAACCTTATAAAGTGAGTACTTTTAAAATATTTAGGGTCAACCCATAATTGAATCCACCATGTTGTTGGCGAAACTAGGGAGGCGTGAATTCATCTGAATCATCTTCGTTGAAAAATTATACAATATAAAAAGAATTATAATTATTTGTATATATTTCTTTTATTATACCTTTGATATTTTTGTGTATTTATTTGTTTTGTTTGTTTTCAAAATTTACTAAGTGAAATCCAACTCTGCCATTGCCTGACGTGTCTATAAGAGGAAGACTGAATGAATTAAAATTAAAAAAGAAAAAGCACAAAAATAAAATTAAAGGTTGTTTACGTGACTCAAATGCAAGAATCCTACACCTCATTTTAAGGTTATATGTATTCGAGATATCAAAATAACAAAAAGGTTAATACACTTACCAAACGACCCCTTAAGGAAATATATGTTGGCACGTCGTTTAAAAATTATTTCAGTCTCATCCCATAAGACACTTGGCCAAAAGTAGCTCGTACAGTTATTCTTAGATGAGAATGGAGAAAGAAGACACTCGGGAAAATTGACATGAAAATTAAATTTTTTTAGCCTAATAATAACGCACAAATACTATCGCATACCAGACTAAATAGAAAAAAAAGTCTATCCTAGTAGCAATAGATCAAAATCCTTGAGCTAGCGATTAGTATAAAGTGCAATTTGGTCAATTAACACTTTCGATTACCATTAGTAAATGCTATGTTAATAGATGTGTCAAAACTTAAGGAGTTATAAGTGGACATATCTTTGAAAAATATTTTGACCTCATGCTATATGACACGTGGTAAAAAGTATCTCGTGTAGTTGCTCCTCGATAAGAACAGAGATAGACTAGATCTCGGATGATCTATCAAGATGAAAATTGAATTTCTCTATCCTAGTAATAACTCACAAATGCAATCACATACAAATGTTATCACATACCGGAACAGAAAAAAACATTGATGCGGAAAAAAATATATATACTTAGTACAAAAGAAATTAACACATAAAACTTTACTAACCTGGAAAGTTATCATTGGAAGGAACTTTATGCCTAAATTTAAATATATCTATCGGAGTAAACAGAAAAAAGTTCCTCTTCCTCCTCTTGTTCCTCCAACCTGAATTGGAAGGTACAACTGAGTTGCAAGTTTGTCCGGATAATCCAGAAGAAGATTATGGAGCTTGTTGGTGTTGATGGTAAACTCATTGATCCTATATACATAACAGAATATTAGAACAGCCAATGTGAGAAATCATTGAGTCATGTAAAATGAACAATCATGTGCACGAAGCATTCCACACTTATTCAAGGTTTGGTGGGTCGCACCTTAAGTAAGTTTCTGCACTATTTCTGTACAATTTTCAGCAAAATTTAAGCACAAGTTAAGCAACCTTTTAGCACTATTTCAACACCATTTTAACATCATTTTCTTCACCAAATTTGCCAATTTTTGTATTGGGATAGAATAATTAAATGAGGATCATATTTTAATTGGTAGAAAAATACATCCACCTGGGATAATAAGGGATGGGACAGTGCAATTAACAAATTAAGCACAAATATGTGGTCAAAGTTGGATTACAAAGTTAATGTTGTTGACAAAAATATGAAGAGGGCTAAATATAACTTTTTTTCTGAGTGGATAGGGACAAAGAAGACTTTTTTTCTGTTTCTAAAAAGCTTACAAGAAATAAAAGGTAAATTAAGAAGAGAGGAGGTGTAATTTAGTCAAGTAACACTTTCAGTTAATTATGTTAAATAAATTTGAATAAATGTGTCAAAACTTGAGGAAAAAATAATAATTTGAAACATCTTTTAAAAATACCTCGATATTATAACAAATAACATGTGGCATAAAGTAACTCCTCTAGTTACTCCTTGATGTGAACAGCGAAAGAGGACACTCGGGAAGATCGTTGCGGTGAAAATCGAAAATGTTTAGCTTAGTGGTAACTCCTAACTTCGCATTACCGCAGCCGCAATGATGGAATTTATGGTGAATATGTGATAACCCTAGTGGGCGAAGGGAGGATCAATTTATAGAAATTAAGACTTAATTTGGTACATCCATCAAATACCAATGTACGAATGAGATCTAATTTTTAATAAAAAATTTTGGGCTGTACATTGATTGGGCCACAAGTAAAATAATAAGTCTTACATTCTCTCAATTGACAATGACATAAATATTAGTTGCGTATAATAAATCTCTTTTATAATGTTCATTACACACGATATGTCAAACCACTAAGGTTGAGTTATATAAGGTGGTTAAACATAGTTCTAGCGCCACATACTTCCGTTCATGTACTATATTAGTAGATGACTGTTCCTAAGTTCATAAGTTCAAAAACATTTAACATTATAGTCCGCAATAATGTTTCACTAAGACTTATAATGTAATATCTCAAAATAGTAATGTATACATCATTATGAGAAATAGAGAATTCATTAATTTATATCAGAACACATAATTGAGATCGAAAATGTAAAAACATCATAAATGCATTAATTATAAGTTCAATCAAGTTCCGTTCTTTGAACATGTTCTAACCATCTAGCAATTAAACAATTAAGTGTCAAATGGTGGACTATATTACATCAATTGTGACAACGCTTGACCCAAAAATAGATTATTTTTTCCTAAACGATTGGAAACTATTCGTAGGGTAAGCACCCCTCATCTTCAACCCTACCATTGTAAGTTCAGCTCACCAAGGGAGACAAAAAAGGTGGGTGCTAAGGAGGGGTAAACAAAAAAATTGCTACCTTTTATAGAAGTATGGTGGAATTTAGGAAGTGATGACCAGCCTGAAGTTTGATAAGCAAGACCATACTACAATCATGAAACAAATGTTTGAGAAACTACACTGTCGAACTATCTTGCATAAGCTATAACAATATTTTGATCCACAAAAAGAGCTGCACTTTTGGAAATACAATAAAATGAAACATTTACATGCTGATCTCTGATGCTAAATGATTACTACTACTTTCAATCATCATGATGTTAGGGAAAAAAACTTAAGAAGTTCAGCAAGCAGTTTATGATATTTTGCACGATGCAACTAACATTGGATAACTCGTGCAATGCACGGGTCTGAAAACCAGTAGTTTGATAAGCAAGACCATCTTATAAGCATGAGAATTAGTCTAGGCTAAAACGGACGTTTTGAGAAACTACACTTTTGGATAAAATCTATAACAACATTTTGATCCACAGAAAGAGCTGCAGAATTGGAACAACATTACAATTATCATGCTAAATGAACAATATCTCCTTCTCTTTTTCTTCTGCCAGTCGGTCACCTTTAGTAGGAAGCTGATGTGGTCGTCATTCTTTCTTATACTCCTTCAGTTCCTTGTGGTACCTTTCCTTGTCTTTCACCTATAGTTTTGTTAGACCTGTCTTTCGTAAAGAAGCAAACTTGTTCAAAGTGAAGAAGAAAAGTGAAATATTGTTTCCTCAACGCATATGAAGCACTTGTTGTGGTTGGAGAAAACTTGAATACTGAACTCACTTCTCTCCATTTCTTCTCTGCTACAACCTATACAACAAAATAATATTTGTATATCTTCTTAATTCTTTTTTTAATAGAAGAAATAAATAACAAGATATATCATATATGAATCAAA
The DNA here is from genome assembly GCA_030864215.1 of Capsicum pubescens. Taxonomy (NCBI): domain Eukaryota; kingdom Viridiplantae; phylum Streptophyta; class Magnoliopsida; order Solanales; family Solanaceae; genus Capsicum; species Capsicum pubescens. Next base: position 31,505,284 of record CM061549.1, on the reverse strand, counting down.
TAATAATAAGATGAGAAATAAAAAGGAGAAACATTCTTATCTTGGCAAAACTATCCTTTTTTGTCATTTCAACAAATAAAACATGCAAATCAAGATCCTTTCCTCCAATCACAGAAACCCTTAATTAAACCAAAAAAGAAAAAAAAAAAAGAACAAATCAGCCATTAAAAGGCTAGCCCCATTCACGTTATGTGGGATCCATAGAAGGATCGGATCACAGCAGACATTAATTCATTAAGTCAAACATTATAAAGTAGGTGATTTTTAAATATATAGGGTCAACTCATGATTGAATCTACTCCATTAGTGCGGAACTACCGAGGCATGAGTTCATCTGAATCATTTTATTGGAAAATTATATCATATAAAAAGATTAAAATTATTGTGTATATTTTTTTGATCCCTTTGATCTTTTTGTGTATTTTTTTTTTCATTTTTAGAAATTCTTGAGAAAGGAAGAATGTCACCTTCCATCAAAATAAAAAGGTAGAAGCTTCGACGAAATTTTCTAAAAAAAAATGTTGCTTATGTAATAAGAGGAGCTGCTGAGATGATCGGTATCCTACACCTACAACTTAAAAGTTGCGGGTTCGAGTTATTAAGAAAATTAAAAAAATTAAAGCTCCGAGGGATGTTTCTTTTTTCAAAAAAAAAAAAAAAAGTTGGCTTACGTAATAAGAGTGGTTGCTCTAGTGGTAAGCAACATACAACAACATTTAACCTTATTCCAAATAGTAAAAAGGAGAGAAAAGAAACATTTTACCTCCATGTTTAAGATTATAAGTTCGAGTTATAAAGAAAAAAAGGTGAAAGATCAAAGGAAAAAAAAAAGGAGTTGCCTACGTGTACTTTGTACTCAAAACTGAGTGAAAATTCTTGAGACACTCCATGAATAAATTTGGATCATTAACAATTTTGTCATGTGGTGCCATTGGTGTTGGAACAATAGCTGCATGAGGCATCATCGTACCACCGGAAAATCAAGAAAGAAAGGTAACTTAGTAATATGGCGAAAACAGAAGGTAAATGATAAAAGATGTAATGAATACAACTTAAAAAAATTTGGGTACTTAAGGAAAAGAAGTAGGTGATATGATCAGGGTGTTTTATACAAGTGTTGAAAGTTGAAACAACGGTTATGTGCAGAGAGTTTTGTAACTTTGGCTTCTTCATAGCAAAACAAAGAAAAATAGTGAGTTAAACGTGTCAAGAAAACAGAGGTAAATTGCTTAGGTTTTTTAAGTTTCATACTTGCACTCTTATTTGAGCCAAGAAAAGTGAACAACTAATTATTGAGGTGTGTTTGATAAACATTTAATAATAGTTCAAATAGATAACTCACACACCTGATAGTTAATGTATGAAACTCGAAAAAACTAAAAAAAAATTAGGTGCCTCTTTTCATCTTTTTTTTTTTTTGGCTATTTTTTGTAGAAGGTATGGCTGAGTTATGAAGTGATACTAGTCTGAAGTTTGATATGCAAGACCATTATATAAGCATAAGAATTGGTCTACAAAAACAAATGTTTTGAGAAACTACACTTTTGAACTATCTTACATAAGTCATAACAACATTTTGATCCACAAAAAGAGCTGCAGTTTTGAAACTATAATATAATGAAATACATGTTGATCTCATGATGCGAATGATTACTATTACTTTCATTCATCCTGATGATCGATGAGGAAACAAAGTTAAGAAGTTAAGCATCAATTTAAGATATTATGCACGATGCAATCAACACTGAATAACTCGTGCAACACACGTGTTTCAAAACTAGTACTTTGATAAGCAAGACCATGTTATAAGCATGAGAATTAATTTAGAAAAATAAATGTTTTGAGAAACTACACTTTAGGACTATCTTAAGCTATAACAACATTTTGATCCACAGAAGCCAAATGATAAATGAGGTAGTGAATAGAAATCAGACCATTTTAGGTGAACGGATCGGAGTTTTTAGTCAAGTGTTGATGCAATGGTTATATGCAGACAGTTAAAAACTTTGGCTTCTTCTTTCATAGAAAAACAAAGACAAAATGAGTTAAGGTAGTGTTGACTATGCATAACTCTTATAAGAAATCAAATGTTGTTGTTTTTTAGCTTATTTTGACCCTTCAATTACATCCTCATGCCAAAAATAGATTATTTTTTGCTAGACGAGAGGGATAATTCGGTTGATAAGCACCCCTCCTCCCCTTCAACGAGCAAACAGGGTAGGTGCTAATAAGGAGGGGCAAAATTTTTCTTGGGGAGGTGGCAATATTTTCTAAGTATGGTGGAGTTTCCGAAGTGATCACCAGTTTGAGGTTTGAAATAAAACCATGTATAAGCAAGAGAATTAGTCTAGCTAAACAGATGTTAAGAGAAACTTCACTTCAGAAATAGTTTTGGATTTATTCTACGTGAGGTATAACAAAGTTTTGATCCTCAGAATGAGATGCAGTTTCGGGACTACATTACAATGCAAAATTTATAAGTTGATGTCAAAACTAAATGAACTATATCTCCGCTTTTTCTTCTGCCAGTCGGTCATCTTTAGTAGGACGCTGATGTGGTTAACATTCTATTTTTATTCTCCTTCAGTTCCTTCTGGTGTCTTTCTGAATTTCTTTGTTTACAAAAATAATAACAAGATGTATTATATATGAATCAACTAATAAGAAGACGAAGAAAAATAAAAGGAGATTCCATTTTACCTTATAAAAGCCACCCCTTTTTGTCACCTCAACATATAAAACATGCAAATCAAGCTCCTTTCCTCCAATCACAGGAACCCTAATTAAATCAAAAACAAAAAAGAACAAACCAGCCATTAAAATGCGCAGCCCCGTGCACACTATGTAGAATTCAGAAAAGGATCAAACTTGACACGAAATAATTAAGTCAAATTTTATAAATAAAGTGCTTTTAAATATATACGGTCAACTCATGATTGAATCCACCCTATTAGTGGCGGAACTACTGAGGCACGCGTTCATCTGTATCATCTTTGTTGGAAAACTATACCATATAAAAAATTTAAATTATTGTATATATTTTTAATCCCTTTGATCTTTTCGTGTATTTTTTTTATTTTTAAAAATTCTTGGGAAAGGAAGAATGTCACCTTCCATCAAAATAAAAAGGTAGAAGCTCCGAAGAATATTTCTTATAAGAAGTTGCTTATGTAATAAGAGAGGTTGTTGAGATGAACAATATCCTACACCTACAACTTAAAAGTTGCGGGTTTGAGTTACCAAGAAAACAAAAAAATTAAAGCTCTGAGGGATATTATTTTTTTTTAAAAAAAGGGGCATACGTAAGGGGTTGCTCTCGTGGTAAGCAACATACAACACATTCAACCTTGTTCCAAATAATAAAAAAGAGAAAAAAGAAGAAAAAAAACATTTTGCCTCCATCTTTAAGAAGTTTGAGTTACCAAAAATCCCCAAAAAGTGAAAACTCGGAGGAAAAAAAGAGTTGCTTACGTGTAATTTGTGCTCAAAAGAAAGTGAAAATTCTTGAGACAGTCCATGAATAAATTTGGATCATTAAAAATTTTCTCATGTCATGCCATTGGTGTTGGAACAATAGCTGCCTGAGCATCATTGTACCGCCGAAAAATCAAGAAACAGATGAAACAGAGCTAACTTTGTAATGGAGAAAACAGAAGGCAAATGAATGAAAGATGTAATGAATACAACTTAGACAATTTTTGGTACTTAAGGAAACAAATGTAAAAGAAACTATACTATTGGAATAGTTTTGGACTATCTTACATAAGTTATAACTATGTTTTGATCCACAAAAAGAGCTGCAGTTTGGAACTATAATATAATGAAATACATGTTGATCTCATGATGCTAAATGATTATTATTACTTTCAATCATCCTGATAATAGGTCAGGAAACAAAGTTAAGAAGTTAAGTGATCAATTTAAGATATTTTGCACGATGCAATTTGTTATTTCATGTGTATTTCGGGTACACGAATCTGGATATATATACAACTCCAACTTCAACAATAGTTCATCTATATACAAGAACACCTTTGAAGTTCTTTAACAACTTCAACACAAGATTACTAATAATCTATCCAAGAAGTGTGTTAGATTTCAGAAAATAGATGAAACAAAATTTAAGTCCAAGTCCCCTGACTTCACGGAGTGTCCTTAAGGAATAATTCCCCTCACTGTAACCGAGGTTATGGAATCTTCCTCCCAAGATAAAATGGCCTACAATCCGAACAATAGCGGTACCTCAAATTGTCGGATTCTACGAACTCACTCAACAACTTAATGATCACACAGAGATTTTGTTAAGTATAGAAGTGTTTTTTCTGTCAAAATTCATATCCATACCTGAGGAAAATAGCAGGTATTTATAGCCTTAAGTGTATCCTTTCAGAAAGGATGCATTGGTTCAGCAGAAAGGCACCTTTCTGTAACAGTCACGTATCTACGCTGGAACTGCGCCAGGACTGCGTCCAAAGTGTGATCGCAGATGACATTCTACAGATTCCAGTGAGAATCTTCGTTTGAACTTCATCCGTAGTTTTTGATTTGCGTGCACAGATCGATCGTATTTCAAAATTGTGTGCCTTTTCTCGAAGGGTCGCATTCCTTCGTGATGTGCGTTACGTATGCATTGGAATTGCGCCTGAAATGCGCCCACATTTGAAAAAATTCAGTTCTTGAAATTTTGGATTAAATTATCAGATCTCATCGATCGATCATTTGACAAATCCAAATCCGTAGCTGAAGCCAAGACGAGCGAGCGACGACAAGGACGGCGCGAGGCATCTCTTATTTATTTCCTCACTTACCATGTGGAGTTAGTATTTCTCATTATAAACACTCACAAGTTCTATTCTCCTACCAATGTGGGAGAAATGAGTGAACTTTCCAATTTGGGAGTACACTTTCCAAATTGGTGTCTCCCTTCTCTCCATTATTTTTCCTCCATTTTCCCTTCATATACACCTTGAACCCAAAAATCCCCCACATGAATTGGGAATGTCTATCTATTAAAAAATTTACGAACAAGCATATCATCATTTAGCAAAGACTGATTGCATCTGGATAAGTAGGTTTCCCTTTAAACTTTTCATAGTCATTATGCATCGGATTCACTCGGTCAATCGGTAGATTTTATATCTTTGAACTGTCGAGCTTTAATGTACAGCTAGACAACACATGTCACACAACCAACTTTTTACTGTTTATGGTTCTCACAGTTTTGTTCTTTTCAGCCATGAACACGTCCAGGTTTCATGAGAGCTTAGAGAATAGGCCTTTACTAACATTCTCTTTGAAGCGGCTTCCACTTCTCCCTCACATAGGTAATTTCTAAATGTTCAATCCTGCCAGTTAAACTATTTGGTCAAATCTGACATATTTAGATAATCATTAAAAGACTTTTCACTTTAGTTTTATCCTTGTTTACTACACATTGTCTACATCATGATAATGGGTTGGGTAATTGACAATGTTGAACCTGTCAGACACAACTTTGTTTGATCTCTTTGAACATAGATCTTGGGATCTCCAGTCTGCTAGGTAAATTTACCGCCATACTGACTTGTCCTAGGCCTTAAACCCATTCCCTTGGATATCCTTTCCACTCCTTCTCTAGATAGGCCTTTTGTAAGTGGATCCGACACATTATCCTTTGACTTTACATAATAAACAGTGTTAATTCCACTAGAGAGAATTTCTCTAACGGTATTATGTCTTCGTCTTATGTTATGAGATTTACCATTCTACATCATGCTCCCTGCCCTACCTATTGTTTCTTGGCTATCACAGAGTATACATACTGGTTCCATTGGTTTGGGACAATAAGGAATATCTTCCAAGAAATTCCAGAGCTATTATGCTTCTTCACCAACTTTATCCAATGCGATAAATTCAGATTTCATTGTAGAGCGAGCAATACAAGTCTGTTTGGATGATTTCCAAGAGACTGCTCCTCCACCGATAGTAAATACATACCCACTTGTGGATTTTATTTCATTCGATCCGATGATTCAATTTGCATCACTATATCCTTCGAGTACCGTGGAATATTTATTATAATGCAAAGCATAGTCTTGAGTGTATTTAAGATACCCCAAAACTCTTTTCATTGCCATCTAATGAGTTTCATTGGAATTACTCATGTATCGACTCAATTTATTGCTAGCGCATGATGTGTCTAGTCGTGTACAGTTCATTATATACATTAAACATCCCAACACTCTTGCGTACTCCAATTGTGAGTCACTTTCACCTTCATGCTTTCGAAGTGAAAAGCTCACATCTAATGGAGTCTTGGCAATACTGAATTCCATATACTTGAATTTGTCAAGTACATTTATGATATAATGTGACTGTGACAATGCCAACCCTTGTGGAGTTCTATGGATTCTTATTCCTAAGATCACATCCTCAACTCCAAGGTCTTTCATATCAAACTTTCTCTTGAGCATTCATTTTATTGCATTTATGTCTAAAATGTCTCTACTGATGATCAACATATCATCCACATATAAACACACAATGACTTGGTGATTTGGAGTGTCTATAATATAAACACATTTATCACATTCATTTATCTTGAATTCGTTTGCCAACATGGTTTGTTCAAACTTTGCATGCCATTGTTTAGGTGCTTAGTTTAGTCCATACAATGACTTAATAAGTTTACACACCTTATTCTCCTTTCCTATAACCACAAAAACCTCGAGCTATTCCATGTAAATTTCTTCCTCTAATTCTACTTTTAGGAATGCGGTTTTCACATCCATTTGATGGATTTCAAGACTATATACCGCTGCCAAGGCAATTAACATTCAAATCGATGTTATCCTTGTTACTGGCAAGTATGTATCAAAGTAATCAAGGCCTTCTTTTTGTTTGAAGCCTTTTACAACAAGTCTTGCGTGGTATTTTTCAATAGTACCATCCACTTTTATTTTTCTTTTGAAGATCCATTTAGAACCTAAAGGCTTATTTCCTGGAGGAAGGTCAACCAACTCCCACGTATGGTTGCTTAAGATTGAATCAATTTCACTGTTGACTGCCTCTTTCCAAAAGAATGAGTCTGACGACGACATCGCTTCTTTAAATGTTTGAGGTTCATTTTCTAAGAGAAATATTACAAAATCTGATCCAAATGAAGTGGATGTTCTTTGACGTGTGCTACGTCTTGGATTTTTTTCATTATGTACATTCTCACTTGGTTCATCTCAAGGTCGTTTACACCCTCCACTAGACTGTTCATTTCTAGTTTTATACGAGTAAATTTTTTCAAAGAACTCAACATTATGTGATTCAATTACCGTATTTTTATTTATATCCGGATGTTTGAATTTATTAACTAAAAACCAATATGTTTTAATGCTTTATCATATTCTGAACATGCAATCTACAGTCTTAGGTCCTATCTTAACCCTTTTAGGCATAGGAACTTGGACCTTTGCTAGACACCCCTACACTTTGAAATATTTCAAGTTGGGTATCCTTCCTTCGCATTTTTCATAAGGAGTTGATTGTGTCTTACTATGGGAAACTTTATTGATTATTCGGTTGGCTGTAAAGATAGCCTCCCTCCATAGGTTTTGCAGTAAACCGGAATTATAAGTAAGACATTCATCATTTCCTTCAACATTCGGCTTTTTCTTTCCACAATTCTGTTAGATTGAGGTGAATATGGGGTCATAGTTTGATGGACGATTCCATTCTCTACACATATTTCGGCGAAGGAAGATTCATATTCTCCGCCCCTATCACTTTTTATTATTTTTATCTTTTTCTCTAATTGATTTTCTACTTGCCTAATGGCATCTATTGCTTCATCCTTACTATTTAGCAAATAGACATAACAATATCTAGTGCAATCGTCAATAAAAGTTATGAAATACTTTTTCCCATCATGTGATGGTGTTGACTTCATACCACAAATTCCATTATGTATAAAGTCTAAGGGATTGGAATTCCTTTCAACGGACTTATAAGGATGCTTTGCATACTTTGATTCCACACACATTTGACACTTTGATTTAGTGCACTCAAAGTTTGGCAAAACATCTAAGTTAATCAGTTTTCGTAATGTTTTGTAATTAACATGGCCTAAATGTTCATGCCACACATTATAACACTCAAGCAAGTAAGAAGAATTTGAATTTTTATTGATTCCAACATTGATTACATTCATCTTATAAAGGCCCTAGATGAGATAGTCTTTTCCTACATACACTTCTCCTTAGCTAATTACAATTTTTCCAGAAATGGTTACACATTTGAATCCGTTCTTGTCTAGAAATTAAATAGGAATCAAGTTCCTATGTAATTCTAGAACGTACAAGACATTGTTAAGTGTCAAGACTTTTCCTGAAGTCATTTTCAATCCCACTTTACCTGTTCCTTCTACCTTAGTCGTAGAAGAGTTAGCCAAGTAGATCATTTCTTCTACTTGAGCCGAAGGAAATGACGAAAACAACTCTTTGTTGGCACAAACATGATGGGTGGCACCAGAATCAATCCACCATTCGCAAGAATTCCCCACCAGGTTGCATTCAGAGAACATAGCACACAAATCATCACTTTCTTTGTTGGACTCAACCATATTAGCTTGGTCCTTTTTCTTGCCTTTCTTCGGAGCACGACAATCCATGGACTTGTGGCCAATCTTACCACAATTGAAGCCTTTTTCCTTGAATTTCTTCTTGGGTTGATTGCTTTCTTTTTCAACTTTCTTCCTTTTCTTGGAATTGTTTTGGTCATATTCTACTATATGTGCTCCATTAATTGTAGAATTCCCTTTTAACCTTGTAACACCCTGTATTTTGGGCTAGAATGAAAACCGTTATTTCTATGCGTAGATGATCCAAAATCCATAAATCCTAAGAAAATTTGGCATGTTAATCAATTATGTAGTGTGGGAACCTATTTGAGCATGTATTGAGATCATAGAGGACCTCTAACTCAAGGACGAGTTGAAAGCTTTCCTATAGTTTGAGTTTGAGTGAGCGTTAAAACTTGGGTCAACTTCAATCGAACATAACTCTTTGTATATAACGAATTAGAGGGAATACTATATATCAAATGAAAGATCTTCAAATTATTTTTCCAACGATACCAATTTCTCCAAAATCTGATACACGAGCGTAAAGTTATGACCATTTTTGTGACTGAGACAGTAGCATAGTGTGATTAGCGTGCGATGCACGTAACTAATTTCCAAGTCATGTTTTCACATTTTTAAGGGAAAAAGTGGTATTTTCCACCCTCTATTTAGCCATAACACGGGATTAAATCCCCCAAACATCAAAATAAGGTTATTCTCTCTCAAAATCACCAAGAACACTTCTTAGGGTTTCAACCCAAAGATCAAAATATCTTAAGATTTCATCGTGGGTTTTCAATAATTCTTTGAGTTTCGGAATCCCCATTGTGAGGGATACAAGAAGCTCCCATCAATTGTTCGAATAGAATTCCTAAAGCACGAGTTCATTCAAGAGTCATAAATTAAGGTACATGGGGTTTTCCTAAAATTTTATGAGAATAGAAACCATCTTTAATTCATGCTAACGGTTTAGAAATCATGATTTTTAAGAAAGGGGTTTTAAATTTACGATTACTAGCATGTTTTAGAAGCCTTGATCAGTATTGTTTTGGTCTTTAGGCCTTTCCCCAAATTGATTTGAAACTCTATGTATATGTATGCATGTGCTTAAGGATGAATATACAATCGAGAGCATAAATCCTAAAGAATTCCTCTCTTGTTATGATTTTTCCCATCCTTTATATGATATGAATTATGTTTGAAATGTATTGATTATTGCTATGACTTGAATATGAGTTTGAATCCAAAACAGAGGGTTGTGCATGTTGATAAATGTTGAATATACTTTTAATGAAAGAATTGTATATTTGCCAAAAATACATGACCACCACATGGTTATTAAGAGAATGAGAATCTTAGCAAGATTTTGACATGTGCTTTCAGAACATGAAATTTCCTATACTATTTGCATGTTTGCATGTTCTGAATTATATTTTAATGAAAGAATCATGCATGGTGTAATATGGCTCAAAAATAGGACTTGCAAGTCTTGGTGTGACGACACCAACTCAGTTAAAGCCATAGTAATTCAGAACAAAATAGAACACATATTTGAAATTAGATTTTCAGATTATTAATTCAAAAAGATGCTTGTTTAGAAAAGGTTTAAAAATAGGCTTAAAGAGAGTTAGATGGTTACCCAAATAAAATATGAGTTGAAAGACTCTATGCTAGAAACCGTGATTTGCTGACACGAGATTATGGTACCATGCTTTGTGATCTTGTGTACCTTGATTCATGTCATCCCAAATTAGGACTATGGTTAGGAGCCCTGCTTTGTGATCATGTGCACTATCATGACATGTTGATTTGATTGGAGATTTTGGCACCCTGCTGTGTGATCTTGCGTGTTCCTCCTTATAGATACTCCAATCCTTGCGACAAACTTGGATTGGGGGCTTGGCCGCCGAGTCAAGGGAGGATTTCATATATCCCGTGGAATTATATATTGTAGGGTGTACCATCTATCTCAGAAGTACGACAAAGAGTGAGTCATGGTTTCAAAGAAATATTTCAATGTCTCTAAAATGTGCCCATGTGTTTTCATATATAATATAAAAATTATTTTATGAATTGCTCTCACTTATGTATATATAATTACATTATTTTAGATTGCTCTGCGTACCAATACATCTGTATTGGCCCTCTCTTCCTTCCTTGTTCTGAGGCTTCATCTAGTAGGTTTTCTCCTGATAGAAGTACAGAGTTCCGTGGTGAGCCTTCTATATTTTAGAAGGCCTAGTTTACTTCAGTCATTTATCACTATTATGTTTTGGTCTACTGAGGTCCTTGTCCCAGTTTCCAGATAGTTGGTTTTATGCATGTAGTAGAGATTTCGCATACTGAGTCAGATATAACTCAGATATTTTGAATTGCAATTTTCATTAAGCTTTAAATTCAGATTTAATGACCATGATTCCGTTTCATTATGTATTTCCGCATTATCTTTTCATATGAGGATAGTGTATGTGATTACAATTTAGAAGAGCGTCCAGGCCTTCATAGTTCAGGATGTTCGTCACGGCTAGGGCCCCTGTTTAGGTCGTGACAAATTTGGTATCAGAGAATGATTCATGGTCCGAGGGTGTCTGTGAAATCGCATTGGATAGAGTCTTATTTATGGGTGTGTAACGTGCCACACTTATAGACAGGAGGCTACTAGGCGTTTAGGAATGTCTCTCTTTCTTCATGTTCTAGTTCGTGTTATGGAGTCAGAATATTTCTCTTGGATACTCTAATTCGTGCTGTGGTGTTGCCCATACAGATGTAAAGTCATTCCAATTCTTTCCTTACTTTGATGTGCTCAGATATGTCTCATTATTAGGGTGATTCAAGTGCAGAAGTTTAGAGTCTAAATGGTATGGTCCTTTCTGATTAAGTCATATAAGAGTTTAAAATTTGTGCAAGGACTTGAGAAGAGTCCTTTAGTGCTCAAAGGTGTATTGATTCTAGTGTGAACTTTGATTTTGATGAAATCGTGCTTTTCAGCTTGCAGTATTAAGTGTATTCAGTCCTTTTCAAAATTTATGTTACAGATGTCATGCTTTAGGGGGAATGGTGTGTAGCAGAATATTGGAACTGTATTTCCACCTGAGTAGTAGTATAAGTTAAAGTGATGGTTTCATGACCTACTGGTAGTGATATTGGACTAAGAAGTTGGTGATATAAAGTCGCAAGGTTAGAAATCAGAGTGAGGGAGCCTTTTGTATAGATAAATGTGTTTAGTTGAATAACTGGTGTTTGAGAATGATTTACCATTTTATAGTGATAGACTAATGTGGTAGCTAGTAGCATGTGTTAATTGTATGGTAGTCTGTGGGGCAAGTGTTTGACTTAGATTTTTTTTATTTATACAGAGTAAGATGTGTATTCTTAGATCATTGAATGTTGTGTGTCAAGTTTCTATCTTTTGTAATCTTGTTATCATTGTGTTGTTGAAACTTAAAGTCTAGTGAAGCCTTGTGGGGCTCTTTCGATTCACTAGCATAGTTTCCTTGCCATTCATCTCATTTCTTGTTCAAAATTGAAAATCAAAGTCTAGTGGAGCCGTGTGGGGCCTATTTCGATTCACTAGCAACTTGTTGTTCTTGTGCTGGTTGGAACTGGGGTTTAGTGGCGTAATGGCAAGAAAAAATGGTTGGGGCGATTTATTGAATATATGTATAGCCAAATCTTTTTGCATGAGATTGAGTTGGTAATGAAGTGATACGTCCTTGTGTGTTAGTTTAGTAGAAGGTAAAGAATGAGTTATTTGTTAAGGTGAATTGTTGTTTGCTTGAAGTATGAAAAGAGTTATTGACAGTGTTTGTTGTGCAAGAAGAGTATAGGTTATTGATGAAGGTACTTGGTGGATAAGTGTAGTTAATTTGGGCATCCCTGAGATTGCAAGAGGGAGTTTACTTGAAATTTATAGAGTTATGGACTAAGTTTAGATGTTTAAAAAAAGGGTAGACAGTAATGGTGTGTAGAAGTAGGATGTGTTAATGGATTGTGAATAGGGTAGGCCATATGATTATGATAGATTGTTGTTGTTATGGAGTTCTAGTGTACTAGTGTTTGTTGATGTTTTATTTCATATTTTTTTGCAAGCGAGAATTATGTGTAAGGTTGGATTGTAAACCATGTTTAGCACTAGACATTAAGTTTGACAAATTGATGGCTATGAAGGTAGATGTGATGATTTCTTGGTTAATGATACTAGTTATAGGGAAGTGATCTAATAAGCTTGAACAACGTACGCAAGATCTTAAGTTTATTTAAGTCGTAGTGATGTATGATATTGTATGTACGATGTAGAAATATGCCCAAAGTGATATGGAGTTGCGACATATTCTAAGGCTATTGCATGCTGCGTATGGCTAGTAGTACCGTTAAGTTGCAAGATGGAGAAAGACTTGTTAGATGGTACATGGTGTTCTACATGGCCAAGTTAAGAAGTTTTGATTGATAGTGTTGAGCCATTGGATATGATCTTGATTCTCATGGTAGAGAGATATAAGTTTGGAGTCGCGATATTGGTGGGCTATGACGGAAGTGGAATTGGTTCATCAAAGACTTGGTGATATCAATGTTAAGTGTTAGAATCTAAGTTGATTTTTTTTCAAGGTTGAACTAACAAAAATAAGTGTTGAACCGCTAGAGGATGTGCACCCCGACTATGGGGATATTCATGAAGAGTCGAAGTTAGTAAGTGTTCAAGTATTATGTGATGCCTATTGGGGCTATAGAAAGGCAGGAGTGTGTCTCAGAAGATAGTATTAGTAGTGGGTTTTCCACTTTCAGGTGTAGTCTTTTGGGTTAACTTCTATGATATACGTGTATTGTTGTTTTCCATACCCTAGAGTGCAGCAAGTGCAGTTCAGTTTAAAGTCTAGTAAGTGATCTCTCAAACTTAATATGATGGCTTGAAGCTAAGGGGGAGATGATAGGACGAATAACCAAGTCAGGCTCTCAGATTCTAGTAGCGACGTCAGTATGACATGGAACATCAGAAAGTGAGGGTAAAACTCAACCCATTCTTACCACAGTATTTTTCAGTTATCCCAATACCTACTTATGCCTTACGTTTTAGTTCCATTATCATAGTTCGTGTTCATGCTTGTGATAGAGAATCATGTACTCTTCCAGTCCCAAAATGAGGAGTTCCACTTCATTCAGTAGTCGGAACCATATTCCATATGTTATGAACTCCAAATTGAGGTAATGCAGCTCATGACTCATGTATTCACGCTTTATAGTGTGCTCAGTTCTCATAACTCATGCTATACTCCTTATGATTGGTGATATTGAGCTTATAGTCATGTATGTCTCAATTCAGATCACTTTGATAAATCCATGATGTTGATTTGCTATTCCTCAGACCTCAGTTAAGTGTCAAGTCTCCTATAATATCCTTCCATGCTTCAAGATTTTATGTTCTAACCTTTTAGTGACTCCTCCTTATGTAATGATAGTGGTGTTGAGTAAATGTTTCTTGTTGGTGAAAGATCATTGTATACTTATTTAGATAAGGCCATAAGTGTGAAATAAGATTGGGGCCAACTCTTTGATGCATGTGATGGTTAGTTGAAATTTGTGTGTGTATGTTCTTGAGGTAGCGCGTGGGAGTTGTATCGATAGTGGTTTAGAGAATATATGAAGTATTCCTTTATGGGTGTTTGCCTTGAAGTTCATATGTGGTTCTAAATATAGGCTTGAATGACATGTCGGGATTTAAGTGGAGGAACGTAATATGCGCTAGTGAATCCATAGTAAGAGTTCAGAGTTGGTCATTGAAGTGGTAAGGCACGTTATGCTTAGGGTGTAAACTTTAAAAAGATATAGAAAGATTAATCAATGCCCCTATGAGAATTATAAGTTGAATCGAATGAGTATGATATTTAATGGGAAATGTATAGTTGAGGGAGTATTCGAGAAGTGCGCTAAGATTGAAAGTAAGAAGTTTCATTCCCTAAGGCCTTGTAATTTTGTCCTAGTTGATGAGTTATATGTCTATATCCCATGCTATAGAGTAGTGTAATTATTGTGATTCCTTAGTTGGATGTCTTGTGTAACTTATGTCAGATATTCTTTGCTCCCTAATGCTTCTAGGACTTCTTTAGAAAGAGTGTTGAAGAGATACTCCAGTTAAGTATAAGTGAGTCATGTTTCAAAAAAATATTTCAAAGTCTTTAAAATGTGCCCATGTGTTTTCATATATTATATAAAAAATTTTTTTTGAATTACTCTCACTTATTTTATATATAAATACATTATTTTGGATTGCTCTGTGTACCAGTATATCTGTATTGACCCCCCGTCCCTTCCAGGTTCTGAGGTTTAATCTAGGGGTCCCGATAAGTAGTAAGTTTTCTCCAGAAAGAAGTGCAGAGTTTCATGGTGAGCCTTCTATATTTCAGAAGGCCTAGTTTACTTCAGTCATTTATCATTATTATGTTTTGGTCTACTGGGGTCCTTGTCCCAGTTTTTAGACAGTTGGGTTTATGCATGTAGTAGAGATTTTGCAGACTGAGTCAGATATAACTCAGATGTTTTGAATTGTAGTTTTCATTAAGATTTGAATTCAGATTTAATGACCATGATTCCGTTTCATTATGTATTTCCGCATTATCTTTTCATATGAGGATAGTGTATGTGATTACAAGTTTGAACGGCATCTGGGCCTTCATGGTTCGGGATGATCGTCTCGGCTAAGGCCCCAGTTCGGGTCGTGAAAGACCTTCTCTCGATAGCCTTATTATCCTCTTCAATACATAGTCGTACAATAAGATCTTCAATAGTCATCTCCTTGTGTTTGTGCTTCAAGTAGTTTTTGAAGTCTTTCCACATTGGTGGTAGCTTCTCAATGGTCGCTGCTACTTGAAATGCATTATTCACAATCAAACCTACATAACAATTTATGTGAGTACTAAGAACATTTTCAATTTATTCAACTAAGGTGTTTTTCAAAGATATACCTTCCACAAGGAGATCGTAGATGATTACTTGCAATTCCTGCACTTGAGAAACAACCGATTTGCTATCTATAATTTTAAAGTTCAGGAACCTTGCAACAAAGAATTTCATAATTCCCGCATCCTCAGTCTTGTATTTTTGTTTTAGTGCCACCACAATTCCTTTGATGTTTTAGTTCCACTGTGAACATTATAGAGGTCATCTTGGAGACCACCCAAGATATAATTCCTGCAAAGGAAGTCCGAGTGTTTCCAAGCCTCTACAATCATTAAATACTCTTTGTACAAGGTTCCCTCGGGCACCTCAGGAGCATCCTCACTAGTAAACCTTTGAAGGCATAGAGTGGTGAGGTAAAAGAACATCTTTTCCTGCCATAGCTTAAAGTCAATGCCCGTAAATTTTTCGAGCTTCTCTGCAGGTTCCGTTGGTTGCAGAACATTTGCTCAACTTGTTGAGGCAATACTAGTTTCCCCTACAGTCGTAGCCTCATTTTGCATTTGAATTTTGTAAGTCATTTTTCCTGTGACCACAAGACAATAAAATTTAGTATTTTCAGAATACTACTTATTAACAAGTTGCAATAACTTAAACACCTCTCTTGTTTCTAGCTAACAATGAAGGTTTTATGACTTTCAATTATCAACCGAGTGATTTTCAAATTGTGATGAAGATTTTACGTCTTCAAATCACTAGTTAAATTCAAACGGCGTAGAAAGCTTAAATCTTTAATCTCCAAAAACAAGCAATACAGATTCTATAAGTTTATTCCTTAAGATTGTTATTTCATATGTATTTCGGGTACACAAATCTGTATATATATATACAACTCCAGCTTCAACAATAGTTCATGTATAAACAAGAACACCTTTGAAGTTCTTTAAGACCTTCAACACAAGATTACTAATAATCTATCCAAGAAGTGTGTTAGATTTCAGAAAATAGATGAAATAGAATTTAAGGCCAAGCCTCCAAATTCACGGAGTGTCCTTAAGGAATAATTCCCCTCACTGTACCCGAGGTTATGGAATCTTCCTTCCAGGATAAAATGTCCTACAATCCTAATAATATCGGTACCTCAAATTGTCGGATTCTACGAACTCACTAAATAGTTTAATGATCACACAGAGTTTTTGTTAAGTATAGAAGTGTTTTTGCTGTCAAAATTTATATCCATACCTGGAAAAAATAGCAGGTATTTATAGACTTAAGTGTATCCTTTCAGAAATGATGCATTAGTTTAATGTCTTTCTCTTATGTTATGAGATTTACCATTATACATCATGCTCCCTGCCCTACCTATTGTCTCTTGGCTATCACAATGTATACATACTGGTGCCATTGGTTTGGGCCAAAAAGGAATATCTTCCACGAAATTCATTTGTTATTCTACTTCTTCACCATCTTTATCCAATGCGATAAATTCAGATTTCATTGTAGAGCGAGCAATACAAGTCTGTTTGGATGATTTCAGAAAGACTTCTCCTCCACCGATAGTAAATACATACCCACTTATGGATTTTATTTTGTTCGATCCGATGATCCAATTTGCATCACTATATCCTTCGAGTACCATGGAATATTTATTATAATGCAAAGCATAGTCTTGAGTGTATTTAAGATACCCCAAAACTCTTTTCATTTCCATCCAATGAGTTTTGTTGGGATTACTCATGTACTGCTTCAATTTACTAATAGTGTATGCTATGTATGGTCCTGTATAGTTCATTATATACATTAAACATCTCAATACTCTTGTGTACTCCAATTGTGATTCACTTTCACCTTCATTCTTTCGAAGTGCAAAGCTCACATTCAATGGAGTCTTGGCAATACCGAATTTCATATACTTGATTTTGTCAATTACATTTTCGATATAATGAGACTGTGACAATGCAAACCCTTGTGGAGTTCCATGGATTCTTATTCCTAAGATCACATCCGCAACTCTATGGTCTTTTATATTGAACTTGATCTTGAGCATTCGTTTCATTGTATTTATGTCTTAAATGTCTCTACTGATGATCAACATATCATCCACATATAAACACACAATGACTTGGTGATTTGGAGTGTCTTTAATATAAACACATTTATCAAATTCATTTTTCTTGAATCCATTTTCCAACATGGTTTGGTCAAACTTTGCATGACATTGTTTAAGTGCTTGCTTTTGTACATACAACGACTTAATAAGTTTACACATCTTATTCTCCTTTCTTAGAACCACAAAATCCTCAGGCTGTTCCACGTAAATTTCTTCCTCCAATTCTCCATTTAGGAATGTGATTTTCACCTCCATTTGATGAATTTCAAGATTATATACCGCCGCCAAGGCCATTAACATTCGAATCAATGTTATCCTTGTTACTGACGAGTATGTATCAAAGTAATCAAGGCCTTCTTTTTGTTTGAAGCCTTTTATTATAAACCTTGCCTTGTATTTGTCAATAGTACCATCCCTTATCATTTTTCTTTTGAAGATTCATTTAGAACCTAAAGGTTTATTTCCTGGAGGAAGGTCAACCAACTCCCACATGTGGTTGCTTAAGATTGAATCAATCTCACTGTTGAATGCCTCTTTTCAAAAGGATGAGTCTGAAGACAACATCACATCTTTAAATGTTTGAGGCTCATTTTCTAAGAGAAATATTATAAAATCTGATCCAAACTAAGTAGACGTTCTTTGACGTGTACAACGTCTTGGATTTTCTTCATTATGTACATCATCACTCGGTTCATCTCTAGGTCGTTTAGACCTTCCACTAGACTATTCATCTCTAGTTTTATACTGATAAATGTTTTCAAAGAATTCAATATTATATGATTCAATTACTGTATTTTCATTTATATTTGAATGTTTGGATTTATGAAAAAAACCCGACATGATTTACTTCTTTTAGCATATCTTATGAACACACAGTCCACAGTCTTAGGTCCTATCTTAACCCCTTTAGGCATAGAAACTTGGACCTTTGCTAGACACCCCCACACTTTGAAATATTTTAAGTTGGGTTTCCTTCCTTTCCATTTTTCATAAGGAATTAATTGTGTCTAACTATGGGGAACTCTATTGAGTATACGGTTGGCTGTAAGGATAGCCTCCCCCCACAAGTTTTGCGGTAAATCGGAACTTATAAGTAAGACATTCATCATTTATTTCAACATTTGGTTTTTCCTTTCTGCAATTACGTTAGATTGAGGTGAATATAAGGTCGTAGTTTGATGGACGATTCCATTCTCTACACATATTTTGGCGATGGGAGATTTATATTCTCCGTCCCTATCACTTCTTATCATTTTTATCTTTTTCTCTAACTGATTTTCTACTTTAGTTTTGTATTACCTAAACGCATCTATTGCTTCATCCTTTCTACTTAGCAAGTAGACAAAACAATATCTAGTGCAATCGTCAATAAAAGTTCTGAAATACTTTTTCCCACCACGTGATAGTGTTGACTTCATATCACAAATGTCAGTGTGTATTAAGTCTAAGGGATTAGAATTTCTTTCAAAGGACTTATAAGGATGCTTTGCATACTTTGATTCCACACACGTTTGACACTTTGATTTATTGCACTCAAAGTTTGGCAAAACTTCTAAGTTAATCAATTTTCGTAATGTTTTGTAATTAACATGGCCTAAACGTTCATGCCATAAATTATAAGACACAAGAAAGTAAGAAGAAATTAAATTTTTATTTATTTCAACATTCATTACATTCTTCTTATAAAGGCCCTCAGTGAGATTGCCTTTTCCTACATACACTTCTTCTATGCTAATTACAATTTTTCCAGAAAAGGTTACACATTTGAATCCGTTCTTGTCTAGAAGTGAAACAAAAATCAAGTTCCTACGTAATTCTGGAACGTACAAGACATTGTTAAGTGTCAAGACCTTTCCTTAAGCCATTTTCAAGCCCATTTTTCCTGTTCCTTCTACCTTATCCGTAGCGAAGTTAGCCATGTAGATAATTTCTTCTACTTGAGTCAGAGCGAATGACGAAAACAACTCTTTGTTGGCACAAACATAGCGGGTGACACCAGAATCCATCCACTATTGATTCCCCACGAAGTTGCATTCTGAGAACATAGCACACAGATTATCACTTTCTTTTTTGGACTCAACCATATTAGCTTGGTCCTTTTTCTTGCTTTTCTTCGAGGCACGACAATCCGTGGACTTGTGGCCAATCTTTCCATAATTGAAGCATTTTCTCTTGAATTTCTTCTTGGGTTGATTGCTTCCTTGTTCAACTTTCTTCCTTTTCTTTGAATTGTTTTGGTCTTCTTCTACAATATGTGCTCCATTAATTGTAGAATTACCTTTTGACCTTCTCTCGGCAGCCTTATTATCCTCTTCAATATGCAGTCGGACAGTAAGATCTTCGATAGTCATCTCCTTGCATTTGTGGTTCAAGTAGTTTTTGAAGTCTTTCCACATAGGTGGTAGCTTCTCAAAGATCGCTGCTACTTGAAATGCATCATTCACAATCAAACCTATAAAACAATTTATGTGAGTACTAAGAACATTTTCAATTTGTTCAACTATGGTATTTTTCAAAGATATACCTTCCGCCAGGAGATCGTGGATGATTACTTGCAATTCCTGCACTTGAGAGACACCCGATTTGCTATCTGTCATTTTAAAGTCCAGGAACCTTGCAATAAAGAATTTCTTAATTCCCGCATCCTCTGTCTTGTATTTTCGTTCTAATGCCCCCACAATTCCTTCGATGTCTTAGTTCCACTGTAAATATTATCGAGGTCGTTTTGCAGACCACTCAAGATATAATTCCTGCAAATGAAGTTCGAGTGTTTTCAAGCCTCTACAATCATGAAATGCTCTTTGTCCGAGGTTTCCTCGGGCACCCCAGGAGCATCCTCACTAGTGAACCTTTGAAGGAATAGAGTGGTGAGGTAAAAAAACATCTTTTGCTGCCATCACTTAAAGTTAATGCCCACAAATTTTTCGGGCTTCTCCGCAGGTGCCATTGGTTGCGGAGTATTTGCTCTATTTGTTAAGGCAATACTAGTTCTCCCATAGTCGTAGCCGCATCTTGCATTTGACTTTCGTTAGTTATTTTTTCTATCACCACAAGACAATAAAATTTAGTATTTTCAGAATACTACTTATTAACAAGTTGCAATAACTTAAACATCTCTCTTGTTTCTAGTTAACGATGAAGTTTTTATGACTTCCAATAGTCAACCGAGTGATTTTCAACTTGTGATGAAGATTTTATATCTTCAAATCACTAGTTAAATTCAAACGGAGTAGAAAGCTTAAAGCTTTAATCTCTAAAAACAAGCAATACAGATTTTGTAAGTTTATTCCTTAAGATTGTTATTTCATGTGTATTTCGGGTACACGAATTTGTATATATATACAACTCCAACTTCAACAATAGATCATGTATAATTAAAGAACACCTTTGAAGTTCTTTAACACCTTCAACACAAGATTACTAATAATCTATCCAAGAAGTGTGTTAGATTTCAGAAAATAGATGAAACAGAATTTAAGGCCAAGTCCTCCGACTTCACGGAGTGTCCTTAAGGAATAATTTCCCTCACTGTAACCGAGGTTATGAAATCTTACTCCCAGGAAAAAATGGCCTACAATCTGAACAATAGCGGTACCTCAAATTGTAGGATTCTGCGAACTCACTCAACAGCTTAATGATCACACAGAGTTTTTGTTAAGTAAATAAGTGTTTTTGCTGTAAAAATTCGTATCCATACATGAGGAAAATAATAGGTATTTATAGCATTAAGTGTATCCTTTCAGAAAGGATGCATTGGTTCAGCAGAAAGTCACCTTTCTGTAAAGGTCACGTATCTGCGCTGGAACTGCACCAGGACTGCGGTCGCAGATGACATTTTGCAGATTCAAGTGAGCATCTGCATTCAGGTTTTGATCTACGTGCGCAGATCGATCGCATTTCGAAACAGTGTGCCTTTTCTCGAAGGGTCTCATTCCTTCATGATGTGCGTTGCGTATGCGTTGGAATTGCGCCCACATTTGGAGAAATTCAGATTTTGGAATTTTGGTTAATCAAAGCCGAAGACGAGATAGCGACGACGACGACCGAGAGAGCGCCGACGACGGTGCGAGGCATCTCTTATTTCTTGCCTCACTTACCATGTGGAGTTATTGTTTCTCATTATAAACACTCTCAAGTTCTCTTCTCCCACCAATGTGGGAGAAATGAGTGAACTTTCCAATTTGGGAGTACACTTTCCAAACTGGTGTCTCCCTTCTCTCCACCATTTTTTCTCCATTTTCCATTCACATACACCTTGAACCCAACACAATTAACACTGTGCGGGGCGTACTAAACCCACTACGTACCACACCACCGGGTGGCTCACCTGAATGTCGAATAACTCGTGCAACCCACGTGTTTCAAAACTAGTACATTAATAACAAAGACCATATTATAAGCATGAGAATTTGTCTAGGAAAATAAATATTTTGAGAAATTACACTTTTAAACTATCTTACATAAGCTATAATAACATTTTGGTCCACATAAAGAGCTGAAGTTTTGAAACTGCATTACAATGCAAAAATTTACAAGTTGATTTACATCTCCTGCTCCTTTTCTTCTGCCAGCCAGACAATCTTTAGTCACAAGATGTATTCATCATTCTTTCTTTATACTCTTTCATTCCTTCCGGTACCTTTCCTTGTCTTTCACTCTATAATTTTGATACACCTGTATGTATAAACTAACAATCAGTATCAACTCTCTAATGTCACTATACAATCTAATTTTTGTTTTAATGCTCGAATTTGATAATCCCAAACTAGACGAATCGACTTATGAATCTTCATTGTCTATATCGATCATTTAAGACCGAGCAAGGAAAATATGTAAATCAAACTCCTTTCCTCCAATCACACGAACCCTTAATTAAACCCAAAGAGAGAGAGAGAGAGAGATAGATAGAGAGAGAAATATCAGACATTATACAAGCATTAAAAGGGGTAGCTCGGTGCAATAAAGCTTTTCTTATGTGCGGGAATTCGTGTAAGAGCCGGCCTCAATAGATATTAATTAATTTAGTCAAACCTTATAAAGTGAATATGTTTAAAATATATAGGGTCAACCCACAATTAAATCCACTCTGTTATTGGCGAAACTAGTGAAGCGTGGATTCATCTGAATCATATTTGTTGAAAAATTATGCTACGTCAAAAAAATTATATTTATTTGTATATTTTCCTTTTATAATTTTGATATTCTTGTGTTTTTTTTTTTTTAATTCTAAGTGAAAATCCAACTATGCCATTGCATACCGTGTCTGAAAATCCAACTATGCCATTGCCTACCGTGTCTATAAGAGAAAGAATGTAAGAATCTATAGTATATTAAAAGTGTGATGAAGACTCTTAGAAAAGTGATTTGACTATTTTTCCCTTCATTAAAATACTCACTAATAGATAAAATCATTTTTTCAATATTTTTTAAAATTAAATTTTTATTTAATTAAACTATCTAAAATAGTCCTAATACATTCATAGTTACTTGTCTTTATTTGAGATTAAATAAAATTCTATTTAGGTTAAAATATTCTCACATCTATAAAAAGAATATTTAAATTTCCAACATAGGGTTATAGACCATGTTTCTTCTTGACCAGATTTCCAGCGAGACTGAAAGAAGTTTGACACCCCAGCCATAAATGTGTCCAATATGAAGGTAACATTGAAACTTGCATGGAAGTATTGCATGATTTTGAAATAAATTATTGGATGATTTATTGTTTCTATGCTTTTATGTTTGTTATATTATAATTTGTCGTGAGTTGGGGTCTATAAAAAACAACCTCTCTTTCATTTGAGGTATGAACTTTTTACACTTTATCCTTCCCAAACCCACTTTGTAGGAATACACTGAATATTTCTTTATTGTTGTTGTTGGAAATAAAAAAACTGTTATCGCTTATGTTATTATTAATTTGTTACAAATAATTATGTTATATTATTAGGTTTAACATATTGTTTTTATTGTTTAGAGATCAATGTCACAACTATATCTGTCGTCGATCACAAGAAAAAGGTACTTAGATATTTATTTATGTTCCACATTTATTTTCCATGATATGTATATAATAAATTCTTCACTTCTTTTTCTTAGGATCGATTTTTACGAAAATCTAATCAAGTCAACTATGATTATTGGTTTTCGTTATAAATCTTGTATAATTTATGTTTAAACTCCAACAGTGATGCTTATAAAATGATTATTTCCCCTTCTATTATGAAAAAATAATTTTCAGTTTTACGATTCAATTCCTATAAAAATTGAAAAAAATAGTCATGCATGATTTTGTTGTCCATAAATATTACCTTTTTCTTATTTTCTTTTTACTTTATTAAACTAAGACTGAATTTCTCACAGTTCCTTTTTTTGTTCTCAATCTCTCAATTTCAGAAAGATAAAACGGAAGGAAGAGAGTGATGATGAGGCCATGTAAATAATAATTAAAGGAAAAATAAAATAAAATATTGATATTTTTTATTGTAAAAGCTTTTAATGAAAGTGATCCGTGAAGTATCAAAGATGCTTTAATTTTTGCAAAAAAGATATAGTTGGGATTTTTAACTAGTCTAATTCAGAATTTTATTTTACATTATGTTAAGAATAATGCCTTTGTGACGATGAGTTAAATTTCACGTGCATCGCACGTACCCTAATCTAGTAAAATTAAAAAAGAAAAAGCATAAAAATAAAATTAAAGGTTGTTTACGTGACTCAGGTGCAAGCATCCTACACCTCATATTAAGGTTATAGGTTCGAGTTATCAAAATAACAAAAATGTGGAAGCTCAGAGGATTTTTTAGAAAAGAGTTACATGATAAGAGGGGTTGCTAAAGTGATGCGCATCCAACACCTATAACTTTACAGCCTTAAATTTTTCAGTTCGAGTTTACCAAGAAAATAAAAGGTAGATGCTGTTGGGTTTGAAATCGAGATGATGTCATGCAAAATCTTATATTTTGCAAATCATAGTGGTAATAATTCAAATGACACAAAATAAAATACTATAAAACCATAATATTATTATATGGTTCGGCCATTGACCTACATATGAAAACCTAATATTGAAAAAATCACTGAACCTATTGAGAGAAATCTCTCCCTAAAAAGACTTTTTGATGACTACATTGTGGATACTATTATGCTATTGTATGAGAAGGGCGTCTTATATTTATAGAGTTCCAAAATCTTTTCTTCAAGAAAGAGGTTTTTCAAATATGGAAGGCCGCTCAGTGAAAGGCCACGGTCCAATATTACGCAATAATTAGTTTATCTTTCTAAATTTATGATAAATCTTCATAATGCAGAATACTAAATGATCATTTTGAGTATGCTTACCATTTTTTTCCTTAGGAGAAAGATTGTTCCAAGATTCTCCAATCATCTTTGTGAATTCCCTCTCTTTATGTGGATAAATGGATTTAAGCATGGAATGTTTTTCCGCAAAAAAGAAGTTGTATCCACTTCTATTAGCTTTAGGCCGATTCGGTTCTCCATTTTTTCTCCTCCTGTTCCTCCGCCCTGAATGGTAGTGAGGTGGTGAATTGTAAGGTACAACTGCATTGCAATTTTGTGCAACTAATTTTGTAGAAGATCTCATTTTCATGGACATGAAATAACCACAGTTAAATTTGGCATCAATTGTCCCTGCTGCTTGGAAACACCTCGACCCTAATATACAAGAGAATACAACAGAACAACCAAGCAATTGAACCCTTAATTAAACCAAAAAGAAAAGAGAGAGAGAGAGAGAGAAATATAAAACAGTACAAGCATTAAAAGGATCAGTTCGGTGTAATAAAGTTTTCCTTATGTGCGAGATCCGTGCAAGAGCCGGACCTCAATAGACATTAATTAGTTTAGTCAAACCTTATAAAATGAGTACTTTTAAAATATATAGGTTCTACCGATAATTGAATCTACCATGTTATTGGCGTAACTAGGTGGGTGTACATTCATTTGAATTCATTGAAAAACTATACTATATAAAAAAATTATAATTATTTGTATATACTTCTTTTATACCTTGGATATTTTTCTGTATTTAATTTTTTGTTTTGTTTATAAACTTCTGTAAGTGAAAATTCAACTAGCCATTGCCTACCGTGTCTATAAGAGGAAGAATGTAAGAATAATTTAAAAAAAGAAAAGGCACAAAAATAAAATTAAAGGTTGTTTACGTGACTCAGGTGCAAGCACCCTACACCTCAGTTTAAGGTTATCGATTCGATTTATCAAAACAACAAAAAGGTGGAAGCTCGGGGGACTTTTTTTAGAAAAAAGTTACTTATGTGATAAGAGGGGTTGCTAAGGCGGTATGCATCCAATACCTATAACACTACAACATTAAATTTATCGGTTTGAGTTTATCAAGAAAACAAAAGTCGATGCTCTGTGGGATAAAAAAAATGTTGCATACGTTACAGAAGGTGTTACTCAAGTGGTAAGCATCCAATATATGTAACCTTAAGATTATATATTCGAGTCACTTGAGAGCAGAAAGGTGAAAGCTCCAAGGAGCGAAACAAGAAAAAGGTTTCTTACATATATTTTGTGCCCAAAAGAGGGTGAAAATTCTTGAAAATTTCCATGAATAAATTTGGATCATTAACAGTCTGTAACACCCCGTACTTTTCAACTGTCGAATAATGCGTAGAATGAGCCCTTAGGATCCCTCTATTGATGGTAAACCATGTCAAAATAGGATGGAACGTGTTGGGGGTGCTTTTAGATGTTGAAAAGGGGTTGGCGTCGCAAAGGGGACACTCCATAAAGGCTCCGCGCCGTGGAGGGATCACAAAGGAGGTCTGCTATGGCTCCGCTTTTGGTCCGCGCCACAGACCTTGTGGTCTGCGATGGGGTAGCATCGCAGAGCCCATTCCGGGCGTCAAAAGTTACTCTGTTTTATTATATTTTAAGGGTGTTTTATTATATTTTAAGGGTGTTGAGGTCTTTTCACATCCTATAACCGTTCCCAACTCTTTATAGACGAATATAAGGTCTTAAACACATTATTTCACCTCATTAAATTCCTAATCGTCATTCCTTAAGCAAAAAAAGATAAACCACCTAGGGTTTGAGGATTTTAAGCGTCAAGGGTCAATTTTCCCAACGTTCTCTTCAATTTCAAGGTATGTGGGACTATCCTAATTCTCACGGGCATAAGTTTAATAGTTTATCAAGTTTTGAAAATGTATATGTATGTATATGTAATGTGTTTTGGAAACCGTTTGAAGAGCATGCATCATGAATCCATGCTTGATGAAATTATGAAATTAATATGGGGTTTTCAATAAACATGTGTTTTAGTCATGTGTACATATGTTATGAGTTTTGAAAAGTGATTTAAGAGCATGATTTATGAAATTCCCCTCGCATTATGAAATCTATGGTCTTAACGTGTTATGAATTGTGAAATAGATTTGAGAGAATGAACTATGAGTTTCCGTTTTTGATCATGATATTTATGTATGACTAGTGTTGGATTTTTTTTATGAATGATGATAATTCTTGAGTTTTAAATGCTTCTTGATTTATTATGCATATTTTTTTACATGATTTTCAAAGAGGTGATTATTATTCTAAAATGCTATTATTTCTTAATAAATAATTGCATGTGTTTTATGTAAAAATTGGCCACCTGTAACACCCCGCATTTTCGGGAATGAGTTTGAACCGTCTTTTCAACATATATAGACCCGAATACAATGGTTTATGGTTTATAGTTATAGATAAGTGAGAATAATGATTTCCTTAGGGTGTAAATATCTTCAGATAGGGATTGAAGTCCTAAAAATCTCCTATCTCAAAGTTAAGTTTAGCACTTTCCTACATATAAAATTTTTGGTATATGATTTTTCTTGGGTTGAATTCCGACAATAATTACTCATAGAATATAAAGAGTTATGTGTCCCATTATATATCAAATTAAATCACTTCGAGTCCTTTTTCCAACACTGCCTACAGTTTGTGATTCCGAGTTTGGAGTCAAAAGTTATGTGTTTTTCAGTGAGACACTGTCCAGGGTCAGCGTTGGCTCTGCTCCATGGAGGAATCGCCAAAACGCACTGCCTCAGGTTTGCTTTGTCCATGCACCAGGATTTTCTTTTTGTCTGCGTCGCAGGACCTTTCGCAAGTGTCAAAAGATGTTCTGTTTTAAGTTATTTAAAGGGAAAAGAGGTCTTTTCACTCTAAAAAATCATTCCCAATCCTTTATGGAGGAACATGGGGTATTAAAATATGTTATATTACCTCAGTAAATTCCTAATCATCATTCCTTACAAAGAAAGGAGAAACTACCTAGGGTTTGAGGAATTCAAGCTTCGAGGGTCCAATTCTCTATGTTCTCTTTAATTTTTCTCCGTCAAAAGGTATGTGGGACTATCCTAAATCTCATGGGCATAATTTTATCATTTTCAAAAGCTTTATAGATAAATAATTATGTATATGTAATGGGTTTTGAAAATCATTTGAAGAACATGCATCATGAATTCACGTTTTATGAAATTATGAAATTAATAGGGGGGGTTTTCATGAATTTGAGTTATAGTCATATGTTCATATGTTATGAGTTTTGAAAAGTTATTTAAGACCCTGATTTATGAAATTCCCCTCTCATTATGAAATTTATGGTCATAATATGTTATGAATTGTGAAACGGGTTTGAGAGCATGAACTATAAGTCCTCCTTTTTTATCATGAGATTTATTTGTGTGACAAATGTTGGGGATGATTTATGAATGATGATAATTCTTGAGTTTTAAATGCCTCTTTATCGATTGCACATTATCTTTTTTGCACTTTTTCAAAGGGGTATTTCTTACGCTAAAGGATCTTGTGTCCTAATGAAGAAACTGCATGTGATTAATGAAAGAATTGAACATCATGTGTTAAAATCTTGATAAGAGAGTGGGTTTGCACAAGTTTCATATGCTTTTGAAATAAGAACTCTCATGTGATTTGATAAATCTTTTGGTGGTCATTAATGTGTTTTTGAATAAGAAGGGCTATGGATATGATGTAGTATGATATGAATGACTTGCAAGTCTAGGTATGACGATACATTGTTATGATATGCCCTTATCAAAATCAAAAATGAACTTCTTATGAGCATGAAGCATGGTTTTTAAGGATTAAAAATGTGCTCTAAGAGAGCCAGATGGTTACCCGAAGAAGGCACGAGTTTAGATAACTCAATGCCTAAAATCGTGTTTTGCCAACACGGGTATTATTTTACCCTAAAATAGGGGATTGTACGCTGGCGATGATCCTGTGGTGTAGTAGAGATCAGAGAGTCCATCCCTTGCAAAAAACTTGGGTTGGGAGCTTAGCCGCCGAGTCAATGGCGTACCATATAGCCCGTAGGTAATCAGAATTGTAGGGCGTACCATCTAGCTCAGAAGTAAAAGCAAAAAGTTGAGTCAATGTTTATGCAAGAATGTTTTGAAGATTTTGAATTATGACCACGTATTTATATATATATATATATTATGCTAAATTATTTTCACAATGCTCTCAATTATGTTATATAAAATATATGTTATTTTTGGATTAGTTCTACATACCAATACTCTTCAACTAATGCCCCCCATATTTCAGTTTCTGCGGTCTAGTCCCATTGGTTCACCACATTAGTAGAACATTTGGATATGAAAGAGCTGGTGAGCCATCCATCTTTAGGAAAATAATTTATTCATATATTGACTCTTTCAATTTTTTATCACGACATGAGATGAGGCCCTGGCCATGACAGGCATCCCGAGCCATCAAGGCCCCAGAGACACCCTAGCATTTAATCATAAGCATAAGTCATGAGAGATAAAGTACGAAAGCTGAACGAAACATAGAAATCACATTATTCAAACTTAACAATTCAGGACATAAACCCATAAGAAAACCCAAATCTATTCTGAACAAGTCTACGAAGTCTTTACTGAACTGAAAATAATAGTCTGTCTAAACTAGGACAAGGCCCTCGGTCGGACCATAAAACTGAAAAGAAATCAAAACATGGGAACAGTTTCCTGCCGAAGTAAGGGAGGCTCACCAACTCTGAATGTCTGGAATTTATATATTGTTTAGCAGAATCACGGGACTGAGCCTCAGAACCTGAAATATAGGGGGTTAATACTTGAAAGTACTGGTATGTAGAATAATCATAAATTAACATATATTTTTATACAACATAAGTGCGAGCTTTTCATAAAGAAATTTAGCATAAGGTAAATGAAAACACATGGGCATAATCTGATTAGCTTCAAAACATTTTCTTATAATCATGACTCGACTCTTTATTTTACTTCTGAGCTAGATGATACACCCAACAATCCTGGTATCCACGAGCTATATGAGTCCACCATTAACTTGTTGACAAATCTCCGAAATTCAAGTTTGCCGCAAAGATTGGGGTCGTAAATACTATTCTAATATACCAGTGCCTCAAGGAAAAGTATAAATTGGTCATAGCCAATCATGTCTCCTGAATTAGTAAAACTCGATTTCCAACAATGAGTCTTTACACTCAAATGCCTTCCCTGGGTAACTATCTAACTCTTTTTAAGCTCATTTTTAGTCCTTTAGAAATCATGCTTAATGCTCATAAAAATTCACTTCTGATTCATTTAAGGGCATATCATAATAGGGTATCATCATACCAGACTTGCAAGTCATTCATATCATACCACATCATATCCATTTCCCTTTTTATTAAAAATAATGTTAGTGACCACCAAAAATATTTAAACATCACATGAGCGAGCTCTTTTTTCAAAACACATGAAAACATATCGAATGTACTCTCTTTTCAATACCTTATCATACGGTGGTTATCTCTTTCATAAATTTAATGCAAGTTATTTATTAGGAAACATGATCATTAATAAAACAAGGAAAAACCCCTCTCGATTCTTTCAACACACAATAACAATCCATAAACATTTGTAAAATATTTAAACTCAAACTTTAACATCCGTGTAAACATTCCACAACATTGTTAAGACAATGGGCTTCATAGAATGAGAGCGAATTACACAAATCATGCCCTTATATAACTTATAAAACTAATAACACATGTACACATGAAAACAAATCAAGTTTAGGAAAACAACCTCATAGTTCATACAAGATTTCATCATAAAATGGGTTTACAATGAATGCTCTTCAACCATTTCAAAACCCACCTTATGTATGAAATTATATAAATTAAAATCTTGTTTAAATTATAAATTTATGCCCATGGAGTTTAGGATAGTCCCACATACCTTTGAATTGACAAAAACAGAGAGAAACTTTGACCCTTGAGGTTTAGTCTCTAAAACCCTATTTGGTTTTCCCTTTTTTTCTTAAGGAAGATGAATTAGGGATTATGTAAGTGTTAATATGTGTTTAAGGACTTTAAATTCAACCATAAAAGATTTGAAATATATTGGGAGAATGATATGACCTTAATACCCTTAAATAAATACAAAATAAAGCACTTACACTGCTTTTTTTTGCCATGTGGCGTACAACAATAGCACAGGCCAAGGTGGGTAATGCACAACCATTGCACATCCCCAAGTAGGAAATGCATGGCCATTACACAAATCCAAGTAGACGATGCACGCCTATTGCACACACTTTCCAGTGGCCTCTTGCGTTTGTCATGCAACACATGGCCTTTGCAAAGGGCCTATTGTGTGAAGCCAACTTTTTTAAGGTCTTGAAACTCCCCTAATGCAACCCACAATGTCCATACTTGTTATACCATACATACGATGGTCCTAAAGGTCGTTTTAAAGAGCGTTATTTGAGTGATATAACTATGGTATGTTATATTTATGGTCCAGCCGGGGGCCTTGTCCTGGCCTAAATAGTTAGTTTTCAACAGAGGCTTCTTAGAACAGATGTAAGCATTGTATTATCACAACTTGTTGACACAGTTTGATTATGAGTTTTCCTTGAATGTCATCATATTTTATACACTTTGGTTCATGTGTAGATTATGCTATGATAGTATGCTAAGGGGTCTCTCGCGCCTTCGTGGTTCAGCATGCCCGTCGAGGCCAAGGCCTCGGCTCGGGATGTGAAAATCTTGGTATCAGACCATGGTTCATGGTTTCAGGGTATTTATGAAGCCGTGTCTAGTAGAGTCTTACTTATGAGTGTGTTGTGAACCACACTTATAATCAGGAGGCTATCGGACATTTAGGAGATGTTTACCATTCTTTCATACTCTAGATCGTGCCATTGTGTTATCCATATGAAAGTTATCCAAATTCCTTCCTTACTCTAATTTTATAGGTATGTCTGATTGTCGAGGTGATATAAGTGTAAAAGCTTAGAGTGTAAATGATATGGTCCTTTCTAATTGAGTCGTAAAAGGGTATGATGTAGAACAAGGACTTGAGAGGAGTCCATTAGTGCTTCAAAGTATGTTAATTCCTGTTTATACCCCTATCTATATCAATCATGTGTTTGAGCTTGAGGTAAGGAGTGTATTCAGTACCTTTAAGAATCCTTATTGCAAATGTCATGCTTACGGGCAGAGATTTATGGTAGAATGTTAAAACAGTATTTCCACCCAAGTAGTAGCATATGTTAAGGTGTCATGACCTATTGGTGGTTAGATGGTACAAAAGTTAGTTACACAAAGTCATAAGTTTAGAAGTCAGGGTAAGGGTAACTTTTGCATAAATAAGTTAGTTTTAGTTTTATAACCTTTGATTGAGGGGTAGTGTAATACCCTGTGCTTTTAAGGTCACTGTGGAACCGATGACTCATTTCTCAAGTCTTGAGTACCCCTCACAAGTCGTATGATGTAGTCGTAACCAATACAGTGTGAAATAATTAAAGTTCTATTCTGGGTATGACTCAACCCTAAGATCGTTACAAAAGGTGATGAGTTTTATAGTTGGAGTCGTATTTTCAGTAGTGTAGGTACCCTAAATTTCTATCCAACTTACGAGTGGTGGGTACAAGTCATAATAACTTGTTACGAGTCATAAGATATGACTCGTATGCTGACTAGTAAATGATCCAAGAACCAAGACTCATGTTTTGATAGTTGTATAAGTTACTTGGACGTAAATTAAATGCTTAAATAGCTCCTAGATCCTGAACAAGTCAAAACATTCCGTAGCGATTAAATTGTTGGGATGCATATAACTATAGTCATCTTCAAACGAGCATAAATTTTCGTTATACTGGGAATTTTTGAGCTCAAGACCCACCAAAAGATATATAATTGAATTGTCTTTCCAACGATACAAAATTTTCTTTAATCCGATATTGGGGTGAAAATTTATGGCCAAATTACTAAAGCACTGTAAAAGTTACCAGTGGTTACGACTCCTAATGACGACTCGTAAGCAGACCCGACGAGTTTTCAGAAGGAGTCGTTACCACGAGCTTAAAAACTAGGTTCCTAATGATGAATCATACCAAAAACTTACGAGTCCTGGACAAACTCATCGGGACATTTTCTAGATGATTACTAAGGGTTTATTGGTCTTTTCCCACTTTTTTAACCCCAAAACTACGTCGTTTCATCCTCCAAACAATAGTTATCAAGCGTAAATACTACCCTAACCTATCATAACTCAGAAATCATCCATCACAGAGAAAAAGGGGTGATTTTTATCTCCCCAAAACCAACTAAGGTTCATCAAGTTCAAGTTCAATACCAAGAAATATATTCAAGGCTTCAACATTCAGGTATATGGGGTACTCATCAATGGATTATTTCCATTCATTGAGTCCCAAAAAATATCCTTTTTGTTCAAGTATGAATTGTAACCTTTTTTGGGGAAATTATTAATGTAAATCATGAATTTAATCCATGTCTTCTTAGAAATTTGAATTCAAGCCATGTGAACATGTCTTCTTATGTAAATTAGGTTACTTCATGTTTTAAATTTCAATCACCAATGTCATGTTCAATTGATTTTATGCTAAATCATCAAGTTATGAGTTAAACCATGTAAATATGTTGTCCTCTCAAGTTTAAAAAACTCCCATGATCAAATTCATGTTTCTCACTCATTCATTGAAATATCTTATGTTTTGGGCATTTGAACTATGACTTTATATCACTGTTTTAAATATTGTTATCTTATTTTTGTATCATTCCGTGCTAGTGGGTTATGAATACCCCATACCTAGCTATTTTTACATGATTTTATTTTAAGTAACAAGTCAGTCAGACCATAATCTAATCACCGTGTTCAAATAATTATTTTTATAATGGACTAACCAATTGTATTTCATATTAAATACCTCAGTTTACATGTTCATGATTACTTTAGATTATGTATGCACTGTCAGTTCAGTTGGGAGTAGGATTTAGCACCGATCAAACCTAGGGATGGGGGATCACCCACCGGTTAGGACTGAGACCTTAGTAGCAGTCCCTAAGTTCAAAAACTATGTATCCAGCGTAGGATTATGAAATGTCACCTGCCAGTTTAGGATTGAAAATCTCACAGGGTCACCCGCCAGTCTAGGGCTGACTCTCTAGTCCTTTGCGACACCAGTTTAGTGGATCCACACAGCCAGTGTTAGTACCCATGACAAGGTACTGACACCCTTCCAATTGGGGTTACAGGTTGGACCCTGATTGCTTAGATTGGGCATGTCGATTACATGATAGCTCCCACAGTTTTAATTCAATTCAGTATTCAGAATATATCAGTTCAGGTTTGTATAACCAAGTGAACGTATTTTAGTTATTCAGTTATTCGGTTTATCAGCTATTCAGTTTTACAAATTATATCAGAACACATTTATGCCTTCTCTTGCATTCGTCTTACATGTTCATGTTTTCATTTTCAGTACTCACATATGATCCGCTGTACAGCTTTACAGCATATCCAGCTTTACATGAGATTTACATATAGTATTCATGTTACTACCGCATCTCATCTTATGAAATTATTTTCAGCTCATGATTTATATATTTCACTATTTCTTACAACTTTTATGCATAGCCATGTTATAAATGCATATTTCAGTAAATAGCTTATGTCCTCAATTGTAAAGCATGTTTTAAATAATTCCATGATTTAGTGAATGTCCCCATATACTAATTATATTCCAAAGTACTAACCACATATATGCGTTTGTCGCTACATTCCTTCAAGATGTAGGTACCAGATGTAGTCCATACACCAGGGTCAGACAATTCTCAACTTTCAGCCAAAAAGTAATGAGTTCTTTTATATCGGGGACTCCAGTCAGTTATAGTTCATGTACAATATTGTTATTATTATTAAGTATTGATTTGTGGTATTTGGAGGCATGTCCCAGCCACCTACAGTCACTATAGTAGATTCGTAATAGATAGTCAGTCAGAATCATGATATGTAATTCAAGTTCGTTCTTTAGATTTATCATGTTATAAACTTTATTAGTATTATATTCATTCAGATTTTCTCATGATTACGTTTCCGCTCATCAAATTAAGTTTGAACATCTATAAATTGAGGATCGATCTTCTTGTTTCACAATACAATAACATCCATAATGTAGTCGTTTTACGATTCTTGTTTAGAGGGAGATTTTCTTCAAGTTGTTTTTATGCTTTTTGATTTAGTTCTTAATGTGTATGCCAATTCACCAAACTATATCTACAATATGTTTTTAGTATGTTTTTATTTGTTGGCTGAGTTATTGCTCTATGGTTAGCAAACTATTAACTTCCGCATGACACCCTCTTGATTTCGAACCCAACACCAACACCTATACCGTTATAACCTTAAATTTGTTGAAGTTTACCAATAAAACAAAAATATAGATGTTCCGTGGGGATAAAAATTAAAAGGTTCCTTACGTTACAAAAGATGTTTAAAAAGTGGAAAGCATCCAACATATTTAACCTTAACATTATATATTTGATTCATCAGATATCAAAAAGGTGAAAGCTCCAAAGAGAGAAACAAAGAAAGAAGTTACTTACATCTACTTTGTCCCCAAAAGAGAGTGAAAATTCTTGAGACATTCCATGAATAAATTTGGATTATTAACAATCTTCTTGTCATGACCCGACTTCTGAGTCATGATGGCACCTACCTCAACCCACCAATAGGTAAGCCGACACTATAACCCTGAGCTAATGCAATGGGTTACATTGGTTGAATCGTCCAACATGGACCTTATAGGAACACAATAAAAACAATATTCCACAAATGAAACAAATATCATTCGAATACCAATCCCATGAACTGATAGTATAAGTACTAGAGCAACTCTAAATTCGACAATAGAAATTACAACTCGTAGTCTGATAAGCTTAAATAGTTTTATACAATTGTCTCGAATATAAAAGACAAAGTACGAATAAAAGGGAAAGTGGGAAAATCAAACTCCAAGAGCTCACCCTATCTCCTAATGATCAACACAGCATGATGTTGACTCAACAACAGCAACTAGAACTCGGGTCTGCACCAAAAAGGTGCTAAAGTGTAGTATGAGTATAAAAATATGGGTACTCAGTAGGCATCATCTGCCAACTAAGCTAAATTATAATATAAAAAGGTAAGACAATAACTTAAAGTCAAGGTATAGGATCGAACCTGAATCTCCTCAAATATTACTATATATAATAACTAATCTACTGGGGTAATAGCATAACGTATCATATCAACATATATCATATTTGACATACAAAATGAGTAATTGTTTGGAAGAGTAAAACCACATATATACAACAAGAACCATGTAATTACCATAATCACCATACCAACCATCATTAGAATATAAAGTACAAGAAC
Source organism: Capsicum pubescens (assembly GCA_030864215.1). Taxonomy (NCBI): domain Eukaryota; kingdom Viridiplantae; phylum Streptophyta; class Magnoliopsida; order Solanales; family Solanaceae; genus Capsicum; species Capsicum pubescens. The sequence goes on along the minus strand of CM061549.1, from coordinate 31,468,947 downwards.
TTACCGTGACATCCCATACCTCCGATAAGTACATGCAAAAGAATACAACAAAGAACTCGTCATGACATACCATACCACCAGATAGTACACTAAAAGATCAATCCATCAATATATCAAGGCACAACTACACACCCAAGGTCGCGGGTTCACATTCCAGCCATGGCCTCCTACTAAGGTCTACAATCATCATAAATACCGCAATTAACACAAAAAAACCAATATCACCATAGCGTATTTATATAGTTAATTAGCCACTAACTTATAAAAAAACACCATGTTTAGTCTATATAAGCTAATCACCATTTTTATGAGCCACTAGTTTGCAAGTCTTTTAGATACTAGTCAACAAATAAGGAAAAGCTACAAGTTACCAACACTATTATTTATCCAACCATCACAAAGCCATTTTCTAGTTAGCATCATAATTGTATAAGTCATCAATTAAGCCACAACGGCATCACATGCCACGTGTCAAATTTGCTAATCATCATACAATACTAAGTCTATTGTCATTAGGAAAGTCACAACCTTGAGGAATAGTTCCCATAGTTTAATCAAGTAAGGTCCACCAATTAGTTTACTTGGAAAAATTCCATAACGTAACCATTTATTCAAGTAAGTATACTTACTAGGTGAGCCCTTAGTTCTTCACAAGATTACACATACTGTAATACCCGTGCTAATATTAGATCAGTTCATCTTTTAGCTTCATGCATAAGGGGCGTAAGGCCTAAAAACTATACCAAGTGTCTAGGACACAGCCATTTTCAAGACCTCTAGGCTTTACAAATTTTTAATCGACCTTCCTGACTCCGAAATATTAGTTTTAAAGTTTATCCATGATTAGGGAGGTCCAAAGTAAATGTCGTATGAGTTTCAAAACTTTCAAAAAAGCGTAGGGTCATGTTTGGAAAATGAAAATAGTAGTATGTAATACCCCGATCATTCCTTAAGCCTAAATCTATCTTTTGAGTGGATAGGGGTGGCTTCCAAAGTGATTGATATTTATATTGTGTTGTATTTATATAATTTGTATTTTATTTCATATAGATCAGTGAATAAGATTTCCATCGATACCAATTTCATTGAAATCCGACATCAGACGAGGAAGTTATGGCCGTTTTCCTAAGCGATGTCGGAATCGCCCAGGCCTGACGGTAGACCTGAAGGACCTCTAAGTTCTTGGTGGACCGTCAATTCTCCCGTCAAGATGAGGCAGTAACCCCTTTTTTTGGCAATCATGCGACATCCAAAATGGTGGGCCGCCAAAAATTTGACGTACCGTCAAGAGGACCGTTAAGTCGAAGCAGAATGTCCTATTTCTAGCCCCCGAGTGACGGACGGTCTGGTGGACCGTCAGTTTCCTGATGGATCGTTACTTTGACCATCACGTCGAGACAGAATGTCCCAGTTTTTGAACTCGAGTGACGAATGATTTGGTGGACCGTCAGTTCCTCTGACGGACCGTTAGTTCAATCGTCACAGACCCCGATCAGCAATTTTCAACTCTTTTTATAAGGGAATTTTTGTATTTTCCGCCCATTTTGGTTATATATATATATATATATATCCAAGTGGAGGAGAGAAGATCATTTTTCTCTCATTTATGCTCCAAAATTCTCTAGAAACTAGGGTTTCTTCTAAAATCCTAAATCAAATCATCTCCAAGAAATTCAAGAATCTTCCAAAGATTTCACCAAGTTGTTCAAGAATTAAGTTCTCCAAGCCAAAGGCATCAAGAAACTTAGATCAAAAGTGTAAATAAGATTTTCCAATCAAGCTTGTTCATCTTAAAAAAATCATAATCCAAGGTATGTGGAGTTTTGAACAAGAGCAATTCTTTCGTTCTTGTGCTCAAAGCTTTGATTTTTATTATGGATTTTTATGATTTTGCAAGTGGGATTATACCCAAATTACATCATCATAAGATTACGAGAATATAAATTATTCAAGCTTTGTTATAATGATTATTTTACAATTTCCAAGTTATGACTTGATATTTAATATTGTGAATTTCAAGTTTCTACCGTGAGTTGGTAATTCAAGTGCTTTCAAGATATGTGTCAAGATTTAAGATTCCTTATGAAAAATTGAATTATTAAGTATACTAATTCATGAGAATTAAGTTGTTACAATGAGTCTTGATATTTCCTCAAAGTTATTGCTGTTGCCATGACTTAATGAACTGATTCTTTTTGATATTGAGAAAGATTGATTTGATTTGAGTCAAGTTAGGAATCCACAAATTGATTATGATTTGATAAATGAGAAAGAGATTTGATTTGGTCTTCATGATAGACCCTTGTGATATTTGTGGTGGATTTCCTAACTCGTTCTGATCTTGTGTCTGGGAGTAGTATTTAGCACCGAGCGGGAAATGTGGTATTTACCCCAAAACTACGTGCCACCATAGGATTGATGCTGATAATTATGGGCTGAAGGCCGAGTATAAAATTGTGATCACTAAATTTAGGTTGTACTCCCTGGTAAGAGTGTGACGCTCCCTCCAATGTGGGGTTCTCTCCTTAGTAGGGGAAAACGTTAGACTCCATGAAGCTCACGTAGTTTATGTCGGTTATAAGAACCTCTCATATCCATAAGAGTCGAGTTTATTGAATTACAGAGTCACTCCGAGTCATGAGTTGAAGAGTTGAGTTTTTTATGATGATTTATGAGGTTTTTATCATATGATTTATTTACGATGAGATCTTGAAAAGTATGTTTAAATCTAACTCAAGCCAAGTGAGCCATCATTGTACATAAGCATATATTCATGAAATTGATGATGATATTTACATTGTTACATGTACCCCCATATACTCAGTACATTCCAAAGTGCTGACCCACATATTTTCCTATGGGCTACATTTTCTCAGAGAGCCTAAGGCTTAAAGAGTCCTAGGGAGTCTGACAAGCCGTGTTACGTAGAGTCTTGATCTTCGGTGTATAGTGAGCCACATCTCTAAGCAAGAGGCTATGGGATATTTTAAGAAAATTCATCTCTTTCTTTCAAAATTCTATCATGCCTACGACTGTTTCTCTCTGTTATTAATTCATGCTCTCTTATGAAAGAAAATGCCTCTTCTCAAGCTCATAGAAACAATGAGCAACCCCAACCCGTTGATCCCCTGAATGAGCATGTGTCACGTGCAAAATTCCTAGTATTTTTTTAGGCGCTAGCCCAGGAAGTTACAGCCAATAATCAAGCTAACACCCAGGCTACTGTTCCGCCTATGCAAAAGACTAATTCTGTTGCAGCTCAGGTTCGTGACTTTATGTGGATGAAACCACTTAAGTTATATGGGTCGAAGGTAGGTGAAGACCCATAGATGTACTTGGATAAAGTGAGAAAGATCACCCAGATTATACACGTGACTGAGGAAAGAGAGTGTTGAATTGGCTGTCTATCAAATGAAAGATGTTGCATATGATTGGGTTGAAATATGTAGGGAAAGTAGAGGGGAGGATGCCGCTCCCATAATTTAGCAATTATTCTAGGAAGCGTTCTTGTACAGATTCTTTCCTCTTTAGATGAGGGAAGCAAAGATAGAGGAATTCATGAATTTGAGACAAGGCTCCATGACTGTTAAGGAGTACTGCCTTAGATTCAATCAGTGGTCCAAATATGCACCTAGTATGATGACTGACTCCAGGACCATCATGAGTAAGTTCGTGACCGGTGTGTCAAGTTACTTTGTGATAGAGTGTAGAACTGCTATGCTTAATAGGAAGATGGACCTTTCTCAGTTGATGATACATGCCCAACAGATTAAAGCTGATAAGGTGAAAGAGAGGGAGAGAGTAAAAGGGAATAAAAGAGCTAGATCAAAGCAGTAGGGATTCGATCAGTCCAGATTCTATGGAGGGGACCACCCTCAATTCTAGAGATGTTCACTTATGTTCACGCCTTTCTCAGTTAGTGATCCTACACCTAGAAGCAGGCAGGAGCAGGGGAACAGGCCTATCCTTTCCAGGTCTCAGGAAAGTGTAAGTAACAGACCTCGTCCTCTTTCATGTGCCAAGTGTGGTAGAGATTATTTTGGCGAGTGTTTTGTTGATCAAAGAGGTTTCTTTGGTTGTGGCAAGTTTGGCCACCAATTTAGTGATTGTCCGTATGCTAGACAGGGGATTTTAGATGCTCGTAGAGTCAGGATACCAGTTCCCCCGCTCCCGTAGTCCACCCAGTTCCTACTCAGGGTGCTTCTTTTAGTGCTGCTGGCGGTTTATGCCAAAATCGCTTCTATGCTATACCACCTCGCCAGGAGTAGGAGGATTCTCCAGATGTTGTCACTGGTATGATCCGTGGCTTTCATTTTGATGTACATGTATTGATGGACCCTGGTTCGAGTTTCTCTTATGTGACACCTCTAGTTGCTATAAATTTTGAGATGGACCCTGAATGGATTCTTGAGCCTATTCTAGTTTCTACCCCGGTAGGAGAGTCTGTTATTGCTAAGTGAGTGTATAAGAAGTTTCCTATTAATGTCCTTCATCGGGTCATATGTGCTAATTTAATTGATCTAGATATGGTTGATTTTGACGTTATTCTGGGTATAGATTGTCTTCACTCGTGCTATGCGTCTATAGATTGTCGTACCCGAGTGGTCAAATTTCAGTTTCCTAACGATCCCGTGTTTCAGTGGTCCAGGAGTTCTATAACTCCGAAGAGCCATTTCATATCCTATCTCAAAGCTAGGAAGTTGATTTCCAAGGGTTGCATCTATCATTTGGTTCGAGTTAAAGACACCAAGTCTTAGACTTCGACTATTCAGTCAGTTAGCATTGTTAATGAGTTTCCCGATGTTTTCTCAGAAGACCTTCCAAGGGTCCCACCTGATAGATAAATAGAATTCGGGATTGATTTCTTTCCCGGCTCTCAGCCTATTTACATCCCTCCATACTGTATGGCTTCCAAAGAACTTAAAGAGTTGAAGGATCAACTCAAAGATCTCTTAGAAAAAGGTTTTATCAGACCCAGTGTTTCCCCGTGGGGTGCACCTGTTCTATTTGTGTGGAAGAAAGATGGTACATTAAATATGTGCATTGGCTACTGTAATCTCAACAAGGTGACTACTAAGAATAAGTACCCTCTTTCTAAAATCGATGATTTATTTGATCAACTACAGGGTGCAAGTTATTTCTCAAAGATAGGCCTTACATCTGGCTATCATCAGCTTAAAGTGAGAGAGTGTGATATTCCAAAGTTAGCTTTCCGAACCTGCTATGGTCATTTTGAGTTTCTTGTCATGTCCTTTGGGCTAACCAATGCTCCAATGGCTTTCATGGATCTTATAAACCGAGTATTTAAGCAGTATCTGGATTTTTTTGTTATTGTGTTCATAGATGATATTCTTCTATATTATCGAAGTGAGGATGACCATGCGGATCATCTTCAAATCGTATTGGAAAACCTTAGAGCTCATAAATTATTTGCTAAATTTTGCAAGTGTGAATTTTGGTTAAGGTTAGTTGCTTTTGTAGGTCACATTGTTTCTTTTAAAGGTATTAGAGTTTATCCTTAAAAGACAGAAGTTGTGAAGAATTGGCCTAGACCTACCTCCCCATCTGATATTAAGAGTTTCTTGGGTCTATCTGGTTAGTACCGTCGTTTTATTAAGGGCTTCTTTTCTATCGCGTCTCCCATAACCCGGTTAACCCAAAAAAAAGTTAAGTTCCAGTGGACAGATACTTGTGAGAAGAGTTTTCAAGAGTTGAAGACTCGACTCACTTCATCCCCATTGTTAGCTTTACCTGATGGTAATGATAGTCTTGTGGTGTACTGCGATACTTCTAGAGTTGGTCAGGGTTGTGTGTTGATGTAGAGGGGTAAGGTTATAGATTATTCCTCTAGACAGTTGAAGCCTCATGAGAAGAATTACCCAACCTATGATCTTGAATTAGTAGCTGTAGTTTTTGCTTTGAAAATTTGGAGACATTATTTGTATGGTGTTCATGTTGATGTGTTTACTGATCACAAAAGCCTACAATATGTGTTTACTTAGAGGGTGTTGAACCTTAGACAAAAAATATTGTTAGAGTTGCTAAAAGACTGCGATATGAGTGTGATGTATCACCCGGGCAAGGCCAATGCTATGGCAGATCTCTTAGCAGGTTGTCTATGGGTAGTATAGCTTATATAGAGAATGATAAAAAAGAATTGGCTCATGATGTACATCGTTTGGCTAGGTTGGGTGTTAGATTGCTTGATTCTGCTGAAAGGAGTATGTTAGTTCAGAGTAGTTTCGAGTCCTCTTTGGTCTCGGAGGTAAAGGAGAAGCAGGACAGGGATCCTAGTTTGGTCCGATTGAAAGAGTCAGTTAACGACCAGAAAGTAGAGGTTTTCTCCCAAGGTGGAGATGGTGTGTTTAGGTTTCAAGGTAGACTTTGTGTTCCAAATATTGATGATTTGAGGTAGAGAATTTTGGCTGAAGCATATGGTGCAAGATATTCTATTCATCCTGGTGCTACCAAGATGTACCGTGATTTGAGGGAAATTTATTGGTGGAATGGTATGAAAATGGATATGGCGAAGTTCATAGAGAAGTATTCAACTTGCCAACAGGTTAAGATAGAACACCAAAGACCCGGTCGAATGATGCAAGAATTCAGTATCCCTACTTGGAAGTGGGAGGAAGTGAATATAGATTTTGTGACAGGTTTACCTCTTTCTCGACGTCGTCATGATTTGATTTGGGTCATTGTAGACAGGTTGACTAAGTCAGCATATTTTCTGCCAGTACATACATCTTTCACCGCTGAGGACTATGCTAAGATATACCTTCGAGAGTTAGTCAGATTGCATGGAGCTCCATTGTCTATTATCTCCGATAGAGGTACCCAATTTACTTCTCAGTTTTGGAGAGCCTTCCAGAAGGGTCTTGGAACCTAAGTTCATCTTAGCTCCACTTTTCATCCGCAGACAGACGGTCAGGCTGAGATGGCTATCCAGACTTTGGAGGATATGTTGAGGGCATGTGTTCTTGATTTCAAAGGAAGTTGGGATGAACAGTTATCGTTGATTGAATTTGCTTACAACAACAGTTTTCATGCTAGTATTGAAATGGCTCCATTTGAAGGTTTGTATGGGAGAAGATGTAGATCGCCCATAGGTTGGTTGGAAGTGGGTGAAGCTGTTGCGATTGGACCAGATGTTGTTTTCGAGGCTATGGATAAAGTTAAGTTGATTTGGGAGAGTTTGAAGATAGCCCAGAGTCGTCAGAAGTTGTATGCAGATGTAAGAAGATGAAACCTTGAGTTTGAAATTGGTGATTTGGTGTATTTGAAAATTTCATCCATGAAAGAGGTGAAAAGATTTGGAAAGAAAGAGAAGCTTAGTCCATGATATATAGGACCTTATAGAGTTTTGAATCGTGTTGGGAAAGCAACTTATGAGATTGAGATGCCTGCAGAGTTGTCAGCTGTCCATCCTGTATTTCATGTTTCTATGCTCAAAAAATACATTGGTGATTCTGTTGTTGTTGATCCATCAGAGATCTTTGATGTTCGAGATAGTCTTTCTTATGATAAAGTTCCAGTCGAGATCCTAGATTATCAAGTCCAAAGACTAAGGAACAAGGAAGTTCCCTTGGTTAAAGTTTTGTGGCAAAATCAATCAGTCGAGGGTGCAACTTGGGAAGCAGAAGCAAATATGTGAGCCAGTTACCCTCATCTATTCTCCACGAGTTCAAATCAAGCCAAAGGTACTATTCTTCCTCAATTCAGTTGTGCATTCAACTATATGGCTACTCTTTGTATGATTCGTGCATTCTGTGCAGTACTCAAAAGTTTAGAGTAAAGTAATCCCTTCGAGTGGGTCATTCCAGTTGTGCGTCCTCATTTTTCTCTTGTTCTTAACCTATCTTGCAACATTCGAGGATGAATGTTTCCAAGGGGGAGATATTGTAATACCTCAATCGTTCCTTAAGCCTAAATCTGTCTTTTGATTGGATAGGGGTGGATTCAAAAGTGATTGATATTTATATTGTGTTGTATTTCTCTAATTTCTACTTTTTTTTCATGTAGAGCATTGAATAAGATTTCCATCGATACCGATTTCATTGAAATCCGACATCGGACGAGGAAGTTATGGCCCTTTTACTAAGCGATGTCGGAATCGCCCAGGCCTGACGGTAGACCTGAAAGACCACCAAGTCCTTGGTGGACCTTCAATTGTCCCGTCAAGCCATGGAAGTAACCCCTTTTTCTGTCCATCGTGCGACGGCCAAAATGGTGGGCTACCAAAAATTTGACGGACCGTCAAGAGAACCGTCAAGTCGAGGCAAAATGTTCCATTTCTGGCCCCTGAGAGATGGACGGTCTGGTGGACCGTCAGTTTCCTAATGGATCGGCATTTCGACCGTCACTTCAACCGTCACATCGAGATAGAATGTCCTAGTTTTGGCACTCGAGTGACGGACGATCTGGTGGACCGTCAGTTCCTCTGTCGGACCATCAGTTCAACCGTCACAGACCCCGATCAGCAATTTTAAACTCTTTTTAAATGGGTATTTTGGTCTTTTCCACCCATTTTGGTTTTATATTTATATATTTCCAAGTGGAGGAGAGAAGATCATTTTTCTCTTATTTCTACTCCAAAATTCTCTAGAAACTAGGGTTTCTTCTAAAATCCTAAATCAAATCATCTTTAAGAAATTCAAGAATCTTCCAAAGATTTCACCAAGTTGTTCAGGAATTAAGTTCTCCAAGCCAAAGGCATCAAGAAACTTAGCGCAAAAGTGTAAAGAAGAGTTTCCAATCAAGCTTGCTCATCTTAAAAAAATTATAATCCAAGGTTTGTGGGATTTTGAACAAGAGCAATTCTTTCGTTCTTGTGCTCAAAGCTTTGATTTTTATTATGGATTTATATGATTTTGCAAGTGGGTTGATACCCAAATTACTTCATCATGAGATTATGAGAATATAAATTGTTCAATCTTTGTTATAATGATTATTTTACAATTTCCAAGTTATAACTTGATATTTAATATTGTAAATTTCAAGTTTCTACAGTGAGTTGGTATTTCAAGTTCTTTCAAGATATGTGTCAAGCTTTAATCTTCCTTATGACAAATTGGATTATTGATTATATTAATTTATGAGAATTGAGTTGTTACAATGAGTCTTGATATTTACTTGAAGTTATTGATGTGGAAATGACTTAATGAACTAATTCCTTTTGATATTGAGAAAGATTGATTTGATTTGAGTCGAGTTAGGAATCCACAAATTGAGTATGATTTGATAAATGAGAAAGAGATTTGATTTGGTCTTTATGATTGACCCTTGTGATGTTTGTGGTGGATTTCCTAACGCGTTCTGAGCGTGTGTCTAGGAGTGGTATTTAGCACCGAGCGGGAAATATGGTATTTCCCGCTAATCTACGTGCCAGCGTAGGATTGATGTTGATAAATGTGGGCCGGAGGCCGAGTATGAGATTGTGATCACTAAATTTAGGTTGTACTCCCTGGCAAGAGTACGACGCTCCCGCCAATGTGGGGTTCTCTCCTTAGGAGGGAAAAATGTTTGAATCCATGTAGCTCACATTGTTTATGTCGGTTATAAGAACCTCCCATGTCCATAAGAGTCGAGTTTCTTGAATTACAGAGTCACTCCAAGTCATGAGTTGAAGAGTTGAGTTGTTTATGATGATTTATGAGGTTTTTATCATATGTTATTTACGATGAGATATTGAAAAGTATGTTTCAATCTAACTCAAGCCAAGTGAGCCATCATTGTACATAAGCATATTTTCATGAAATTGATGATGATATTTACATTGTTACATGCACCCCCACATACTCAGTACATTCCAAAGTGCTGACCCACATATTTTCCTATGGGCTACATTTTCTCATAATGTAGGTTCAGGTACTCAGCCACGTTAGCGATATTCGGGTGCCTCTTCTCGTCTGCTTAGTGGTGAATCCTCATGGTTCAAGGACCGTGTTTATATTTTGTGATACCGTTTTGTTGTTATGGCTTTCAGTACTGTTTGAGTCTGTTGGGGGTTTGTCCCAATGTCTCCTTGATTTTGATGTATAGAGGATTTGTCAGACTAAAGGGGTGGTATGTACAGAATTTCAGTATTTTGGATTGTACAGGCTAGTTTCTTATCTTATTCCAGTATGTTTATGATATGTCATTCTCTCTCAAATTAACATGACTATTGTCAAAGTGAGTTCTAGAAGTGATGGCAGGTTTAGAGGGTTAGCTTGAGGCTGCGTGTTGCCTTAAGGACCGTGTGACGTCTCGGGATGGGATCTTGGGGCGTTACATAGAACCACTGGGATACGCCCACGACGCCCGATTTAGTTCGTCAGGAGAGAGCCTGTAATGTGTGGCTTACCACATCGGTCTAAAGACTACGGCGCATGACTTACCCTGCCGGTCTAAAGCCCACGTCGCCCGATGCCTTCATGTGAAACCTTTGATTTTACATTCCCAAGGGGCTGTTGTTTCATTTCCCCTCATCCTATTTTGTCAATAAGTCGAATTGAGGCTTCCAAAAAAGCATTATTTGCCACTTTTACTCAATTTTCTCCCAAGAAAACCCTTTTTCTTCCCCAAGAACAAACCCAAACTCTTTCTCGAGAAAACTACAGATTAAAGCTTTCTTCACCAATCAAGAAGCTTAAGGTATGTAGGACTATCCTAAACCTTATGGGCATAGTGTATTATTTTTAACAGGTTTTAATGGCATGAAAATTAACAATACAATAAGGGTTTCAAAAAGACTTTGAAGAATATGCATTTTGAACGTTTTGATATGATAATCATGAAGTTTTTCCGTAGTTTTGAATTATATTGACATGATATATGATTTCGAGAATTAACATGAGAGCATAAGTCATGAGATTTCCCTCTCCATATGGATTGTTTGATTTATGGATTGTTAAATTGCATGTTCTATAGTGTGAGTAAAGTGTTCTACCATCATTCATGGACTTGATGTTGGTTTTGAAATAAGGAGATGGTAATATCATGTTATACAAGTACTCTTTGTGTTAAATTAAAGAATTACATCTGATTTATGAAAGAGTTGGCCCCCGTATATTGAAACTTCAAACATGATATTTTTCATAAGTTTTTCGTGAACTACTGGAACGAGAGTTATTATTCATGTTTTAAAACTTTTGGGTGGCCATTCATTTGATTTCTTGATTAAAAGGGGATATGGATACGTTATGACATGATTCAACTTGCAATTCTAGGTATGACGATACCTACTATGGAGTGCGCTTAACATGAAGGAAATAAATGTTTTAAGAGCATGAAACATGGCTTAAAGGACTAAAATTGGGTTTTAAGAGAGCTAGTTGGTTACCCGAAGAAGGCTTGAGTTCAGAAAACTCTTAGCCCAAAATTGTGTTTTACCGATACGGGTTTATGATGTCCTATAATAGGGATTGTACGTTGGCGACGGGCTTATGGTGTAGTATGAATGACAGACCCCAATACTTGAGAAAAACTAGGATTGGAGGCTTGGCCGCCGAGTCAACAAAGTATTCCATATAGCCCGTGGATAAGTACGTTTGTAGGGTGTACCATCTAGCTCAAAAGTAAAATAATGATATAAGTCATGATTACAAGAAAATGTTTTGAAGCTTTTAAATTATGACCATGTGTTTTCATTTATCTTATGCTAAATGTTTTATGAAATGCTCTCACCTATGTTGTATAAAAATATGTTATTTTGGATTTGTTCTACATACCAGTACTTTGTGTATTGACCCGCTATATTTCAGGTTCTGAGACCCAGTCCCTTTGTCCCTTTTCCCCATGTGTTGATTTCATTTGCGTTTAGTTCATGGTTCGACCGGGGTCCTTGTCCCGGATTCCGAAAGATTATTGTTTTTAGTTTAGTGGATACTTCGCAGACTTGTTATAGATGGTTTTCGTATGGACTTATTTCCCGAATTGTTAAGTTGAAATAAATGAATTGGTATGTTTCTAGTTTACTTCCACATTATTATAATCGATGGTTTTTTCTTATGACGACAAGCTTAGGGGTCACTCGGGCCTTCATTTTTTGGGATGCCTATCGCGGCTAGGTCCTCTGCTAGGGTCGTGACACATACCAATTAACTTTAACCCAATATTCGACATATTCTACTTTTAGTTACTATTTAGAGTTAACAAGGGTCACATTCCTTATCTAGTGATTATTGAAAAGAATGAATAATTAATTTACCAAGGGAGACATCATGTCCCAAGCTCACAAATGTGTTAACCGTACATGGCATATCCTCACATATCAGTGTAGTTATATATACTCACCACACATAGGACCATTATAACATATTTACCTCTTCCAGATTCACCGGGCATCATCACCATATCAATATATCCTCCGGATTCGCCAGGCGTTATCATAACATCAACATATCCTCCAAATTCATCGGGTTTCATTATAACCTCAACATATCCTCCGGATCCACCGGGCATCATCATACCATCAACATATCCTACGAATTCTTTGAGCATTATCATAACATCATTACCTCTTTAGGATTAACCGACATCATTATAACATCAACATATCCTCCGGATTCACCGGACATCATCATAATATCATTACCTATTCTGAATTAACTGGGTATCATTATAACATCAACATATCCTTTGGATTCATCGGGCATCATCATAACATCATTAACACATCTCCCAAAACAACCAACACACACATATGTAGTCAAATCAAAGAACATGTACAAGCCACCATAATAGAATATAAGTTATATAAGATAAGACATATCATTATACTTTACTATTAGTCAATCATTACATAATATAAGTAGATTCATGAGCATGAATATCTCAATGATATACGCAATCACCACTTTTCCAAGGTTAACATGTTTATTAGCAATCCAATTATAAGTCAAGGGCATGATCTTTAGACGCCTCTCTTACTATAACTTTTCACAATACTAACCCCCAAAGGGATATCCTTCATATAAAATAAACTTGATCATTAGGCTTGGTTTTTACAAAGAGTGGTAACATAATTTGAGGTCCACTTGGCAGACAAATCAATAAGCCAAGCAATAACATAACTATAAGTTCAATTCATAAGACTTGTCAAGGCTATCCATAGCATGACAACAAGATAATCAATCAAGTATACACATTATCCAATCATCATTCACATGTATAAATTGTCAACCGAGTTTAACCATTATAATCTAAATAAGATAACTTAGACGTTCATCAAGTAGCTAGGTCACTAAGGAATTACATAGTTCAAGCTTAAGGTGGGTAAAGTCCCACTCCTAAATCTCAATAATTCCAAAGTTTACTTCTACAAGGCTAACTTCTACCTGGAATTAGGCTAGGTTATCTAAATCACCCCATAAGGGCTTATCAATCCATATTAGGCCTATAAGGGAAAATCTTCTTCAAGCAACCTTCCTAAGTCATCCCAAACACTAAGGACATTTCATAACTAGTCATAACCAGGTTACATACTCTTAAGTTTAGCCAACAACATCATTCTAAACTACTAGAGAAACTAAAGTATTCTCATGTTATTCATTAGAATTGAATTAGAACTATCCAAGGTTCTAGGCTAAAAGTCAAACATCACACTTTAAAAGTTTTATAGCCTGCAAGAAATAGATAATCCCAAGTATCGCCATTCCTCTATTTATCATTAAAAACCCAGACCAATCTCATAAGATATCAACAATTAGACTACAATCAAGCTTAATCTATCTACCAGTAAGCCTAACCTACCTTGAGTCCAATTGCTCAAGAACCAACAAGCTTTGCCTCCCCTTTTCTTGAAGCCTCTCCTTACACTAGCCAAGCTATCAAAAACATTATCTATGAATCATTAAAATAGAAACAACACCCATTATGTCACCATTATTCCATGGGTCCAAAATGACATCAAACCCCAAAGCGGATCCTACCATCGAAAAATGAGATTCTGAGACCAACCCATAGTTCAACTATCATTTGGTAGCAATAACCCTCAAGATATTTGAGTAAAAAAATCATATTTTTGTCTACAATTTAGCCTCAAAAACTTAGGGTTGGGTCTAGAAATCAAGAAATTAATACCATATTTGAAGGAATCTTACCTTAGATTTGTAGCAAAAAATCATAACATAAGTTATTCAAGCTCCTAATCAACCCACAAGACTAACTTTTGAGTCAAAAAATATTTATGGCTACTAGGGTTCTCAAAGATGTGAAGAATTTTCCACAAAAGCGGACAAAATGGCCTTTTATATGAGTTTAAATGGGCCCACAAGGTAAAAACTTGTGTTGACCTCCCGAACTCTTTCAGACTCCATTTTTCTTAAATGATCTATGTAAACCCACTAAATTTGACATTTAAGATGCATTTGTGAAGTATAATTTTCCATCCGTGGTTATTTAGGACACTTGTGGTTCCCACACCCATATATTTTAATTTTTGACTTTCGACTAATGGGTTGAAATAAGCTCGGGTGCTATGGGATCCAAACCAAGGATTTAACTATCCTAAAATGGATATTACATAGCTACTGGCACAGTCAAAATTTTCATCTAAAATTATTTTACTAAAGTTTTCACTCGGCGGCCACTTGGAATCGACGAAGACTTCTAAATGGGAAATTGGCACTAAAAACCAAATGAACTACCCGTTAACCGAACTATCAGTTCCAGCAAGTCATAAATGACTTAGGGCATCCATGGAAAATCTCTAATGGTGAAAATAAGTGGAAATATGGAAAATGACCTGACGGGTCATTACAACATCCACTACTAGGGAACTTTCATCCCGGAAAGTTAAAGATAAGGAAATACCTAAAGTCTCAAACAGATGAGGATACTGGGCTCGCATATCACTCTCTATCTCCCAAGTGGAATCCTCCATTAGGTGGTGCCTACACTAAACCTTAACTAAAGGAAACTCTCTAGTACGCAGTCGCCTCACATCACTAGCCAAAATAAGCATGGGATCCTCCACAAACATCAATTGATCGTCCAAATAGACTGATTCCCATATAAGAACATGATAAGGATCAAGAATATACTTCTACAACATAGAGACATGGAAAATTGGATGAAAAATGAAAAAATTTGGAGGTAAAGCCAACTCATAGACCACCTCGCTAACTACATGGAGAATCTCAAAAGGACAAATATAGCAAGGGCTAAGCTTAACTTTCATACAAAATCTCATCAAACTTCTCTTAGGGTATTCATAGAGGAACACACAATCACAAACTCCTTATCTCAAATCACGGAGTCTACAGTCGGCATAGGCTTTTGGCCTAATCTGGGCTGCTCTCAGTCTATCCTAAATCACCCTGACTCTATCCAATGAGTCCTGAAGAAAATATGTACCATAGGGTCTAATGTCGGAAGTCTCAAACCACCTTATATAAGAACGACATCTCCTATCGTACATAGCCTCATAAGGAGCCATCTCAATACTCGAATGATAACTGTTATTGTAGGCAAACTCTGCTAGTACTAAGTGTTGATCCCATTATCCTATGAAATCTATAACACAGGCTCAGAGCATATCCTCAAGCATCTAAATAGTTTGCTCGGACTGACCATTTATCTTTGGATGAAAAGTTATACTCAAATCCACTCGAGTACCCAACTCATCCTAAAATACCCTCCAGAATCTCAAAGTAAATACAAAAAATATGGTCTGATATGATAAACACAGGAATCCCATGAAAATAAACTATCTCTCACACATAAATATGGTCTAATCTCTCAGCGCTGAAGGTCATCTGAATTGGAATAAAATATGTTGACTTGGTCAAATGATCTACAATAACCCAAACACCATCATGATCATGGGAAGTATGTGGTAAACCGCTAATGAAGTCCATAGTAATCCATTCCTATTTCCACTCGGAAATGGGCAACCTATAAGTTAATCCATCTAGACGTTGATGCTTGGCCTTAACTTGCTGATAATATAGGCAATGATCCATAAAGTCAGCCATATCTCTCTTCATCCCATCCCACTAGTAATACTATCTCAAATCCCTATACATCTTATCTAGACTGGGATAAATGGAATATCTATAACTATGAGCCTCATGAAGAATTGTCTGAATTAAGTAATCAAGTCGAGGAAGATAAATATGACCCTAAAATTTTAGAATACCATCGAAATCCACATTGTGCCTTTTAGACTCACCACTAATATCCTAGTCATGGAGATAGCATAATTTTCTATCCTCATACTGACAATCACGAATCTTCTTAAGTAGGGAGGACCTCGTTTAACACCCGCATATTTTAACCTAGAAATTAAACCATCGTTCTTACGTGTGTAAACCATAATCCCATGATTTACTTTTGAATTCATGTGTCGTGATCTTTATCCTAGTGTGGGAAGTGTTTTCTAAATGAAATATGTTAATAGGAATCATGTAACACCCCATGGTTTTAATGCTCTTTTGGTACATCTAAAATGACCTTTAGAACCCTAGTAGTGATGGTAGATCTTGTGTTGAGGGAGGTGTTGGGGGTGTTTTCATACCTCAAAAGTAAGTAGGCATTGCAAAGTAGGACCTAGGTGATGCATAGGCATTACATTGACATTGCCTACCTTCACTGGAAAAGGTTAGGTCATGGGTTAGGCGCCGCCCAACCTGGGTTAGGCCATGGGCTAGGCGCCACCCAATGTGTTAGGAAATATGTTAGGCGCCGGTCAACCTAGGTTAGTCCATGGACTGGATGCTGCCAACCCTATATTTTGCAGCGTAAAGGCTCCATTATTGAGTTTTTGTAAGGGAAACATGGCCTTTTGACATCACATAATCATCCCTAAACATCATTGCACGATATTAAGGCTCCCAAAAATATTTTAAAACTCTATTAAATCCCTAAATCATCTTCTAAAATACAAGAGGAGAAAAACCAATCTAAGGTTGCATATTCAAGCTTAAAGGGTCAATCTTTTCGCGATTTTCTTCATCAATAAGGTATATGAGACTACCCCAAACTCCATGGGCATAAATTTTCTTATTTGTATCAAGTTTTGAGGATCTATAATATTGTTTACAAGGAGTGTTTAATATTATTTTGAAAAGAATGTAACATGGAATCGTTTGATGAAAATATATGTTTGTCTTGAACTATTTTTCACCAAATTTAAATGTAGCTTCGTATATATATATTTTTTTGTAATGAAGAGTTTGATTGAGATCATGAATAAAATAAACTCATTCTCCTTTCATGATATCTTTGATTTCAAGTGTTGTGGATTGTTTAAATCCATGAATTTCTTAAATAAAACTAGAGGGTGAATTATTTATTAATGATCATGGAATGTTATGGTTTGTGATATGTTGAGAGGATATTTTTGCAAGTTAAACATTTATCGTGTCAAATTAACAATTCCCATGGGTTTTAATTAATGCAAACATGATATGACCACCTTATGATTGTACTATTGAGAGGAGAGTGTTTTGATGTAAACTTAAATAAAAATTTGTTCCATAACTCTGTCTCATCTGATGTTTAAAAATAATGGGTGGTCATTAACATGAGGATAAGTGAAAAGAGGCTAAAGATATGTTATGATGTGATTTGAATAACTACAAGTTAGGGTATGATGATACCCGGTGATGACATTCCCATTACAGAAGAAGTCTTGAATGATTTGAAAGTATGAAGCATGGTTTTAAAGAACTAAAAGTTGGGCTTAACAGAGCTAGTTAGTTACCCGAAGAAGGTATTTGAGTGAAAGAGCTCATTGCTGGAAACTATGGTTTGCCGACATGGGTATTATCTTAAAGAGGATAAATTTTTGGACATCATGCAAGGGTGATTCCATGGTAAACTTGTAAGGGGATGTACCATATCATGAAAAATCCAATCCTTCCGGGAAACGTGGATTAGGGGCTTGACCGCTGAGTCAAGGGCGGATTTCATATAGCCCATGGAATTACAGATTTAGGGTGTATTGACTAGCTTAGAAGAACAATTAAGAGTGAGTCAAGGTTGTCAATAATTGATTTAAAGTTCACTAAAATATTCCCATGCATTTTTTTTACTTGTTTTATGTTCACTACTATTATGAAATGCTCTCACCTATATTGTGTAAAAACATGCTATTTTGTGTTGTTTCACATACCAGTACTTTTTGTATTGACCCTCTATATTTCAAGATATGAGGCTCAGTCCTGCAGTCCCGCTAAGCAGTAGATCTCCGTTGGAATTTTGGAGTTAGTGAGCCTTCCTTATTTTGGAAGGTCTAGTTTCTTATGATGTTTACATTTGGTTCTAGTTTATGGTCCGATCGAGGGTCTTGTCCCTATTTCAAACATTATGTTGTTTTCTTATTGATAAAGATTTTGAAGACTGGCGTTAGACGTTTTGAATGTTCATGAATTAACATTAGTATTGTTCAGTAAAAATAAGAAGATGACCATGTTTATGTTTTGTTATGTTTTTCTGCAATTATTTATGGTATATGAATTAAGCGTATGATTTCCAGTTAGAAGTGATCTCGGGCTTACATGGTTCATATGTCCATCACGGCCAGGGCCCAGCTCGGGTCATGGCACCTCGCCTCCACATAAGCCAAAATCCTCGTAGGATCCAAAATATCTAGGCGAACTATCAAATTGGCTATGGACTTGATGTGCTGTGTGAAGAGCCTTTGAGAAACTGATACACGTTCCAAACTACCCATACTCACTACCTTGCGATTCAAGGCATCATCCACCACATTCACCTTACTTGGATGATATAAGATGGAAATTTCTGCAATAACTCCAAAATCCATACCAATGTTAGAGCCATGTTTCAAGATCATGCATAGTTAATTATAGTTCTTTGGTAGTGTTATGTGTGATTTTGATGTATATTAAGGTCTCAAATAACACCCATCTATTAGACAAATCAAAATAATCCTTACCGATTGAGTTTTTCATAAGAATGTTGCTTTAGTCAACTTCAAGCGAGCATATCTTTTGGTCTATTGAGAATTTTCCATCTCAAGACCCAGAAAACTATAGGAAACTGAATTAGCTATCGAAAGATGACAATATCTCCTAAATTTGATACTTGGATGAGAAGTTATTACACTTTTAGTGAAAAATAATAGCCCAATGCGATAAGGCCGCATCGCGGTGATGTCCAATTTCACGTTCGTCACATTCTAGCATGTTACCGTGATTGGCACTGCGTCGTGCCAAGGTGCCATTTCAGAATTTTCCATTTCCAGTGGCTCTACGTGATTTCAGAGCATTATGCCACTGGGTAAATTCGGGATTGCCCTTTTTTCCAGTGGCCCGACGTAATTGCACCGAGTCGTACCGGGTGTCAAAATTGGTATTTTGAGTTCAATTCTGTGTTTTTAATTTCCAAAGGTATTTAAGTCCTTTTCCCTCACCCCATTCAGTCCAAACATGGGATTTAAGTCCCAAAGAGCATTTGCTCATTATTCTCACAATTTACTCAAATTGAAGTATCCCTCTGTCAAGAACAAACCCTTTTCTTCAAGATTCAAGATCAAATCTTAAGAATTCA
The DNA here is from genome assembly GCA_030864215.1 of Capsicum pubescens. NCBI lineage: Eukaryota > Viridiplantae > Streptophyta > Magnoliopsida > Solanales > Solanaceae > Capsicum > Capsicum pubescens. Next base: position 31,449,447 of record CM061549.1, on the reverse strand, counting down.
CCATCAATTCTTACAAACTCATAAACCAATGTATATTTATTGTTCATCCTTGGGTTCCTTCCACCCTTGGAGTTCAAGAATCCTTTTTGAGAACTTAAATTATGAATTGCATTCTTGAATTGAATTGTGTTCATGTATATGTTGATTTTATGGGTTTTAAACGAATAAGATTGAGAATTTCAAGTAAATAAACTAGCCTATATATTGATTTATGTACTCTCCATGTCATAACCCATGAATTGTGAGTTGAATGTTGTAGTCATGATATCCCCATGTTATTCTTTCTCATGTTCAAGAACCTTGCTCTCCAAGTGTTTGACAAACTGTCTATGTGAATAAATTATGAATGATATCCTAATTGTAATGCTTTTAAACCTATTATATGGGTCCATTATTTATGCTATCAAGTATTAGGGGTATTGTATACCCAAAATTAGCTGGTTACTTAGTTTCCAGTCATAATTGAATGATTTCGTAGTATCCCGGATAAGAGCATTCAATCATTTAACAAAATAAACCTGAGTTCAGTCAAGCTTAGAACAACTTAGTGATTAGTGTCGGTTCAGTTGGGAGTAAAATTCAACACCGAGCGAACCCCGGGATGGGGGTATTCCTGCCAGTATAGGATTTGACCCTTAGTAGCAGTCCCTGAGTTAAAGAACTACATAGCCAGCGTGGGGTAAATCTTCTTTCTGACAGACTAGGGTTGACGTAATCATATACATCTCATGAGTCTTCCTACCAGATTAGGGTTGACCCAGCCAATGTTAGTAACCCGTGGCACGGTTCTAACAACCTTCCAACTGGGGTTACAGGTTGGACCCCGAATCATTATATAAATGGGGTATGTCGGTTAGATGATAACTCCCACAGTCTCAGTTCTAGTATTCAGTATTTAGTACAGAACTCAATTTAATTCTACAAGATCATGACTTACTGTTATTAGCTATTCAATTATCAGAAATTCAGTGCTTCTATTTCATCCTGATTTAAACAGACGATATATGCTTGGTATTACCGGTTCATTACATTCAGTAGTCCCAGCCTTGCATGTACTCTCATCTAGTCACTTCATGATATTTAGTTATTATTATTACTTATGCACAAAAACGTATGCATATTAGCCTAATCTAACCTAGCATAACAGTACATTCAAAGTACTGAATCATACTCTCTCTTTGCGCTATGATGTCTCATATCATAAGTTAAGACGCTTGGGTTTCTGACCTTACTTGGACATATCATTCGATCATCTACAGTTATAGTAGTGAGTCCTCATCCATCGAGGATGTGATACTTATTTTTTCTTTGCATTATTTTAGTATTTAAGTTGTTTCAGACAGTAGTTGTGAGTTAGTTAGGTCTTGTCCCATCAACTCTTTTATTTCAGATGTTTAGAGGCTTTCTAACATTATTTGTTAGCAGTTATTCTACAGATGTATTCAGTTGTGATTCAATTTTTTGAACCTTATGGCATTTTCAGTTTTACTTCCGCATATATTTTATGGTTATTATCCAATGCTCATAGCTAGTAACCGTCATGGGTTAGCTTCTGTTCCTTCGGGGGCATAATCATCGTGTGATCCCCAGGGTGTAGTCTCGGGATGCTACAAACTTGGTATCAGAGCCTAAGGTTCTAAGGTGTTCTAGGAAGTTCAAAAGCTACGTCAAGTAGAGTCTTATACATGGGTGTGAAGCACACCACACTTAGGGGAACGAGGCTATGAGGCATTTTAGGAAAATTTTCCTACTTTCAGTATTAATATCATGTGAGTGAGCATGAGCTCAAGTTAAACTCTTTGTCTAATCCAACTTTCCCCTTCCATTTACAGAACATGCCTCTCAAAAAGACTAACAAAAGAAGGTCGAGGAAATGTCCAACACCTCTGCCCGTTCAGCAAGATCCCATGAATGAGCACGTTTCTCATGCTAAATTCAAAGAAGCATTCACCTTCCTAGAATATTTTGTGGCTTCTCAGAATATTTAACTAGCTATTATTCAGGATAACCCAGTGGACAATATTATTGTAGCTTTAATTCAAGACATCACCCAAATAAACCTTCTTTCATTTCTAGAGTCTAAGTCGAAGGAGGACCCACATGAACTCTTTGACATGGTGTAGAAGGTAACAGACATTATAGGGGTAACTGCTAGTGAGAGTGATGATTTAGCTTCCTATCAGTTACAAGATGTATCTCATACGTGGTTTAAGCAGTGAAAGGTAGAAAGAGGCGCAGATGCAGGGCCTATAGAATGGAGGAGTTCACTACTGCCTTCTTAGATAGTTTCTTTCTGTTAGAGTTGAGTGATTCTAAGGTGTTAGAGTTCATCAACCTGAAGCAGGGTAACATGAGTGTTAAAGATTATTTCCTCGATCTTACTAAGTTGTCCAGGTATACTCCTCATTTGGTAGCTGATAGCCGGTAAAAAATGAGCAAGTTTATGTCTGGTGTATCTGATATTGTGGTCAAGGAGTATAGGACCATCATGATGATTAAGGAGATGGACTTGTCTAGGTTGATGGTCTATGCTCAATATATAGAGGAACAAAAGACTAAGGAGAAACAGAGGGAGAGCAAAAGGGCTAGAATAGGTAGTTTCAGTTTTGCTCAGCCGAAGTCAGAAGGTGTTAACCGTCTTCAGTTCAACTCAAAATCTTCAGTCCCAGCTTCTTTTTCGGCTAGTGCTTTGATGACCAAATTCAGGAATGATAATAAGGATAGGGCGCCAGGCTCTAAATCTCAAGGTAGTGTAAATAGTGCTCGAACAAATCCTCTTTGTCAGAAATATGGCAGAAACCATCAGGGTGTCTATAGAGAAAGCAACTACATGTGATTTTGGTGTGGTAAGCTATTCTATTAGATCAGAGAGTGTCCTCAGGTGGGTTCACAAAGTTAGCCAAATCGTCCCTGAATTCATTTTGGTCGCCCGTCTTAGCAGGGTGTCGTTTCCAGTGCCACCTGTGGGCAACACCAAAATAGGTTCTATTCACTTCAGTCCCAATAGGATCAGGAGATTTCTCCCATTATGGTTACTGGTACATTACGAATCTTTCATTTATATGTTTATGCTTTGTTAGATCTTGTAGCTTCTCTATATTTCGTAACTCCTTACGTAGCCGTCAACTTTGGAGTTTATCCAAGAAATCCTAACGAAGCCTTTCTTAGTCTCTACCCAGTGGGTAAGTCTACCATAGCCTGACAGGTATACAAGAACTGTCTAATTATGGTTTCTCAAAAAGTTACTTCAGCAGACCTTGTAGAGCTAGAGATGATGAATTTTTACAACATTCTCGGCATGGATTGGCTCCACTCATGCTATGCTTTAGTCGATTGTATAAGAAGAGAAGTTTATTTTCAGATTCCAAATGAACCAGTCCTTAAATGAAGGGGTAGTACTACAGCGCTTAGAGGTCATCTTGTTTCGTACCTTAGAGCGAGAAAGATGATATCTAAGGGGTGTATTTACCATCTTGTCCGAGTTAAATACTATAATTCTGAGACCCCAAATCATGAGCCAGTTTCACCAGTAAGGGAATTTCTAGATGTGTTCCCTGAAGATCTTCCCAGAGTTCCTCCTAGAAGGGAAATTGATTTTGGAAAAGACCTTCTTATAGATAAATAGCCTATCTCTATTCCTCCATATAGAATGGCTCCAGCCTAACTCAAAGAGTTACAAAAATAGTTGAAAGATCTCCTATAAAAGGGATCATCAGGCCCAACGTTTCCCCATGGGGTGCACCAATTCTAGTCGTACGTAAGAAAGACGGTTCTTTTTGAATGTGTATTGATTACCGTCAGTTGAGCAAAGTCACAATCAAAAACAAATACTCACTTCCCATAATCGATGGCTTGTTTGACCAACTTTAGGGTGCCATTTATTTTTCTAATATAGACCTCAAATCTAGCTATCATCAACTCAGATTAAGAAAATGTCTCATTCCAAAAATAGCTTTCAGAACTCGATATGGTCATTTCGAGTTTCTAGTCTTGTACTTTTGTCTCATGAATGCCCCAAAATCCTATATGGACTTAATGAACCGAGTGTTCAAAAAGTACTTGTACATATTTTTCATAGTCTTCATTGATAATATTCTAGTCTACTCCTATAGTGAAAACGATCATGTGAACCACCTCCGAATAATATTGCTGACTCTCAAAGCTCATTAGTTGTTTCCCAAATTTAGTAAGTGCAAATTTTTGGTAATATCAATATATTTCCTTGGCCATATTGGTTCCGGTGATGGAATTAGAGTTGATCCTCAAAAGATCAAAGCAATGACAAACACGCCTAGACCTATTTCACCTTTATATATCAGGATTTTCTTGGGTTTGGCTGGCTATTACCAATGATTTGTTAAAGGATTTTCAGAACAAAGTTAAGTTTCAGTGGTCAGTTTATTGTGAGAAGAGTTTTCAGGAGTTGAATACTCAACTCACGACAACCATAATTTTGACGTTACCAAATGGTTCAGATGGGTTTGTTGTGTACTGTGATGCTTTCAGAGTTGGTTTGGGGTGTGTTTTGATGTAGAAGGGTAAGTTTGTGGCTTATGCCACTATACAACTTAAGCCCCATGAAAAAATTACTCTACCCATGATCTTGAGTTAGAAACTGTTGTGTTTACATTAAAGATTTAGAGGCTCTATTTGTATGGGGGCATGTTAACGTGTTCATAGACCACAAGAGCCTGCAGTATGTGTTCACGCAGAGGGATTTGAATCTGCATCAGAGGAGACAGTTAGAATTACTGAAAGACTATGACATGAGTGTTCTATAACACCTGGGCAAAGCCAATGTAGTGCTAGATGCCCTAAGTAGATTTTCTATGGGTAGTGTTGATCACGTTGAGGATGGTAAGAAGAAGTTAGTTGAGGAAGTTCACTAGCTTGACAGATTAGGTGTTCATTTGGTTAATTTAGCTGAGGGTAGTATATGGGTGCAGAGTAGTTTGGAATCTTCTTTAGTTGCTGAGGTAATAGAAAAGCATGACAGGGATCCCAGTTTTGTTAAATTGAAAGAGTCAGTCAGAGATCAGAGAGTGAAGGTTTTCTTCAAAGGAGGAGATGGTGTGTTTCATTGCTAGGATAGACTGTCTATGATATGTATTAATGAGTTGAGATAGAAAATTCTTCCAGAAGCGCATGGTGCACATTACTCTATTCATCCAGGGGCCACGAAGATGTACTACGATCTGCGGGAAATCTATTGGTGGAGTGGGATGAAGAGGGATATTGTAGAGTTTGTGGCTAAGTGTTCTACCTGTCAACAGATAAAAATTGAGCACCAGATGCCCAGTGGGTCTTTGCAGGAGTTTAGTATTCGCACTTGGAATTGGAAGAAATTGAACATGGATTTTGTGACAGGTTTTCCTCATACTCGTCATCAGAATAATTTGATTTGGGTCATTGTGGATAGGATGACTAAATCCGCCCAGTTTTTACCAGTCCATACTTCCTTTTCAGTCGAGGAATATGCCAAGCTCTATATCAGAGAGTTGGTTAGGTTGCATGATGTCTAATTGTCCATCATTTAAGATAGAGGTACACAGTTCACCTCTCACTTTTGGAAAGCTTTTTAGAATGGTCTTGGTACCCAAGTTCACCTCAGTACAACCTTTCATCCTCAGAAAGATGGTTAGGCAGAAAGGACCATTCATACCTGTAAGGATATATTGAGAGTGTGTGTAGTTGACTTTAAGGGAAGTTGGGATGACCACTTGCCTTTGATTGAGTTTTCATATAATAATATCTATCATTCTAGTATTTAGATAGCCCCGTTTGAGGCCCTGTATGGAAGGATATATAGATATCTAATTGGTTAGTTTGAAGTAGTTGAGGCCGTGGTAATAGGGCTTGACTTGGTGTTTAATGCCTTAGAGAAAGTAAAGTTGATTAGGGAGAGGTTTAAGGCAGCCCGAGCCGATAGAAATCTTATGCAGATGTGAGAATGAAAGACCTTGAATTTGAGTTTGGTGATTTTGTATATCTAAAGATCTCTCCCATGAAGTGAGTAAAGAGGTTTGGTAAGAAAGGGAAGCTTAGTCCCCGATATGTTGGCCTTTACAAAATTTTGAGTCGTGTTGGAAAGTTGGCTTATGAGCTTGAGTTGCCTGCAGACTTAGCATCATTGCACCCAGTGTTTCATATCTCCTTGATCAAGAAGTTCTTTGGTGACCCAGCTGTATTTTTTCCCTTAGAAAGTGTAGATGTTCAGAATAGCCTTTCTTATGAAGAGGTCCTAGTCAAAATCCTCGATCGTCAGATTCATAGACTACGGAACAAAAAAGTTCCCCTAGTCAAAGTTATTTGGAAAAATTAGTCCGTTGAGGTAGCCACTTGAAATGCAGAAGTAGATATGCGGACCAAGTACCCTCATCTTTTCTCCGTAAACTCATACTCAGCGTAAGGTAACAGTCTTCTTTGAATTTATCTTTTCCATGCTTAGTTTCAGCTGCATATCATTCTCATGTCCGCCATGCATTAACAGAACTAGTTCAGTCATGTGTTATACTTCAGAATCAGTCATGTAATCACATTTTCATCACATACATCCAACATTTAACATAAGCTCCTTAGTGTTTTAAGCTTAACCAGTCTCATTCATGAACGAATGTTCCAAAGGGGGAGATATTGTAATACCCCAAAAATCAAAACCAATGTTAGAGCCATGTTTCAATATTATGCACAATACATTATAGTTCTTTGGTAGTGTTATGCGCGAGTTTAATTTATATAAAAGCCTCAAATATCACCCAACTATTAGATGAATCAAAATAATCCTTACCGAATGAGTTTTTGATAAGAATGTTGCTTTAGTCAACTTCAAATGAGCATATCCTTTTCTATATTGAAAAATTTCCAGCTCAAAACCCACCAAACTGTAGGAAACTAAATTAGCATTCCAGCAATACCAATTTTTCCTAAATCCGATTCTCGAGTGAGAAGTTATGGCACTTTTACTGAAAAATAGTAGCTCAACACGATAAGGTCGTGTCGCAGTGATGGACAATTTCACATTCGTCACTTTCCAGCATGTCACTGCGATTGGCGTCGTGTCATGCCAAGGTGTCATTTTAAAATTTTCTGTTTCCAGTGGCTTATAACGATTTTACCACGTCCCGTCGCTGGGTATATTCGGGATTATCTCTTTTCCAGTGGCCCGACGTGATTGGACCGCATCGCGCTGGGTCTTAAAATTAGGATTTTTAGTTCAAGTTTCACGTCTTTAATTCACAAGGGCATTTAAGTCCTTTTACCTCACCCCATTCAGTCCAAACACAGGATTGAAGTCCCAAAGAGCATTATTTGCTCATTATTCTCACAATTTACTCAAATTAAAGTAGCCCTCTTTCAAGAACAAACCCTAGCCTTCAAGATTCAAGATCAAATCTTAAGAATTCACCATCAATTCTCACAAATTCATAAACCAAGGTACGTTTTGTGTTCATCATTGAGGTCCTTCTACCCTTGGAGTTCAAGAATCCTTTTTGAGAATTTAAATTATGAATTACGTTCTTGAATTGAATTGTGTTCATGTATGTGTTGATTTTGTGGATTTAAAACTAAGAAGATTATGAATTTCAAGTAAATAAACTAACATGTGTGTTGATTTACGTACTCCCCATGTCATAACTCATGAATTGTGAATTGAATGTTGTAGTAATGATATCCCCATGTTATTCTTTCTCATGTACAACAACCATGCTCCCCAAGTGTTTGACAAAATGTCTATGTGAATAAATTGTGCATGATATCTTAATTGTAATGCTTTTAAACCTGTGATATGGTTCCATTATTTAAGCTATCGAGTGTTGGGGGTATTTTATACCCGAAATTGGCTGCTTACTTAGTTTCTAGTCATAATAGAATGATTCTGTAGTATCCCGAACTGTAGTATTCGCTCAGTTACTAGAATCAGCGTGAGTTCAATCAAGCTTATAACAACCTAGTGATCATTGTCAGTTCAGTTGGGAGTAAGATTCAGCACCAAGCGAACCTAGGAATGGGGGCATTCCTGCCAGTATATGGTTTGACCCTTAGTAGCACTCCCTGAGTTACAAAACAATATAGGCAACATAGAGTAAATCGTCTTCCTACAGACTAGGCTTGACATAATCATATACATCTCATGAGTCTTCCTTCCAGTTTAGAGTTGACCCAACTAGTGTTAGTAACCCGTGGCACGGTGCTAACACACTTCCAACTGGGGTTACAGGTTGGACCCCGAATCATTCTATAAATGGGGTATGTCAGATAGATGATAACTCCTACAGTCTTAGTTCCAGTATTCAGTATTCAGTATTTAGTATTAAGTACAGAACTTAGTTCAGTTCTACACGATCTTGACTTACAGTTATGAGTTATTCAGTTATCAGAAATTTAGTGCTTCAGTTTCAGCCTAATTAAAATGGATGATATACGTTTTGTATTACAGGTTCATTACCTTTAGTAGTCCCAGCCATGCATAAACTCTTATCTACTATCTTCATGATATTTAATTACTATTATTACTAATGCAGACGAACCCATGCATATTAGGGTAACCTCACCTAGCATACCAGTACATTCAAAGAACTAACATATACTCGCTCTTTGCCCTATGATGTCTCATATCATAGGTTCGAACGCTCGAGTTCCCGACCGTACTTATCCAGATCAGTCGATCAGCTACAGTTACAGTAGTGAGTCCTAATCCATCGAGGATGTGATACTTATTTTGTCTTTGCATTATTTCAGTATTTCAGTTATTTCAGATAGAAGTTGTGAGTTAGTTGGGGACTGTCCCATCAACTCTTTTATTTCAGATGTTTAGCAGCTTTCAGAAATTATTAGTTAGCAGTTATTCTCCAAATGTATTCAATTTTGATTCAATTTTATGGCATTTTCAGTTTTATTTCCGCATATACTTTATGATTATTTTCATAACCACACCTAGATTTGTGTGACACCCAGGGTGTAGTCTCTGGGCGTTAAAATATTGTAATCCATTAGCAACTCCATCCATATGCATTGACGAACATTAAGCTCTCGTTGGGTCATCATATGCTGAAGGCTACGATGATCGGTGAAAATCACACAATGCACACCATACAAATAATGCCTCCAAATCTTGAGCACGAAAACTACCGCCACCAACTCCAAATCATGAGTGGGGTAGTTGCGCTCATGCACCATAAGCTGTCTAGAAGCATAGGCAATAACACGGCCCTACTGCATCAAAACACTTCCAAGAACAACACCAGAAACATCACAAAATACTGTGAATCCCTCACCCTCAACTGGAAAAGCCAAAACCGGGGCTGAAGTGAGACAATTCTTAATATTTTCAAAGATCAACTCAAACTCCTCGAACCATTAGAAATGAACTTTCTTCCGAGTCAATCTAGTCATAGAGGTTGATATGGTAGAAAAGCTATCAACAAAGAGTCTATAATAACCAGCCAAACCAATAAAACAACGAACCTCAGTCAGAGAGGTAGGTCTAGCCCAATCACGAATCGCAGAAATTTTAGCCGGGTCTGCCATAATACCCGCCTAGGACACCACATGTCTAAGAAACTACACTGACTCAAGCCAAAACTCGAACATGGAGAACTTTGCAAAAAGCACATGCTCTTGCAAGACCTAGAGCACAATCCTCAAATATTGTGCATGCTCCTCACTACTCCTCGAGTACACAAGAATATCATCAATGAACATAATAACGAAGGAGTCAAGATAGGGTTTAAACACACGGTTCATCAAATCCATGAATGCGGATGGGGAATTAGTCAACCCAGAAGACATAATTAAAAACTCATAATGACCATAACGAGTCCTGAAAGCTATCTTCGGGATATCCTAAGCCCGAATCCTCAACCGATAGTAACCAGATCTCATCTCAATCATAGAAAACACTACTGCACCCTGAAATGGTCAAACAAATCTTCAATGAGAGACATAGGACAGTTCTTCACCGTTACTTTATTAAGCTTCCTATAATCAAAACACATGCGCATCGAACCATTTTTTTTCTTCACAAACAAAATAGGATCTCTCCATAAGGACACACTCGGTCTAATAAAATCCTCACCAAGAAGATCCTGAAGATGATAATTCATCCCCTTAAGCTCGGTAGGAGCCATACGGTAAGGTGCCATAGAAATAGGTCGGATGCCAGGCTCAAGGTCAATAGCAAACTCAATATCACGGTCAAAGGGAATACAAGAAAGATCGTCAGAAAACACATCAGGAAACTCACACACAATAGAAATAGAGTCAAGCGTCGAACACTCTACACGGGTATCATATATATTAGTGAAATAAGACTCACAGCCTCTTGATATAAGTATCCTATCACAAACTTAAGAAATAATCTCCATCGGTTCGCGGCTAACCATTTTCTACCACATGATTGGGGGTATGCCGGGCATGGCTAAGGTAACGGTCTTGGCAAAATAATCCATGACCGCATGATAGTGAGATAACTAATCCATGCCCAGTATCATATCGAAATCCAGCATATCCAGAACAATAAGATCAACATAAGATTCAACATCACTAGCTGTCATAACACATGATCTAAACACTCGATCCACTACTAAGGAATGACCCACAGAAGTAGATATGGGTAATGGCTTAGATAATAAATCACTAGTCAAATTTAACAGTGGTGCATCATACGAAGATATATAAGTATAAGTGGATTTGGGATCAAATAAAGCAAAGTCGACATGCGGCACACCCAAATCGTACCTGCCACTACAGCATCCGAACGCTTAGCCTCGGATCTAGAAGGTACAACATATAATTAACCTGACAGGGCACCTGACAAACTTTTTATCCTGCCTGCCTGAGCACCACCTCGAGCACCCTGGTAACCACCCTTACAACCTTGCGGACCAACTTTACCCGAGGAATAACTGGTCTAACAAGAGTAGAAACCTAGGCTGAAACAACAATCTCCCCACGACTAGGCCAATCTCTCAACAAATGACTGGAAAGACCACAAGTAAAATAACAATCATGAGTAAAACTAGAACTCACGGATCCGGCTATACCGGAGTAACCACCACGTCTAGCATAACTCAAAAATAAACCTCATAAAGAATGATCACCTCCCTTAATAAAGAGACCACTAGCACCAAACTGACCTCCTCCAGTAGTCTAAAGAGCTATTTGAATTAGTCGGCTAGGCTGACTCTGAGGCTGAGAAGTTGGATATGAAGGATACCCAATATGAGAACCGCCACCTCTGAAGCGGGAACCACTACGACTCTCACTAAATCTACCCTAGAATATAGGCCTCTTATCACGTCCTTCACGACTCTCCCTATGCATATCTTCTATCATTCTAGCATGATCAGAAACCTCAGCCCTCAGAAGAAATCCTACCCGCAGCAACTAGACTCTGAGTAGCCATCCGATAGGGAGCTTCAACCCTATGATAAGCATTGAACGCTTTCATACTCACTATCCAAAATAGAATTCGCATGTATGGACAACTCATGAAATAGAGACTCATACTCGGCGACTGTCATGGAGCCCTTTCAGTCTAGAAAATTAATCCCTCAGTCGATCTCTAAGACTACGCGGCATATACTTCTCCAAGAACATCTCAGAGAACTGAGTCCATGACAAGGAAGAAGATCCAATTGGTCTAGAATTCGCGAAACCCCTCTATCAGTGATGAGCAGACAAAACCAACTAAAATATATTATAATCCACACCATGAGTCTCAACAAGGCCAAAAGCACAAAGCCTATCCTCACAAACAGTAAGAAACTCAGATGCATCCTCCCCACGAGCACTAAAAAACCTAGGCGGAGCCAACCTAAAAAATCTACCCAATATCTTCTACTCACTGGAAGATATAGTAGGCTAGGTCACACTGACAGCGTGGGGATGAATGACTACCAGTGCAGAAAGAATCTCAATGATGGGAGCTGCAGCAGTAGGTTGCACCCTGGTACCAAAAGTCAGTGCACCATCAGATGGTACACCACCAACCATACTCAGTATATGAATCAAGGCATCTCTGAGAAATTAAAAAAGGAATAAAACCTGGTGGAGTCAGGGCTAGTTCTTGGCCCATCGCTGGCTGTGGCGGAGGAATCTCTAGCTAAGGTGCAGGGATAGGTTCCAGGGAAAGCGGCCTATCCAGGCCCTTATTTGGGGACACATTATGAGGTTATCCTTGACCTCTAGGTCATCTACGAATATGGGAAGGATTCTTGGGCCCAATATCGAGACCCGCACCTCGCATAAGGGTAGCACATCTTCTCGACATCTGTGAAAGAGTAAAGTTATGAAAACATACTACAAACTAACTTAGACTCTTATAAAGATATGAATGAAAAAATAGATGAAAGGACTCCTGAGAATGTAACATAGCCTCCCAAAGATAGGAAACAGACGTCAACATTCTGATCCACTAGACTCTATTAGACACTTGCTCTTGTACCAATATTACTAGTGTAACCTAGGATCAGATACCAATTTGTCATGACTTGACTTCCTAGTCATGATGTCACCTACCTTAACCCACCAGTAGGTAAGCCGACACCATAACCTAGAGTTAATGCAATGGTTTACATTGGTGGAATCATCCAACATGGATTGTATATTGGAAAATAATAAAAAAAACAATATTTCACAAATGAAACAACTATCATTAGAATATCAATTCCTCGACCTGATAGTATAAGAATAAGAGAAACTCTAAATTCGATAGTAGAAATTACAACTTGAAGTATGATAATCTTAAAAAGTTTTATACAATTGTCTCGAATATAAAAGACAAAGAAAGGATAGAAGGGAAAGAGGGCAACTCAAACTTCAAGAGCTTACTCTATCTCCTGATGATCAACACGGCACACCGTCGACTCAATGACAGTAACTTGAAATTGGGTCTGTACCAAAAAGGTATAGAAGTGAGTATGAGTACCAAAACATGGGTACACAATAGGAATCATCGGCCGACTGAGCTAAATTGCAATAACTTAAAGTCAAGGTATAGGATCGAACCTAAATCTCCTTAGATATCACTATATACTATAACTAATATACTAGGGTAATAACATAATGTATCATATCAACATATATCATATTCAACATACAAAATGAGTAATCATTTGGAAGCATAAAACCACATATATACAATAAGAACCATGCAATTACCATAATCAGCATACCAACAATCATTAGAATATAAGGCACAAGAAATTACCACAATGTCCCATACCGTCGGGAAGTACACACAAAAGAATACAACAAAGAACTAATCAAGGCTTCCCATACCATCAGAGAGTACACCAAAAGATAAATCCATCAATATATCAAGGTACAACTACACACCCAAGGTTGCGGGTTCATATTCCTTCCATGGCCTCTTACCGAGGTCTACAATCATATAAACACCACAATTAACACAATGACACTGATATCACCATAGCGTAGTTATATAGTTAATTAGCCACTAATTCATTAACAAACTCCATGTTTAGTCTATATTAACTAATCTTCATTTACATAAGCCATTAGTTTGCAAGTCTTTTAGATACTAGTCATCAAATAAGGAAAAACTATAAGTTACAAACACTACTATTTATCCAACCATCACAAAGCCATTTTCTAGTTAGCATCCAAATTAAATAAATTATCAATTTAACCACCATGGTAGCATATGCTAGATGTCAATATACCAAAGGAGACATCATGTCCCAAGCACATAAATGGGTTAGCCATACATGACATACCCTCACATATTAGTGTAGTCATACATACTCACCACATATAGTACTAACATAAATTCTTCACCACTTTTGGATTCACAGAGAATCATCACCTCATCAACATATCCTACAAATTCACCAGGCATCATCATAACATTAACATATCCTCCAAATTCACTGGGCATCATCATAATATCATTACCTCTTTTGGATTAATCGAGCATCAATATAACATCAACATATCCTCTGAATTCATCAAGCGTCATCAAAATATCATTACCTTTTTTGGATTAACTGGGCATCATTCTAACATCAACTTATCATCCGAATTCACCGAGCATCGCCATAGAATCATTAGCATATCTCCCAAGACAACCAATCTTCAAACACATATGTAGTCAAATCAATGAATATGTACAAACAACGATAATAGAGTATAAGTGATATAAGATAACACATATCATCATACTTTACTATTAGTCGATCATTACATAATTAAAGTAGATACATGAGCATGAATATCTAAATGACATACGCAATAACAATTTTTCCAAGGTTAACATATTTATTAGAAATCCAATTATAAGTCAAGGGAATGCTCTTTAGATGCCTCTTTTACTATTACTTTTCACAATACTAACCCCAAAAGGGGTACCCTTCACATAGCATTAACTTACCATTAGGCTTTGTTTGTAGAAAGAGTGGTAACATAATTTGAGGTCCACTTGGTGAACAAACCAATAATCCAAGCAACAACGCAACTATGTGTTCAATTCACAAGACTTTTTAAGGCTATCCATATCATGACAACAAGATAATCAATCAAGTATACACACTATCAAACCATTGATATGTGAGCCGATGCTCAAACATTTGAAGCTTTTAACTCTGAATAATTGCAAAGTCTTAAGCAACTTTTGTTATTTTTGATCATTTGTGTGTGTTAATGCAGATACAAGTGATCGGGGAGGAAACCAAAGGAAAGAAGAATAAAATAGTTGAAATCTGGTGGAAATAAGCTAAAATGTATATTTCGATCATTTTGAAGCTCCGTCATACATGGGACGGGCTGCCAAAGTCACCGTCAAGATGAGACAAAACCTGGGAAGATTAAATGAAATGTGACGATGATTCATAAGGGACGTCTAATATTTGACATCTCATCAAAATCGCCATCAACTAAAGGGCAGAGTATGCTTATTTTCAGTGAAGTGTGACGCCAGTTTTCCAAGTGCCTTCAAGATCTTTGACACGCCGTTAGGATTACCGTCTGAAGAGTCATAAGATAACAATTCACTGGAATCTTCGACGACATCTTGCACACGTTGTTAGGTGTATGACGTGCCGTCAAAAGCATCATCATCTAATCCGAAGAGAAAACTGAAACTTTAATTTTATTTCTTTAATTAGGGTTGACTATTTAAAGACTTGTTTTAGGGTTTTTAAGGAGGATTGGTCATTATCTAGGAGACATTAAATCTGAGAAGAGAGGGACGTACATTGCTCTCTTTCATCAATTATTCTTCATTTTCTTATCATCTATTTTTGGTCTTCCACTTTGTGATTAAATGGAAGGAACTACTTGTTGTTTTTCATCCATTCGTAAGTTGATCCTTATCATCATGAATTCAACTTGTTATTTTGTTCATCAAATCATGAGCGGCTAATTCCATTAGCCGGAGTTATGGGATCCATGGATTAGGGTTTGATATGATGCTAGGTGTTTGACGGATTCAAAGAGTAGTAGAACATCTTAAAATTCTGTTGTTTTAACTGAAATCAAGTGGTTGCAAATATTAGATTATGCCTTAGGTTTTATTTGCTTCTAACGGAGAAATAGACTAGAGGTCGTGAATTATCAACAGGGACTCGAAAGCTACCACCCTTTTGTTTAATGATTGATGCCATAACTGGATTAATCTACCTGAGATAACGTCCTATTGGAAATATATAAGTTATCTAAGTTCAATAAAATTAGATAATAAATTATCTGGTGAGGTCGAGAGATAAGTCAGAAAGTATCATAGTGAAGGATAGTCTGCTATTCTACGTACTTCAAGAATCCCAATCATTACCTAGTATATGTTAACTCCCAAAATCCATGGTGAACATAACTCTGGTTTCCCATTTATCTTGATTACACACACTGAAGTATTGAAAGTGACATTTGACTTTCTGTGAAACTTAAATCCCCATCCTTCGGAAATAGTAAACTATCAGTAAAGCATTTCGTAAACAAATCGAAGTTCACACCCTATTCCCTGTGGGATTCGACCCCAACCTAGTTAGGTTTTATATTGACAACAATCTCTTACACCCATTCAAGAGTGTAATTTGAGCGTTATCAAAAATGGCATCGTTGTCGGGGATTTACGGTTGTAGACTAAAATTTTGTACGCAAAAATTTGTTAATAGTTAAGTTTCCTTGATTTACTTTTATTTTTTGTTTTTGTTTATTGTAGGTACTGTGTTGTTTATGCCAAGAACAAGAAGTTCTGGAGAACGACTATTACCAATCAATCCGGAACCTCAACTGACAGGAAGAATGGTTGAACAACAGAAAGCAAAAAGACTAGCTTTTATGGCCAGGGCTCAGGTGAATGTACAAAATTTGGGTCAACAAGCATATCACCAGAACCCTTATGATGAAGAATTAGGTGATGAATAATTTTTGAATCCTCAAAACCTAAGGCGAGCTGAACAAGTTGTTGCACCAGTGCAGGGAAACATCAACAGAAATCGTCCAATCCAAGGAATATATGGGCAAAAGCCTATGCTATATAAGGCTGATAAAGATGATGAAGTAATGGATGGAGTTGGTGCAATGGGTTCTATCATTCCTCCACCGTTGGCACCAAGTGAAAAATTCAGCATAACAACTACCATGATCCAACTCCTGAATATGAAAGGGTTATTTGGAGGCTTTCCTGGTGATGATGTGAACATGTATTTGGTGAACTTCATCACCATTTGCAAATCCTTTGAAAATCCAGGAGTGAGTCAGAATGCGATCAGGTTAAGATTGTTTCCTTTGTCTCTGTCTGGGGAGGCAATAATGTGGTTGAATGAGTTAGAGCCCGATTCTATAACCAACTGGAGACATTTGAAAGATACATTCCTAGAACGGTTCTTTCCACCCTCTAGAAGAGTACAGTTGAGGAACAAAATTAGTAACTTCAGACAGCTTCCGACTGAAGCACTGCTCGAAACCTGGGAAAGATTTAAGAAGAAACTTGCACAATGTCCGAACCACAATATGATGGATTTGCACTTGATAAAGAATTTGTATAGATATTTTAACTCTGTGAAGAAGCCTATTATTGACAATGCTGCAGGTGGTTCATTAATTGACCTCTCTTTTCTAGATGCTTATGACATGCTGAATAGAATGACCAAGCAGACTCGGGCCTGGCACACTACGGATTTTGTAGTGGATAGCCCGACTATTTCTGGTGGTATTACTACGGAGAAGCATAGAAGGGATGAGGAGTGAGATCAGTACATGGCCACTCGAAGACGCAGATGGACTTTCTGGCCAAGCACTTGCTATCAGGCAAGACTGAAATGGTTAAGGCTATGGAATATCAGGGTACTGTGTCTACAGGTGCTGATGCTGAGGCAAACTATGTGAGTAATCCAGGGGGTTTGTCGAGGTAATAGCCAAGGGAACCAAGGTCGGACTTTTTATGACAAGCCTGATTATAAAGATAGGGAGAAGGGACATTGGAGAAACAATAATGACAGGAGTGGTTTGTATATTACTCCTGGAAGTAGGGATACTACGTGTAACGCCCCGAAATTGGGTCCCGAGACGTCACATGGTGCTTCGGGTCATAACTGGCCCCAAGCTAACCCTTCTACTACCATAACTCATAAGCAACTGAATAGAAATACAAATCCATACAAATCAGCAGAAATTAACTCTTTTCTGAATCTGATCGATACAAAAATGGAATTTTATAGGATTACAATTCTGCCTTTACAACCAAAATTGAAACAAAATACATCAACTTCTACTGACTGTGTATGAAGCCTCTACTAGTACTGATTGTAGGTAGCCGGGTCATGACTCCCGAATACCCCAACTCAATACGACTGAATAAAGGAAATACAATACTATAAACTCTGCATAACTAATCCAAGACCTTGAATCAAAAGGACTCATCAACTGCTGACTGGATACCATGAACTGGATGGATCCGAAGGTGCAACTATACCTTGTACCTACATCCCGAGAAAATGTATCCCACATACGATTATGTGGGTTAGTACCATGGAAAGATACCGAGCATAGGGGAGTGCAATGCATATATAAAATCAATTCTTAATATCATCACAATTTATAAAATTATGCATGTTGATATAGATGACTCACTTAGCTCGAATTAAATCATCAAAATCATGGATGAATAATACATGTAAAGTAAAACAAGTGTGTGATTACAATAAGTTCTCAATTCACTTTCATCTCAATTTCAAATCATCAAAACAATCAAATCTCATGTCAATTCTCATTAGAATATACTCCTTAAATCTTTTAAGACTAATGACTTTCTCAAACTCAGCCTTTTAAGCAAATATGTTTTCATCTCAGATAGAAGAGTACACACACACACATTGGGAGATCCTATAACCGACATAAACCATGTGAGCTACATGGAGTCCAACGTACAACCCACATTGGGGAGAGCCGTCCTTTCCTTGCCATCGGAGTAGGACTTCCAGTATCAATTCAGGAACACTAATGATCACTATATAAATCAGCCTCAGGCTCACATCCTACGGGGGCACGTAGTTCTAGGGAAGTAAGGTCACTTTATACCTCTCACTCGGTGCTAATGATTACTCCCGGACTTAGCTCAGAAATTTATATCAGCCTCAGGCTCACATTAAAGAAAATCCACGATAAATATTTCAACAATTTTCAACGGGAGCCAATTTGCTATCCCTTTATCATAATCAATAAAAACGTGGATTTCTTTCACAGTCGAGTTCCAAAAAACTCATTCACGACCAAAAGGTCAAATCATTCAAAACATCTCAAATATTCAACATCAACGTTATTATAACACACACTTTCTCAAAAAACCACAATTTCCAATGGGGATTCACAACCTAAATATCAAAATTATGATAAATATCATTCAAGATTCATGCTTTATATCACCACACATGTAAATACATATTTCAAAATCATAAACATCAATATTTCATAATAATCATCATAAGATATGGGTTCATGCTTAAAATTCATAAAAATCAAATAAAAATCATGCCTTTATAAAGAAAATTACTTTTGGGCACAAGAACGAAAGAAAGTTCTTGTTGAAAAATCAACATACCTTAAATGATGAACTTTTGATCGATACTCATTTTTGAGATGTTAAGCGTGCCTTTGAATGATGGTTCTTGGAGTTCTTGAACTAGGAACTTGGAATCTTGAATAAATTTGCAGAATTAATGGTGAACTTTGGAGGTTCTTGAAGTTGGATGTAGGAGCTTAGGGTTTTCTTTTTGAGGGAATTTGATGAAATATAACATATAATGCTTCTAATAGGCTTTAATATATGGTTTTGACGGATTTTGGGTGAGGGAGAATAACCAAAATGCCCCTAAAAATCAAATAATTCTCGAATCTGTCCTTTGGTGTACTGTTTTGATAGTCTGAAGTAGATCAACCATAACGTTTTACTTCGATATCCAAAACGGATGAAACCAATTTCATTAGAAAGAGAACTCTCATATATTTCCGTTGATATATAGTATCTCACCCAGATCATTGTGTACGAGGAGTTATGATTGTTTGAAGTTGACCCAAAAATTCACTTTTGATAGGCTGAAGTAGATTGACCATAACTTTTTTCTCCAAAAGCCAAATTGGATGAAACTAATTTCATCTGAAAGAGGAATCGTAGAGCTTTCCGTTGATATATATTAGATCACACAGATCATTGTGTATGAGGAGTAATGGTTGTTTAAAGTTGGAGAAAAAATACACCAGGCCTCAGTACTTTTTTTCCTGAATGTTTTACTGTTCACTACTATTCACGGTTCGATCGGAATGTTCATAACTGGTCGCTCGGGTGTCCTTTTTGGATGATACACATATCATTGGAAAGCTTATTCGATACTCTATGTAATGGTGGGTCATAATCTAAGAAATTCCTCACAAAAAATTTATAATTCATTCTAGAAGATAGAACCCAACACGTTTACGCACAAAATTTCAACGAAAAATTTCCCGGGGTATTACATCATCTCCCCCTTGGAAACATTTGTCCTCGAATGTTGATGAATAAGTACAGAATACCATGAAAATGAGGACAAAAGTATGGGATAATGAAATCAATCCACTTACTTCACTCCAAACTTTCGAATACTTCATAGAACATGCGATTCATAATAAGAATGGTCACATAGTTGGATCTTAAACAAAGGAGACTGATTTTAAGGAATCGATATCTTTGGTTTATTCAGAGACTGAGAATCAAAGGTCTCGAAGGGGATCTCATAAAAAGAAGGACCACTTGCGCCCAAATGAAACGTCCCTCGACACTCCCTCCAAAAGATTCAAATGACATTGTTCGGGGAGAAAATGAACCATAATTTGATACAATCCTATCGTATGGGAACAAGGACCCATATGGCATAAATTAAGATAGGAATTTCTAGGTCTTGGGAAACATAATTCCTTGCTTCCAAACTTAGCAACACTTCCCAACTACTCCCTCGACTATGTTCAAGCCTAACTCCAAGTACTCATGAGATACGCCACATAACACTACAATATTAATCTATACCATGAACCTCAATACACACTGAGCCTCACAACACCTCACTTCAAACATAACTCTTATTGCTACTCCAACAACCACATACAATCTTATACTAGGGATCCGCTATCTTGCAGTGCATTCTTTTAGATATACAATCATAACATTCAAGCCTATACTCATAACCACATACGCACTTTGCACATGCACCTCTAAACGAACACTCATAAAGCATCTTCCTCGCTTTCTCTAAGATTCCATCAAATACATCATTCACACATACTGGTCAATTCTTTAAACGACACACATAACATTTTCTCAACCAATTGAACTATACACAAAAACTTTGTATTACTATTCCTACAACCTCATAGAAGTGCATAAAAACAACGCACAACAATCTTTCCAAATAAACATTTAAAACTTCAACTAACCACGACATGTATCAAGGACTTAGCCTCAATCTAACTTCACTTCACCACCGTGAGCACACCATCTTCTCTCCCTTCTAGAAAACTGCTCAACACCATTAGCTTGACTTAATGAAAAGGTCACAAAATTTTAAAACATGAAGACCTGAAACATGAAGGGATAATGTAAATAACTTGACTCTCTCTATTGAGGCCTTAGGAATAAAATATCAAATACAATGGGTTCATTAAGGTATCAAAACTAAAGACACCCATAACGGAAACTGAATCTCACTGATCAATAAGAGTATTGCATGAGTACTGGAACTGAACATACTGTAAAACTTGAGCATATGAGTCATGGGCGGCATGCCCTGAATTTAGAGCTCATAACTTATGGAATGTGATTCCAACTACTAGAAGAACTGGAATTTCTCATTTTTGGAAACTAGAAGAGTATGTAATTGTCCATCACGTGTATGAACATGAATTAAGATCATGGAACTGAAATGTAAAGCATGAGTAGGTTTTGGGATAGCTGAAAATACTGAAATAACATTGGGTCAAGCACCGATCTTTCTCACAACAAATTTATAACTTACTGGTACTTCTACTAAAATGTAAAAGCTTGACTTGACTACTTGTTCTATCAGCTCCCCCTTAGCTTTAAGCCACCACTCAAATTCCCAAATGCTTACTAATTTCGAATCTCCACGAACATCTTTATCGCCGAAATGTACACTATCTAGTGCTTCAACTCTTATTTCTATTAGCTCAACTTGAATACATTCTAACCATTTGATAGACCATGCTACTTCTTTCTTCTCCCTCTAATACCATGCCTATGAACTTATATTTCTAACCCATAAGAATCAAAATCACACTTAAGAGGCTCAACATTTCCAATCATACGCCTTGCGTTAACTTAGCCATCAAAACATCATCCATCATCTAACTAGTATTTATCCATCTAACAATCCCATGGCACGACTCACTACACCACATACACTAATCCTCAAAATTAAAGCAGTCCCATAATATCTTGGGTGAACTTTCCTATCAGAATATAATATTAAACTTAATTACAAGTCAACTACACTTAAACTCTTGTGTACACTGTTCAAGCCTATTAGGTCACTTCCGGCAACTAATACCATTAATCCGGAAATCATCACATTCGGCTTCATGATCACCAATCGTTCAAACTTAAGGTCTCACACATCACATAATTTACAACTCCATCTCACGCATAACTCCCATGTGAAGATTATAAAACAACACATCCATGAACACTAGCCCACTTAAACTTCATAACAATAATAATTGGTCCTAATCATATAGCCTATCTTATTCACAATCCATTAACACATCCTTCTTTCACCCGTCACTACTATCTATCCTTCATACACAACTTAACATAGTTCATAGCTCTCTACGTCTTAACTTAACTTCCTCTTGCAATGTGGAGAGCACCTAGATTAACAACACTTACCCACCAAGTACTTCCATCACTAACCTATACTCTCTGTCGTACAAATACCGTCAATACCCATTTCATACCTTGAACAAACTATATCAGTTCCTATTAACCCAATTGCATGCAAAAAGAGATTTCTCTATACTTATGCTCAACAAATCACACTTACCATCCTTCTTACTACTACACCTCCACATCCTACATTTTCAGGCAACACAAGGAACAAGATGAACTACAAGTTGCTAGTGGATCGAAATAGGCCTCACACGGCTTCACTAGACTTTGGTTTTGTGTTTTGATCAAGAAAGTTATATGAATAACAAAGTAACTATGCTAGTGAATCGAAATAGTCCTCACACGGCTTCACTAGACTTTGGTTTGTATTTTGAATAAGAAAATGAGATGAATAACAAAGAAGCTATGCTAGTGAATCGAAAGAGCCCCACACGGCTTCACTAGACTTTGATTTTTCACAAACATAATGATAACAAGATTACATAATACAAGAAATAGAAACTTGACACACAAAATTCAACGATCTAAGAATACACCTTACTCTGTCTTAATTAAATAACTCATAAGAATGAGGGAATAACTTTCAACTTAAGGAACTTAACACACTAGAGATCTCTTCTCAAGCCCTTTGTGTAACTTTTGAAATTTCTTCTAGAAAATATAGAGGCATTACCTGGGGAAGAACTGGAGCTTGCGAATCCTGTTATCTCAAAAATAATACATAGAGGGAGAAGTATAGATTAACATTGTAGATTCTGAGGAGGAATCTGAAAGCACATCTAACCTAGGCTTAGTTCATGACTTTTATGAACATGAATAAAGTACTTCAATCTTTGGAACCTAAAAGCACTGACAGGATACTTTCTAGCTCTCTTACAATCCCATAACTATCTACGGAGAATTAAGCTTAATTGTTTTTGATACTTGAAAATGAGACAGAGTTGGTCAGAATAAAGTAAGATGAGAATCTATATAAGCTTCTTGGAGAACCTTTTTATAGCACGATCTTAGACTTGAAAGAAGGGAAACATTTCCTAAATTCCATGTAGCCTCTCAAAGAAAAGTACAGACGTCTCCATACCGTTCCGCAAGAATCTACTAGACACGACTTCATAGACACCCTAGGACACTTGAACTCTGTGCTCTGATACCAAGTTTGTAACACCCCGAAATCGGGTCCCGAGACGTCACACGGTGCTTATGGTCACATGTGACCCCAAGCTAACCCTTCTACTATCATAACTCATAAGCAACTAAATAGAAATACAAATCCATAAAAATCAACAGAAATTAACTCTTTTCTGAATCTGATCGATACAAAAATGAAATTTTATAGGATTATGATTCTGCCTTTACAACCAAAATTGAAACAAAATACATCAACTTCTACTGACTGTCTATGAAGCCTCTACTAGTACTGATTGTAGGTAGCCGGGTCATGACTCCTGACTACCCCAACTCAATACGACTGAATAAAGGAAATACAACACTATAAACTCTGCATAACTAACCCAAGCCCTTGAATCAAAAGGACTCATCACCTACTGACTGGATACCACGAACTGACTGGATTCAAAGGTGCAACTATACCTTGTACCTACATTCTGAGAAAATGTAGCCCACATATGAATATGTGGGCCAGTACCATGGAAAGATACTGAGCATATGGGGGTGCAATGCATATATAAAATCATATCTTAATATCATCACAGTTTATAAAATTATGCATGCTGATATAGATGACTCACTTAGCTCGAATTAAATCATCAAAATCATGGATGAATAATACATGTAAAGTAAAACAAGTGAGTCATTACAATACGTTCTCAATTCACTTTCATCTCAATTTCAAATCATCAAAACAATTAAATCTCATGTCAATTCTCATTAGAATATATTCCTTAAATCTTTTAAGAATAATGACTTTCTCAAACTCAGCCATTTAAGCAAATATGTTTTCATCTCAGATAGAAGAGTACACACACACATTGGGAGATCCTATAATCGACATAAACCATGTGAACTACATGGATTCCAACGTACAACCCATGTTGGGGAGAGCTGTCCTATCCTTGACATCAGAGTAGGACTTCTAGTATCAATTCAAAAACACTAGTGATCACTATATAAATCAGCCTCAGGCTCACATCCTACAAGGGCACGTAGTTCTAGGAAAGTAAGGTCACTTTATACCTCCCACTCGGTGCTAAAGATTACTCCTGAACTTAGCTCAGAAATTTAAATCAGCCTCAGGCTCACATTAAAGAAAATCCATAATAAACACTTCAACAATTTTCATCGGGAGCCAATTTGCTACCCCTTTATCATAATCAATAAAAACGTGGATTTCTTTCACAGTCGAGTTCAAAATAACTCATTCACAACCAAAAGGTCAAATTATTCAAAACATCTCAAATATTCAACATCAACATTCATATAACACACTTTCTAAAAAAACACAATTTCCAATGGGGATTCATGACCCAAATATCAAAATTATGATAAATATCGTTCAAGATTCATGATTTATATCACCACACATGTAAATTCATCTTACAAAATCATAAACATCAATATTTCATAGTAATCATCATAAGATATAGGTTCATGCTTAAAATTCATAAAAATCAAATAAAAATCATGCATTTGTAAAGAAAAATACTTTTGGGCACAAGAACGAAAGAGAGTTCTTGTTGAAAACCCCCACATACCTTAAATGATGAACTTTATATCGATAGTCATTTTTGAGATGTTAATTGTGCCTTTGAATGATGATTCTTGGAGTTCTTGAACTAGGAACTTGGAATCTTGAATAAATTTGCATAATTAATGGTGAACTTTGGAGGTTCTTGAAGTTGGATGTAGGAGCTTAGGGTTTTCTTTTTGAGGGAATGTGATGAAATATAACATATAATTCTTCTAATAGGCTTTAATATAGGGTTTGGATGGATTTTGGGTGAGGGGGAATGACCAAAACGCCCCTAAAAATCAAATAATTCTCGAATCTGTCCTTTGGTGGACTGTTTTGATAGTCTGAAGTGGATCAACCATAACGTTTTACTTCGATATCCAAATTGGATGAAACCAATTTCATTAGAAAGAGGACTCTCATATATTTCCGTTGATATATAGTATCTCACCCAGATCATTGTGTAAAAGGAGTTATGGTTGTTTGAATTTGATTCAAAAATTCACTTTTGGTAGGCTTAAGTAGATCGACCATAACTTTTTGCTCTGATAGACAAATTGGATGAAACCAATTTTATCAGAAAGAGGACTCATAGAGATTTCGTTGATATATAGTTTATCACCCAAATCATTGTTTACAAGGAGTTATGGTCGTTTAAAGTTGGAGAAAAAATATGCCAGGCTTCAGTACTTTTTTTCTTGCATGTTTTACTGTTCACTATTATTCACGATTCGATCGAAATGTTCATAACTCGTCGCTCGGGTGTCCGTTTTGGATGATCCACATATCGTTGGAAATCTTATTAGATACTCTACGCAATGGTGGGTCATATTCTAATACATTCCATACGAAAAATTTATAATTCATTCTAGAAGATAGAACCCAACACATTTACGCACAAAATTTCAACGAAAAATTTCCCAAGGTATTAAACTGCGATGACTAGTTCTGGAAAGATATCTATGGAGGACATGATGAAAAATCTATTGAAGGGAGTTGAAGCAACCAACTCAAGGGAAACTACAATGAAAAGCGAATTTTCTACCCTCAGTCAGTTGGTTAGCTCACACTCTGCTTCTATTATCCATTTGGAGCAAAAGATGAACCAACTTTTGTCTACTCTGAACCAGAGAAAAGCTTTTACTTTACCTAGCGATACGGTTCAAAACCCGCGAACTGATGGCTCTTATTTTGTGATTACCACTCGAAGTGGAAAGATGTTATGTAGCCCTTCTATAGGAAAAGCTGTGGAGAAGGAGGTAAGTGTTGATGAGTCAGAAGGAAGCAATCTAGTAGAGTCTTAGAAGCTGGATGGCTTTGTTAATATTTTGGAGAAAAAAGAAAAATAGAAAGGGGAAGTGGTATTGAAAGAAATTCCAAGATCACCACCTCCCTTTCCTTAGAGATTGAAGAAAAA
The DNA here is from genome assembly GCA_030864215.1 of Capsicum pubescens. NCBI lineage: Eukaryota > Viridiplantae > Streptophyta > Magnoliopsida > Solanales > Solanaceae > Capsicum > Capsicum pubescens. The sequence goes on along the minus strand of CM061549.1, from coordinate 31,422,951 downwards.
AGTAGATAACGAAAAATTTAGCAAATTCATGGAAATAATGAAACAACTGACAGTGAATGTGCCATTGATGGAGGCACTTGAGAAAATGCCAAACTATGCTAAATTTATGAATGAATTGCTAACAAAGAAGCGAAAGGTAAGCCGGTGGACAACATCCACCTCTGTAGCATTGTTTCTTCACAATCCTTAGTGCAGAAAAAGCCTGACCCTAGAGCATTTACCATACCATGCATAGTTAGGTCCATGAAGTTTACCAAAGTTTTATCTGACTTAGGAGAAAGTATTAATATAATGTCCCTTGATATCTACAAGAAGCTTGAACTGGGGGAACCTACCCCCACAATGATGTGTCTTGTGATGGCAGATAGGTCAGTGAAACGACCAGTTGGTATATTACATGATGTGCCGGTAAAGGTGGATGACTTTATTCTGCCTGCAAACTTCGTGATATTAGATTGTGATGTTGATTTTAAGGTGCCCATCATCTTGGGTAGACCATTATTAGCTACGGGAAGAGTGTTAGTTGATATGGAGCTCAATGACCTAAAGTTTAGGTATAGAAAAAGAGAGGCCAGATTTAAAATGCATCCTCCTATGAAGCAGTTGGAGGAGATGAATATCTTCTTGGTCGTCGATGTATTCCAAGAATATGGTAATGAGGTAGTGATGCGGCATCTTGATGAAGTTTGAATGGTCGAGATAACCCAGTCGTTCCGCAACATTAAATCAGGCGTTGTTTGGGAGGCAACCCAATGTTTTAATTTTACTGCACTTTTGTTTTTAATATTTGTAGCTATGAGTCGTACAAAGGAGGTGAACTGGTTTCAGTCAACTTGAGGAGGATTGACGTCAATTTTGACGGGCTTTCAAAAGTATGACAAGCCGTGAGAAATTGCATAAAAATAATCAAGTCAAAGCCCTATTCTGTTAAGGCTGACGACAATTTTGAAGCACCGTCAGGTATCTGACGCGCCGTCAAAAATATCATCAAAGGAGTTGAGCCCAGGTTAAAAATTCCGGGCTAACCCGACCCATTCACAGATTTTCACATTCCCGTGTACCATAGGTCTTTTCCTATTAGTTTTAATTTTCTTTCCTTAGAGAGTTATTTCCCTTCCTTTTTCAAATTTAATTCCTTCTAAGGAAAAATTTTAAGACTTTCCTTGTTGAAGCCTAAGAGTTAAGCCAAGAAATCTTCTCCCTCTATGATCTCATTCTTCTCTCACTCACAAGTGTAGGTGCTCATAGTACATCATCTATGTTTCGACATCCAGGTATGATAAAAACTTCAACTTTATCTTTCTTTGGATAAATTGTGAACTACAAAAAACCTTGGTTTCAAACGAGTGAGTTGAACCCACTAACATGCTTCAAGCCCCTTCGAAAACAAAGGTTTGTAGGGGTATACAATATAATTTTGTGGAAACCTCAGTAAAGAACATGACCTAAGTTGAAATTGAGAATAATTTTAGAAGAAAAATAAAGTAAAAAGAAGTTAGAAATTGTAATGTTGTCTTGTGGCAATTTTCATGGCCTTGAACCTGTGCGATGGCCATTCAAAAATGCCATCAAAAGCTGAGAAATTTTGTAGATTCTGGATAAGGTTGACGATTCTTTTGAAGCGCTGTCACACCTGTGACGGCAAATCATAAAGGTCGTCAAACCTGCAAACTAAAAACAGTGATGATGTTAAAATGAGGTGATCCTTCTTCTTCTCTTGTTTGATTATGGACACTAATTGAGAATTTCTATGTTGTTACAAAATTGATAATGGCACCTAAGAGAAAGAATCCAACCACACCAAAGAAAGCAGCTAAATAGTGTTTACCTCGACAACTTGTCAATGAGGACTCTGATTATGAAGACGAGGAGCCTTTGCTCAGATGGAATAGAAAGAGGACTAGTCCAAAGACTCTGCCTTCACCTAAGACTATTGAGGTGGAGGATACTGATGATACTAAGGTGACAACCTCATCTAATCAAGATTCGGAGGAACAAGGATCAGAACACATTAAGCAGGGGTCTGAGAGCACTGAACAAGAAGTTGAAATTAAAGATTCTGAGAGGCCTGCAGCTGAAAAAACTGAGTCTGAATCACCATCTTCGGAGCAGAAAGGTGATAAGGATTCTCAAGTACGGGGAACTTTGGTGAAATGCAAAAACACCGAGGTTAGGAACAATGCGAGATGGAAAATCCCTAGGGCTGAAATGATCTATTTGGATGGACTTCACAGAACAGATCGATGAAGTGCCAGAAGGCCAATTCTAGAGGAGAAGAAGATTATCACTACAGGGTTGATCAGATGCCCTAAGGTGATGCATAAACTCAAGGAGTATGGTCTGGAGTGGACTACTAGGGGAAGAAGTGTTTACTTTCCTTCGTTGGTCGAGGATTTCTACGCGAACTACCAGGCTACAGTGGAAAGTATGTGCAAAGAAGGGTATAGAACTTCAGATAAGCCTCTTCTGACAAGATTTGCAGTATGTGGAGTGAGGGTGGATGTATCAGATACCACCATAAATAGGTTTCTTCATGGGCCAGCCATCATTCCGCGAGCCACCTCACCTACATTCTATGCCCGGTTGAAGCATCAGGAAAATCAGCCAAGTGGCTAGCGACTCTCATAGAAGATGGGGAACCGGAGTGGTTGAATAATCCGACAGAAAAGATTACCAAAGCATCTCTAAATTCAGAGGCAAGATTTTTGTGGTGTTTAATACGGATTCATCTGATACCCACCGAGGAAGACAACATATTAGGTGATGATCGAGCAATATTGGTTGAAAGCTTGATAGATAAAACCCCCTTAGATTTAGGAGAAATTATAGAAGAAGAGATCAAGATTCGACTCGCAAGACCCGATGCTGCATATCCATTCCTATGTTTGATTACTAGTTTGTGTAAAGCATCTCATGTACCTGAGATCTCAGGTATTGATGATTAAATACATGCCAAGAAGACTCACAACCCTATTCCCTGTGGGATTCGACCCCAACCTAGTTGGATTTGATATTGACATGATCGCTTACACCCATTCAAGAGTGTAATTTGAGCGTTATCAACCATCAATCACATGTATAAACCGGCAATCAAGTTTAACCATTATAATCTTAATAACGTAACCCAAACGTTCATCAAATAGCTAGGTCACTAAGGAATAACATATTTCAAGCTTAAGGTGGGTCAAGTCCCACTCCTAAATCCCAATAATGCCAAAGTTTACTTCTACAAGACTAACTTCTACCCAAAATTGGGCTAGGTTATCTAAATCACCCCATAAGGGCTTATTGATCCATACTAGGCCTATAAGGGTAAATCTTCTTCAAGCAACCTTCCTAAGTCATCCCAAACACTAAGGACATTTCATAACTAGTCATAACCAGATTACATACTCTTAAGGTCAGCGAACAACATCATTCTCGACTACTAGAGCAACTAAAGTATTCTCATTCTATTCATGAGACTTCAAGTTGAACTATCCAAGGTTCTAGGCTAAAGGTCAAACATCACACTTTACAAGTTTAATAGCCTACAAGAAACAACTATTCTCAAGTATCTCCATTTCTCTATTTATCATCTAAAACCTGTCCCAATATCGCAAGATATATATAATTATACTATAATCAAGCTCAATCTATCTACATGTAAGCCTAACCTACCTTGAGTCCAATTGCTCACATTTAATAATTTTAGCCTTTCCTTATCTTGAAGCTTCTCCTTCCACGGTCGAAGTTATAACAAACATTATCAAAGCATCATTACAAGAGCAAAAACATCCATTATGGCACCATTATGCCATGGGTCCAAAATGAAACCAAAACCCTAAGTGGGTCCCACCTTCAGAAAATAAATTTTTGAGACCAACCCATAGTTTAACTATCATTAGGATAACCCTCAAGAGATTTGAGTAAAACAATCATACTTGTGGCTACAATTGATCCTCAATGACTCAGGGGTTTTGGGTCTAGAAATAAAGAAATTAATACCAAATTTGAAGGAATCTTACCTTAGATTTGTAGAAAAATGGATTACACAAGTTATTCAAACTCCTAATCAACCCAAAAGACTCACTTTTAAGTCAAAAAATATTTATGGCTTCTAGGGTTCTCAAAGAAGTGAAGAATGCCCAAAAAATTGGCCAAAAGGGCTTTTTATAAGAGTTTAGACGGGCCTGCAAGGTCAAACTCTATTTTTCACAAACAAACTATGTAGCCCCACTAAATTTAACATTTCAAACATATTGGTGGATTCATCTTTGCCATCGAAGGTCATTTAGTCCACTTGTGGGTCCCGCACTCATATATTTTAATTTTTGACTTTTCGACTAATGGGTCAAAATGAGCTTGGGTGTTGTGAGATCCGAACCAAGGGTTTACCTATCCTAAAACCAAAATTACATAGTTGTTGTCGTAGTCAAAATTTACATCCAAAATCATTTTACTGAAGTTATTGCTCAGTGGCCATTTAAATCAACGAAGACTTCTAAAGGGAAAATTGGCTCTAAAAAACAAACGAACGACCCAATAATCAAAATATAAGTTCCAATAATTCAAAAATGAATTGGGGCAACCATGGAAAATCTCAAATGGTGAAAATAAATGGGAATACAAAAAATGACCTGATGGATCATTACACTTCTCATGCAACGCCATTTGTGTTGGAATAATAGCTGCCTGAGACATCATTGTACCTCCAAAAACTAATTACACATTCATCGATCAATCATGAAACTGCTGAAACAGAGGTAGCTAGAAATAGAGAGAACAGAAGCCAAATAATAAAAGAGGTAGGGAATACAAATTAAACCATTTTGTGTACCTGAACTATTAGTTATTTAGTTTTTCAACCTTAGATACAACATATGTTTAGATAGGAAAAGTGATCAAATGATTTTTGTGGTGTATTTAATAAACATCTGATGATGAAACTAACTTGCAAATTCGGGAGTTCGACCTCTGGATTCTGAAGATGGAGGAGTATTTGTTCATGAGATAGCTAAATCCTCCTTGGGTGTTACAGTTAAGGAGAAGCAAGCCAAAGATCCTATCTTGTTACAGATTAAGAATGATGTCGGTCAATAAAAGGTGATGGCATTTGAAATTTGTGGTGATGGGATTTAAGGTATCAAGGTAGGCTATGTACGCCAAATGTGGATAGATTGCGGGAAAGAATAATTGATGAGGCTCACATATCGAGGTATTTTGTTCACTCGGTCTCCACTAAGATGTATCATGATCTTAAGATAATTTATTGGTGGAACAATATGAAACGTGATATTGCTAATTTTGTTTCTAAGTGTTTAAATTGTCAACAACTCAAGGTGGAACATTTGAGGCCAATTGGCACTTCCCAAGAGATAGCTTTGCCTATGTGGAAGTGGGAGATGATCAATATGGATTTCATCATGGGGATTCTAAAGTCTCGGAACCAATATGACACCATTTTTGGTGATTGTAGATTAGATGACCTAGTCAACTCACTTTATACTTATGAGGACAAACTATTCGAGAGATGATTATGTTAAGCTGTACATTCATGAAATAATCCATTTGCATGGTGCACCAGTATCCATTATATTCGATCAAGGTACGCAATTTTGGCAGTCTTTTTAGAGAGGTTTAGGTACCGAAGTAAATCTGAGTACTCCCTTTCATTCTCAGAATGATGGTCAAGATGAACGTACCATTCAGACCCTTGAGGAAATGCTAAAGGCCTGCGTAATTGACTTCAAAGTTAGTTGGGTGGATTATTTTTCGTTGATAGAATTTTCCTACAATAATAGCTACCATGGCAGTACTTAGATGGATTCTTTTAAAGTACTTTATAGGAGAAGATGCAGATCAGTAATTGGTAGGTCTGAAGTGGGTGAAACCCGATTGTTAGAGCCTGCTCAGAGTCATCAAAAATCTTATGCTTATGTTAGAAGAAGATAATTAGAATTTGAGGTTGATGATTGGGTATTCCTAAAGGTCTCCCCTATAAAGGGAGTCATAAGATTTGAAAAAAAAGGGAAGTTTAGTCCTTGTTATATAGAACCATATCGGATTGTGAGAAAGATAGGTGGTGTTGCTTATGAGTTAGAGTTTCCCACGAGTCTGGCTTCCGTACATCCCGTATTTTATGTCTCAATGTTGAAGAAGTGCATTGGAGATCATTCCTTAGTGTTGCCTATAGAGGATATCACTGTGAAAGACTCTTTTTCATATGAAGAAGAACCCATTTCCATTTTGTATTGCCAATTTTGAAAGCTGAGAAGTAAGGAGATTGCTTTGGTTAAGGTGTTGTGAAAGAATCAAAAAGCTGAGGAAGCTGCTTGGGACTCAGAAGATGACCTTCAAACTAGATACCCAAACCTCTTTGAGACTGTGGATGATGATATAGAAGGTACAAATCTTAAACTACTCATTTCTTTTCATGTAGTGCTTGAAATTATGCCTTTTGTGTCCCGAATCATCATTCGGGGATGAATGGTCTCAAGGGGGGATAATGTAACACCCCGTATTTTTAAGCTAGAAATTGAACCATCGTTCCTACATTCATAAAATCTAATCCCATGATTTATTTTGAATACATGTGTCATGATATTTATCCTAGGGTGTGAAGTGTTCATGAGGTTAAAAATATTCATAGAAATTATTTAGAGCCAAGTTGAGCTAAGATCCTTTATTTTACCAAAAGTTTGGAATTTGATTCTACAAGGGTCATCTTTGAATGAGTATAACTTTTTGTATATGAAGAATTTGGCAGATAAAGACCAACCAAATTGTAGATAACTGAATTAGCTTTCTAAATAAACCAATTTCTCCTAAATTCAATAATGGAGTAAAAAGTTATGCCATTTTTTGTGTGAGATAGTAAAGAGTCATGATAGTCCCACAACGGGAGGGATGCTTGACCCAATAGGGGTTGCATCGCGAGGGATGCTTAACCCAACTAGGGGTCACGACGTGGGAGCTATTCCCCCACAGTTTTAGCTTCTTAAGGGTCAAGGGTCACTTTGGCCCTTTCCCCTCAACCCCAAACGTCCAAACTACTAATTATAACATCCAAAAGGGTATTATTTGCCCATCTTCTTCAAATCAACTCACGTAAAAACCTTCCCCTTTACCCAATATCAAAATTCAACTCTTCTCCTCCAAGTAATCTAGAATTAAAGCCTTTCAAGTTCAAGAGTCTCAAGAAAGTATCAAAGTTAGGGTTTCATCCTTTAAGATAAGAAACTTAAGGTACGTGGGGTTGTCTTAAACTACATGGGAATTTTGAAATTATCTTAATCATGTTTAAATGTTTAGAAATCATGAATTTACAAAGGTGTTTGGATTTACAATTTCAATTATACATTATGAAATCTTATTGATGATAATGTTTGGGCCTTGAGGCCTTCCCCCTTGAAATTGGTTGTTACACATATATATATATGTATGTATTCGATGTTTTCAAAACTTTATTTGAGAGCATGAAGATTTATACTCCCTCTCTCGTTATTAATTATTCGATTGCGTATTGAGAAGCATGACATAAACGTCTTTACAATTATTTGTTGACTTGATTTTGATGATAACTTGAAGAGAGGGCGTCTTTCCTAATTACATGAATGAAAGTGATGATTTATAGAGAATTGCATGATTTGTTACAAAATACTTTACCACTATGTGTTTGTGAATTGAATTGAGGATCTTTGACTTTGTTTTCATGAATTTCGCTATACATATCCTCTTGTACTATTTGACTAGTTTGGAAGTATGAAAATAATATTTTGAAAGAGGAGACTATAACATGTTATTGTATGGATTAGATATATGACTTGCAAGTCTTGGTATGACGATACTAAAATAAACTATGCCATAACATACTCAGAACAGAACATAAGTCAGATTTCATTCAGATTTCTTTTAGAATATGATTTTAGAAAGATGCATGCTTAGAAAAGGCTAAAAATAGGCTTAAGAGATGTTAGGTGGTTACCCGAAGAAGGCATGAGTTCATATAACTCATTTCCCGAAACTCTGTTTTGCTGATATGGGTTAGTTGTGTCCAAAAGGGATTATATGCTGGCCTAGTTCCCTGTGGCATATAAAAATTAGAAACTCCAACCTTTGAGGCAAACTTGGTTTGGGGGCATGGCCGCAGAGTCAAGGGCGGACTCCATATAGCCTGTGGGGTCGTAGTCTTGTAGGGTGTACCACCTAGCTCAGAAGTAAAACAAATAAAAAGGGAATCATATCTGCAGAATTGTTTTAAAATCATTTGAAACTGCACATATATTTTAAATCATTTCATGCATAAAGATTTTGGTGAAATTCTCTCACTTATGTTATATATATATATACCAAATAACATTATGTTGGATTACTCTGTGTATCAGTAAATATGAATTGACCCCCTATATCTCAGGATCTGAGGTACAATCTCGCGGTCCCATGCAGCAATAGATTTGTTTGTGTCAAAAGCTGCAGTTGGTAAGACATCTCTATTTCAAAAGGCCTGATTTTCATATTTTATTGCTTCTTTCTTTTTTAGGTCTGCTGGGGACCTTGTCCAAGTTTTTAGACAAATGTTGGTTTTCATGGATTAGAGATTTTACTGACTAGTGTTATGTATTTTGAATGATAAGTACTTACTTTCGGATTGTCTAGTTTACCTATGAGATTGACCATGATTCTGTTATGTTATTCTTTCCGTATTTCTACAGATTGTATGATTAAAGTGCATGATTTCCAGATAGATATGAGCATTTGGACCCTAACAGTCTGGGATGCTCATCATGGCTAGGGCCTCAGCTCGGCTCGTGACAAACCTGGTATCAGAGCATGGTTCATGGTCCCAGGGTGTACGCAAAATTGCATCAGGTGGAGTCCTGTTTATGGGTGTGTAGCACACCACACTTATAAATGGCAAGCTACAAGGCGTTTAGGAATGTCTCTCTTCTTTCCTAATTTAGTTCATGCTATAGAGTCTGTATAACCTCTAATTAATAATTTCTTGTGTTATAGAAAGTTACAATGCCTCCCCGTACAACCAATTAACAAAATGCTCAGGCTAAGGATATCTGTCCCACTCATGGGATGCAGACCCGTAATAGAGCTTGCTTTCCAAATTTTGCTCATACTCTGGGAGTTTATCAAATTCCGACCAGTCTACCTCCGGCTTTACGAACTAATTTTAACTGTCCCCAACCTCCTTAGAGAGAGGTTTTCAATGCTGAGTTGATCCAGTCCATTCATATAATTGCATAGTTAGTAGCCTCTCATATTCGTCGGTCTGAAGATTTGGGTTTTGTATCTGGTTCTTCTAAGATTACCCGTGTTGATCAATTCATGAGACTGAACCCCCTATGTTCACTGGCACAAAGGTTAAGGAGGACCCCCAAGGGTTCATTGATGAGTTGGAGAAGATTTTCAGAGTGATGCGCCTGAATAAGGCTGAAGGTGCGGAGTTGGCATCTTATCAGCTGAAGGATATGGCAAATCAGTAGTATAATGAGTGGGATGATTCAAAGGGTAGTGATGTTAAGCCTTCTGTGTGGGGTGATTTTGTGGAGCTTTTTCTAGACTGATTCTTTCCCGAGGAATTGAGAGAATCCAAGGTTGAAGAGTTTATGAGCCAGAAGCAAGGGAAGATGAGTGTTAAGGAGCACACCTTGAAGTTCAATTAGTTATACCGCTATGCCCCAAAATTGGTAGGTAACATGAGACCTCACATGAAAAAGTTTGCATCCGGTATCTCGAATGATTTGGTGTTGGAATGCAAAGGGGCAATTCTGGATAGAGATATGGATTTCTCTAGATTGTCCATTCACATGCAATAGGTTGAGGAGTAGAAAAACAGGGTTGCTGAATTATGGAAGAAAGATAGGCAGGCTAAGAGGGACAAATCCATGGACCAGAAAAATAGTCAGCAATAGGGCGGCAATTGGGGTAATAGGTGGTCTAAAAATAAATTCTGGAGTAATGCCCAGTCTTCAGCAAGTAAACCTACTCCTAGGCCTTCGGGTTAGAAGTATTTCCAGTCGGGAGATAGGTTTAGAGATCAGGGTACTCAGTCCCAAAGAATGGTGACTCAACCATTTACGTCGTACCCTCGCTATGGAAATTGTGGGAATAATCACCAAAGGAAGTGTCAGTTTGGTAGGTTGGTGTTTTATACATGTGGACAGACAGGCCATTTCCAGAGAGGTTGTCCACCGGTAAAAGGGAACAACGGTAGTGCTAGGTCTCAGAAGAACCCCATGGATCTACCACCGCCACCAAAAGGTACTACTTCAGCTACCAGAGGTGGTCGCAACCAGTTGTATGCTTTGTCAAATTGCTAGGATGCAGAGGCTTCACCAGATATTGTCACAGGTACGTTACAAATTTTCTCCCATGATGTGTATGTATTACTTGATCCCAGGTCTACCTTGTCTTATGTGACCCTATATGTGGCAGTCAGTTTTGGGTTTGAGCCTGAAGTTATTCTAGAACCTTTCTCTGTTTTCAATCCTATTGGTGACTCGATTATGGCTAGGAGGTGTATAAAAATTGTGTTGTGTCCATATGTAAACATGAAACTGTGGCAGACCTCATAGAACTCGATATAGTTAACTTTAATGCAATCTTAGGAATGGACTGACTCCATTTGTGTTATGCCACACTAGATTGTAAAATCCGAAAAGTCACTTTTTCCTTTCCGAATAAACTATTGATAGAGTGGTAGGGGTATTCTATAGAACCTAGGGAGAAGTTCATATCTTATCTCCGAACCCGTAAGCTTATTTTGAAGAGCTGTTTGTATCATCTTATTTGGGTCAAAGATTCTAGTAGTGAAAATCTTTCCCTACAGTCTGTCCCTGTATTTAATGAATTCCTAAAAGTTTTTCCTGATGACCTCTCGGGGATACCATGTGACAGGGAGATAGATTTTGGTATTGACTTATTTCCAAATACTTGTCTTATCTCTATTCCACCATACAGAATGGATCCTGCAGAATTGAAAGAGTTAAAAAAACAATTGATAGATCTTCTAGATAAGGGCTTTATTCATCCTAGTATTTCTCTCAGGGGTGCACCTATACTCTTCGTGCGTAAGAAAGATGGTTCCCTCAGTATGTGTATAGATTATCATTAGTTAAATAATGTCACAGTAAAGAATAAATACCCTCTTCCCAGAATTGATGATTTGTTTTATCAACTTTAAGGTGTGAAATATTTCTCTAAATAGGCCTTCGTTTGAGATTCCATCAGTTGAAGATTAGGGAGAATGACATTCCCAAAATAGCTTTCTGAACCTGATATGGTCATTATGAATTCTTAGTTATGTCCTTTGGATTGACTAATGCCCCCATAGCTTTTATGGATTTGAGAATAGGGTGTTCCATCAATTTCTAGATCTTTTCGTCATAGTTTTCATTGACGGAATCTTGGTTTACTCTAAGAATGAGGAAGATCATGCTAGTCACCTACGAATCATCCTTCAGACCCTCAAAGATCATGAATTGTATGTAAAATTCTCAAAATGTGAATTTTGGCTTAATGCAATTGCTTTCTTGGGGCATATTTTGTCTAGTGAGGGAATCAAGGTCGATCCCCAAAAGGTTGATGCAGTAAGAAAATGGCCCAAGCCCATGACTCTAACTGATATACAGAGCTTCTTAGGTTTGGCAGGGTATTAAAGAAGGTTTGTAGAGAATATTTACTCCATAGCTTCTCCCCTTACCAAATTGACACAGAAGAAGGCAAAATTTTTGTGGTCCAACTCATGTGAGAGTAGTTTTGAGAATCTAAAAGATAAGTTGACTACTGCACCAGTTTTGAATCTATCTGAGGGTATATAAAGCTTTGTTATGTACTGTGATGCATCTCAGATGGGACTTGGGTGTGTGCTTATGCAACATGGTAAAGTAGTGTCTTATGTATCAAGGCAGTTAAAGGTGCATGAAAAAAATCATTCCACCCATGACTTAGAGCTAACGGTTGTGGTGTTTGCACTTAATACATGGCGGTCTTATCTTTATCGGGTATATGTTGATGTTTTTACTGAACACAAGTTTACAGTATGTTTTCTCGCAGAAAGAATTGAATCTCAAGTAGAGGCGTGGTTGGAATTGTTAAAAGATTATCACATGAGCCAACATTATCATCCAGGAAAGAACAATATGGTAGCTGACACCTTTAGCAGATTGTCAATGGGCAGTCTTTCCCATATTGGGGAAAAAAGATGTAGATGGTGAAAGATATTCATCGACTTGCAAATTTGGGAGTTTAACTTCTAGATTCTGAAGATGGAGGAGTATTTGTTAATGAGATATCTAATTCCTCCTTGTGTGTTGAAGTTAAGGATAAGCAGGTCGAAGATCCTATCTTGTTACAGATTAAGAATGATGTCGGTCAACAGAAGGTGGTGGAAATTGAAAGTGGTGGCGATGGAATATTAAGGTATCAAGGTAGGCTATGTGTGCCAAATATAGATAAATTGTGGGAAATAATTCTTGACGAGGCTTACACTTTGAGGTATGTTGTTCACCTAGGCTCCACTAAGATGTATCATGATCTTAAGATGATTTATTGGTGGAACAATATGAAACATGATATTGCTAATTTTGTTTCTAACTGTTCAAATTGTCAACAAGTCAAGGTGGAACATTTGAGGCCAGGTGGCACTTTCCAAGAGATATCTTTGCCAATGTGGAAGTGGAAGATGATAAATATGGATTTCATCATGGGGCTTCCAAAGTCCCAAAACCAATATGACACCATTTGGGTGATTGTAGATCAGATGACCAAGTCAGCTCACTTTTTACCTATGAGGATAAACTATTCAGGAGATGAATATGCTAAGTTGTACATTCCTGAGATATTCCATTTGCATGGTGCACGAGTATCCATTATATCCGATCGAGGTACGCAATTCTCTATAGTTTTGGTGGTATTTTCAGAGGGGTTTAGGTACCCAGGTAAAGTTGAGTACTTCACTACACGCTCAAACTGATGGGCAAGATGAACACACCATTCAGAACCTTAAGGATATGTTAAGGGCCTGTGTATAGAATTCACCTACAATAATAGCTACCATACCAGTATTCAGATAGCTTCTTTTGAAGAACTTTATGAGTAGAGATATAGATCACTAATTGGGTGGTATGAAGTGGGTGAAATTCGATTGTTCAGGCCTGATCTTATTCATCAGGCAATGAATAAGGTAAAAGTCATTAGGGAACAACTTAAGACTGCTCAGAGTCGCCAGAAATCTTATTCTGATGTTAGAATAATAGACTTAGAATTCGAGGTTGATGATTGGGTATTCCTAAAAGTCTCCCTTATGAAGGGAGTCATATGATTCGGAAAGAAAAGGAAGTTTAGTCCTCGTTATATAGATCCATAGCGTATTGAGAGAAGTATAGGTGGGGTTGCTTATAAGTTAGAGTTGCCCACGAGTCTGGCTTCCGTACATCCCATATTCCATGTCTCCATATTTAAGAAGTGCATTGGATATCATTTCTTAGTGTTTCCTGTAGAGGATATCAATGTGAAAGACTTCTTGTCATATGAAGAATAACCCATTGCCATTTTGGATTTCCAATTTTGAAAGCTGAGAAATAAGGAGATAGCTTTGATTAAGGTGTCGTGAAAGAATCAAAAAGCTGAGGCAGCTACTTGGGAGTTAGAAGATGACCTATAGACTAGATTCCCAAACCACTTTGAGACTGTGGATGATGATATGGAAGGTGCAAATATTATACTACTTCTTTCTTTTCATGTACTGCTTGAAATCATGCCTTTTATATCCCGAGTCATTAAGGGATGAATGATCCTGAGGGGGGATAATGTAACACTCCATATTTTTGAGCTAAAATTCAAACCATCGTTCCTAAGTTCGTAAACTCTAATCGCATGATTTATTTTGAATACATGTGTCATGAAATTTATACTAGGGTGTGAAGTGCTCATGAGGTTAAAAATGTTCATAGAAATTATTTAGAGCCAAGTTGATCTAAGATCCTTTGATTTTCCCAAAGTTTGGAATTTGATTCTAAAAGGGTCATCTTTGAAAAAGTATAACTTTTTTGTATATATAGAATATGTAAGATTATGAACCCCCCCCCCCCCCCAATTTGTAGATAATCGAATTAGCTTTCCAACTATACCAATTTTGCCTAAATTCGATAATCGAGTGAAAAGTTATGCAATTTTTTGTGTGAGGGAGTAAGGTTTCATTTAGCCCCGCGATACGAGGGTTGATTGACCCAAATAGGGGTCTCGTCGTGAGGGCAGTAACACCCTACATTTCGGGATAGAACGTAAACCGTTATTTCTACATATAAAGGTTCCAAAAGTCATAGATCCAATGTTAATTTAGTGTGTTAATCAATTATATAGTGTGGTAATCTAGTTGAGCAAAAATTGAGATCATAGAGGTCCCTTAACTCAAGGACAAGTTGAAAGTCTTACTATCGATTGACTTTTGGTGAGCGTTTAAACTTGGGTTAAATTAAATTGACCATAAAATTTTGTATATAATGAATTAGAGGGCCTACTATATATTAAATAAAAGGTCTTTGAATCCTCTTTCTAACACCACTAGTTTTGCATTAATCCGATATCGAGGTAAAAAGTTATGCCCGTATTACAATAAGGTATTAGGTTGCCTAAGGAGCGACGGTCGGACCGATGGTCCATCAGGTCCATCGCAGGGCCCGTTTCCCCAAAAATAGTGACTCAGTCACTGAAAATGTAGCGGCAGTTCTGGGGATGGTTCGTCGGGCCCGTGACGGTCCGTCGGGCCATCCCGAAGCTAAAAAATGTGATTTTTGTTAAAGTGTTGTTTTGGTACTTTTCCTCTTCAGTAAACCTCCCCAATGTATTTAATTACACTCTAACACATTATTAATAAATTCCCATCAGTTTCAACATCAAAAACTTCCTTCTTCTCTCTCAAAATCAAGATCAAACTAGGGTTTCTTTCAAGAATAAGAAAGCAAGAAATCAATCTTTAAGTCCAAGATTTTCAAGGAACAAATCAAGAATTCAAGTTCTACTCTTTAATTTAAGTAATCTAAGGTATGTAGGGTTTTCCTAAAACTACATGGGCATAAGGAAAATGTTTAAACAACATTTTAAACATTGTGAAATCATGAATTATCGAAGGGGTTTTGGAACTTACGTTACAATTTTGCATCACGAATTCTTTAATGACATTATTATTTAGGTTTTGAGGCCTTTCCCCTAAATTTGATCTACAACCATGTATAAGTTTACATATGTAGGTGTTTGATGAGTTTGAATGATTAACTGAGAGCATGAACTATTATAAATCCCTCTCTTGTTTACAAGCTTTCTTGTTTTTGTAAGTTATGATTTATTCGAAATGCATTGTTGGAAGCATGATATAAATGTCTTGATTATGGTTTTAAATTAAAGAGGGGGTGTCTTACATAGTGTTAAAGGTTAAATATTTTTACTAAGAAGATTGCATGTTTTCATCACACGTTCCATGTCCACTACATATTTGTTGAAATGCTGAAAAAATGACTTTTACATGGTTTGATAAATGTTTGAAGTATGAATCTTTTGAATTGTTTGAAGTATGGTGGTTCAATATAACGTTTTGGAAGAAGAGATTTTCATATGACAATTATGGCTCAGAAACATGACTTGCAAACCTTTGTATGATGATACCAAATCAGATAAGGCCATGATAAACTCAGAACAAAATACAGATTTCAATTCAGATTTAGAATTCAGAAAGATGCATGTTTAGAACAGATTAAAAATGGACACTAAGAGAGTTAGATGGTTACCCGAATTAGGCATAGGTAATATGATTCATTGACTAGAACCGTGTTTTATCGATACGGGTTTATTATTTCCCTAAGAGGGATTATACGCTGGCCAAGTGCCCTATGGCATATCAGATTCAGATATTTCAACCCTTGCAGAAAACTTGGGTTGGGGGATCGGCCGTTGAGTTAATGGTGGATCCCATATTTTCCGTGGGAAACTGTCAGATATGTAGGGTGTACCACTTAGCTCATAAGTAATACAAAGTACAGAACTGCATTGACATGATTGTTTTAAGATCAGTTGAGATTGCCCATGTATTTTAAACTATTTCATGCATAACGTTTTATGGCTTTCTCTCACCTATGTTATATATGTATAAATTCATTATTTTAGATTTCTCTACATACCAGTACAATTGTATTGACCCTTTATATTTCAGGGTCTGAGGCTCAGTCTAGAGGTCCTGCTAAGCCGTAGAGATTTCAGATAGAAGTGTGCAGTTGGTGAGCCTTCTTTATTCCGGATGGCCTATTTATTTCACACACTTCTTATTTACTTTGGTTTAGGTCCACTAGGGGCCTTGTCCAAGTTTCAGACAGCTTGTTAATTTCGTATGTAATAGAGATTTCGCAGACTGAAATAAATATTATCTAGATGTTGATGGATTTCCTTCCATATTTATATACATAACACATGAAATGACCATGATTCCGTAATAATTTATATTTCCACATCTTTTCTTCATTATATGAATATTGTACATGATTACCAGATATAGAAGGGTGTCCGGGACTCAATTGTTCGGGATGCTCATTACTGCCAGGGCCCCAGCTCGGGTCGTGACAAACTTGGTATTAGAGCACAGTTCATGGTCCCAAGGTGTCTATGAAAATTGCATCTGGTAGAGTCCTGTTTATGGGTGTGTATTATGCTATACTTATAAGAAGGGGGCTACAAGGCGTTTAGGAATGTTTCCCTTTTTTGTGATTTAGTTCGTGTTGTAGAGTCTAAATGACCCCTAATCAATGATTTCTTGTGTTTTAGAAAAACATCATGTCTCCCCATCGCTCCAATGAACAAAATGCTCAAACTGAAGAAGTCTGTCATACCCATGGGATGAGGACACGTAATAGGGCTCACACTCCTAAATTTGTTGTTGCTCCGGGAGTCCCTCCCATTTAGACCAGTCCACCCAGGGAACCTAGGGCTCCCCAGTCTGGGATTAACCACACCTAACCTCCCCAGAGAGAGAGATCAAATATTGAGTATAGATAGTCGATTCATATAATTGCATAGTTGGTGGCTTCCCAGGCCCGATGGTTGGAGGATGTTGGATCTACTTCTACTGCATCCGAGACCACACAGGTGGGATAGTTCATGCGACTGAACCCGTCTAAGTTTATGGGTACAAAAGTGGAGAAGGATCCATAAGAGTTTGTAGATGAAATTAAGAAAAGTTTTTGAATGATGTATGTAGATAAAGTGTAAGGGGTTGAACTAGCAGCCTATTATCTGAAGGAGGTAGCAAATCAGTGGTACATTGAGAGGGAAGATTCGAGGGGAGATTGTAATACCCCGCATTTTGGGTAAGAACGAAAAATCGTCGTTTCTATGTGTAGATGATCCAAAAGGCATAAATCCTATGAAAATTTGGCATTTTAATCAATTATATAGTGTGGGAACATATTTGAGCATAAATTGAGATCATAGAGGTCCCCAAACTCAAGGACGAGTTAAAATCATTCCTATCGTTCGAGTTTAAGTGAGCGTCGAAACTTGGGTCAGATTCAATCGACCATAACTTATTGTACATGATGAACTGGATGGACTACTATATATCAAATGAAATCTCTTCGAATTATCTTTCCAACGATATCAATTTCACCCAAATATGAGATCAGAGAAAAAAGTTATACCCATTTTACTTCAGCATGTCTGTTTGTCGATAAGTGATGACCTGAGCTGATAAGTTATCACATATGTGATGACCTATCAGCCATGTCGTCAGCCCAAGGCATTAACTCAGAAAAATCAGCCTCAGAGTGAAGACCTGGTGTGATAAGTTATCACATATGTGACGACCTATCAGCCAAGGTCGTCGCCTTTAAAATTCAGCATTTCCTAAATGGTTTTGGAGGGGTATTTTGATATTTTCCCTTCACCCCATAACTCCATAAATACTAAATTCAACCTCCATTTCACCAAAAATACACTCCTTTCTCTCAAATACTCTCAAGAACCAAACCCTAGGGCCTCAACCTAAGATTCAAGATCCCTTAAAATTTCACCATTAAATTTCAAAATTGATTCAAGAATTAGAATCCCCAAACTAAGATCTTCAAGAATCATCCATCAAAAGCACAAATAGAGTCCCAAAAGCAAGTGTTCATCCAAAGTTCATAACCTAAGGTACGTGGGGTTTTCCTAAAATCTCATGGGCATAAAAATCATGATTTTAAGAAAAGGGTTTTAGATTTATCATTTATAATAATGTTTTAGAAGTCTCAATGACATTATTTTGGTCTTTAGATCTTCCCTCAAATTGATTGATAGATCATAATGAACCCCTCTCTTGTTATGATTTTTCCAATCTTTCATATGATATGAATTATTCTAAATTGCATCTCGAAAGCATGATATGAAATGTCTTGATTTATGCTATAACTTGAATATGATTTCGGCATAAAAAGAGAGTGTTATGCAAGTTGATAAATGTTGAATATGCATATAACAAAGAGTAGCATGGTTTGCCAAAAGAATACATGACCACAATATATTTGAATAATCTCAGTATAGTTTTGACTTTTGTTTTCGGAACATGAAATCTTTTATATTGTTTGCATATTTGGGTGGTCTGAACTATATTTTAATGAAAGAATTATGTATGATACATTATGGCTCAGAAAAGAGGACTTTCAAGTCTTGGTGTGACGACACTAATTCAGATTATGACATGGTAATTCAGAACAGAATAGAATGCATGTTTGAAGTCAGAATTTTCAGATGTTGAAACTAGAATAAAGCATGATTCAGAATAGGATAAAATTGGGCATAAAGAGGATTTAGGTGGTTCCCCGAAGAAGGCATGAGTTCAGATAACTTATTTCCTAAAATCATGATTTGCCAATCTGGGTATATTATATTACGCTGGCCTAGTGCCGTGTGGCATATCAGAATAAAAAACTCCAACCCTTGTGGCATACTCGGGTTGGGGGATTCCCCGTCGAGCCAATGGCGGATTTCATACCGCCCATGGATATCAAAATTATAGGGGAGTGCCACCTAACTCAGAAGTAATACAAAGATCAGAAAAACTGCATTGGCAGAAAGGTTTTATGATTATCAGAAATGCCCATGTGTTTTGAATTTATATCTTTCATGATGTTTTAAGATGTTCTCTCAACTATTTTATTTATATAAAATTTTTATTTTGGATTTTGCTCTGCGTACTAGTACATTTGTATTGACCCCCACCCCTACCTACCAGGGTCTAAATTTCAGTTCAAAGGTCCTGCTAAGCCGTAGAGTTTTTAGACAGGAGTGAAGAGTGCCATTTGGTGAGCCTTCTGTACTTCAGAAGGCCAAGTTTCTTTCATACATTTATCATTATTATGGTTTTGGTCTACTGGGTGCCTTGTCCCTGATTTTTGGTTGTTGTCTTTTGGTTTTGTAGTAGAGATTTCGCAGACTGGTTCAGACATTGATTAGTTGTTGTTGGGCTTTGCGTTACATCTTATAAACTGAACAGATTTCAGATTTTATGACCATGTTTTCATACACGATTATATTCTGCATCTTCTTTTATTGTGTGGACATTGTGCATGACTACTAGATAAAAAGGGGCATCCGGGCCTTCGTGGTTTGGGATGCTCTTCATGGCCAGGGCCTTGATTCGGGTCGTAAAAAACTTGGTATCAGAGCATGGTTCATGGTCCCAGGGTGTCTTCAAAATCATGTCGGGTAGAGTCTTGTTTATGGGTATGCAGCGCACTACACTTATAAGCAGGAGACAATAAGGCATTTGGGAATCTTTCCCTTTCTTGATGTTCTAGTTCATGCAATAGGACCAAAATATTCCTCTTTCATACTCTAATTCGTGCTATGGTGTTTCCCATATAAAAGTAAAGTTATTCCAATTCTTTCTTTACTTTGATATGCTCAGATATGTCTCATTGTTGAAGTAAATCGAGTGTAGAAGTTTAGAGTTTAAATGGTATGGTCCTTTTTGATTGAGCCATATATGATTTTAAAATTATGCAAGGACTTGAGAAGATTCCATTATTGCTTTAGAGTGTATTGATTCTAGTGTAAACTTTGGTTCTGATGAAATCATGCTTTTCAGCCTGCGGTATTAAGGGTATTCAGTCCTTTTCAAAAATTATGTTGTAGATGTCATGCCAAAAAGGGAAATGATGTATAGCAGAATTGTTGGAACTGTGGTTCCACCCGAGTAGTTGTATAAGTTAAAGTTTCAGTGTCATGACCTATTGGTAGTCAAATTAGACCAAGAAGTTGGTGAAATGAAGTCACAAGTTTAGAGGTCACAGTAAGGGTGACTTTTGTGTAACTAAATATTTATAGTTGAATAATCGTTGATTGAGGATGATTTACCCCTTTATAGTGATAGACTAATGTGGTATCTAGTAGCATGTGTGGATTGTATGGTTGTCTGTGGGGGAAGTGTTTGACTCAGATTTTTATTTATACAGAGTAAGATGTGTATTCTTAGATCATTGATTATTGTGTTTCAAGTTTCTATCTCTTGTAATCTTGATATCATTGTGTTGTTGTAAACAAAAAATCTAGTGAAGTCATGTGGGGATCTTTCGATTCACTAGCATATTTGCTCTGTTAGTCATTTCATTTTCTTGTTCAAAATAAAAAAATCAAAGTCTAGTGAAGTCGTGTGAGGCCTATTTCGATTCACTAGCAAGTTATTCTTCTTGTATTGGTTGAATATATGTATAGTCGAATCTTTTCGCATGAGATTGAGTTGGTAATGAAGTGATACGTCCTTGTGTGTTAGTTCAGTAAAAGGTAGGGAAGGAGTTTTTTGTTAAGGTGAATTGTTGTCTTCTTGAAGTATGAAAATGGCTAGAGAAGACAGTAAGTTATAATTATAGACTCATGGTTGTTTGTGGAATTTGAAGGTAGTCTACATGTACGCTTGGGTAATTAAGTGTGATGTGAGAAAGCCGTATAAGTAGACAAGATTGTATGGGGTTATAATATAAGAATAAGGTTGACCATGTCTATTATGTGACTTTACCCCCCTTGATCTTCTTTTCGTTTGTAGTTGTAAACTAGTACTACTTGTGAGAAGGTATGTAGTATATTTTTGAGGTATTTGGATAGAATATCCCAATTTGATAGACTAGTATATTATATGGCATTATTTATTGGTGGTGGATGATGGATGCTAAACTATATGCTTGAATTTAATGTAGAATATGGATATATGAATAATGGCTTAAGATTAATGATGTATGTTTTGTGACAATTATGTGTAAGGTTGGGTTGTAAATCATATTTAGCACTAGAAATTAAGTATGAACAATTGATTTCCACGAAGGTGGATGTGATGATTTCTTGGTTAATGATACTAGTTATATGGAAGTGATCTAATAGGCTTGAACGGTGTATGCAAGAGCTTAAATTTATTTGATTCATAATGAAGTATAATGTTGTATGTGTGATGTAGAAGTATGACCAAGGTGATATGAGGTTTTGGTATTTTTCTAAGGCTACTACATGTTGTGTGTGCCTAGTAGTACCGTTGAGTTGCTAGGTAGAGAAATACTAGTAGATGGTACATGGTGTTCTTAATGGACAAGTTAAGGAGTTTTGACTGATAGTGTTGAGCCTTTTGATATGATCTTAATCCTCATGGTAGAGAGATATAAGTTTAGGTTTGTGATATTGGTAGGCAATGATGGAATAAGTATGGTTCATCAAAGGCTTGGTGATATCCATGTTAAGTGTTAGAATCTAAGTTTGAGTTTTGAAGGTTGAACTAATAGAAATAAGAGTAGAAGCACTAGAGGGTGTGCACTTCAACTATGGGGATATTCATGAAGATTCGAAGTTAGTAAGTGTTCAAGTATTATATGATGACTATTGGTGGCTATAGAAAGATAGAATGTATCTCAGAAGGTAGTATTAACAGTAGGTTTTCTACTTTCAGGTGTGGTCATTTGGGTTAAGTTCTATTAATTGCATGTACTGTCGCATTCAAGACCCCAGAGTGCAGTGAGTGTAGTTCTGTTTAGAGCCTAGTAAGGGATCTCTCGAACTTAAGATTATGGCTTAAAGCTAAGGGGGAGATGATAGAATAAGTAACCAAGTCAGACTCTCAGATTCTAATAGTATTGTCAGTATGATATATAACATCAAAAAGTGAGGGTGGGACTCAACCCATTCTTATCTTAGTAATTTTCAGCTATCCTAATACCTACTCATGCCTTACGTTTCGGTTCCATGATCATAGTTCATGTTCATGCATATGATAGAAAATCATGTACTCTTCCAGTTCCAAAATGAGGAGTTCCGGTTCATTCAGTAGTCGAAATCACATTCCATATGCTATGAACTCTAAATTGAGGTCATGCAGCTCATGACTCATGTACTCACACTTTATAGTGTGGTCAGTTCCTATAACTCATGCTATACTTCTAATGATTGGCAAAAATTCAGCTTATATCCATGTATGCCCTCAATTCAGATTTACTTTGATAAATCGCTTATGTTGATTTGTTATTCCTCAGGCCTCAGTTAAGTGTCAAGTCTCATATAATATCCTTCCATGCTTCAAGGTTTTATGTTCTAACCTTTTGGTGACTCCTTATGTAATGATAGTGGTGATGAGTGAATGTTTCTTGTTGATGGAAGAT
The DNA here is from genome assembly GCA_030864215.1 of Capsicum pubescens. NCBI lineage: Eukaryota > Viridiplantae > Streptophyta > Magnoliopsida > Solanales > Solanaceae > Capsicum > Capsicum pubescens. Next base: position 31,400,302 of record CM061549.1, on the reverse strand, counting down.
CATTGTATGCTTGTATTAGATAAGTCCATAAGTGTAAAGTGAAATTTGGGGTCAAGTTTTTGATACATGTGTGGTTAATGGAAAATTTGTATGTGTATATTCTTGGGGTAGCACGTGGGAGTTGTACTGATGGTGGTTTAGAATAATATCGTGGTGTAGCATGTTGTATTTTGAGATTTAAATTTAGGCTTGATCACGGTGAAAGGATTTAAGCTACTTTAGATATTAGTAGAAAGATTTATCCATGCCCATATGAGAATTTTAAGCTGAACTGAATGAGTATGGTAATTAAGGGGGATAGTATGGTTAAGGGAGTATTAGAGGAGTGTGCTAAGCTTGAAAGTAAGAAGTGGCATTGCCTAAGGCCTGGTAATTCTATCCTAGTTTATGAGTTATATGTCTATATTCCATGCTATGGAGTAGTATTATTTTTGTGATTCCTTAGTTAGATGTCTTGTGTAACTCATGCCCAATATTCTTTGCTCCCTAATGCTACTGGAACTTATTTAGAAAGACAGTTGAGAGATAATCTATTCCATCCATGTAAGTTGTGATTTCAGTTTAGTCAAAGCATCATGTTTCAGATTCAGCTACTTAGTCATGACTCAGTTCATAAGAGTTCAGAGCATAATTTCAAATACTTCAAAGTACTTTAGCTCAGGCAGTACAGTACCCTGGTACGATCTAAGTCATGTTGCCTTATGTTTCGTACTTGCATAAGTTATCACTTCTAAATTCAATATATATGATTGGATCATGAACACTTCAAGGAAATCCTAAACTCTCAGCATGAATCAGCTCCTTAAAGCAAGTAAAGTCAAGTCAACTGAGAATTCAGTTTCATGATAAAAGTTTAAATATTTCAGCTCAGCTATATTCTTTCTTAAAAGACATATCATATCCTCTGAGTGACGACCTGGTGTGATAAGTTATCATATATGTGACGACCTATCAGCCAAGGTCGTCACCTTTAAAATTCAGCATTTCCTAAACGGTTTTGGAGGGGTATTTTTGTATTTTCCCTTCACCCCATAACTCCATAAACACTGAATTCAACCTCCATTTCACAAAAAATACACTCCTTTCTCTCAAATACTCTCAAGAAACAAACCCTAGGGCCTCAACCTAAGATTCAAGATCCCTTAAAATTTCACCATTAAGTTCCAAAATTGATTCAAGAATTAGAATCCCCAAACTAAGATCTTCAAGAATCATCCATCAAAAGCACAAATAGAGTCCCAAAAGCAAGTGTTCATCCAAAGTTCATAATCTAAGGTAAGTGGGATTTTCCTAAAATCTCATGGGCATAGAAATCATAATTTTAAGAAAAGAGTTTTAGATTTATGATTTATAATCATATTTTAGAACCCTCAATGACATTGTTTTGGTCTTTAGAACTTCCCTCAAATTGATTGATAAATTATAAATATATATATATATATATATGAATGTTTTTAAGGATGAATATTCAATTGAGAGCATGAATTATAATGAAACCCTCTCTTGTTATGATTTTTCCCATCTTTCATATGATATGAATTGTTCTAAATTGCATCTTGAAAGCATGATATGAAATGTCTTGATTTATGCTATGACTTGAATATCATTTCGAAATAAAAATAGAGGGTTATGCATGTTGATAAATGTTGAATATTCATATAACAAAGATTAGCATGGTTTGCCAAAAGAACACATAACCATCATATGTTTGAATAATCTCAGCATAGTTCTGACTTCTGTTTTTGGAACACAAAATCTTTTATGTTGTTTACATGTTTGGGTGGTCTGAACTGTGTTTTAATGAAAGAATTATGTATGATACATTATGGCTCAGAAAAGAGGACTTTCAAGTCTTGGTGTGACGACACTAATTCAGATTATGCCATGGTAATTAAGAAAAGAATAGAATGCATGTTTGAAGTCAGAATTTCCAGAAGTTGAAACTAGAATAATCCATGATTCAGACCAGGATAAAATTGGACATAAAGATAGCTTAGGTGGTTCCCTGAAGAACACATGAGTTCAGATAACTTATTGCCTAAAACCATGATTTGTCGATCCGGGTATATTATATTACGCTGGCCTAGTGACGTGTGTCGTATCAGAATTAGAAACTCCAACCCTTGCGGCACACTCGGGTTGAGGGCTTCCCGGTCGAGTCAATGGCGGATTCCATACCGCCTGTGGAATATCAGAATTGTAGGGGAGTGCCACCTAACTCAGAAGTAATACAAAGATCAGAAAAACTGCATTGACAGAAAGGTTTTATGATTATCAGAAATGCCCATGTGTTTGAATTTATATCTTTCATGATGTTTTATGACATGATCTCAACTATTTTATTTATATAGAAGCTTTATTATGGATTTGCTCTGCGTACTAGTACATTTGTATTGACCCCCTCTACCTCCCAGGGTCTAAATTTTAGTTCAGACTTCCTGCTAAGCCGTAGAGTTTTCAGACAGGAGTGAAGAGTAACAATTGATGAGCCTTCTATACTTCAGAAGGCCTAGTTTCTTTTAGACATTTATCATTATAATGGTTTAGGTCTACTGGGGGGCTTGTCCCAGATTTTGGATAGTTGACTTTTGGTTTTGTTGTCGAGATTTCGCAGACTGGTTCAGACATTGATTAGTTGTTGTTGGGCTTTGCATTACATCTTATAAACTGAATAGATTTTAGATTTTATGACCATGTTTTCGTATACAATTATATTCCACATCTTTTTTTATTGTATGAACATTGTACATGACTACCAAATAAAGAGGGGCGTTCGTGGTTCGGGATACTCATCACGGCCAAGGCCTTAGTTTGGGTCATGACAGAGATAATGCTAAACCTTCTGTGTGGGGTGAATTTATAGAATCCTTCTTGGACCGATTCTTTCCCTAGGAGTTGAGGGAGTCCAAGGCTAAAGAGTTTATGAACTTGAAACAGGGGAAGATGAGCATCAAGGAGTACACCCTAAAATTCAATCAACTATCCCGTTATGCCCCAAAATTGGCAGGAAACATGAGGTCCCATATGAGGAAATTTGCATTCGGTATTTCAGAGACTTGATGTCGGAGTGCAAAGAGGAGATGTTGAACAGAGATATGGACTTCTCTAGATTATCTGTTCAAATACAGTAGGTAGAGGAACAAAAAACGAGGGTTGCTAAAGCAAGGAAGAAAGAAAGATAGTCCAAGAGGGCCATACCGGCAGATCAGAACCACAGTCAGCACCAAGATGGTAACTCGGGTAATAGGTGGCCGAAGAAAAAGTTTTGGAGCAATGCTTTATCTGCAGCTAGCTCTCCAACGATTAGACCTCCAGTTTATTGGTGGTTCTAAAATTTTCAGCCTTGCCATGGATCGAGAGTACAAGGTACGCAGTCGCAAGGGAGTATGGCGCCACCTTTTAGGTCATACCCTCGATGTGAAATATTTGGAAAGTACCATTCAGGGAAATGCCAGTTTGGCAAGTTAGTGTGTTATGCTTGCAGCCAGCCAGGTTACATTCAGAGAGATTATTCGTCTATTAGAGGGAGTGCTGGAGGTGCTAAGTCTCAAGAAAATTCCTCCCTACTACCATCACCTCTCAAGGGTGCTACTTCTGCTACCGGGGGAGGTCGCAATCGATTGTATACATTGTCCAACCGCCAGGATACAAAGGCTTCACCAGATGTAGTCATGGGTATGTTACAAATTTTCCCAAGTGATGTGTATGTGTTACTTGATCCCGGGTCTACCTTGTCATATGTGACCCTGTATGTGGTAGTTAGTTTTGGGTTTGAGCCTGAAGTTATTTTGGAACCCTTCTCTATTTCTACTCCTGTTGGTGACTCTGTTGTGGCTAGGAGGGTGTACAATTTTTTTTTTGTGTCTATCTATAATCATGATACTATGGCAGACCTTGCAGATCTTGATATGGTTGATTTTGATCCTATTCAATGGATGGATTGGCTCCATTCGTGCTATGCCACACTAGATTATAGAACCCGAAAAGTCATTTTCTCCTTTTCGAATGAACTAGTGATAGAGTAGGGGGTATTCTTTAGAACCTAAGGGGAAATTTATCTCTTATCTCAAAGCCTGTAAACTTATATCTAAGGGTGGTTTGTCTAATCTTATTTGGGTAAATTATTCTAATGCTGAAAGTCCTTCTCTCTAGTTAGTCCCCGTGGTTAATGAATTTTTAGAAATTTTTCCTGATGATCTCACACGGATACCACCTGATAAGGAGATAGATTTTGGCATTGACTTGTTGCTAGACACACATACTATTTCTATCCATCCATATAGACTGGCTCCTGCAGAATTGAAAGAGTTAAAATAATAATTAAAAGATCTTCTTGACAAGGGCTTTATCTGTCCTAGTGTTTCTCCCTATGGTGAACCTGTACTCTTTTTGCGTTATAAAAATGGTTCCCTTCATATGTTTATAGACTACCGTTAGCTAAATAAGGTCACTGTTAAAAATAAATACCCTCTTCACAGAATCAATGATTTGTTTGATCAACTCCAAGGTGCAAAAATGTTTCTTTAAGATAGACCTTTGTTCGGGGTATCATCAATTGAAGGTTAGGGAGGTTGATATTCCCAAAACAACTTTTCAAACCCGTTATGGCCATTATGAGTTCTTAGTTATGTCCTTCGAACTGACTAATGCCCCTGCTACCTTCATAGACCTTATGAATAGGGTGTTCTGTTAGTTTCAAGACTTGTTCATAATAATTTTCATCGACAACATCTTAGTTTACTCCAAGAATGAGGAAGATCATGCCATCCAACTCTGAATAATCCTTCAGACCCTCAAAGATCATAAATTGTATGCAAAATTTTCCAAGTGTGAATTTTGTCTTTTCCTATTGCTTTCTTGGGGCATATTGTGTCTAGTGAGGGAATTAGGGTTGATCCCCAAAAGATTGAGGCAGTGAGAAAATGGCCTAGACCCACGACTCCAAACGATATTCGGAGCTTCTTGGGTTTGAAAGGGTATTACAGAAGGTTCGTAGAAAGTTTTTCTTCCATAGATTGTCCACTTACCACGTTGACACAGAAAAAGGTGAATTCGTGTGGTCTGACTCCTGCGAGAATAGTTTTGAGAAATTGAAAGACAAGTTAACTACTGTACCTATTTTGACCCTTCCCAAAGGTACAAAGGGTTTTGTTGTGTACTATGATGCATCCCGGGTGGGACTTGGGTGTGTACTTATGCAGCATGGAAAGGTGGTAGCTTATGTATCTAGGCAGTTGAAGGTGTACGAGCGAAATTACCCAACCCATGAATTGGAGTTACTGGCTATGGTATTTGCACTTAAAATCTGGCGGCATTATCTTTATGGGTTACACGTTGATATTTTCAATGACCAAAAAAGTTTAGAGTATGTTTTCTCATAGAAAGAACTGAATCTCAGGCAAAGGCGTTGGTTGGAACTGTTGAAGGATTATGACTTAAGCCTGCACTATCATCCGGTCAAGGCGAATGTGGTGGCCGATGCCCTCACCATATTATCTATGGGAAGTCTTTCTCATGTGAAGGAAGGAAAAGGGGAGATGGTGGAAGATATTCACCGTATTGAAAATCTAGGGGTTCAACTTCTGGATTCCAAAGATAGAGGGGTAATTGTTCATAAGATATCTAAATCTTCCCAATGTGCTGAAGTTAAGGAAAAATAGGTCGATGACCCCATATTGATGCAGATCAGGAACGATGTTGGTCAACAGAAGGTGATGGATTTTGAAATTGAAGGTGATGGGATTTTACGATATCAGGGTAGACTGTGTGTACCAAATATTGATGGATTGTGGGAAATAATTCTTGATGAGGATCACACTTTCTGGTATGTTTTTCATCCAGGATCTACAAAAATGTATCATGACCTTAAGGCAATTTATTGGTGGAATAATATGAAACATCATGTTGCTGATTTTGTTTCTAAGTGTGTAAATTGTCATCAAGTCAATGTGGAACACTTGAGGCCAGGTGGTACTTCTCAAGAGATAGCCTTGCCTATGTGGAAGTAGGAGATGATCAATATGGATTTCATCATGGGGCTTCCAAGATCCCGAAACCAATATGATTCCATTTGGGTGATCGTAGACCGGATGACCAAGTCAACTCACTTTCTGCCTGTGAGGACTAACTACTCAGAAGATGATTATCCCAAGTTATACATTGAGGAAATAGTTCGTTTGCATGGGGCACTGGTATCTGTTATATCCAATCGAGGTACGAAATTCTCTTCGTAGTTTTAGCGGTCTTTGTAGAGGAGTTTAGGTACCCAAGTGAACCTGAGTAATGCCTTCCATCCCCAGACGGATTACTCAGAAGGATCCGTTTGAAGGTACCCAAGTGAACCTTACAATAATAGCTATCATGCCTGTATTCAGAAGGATCCGTTTGAAGGTCTTTATAGGAGATATAGATTACCAATTAGGAGGTATGAAGTGGGCGAGACCCGGTTGTTTGGTCCTGACCTTGGTCATCAAGCAATGAAGAAGGTGAAGATCATTAGTTAACGACTTCAGACCACCCAGATCCATCAGAAATCCCATGCCGATGTACGAAGAAGATATTTAGAGTTTGAAGTGGACGATTTGGTGTTCCTAAAGGTCTATTCTATGAAGGGGGTCATGCCATTTGGGAGGAAAGGAAAGCTTATTCTCCTTTATATAGGACCATACCATATTTTGTGGAGAATAGGTGGTGTGGCCTATGAATTAGATTTTCCTGCGAGTTTGGCTTCCGTTCATCCTATATTTATGTGTCCATGTTGAAGAAGTGCATTAGAGATCATTCCCTAGTGTTTCCTGTAGAGGAGATCAATGTGAAAAACTCCTTGTTATGCGAGGAAGAACCCGTTGCAATCTTGGATCGCCAATTTCGAAAGTTGAGGAGTAAGAAAATAGCTTCGGTGAAGGTGATGTGGAGAAATAAAAAAGTCGTGGAGGCTACTTGGGAGTTAGAAAAAGATATTCGTGCGAGGTACCCGACTCTTTTTGAGACCATGGATGATGATTTAGAAGGTACAAATCCCATACTACTCCTTTTATTTCATTTAGCTCTTGAAAATCATACTTGATGTGTCCCGAGTCATCATTCGGAGATAATGATCCCAACGGGGGATAATGTAACACCACGCATTTCAGGCTAGAATATAAACCGTTATTTCTATGAATAAAGGTTCCAAAAGCCATAGTTCCAATGTGAATTTAGTGTGTTAATCAATTATATAGTGTGGGAATTTAGTTGAGCATAAATTAAGATCATAGAGGTACCATAACTCAAGGACCAGTTGAAAGTCTTCCTATCAATTGAGTTTTGGTGAGCGTTTAAACTTGGGTAAACTTCAATCAACAATAACTTTTTGTATATAATGAATTATAGGTCTTACAATATATCAAAGGAAATATCTTTGAATTCTCTTTCCAACACCACCAGTTTTGCCTTAATATGATATCGATGTATAAAGTTATGCCCATTTTACATTACGGTATCTGGCTGGCTTAGGAGCAACGGTTGGGCCGACGATCCATCGAACCCATGATGGTCCGTAGTGGGGCCCATTATACAAAAAACAGTGAATCATTCACTGGAAATGTAGCGATGGTTCTGGGGATGGTTCATCGAGCCCATGACGGTCCATCGGTCCATCCCGAAGCTCAAAAACGTGATTTTTTTAAAGGGTTGTTTTGGTACTTTTCCTCTCCAGAAAACTTCCCCAATGGATTTAATTACACCCTAACACGTTATTAATCAATTCCCATCAGTTGCAACATCAAAAACTTCCTTCTTCACTCTCAAAATCAAGATCAAACTAGTGTTTCTTTCAAGAATAAGAAATCAATCTTTATATGCAAGATTTTCAAGGAACAAATCAAGAATTCAAGTTCTATTCTTTAAATAAGTAATCTAAGGTACGTAGGATTTTCCTAAAACTACACGAGCATAAAGAAATTGTTTCAACAACATTTTACACATTGTGAAATCATGAATTATCGAAGGGGTTTTGGAACTTACATTACAATTTTGCATTACGAATTCTTTAATGACATTATTATTTTGGTCTTGAGGACTTTCCCCTAAATTTGATCTACAACCATGTATCAGTATATATATGTAGGTGTTTGATGAGTTTGAATGATGAACTGAGAGCATAAACTATTAAAAATGCCTCTCTTGTTTACAAGCTTTCTTGTTTTTGTAAGTTATGACTTATTTGAAATGTATTGTTGGAAGCAAGATATAAATGTCTTGATTATGGTTTTAAATTAAAGAGGGTGTGTATTAGTTGGTGTTAAAGGTTAAAGATGTTTATTAATTTTTTCGTCACAAGTTTCATGACCTCTACATATTTGTTGAAATGCTGAAAAGAATGACTTTTACATGATTTGATACATGTTTGAAGTATGAATCTTTTGAATTGTTTGAAGTATCGTGGTCCAAGCTTTATGTTTTCAAAGAAGAGATTTTCATATGACAATTATGGATTAGAAACATGACTTGCAAGCCTTGGTATGACGATACCAAATCAGATAAGGCCATGATAAACTCAGAACAAAATACAGATTTTAATTCAGATTTAGAATTCAGACAGATGCATGTTTAGAACAGGTTAAAAATGGGCACTAAGAGAGTTAGGTGGTTACCTGAAGTAGGAATGGGTCATACGATTCAATGACTGGAAACATGTTTTTCTGATATGAGTTTATTATTTCCCTAAGAGGGATTATACACTGGCCTAGTGCCCTGTGGCATATCTGATTTATATACGTCAACCCTTGCGGCAAACATGGGTTGGGGGCTTGGCCGTCGAGTTAATGGCAGGTCCCATATTTCCCGTGGGAAACTTTCATAAATTTAGGGTGTTCCACTTAGCTCAGAAGTAACACAAAGTACAGAACTACATTGACAAGATTATTTTAAGATCATTTGAGAATTCCCATGTGTTTTAAACTATTTCATGCATAAAGTATTATGACTTTCTCTCACCTATGTTATATATGTATAAATTCATTATTTTGGATTGCTCTGCCTACAAATATGATTGTCTTGACCCCCTATATTTCAGGATCTGAGGCTCAGTCTAAATTTAACGCCCTGAATCGGATATCCAAAACGCTACACGGTGCTCATAATCCCGAAGGACCATAAGCTAACCCATAACTGATATTTGTAACTGAGCCCTGAATTATAATGATAATATCATAAATACAGAAACAAGAACTAAAAGTCCATAAGGTTCAATATTGATACATAACTGAAAATATGGTATAACAATACCAAAACAACTGAAATAACTGTTTGAATATGTTGTAGTTTGAAAGCCTCTAAAATTGAACTGTCCGAATAAAGAGTTGATGTACTATCCCCTAACTAACCCCATCTACTAAAATAAACTAAGTACTAAAAGAATGATAAAATCAAATAATAACATCCTCGAATGATGAGGACTCACTACTGACTATGACTGCTGAAACTGGAATGCTACTGATACTCTGGAGTGCGTTCTTCTAAACCTAAGGTATAAAACACCATAGCGCAAATGTGTCAGTACGATTGACTGTACTGGTATGCAAGTGATGTAGGTTGAATGCAATGGTTCATATGCATGGACAATACTAACTGACTGAATAACATGAACGTGAGAATACATGTATGAATACGTAACTGTATCTGAGATTGTGATAATACTGACTCATGAATTCTGATAACGTTGATTTACTGATATCTGGGTACTAATACTGGGATACTGAAAGACTAAGTCTATTGAGTACTGAGGAACTGATGTCATAGTACTGATAAAGGAATGACCGTTTCTGACAGTTCTGATTATGAAGAACTAGTCTGATTGACTGTATCTAATAGTCCTGAAATCTGAATACTAGTAACATGAATTTCATATAATTAATATACTATTAACTAGGTGAGTGTGTCTAACAGACCAAATTCTGATGGAACTAGCTGAGTTTTGTACTGAACTGAGTGACTGTATCTGACAGTTCCGAAACTATAGAACTGAACTGAGTTCTATTACTGAGACTGGATCCAAAACTAAGACTGTGAGGTAATCATCTAACCGACATGCCCGAAAACTAAACTGGCGGGTTACAACCTATAACCCCAGCTGGAAGGGTGTTTGTACCGTGCCACGGGTAAAGACAAGTTATGAGTAAACCCTCTCTAACAGGGAGCTCTTCCATCAACCCCTTCCAGTAGGAAAAACTCAAATGAGGTGTATAATCCCTAAACTCGTAGGGTACATCTCAACCTACACTGGCTACGTAGTTTTGGGATGCAAGGATTGCTTTTAAGGATCACACCCTCTACTGGATAACAAGTGAGTCCCCATCCTTGGGTTCACTCGGTGATGAATCCTACTCCTAACTGAAGAGACACTGAACTAATTTAAACTGAACTGAACTATTACTGATATTATCTTTTAGTTTATTCGAACAGAGTTCACTAAATTCCGTAGACTGACGGAATACTACTAAGATCGGATAACTGACTGAGATTACTGAATTTTCCTGAGTCATATAACTGACTGAATTCTAATGATCATGGCTTGAATAGGAGTATCGTGAAAACTAACACTGGCTCTAGGAACACAGCTAAATTATCAGGTACAAGTACCCCCAGGACTCGATAGCATAAAACTAACAAGACTTGACACTTCGTGAACACATAACCAATATCAACAATTCATAATACAATAAGTTGGGGATTTCATGAAACACATGGTTGTCATAATGTTGTACATAGATGGGATTGCATATAGAAATGTCATACTTTCATCAGCCTAATCTCATGAATATTCCATCAAATAATCATAATGCATACAATATCATGGAAGTAGTCTTGGTCATAAGGGTAAAGCATACATTTATTATTTGAGTCACAATGGAGCTATAATACCCAATTTCTATCCTTCTAGCCATTTTGTCAAACACCCTACATGCACAACTTAGGACATAGGTGAAATCATCAAATTACACATCATAAAAAAACCCAATGCATGGATTTCATCTTGCATGCTAACGTAGTTTCATGAAAACACATAAAGATTCGAACTTGGGAATCATACAACAAGATAAACATGGTTACAAACAACCCACAACACAAATATCATGTTTTATAATTTGAATGAGGGCTCTTGGAATTCATGACTGAAATAAATCCATAAATCAACACTTGACATACCTTAGTTCCTGATTATACAAAGATTAATGGAGAGATTCTTGAATTTGAGCATTGAATTTGAATCCCTAATTGAAAACCCCAGCTTGTTATTGAGAGAAACTCTATATTTTTGGTGAAATATGGCTGAATCACGTGTAATTGGTTTTATCTAAGGATGGGAAATTGACCCTTTTGCCCTTAAAAATGCAGACATTTAATGCCTAAAAATTGGGTGCCGACGCTACAAGCTACGTGGCACGTTGATGACTACGATGCGATACTCGATGCTTCATGCCATGATCGCATCGAGCCTCATAAGTTTTGTCTCTAGCAGCCTGCACAAATGTTGAAACGCGATTGGGGATGCGGTGCACCATGATAGCGTTGGTCCACTATTTAGTGACTCCGAACATGATTTAAACGTGTTCCAAAAAATCCAAAACTTTTTGGGGAACACCTATTGACCTTACTGATCATGAACTAATAAAAATACGGACCATTAAAGGACGTTAAGGTGGAGAAATGAGGTTGACAACTTTTGAAGGCCAATAATAGGCTAAGTCTGGGAACCTAGCTAGAATTTTCTAAGTCTAGGACCCCTTGACAAGCTTAAAGGACAGAATTAAGATTTAGGATTTTACGGGATCTTACAATATCTCCCCCTTGAGAATATTCATCCTAGAATGAGACTGACTGAGAGGGAAGAAAAGATAAATTGACGTTCATACTGAACATGAACAACTGGAGCATGATTCCATAACTGACATGACCGATAAACTGAATGTATCCTACTGAACATGTATATCTGATGCATGGTTAACTAATTCATGAATGCATGACTAAATATGCAATAGAAATTGATACCAAGTTTATCATGGAAATCTGAGCATGAAACTGGATAAGTTTAATGGCGACTGTTTCCTTAAATTGAAAATGCTAAGCCTGAAATTAATTACTAGATATGCACGAGCGGAAACACGTAAACGTAATTGAGTCTGGAACGTTATACATGAGATGGATATCATGATATGAACTAAGTACCTTAAATACGTGGCTTACGGCCGAGGTCGGAGTTTGAGGGTCAACTCATGAGTACTCCTTACCCGAAACTGGATTCATTACGAAAATAGAGAGCAGTATATTTATGTCATAATGGTTCGGGGAATTATAGTGTATCTCCCCCTTGGGACACTAGGTCCCTCGAAGAATACTGATTTTGCTGAGATACTGAGGAAAACTAGGGCGATGCACAAGGCACCTACGAGCTGAATCACTGGTGGATATCCAGGATCTAAAGCTAAGACAAAGTGATTAGACCTTACGCACTGCAACTGAGACTACTAAAAAAATTTACGTATGTGCTGAGCACGAATGCATAAATATATTCCAACTTTATTTGATTAACTGAATAACTTATATCTGAATATTGGGCATGTAAGACTGAACTATACTTATTCTGTATAGATGGACTAAGACTATAGGGTATTACACATAGGAGGTAATGACTGACTGGGCAACATGAGGTAATTAAACATGAGTGAGGAAAAACTGTATTACCATAGGAATGCGAGACCAGGCATCTAATCATGATTTGAAAACATTCTATAAATTGAGGTACTATAATACTAATAACTGAGTAACTGATGGCCGTATGTTATGGTAGGGTAATCTTGAAACTGGACTGAGTTTTTTATCTGACTACTGGACTAGGACTGGGACTGAGATTATAGCTCAGATGGTAATTAAGACTGTAACGATAACTAAGACTGTAACTATGACTAAATGTTGGTTTTCTATAACTGAGGGTTAGACTGGTACGGGAGTACTAAATTCTAATGGTTGAGTAACTGATAGCTGAAATCCATGGTTCTGTTGCACTATCTGAGTCTTTTACTGAATATTGATTACTAAACTGACACTATAACTGAGGCCTGCCAGATGGAACATTAACACTATAGATTCATCGAGTGATATAAATTGAGGGTATACGTGGCATAATCTGAGTTTGACTAAACACAAGGAGTGAAGTCATGAATCGTGTGGGCTAAGCATACTATAAAGCATCACATAAGTGCATGAGTCATGAGCTGCACAAACTGGGTTTGGTATTTCTGAATTCATGGAACATGATCCACAATATTGGATGAACTTGGACTCCTCATACGAGGAAATTAAAACACACACTATTCTATGAAAAGTGCATGGATATAAGTTGTATTCGTGGGACTGAAATGAAAAGCATACGTAAGTATCATGATGGTTGAAGTACAAAACTGTGCACTAAGATAGGAATGGTTCGGGAATCATCTTCCGTTATGGATTTACTACACATAATGGTATTACTACTGGAACCTGAAAGCCTGACTTTTAGATATTTCATAACCAGACAGTTCCTACATACCTGTCGAGCTGTGTTAGACTGACTCACTAGGATGGGGACTGGAAAAAGGTCCTGTTAATATTTGGTCTAACCTTAATGTTGATTATTATGCAAAGAGTTACAAAAGAAAAAGAAAGATCCTGAATAAGAAGAAACGTGAACATGTAAATGAGGGATCTATAACATACCAGTGGCTGCATCAGGAGGAATTTCTTGATCCTATCGGGACTAAAGTGCATAGAGTCTATTTGGGTGTTTCCCACTAATAGTGCTGGAATTGGCACCCTACTGATTTGGGGGACCGAACTGAGTTGAGGGACGAACGTTCTTACTTTTAGGGACAGGCCTAGGACAATCTCAGACTTTGTGACCTGTCTCATCATATCCAAAAAACACATCACTACCAGCTCTACATACACCCTTATGATGCTTACCACACTCTTTACAAAGTGGATGACTAAAAACCTTGCTCTCACTACCCTTGGCCTTGGAGCCTGGTGCCTAATATCTACAGTTATTTTTGAACTTTAGTACTAGTGCACTAGCTGAAGATGGAACTGGGGCTAAAAACTTCTGTCTATACTGAGAACAGTTACTACCCTGCGACCCTGGCTGAGAAAAACTATAACTACCAGTTATGGCCCTCTTATTTTCCCTCTCCTTCTTCTTAAGTTTCTGCTCCTCAATCTGTTGAGCATGGACCATAAGCCTAGATATGTCCATCTCCTTAATCAATATCACAGTTCTGCACTCCTTAACTACTCTACCTGATATCCCAGACATAAACTTATTCATTCTAGATCTACTATCTGCTACTACATGAGGAGCGTACCTAGCTAACTGAGTGAACTTGAGGGAGTATTCTTTTACGCTCGTGCTACCTTGTCTGTGGTTGATAAACTCTAACACTTTTGATTCTTTCTACTCTAAGGGAAAGAATCTACCTAAGAAAGCCATAGAAAAATCTTCCCATTCTATGGGCTCTGCATCTGCACCCCTATCTACCTTCCACTTCTTAAACCATGTATTTGCTACATCTTATAGCTGATAGGCGGATAACTCTGCACTCTCACTAGAAGTCACTCCCATGATATCTATGACTTTCTAAACCTGGTTGAGGAACTCTTGTAGATACTCTTTAGACTTAGAACCGCAGAATAGGGGAGGATTAATTCAGGTGAAGTCCTAAATCCTAGCTTCAGCAGAATTAGCCACTGGGTTAGCCGAAATAGCAGTTGGTCGGTCATTCTGAGCTGTGACTGAATTGTCTAGAGTAGTGAATGCAGTTCTGAATTTTGCATGAGAGACGTGCTCATCCAGAGTATCTTCCTGGATGGGCTGAGGTGCTGACTGATTCCCTGTTCCTCTTTCATTAGCCCTTTTGGGAGGCATGTTCTGTAAATAAAAGAGAAGAAGGGATTAAACTAAGAGTTTGACTGGAGCTTATACTCACCCGTACGATATGAATTTGTAATTAAGGGAAACTATTCCTACAACATCTCATAGCCTCCTGCACATAAGTGTGGTAAACAACACACCCATGTACAAGACTCTACTAGATGTAGCTTTTCAGACTTCCAACGACGTTGTTGAATCTTAGGCTCTGATACCAAGTTTGTAACGCCCTGAATCAGGTACCCAAAATGCTACACGGTGCTCATAATCCTGAAGGACCACAAGCTAACCCATGACTATATTTGCAACTGAGCCCTGAATAATAATGGTAATATCGTAAATTCAAAAACCTGAACTAAAAGGCTATAAGGTTCAATACTGATTCATAACTGAAAATATGGTATAACAATACCAAAACAAGTAAAATAACTATCTGAACATGTTGTAGTCTAAAAGCCTCTAAAACTGAATTGTCTGAATAAAGAGTTGATGGGTCAATACCCCAACTAACCCCATCTACTAAAATAAACTAAGTACTAAAAGAATGATATAATCAAATAATAACATCCTCGAATAATGAGGACTCACTGCTGACTCTGACTGCTGAAATTGGAATGCTACTGATACTCTGGAGCGTGTGCTTCTGCACCTATGGTATAAAACACCATAGGGAAAATGTGTCAGCACGATTAAATATACTGGTATAAAAGTGAGGTAGGCTGTATCTGAGATCGTGATAACACTGACTCATGAATTATGATAACGTGGATTTACTGATATCTAGGTACTAATACTGAAAGACTAAGTTTATTGAGTACTGAGGAACTGATGTCATATTAATGTTAAAGGAATGACTATTACTAACAGTTCTGATTATAAATAACTGGTCTAAATTATTGTATCTGGCAGTCCTAAAATCTAAATACTAGTAACATGAATTTCATATAATTAATATACTATTAACTAGGTGACTGTGTCTGATAGTCTTGATTCTGATGGAACTAGCAGAGTTTCGTACTGAGCTGAGTGACTATATCTGTCAATCCTAAAATTGTAGAAATAAACTGAGTTTTATTACTGAAACTGGATCCAAAACTGAGACTGTGGGAGGTAATCATCTAACCGACTTGCCCCAAAATTGAAATGGTGGGGTCCAACATGTAACCCTAGTTGGAAGGGTGTCAGTATCGTATCACGAGTAAAGATAAACGGTGAGTAAACCCTCTCTAACAGGGAGCTCTTCCGTCAACCCCTTCTAGTCGGAAAAACTCAAATGAGGTGTATAATCCCTAAACTCATAGGGTACATCTCAACCTACACTGGCTACGTAGTTATGGAACGCAAGAATTGTTTCTAAGGATTACACCATCTACTGGTTAACAGGTGAGTCCCCATCCTTGGGTTAACTCGGTGCTAAATCCTACTCCCAACTGAAAGGACACTGAACTGATTTAAACAGAATTGAACTATTACTGGTAGTATCTTTTAGCTGATTTGAACTGAGTTCACTAAATTCTGTTGACTGGAGGAATACTACTGAGATCAGATAACTGACTAAGATTACTGAGGTTTCCTGAGCCATGTAACTGATTGAATTCTAATGATCATGGATTGAATGGTAGTATCATGAAAATCAACACTGGCTCTAGGCACACAGCTAAATCTTCAGGTACAAGTACCCTCAGGACTCGATAGCATGAAACTGTCAAGACTTGACACTTCGTGAACACATAACCAATATCAACAATTCATAATACAATAATTTGGGGATTTCATGAAACACATGGTTGTCATAATGTTGTACATGGATGGAATTGCATATAGATATGTCATACTTTCATTAACCTAATCTCATGAACATTCCATCAAATACTCATAATGCACACAATATCATGGAAGTCAGTCTTGGTCATAAGGGCAAAGCATGTATTTATTATTTGAGTCGCAATTGAGCTATAATACCCAATTTCTATCCTCCTAGACATTTTTTCAAACACCCTACATGCACAACTTAGAGCATAGGTGAAATCATCAAATTACACATCATAAACAACTCAATTCATGAATTTCATCTTTCATGCTAATATAGTTTCATGAAAACAAATAAAGATTCCAACTTGGGAATCATACAACAAGATAACATGGTTACAAACAACCCACAACATAAATATCATGGTTTATAATTTGAAAGAGGGTTCTTGGACTTCATGGATGAAAGGAATCCATAAATCAACACTTGAAATACCTTAGTTCCTGATTTTACAAGATGGAGAGATTCTTAAATTTGAATATTGAATTTGAATCCTTAATTGAAAACCCTAGCTTGTTCTTGAGAGAAACTTGAGAGAAACTCTATATTTTGGGTGAAATATGGCTGAATCACGTGTTATTGGGTTTATATAAGGATGGGAAATTGATCCTTTTTCTCTTAAAAATGCGGATATTTAATGACTAAAAACTAGGTGTCGATGCTACAAGCGACGCAGCGCGTTGATGGCTGCGATGCGATACTCGATCTGTTGCGCCATGATCGCATCGTGCCTTAGAAGTTTTGGCTATGGCAGCCTACACAAATGTTGACCAACGCGGTTGGAGACGCAGCGCGCCATGATCGCGTTGGTCCACTGTTTAGGGACTCCAAACATGATCTAAATGTGTTCCAAAAAATCTGAAACTTATCCGAAAACACCTATTGACCTTCCTGATCATGAACTAATAAAAATACAGACCATTAAAGGACGTTAAGGTGGAAAAATGAGATTGCCAACTTTTGAAGGCCAATAATAGGCTAAGTCTGGGAACCTAGCTAGAATTTTCTAAGTCTGGGACCCCTTGACAAGCTTAAAGGAATGAATTAAGATTTAGGATTTTATGGGATCTTACACAAGATGTCCTGTTATTCCATAGAGATTTCAGACAGAAATGTGCAGTTGGTGAGACTTCTTTATTCCAGAAGGCCTATTTCTTTCCAGACACTTCTTATTTACTTTAGTTTAGGTCCACGGGGCCTTTTCCCAGTTTCAAACAGCTTGTTAATTTCATATGTAATAGAGATTTCGCAGACTAAACCAAATATTGTCTAAATGTTAATGGATTTCCTCATGTATTGATTTACTTAACTCAGGACATGACCATAATTCCGTAATGATTTATATTTCCATATATTTTCATTATTTTATGAATATTATGCATGATTACCAGATATAGAAGGGCATCTGAGCCTCCATGGTTTGGTATGCTCGTTATGGCCAGGGCCCCAGCTCGGGTCGTGACAAGGGTTGCTTGACCCAACTAGGGGTCATGACGCGGGGGCTATTCCCCCACAGTTTTAGCTTCTTAAGGGTCAAGGGTCACTTTGGCCCTTTTCCCTCTATCCCAAATGTCCAAAGCACAAATTATAACACCCAAAAGAGCATTATTTTCCCATCTTCTTCAAATTAACCCACGTAAAGAACTTCCCTTTCCCCAAGAACAAAATTTAACTCTTCTCCTCTAAGTAATCTAGAATTCAAGTCTTTCAAGTTCTAGAGTCTCAAGAAAGTATCAAAGTTAGGATTTCATCCTTCAAGATAAGAAACTTAAGGTACATGGGGTTTTCTTAAACTACATAGGCATGGTGAAATTAGCTTAATCATGTTTAAATGTTAAGAAATCATGAATTTACAAAGGGGTTTGGATTTACAATTTCAATTTGGCATTATGAAATCTTAGTGATGATAATGTTTGGGACCTAAGGCCTTCCCCCTTGCAATTAGTTGTTACACATATATATATGTATGTATTCGATGTTTTCAAAAATTGATTTGAGAGCATGAAAATTATACTCCCTCTCTCGTTATGAATTATTCGATTGCATATTGAGAAGAATGACATAAATGTCTTTACTATTATTTGTTGACTTGATTTTGATGGCGACTTAAAGAGAGGGAGTCTTTCCTACTTACATGAATAAAAGTGATGATTCACAGAGAATTGCATGATTTGTTACAAGATACTTGACCACCATGTGTCTGTGAATTGAATTGAGGATCTTTGACTCTATTTACATGAATTTCACTATACATATCCTCTTATACTATTTGACTAGTTTGGAGGTCTGAAAATAATGTTTTGACAGAGAAGACTGTAACATGATATTGTATGGCTTAGATATATGACTTGCAAGTCTTAGCATGACGATGCCACAACAGATTATGCCATAACATACTCAGAATAGAACATAAGTCAGATTTCATTAACATTTCTTTTAGATTATGATTTCAGAAAGATGCATGCTTAGAAAAGGCTAAAAATGGGATTAAGATATGTTAGGTGGTTACCCGAAGAAGACATGAGTTCATATAACTCATTGACTGAAACCGTGTTTTACAAATATGGGTTATTATGTATCCAAGAGGGATTATACACTGGCCTACTGCCCTGTGGCATATCAGAATCAGAAACTCCAACCTTTGCGGAAAACTTGGGTTGGAGGCTAGGCCGTCGAGTCAAAGGCAGACTCCATATAGCCCGTGGGGCCGTATATTTGTAGGGTGTACCACCTAGCTCAGAAGTAAAACAAATAAAAAGGGAATCATAGCTGCAAAATTGTTTTAAGATCATTTGAAACTACGCATGTGTTTTAAATCATTTCATGCATAAAGCTTTTGGTGAAATTCTCTCAACTTATGTTATATATATATATATATATATATATCAAATTACATTATTTTGGATTTCTCTGTGTACCAATACATATGTATTGACCCCCTATATCTCAAAATCTGAGGCACAGTCTTGCGGTCCCATCTAGTAGTAGATCCGTTTGTGTCAGAAGTTGAAGTTGGCGAGCCTTCTATATTCCGGAAGGCCTGATTTTTAGATTTCATTGCTTCTTTCTTTTTTTTGGTCTACTGAGGGCCTTGTCCCAGTTTTTAGACAGATGTTGGTTTACATGTATTAGAGATTTCACAGACTAGTGTGATGTGTTTTGAATGATGAGTACTCACTTTCGGATTATCCAGTTTACCTATGAGATTGACCATGATTCTGTTATGTTATTCTTTCTGCATTTCTACAAATTGTATGATTAATGTGCATGATTGCCAGATAGATATGAGCATTCGGACCCTCATAGTCTGGGATGCTCATCACGGCCAATGCCTCGGCTCGGGTCGTGACAGGACTCTTTCAATGTCACTATACAATTTATTTTTTGTTTTAATGCCCGAATTTCATAATCGCAAACAAGATGGACCAACTTATGAATTTCATATCGCTCATTTAATTCCCAACATGGAAAACATGTAAATCACGATCCTTCCCTCCAATCACAGGAACCCTTAATTAAACACAAAAAAAGAGAGAAATATCAGACATTATACAAGCATTAAAAGAGATTGTTCGGTGCAATAAAGCTTTTCTTATGTGCGAAATCCGTGCAAGAGCCAAACCTCAATAGGCATTAATTAATTTAGTCAAACATTATAAAGTGAGTACTTTTAAAATATATAGTCAACCCATAATTAAATCCACCCCATTATTGGCAAAACTAGCAAGAGAGGAGTGGATTCATCGGAATAATCTTTATTGAAAAATTATACTATATAAAGAAAAAATAATAATTATTTGTATATATTTCTTCTATGCCTTTTTTATTTTTGCGCATTTATTTTTTTATTTTTTTTGTTTTTAATTTCCAAGTGAAAATCCAACTATGACATTGCCTACCGTACCGTGCCTATAATGGAAGAATGTAAGAATAAAATTAAGAAACCAGTAAAACAGAGCTAGCTTAGTAATGGAGAGAATAGAAGCGAAATTATAAAAGAGGATTAGTCTAGGAAAACAAATGTTTTGAGAAACTTGACTTCAGCAGTAGTTTTGGACTATCCTACATAAGTTAAAAAAAAAAGTTTTGCTCCTCAGAATGAGCTGCAATTTTGAAACTACATTACAATGCAAAGTTTTGCTTCTCTTTCTCTCTGCCAGTCGGTCACCTTTAGTAGGAAGCTGATGTGGTCATCTTTCTTTCTTTATACTCTTTTAGTTCATTCTGACACCTTTCGTTGTCTATCACCCCTTAGTTTTATATACCTGCATATATAGAAAAACAATCATTATCAAACTCTCTCAGTGTCACTATACAATCTAATTTTTGTTTTATTGCTTGAGTTTGATAATCCCAAATAGGATGGACCGACTTATGAATCTTTACTATCCATGTCACTCATTGAAAGCCCGCGGTACAATATAACGTAATAATTAGTTTATCATTCTAAATTATTGATGAATCTTCATACTGCAGAATATACTAAATGGTCGATTTGAGTATGCTTACCATTTTTTCTTAATATACAACAAAATAATATTTATATATCTTCTTAATTTCTTTCTTTTTAATAGAAGAAAATAAATAAAAATATATATCAAATATGAATAGAAGAAGAAGAAGAAGAAGAAGAAGAAGGAGAAGGAAAAGGAGGAGGAGAAGAAGAAGGAGAAGGAGCAGGAGGAGGAGGAGGAGGAGGAGGAGAAGGAGAAGAAGGAGAAGGAGAAGGAGGAGAAGGAGGAGAAGGAGAAGGAGAAGAAGGAGAAGAAGGAGAAAAAGGAGAAGAATTATTCTAGCACTCTTTTAACACAATTCCATCACTATTTCCACACCATTTCCAGCACCGAGTTGGCCAATTTTTTGTGCCAGTTCAGTTAAGATATGCTAATGTATGTGTCAAAACTTAAGGAGTTAAATTTTGACACGTCTATTAAAAAATAAAATATCTCAAACTCATGATAAATGACATGTGATGGAAATATAGGTCTAGCCTAGTAATTACACATAAATATTATCGCACATGGGAATATTACATTAGTAATAACGCACAAAATGTTATCACTTACGTACAAACGTTATCGCATCCCAGGAACAAATAGAACATTAATGTGGAAATATATCTATATATTTAGTACACAAAAGAAATTAACACATGTGAAAAATCTTACTAACCTGGAAAATTATGCCTAAAGAAGTAAACTTGTTCAGAGTAATGAAGCAAAGTGAAATAATGTTTCTTCAATGCATAAGAAGCACTTTCTGTGGTTGGAGAAAACTTGAATAACTCACTTCTCTCCATTTCTTCTCTGCTACAACCTATACAACAAAATAATATTTGTATATTTCTGAATTTCTTTGTTTTAAAAAAAATAATAACAAGATGTATTATATATGAATCAACTAATAAGAAGATGAAGAAAAATAAAAGGAGATTCCATTTTACCTTATCAAAGTCACCCCTTTTTGTCACCTCAACATATAAAACATGCAAATCAAGCTCCTTTCCTCCAATCAAAGGAGCCCTTAATTAAATCAAAGAGAAAAGGAACAAATCAGCTATTAAAAAAGGCAAACCCGTACATGCTATGTGAGACTTGATAGTGCTCAAACTACACCTCTCTAATGAAAAGGTAAGAGATCGTTGTCAATATATAATCCAACTAGGTTGGGGTCGAATCTCACAGGGAATATGGTGTGAATTTGAGTTGTATGCGAGTTAATCAACTGATAGTTAGTAGTTTCCAGTAAATTGGGGGTTATGAGAATTTAGCAAATAATTATTGGTCACTTTAGTTTCAGTGTTTGTAATCAAGAGTTTATGGAAAACCAGAATTATGTTCACTATGGGTTTTGGTACTTGACAGATGCTATTAGTGATCCAAGATTCTCACGATAGGTAGGAACAACAGATTGTCTTTATCAAAGTTATGCCTAAATGTCTCTCGACGTACTTAAGCATTTAATTACCTAATCCTCTCGTACTTAGGGAATTTATATTCACTAACCAGACTTCACCTCAGGTTAATTAACCTTGTTACAATGTCAATTATTAAACGGAAGGTTGGTAGCTTCCAAGTCCATGTCAATAATTCACTTCCTACTATAGTTGATTTCTTATCTCAAGCAAATCAAAGCAGGTGTTATCTATTGTTTGCGTCCAATAAACAATAATTAATTCCTCAAAATTATCAAGGAGTCCTATTACCTTAAGAATCTTGAACACTTAGAAACTTACCAAGACCTAACCCATAGATCCCATAATTTGGGTTAAAGGGATTTAGCCACTCATAATGTAATAATCGATACAACAAATTGAATTCATAATTTGAAAGATGAACTTACAGCAAGATGAATAGAAACGAGTGTTTCTTAGATTAGATCAAAGTAGAAATCCCTAAATATTGATGATAATATCTTCAAAGTTAATTATTATTTTTTTCGAGCCAAGAAACTAGAGAGAAAATAACAAAATACGTGTGTTCCAAAAAATAGGTTCACCAGAATAATCCTCCTTAGAAAACCCTAAACTATGCTTTAAATACTTCATCCTAATTATGGAAATAAAATCACAGAGTTTAGTGTCCTTCTCGGGTTAGGTGACGACATGTGTGACGCCTTA
Organism: Capsicum pubescens; assembly: GCA_030864215.1. NCBI lineage: Eukaryota > Viridiplantae > Streptophyta > Magnoliopsida > Solanales > Solanaceae > Capsicum > Capsicum pubescens. The sequence goes on along the minus strand of CM061549.1, from coordinate 31,376,932 downwards.
TTAGGAGGCTGAAGACTTGTCACGGATGTCGTCAGCTCCTCTTCAATTTTGACAATTTCTGCTTAAGGCTGACAGTGAATCCTGACGGCTTATCAAAACTGTGACGACATATCAGATAATGTTATCACTTCTCCACCTAAGATCTCATGTTCTGTCTAAGGCTGACGGCGACTCTGACGGCTTAGCACAAAGCTGACGGCTTATCACATGTCATCATCACTTCTTCAAACTGAATCTCATTCTCTATTTAACATTGATGATGAAGCTGATAACCTATGAGAGTGCTGATGGCCTATCAGGAATGTCGTCAGCCACACTTCTCTTCTATTTTCTTTAGATTTCAACTCTTTTACTTCCATCAATATTGGTTTTCTTGCCTCTTGACTTCCACTGCAAAATCAAATATAAAACAATCAAAAAGGACAAAAGTTGCTTAAGACTTTGCAATTATTCTCAGTTAAAATCCTCAAATTTGTTAGCATCGGCTCACACATCAATACCCTCAACTTAAAACAATTGTTTGTCCTCAAGCAACTAAAATACAACCAAGAGAATACAAAGTACATTCAGCAGTCAACCATCCATATTATCTCAAAATATCTTCACCATCTCCAAGGTCAATCAATTTACAAACAACTGTGCATGTTATTGAAGAGCAATAACGTGACACACAGGAATCAAGATATGGCATCAAATCAGCAACAACAACCATGCATGTATCAAGCTTACACTATCTAAACAAGTTATCAACTAGCAATGTAACCAATGTGCCCTCACTACAAAGAAGTCCCATTGTACTTATATCAGACATCACATATGCAACAATAGGGACAATCACAAGACACTGACTCTCAAAATGAAGTTCCAATCAATGTATGCCAAATACCATAGGCTTGCCTTTATTTTCATTACCAAGATCTTCAGACAGGTCATCTAGGATCACTATAGGTCTTCTCTTTGGCTTGTAATGTAGGCTGGGGGCTGGTATGATACTCGATGATATTTAAAGTGACTAAGCCTCCTTGACACTACACTAGCTTTTGGGGTCTCACTCATTTACCTTTTTCTACTCTTCTCTTTTCTTGATCACACTTATTAATGATGGGTGAGGTTCTTTTCTACAATCACTTCTTCTTTTTCACAACTTTTCTTTTCTTGCTCTTTTCCACCGCACCCAGCTTTTTATTCTTTTCTTTTACTCTACTTTTCTTCATACTCATTTTATATCACGCACCCCTATGATAGCCACCCTCAACTTAGGCCATTTTCCTAAGTCAAGGTGCACAGTGTCCAAGGAGGACTAGGGCCAAAATAGGTTCATTATGATATAAAAATGGGACGGTGATAGGTATCATAAAAACAAATAGGTTATTCAAGATAAAAAATAGGGATCAAGGGATATTATGCATATAGGGAAGGTCATTTAGGCTAAAAGTGGACTAATATCAAAACGGCCTATGATCCTTTCCTAACCCCTATCCTTCAACCTAGGTAAGACTAACCGGGAAAGTTTTGAATTCAACATACAAAGGGAACTAAGTAGAATCTCACACGCACATGGAACACAAGTATATCACAAGTTACAACTTATTCGGTTCATGCAATTGTTTAGCAATCTTTATCAAGTCACTAGAACTAATACCATACAAAGATGAACGGTGGTCACAATTAGATCCAAATCACACAGTTAAAGAATTAGAACACTTGGGAGGTGTTCACAAAATAACAAAAACGTGTTAACTGCCTCAGGTACTTGTATTTCTCCTAGTCAACTACAAAATATTACAACAATAAATCACCCTACACCCTCAACTTAAAATCAAAGAAAAACTGAACTAAGGGTTCGGGTATACCTCGAGTAGATCAAGCACGGGGATCATGGGTTGCCTCACATGTAGCACTTGATCTAACGTCGCGGCATGACTCAGGTGTCTCGATTACTTCAGACTTCGTCGAGACAGATAGTAGCAGTACTTTTCATCAAGTCTTTTGGACTAATATAAAGTTTGACTCGTTGCCCATTTACCTTAAAGGTGTTGCCGTCTTTATTTTCAAGTTCTACTACTCCAGATGAGTAGACTTGACTAACTCTAAACGGGCCTGACCACTTGTATTTAAACTTACCTGGGAACAGTTTGAGTCTGGAATTGAACAGAAGCACGAAATCACCTTTTAGGAATTCTCGTTTCTCAATCCTCCAATCATGATACTTCTTCATCTTTTCTTTATATAGGTCTTCTCTTTCCTATGACCTGAGATAGAATTCATCCATCTCATTTACTTGTCCCAGTCTTAGCTCTGTTGCTTTCTTCCAACTCAAATTTAACCTTTTAAGTGCCCATAAAGCCTTGTGCTCCAGCTCGATTGGTAAGTGGCTTGCTTTTCCATAGACCAACTAGAATTGTGACATGCCAATAGGTGTCTTGAAAGCAGTCCGGTATGCCCACAAGGCATCATCAAGCTTTTGAGACCAGTCTTTCCGACTAGCATTCACCATTTTCGCTAGGATGGCTTTAATCTCTCAATTTGACACTTCCACTTGCCCACTAGTTTATGGGTGATAAGGAGTGGCTACTCTATACTATTTTACCCCAAATTTTTCTAAGGTAGCTCAAAATACTTTGTTGCAAAAATAAGATCCTATATCGCTTATAATAGTACGTGGTACTCCAAAGCGAGAGAAGATGTTCTTCTTGAGAAAAACAACAACCCTTTTTCCTTTATTATCAGCCAAGGCACCATCTTCGACCCATTTCAATACATAGTCAATAGCAACTAAAATATACTTCATCCCATACGAGCTTAAAAAAGGACCTATGAAATTGATGCCCAAGACGTCAAACAATTCCACTTCAAGCATCTTAGTCAAAGGAATCTCATGTCTTTTAGAGATCGACCCTACCTCTGACATTGGTCGCATTTCATCACAAACTCATGAGTATCCTTGAAAAATATTGGCCAATAGTATCCGCTCTGCAACACCTTCCTAGCCGTTCGGTCACCTGCATAGTGACCTCCATCTAAGGAAGCATGACATGCTTCTAATATACATAATACATCCACTTTTGGCACACACCTCCATATAATATTGTCAGCACATCTCCAAAAAAGATATGGCTTATCCTAGAAGTAATATGTCACATCATGAAGGAATTTCTTTCTTTGTTGGAAAGAAAGATTTTCTGGAATGACCTCACTCACAACTTATTCTGCAAAATCAGCGTACCAAGCCAATTTCTCCACAGCAGCAGCCAAGATCTCCTCATCAGGAAATGCATCATTTATCTCCATTTCATCACTAATTTCCTGCTCACCTTCCATTCTAGACAGATGATCCACAACCTGATTTTTACAATCCTTCCTATCTTTGACTTCAAAGTCAAATTCTTGTAGCAGTAACACCCATTTAGTCAATCTTGGTTTTTCATCCTTCTTAGCCATCAAATACCTAAAGGCTGCATGGTCAGTGTGGACCACCACCTTGGTTCCAAGAAGATAAACCCTGAATTTCTCAAAAGCATACACTACATCCAGGAGTTCCTGCTCAGTGATGGTGTAGTTATTTTGCACTCTATTCAGTGCTTTGTATGCATAATATATTGGATGAAACGGTTTGTCCTTCTTTTGTCCCAATACAGCTCCAAGAGCAACACCATTTACATTACACATGATCTCAAACGGTTTTGACCAGTCCGGTGCAACAATGATAGGGGCCTCAACCAACTTCTTTTAAGGCATTCAAATTCCTTCAAGAAATCATCATCAATAACTTCAACCTTGGATCGATCAACCTCTATCCCTTTTGCTAAAATTTTGTGCCCGAGAATGATGCCCTCTTTTACGATAAAGTGGCATTTCTCCCAATTAAGCACCAAATTGAATTCAACAAATCATTTCAAGGACATACTCAGGTTTTCAAAATACATCTCAAAAGAATGTCCCACCACAGAGAAATTATCCATGAATACCTCTATGGTGTCCTCCACCATATCTAAGAAGATAGACATCATGCACCGTTGAAAAGTAGTGGGTGTATTGCATAGCCCAAACGGTATCCTCTTAAATGAAAAGGTTCCATATGGGCATGTGAATATCGTCTTCTCCTGATCTTCAGGATCAATACAAATCTGGTTATATACAGAATAACCATCCAAGAAGCAATACCATTCCCTTCAGGCCAATCGATCAAGCATTTGATCCATAAAGGGCATCAGGAAGTGGTATTTTAAAGTCCATGAGTTTAGTTTGTGGTAGTCCATGCAAAATCTCCACCCAGTCACAGGCTTGAGTGGAATCAAGTCATTCCATTCATGTGCAACCACAGTCATACCCCCTTTTTTGGCACACATTGAACTGGGCTCACCCATTTGCTGTCAGAAATAGGGTAAACCACTCCTGCATCCAACCACTTAATAATTTCTTCTTAACCACCTCTTGCATTGGTGGGTTAAGACGGTACTGGTTCTTGATGGTTGGAATACAATCTTCCTCAAGTTGTATTTTATGCGTGCAGATGCCAGGGGGAATGCCAATAATATCTGCGATAGTCCATCCTATTTCTCTCTTGTGCCTCTGAAGTACTGAAATAAGTGATTCTACCTACTGTTCACCCAAATCATCTGCAATAATAATGGGTTTCATGTTTCCATTACCCAAAAATACATACCTTAAATGCCCAGGCAGTTCTTTCAATTCCAACACTTGTGGCTCTTCAATGGATGGCTTAGCCGGTGGTGTTGGTTGATTAGGTAGATCAAGGTGTAGTTTCTTAGGAGCATAAGAGCATGAACCCAATCCTGACAAAGCACAAAAAGTCTCTTCGTACTCCTCAATTCCTTCACGATCAAAATTCATCAGAACTGCGGCTAAAGGCTCGACAACAAGTTGATCTTCTATTGACACCTTCTGTTCATCCTTATAATACACATCAACAACTAATAACACACTCATTTCTTCATGCTGCTTCATTGATTGGCACATATCAAATTGCACCACTTCATCATTGATCCTAAATAAGAGCTCATTAGCTGTCAAATCAATCAACACACTTCTGGTTGTAAGAAAAGGTCGACCCAAGATTATGGGCACCACTAAGTCCACCTTGCAATCTAGAATGATGAAATATGCAGGGAATATAAAGCTAGACACCTTCACCAACACATCATACAAAATACCAACAGGTCGTTTTGCTGACCTATCCACCATCACGGGTCGCATGTTGGTAGGTGTGGGATTTCCCGAACCCAGCTTTCTATATATAGCCAGTGGCATCAGATTAATGCTCACTCCCAGATCACATAATGCCTTTGCAAATTCCAGATACCCAATCGTACAAGGAATAGAGAATGCTCCTAGGTCTGGCTTCTTCTGCACCAAGGTCCTAATAGAAATAGCGCTACAATGATGGAGATTATCCTCCGGTTCGTATCTCACCTCTCTTTTCTTAGTCACAAGGTCCTTCATGAATTTAGCATACCCTGTAATTTGCTCGAGTTCCTGCATCAAAGGCACATTCACTGTCAATTGTTTGAGCATTTCCATGAATTTGCTGAATTTTACATCATTAGTTTTTTTCTTCAATCGTTGAGGAAATGGAGGTTTTGGTCTTGGGAGATTTTTCACCACTACCTCCTTCTCCTTCTGTTTCCCTTTTTCTGGAGCATCATCAGAACCATCCAGTTTCTCATACTCCACTGGACCATCTTCTTCTGGTTCATCATCAACTACCTCATCAACTATATTTTTTCCCACAGAAGGGACAAGTAATATTTTACCACTTCTAGTGGTAATCTCCATACATGAGCCATCATTCCGCAGATTCTGGACTATATCACTAGGTAATGTTCCACTCTTACTCTGATTTAGCGATGCAAAGAGTTGGCTCATTTGTTATTCCAGCTGCTTGATCAAGGCAGAGTGCGAGTTTACCAACTAACTAATAGATGACAGATCGGTCTTCATAGTAGTCACTCCTGAGTTGGTAGCCTCCACTCCCTTTAATAATTTAGCCATCATGTCCTCCATGGACATCTTTTTAGAACTTGTTATAGCAGCCTCACGATTTCCAGGAGGGACATATAGATCGCTCCTATCATTATTGCTCCTCCAATTTCCATGCTCCCTATCTTTATAACCAGGATTATCATAATAATTCCGACCTTTATTCCCTTGGATATTGCCTCGGAAACCACCCTGATTATTGACATAGTTCGCCTCTTCTTCTGGATCAGCATCAACTCTATCTTGAGATCGCACAGCTTTCACCTTCTCAATCTTGCATGATAGCAAGTGCTTGGTTAGCAAGTCCATCTGTGTTTTTAGGTGCGCCATGTCTTAATCATGCTCCTTATCTCTCCTGTGTTATTTCGCAGTCATGCCCACAGAAACAGTGGGGCTTGCTACCACAGAGTCTCTGGAATGCCATGCCCGACTCTGTTTGGTAATTCTCTCTAGTATTTATGAAGCCTCTGGGAATGTAAGATCAACAAACGAACCACCAGAAGCATTATCTATAATTGGTTTTGTTACAGAGTTAAGAGCCCCGTACAAAGTCTCCATCAAATGTATGTCCGTCATATTATTGTTTGGACAAGCTTCTTTTTGAATCTCTCCTAGGTTTCATGCAAGGCTTCAGTTGAGAGCTATCTAAAGTTGATGATCTCATCCCTCAACTTTACCCTCCTGGAAGGTGGAAAGAACCTTTCTAGGAATGCTCCTTTCAACTTCCTCCAGTTAATTATAGAATCGGGTGTCAGCTCGTTAAGCCACAATGTTGCCTCCCCAGTCAGAGACAACGGAAACAATCTCAAATAGATAGCATTCTGACCCACTCCTGGGTTATCTAAAGATTTATAGATGGTGATAAATTTCACTAGATCCAAGTTTGTATCATCCACAGGAAGGTCGCCAAACAACCTCTTCAGATTGAGGAGTTGAATCATAGTACTCGTAATGTTAAATTTTTTCCCAGGTGCCAATGGTGGAGGAATAATTTCACCCTTTGCACCTGCTCCATCCATTCCATCCTCATCATTGAGATTATACTTGACCGGCTGGTAATATTGCCTACCAATGGACAGTTCCTATTAGCATTACGTTGTACTGGTGCAGCTATTTGCTCTGCACACCTTGGGTTACCAGGGTTTAGCAACTCCTTATCTCCCAAATCTTCATCCTCAGGATTTGGATGTCGTACTTGTTGACCGATATTCTGCACATTCACCTGGGCTCTAGCTAAGGCTGCTAACCTGTCAGCCTCCTGTGGGTCTGTCATTCTTCCAATTCGTTGCGGTTCCGGATTAAATGGTAATAATGGTTTTCCGGAACTTCTGGTTCTTGTCATACACTACAAAGATCCTGCAATAAACAAAAACAACAAATAAATGTAAAACTAGGAAACTTGACTAACAGTTAATTAGCGCACACAAACTTCAATTTACAACTGTATTCCCCGGTAACAACGCCATTTTTGATAACGCTCAAACTACACCTCTTTAATGAAAATGTAAGCGATCGTTGTCAATATATAACCCAACTAGGTTGGGGTCGAATCCCACAGGGAATATGGTGTGAATCTGAGTTTTATGTGAGTTAATCAATTAATAGTTAGTAGTTTCCGGTAAATTGGAGGTTATGAGAATTTAGCAAATAATTGTTGGTCTCTTTAGTTTCTGTGTTTGTAATCAAGAGTTTATGGAAAACCAGAACTATGTTCACTATTGGTTTTGGTACTTGACAGATGCTATTAGTGATTCAAGATTCTCATGATAGGTAGGAACAACAGATTGTCTTTATCAAAGTTATGCCTAAATGTCTCTCGGCCTACTTAAGCATTTAATTACCTAATATTCTAGGACTTAAGGAATTTATATTCACTAACCAGACTTCACCTCACGATAATTAACCTTGTTACAACATCAATTATTAAATGAAAGGTTGGTAGCTTCCAAGTCCCTGTCAATAATTCACTTCCTACTATAGTTGATTTCTTATCTCAAGAAAATCAAAGCAGGTGTTATCTATCGTTTAAAACCAATAGACAATAATTAAAACCTCAGAATTATCAAGGATCCCTATTACCTTTACAATCTTGAACACTTAGCAACTTACCAAGACCTAACCCATAGATCCCATAATTCGGGTTAAAGGGATTTAGCCACTCATAATATAATAATCGATACAACAAGTTGAATTCATAATTTGAAAGATGAACTTACAGCACAATGAATAGCAACGAGTGTTTCTCAGATTAGATCAAAGTAGAAATCTCAAAATATTGATGATAATCTCTTCAAAGTTAATTGTTTTTTTTCAAGCCAGGAAACTTGAGAGAAAATAACAAAATACATGTGTTCCAAAAAAATAGGTTCACCAGAATAATCCTCCTTTGAAAACCCTAAACTATGCTTTAAATACCTCAGCCAAATTATGGAAACAAAATCATAGAGTTCAGTGTCCTTCTCGGATTAGGTGACGACATGTGTGACGCCTTATCAGGAGGCTGACGACTTATCACCGATGTCGTTAGCTCCTCTTCAATTTTGACAATTTCTGCTTAAGGCTGATGGTGAATCCTTACGGCTTATCAAAACTGTGATGGCATATCAGACAATGTCATGACTTCTCCACCTCAGCTCCCATGTTCCGTCTAAGGATGACGGCGACTCTGATGGCTTATCACAAGGCTAACGGCTTATCACATGTCGTCGTCACTTCTTCCAACCAAATCCCATTCTCTGTTTAAGGCTAACGATGAAGCTAATAACCTATCAGAGTGCTGACGACTTATCAGGAATATCGTCAGCCACACTTCTCTTCTATTTGCTTTAGATTTCACCTCTTTTACTTCCATCATTGTTGGTTTTCTTGCCTCTTAATTTCCACTGCAAAATCAAATATAAAACAATCAAAAACGATAAAAGTTGCTTAAGACTTTGCGATTATTCTTAGTTAAAAGTCTCAAATGTGTTAGCATCTGCTCACACATCAAGACTCATAGAAGGATCGGATCACAACATATATTAATTAATTATGTCAAACTTTAAAAAGTAAGTGCTTTTAAAATATATAGGGTCAACCTATGATTGAATCCACCCCATTACTAGCGAAACTACGGAGGCATGATTTCATTTGAGTCATCTTTGTTCGAAAATTATATCATACAAAAAAATTTAAATAATTGTTATACTTTTAACCCCTTGATATTTTTGTCTATTTGTTTATAATTTTTAAAAATTCTTGTGTAATATCCACACTACTTTGCCTATAAGAGGAAGAATGTTATCTTCTGTCAAAATAAAAAGATATAAGCTCCGAGGAATTTTTCTTAAAAAAAGTTGTTTATGTAATAAGAGGGGTTGCGGATATGATCAGTGTCCTAAACCTACAACTTAAAAGTTGCGGGTTCGAGTTACTAAGAAAACAAAAAAAATTAAAGCATTGAGGAATTTTTTTTTCAAAAAAATAAAATAAAAGTTGGCTTACATAATAAGAGGGGTTGCATTAGTGGTAAGCAGCATACAACACCTACAACCTTGATCCGAATAGTAAAAAGAGAAAAAAGAAAAAGGAAAAAAACTGTTTTACCTCCATCTTACAGAATATCAGTTCGAGTTGCGTAAAAAATCAAAAAAGGCGAAAGCTCGGACGAAAAAAAGAGTTGCTTCCGTGTACTTTGTACTCAAAACAAAGTGAAAATTCTTGAGACACTCCATGAATAAATTTGGGTCATTAACAATTTTTTCATGTGATGCCATTGGTTTTGGATACACCTAACTGTTTCTAGCACAGGTAAGAACAATAGCTTCCTAAGACATCATTGTACCACCGGAAAATCAAGAAACAGATAAAACTGAGGTAACTTAGTAATAGAAAAAACAGAAGGTAAATTAATAAAATATGTAATGAATACAACTTAGACAATATTGGTTAGTTAAGGAAAAGAGCATCAGTTTTGGAACTATAATATAATGAAATACATGTTGAACTCATGATGCTAAATGATTACTATTAGTTTCAGTCATCCTAACGGTTGATGAGGAAACAAAGTTATGAAGTTAAGCGAACAATTTAAAATATTTTGCAAAGTGCAATTAACACTGGATTACTCGTGCAACGCACGTGTTCCCAAACTAGTACTTTGATGAGCAAGACCATCTTATAATCATGAGCATTAGTCTAGGAAAATAAATATTTTGAGAAACTATACTTTTGGGACTATCTTACATAAGCTATAACAATGTTTTGATCCACGATAAGAGATGCAGTTTTGGAACTATAATATAATGAAATACATGTTGAACTCATGATGCTAAATGATTACTATTACTTTCAATCATCCTGAAGATCAATGAGGAAACAAAGTTAAGAAGTTAAGCAATCAATTTAAAATATTTTGCACGATGCAATTAACACTGGATAACTCGTGCAACAAACGTGTTCCAAAACTAGTATTTTGATAATCAAGACCATCTTATAAGAACGAGAATTAGTTTAGGAAAACAAATACTTTTAGAGCTTATACTTTTGGACCATTTTATGAAAGCTATTACAATGTTTTGATCCACTGAGAAGGTCGTAGTTTTGGCACTACATTACAATGCAAAAATGTACAAGTTGATCCACATCTCCTACTCCTTTTCTCCTTCCAGCCAGACAAAATTTAGTCACAAGATGTTTTCAGGTAACACCCCGTAGCATTCTCAACTTGATACCACACTTAGTAGCATGCATAAAGAGCGAACAACCTGAAATTTTCCTAAGTGTTAAAGGACTCAGTCATATTTTAAGTTCATAAACTTCAATGATTTCTAAATCGACCTTTCCGACCCCGAGATGTAGATTTATGAGTTGATTCATGTTAAAGTAACATGTCTCGAGTAAGTTTCAAATTTTTCAAACGGGGTTTGAAGCATGTTTGGAAAATGAAAACAGAAGGTCACCGCAATTTTATTGTATCGTGATAACTATAGTTGTGAGACCTTTACCGCGTCGCGGTGAAGACCAAAACAACAATCATTAATTTCTAGTGACTCACCGCGGTTGCACCATATCGCGGTGAGTATAGCTATGAAGGCATCACCGCATCGCGGTGAAGGCTAAATCGGCATTTCAGTTACGAATTTTAAATTCGAGGAGCAGATTCGTCTTTTCCCTAAGGCCCCAAGTCGTGTAAACAGTGAATTAAAATGCCTTTTGGGCATAATATGCCCAAATTCATTCAAATCCATCAAGTACAAAAATCCTAACTTCCCTTCCAAAGATCAAGGATTCATATTCTAAGTTAAGATCATCAAGAAAAGAGTCAAGACTATGGTTTCATTCTTTGAACTAAAAGACCTAAGGTATGTGGGACTATCCTTAATAATGTATCGAAAATCATGCTATTAAATCATTTTGATGAGATTATACGTATTGTGTTGAACCCTTTTTGTGTTAACCAAATCTTGACCCTTCTTATATATACATATATAGTTTGGAAGGATTAATTGAGAGAATGAACAATGAATTTCCCTCTCTTGTTATGAAATAAAGTGTATATTTGTATTGTGAGTTATTTTTGAAAGCATGAACTATGATTTTAAAGTAAGTTCCTCAACATCATGGTGTTTGACATGGTTTATGATATCATGAGAGGGAGTTATTTACTATAACTATACTCTTGCGTTAGAAGGAAGAGTTGCATGTGATTGAGTAAATAGGCATGACCACCGCATGTTTTAAGTCTTACAAAAGAAATTAATTGCATAAGTTTTCTTGAGATTTCAAAATGGTGATTCACTTGTGATATTATGATTCTTTAGTGGTTAAGTGCTTGATTTGAATGAGATAGGTTGTAACATTGGTACGATATGAACGACTTGCAAGTCAGGGTATGACGATACCCGGTGATGACGTGCCCTTAAAATTTTCAGCGTTGAATGACTTTGGATATGAAACATGTTGTTTAAAGAACTAAAATTGGTCCTAAAGAGAGATAGATGGTTACTCGAAGAAAGCGTTTGAGTGTAAGAGATCATCACTGAAAATTGAGTTTGTCGATTCGGGCAATATGATTTGGCCAATGCCAATGTATACTTGTCCTTGAGACACTTGTATACTAGAATTAATTAGGACTCTAATCCTTGTGGAATACTTGGATTGGGGGCTTGGCCGCCGAGTCAAGGGAGGATTTCATATAGCTCGTGGGATTGTAGAAATGTAGGGTGTACCATCTGTCTCAAAAGTAAGATAAAGTGTGAGTTTTGATTTCAAGAAAGCATTAGAAAATTCTAAATTGTGCCCATGTGTTTTACTTATCTTATATGTAATGTTTTACGAAATTCTTTCGTCTATATTGTGTAATAACAAGATGTTATTTTGGATTGTTTCACATACCAGTACAATTATATTGACCCCCTACATTTCAGGATCTGAGGCACAATCCCGGGGTCCTGCTAATTAGTAGACTTGTGAGTCAGAAGTTGCAGTTGGTAAGGCTTCTCTATTCTGGAAGGCCTTCTTGAAAAAATATTTTACTTTATTTCATTTTATGGTCTGACTGGGGGCCTTATCCCAGTCTTTAGATAGATGTTTATTTTCACATTGTTAGAGATTTTGCAGAATGCTGTCATATGTTTTTGAATGTTATGAACTCAAATTTTGTGTTGTTTAGTTGAACTAAGTGATTGACCATGTTTTCATCATTATTATCTTTTCTCTATTTCTTTATAGTATATGAATGTTGTGCATGATTTCCAAATGGAGGAGGGTGCCTGGGCCTTCATGGTTCGGAATGCTCGTCGCGGCCAGGGTTTCGGCTCGGGTCATAACAAACTTGGTATCAGAGCACAGTTAATATTCCTAGGGTGTCTGCAAAATTCCATCACGTAGAGTCTTATTTATGGGTGTGTAACGCGCCACACTTATAAGCAGGAGATTATAAGGTATTCAGGAATGTCTCTATCTTTCTTTCATGATTATGTCTGTGGTATAGAGTCTGAATGTCCTCTAACCAATGATTCCCTGTATTTTGGAAAATTTATCATGCCTCCTCGTATGACCAACAAACAATACACCCAAGTTGAGGATGTCCGACCCACTAATGGGATGCAGACCCATAATAGAGCTCGTACCCTAGAGTTTGTTGCTACTCTGGGAGTTCTGACTAGTACACCTCGGACTCCATGGATCGGTGTTATCCATCCCCAACCTCCTCAGAGAGAAGTTTCAAATGTTTAGTTTCGATAGTCCATCCATATGATTGCTCAGTTGGTGACCTCTCAAACCCGTCAGTTTAAAGATATGGGTTCTGGTTCATCTGAGGTTATACTGGTTGGTAAATTCATGAGGCTGAACCCACCTATGTTTTTTGGGATGAAGTTAGAGGAGGATCCCTAAGGGTTCATTGATGAACTGGAGAAAATTTTTGGAGTTATGCACGTGATCAAGGTTGAAGGGGTTGAATTAGCGGCCTATCAGTTGAAGGATGTGGCCAATCAGTGGTATAATGAATGGGAGGATTTGAAGGGTGGTGATGTTGAGCCATCTGTGTGGGGCGAGTTTGTGGAAACTTTCCTGGACCATTTCTTTCTCCAGGAATTGAGGGAGTTAAAGGCTGAAGAATTTATGAGCTTCAATCAAGGAAAAATGAGTGTTAAGGAATATACCTTAAAGCTTGCCCAGTTGTCCAGGTATGCTCTAGATTTTACAGGTAACATGAGGGCTCACATGAAGAATTTTGCATCCGATCTCTCAGATGATCTGGTGTTGGAATGCAAGGAGGGAAATGCTAAATAGAGATATGAATTTCTCAAGATTGTTCATTCATATCCAGCGAGTTGAAGAGCAGAAGAAAAGGTTGGCAGAGGCAAGGGAGAGAGACAGGCAGGCCAAGTGGACCAGGTCTACAGACCAGAATAGCAGCCAGCACCAAGGCGATCTTCAGCCAGCTCCCCATCACACCAACCTCCAGTGTATCGGCGGTTTTAGAATTTTCAGTCTAACAGTGAAGCGGGATTTTAGGGTACTTAGTCCCAAGGGAGTGTTGCCCAACCATTTAGGCCATATCCTCGTTGCAAAAATTGCGGGAGAAACCATCCAGTAAGGTGAATAATTGGTGAGCACAAGTGCTATACTTATGTAACTCCTCGAGTCTCACTTCGGACGCCACACGATGCTTACGACCCCAAAGGGCCACAAGCTAACTCATGACTGATATCTACTTTGAGCACTGAATAACAATACTGTAATAACACAGAAAAAAGTTGAAATTCCATAAGGTTTACAATCTGAATTCTGATAAAAAAACAATAACTATAATAATATCTGATAAAATGCTTGAAATCTGAAAGTACTATCTGAACTAATCTAGTATGAAAAGCCTCTAACTGAATTGTTTGAAAGTGGAGTTGATGGGACAATCTCCCAACTAACTCCGACTTCAAAAATACTGATAAAATAAATACTAAAATAAAAACATATCCTCAATAGATGAGGACTTACTACTGAATCTACTGCTGCTATTTGAATCTGTCTATGCACAGTCAGGAACCTGAGCGTCTGAACCTATGATATGAGACATTATAGCACAAAGAAAGAGTATGCGTCAGTACATGGAATTTACTGGTATGCTAGACGAGGTATGACTGAATGCAAGGGTTCATATGCATGAACAATAATTGAATAAATGATATAGAGTAACTGAATATGAGAGTACATGGATAACTGAAACTGCTGTAAATACTAAGTATGCAACTCTGTGCATATACGTGTATAGTGTATCTGATCTTTTATTGAAGCTGATTACTGATTTCTGATACTATGTAACTGAAATCAAAGATTCTGATAACTGGGTGACTTTTTCTAATAGTCCTGATTCTATAGAAATGAATTGAGTTATATACTGAGACTAAAACTGAAACTATGGGAAGTAATCATCTAAGCGACATGCCTCAAATAAGATAACTGGGGTCCAACCTGTAACACCAGTTGGAAAGGTGTCAGTACCATGCCACGGGTAAAGAAAAGCTGAAGATTTACCCTTATCCCGCAGGTACTCTAATGAGAATAGATATACCCTCAACTGGCAGGTTAAAACACCTTATCAACCCTCAACTAGTAGGTTGATGTCTCAACCTATGCTGTCTATGTAATTTAGGAATGCAAGGACTACTTCTAATGGTCAAACCCTCTACTGGCAGGTGAGCCCCCATCCTTGGGTTCACTTGGTTCTGAATCCTACTCCCAACTGAATAGACCATGGGCTGATTGCTATACTGAACGAGATTTGACTAAACTGTTACTAATCGCGTTGACTGACTGAACTGGACTGAGTTCACTGAGTTCTATAACTGACTGAGTACTATTTTTCTGTGACATGACTAGGACTATTATGTAACTACTATAGATCTAGATAAGCATGTAGATTATCTGGTATTAGATATCCCGAGGACTCGATAGCATGAAAAGTAAAGCGTAGCTTGATCTTGGAAAGCATAACAATGCACTCATTTAGACATTTTGTCAAACACTTGGTACAAATAAGCTTGTAAATGATTGGGACCACATAATGACATGTCATGAACTGACTGAGTACTATTTTTTTGTGACATGACTAGGAATATTCTGTAACTACTATAGCTCTAGGTAAACAACTAGATTATCGCATATAAGATACCCCCAAGACTCGATAGCATGAATATTAAAGCATAGCATGATCTTGAAAAGCATATCAATGCACTCATTTAGACATTTTGTCAAACACTTGGTACACATAAGCTTGTAAATGATTGGGACCACATAATGACATGTCATGATTCCTCTATTTATCTCACATAGGCATTTTAGTAAACACTTGGGGAGCATGGATTATTTCATATGATAAAGGTCAACACATGAACAACATGAATACTATGCTCATTAGAAATTTCAACGGTTTAGCATGCAAGTTATACAACTCATTACACAAACTATTTTAATTTCATGAGACCTATAATTAAATCATGAATTGAAACCCAATTAATATCATGAACATGAATACAATCAATCTCAAACTTTGAAATCATGAATCTATAACTTGTAGTTTAAAAAGAGGTTCTTGGACTTCATACGTGAAAGGAACCCATGAATGAACACCTAACATACCTGATAAGATCAATTCATGAAGGTTATTGGAATATTTCTTGATTTTGTTCTTGATTTCTTGACGCTAGGGCTTTGCCCCTTTTTGAGAGAGAATTATTTAATCTTGAGCGAAATTGAGTAAATAATGACATAATATGTTATTTAGGAGTTAAATCACGTGTTTAGGACTGATTAGGTCCATGGAAACAAAACCAATTACCCCTGGAAAGTTTTCAAGTTTCGTTACTGAAATCCCGAGTTTGACCTCTACCACAACGCGGTGGCATTACCATGATCCACTGGTAATAGACTAGAAACTATATAAAAAAGGATGACAGGTAAATTGGATCATGGCGCGATATGGCACCATCGCGGAGTCTCACTGGATTTTGACAATTGGGAAAATGGATAGTGGTGCGATGCGGTGGGATCGCATTGCCATACTGGAAAATGACAATTGTGAACTAGAACATTGGCGTAATGAGCCATTATCGTAGAGCCTCACTAAAAACTAACAAATGCCATTTTTCTGGTCTCCATGATGCGGTGAAGTGCCAGTTGGCACACAATTTTACAAAATATGCAATAACTCTTTACAAGCTAATTGAATTTCCTACACAGTGGTAAGCTCTAAACTGAAAAATACTGAGTGTTTTAAAAATTTATATAGGAATACTCATATACTAAAAGTTAAATTAAGCTAAGGAAATACGGGGTATTACAATATCTCCCCCTTGGGGATATTCGTCCTCGAATGAGACTAATTAAGCTAAGAAACACTGATAGACTGAGCTTACACACTGAACATGCATAACTGAAACAAGATTGCATGACTGAAACTACTGATAAGATTAGTTTTCATACTAAACATGCATATCCGATGCATGAGTACATGGTTGAACTGATTCATGAATTCATGATTAAATATACAACGATAATGTACACCAAGTCTATAACTGTAACTGAATAGGGAACTGAGCAAAGCTAAGGAAGACAGTTACCTTAAGTTGAATCTATGTTTGTGGAGAAGAGGTGAGGATACTTGGTCCGCATATCTGCTTTTGTTTCCCATGTAGCTCCCTCAACGAACTTATTCCACCAAATAACTCTAACCAAGGGAACTTCTTTGTTCCTCAGTCTGTGAGTCTGACGATTGAGAATTTGGATTGGAACCTTTTCAAAAGAGAGATCATTCTAAATATTTACACCCTCTAAGGGAACTATGATTTTTCGGTCACCAATGCATTTCTTTAGCAAGGAGACATGGAATACTAAGTGCACTGAGGCTAGATCTGAAGGCAACTCAAGCTCATAAGCTACCTTTCCAAAATGGCTGAGAATTCTGTAAGGACTGATATATTAGAGACTGAGTTTTCCCTTCTTGCTGAACCTCTTTACCCCCTTCCTGGGAGAGATTTTTAAGAATACAAAATCACCGATCTCAAACTCAATATCTTTTCTCCACGCATCTGCATATGATTTTTGTCGGCTCTGGGTTGCCTTAAACCTTTCTCTGATCAACTGAACCTTCTCTAAGGCATCAAACACTAAGTCAGCCTTACAACTACGGCCTCACCTTCGTCGAACCAATTAATTGGAGATCTACATCTCCAACCATAAAGAGCCTCAAACGGAGCCATCAGAATACTAGAATGATAGTTGTTATTTTATATGAATTCGATCAAAGGCAAGTGATCATCCCAACTACCTTAAAATCAACAACGCACGCTCTTAACATATCTTCTAGAGTTTGAATGGTCCTTTTTACTTGACCATCTACCTGAGGTTGAAAAGTTGTACAGAGGTGGACTTGGGTACCGAGACCCTTTTGGAATGATTTCCAGAAGTGAGAGGTAAACTGAGTACCTATAACTGATATGATGGATACTGGGACTTCGTGTAACCTGACCAACTCCCTGATATAGAGTTTGGTGTAGTCCTCAGCTGAATAGGAAGTATAGACTAGAATGAAATATGAGAATTTGGTCATCTTGTCTATGATAACCCAAATCGGATCATGCTGATGACGAGTAAGGGTCAAAACCATCACAAAGTCCATGTTCACCTCTTCCCATTTCCATGTGGGAATATTGAACTCCTGTATAGACCCATGTAATGCCCCGAAAATGGGTCCTGAGATGTCACACGGTGCTTAAGGTCACAAGTGACCCCAATATAACCCTTTTACTAGAAAACTCATAAGCAACTGAGTAAAATGCATAAATTTGTACAATATCAGCAAAAGATAACTCTTTTTAAAATCTAATCAATATAAAACTGAATTCACAGGATTATAACTCTGCTTTTACAACAAAAACTGAAACTAAATACATTAGCTCTACTGACTGTCTATGAAGCCTCTACTAATACTGACTATAGATACCAAGGACGCGACCCCAACTATCACTAGTCAATACATAAGAATAAAAAAGAAAAGAACAGTAAAGAATCTAACTGAAGTCCCCAAAATACGTGGACTCATTATCTGCTGGCTGGAATCTGCAACTGTATGATTTTAACTGCACATACTACAATGTGTACCTACATTATGAGAAAATGTAGCACATAGACTTATATGTGGATCATCACTTTGAGAATGGACTGACTATATCGTGGTGCAATGCAATAAGTAAACAATATCATCAATCTTTGTAGAAAATCTCCATGCTAATATAAATGACTCACATAGCTTGAGTAAAAGCTGAAATCTGAATCTCATAATTCATGTATAATGAAGCATATAGTACAAATCTTGTGAGTCATTCTATTTACTTCTAAAATTTGTACTCTCCGTATTATTCTCAAAACTTGAAGGCTAAAGGAACTTTAAACAATACTTTCAAACTCATACTTTTATCTCATAGAGAGTAAAACTTCTTTAAAACTCAAGGAATCAAAACTTTTAGGAATTTTCAACACTTGGGAACTCTATAACTCTTTTAGACTCGGGACACTTAGAACTCGGGATTATAAAACTTTGGACACTCGGGAGTTTCTTCTAACCAACATAAACCATGTGAGCTACATGGAGTCCAACATCTTGTCCTCCTAAGGAAGAAACCTCAGGTTGGGGAGAGGCATCATACTCTTTCCAGGGAGTATAACCTCAACTCAGTGATTACTATCTCAGCCTCGGGCCCATAAATCTTAGTCCTATGGTGGCACGTAGTTCTGGGGTATGAGACCTCGGAAGCATACCCAACTCGGTGCTAAATACTACTCCCATACTCAGCTCAGAACTCTTAGGAAATCCACCTCAAAATAACTCAAGGGTCTATAGTGAAAACCACAATATAATTCTCTTAGCTTTAAATCATAAAGACTGAATAATGTGGATTCCTGTCTTAACTCAGGCTCAAAAGTAATATTATTTTAAAATCAAAATACTTGTTGATTGAATCATACTAAACAACATACTCTTCAAGAAACATCAAAACTCATACTTGATTTAAAACTTATAATCATGCTCAAATAATCTCCATTTCATAATAAATATTACATCATGAAATCAATCTTGGAAACATCAAATTGATACAAGAATGTGCAACTCATAGCAGAATTTCTCAACTCATGTCATAAAATAGTGAAATAATCATGCAAATCAAGACTTGAACAACTCGTAATCTCAAAATAAAGTAATTTGGGTATAAACCCACTAACAAAAGTATGAAATTCTTTAATAAAAATCAACAATTTGGGCACAAGAACGAAAATTGTGTTCTTGTTCAAACCCACATACCTTAGATTGATAAACTTGGATGAATAACTTTCTTGCGAGGTGTTATTAGAATTATTGAATGAGGGTTCTTGGAATTCTTGCACTAAGAACTTGGAATCTTGACTTAAGTTAGAGAATTGATGGAGAAATCTTAAGTTTTTTGGAGGAGAAGTTTGATGAACTAGGGGTTTTGGCTGAGGGATTTTGAGAAAAATGGTATACGATGCTTGTAATGACCTTAAATCAGGAGTTTGGGCGATTTAAGTGGCTTGGAGAAAGTCCAAAATACCTTTTTTATCTTCTGAACAAAACTGGAAAAATATAACTGGGAGCTCGATTTTATGGGCCACCGCAACGTGCCACTATCGCGGTGGCTCACTGGAAATTGACGAATGGGAATCTGAGGGTCACCGCGATGCAGAGCCATCGCGTTGTCCCACTGGTTGGGACCTGAAACTTCAGCACGATATGCTACAATCACGCTAGGCTACTGGAAACTGACAATTTGGATATTACTTCTCTCCGCGATGTGCTAAGGGTCTGAATGACGGTGTTTTATGATAGGCACTTTAATTAGCCATAACTTCTTGTCCGGTTATTGGATTTGGGAGAATCTTATATCGTTGGAAAGATAATTCCATTTCTCACACGATAAAAAGTCAAAATTAGGAGAATTCTATATGATTTAAACATTGTTCAATTTGGAAGTCATTCCTCAATCTTATAGAGACAAATTTAGGCTTAAGGAAAGTTTGGGGTATTATAACCCACTAGGCTTCTAGTGCTCAATCTTAACCCGCTGACATGTAGAGCAATTAGCTACAAACTCTATGATATCCTTCTTCATCCCACTCCACCAATAGATCTCCCGCAAATCATGGTACATCTTAGTGGCCCCTGGATGAATCGAGTAATGCGCACCATTTGCTTCTGCAAGAATTCTATGCCTCAAGTCATCTACACCTAGCACACATAGCCAACCCTACAAACACAACACACCATCTACCTCTTAGGAGAAAACCTCTACTTTCTGATCTCTGACTGACTCTTTCAAGTTAACAAGACTGGGATCTCTGTCCTACTTTTCCTTCACCTCAAAAACTAGAGATAATTCTAAACTATTCTGCACCCACACACTACCTTCTATTGAATCGACTAAGCGGATACCTAGTCAGGAAAGATGATGAACTTACTAAACTAACTTCTTCTTATCACTCTCAATATGAGCAATACTACCCATAGATAACCATTAAGAGCATCAGCCACTATATTGGCCTTGCTCGGGTAATATAGAACACTCATGTCATAATCTTTCAATAACTCTAACCACCTTCTCTGATGCAAATTCAAATATTTCTGAGAGAACACATATTGCAAGCTTTTGTGGTCTGTGAACACATCAACATGCACCCCATACAAATAGTGCCTCCAAATCATTAAGGTAAATACTACAGATGCTAACTCAAGATCATGGGTGAGGTAATTTTTCTCATGGGGCTTAAGTTTTCTAGAGGAATAGGATATGAATTTACCCCTCTGCATGAGAACACAATCCAAACCTACTCTAGATGCATCACAGTGCATAACAAACCCATCTGAACAATCTAGTAGAGTCAAAATTGGGGTTGAGGTAAGTCGAGTCTTTAACTCCTGGAAACTTTTCTTGAAAGAATCTGATCACCGAAACTTGACTTTATTCTGAGTCTATGTGGACATGGGGGATGCAATAGATGAGAACCCTTCAACAAACCAATGGTAATAGCAATATAAACCCAAGAAACACCTAATATCTGACGAAGAAATGGGTTGAGGCTAGTTTCTCACCGCCTCAGTCTTTTGAGGATTAACTCTAATTCCATCACTGTAAATAATATGACCAAGGAATGATACTGACCTTAGTTGAATTGCACTTATTGAATTTGGCGAAAACTGATGGGCTCTGAGAGTCTGAAGTAAGATTCGGAGGTGATCTGCGTGATCATTCTGACTTCGAGAATAAACAAGAATGTCATCGATGAAGACTATAATGAACATGTCAAAGTACTACTTGAATACATGATTAATTAAGTCCATGAAGGCTTCTAGGGCACCTGTAAGACCAAAGGACATGACTAGGAGTTCGAAGTGACCATACCATATTTGGAAAGTTGTTATCGAAATGTCACATTCTCTGACTCTGAGCTAATAATAGCCTGATTAGAGGTTTATATTAGAAAACTAATTGGATCCCTAAAGTTGTTAGAATAAGTCATCGACTCTAGGAAGTAGGTATTTATTCTTGACTGTGACTTTGTTTAGCTGACGATTGTCTATACACATTCTGGGAGAACCGTCTTTCTTATGCACGAATAAGACTGGTGCGCCCCACGGGGAAACATTGGGTCTAATGAACCCCTTGTCTAAAAGGTCCTTTAGCTTCTCATTCAATTCCTAGAGTTAAGATGGTGTTATTCTATGTGGTGGAATAGATATAGGTTGAGTATCTGGAAGAAGGTGATGTTTGGTGTTTTTATGCATTCTAGCGTTACTATCCTAGCCTTTTTAGCTTTATTTTGAGGATGATTCTTATGATATATGTGTTGAAAATGATATTAATGAGAATTTATGTGTCCAAGTATGTGTTTACAATGTTTAATGGTGTTTTCACGTGAGTTTTGATTCAATTAGATCATTTAGAGTTCAACCAAGAAAATTAGTGTGACTAGCTTGAGCTAGGTGTTGTCTAGTCTCTTGTGTTGGGTTCTAATGTGTCTTAATGAGTTAATAAGATTTTTATTATGTATTTATATGTGAAAAAACTTATTTATAATATTCAAGGGTCAATTGGATCAAGAAAATGGTCAAAACAATAAGCTTAAGCTAAATATGAATTTAGTCTATGCTTAGCTCGTGTTTCTAGTTCGCCGTTGAGGATGTTGTGTTATTTTTAACTCTAATTTGTTGTGTTAAATTCTTTAGGATAATTTTTAAATGTACTATTATGATATGTGAAGGATATAAAAGCTTCAAATCAAATGGAAACATCTCAAAAAGGATCGGAATGGCTCAATGGAAGCACAATACAAAAATTGACGCAGTTTGGATCCCCAAAATGTATGGAGCGCGTGCGGACTGTCATGATGTCCAATGGATGCATGAAAAACAGAAATTAATGAATAAGAGGCCCAATTTTGTGAACCATAGGAGCGTGTAGCATTTAGTGGAGTTTAAAGAGGCGCCACGACACGGTAATATCGCGGTCAGATTTGGGATATTGACAATAGTTTATTGGCTCGACACCTCATCGCCATGGCCATCAAATGTGGAACCAAAATGTCTTTATGAAAAATTATTACGTTTAAATCCATCCCAATGGGTTTATGACTCATCTACTATAAATATAACATGTTAAATCACGTTTTAATCATCTTGGGACATCTTTGAACATCGTAGATCACTTGGGACATCGCTGCAGGATACCAAAACTTCTTTTTAGGTTTTATTATTCTTGAATTTAGTTTCTTTATGGTTAGTATCATCAATCTAAGGTATTTGATTATGAATATTTCCATTAAAAGGCTAAAACTCCTTTTTCAGGGTTAAGGCCACATTCATGATTACTTTTGTTTTGAACTAAATTTGTTGAATTGCTTATCATTGTTGGTTGTTTGTTTATTATTGTTTTAACTATTTTAAGGATTATCTACACTTAGAATACATCAATTGTCAATCTTGTGAACTCGGGAGGGGGAATAGGGTGATACATCATGGGAATAAACAAAGTATGGTTTATATTTTTTATGAACTAAGTAATTCAAATTAGTGTTTAGAACAGGGATGTACTTAGATGTCTTACTTGATTCACACGTAGGATGATAGCTTTAAAGAACTTAAGTGGACTATTACATCCCCGTTCAATGATGTAGTTATAAGGTTCAACTTAGGTAATAGATTAGAGGTTGAGAGACTATGATCATGCAACTAACCCTACGAATCAACAACCAAGATAAGAAATCTAACGAATGAGGTTCAATAACATAGTATGATTGTTCGTAAGCCTTAACCTGGGTTTCTATCCATTGATTGTCCTAAGACATTACTTTTCCGCATTAGTTTAGTTTATTTTTAAATTACAATTCTAAAATCCTATTTGTTACTCTCTTCAATTAGTTAAACTACAATTGGATAGTCGGCGAACATAAGTACCTAAGAGATTGATACTTGGGCTTTCTTGAATCCACTTTACTACTCGATAATACCACGTACACTTACGTATGCGCTTGGGCGCTGTCAAGTTTTTGGCGCCATTGTCGAGGACTTGTAAGTAGGCAACTATCTTATTTTTAGTTTAACTACATTGAGTTGCAAATAGTTTAGTTTTTTTTGTTTTTTTTTATTTCTATGTTTCTCACGCTCTTCTTGAGATGTCAGTCTTGGATAGATGGTTTTCGAGGAATGATGATTCTTGTCGCTTTTGTGGAGGACCCCAACATGAGGCTTTTTTTACAGATTTTGATCTAAGCATTTGGAAGGGCCCTGTTTGTTTCCAAACTGTGGAGCAACCCATGAGTTGGTGTAGTTTGTTATAGTCTCTATCACTCTGCAGATATGTGTGCTTTTAATCCTGATTCAGTCATGTTTTCGGGTAATGCTCAATAGACAATTAAGGATGTAGAAGCAGAGTTGACCTTCCAACCGATTGTAGATGAAGTGGATGATAATTCGAGGAAGTCTGAGTACTCAAAAACTAATTTTGTCAAACAGGTTTAGGAGTTACTGCTGCCACCATGTCTACAGTGGCTAAGCAAAGAAAAATATGAGGAGGATATTAGCCAATTTGTGGAGCAAACACAAAAATTGAAGTCACTCGATTATCATCTTTATCTTGAGACTAAAATTGAGAAGGTCAATAAAAGTGAGGGTGATGAAGATAGAGTACATTTTGAAGTGGGATTGGTTGGTCCTCACTCAAAACACTTTTCCACATTATGTTTAGATTATATCTTGTGTGTGGAATCATTTAAAATAGTAGAAGAGCGTGGAGATGTGGTACAAGAATCCTATATTCTTGATATTACACCGGACAAGCAACAAAAAAACACAAATCACCTCAAGGATCAGTGGCTTACCATGCATATTCTATTACTCGGTTCATTAATTTTTGTACAACTTCCCTAGGATCGAGGCAAAAATATGGATGCCAAGTTGGGGGTGAAATTTATATCCTCAAGGTGGAGGAAAAAGTTGATTGGGTCGTACCGCGACACTAAATTAGGAGCTTCTTGGGAGGAAACCATAGATAAGGTATGTTTTATTTATTTTTTTTAGTTTTTTTAATTTCACGTATTTATTTGTTTTTTATTGAGTCACAGGTTAATGGAAAGTTTGAGTACCAAAAATCTGAGCTAAGGTGCATGGCAAAAAGTAAGTGTGGGATCCCCGGACCCTCTTGATATATAAAGATGCTACTAGCTAGGCTTATAGGCCTCAAAGAGTATTTCTATCCCTTGTTTTTAAATTCACTTTGGGGACAAAGTAGATTTTTAAGTGTGGGGTGGGGAAATTCTCAATTTTTGGCTCAATTTAAAAATTTTCTAGGTTAGGAATAAGTGAGATATTCTTGTTGGTGCTATTTTTTATTGCATGGTGCAAATGTTTTTTTAGGTTAAAGGATGTTGATTGAGGAAATTTCTACTTTTAAGACTCTTAGGCTCATTTTTGTGACTCTTGTACTTCTAGCTTATATTTGAATTCATGTTTTTGTTTGGTTGGGAGTCTATGATGATCCTATATGAGTTGATATTGTACCATGTGAGTGTGATATTTTTGTATATTCCTTGTTGCATGTGATGTCTAGAACATGCCCGGTGTGTGTTAAGCGAAATAAAGAGTGTGTTTAGGAGATGATATAGGCATTTTCTTGATAACCTTGTTTTATACCTTATATTTGTCCAACCCCTGTGCATTATCCTAGTTAACCTCCAATGAGCCTTTAGCCTTTTCTTTGGTAGCCACATGAGTAGCCTAATCCCTTCTTTGATAGACCATAATTTGATCCAAAAAGATCCTAAGTGCTTTAATTGAATGTAAAAAAAATTAGTGAGGAGTTTGAGAAATTGAAGAAGAAAAAGGTGAAATTGATGCCCCAAGGTAATTGTTATTGGTGATTATAATTGTTGATGTATGGTGGATTAATGTGATATAAATAATGTTAGAAATATTGACATGACCGTAAAAAAAGAGAAAAATTGATCCATGTGGTAGTAAACTAAGCGTCCATCATGTGTTTGTGAAAATTCTTAAAAGAGATGGGACGAAAATAAAAGGTATGGGTGAATGAATAAGTGTAATTTGGTTGTTGGAGATTGATTTTAATTGTAAAAAGTAGTGTATTAAAGCGCTTAGAAAGGTTAGTCACTATTCATGGCAAAAATAGTTCCTACCCGTCCCTTAACCTACATTACAACCCGAAAAAATCCTAATTGATCCTAAGTTTTACATTCTAATATTAGTGGAACATTACACTAAGGGAAAGCTTATGGTTCATTATGTGTAACTTGAGAATTCTTTGTGAGAGAGAGTGTAATTTGATTCTTGTACCCATTATGTGATATATTGCTTAATTGTGAGTGATTATGGGTAACTCTCTTGTTGTGAGGAGAACATATTTGATGAATGTGGGTGATTTGTATGATGTACATGATTGAATGATAAGCATGAGTTTTCCACTTAGGAGAGTCAATTCTTGAGGCTAGGATGTTTTGAAGTAGGATTCTTGAGCTTTCAATTGTGTATAAGATGTTTAGTGTTGTAAACTTCCATTCCATGGAGTCATTGTAGGGCTATCTTGAATTTCTTGCATGTTGTAGAAGTGTGGAGTCTTTTCAGCTCATGTTGTTTATAGTTCAGAGTTGATCGAGGACGAACAAGGCTTTAAGTATGGGGTGGTGATGTTTGGTATTTTAATGCATTCTAGCATTACTACCCTAGCCTTTTTAGTCTTGTTTTGAGGATGATTCTTATGATATATGTGTTGAAAATGATTTAAATGAGAATTTATGTGTCCAAGTATATGTTTACAATGTTTGATGGTGTTTTCATGTGAGTTTTGATTCAATTCGTCCATTTAGAGTTCAACCAAGAAAACTAGTGTGACTAGCATGAGCTAGGTGTTGTCTAGTCTCTTGTGTTGGCATCTAATATGTCTTAATGAGTTCCTAAGGTTTTTATTATGTATTTATATATGAAACAAATTATTTATAATATTCAAGGGTCAATTGGATCAAGAAAAGGGTCAAAACAATAAGCTTAAGATCAATATGAATTTAGCCTATGCTTAGCTCATGTTTCTAGTTCACCGTTGAGGATGTTGTGTTTTTTTGAGCTCTAATTTGTTGTGTTTAATGCTTTAGGATTCTTGGTAAATGTACTATGATGATATATTAACTATATACAAGATTTAAATCAAGCGGAAATATCTCAAAAAGGCTTAGAATAGCTCAACGGAAGCACAATACAAAAATTGACGTAGTTTGGACCCCTGAAATGTATGGGGCGCATGTATACTGTACAGGTGGACAATGGATGTGTGAAAAAACATAAATGGATTCAGAATAGGTCCAATTCTTTTACCCATTGGCGCGTGTAGCATTTGGTGGAGTTTGAAGAAGCGCCGCGATGCTGTGAGATTCTGGAAATTAACAATTGTCGATTGGCTCGACACCGCGTCGCAATGGCCATCCAAAGCGGAAACAAAATGCCTTTCTGAACAAGTATTATGTGGAAATCCAATACCAATGGGTTATGACTCATCTACTATAAATATAACATGTTAGATAACATTTTAATCATCTTGGAACACCCTAGATCACTTGGGACATCATTGGAGGCTACCAAAACTTCTTTTTAGGTTTTATTATTCTTGAATTTAGTTTCTTTATGGTTTGTATCATCAATCCAAGGTATTAAATAATGAATATTTCCATCAAAGGCTAAAACTCCTTTTCCGGGGTTCAGGCCAAGTTCATGATTACTTTTGTTTTGAATAAAGTTTGTTGAATTGCTTATCATTGTTGGATGTTTGTTTATTCTTGTTTTAACTATTTTAAGGATTATCTACCCTTAGAATACATCAATTGTCAACCTTGTAAACTCGGTAATAGGGCGATAGAATATGGGTATAAGCAAATTATGGTTTATATTTTTTTATGAACTATGGAATTCAAATTAGTGTCTAGAAAAGAGATGTACTTAGATGCCTTACTTGATTCACACGTAGGATGATATATTTAAAGGACTTAAGTGGACTATTTTAAAGAACTTAAGTGAACTATTACATCCCCGTTAAATGATGCAGTTGTAAGGTTCAACTTAGGTAAAGGATTAGAGGTTGAGAGACCATGATCATATAATTAACCCTAGGAATCAACAACCAAGATAAGCAATCTAATGAATGAGGTTCAATAACATAGTATGATTGTTCGTAAGCCTTAACACTGGGTTTCTATCCATTGATTGTCCTAAGTCATTACTTTTCCGCATTAGTTTAGTTTATTTTTAAATTATGATTCTAAAAGCCTATTTGCTACTCTCCTCAATAAGTTAAACTAGAATTGGATATTCGACGAACGCAAGTCCCTGAGAGATCGATACTTATGCTTTCTTGAAGTCACTTTACTACTTGATAATACCACGTACACTAACGTGTGCACTTGGGCACTGTCAAGTTTTTGGCGTCGTTGCCAGAGACTTGTAAGTAGGCAACTATCTTATTTTTAGTTTAACTACATTGAGTTGTAAATAGTTTTTTTTTTTTCTCTTATTTGTAGTTTTCTCACACTCTTCTTGAGATGTTAGTCTTGGATAGATGGTTTTCAAGAGATGATGATTCTTGTCTTTTTTGTGGAGAACCCCACCATGAGGCTTTTGGTACAGATTTTGATCCAAGCATTTGGAGGGGCCCTGTTTGTTTCCAAACTGTGGGGAAACCCACGAGTTGGCGTGTGTTTTGTTACAGTCACTATCACTCTGTAGATATGAGTGTTTTTAATCCTAATTCAATCATGTTTTCAGGAAATGCTCAACAGACAACTAAGGAAGTAGATGTAGAGTTTACCTTCCAACCGGGTGTAGACAAAGTAGATGATAATTCGAGGAAGTCTGAGTACTCAAAAACTAAATTTATCGAACTGATTGAGGAGTTACTATTACCACCATGTATACAGTGGCTATGCACAGAAAAATATGAGAAGGATATTAGCCAATTTGAGGAGCAAAGACAAGAATTATAGTCACTCGATTGTTATTTTTATCTTGAAACTGAAATTGAGAAGTTCAATAAAAGTGAGGGTGTTGAAGATAGTGTAAATTTTGAAGTAGGATTGGTTGGTCCTCACTCAATGAACTTTTTCACATTATGTTTAGATGATATCTTATCTGTGGAATCATTTAAAATAGTGGAAGAGTGTGAAGATGAGAAACAAGAATCCTATATTCTTGATTTTATACCGGATGAGAAACATAAAAACACAAATCACCTCAAGGAAGAGTGGTTTACCATGCATATTCTATTACTCGGTTCATTAATTTTGGTGCAACTTCCCTATGATCGAGGCAAAAATATGGATGCCAAGTTGGGGGTGAAATTTATATCCTCAAGGTGGAGGAAAAAGTTGATTGGGTCGTACCGAGACACTAAATTAGGCACTTCTTGGGAGTCAAACATAGATAAGGTATGTTTTATTTTTAGTTTTTAGTTTTTTTATTTCACGTAGTTTTTAGTTTTTATTGAGACATATGTTAATGAAAAGTCTGAGTACCGAAAACCTGAGCTAAGGAACATGGAAAAAACTAAGTGTGGGATCCCCGGAAACTCTTGATATATAAAGATGCTACTAGCAAGGCTTATTGGCCTCAGGGAGTATTTCTATCCCTTGCTTTTAAATTCACTTTAGGGACAAAGTAGATTTTTAAGTGTGGGGTGTGAAAATTTTCAATTTTTGGCTCAATTTAAAAAATTTCTAGGTTAGGAATAAGTGGGATATTCTTGTTGGTGCTATTTTTTATTGCATGGTACAAGTGTTTTGTTTGGTAAAAGCATGTTGATTGAGGGAATTTCTATTTTTAAGACTCTTAGGCTCATTTTTGTGTCTCTTGTACTTGTGGCTTAAATTTAAATTCATGTTATTGTTTGATTGGGAGTCTGTCTTGAGCCAGGGGTCTATTGAAAATAGTCTTTCTACTTCTCCGGAGGTAGTGGTATGGACTGCATACATCTTACCCTCACCAGACCCCACTATTTAGGAATACACTAGGTTTGTTGTTGTTGTTGTTGTTTGGTTGGGAGTCTATGAGGATCCTATATGAGTTGAGCATGTGCCATATGCGTGTGAGATTTTTGTATACTCCTTGTTGCATGTGATGTCTTGAACTTTCTCGGTTTGTGTGTTAAGCGAAATAAAGTGTGTGTGTTTAGGAGATGATATAGGCATTTCCTTGATAGCCTTGTTTTATACCTTCTATTTGTTCTACCCCTGAGCATTATCCTAGTTAACCTTCATTGAGCCTTTAGCCTTTTCTTTGGTAGCCACATGAGTAGCCTAATCCCTTCTCTGATAGACCATAATTTGATCCAAAAGGCTCTTAAGTGCTTTAATTGAAAAAAAAATTGATTTAGTAAGGAGTTTGAGAAATTGAAGAAGAAAAAGGTGAAATTGATGCCCCAAGGTAATTTTTATTGATGATTATAATTGATGTATGGTGGATTAATGTGATATAAATAATTTTAGAAATATTAACATGATTGTAAAAAAAAAGAAAAATTGATCCATGTGGTAGTAAACTATGCGTCCACCATACGTTTGTGAAAATGCTTAAAAGAGATGGGACAAAAATAAAAGGTATGGGTGAATGAATAAGTGTAATTTGGTTGTTGGAGATTGGTTTTAATTGTAAAAAGTAGCGTGTTGACACCTAATTTTTGCCCTCCACAACTAAATTTAATGCAGAGTTTCTTTGATTTTCAAATAAAATCACAACAACTGCTTTATCCAAATAGATGCACTTTAAAATATTTATTTGGGTTAATTTCATCATTTAAGTGACAATTATACATTTTCGTATTCCCATATACGAGATCGTATAAATTTTGTTACTTAAATGAATACGTTTATTAAAATTGAAATCTTATTTAGATTGAGCTTGAAAATAACTTCAAAAGGATAAAATCTTGATTCAAGTATAATTTGTTCTTGAGAATTATTTACTCAGAAAATATTTGTTGGGTTTTTATTAAACCAAGAAGCTCAGGATTGAACAAGGTGTTAATTCGTATCGAATTTCAATTGAATTTAGTCAATCTATTTAAATTTGGACCTTATTTGAAATTAAATTGGCTATAATTGCAATGCAATTGGTCAATTGAGTTTTAATTAGGCTAAAGTTTAAATACAGTTGTCTAAACTTTCTTTTTTGGTTATTTAAATAAATAGCCAAAATAGCATTAACCCATCCATACCCTACTATTAATTTGGGGTCATTTTAGATAACCCCTAATTAACAACTCCACATGTCCAGCCCAATCAACCAAACCAGGCCCATCATTATTTTCTTCAGTACCAACAACAATTACTACAATTCCACTCAGCCCAATTCATTTATTGACCCGGCCCAACCTCTGATTTTCCTTCACCTATGCGCAGAATAAAATGGCATCGGCTTTCAACAAGAACAAAAAAAACAACAGCAACCAAAGATACCACCGTCAACTAGAACCGAGCCCAACCCGTCAACCATAGACAACCCGGTACCGGCGACTCCAAGCCCAGTGTCGGCGTCTCGAATTCGGTGAACTCAACAGTTCAACAATTTCAACGAGTAGCTCTATGCCCGACAACCCGACCCGGCGAAACCCGAGTTTAATTTTCCCTCTCTCCACGTCAATCCCAATCTCCTTTTCTTTGCTTATAGTTGTTGAGTTGTCTGGGTTCTAGAAGAATCCAAAATTGGCGACGTGTCCTTAAAAGTGGTTGTATCCACCTTACAATTTGAATTTTGTACCATGCAAGTACAAAGGTGGATGTTTTTTTATTGGATTGACAAGAATTTTGGATTTTTGGGGATCTTGATCTTAATTCAAAATTCAAAATCTCCACTGAAGAATTCCAAATTTGTCCCTGATTTTTCTTTGTCCCACATCGGTGGGAAAACAAAAGGCAACCCCTCTCTTCTCCTATAAAAGGGTCGCGGTAGAACAATGTGAAGGCAAGTCTCAGAAGGTGAAAAAAGCCATTTTGAGCAAAAACTAGTATATTTTTGTTTGAGTATAAAATTTTCTTCTTTTTGAGGAAGGTTGGGGGTGGCTCAGAGCTTTCGGAGTCATGGAAGAATCCTCCGGTGGTGATAGAGTTTGGTGTTAGCTCGTTACCCCATTTTGCTGCCCCAGAAGAGGTGAATGTACACTTATTCTCTTAATGTCATCACTTTCTGCTTCATCCCGATTTTTTTCCATAGAACTAGTTAATATTTTAATCATAATCGTGAATGAGGCTGGAGTTTGTTGTTGTAGAAGTCGTTGATGGCCTTAGGACTTGTTTGTGATCTTTGTGCTTATGTTATTTTGCTGAAGTAGTGTTGCATCGTAGTTTTTAATTTGGCTTCCTGGAATAAGTTCCCTGTTTCGTGTTGATTTGTCATCCTTTTACGAAGCAGTGTATATACATATCGTTGAATGCCTTGAATAATGAAGCAGTGTATATACATATCGTTGAATTCCTTGAATAAGCTCCCTATTTTGTGTTGATTAGCCATCATTTTTATATCATGAAGCAGCGTATATACATATCGTTGAATCCCTGCCTTATCTTGTTTAGTTTGCTATCATGATTTAATAATCTTTGTGGTGAAAGTATAAGCCTCATCTTATTTAATGAACGTTGAAGACAATCTCTTTGACTTATTCCTCTTCGTTTCGATCTAGAGTCTAATTCCTCTCTATATTTAATCCTGTTTGCAAAAATGTTATAGTATCGAAAACTTCTGTGTGGGTATAGTTTGATGGGTGTATGACCTATATTATAGAAAAAGGTTTCCCTATGTATATATTGTGGTGTAGTATATATTTTCAATGAGTTAAATTGCGTGTGTGCATATGCTCTCTTGAAAGTGAATCAGACAAGTTCTTGAACTTGTTTACAAATACTTTTAGAATTCTTATGTGGAAGAATAGTATGTGCACATCACATATGACCAGTTTTCCATAAATGCATTCATTTGTGAGCTAATCTTTTTAAACACGTACACTTTTTGCCAATAAGGTGTACATTCCCTTCCTGTTTTAGACATCTTGTGCCTCTCCTCAAAATTGGTTAATCATATTGCATTCGATCTAAATTCTTGAACTTGTTTGGATTAATTGATCATGTTGCATTCGATTCAATTCTTGAAATTGTTCCAGGGATAGGTTAATTGTCTTTTCATTAGATAAATTGCACCGCTTCATATCATGGCTTACTATTATCCTTGTGCGCTTTTAATGACATTATTAATCTTCAAGTACTGATCTTTGAACACGTATTACTTACTTTATTTTTCTATTTTCTTTCGCGTATGGATATGCTCGGGTCGTACTTGAACTCCTACTTTTCCTTTGCATGACCATTATGGGCCATTGAGGCCCATTTAATACCGAGTCGGTCTCGAAGGAGTAAATTCAACATCAACCTCGTAGCACAGGGATATAAGAAGATAGAAGAAAAAGAAAATGGGTTGGAACCCATCGGCAAAGTAGCTCAGAGACTCAAAAGTCTCATTTGTTCTTTTATTTATTTATTTATTGTCGTCATTATTTTATTTTATTTTATTTATTTATTTATTCATTCATTTGGGCCTAGAAGCCAAAGTTGTACTTAATAGGACAATGGTTTGGTTTGTTTGGGCCCAATGGATTAAATCATTTACTTTCTCCTTCCTTTCCCCATTTATGTGTTTACTTGCTTAATTCATTTCTGTAGACTTAGTTAAAATCCCTATTAGGTAGTCTAAAACTGTTTTTACACAAATCTTTTTTCTAAGAAATCAATCACTTTTCAACAAATTAATATTTTAGAAGTTAATCAAAGACAATTTTCAAACAATCCGGATAACCGCAAGTTAGCGGACTGTTTAGGTGCCTAATTCCTTCCTAAACTGTTAATAGAAACCACGTACTCAGAATCTCTTAACTTAAACGATCTTCCTATTTTGAATCGTTTGAAGTACTCTCTAAAGGTTTCTTAATTCCTTTTCAAAATCAAGTGGCGACTCTTCTCAAAAATTCAAAAATTCTCCACAAAACATAGTGTATTAATGCGTTTAGAGAGGTTAGTCACTATTCTATGCAAAAATAGTTCCTACCCGTCCCTTAGCCTACATTACAACTCGGAAAAGTCCTAATTGATCCTAAGTTTTACATTCTAATATTAGTGGGACATTAGACTAAGGGAAAGATTATGGTTCATTATGTGTAACTTGAGAATTCTTTGTGAGAGTGAGTGTAATTTGATTCTTGTACCCATTATGTGATATATTGCTTAATTGTGAGTGATTATGGGTAACTCTCTTGTTGTGAGGGGTACATGTTTGATGAATGTGGGTGATTTATATGATATACTTGATTGAATGATAAACATGAATTTTCCACTTAGGAAAGTCAATTCTTGAGGCTAGGATGTTTTGAAGTAGGATTCTTGAGCTTTTAGTTGTGTATAACATGCTTAGTGATGTAAACTTCCATTCCATAGAGTCATTGTAGTTCTAGCTTGAATTTCTTGAATGTAGTATAAGTGTGGAGTCTTTTAAGATCATGGTCTTTATAGTTATGAGTTGATCAAGGATGAACAAGGCTTTAAGTGTGTGTGTGGGGGGGGGGGGTGATGTTTGGTGTTTTTATGCATTGTGGCGTTACTATCCTATCCTTTTTAGCCTTGTTTTGAGGATGATTCTTATGATATATGTGTTGACAATGATATCAAATAGAATTTATGTGTCCAAGTATGTGTTTACAATGTTTAATGGTGTTTTCACGTGAGTTTTGATTCAATTCGATCATTTAGAGTTCAGCCAAGAAAACTAGTGTGACTAACTTGAGCTAGGTGTTGTCTAGTCTCTTCTGTTGGGTTCTAATGTGTCTTAATGAGTTAATAAGTTTTTTATTATGTATTTATATGTGAAAAAACTTAGTTATAATATTCAAGGGTCAATTGGATCAAGAAAAGGGTCAAAACAATAAACTTAAGATCAATATGAATTTAGCCTATGCTTAGCTCGTGTTTCTAGTTCGCCGTTGAGAATATTGTGTTGTTTTTAGCTCGAATTTGTTGTGTTTAAAGCTTTAGGATAATTTTTTAATGAACTATTATGATATATGAAGGATATAAAATCTTCAAATCAAATGGAAACAACTCAATAAGGCTCGGAATGGCTCAACGGAAGCACAACACAAAAATTGACACAATTTGGACCCCCAAAATGTATGGAGCGTGTGCAGACTGTAATGATGTCTGATGGATGCTGAAAAACATAAATGAATGAATAAGAGGCCCAATTTTGTGAACCATAGGAGCGTGTAGCAATTAGTGGAGTTTGAAGATGAGCCGTGACGCGGTAATATCACGGTGAAATTCAAGATATTGACAATAGTCGATTGGCTCGACACATTATTATGTGTAAATCCAATCCCAATGGGTTTATAACTCATCTACTATAAATATAACATGTTAAATAACGTTTTAATCATCTTGGGACATCTTGGAACACTATAGTCACTCGATTGTTATTTCTATCATGAAACTGAAATTGAGAAGGTCAATAAATGTGAGGGTGTTGAAGATAGTGTAAATTTTGAAGTGGGATTGGTTGGTTCTCACTCAAAGAACTTTTTCACATTATATTTAGATGATATCTTGTCTGTGGAATCATTTAAAATAGTGGAAGAGTGTGAAGATGAGAAACAAGAATCCTACATTCTTGATTTTATACCGAATGAGAAACATAAAAATACAAATCACCTCAAGGCCGAGTGGTTTACCATGCATATTCTATTACTCGGTTCATTAATTTTTGTACAACCTCCCTAGGATCGAGGCAAAAATATGGATGCCAAGTTGGGGGAGAAATTTATATCCTCAAGGTGGAGGAAAAAGTTGATTGGGTCGTACCGCGACACTAAATTAGGAGCTTCTTGGGAGGCAACCATAGATAAGGTATGTTTTATTTTTTGTTTTTAGTTTTTTTATTTCACGTAGTTATTTGTTTTTTATTGAGTCACAGGTTAATGGAAAGTTTGAGTACCAAAAACCAGAGCTAAGGAGCATGGCAAAAAGTAAGTGTGGGGTCCCCGGACCCTCTTGATATATAAAGATTCTACTAGCTAGGCTTATAGGCCTCAGGGAGTATTTCTATCCCTTGTTTTTAAATTCACTTTGGGGACAAAGTAGATTTTTAAGTGTGGGGTGGGGAAATTCTCAATTTTGGCTCAATTTAAAAATTTTCTAGGTTAGGAATAAGTGAGATATTCTTGTTGGTGCTATTTTTTATTGCATTGTGCAAGTGTTTTGTTAGGTTAAAGGGTGTTGATTGAGAGAATTTCTACTTTTAAGACTCTTAGGCTCATTTTTGTGAATGTTGTACTTGTGGCTTATATTTGAAGTCATGTTATTTTTTGGTTGGGATTCTATGATGATCCTATATGAGTTGAGCATATGCTATGTGAGTGTGAGATTTTTGTATATTCCTTGTTGTATTTGATGTCTAGAACTTGTCCGGTGTCTGTGTTAAGCCAAATAAAGAGTGTGTGTTTAGGAGATGATATAGGCATTTTCTTGATAACCTTATTTTATACCTTCTATTTGTCCTACCCCTGTACATTATCCTAGTTAACCTCCATTGAGACTTTAGCCTTTTTTTTTGGTAGCCACATGAGTAGCCTAATCCCTTCTTTGATAGACCATAATTTGATTCACAAAGCTCCTAAGTGCTTTAATTGAAAAAAAATAATTTAGTGAGGAGTTTGAGAAATTGAAGAAGAAAAAGGTGAAATTGATGCCCCAAGGTAACTGTTATTGGTGATTATAATTGTTGATGTATGGTGGATTAATGTGATATAAATAATGTTAGAAATATTGACATGATTGTAAAAAAAGAGAAAAAATGATCCATGTGGTAGTAAACTATGCGTCCATCATGTGTTTGTGAAAATGCTTAAAAGAGATGGGACAAAAATAAAAGGTATGTGTGAATGAATAAGTGTAATTTGGTTGTTGGAGATTGGTTTTAATTGTAAAAAGCAGTGTATTAAAGCTCTTAGAGAGGTTAGTCACTATTCTTGGCCAAAATAGTTTCTACCCGTCCCTTAGCCTACATTACAACCCGGAAAAGTCGTAATTGATCCTAAGTTTTACATTCTAATATTGGTGGAACATTACACTAAGGGAAAGCTTATGTTTCATTATGTGTAACTTGAGAATTCTTTGTGAGAGTGAGCATAATTTGATTCTTGTACCCATTATGTGATATATTGCTTAATTGTGAGTGATTATGGGTAACTCTCTTGTTGTGAGGAGCACATGTTTGATAAATGTGGGTGATTTGTATGATGTACATAATTGAATGATAAGCATCAGTTTTCCACTTAGGAGAGTCAATTCTTGAGGCTAGGATGTTTTGAAGTAGGATTCTTGAGCTTTCAATTGTGTATAAGATGTTTAGTGTTGTAAACTTCCATTCCATGGAGTCATTGTAGGGATAGCTTGAATTGCTTAAATGTAGTAGAAGTGTGGAGTCTATTAAGATCATGGTCTTTATAGTTATGAGTTGATCGAGGATGAACAAGGCTTTAAGTGTGTGTGGGGGGGGGGGGGGGGTGATGTTTGGTGTTTTTATGCATTCTGGCGTTACTATCCTATCCTTTTTAGCCTTGTTTTGAGGATGATTCTTATGATATATGTGTTGACAATGATATTAAATAGAATTTATGTGTCCAAGTATGTGTTTACAATGTTTGATGGTGTTTTCACGTGAGTTTTGATTCAATTCGATCATTTAGAGTTCAGCCAAGAAAACTAGTGTGACTAGCTTGAGCAAGGTGTTGTTGTAATACCCCGGGAATTTTTTCGTTGAAATTTTGTGCGTAAACGTGTTGGGTTCTATCTTCTAGAATGAATTATAAATTTTCTGTGCGGAATGTCTTAGATTATGACCCACCATTGCATAGAGTATCGAATAATCTTTCTAACGATATGTGGATCATCATAAACGGACACCCGAGAGACGAGTTATGAACATTCCGATCGAACCGTGAATAGTAGTGAACAATAAAACGTGCAGGAAAAAATACTGAGACTGGAGTATTTTTGCTCCAAATTTAAATGATCATAACTCCCTATACATAATGATCTGGGTGATCTACTAAATATCAACGGAAAGATCTACGAGTCCTCTTTCCGAAGAAATTGGTTTCATCCAATTTGTCTATCAGAGCAAAAAGTTATGGTCGATCTACTTCAGCATACCAAAAATGAATTTTTGGGTCTAATTCAAACGATCATAACTCCTAGTACACAATGATCTGGGTGATATACTATATATCAACGGAAAGTTATGAGAGTCCTCTTTCTAATGAAATTGGTTTCATCTAATTTGGATATCGGAGTAAAACGTTATGGTTGATCTACTTCAGACTATCAAAACAGTCCACCAAAGGACAGATTCGAGAATTATTTGTTTTTTAAGGGCATTTTGGTCATTATGCCTTCACTTCATAGACGAAAATTGTCCATTTATACCTATATTGAGCCATAAAATCATGCTCTTCCATCATCAACATTGAGAGAACTAAACCCTAGGTCCATTTTGAGCTCCAAATATCTTCCAATTTCACAGTAGAAATTCAAATTGGATCCGATAATGGAACTCATCATCTCGAGACCTTCGAGGAGCACCCCTTATTTCTGTGAACAGGATTCCATAATCAAGAGGTCAATTTCAAGGTATGTGGGATTTTTTAACAAGATTATCCTTTCGATCTTGTGCCCGAAATTTTATTTACTTATGTTGATATAAGATTTTACATGTTTTTCCATGGATTGGAAATATGATTTTATAGCTCATATTGTTATCCATGAAATATGGAATTTTGTAAATTGGTACATATATGATTTTGAAATGGAATTGTGTCCAAAATTACTTGGTTATGAATATACGATGATTTGAATTATTAAACCTGGATTTATACAATTATACCATTACTTCCTTATTATGACTTGATAATTGTTATCGAGAATTATGTATCCCTACTATTGATTATTGTTTCAAGTGTCTTTAAATGTGAGTTGGATTGTGAATTGAGGCGTCTTGATGTTGAAGTTGAAGGTCTATGATGAGCCTTGGCATTGTTTTGGTGTTATTGATGTTGTGGTGATTTAAAAAGGTGATACGTTTCGGTGTTGGAAAATATTCTTGATTTGAGTCGAGTTAGGGATCCACAAATGATTATTTAATAATTTGAGAAAGATACATGATGTTGGTCATCATTGTTGACCCTTGAGATGTTTTGAAGTGGAATCCCTAACGCGTTCTGAGCTTGTCGGGGAGTACTACTTAGCACCGAGAGAAAAATTTGGTATTTCCCCAAACCTATGTGCCACCGTAGGGTTGTTTGATGATAATATTATTGGCCAGAGAGCCCAATTGTGATTATTGCAGTTTTAAGGTCGTACTCCCTGGCAAAGAGTATGACGCTCCCACCAACGGGGGTTTCAAACGTTGGTATTCCACGTAGCTCACGTGGGGTTGTCGGTTATAGGAAACTCCCTTGTCCATAAGAGTCATGTTTTTGAAATACCGAGTCACTCTGGGTTTTGATGTGGTAAGTCAAGTTGCCTATGATGATCTATAATGATTTATGAGGTTTTTCTCCTACATTTCCTATCTAAGGTGTTATGAGTTGCATGATTCAATGTCACTCAAGCCAGGTGTGTCATTATGGTCCGTATGTCCGTTTTTACGAAATTTATGATATTATTTATATTTTGCATGCGCCCCCACATACTCAGTACGTATCTTGTGCTGACCCACATATTTCTCTATGGGCTACATTCTTACCATAATGTAGGTTCAGGTATTCAGCTGCAGCTGCGACAGTGATATCTGAGTGCCACATCTATGTTCCTTCAGTGGTGAGTCCTTATGGTTCGAGGACCAAGTTTCTAGTTTTGGTGTTGTTGTTTTGTGATCCCTTTGGTCTGCTTAGTCAGTTGGGGGTTTGTCCCAATGGCTCGTTGATTTTGCTGTGTAAAGGCTATGTCAGACTAGTGTATTGTTGGGTTGGTTTGTGTATAGACATTCTATATATGTACAGTCTAACGATATTTTGTGCCATGTGCGATGTGCCATACTGCTGGCAGTCAACGCCAGAATTATTTCTATGTTATACCACCTCGTCAGGAGCAAGAAGACTCTCCCGATGTTGTCACTGGACTCTCCGTGTTTCCTGATGAGCCTATTTTTGAATGGTCCGGGAGTTCTATGACTCCTAAAGGCCGTTTTATATCCTATCTCAAAGCTAGGAAGTTGATTTCCAAGGGTTGCTTTTATCATCTCGTTCGGGTTAAAGACACCAAGTCTGAAACCCCGACCATTTAGTCAATTAGTGTTGTTAATGAGTTTCTTGATGTTTTTCCGGAAGATCTTCCTGGAGTACCTCCCGATAGAGAGATAGAATTCGGGATTGACCTTCTTCCCGATACTCAGCCTATTTTCATTCCTCTGTATCGTATGGCTCATGTTGAACTTAAAGAGTTGAAAGAGTAACTCAAAGATCTCCTAGATAAGGGTTTCATAAGGCCCAGTGTGTCTCCTTGGGATGCACCTGTTCTATTTGTGCCGAAGAAAGACGGTACCTTGCGTATGTGCGTTGATTACCGTCAACTTAACAAGGTAACTATCAAGAACAAGTACCCTCTTCCTCGAATTGATGACTTGTTTGATCAGCTGCAAGGTGCTAGCTATTTTTCAAAAATAGACCTTAGATCCGGTTATCACCAACTCAAGCTTAGGGAATGTGATATTCCTAAGACAGCCTTCCGAACTCGTTATGGTCATTTTGAATTCCTAGTGATGTCTTTCGGGTTAACCAATGCTCCTGCGACTTTCATGGATCTTATGAACCGAGTATTTAAGCAGTATTTGGATTTGTTTGTTATCGTGTTCATAGATGACATTCTTGTTTACTCCCGAAGTGAGGTTGATCATGTAGACCATCTCCGAATTGTGCTGGAAACTCTTAGGGCTCATTAATTGTTTGCCAAGTTTAGAAAATATGAGTTTTGGCTAAGGTCCATAGATTTCTTGGGTCATGTTGTCTCTTCTGAAGGTATTA
Organism: Capsicum pubescens; assembly: GCA_030864215.1. NCBI lineage: Eukaryota > Viridiplantae > Streptophyta > Magnoliopsida > Solanales > Solanaceae > Capsicum > Capsicum pubescens. The sequence goes on along the minus strand of CM061549.1, from coordinate 31,335,722 downwards.
CAGTTGATCCTCAAAAGATAAAGGCTATAAAGAGTTGGCCTAGACCTATTTCTCCCTCTGATATCCGAAGTTTCTTGGGTCTAGCTGGTTATTATCGTCGTTTTATTGAAGGGTTTTCTTCTATTGCATCTCTTATGACCCGTTTGACCCAAAAGAAAGTAAAGTTTTTGTGGTCAGAATCTTGTGAGAAGAGTTTTCAGGAGTTGAAGACTCGACTCACTTCAGCCCCTGTGTTGACTTTGCCGCATGGTGTTTATGGTTTTGTCGTTTATTATGATTCTTCCAGAGTGGGTTTGGGTTGTGTTTTAATGCAAAAAAGTAAGGTTATAGCCTATGTTTCTAGATACATAAAGCCTCATGAGAAGAATTATCCTACTCATGACCTTGAATTAGCAGTTGTGGTCTTTGCTTTGAAAATCTGGAGACATTATTTGTATGGTGTGCAAGTAGATGTCTTCACGGATCATAAAAGCTTGCAGTATGTGTTCACCCAGAAAGAGTTGAACCTTAGGCAGAGATGGTGGTTAGAGATATTGAAGGATTATGATATAAGTGTCTTGTATCATCCGGGAAAGGCCAATGTAGTGGCGGATGCCCTTAGTTGGAAGTATATGGGTAGTGTAGCGCATATAGAAAATGATAAGAAAGTGTTATCCCGTGAGGTGCATCGGTTGGATAGGTTGGGAGTTAGGTTGTTTGGTGATGCCGAGGGTAGCATAGGAGTTCAAAGTGGTTCCGAGTCCTCTTTAGTTTCGGAAGTGAAGGAGAAGTAAGACAAGGATCCTACCTTGGTTAGGTTAAAAGAATCTGTTAAAGACCAAAAGGTAGAGGTTTTCTCCCAAGGGGGAGATGGCGTGCTGAGATTTCAAGATAGACTTTGTGTTCCGAATATTGATAACTTGAGGCAGAGAATAATGGCGGAAGCACATGGCACACGATATTCCATTCATCCCGGTGCTACTAAGATGTATCATGATTTGCGGGAAATTTATTGGTGAAACGGTATGAATAGGAACATAGCAGAATTTGTGTCAAAATGTTCTACGTGTCAACAAGTTAAGATAGAACACCAAAGGCCCAGTGGTGTGATGCAAGAGTTTAGCATTCCTACTTGGAAGCGGGAAGAAGTGAATATGGATTTCTTGGTTGGTTTACCTTCTTCTCGTTGCCATCATGATTCGATTTGGGTTGTAGTAGATCGGTTAACGAAATCAGCTCATTTCTTGCCAGTGCATTCATCTTTTACAGATGAAGACTATGCTAGACTGTATATTTGGGAACTCGTCAGACTTCATGGAGTCCCTTTGGCTATTATTTCTGACAGGGGTACTCAGTTTACTTCTCAGTTTTGGAAATCTTTTCAGAAGGGTCTCGGTACCCAAGTCCGTTTAAGTTCTGCTTTCCATCCTCAAACCGATGGTCAGGCCAAACGAACCATTCAGACTTTAGAAGATATGTTGAGAGCTTGCATGCTTGACTTTAAAGGTAGTTGGGATGAGCAGTTTCCATTAGTTGAGTTTGCTTACAATAACAGCTTTCATGCTACTATTAGAATGGCCGCGTTTGAAGCTATTTATGGGAGGAGGTGTAGATCACCCATAGGTTGGTTTGAAGTTGGTGAAGCTGCTGTGACTGGACCTGATGCTGTATTTGAAGCTATGGAAAAAGTTAGGTTGATTTGAGAACGATTGAAAACCGCTCAAAGTCGTCAGAAGTCGTACGCGGATGTGAGGAGAAAAGATCTTGAGTTTAATATTGATGATTTGGTATATCTAAAGGTTTCACCCATGAAAGGGATGAAAAGGTTTGGAAAGAAAGGGAAACTTAGTCCCCGTTACGTTGGCCCTTATAGGATTCTAAGTCGTGTTGGGAAGGTAGCTTATGAGGTTGATTTGCCCGCGGAGTTGTCTAATGTTCACCCGGTTTTCCATGTATCCATGCTTAAGCGATGTATTGGTAACTCAGTTGTAATTGAACCTTCCGAGGATTTGGATATCCAGAATAATCTTTCATTTGAGGAATTTCCAGTTGAGATTCTAGATTTTCAAGTTCGGAAGCTAAGAAACAAGGAAGTTCCTTTAGTTAAAGTGTTTTGGCGAAATCAATCCGTCGAGGGTGCGACATGGGAGGTAGAAGCGGAAATGCGTACCAAATACCCTCATCTTTTCTCTATGAATCCGGAACGTGTCGAAGGTATCATTCTCTTTTGATTCGATCCTTATTACTATACTTATCTTAGCATGTGTGTTTTCTTAAATATCAGAAATCTAGTGTGAAACATATGTTTTGAGCAAGGTGGTTTCTCTTCATATCCTCATTTCCATAGTAGTCCTGACTTACTCATCGACATTTGAGGACAAATGTTTCCAAGGGGGGGATGATGTAATACCCCGGGAAATTTTTCGTTGAAATTTTGTGCGTAAACGTGTTGAGTTCTATCTTCTAGAATGAATTATAAATTTTCCGTGTGAAATATCTTAGATTATGACCCACCATTGCATAGAGTATCAAATAATCTTTCCAACGATATGTGGATCATCCAAAACGGACACCTGAGCGACGAGCTATGAACATTTCGATCGAACCGTGAATAGTAGTGAACAGTAAAACGTGCAGAAAAAGTACTGAGGCCTAGCGTATTTTTGTTCCAAATTTAAATGATCATAACTCCTTGTACATAATGATCTGGGTGATCTACTAAATATCAATGGAAATCTCTGCGAGTCCTCTTTCCGATGAAATTGGTTTCATCCAATTTGTCTATCGGAGCAAAAAGTTATGGTCGATCTACTTCAGCCTACCAAAAGTGAATTTTTTGGTCAACTTCAAACGATAATAACACCTAGTACACAATGATCTGGGTGATATACTATATATAAACGGAAATATATGAGAGTCCTCTTTCTAATGAAATTGGTTTCATCCAATTTGGATATCGAAGTAAAACGTTATGGTTGATCTACTTCAGACTATCAAAACAGTCCACCAAAGGACAGATTCGAGAATTATTTGATTTTTAAGGGCATTTTGGTCGTTATGCCTTCACTTCATGGACGAAAATTGTCCATTTATACCTATATTGAGCCATAAAATACATGTTCTTCCATCAAAAACATTGAGAGAACTAAACCCTAGGTCCATTTTGAGCTCCAAATATCTTCCAATTTCACCGTAGAAATTTAAATTTGATCCGATAATGGAACTCATCATCTCGAGACCTTCGAGGAGCACCCCTTATTTGTGTGAACAGGATTCCATAATCAAGAGGTCAATTTCAAGGTATGTGGGATTTTTGAACAAGATTATCCTTTCGATCTTGTGCCCGGAATTTTATTTACTTACGTTGATATAAGATTTTACATGTTTTTCCATGGATTGGAAATATGATTTTATAGCTCATATTGTTATCCATGAAATATGGAATTTTGTAAATTGGTACATATATGATTTTGAAATGGAATTGTGTCAAAAATTACTTGGTTATAAATATACGATGATTTGAATTATTAAACCTTGATTTATACAATCATACCATTACTTCCTTATTATGACTTGATAATTGTTATCGAGAATTATGTATCCCTACTATTGATTATTGTTTCAAGTGTATTTAAAATGTGAGTCTGATTGTGAATTGAGGCGTGTTGATGTTGAAGTTAAAGGTCTATGATGAGCCTTGGCATTGTTTTGGTGTTATTGATGTTGTGGTGGTTTAAAAAGGTGATACGTTTCGATGTTGGAAAATATTCTTGATTTGAGTCGAGTTAGGGATCCACAAATGATTATTTAATAATTTGAGAAAGATACATGATGTTGGACATCATTGTTGACCCTTGAGGTGTTTTGAAGTGGAATCCCTAACGCGTTCTGAGCTTGTCGGGGAGTACTACTTAGCACCGAGAGGGAAATTTGGTATTTCCCCAAACCTATGTGCCACCGTAGGGTTTTTTGATGATGATATTATTGGCTAGAGAGCCCGATTGTGATTATTGCAGTTTTAAGGTCGTACTCCCTGGCAAAGAGTATGACGCTCCCGCCAACAGGGGTTTCAAACGTTGGTATTCCACGTAGCTCACATGGGGTTGTCGGTTATAGGAAACTTCCCTGTCCGTAAGAGTCATGTTTATTGAAATACCGAGTCACTCTGGATTTTGATGTGGTAAGTCAAGTTGCCTATGATGATCTATAATGATTTATGAGGTTTTTCTCCTACATTTCCTATCTAAGGTGTTATGAGTTGCGTGACTCAATGTCACTCAATCCAGGTGTGTCATTATGGTCCGTATGTCCATTTTTACGAAATTTATGATATTATTTATAATTTGCATGCGCCCCCCATACTCAGTACGTATCTTGTGCTGACCCACATATTTCTCTATGGGCTACATTCTTACCATAATGTAGGTTCAAGTACTCAGCCGCAGCCGCGACTGTGATATCCGAGTGCCACATTTACGTTCCTTCAGTGGTGAGTCCTCATGGTCCGAGGACCAAGTTTCTAGTTTTGGTGTTGTTGTTTTGTGATCCCTTTGGTCTGTTGAGTCAGTTGGGGGTTTGTCCCAATGTCTCTTTGATTTTGCTGTGTAGAGGCTATGTCAGACTAGTGTATTGTTGGGTTGGTTTGTGTATAGACATTCTATATATGTACAGTCTAACGATATTTCGTGCGATGTGACATGATATGTACTTATATACATATCCTTAGCGTAGCGGGTATGCTGTTGTGTTGAAACCCAAGGGTAGTGTTATGGCTTAAAGGGTTAGCTTGAGGCTACGTGTAGCTTTGGGCATCGTGTGGCATCTCGGGATGATATTTTGGGGCGTTACAGTTGTCTAGTCTCTTGTGTTGGGCTCTAATGTGTCTTAATGAGTTCCTAAGGTTTTTATTATGTATTTATATGTGAAACAACTTATTTATAATATTCAAGGGTCAATTGGATCAAGAAAAGGGTCAAAACAATAAGCTTAAGCTCAATATGAATTTAGCCTATGCTTAGCTCGTGTTTCTAGTTCACCGTTGAGGATGTTGTGTTTTTTTTGAGCTCTAATTCGTTGTGTTTAATTCTTTAGGATTCTTGGTGAATGTAATATGATTATATATGAACTATATACAATCTTTAAATCAAGTGAAAACATCTCAAAAAGGCTCAAAATAGCTTAAAGGAAACACAATACAAAAATCGACGTAGTTTGGACCCCTGAAATGTATGGGGCGCATGTATACTGTACCGGTAGCCAATGGATGTGTGAAAAACATAAATGGATTCAGAATAGGTCCAATTTTTTTACCCATTGGAGCGTGTAGCATTTGGTGGAGTTTGAAGAGGTACCGCGACGCTATGAGATTCTGGAAATTGACAATTGTCGATTGGGAGACCATGATCATGCAATTAACCCTACGATTCGACAATCAAGATAACCAATCAAACGAATGAGATTCAATAACATATTATGATTGGTCGTAAGCCTTAACCCTGGGTTTCTATCCATTGATCGTCTATATCATGGAATAACAAGATGTTATTTTTTATTGTTTCACATTTCAGTACAATTGTATTGACCCCCTACATTTCAGGATCTGAGATACAGTCCCGAGGTCCCACTAATCAGTAGACTTGTGAGTCAGAAGTTGCAGTTGGTGAGTCTTCTCTATTCTAGAAGACCTGGTTGAAAGACTATTTTACTTTATTTGTATTTATAGTTCTCCTGGGGACCTTATCCCAGTCTTTAGATAGATGTTGATTTTCACATTGTTAGAGAATTTGCAAAATGGTTTCGTATGTTTTTTAATGTTATGAACTCAAATTTCGTGTTGTTCAATTGAACTAAGTGATTAACCATGTTTTCATCTTTATTATCATTTCCACATATATTTTATAGTATATGAATGTTGTACATGATTCCCAGATAGAGGATGGTGCCTGGGCCTTCATGGTTCGGGATGCTCATCACGGCCTGGGCCTCGGCTCGGGTTCACTCGGTGTTGAATCCTACTTCCTACTAAATAGTCTGTGGACTAATTGCTAGACTGAACGGGATTTGACTGAACTGTTACTGATCGCATTGATTGACTAAACTGGACTGAGTTTACTGAGTTCTAAAACTGACTGATTAATACTATTTCGTGACATGACTGGGATTAGTCTGTAACTACTATAGCTTTAGGTAAACTGCTAGATTATCGGGTATTACATATCCCCAGGACTTGATAGCATGAAAAGTAAAGCATAGCATGATCCTGAAAAGCATAACAATGCACTCATTTAGACATTTTGTCAAACACTTGGTACACATAAGCTTGTACATGATTGGGACCACATAATGACATGTCATGATTCCACTATTTATCTTACATAGGCATTTTTCCAAACACTTGGGGATCATGGATTATTTCACATGATAATGGTCAACACATAAACAACATGACTAATATGCTCATTGGAAATTTCAAGGGTTTAGCATGCAAGTCATACAACTCATTACATAAACTATTTTAATATCATGAGACCTATAATTAAATCATGAATTGAAACCCAATTAATATCATGAACATGAATACAATCAATCTCAAACATTGAAATCATGAATCTATAACTTGTTTAAAAAGAAGTTCTTGGGCTTCATGGGTGAAAGGAACCCATGAATGAACATCTAACATACCTGAGAAGATTAATTCTTGAAGATTTCTTGAGTTTGTTCTTGATTTTTTGAAGCTAGGGTTTTTCCCCTTTTTGAGAGAGAATAATTTAATATTGAGGGAAATTGAGTAAATAATGACATAATAGGTTATTTAGAGGTTTAATCACGTGTTTAGGACTTATTAGGGCCATGGGAAAAGACTCAATTACCCCTAGAAAGTTTTCAATTTTCGTCACTAAAATCCCTAGTTTGGCCTCTACCGCGATGTGGTTCGATAGCGGTGAGCCAATGGAACTCGACTGGAAACTATATAAAAAGGGACGACTGGACAATTGGATCATGGCATGATGAGACACCATCGCGGAGCCTCACTGCATTTTGACAATTGGGAAAATGGATAGTGGCAAGACGAGGTGGGATCGCATTACCACACTGGAAAATGAAAATTGTGAACTGGAACATTGGCGCGATGCTCCATTATAGTGGAGCTTCACTGCAAACTGATGAATGCCATTTGGCTGGTCTCCTCGATGCAGTGAAATACCAGTTGGCACACTATTTTACAAAATATACTATAAATCTTCACTCAGGTATCAGATTTGGGCGAATTTTATCTCGTTGGAAAGCTGACTGAATTTTCTATGCAGTGGTAAGCTCTAAACTGAAAAATACTGAGTGTTTTTAAAATATTATATAGGAATACTCATATACTGAGAGTTAAATTAAGCTAGATAAATACAGGGTATTACAACTTATGGTCAGTCGGGTCATTTCAAGAAGGACTGCCCCACTATTACAGGAAATGTTAGAGGTGCTAGGTCCCAAGCTAACTCAACAGTGCCACCACCACCCAAGGGTACTACTTCAGCTACCGAGGGCGATCGCAATCGGTTGTATGCTTTATCTAATCACCACGATATTAAGGCTTCGCCAGATGTTGTCATGGGTATGTTACAAATTTTCTCCCATGATGTGCATGTGTTACTTAATCCCGGGTCTACCTTATCTTATGTGAACTCTTATGTGGCCATTGGTTTTAGTTTTGAACCTAAAAAAATTCCTGAACCTTTCTCTATTTCCACTTTTGTTGGTGACTCTATTGTGGCTAAAAGGGTGTACAAAAATTATGTGGTGTCCATTTGTAATTGTTATACTGTGATAGACATTGTAGAGATTGATATGATTGACTTTAATTTTATCTTGGGGATGGGTTGGCTCCATTCATCTTATGCCATACTAGACTGTAGAACCCGAAAGGTCACTTTCTCCTTTACGAATGAACCAGTGATAGAGTGGGAGGGGTATTCTTTAGCACCTAGGGGGAAGTTCATATCGTATCTCAAAGCCCACAAACTTATCTCTAAGGGTTGTTTGTATCATCTTATTTGGGTCAAAGACTCTAGTACTGAAAGTCCTTCCCTCCAGTCTGTCCCTATAGTTAATAAATTCTCAAAATTCTTTCCCGATGATCTTCCAGGGATACCACCTGATAAGGATATAGATTTTGGCATTGACTTATTTCCAAACACTCATCCTATTTCTATTCCGCCATACAAAATAGCTCCTGCAGAATTAAAAGAGTTGAAAGAATAGTTAAAAGATCTTTTTGAAAAGGGATTTATCCACCCTAGTGTTTCTTCCTGGGGTGCACCTATACTCTTCAAGCATAAAAAAGATGGCTCTCTCTGTATGTGTATACACTATCGTCAGCCTAATAAGGTCACTATTAAATACAAGTACCCTCTTCCTAGAATCGATGATTTATTTGATCAAATCTAAGGTGCCAAATGTTTCTCCAAGATAGACCTTCATTTTGGGTATCATCAGTTGAAGGTTAGGGAGGCTGACATCCCCAAAACAGCTTTCCAAACCCGATATGGCCATTATGAATTCTTAGTTATGTCCTTCGTACTGACTAATGACCCTGCAGCTTTTATGGACCTAATGAATAGGGTGTTCCACCAGTTTCTAAACCTGTTCGTCATAGTTTTCATTGGCGACATCTTAGTTTACTCTAAGAATGAGAAGGAGCATGCCACCCACCTCCAAATCATCCATCAGACCCTCAAACATCGTGAATTATATGCAAAGTTTTCTAAATGTGAATTTTGGCTTAGCGCTATTACTTTCCTAGGGCATATCATTTCTAGTGAGGGGATTAAGTTTAACCCCCAAAAGATTGAGGTAGTGAGAAAATGGCCCAGACGCATAACTCCAATCGATATCCAAAGCTTCTTGGATTTAGCAGGGTATTACAGAAGGTTTGTAGAGAGTTCTTCCTCCATAGCATCTCCACATACCAAATTGACTCAGAAAAAGGCAAAATTTTTGTGGTCTGACTCGTGTGAAAATAGTTTTGAGAAACTGAAAGATAAGTTGACTACCGCACTAGTTTTGACTCTTCCTGAGGGTACAGAGGGTTTTGTTGTGTACTACGATGCGTCCTGGGTGGGACTTGGGTATGTGGTTATGCATCATGGTAAAGTGGTAGCTTATGCATCTAGGCAATTGAAGGTGCATGAAAAGAATTATCCTACCATGACTTAGAGCTAACGGCTGTGGTGTTTGCACTTAAGATCTGGCGACATTATCTCTATGGGTGCATGTAGATATATTCACTAATCATAAAAGTTTACAGTATGTTTTCTCACAGAATGAACTTAATCTCAGGTTGAGGCGGTGGTTGTAATTGTTGAAGGATTATGATATGAGTTTCCACTATCATCTGGGCAAGGCCAATGTAGTGGCCGTTACCCTTAGCAGGTTGTCAATGGGTAGCCTTTCTTATGCTGAGGAAGAAAAAAGGGACATGGTGAAAGATATTCACCGGCTTGCAAATTTGGGAGTTTGACTCATGGATTCCGAAGATGGAGGAGTGGTTGTTCATGAGATGGTTAAATCTTTCCTCTGTGCTTAAGTTAAGGTAAAGTAGGCCAGAGACCCCATCTTGTTGTAGATTAAGAATGATGTTGGTTAATATAAGGTGATGGCGTTTGAGATTGGCGGTAATGGGATTTTGAGATATCAGGGTAGGCTTTGTGTACCAAACATGGATGGATTGCGAGAGGGGATTCTTAACGAAGCTCACACATCGGGGTATGTTGTTCACCCAAGCTCTACGAAAATGTATCATGACCTTAATGCTATTTACTGGTGGAACAATATGAAGCGTGAAATTGCTAACTTTGTGTCTAAGTGTTTAAATTGTCAAAAAGTCAAGGTAGAGCATTTGAGCCCAGGTGGCACTTCTCAAGAGATAGCTTTACCTGTGTGGAAGTGGAAGAAGATTAATATGGACTTCATTTCGGGACTTCTGAAGTCTCGAAGACAATAGATTCCATTTGGGTGATTATACACCGAATGAACAAGTCCGCTCATTTCTTTTTGTGTGGAAAAATTATTCGAGAGATAACTATGATAAGTTGTACATTGGGAGATAATTTGGTTGCATGGGACTCATGTATCTATTATATCTGACCGAGGTACGCAATTTTCTTCTCAGTTTTGGCGATCTTTTCAAAAGGGTTTAGGCACCCAAGTGAACTTAAGTACCGTCTTCCACCCTCAGACTGATGGGAAAGTTGAGTGCACCATCTAGACCCTTAAGGATATGTTAAGGGACTGTATAATTGACTTCAAAGGTAGTTGGGTGGATCATTTACCATTGATAGAATTATCTTACAACAACAACTATCATTCCAGTATTCAAATGGCTCCTTTTGAAGCACTTTATAGGAGGAGATGTAGCTCACCAATTGGATGGCTGTTTGGGCCGGACCTTGTGCATCAGGCAATGGAGAAGGTGAATATCATTAGGGAAAGGCTTAATACTGCTCAGAGTTGCCAGAAATCTTATGTCGATGTTAGAAGGGGAGATTTAGAATTTGAGGTAGATGATTGGGTTTTCTTACAGGTATCCCCTATGAAGAGAGTCATGCGATTTTGGGGAGAAAGGAAAGCTCATTCCTCGTTATATAGGACCATATCAGATTGTAAGAAGAATTGGGGGGGTTGCTTATAAGTTAAAATTGCCCGCGAGTCTAGCTTCTGTGCATCCAGTATTCCATGTGTCAATGCTGAAAAAGTGTATTGGGGACCACTCTCTTGTGTTGCCTGTAGAGGAGATCAATGTGAAAGACTACTCTCTTTATCTTTTCCTTAGTATGCTTGATGTCATGCTTGTCTGTATTTCGAACCATCATTCTGGGACGAATGATCCAAGGAGGGGATAATGTAACACCCCGTAGCTTTCTCGACCTAATACCATACTTATTAGCATGCATAAAGAGCTAAGAACCTGAAATTTTCCTAAGTGTTAAAAGGACTCAGTCATATTTTAAGCTCCTAATCTTCAATGATTTCTAAATCAACCTTTCCGGCCACGAGACATAGATTTTTAAGTTGATTCATGTTTAGGGGTGTAAGTAACATGTCTCGGGTAAGTTTCAAATTTTTCAAACGGGGTTTGAGGAATGTTTGGAAATTGAAAACAGAAGGTCACCACAATTTCACCACGTCACGATAACTATAGTGGTGAGACCTTCACCGCTTCGCGGTAAAGAGCAAAACAACAATCGTCAGTTTCCAGTGACTCTCCACGATTGCACCGCATCACAGTGCGCATCGCGATGAAGGCATCACTACTTCCTGGTGAAGGCTAAATCAGCATTTTAGTTGCGAATTTTAAATTTGAGGTGCAAACTCGTCTTTTTCCTAAGGCCCCAAGTCATGTAAACAGTGAATTAAAATGCCTTTTGGGCATAATATGCCCAAATTAATTCAAATCCATCATGAACAAAAACCCTAACTTCCCTCCCAAAGATCAAGGATTCATCTTCTAAGTCAAGATCATCAAGAAAAGAGTCAAGGTTGGGGTTTCATTCTTTGAACTAAAAAACCTGAGGTATGTGGGACTATCCTTAAACTCCATGGGCATGGATTCTTTTTTTTTAAAGAAAAAAAATTATAATCATGTTGCAAGGAAGGGTTTTTTTAATATTATTTCGAAAAGCATGTTATTAAATCGTTTGGATTAGATTATAAGTATTGTGTTGAACTCTTTTTGTGGTAATCAAATCTTGACCCATCATGTATATACATATATAGTTTGGAATGTTTAATTGAGAGAATGAACAATGAATTTCCCTCTCTTGTTGTGAAATAAAGTGTATATTTGTATTGTAAGTGATTTTCGAAAGCATGAATTGGGATTTTAAAGTAAGTTTCTCAACATCATGGTGTCTGACATGATTTATAATATCATGATAGGGAGTTTTTTTTACTATAACTATACTTTTGCGTTAAAAAGAAGAGTTTCATGCGATTGAGTAAATTGACATGACCACCGCATGTTTTAAGTCTTGCAAAATAAGTTAATTGCATAAGTTTTCATGAGATTTCAAAATGGTTACTCTCTTGTGATATTATGATTCTTTGGTGGTCAAGTTCTTGATTTGAATGAGATGGGTTGTAACATTGGTACGATATAAACGACTTGAAAGTCTGGGTATGACGATACCCGGTGATGACATGCCCTTAAGATTTTAAGCATTGAATGACTTTCCATATGAAGCATGTTGCTTAAATAACTAAAATTAGTCCTAAAGAGAGATAGATGGTTACGCGAAGAAAGCAGTTGAGTGTAAGGGCTCATCGCTGGAAACCGAGTGGGCTCATCACTGGAAACCGAGTTTACCGATTCGGGTAATATGATTTGTCTAATGCCAATGTATACTTATCCTTTAGACACTTGTATACTAGAATTAATTAGGACACCAATCCTTGTTGCATACTTGGATTGGGGGCTCAGCCGCCGAGTCAAGGGAGAATTCTAGCCTGTGGGATTGCAGAAATGTAGGGTGTATCATCTATCTCAGAAGTAAGATAAAGTGTGTCTTGATTTCAAGAAAGCATTTGAAAATTCTAAATTATGCCCATGTGTTTTACTTATCTCATATGTAATGTTTTACGAAATGCTCTCGTCTATATTGTGTAATAACAAGATGCTATTTTGGATTGTTTCACATACCAGTACAATTGTATTGACCCCTACATTTCAGGATCTTAGACATAGTCCCGGGGTTCCGCTAATCAGTAGACTTGTGAGTCAGAAGTTGTAGTTGGTGAGCCTTCTCTATTCCGGAAGGCCTAGTTGAAAGACTCTTTTACTTTATTTCATTATATGGTCCAAATGGGGGCCTTATCCCAGTCTTTAGATAGATATTGATTTTCACATTGTTAGAGATTTTGTAGACTGGTGTCGTATGTTTCTGAATTTTATGAACTCAAATTTCGTGCTTTTCAGTTGAACTAAGTGATTGACTATGTTTTTGTCTTTATTATCTTTTTCGCATTTTTGTATAGTATATGAATGTTGTGCATGATTGCCAGATAGAGGAGGATGTCTGGGCTTTCATGGTTCGGGATGCTCGTCGTGACCAAGGCCTCGGCTCGGGTCGTGACATTTCATCTTCTTTCTTTGTACTGTTTCATTCCTTCCGATGCCTTTCCTTATCTATTATCCTATAGTTTTGATACACATATATGTATAGACTAACAATCAGTATCAACTATTTCAATGTCACTGTGCAATCTAATTTTTGTTTAACGCTCGAATTTGACAATCCCAAACAAGATGGACTGATTTATGAATCTTCATTTTCCATATCGCTCATTTAACACCCAACATGGAAAACATGTAAATCAAACTCGTTCCCTCCGATCAAAGAAACCCTTACTTAAACCCAAAGAGAGAGAGAGAGAGAGGGAGAGAGAGAGATCAGACATTAAATAAGCATTAAAAAGGATAGCTCAGTGTAATAAAGCGTTCCTTATGTGCGGGATCCGTGCAAGAATCGGACCTCAACAGACATTAAATAATTTAGTCAAATCTTATAAAGTGAGTACTTTTAAAATATTTAGGGTCAACCCATAATTGAATCCACCATGTTATTGGCGAAACTAGGGAGGCGTGAATTCATCTGAATCATCTTCGTTGAAAAATTTACTATATAAAAAGAATTATAATTATTTGTATATATTTCTTTTATTATACCTTTGATATTTTTGTGTATTTATTTGTTTTGTTTGTTTTCAAAATTTACTAAGTGAAATCTAACTCTGCCACTGCCTGACGTGTCTATAAGAGGAAGAATGAATGAATTAAAATTAAAAAAGAAAAAAGCACAAAAATAAAATTAAAGGTTGTTTACGTGACTCAAATGCAAGCATCCTACACCTCATTTTAAGGTTATATGTATTCGAGATATCAAAATAACAAAAAGGTTAATACACTTACCAAACGACCCCTTAAGGAAATATATGTTGGCACGTCGTTTAAAAATTATTTCAGTCTCATCCCATAAGACACTTGGCCAAAAGTAGCTCATACAGTTATTCTTAGATGAGAATGGAGAAAGAAGACACTCAGGAAAATCGACATGAAAATTTAATTTTTTTTAGCCTAATAATAACGCACAAATACTATCGCATACCAGACTAAATAGAAAAAAAAGTCTATCCTAGTAGCAATAGATCAAAATCCTTGAGCTAGCGATTAGTATAAAGTGCAATTTGGTCAAATAACACTTTCGATTACCATTAGTAAATGCTATGTTAATAGATGTGTCAAAACTTAAGGAGTTATAAGTGGACATATCTTTGAAAAATATTTTGACCTCATGCTATATGGCACGTGGTAAAAATTATCTCATGTAGTTGCTCCTCGATAAGAACAGAGATAGACTAGATCTAGGATGATCTATCAAGATGAAAATTGAATTTCTCTAGCCTAGTAATAACTCACAAATGCAATCACATACAAATGTTATCACATACCGGAACAAAAAAAAACATGGATGCGGAAAAGAATATATATACTTAGTACAAAAGAAATTAACACATAAAACTTTACTAACCTAAATTTAAATATATCTATCGGAGTAAACAGTAAAAAATTCCTCTTCCTCCTCTTGTTCCTCCAACCTGAATTGGAAGGTACAACTGAGTTGCAAGTTTGTCCGGATAATCCAGAAGAAGATTATGGAGCTTGTTGGTGTTGATGGTAAACTCATTGATCCTATATACATAACAGAATATTAGAACAGCCAATGTGAGAAATCATTGAGTTATGTAAAATGAACAATCATGTGCACGAAGCATTCCACACTTATTCAAGGTTTGATGGGTCGCACCTTAAGTAAGTTTCAGCACTATTTCTGAACAATTTTCAGCAAAATTTAAGCACAAGTTAAGCACCCTTTTTAGCACTATTTCAACACCATTTTAACATCATTTTCTTCACCAAATTTGCCAATTTTTGTATTGGGATAGAATAATTAAATGAGGATCATATTTTAATTGGGAGAAAAATACATCCACCTGGGATAATAAGGGATGGGACAGTGCAATTAACAAATTAAGCGCAAATATGTGGTCAAAGTTGGATTACAAAGTTAATGTTGTTGACAAAAATATGAAGAGGGCTAAATATAACTTTTTTCTGAGTGGATAGGGACAAAGAAGACTTATTTTCTGTTTCTAAAAAGCTTACAAGAAATAAAAGGTAAATTAAGAAGAGAGGAGGTGTAATTTAGTCAAGTAACACTTTCAGTTACTTATGTTAAATAAATTTGAATAAATGTGTCAAAACTTGAGGAAAAAATAATAATTTGAAACATCTTCTAAAAATACCTCGATATTATAACAAATAACATGTGGCATAAAGTAACTCCTCTAGTTACTCCTTGATGTGAACTGCGAAAGAGGACACTCGGGAAGATCGTTGCGGTGAAAATTGAAAATGTTTAGCTTAGTGGTAACTCCTAACTTCGCATTACCGCAGCCGCAATGATGAAATTTATGGAGAATATGTGATAACCCTAGTGGGCGAAGGGAGGATCAATTTATAGAAATTAAGACTTAATTTGGTACATCCATCTAATACCAATGTACGAATGAGATCTAATTTTTAATAAAAAAATTTGGGCTGCACATTGATTGGGCCACAAGTAAAATAATAAGTCTTACATTCTCTCAATTGACAATGACATAAATATTAGTTGCGTATAATAAATCTCTTCTATAATGTTCATTACACACGATATGTCAAACCACTAAGGTTGAGTTATATAAGGCGGTTAAACATAGTTCTAGCGCCACATACTTCCGTTCATGTACTATATTAGTAGATGACTGTTCCTAAGTTCATAAGTTCAAAAACATTTAACATTATAGTCCGCAATAATGTTTCACTAAGACTTATAATGCAATATCTCAAAATAGTAATGTATACATCATTATGAGAAATAGAAAATTCATTAATTTATATCAGAATACATAATTGAGATCCAAAATGTAAAAACATCATAAATGCATTAATTATAAGTTCAATCAAGTTCCGTTCTTTGAACATGTTCTAACCATCTATCAATTAAACAATTAAGTGTCAAATGGTGGACTATATTACATCAATTGTGACAACGCTTGACCCAAAAATAGATTATTTTTTCCTAAATGATAGGGAACTGTTCGTAGGGTAAGCACCCCTCATCTTCAACCCTACCATTGTAAGCTCAGCTCACCAAGGGAGACAAAAAAGGTGGGTGCTAAGGAGGGGCAAACAAAAAAATTGCTACCTTTTATAGAAGTATGGTGGAATTTAGGAAGTGATGACCAGCCTGAAGTTTGATAAGCAAGACCATACTACAATCATGAAACAAATGTTTGAGAAACTACACTGTCGAACTATCTTGCATAAGCTATAACAATATTTTGATCCACAAAAAGAGCTGCACTTTTGGAAATACAATAGAATGAAACATTTACATGATGATCTCTGATGCTAAATGATTACTACTACTTTCAATCATCGTGATGTTAGGGAAAAAAACTTAAGAAGTTCAGCAAGCAGTTTATGATATTTTGCACGATGCAACTAACATTGGATAACTCGTGCAATGCACGGGTCTAAAAACTAGTAGTTTGATAAGCAAGACCATCTTATAATCATGAGAATTAGTCTAGGCCAAAACGGACGTTTTGAGAAACTACACTTTTGGATAAAATCTATAACAACGATTTGATCCACAGAAAGAGCTGCAGAATTGGAACTATGTCTCCTTCTCTTTTTCTTCTGCCAGTCGGTCAGCTTTAGTAGGGAGCTGATGTGGTCGTCATTCTTCCTTATACTCCTTCAGTTCCTTTTGGTACCTTCCTTGTCTTTCACCTATAGTTTTGATAGACCTGTCTTTGCTAAAGAAGTAAAATTGTTCAATGTGATGAAGCAAAGTGAAATAATGTTTCCTCAACGCATATGAAGCACTTGTTGTGGTTGGAGAAAACTTGAATACCGAACTCACTTCTTTTCATTTCTTCTCTGCTACAACCTATACAACAAAATAATATTTGTATATCTTCTTAATTTCATTTTTTAAATACCAGAAATAAATAACAAGATATATCATATATGAATCAAATAATAAGAAGAAGAAAAATAAAAAGGAGAAACATTCTTACCTTGGAAAAGCCATCCTTTTATATCACTTCAACATATAAAACATGTAAATCAAGCTTCTTTCCTCCAATCACAAGAACCCTTAATTAAATCAAAAAGAAAAAAGAACAAATCAGCCATTAAAAAGCATAGCCTCGTGCACGTTATCTGGGATCCAGAGAAGGAACGGATCACTACAGACATTAATTAATTAAGTAAAGCTTTGTAAAGTAAGTGCTTTTTAAATATATAGGGTCAACTCATGATTTAATCTACTCCATTAGTTCATCTGAATCATTTTCTTTGGAAAATTATATCATATAAGAAAATTAAAAGTATTGTGTATATTTTTTTTATCCCTTTGATCTTTTTGTGTATTTTTTTTTTCATTTTTAAAAATTCTTGAGAGAGGAAGAATGTCACCTTCCATCAAAATAAAAAGGTAGAAACTTAAACGAACTTTTCTTAAAAAAAGTTGCTTATGTAATAAAAGCGGTTGCTGAGATTATCGGTATCCTACACCTACATCTTAAAAGTTGTGGGTTCGAGTTATCGAGAAAATTAAAAAAAATTAAAGCTCCGAGGGATGTTTCTTTTTTCAAAATAAAAAATAAAAAATTGGCTTACGTAATAAGAGGGGTTGCTCTAGGGGTAAGCAACATACAACAACTTTTAACCTTATTCCAACTAGTAAAAAAGAAAAAAAAGAAACATTTCACCTCCATGTTTAAGATTATAAGTTCGGGTTACAAAAAAAAAAAGGTAAAAGCTCAGAGAAAAGAAAAAGAGTTTCTTGCGTGTACTTTATACTCAAAACAGAGTGAAAATTCTTGAGATACTCCATGAATAAATTTGGATCATTAACAATTTTGTCATGTGATGCCATTGGTAATGGAACAATAGCTGCATGATCCATCATCGTACCACCGGAAAATCAAGAAACAAAGGTAACTTAGTAATATGGAGAAAACAGAAGGCAAATGAATTAAAGAGGTAATGAATACAACTTAGAAAATTTTGGGTACTTAAGGAAAAGAAGTAAGTGAAATGATCAGGGTGTTTTATACAAGTGTTGAAAGTTGAAACAACGGTTATGTGCAGAGAGTTTTGTAACTTTGGCTTCTTCTTCATAGCAAAACAAAGAAAAACAGTGAGTTAAACGTGTCAAGAAAACAGAGGTAAATTGCTTAGGTTTTTTAAGTTTCATACTTGCACTCTTATTTGAGCCAAGAAAAGTGAACAACTGATTATTGAGGTGTGTTTGATAAACATTTAATAATAGTTCAAATAGATAACTCACACACCTGATAGTTAATGTATGAAACTCGAAAAAACTAAAAAAAAATTAGGTGTCTCTTTTCATCTTTTTTTTTTTTTGTCTATTTTTGTAGAAGGTATGGCTGAGTTTATGAAGTGATACTAGTCTGAAGTTTGATATGCAAGACCATTATATAAGCATAAGAATTAGTCTACAAAAACAAATGTTTTGAGAAACTACACTTTTGGACTATCTTACATAAGTCATAACAACATTTTGATCCACAAAAAGAGCTGTTGTTTTGAAACTATAATATAATGAAATACATGTTGATCTCATGATGCGAATGATTACTATTACTTTCAATCATCCTGATGATCGATGAGGAAACAAAGTTAAGAAGTTAAGCATCAATTTAAGATATTATGCACGATGCAATCAACACTGAATAACTCGTGCAACGCACGTGTTTCAAAACTAGTACTTTGATAAGCAAGACCATCTTATAAGCATGAGAATTAATTTAGAAAAATAAATGTTTTGAGAAACTACACTTTAGGACTATCTTAAGCTATAACAACATTTTGATCCACAGAAGCCAAATAATAAATGAGGTAGTGAATACAAATCAGACCATTTTAGGTGAACAGATCGGAGTTTTTAGGCAAGTGTTGATGCAACGGTTATATGCAGACAGTTAAAAACTTTGGCTTCTTCTTTCATAGAAAAACAAAGAAAAAATGAGTTAAGGCAGTGTGGACTATGCATAACTCTTATAAGAAATCAAATGTTGTTGGTTTTTAGCTTATTTTGACCCTTCAATTACATCCTCATGCCAAAAATAGATTATTTTTTCGTAGTCGAGAGGGATAATTCGGTTGATAAGCACCCCTCCTCTCCTTCAACGAGCAAACAGGGTAGGTGCTAATAAGGAGGGGCAAAATTTTTCTTGGGGAGGGGGCAATATTTTCTAAGTATGGTGGAGTTTCCGAAGTGATCACCAGTTTGAGGTTTGAAATAAAACCATGTATAAGCAAGAGAATTAGTCTAGGTAAACAGATGTTAAGAGAAACTTCACTTCAGAAATAGTTTTGGATTTATTCTACATGAGGTATAACAAAGTTTGGATCCTCAGAATGAGATGCAGTTTCGGGACTACATTACAATGCAAAATTTATAAGTTGATGTCAATACTAAATGAACTATATCTCCGCTTTTTCTTCTGCCAGTCGGTCATCTTTAGTAGGACGCTGATGTGGTTAACATTCTATTTTTATTCTCCTTCAGTTCCTTCTGGTGTCTTTCCTTGTCTTTCACCCCATAGTTTTGATAGACCTATATGTATAGACAAACAATCATTATCAAACTCTCTTAATGTCACTATACAATCTAATTTTTGTTTTATTGTACGAGTTTGATAATACCAAACAAGATGGACCGACTTATGAATCTCTACTTTCCATGTCACTCATTGAAAGCCTGCGGTCCAATATAATGTAATAATTAATCTACCATTCTAAAATTATGAAGAATATAATAAATGATCAAGTTTGAGTATGCTTACCATTTTTTCTTCCAGAGAAAGATAGTTCCAAGATTCTCCAATCATTTTTGTGAATTCCCTCTCTTTATGTGGATAAAGATATTTCAGCATGGCATGTTTTTCCAAAAACAAGAAGTTGTATCCACTCCTGTTAGCTTTTGGGCGATTAGGATCTCCATTTTTCCTCCTCCTGTTCCTCCGCCCTGAATGGTGGTGAGATGGTGGATTGTAAGCTATAACGGCATTGCAATTTTGTGCAGCTAACATTGAAGAAGATGATGGAACTTGTTGGTGGGGTTGGTAACGTACTCCACTTAGAACTTCAGATCCCATTTTCATGGACACGAAATAACCACAGTCAAATTTGGAATCAATTGTCCCATCTACTTGGAAATACTTTGACCCTAATATACAAGAGAATATAACACAACAACCAGGTGAGCAATTGAATAATGTTAAAATAAAAATAAAAAGTCAGGAGTACGAAGCATTCGGCATCCACTCAAAATCGTATGGGTCGCACCTCAAAGAGATGTGATGCATGCAGCTAATCCTGAAGCAAATTGGTCATTGTGCAGGTGCTTTTGGATGCATTTCAGCAGTAAATGAAGCTAAAAAATATGTCATTTTCAGCACTCTTTTAACACAATTCCAGCACTATTTCCACACCATTTTTGCATCATTTCCAGCACTGAATTGGCCAATTTTTGGTGCCAGTGCAGTTAAGATATGCTAATGTATGTGTCGAAACTTAAGGAGTAAAATTTTGACACATCTATTAAAAAATAAAATATCTCACACTCATGAAAAATGACATGTGATGGAAATATAGGTCTAGCGTAGTAATTACACATAAATGCTATCGCACATGGGAATATTACACTACTAATAACGCACAAAATGTTATCACTTACATACAAACGTTATCGCATGCCAGAACAAATAGAAAATTAATGTGGAAATATATATCTGTATATTTAGTACATAAAAGAAATTAACACGTGAAAAATCTTACTAACCTGGAAAATTATGCCTAAAGAAGTAAACTTGTTCAAAGTGATGAAGCAAAGTGAAATAATGTTTCTTCAATGCATATGAAGCACTTTCTGTGGTTGGAGAAAACTTGAATAACTCACTTCTCTCCATTTCTTCTCTACTACAACCTATACAACAAAATAATATTTGTATATTTCTGAATTTCTTTGTTTTAAAAAATATAATAACAAGATGTATTATATATGAATCAACTAATAAGAAGACGAAGAAAAATAAAAGGAGATTCCATTTTACCTTATAAAAGCCACCCCTTTTTGTCACCTCAACATATAAAACATGCAAATCAACCTCCTTTCCTCCAATCACAGGAACCCTTAATTAAATCAAAAACAAAAAAGAACAAATCAGCCATTAAAATGCGCAGCTCCGTGCACACTATGTAGAATTCAGAAAAGGATCAAACTTGACATGAAATAATTAAGTCAAATTTTATAAATAAAGTGCTTTTAAATATATACGGTCAACTCATGATTGAATCCACCCTATTAGTGGCGGAACTACTGAGGCACGTGTTCATCTGTATCATCTTTGTTGGAAAACTATAGCATATAAAAATTTAAATTATTGTGTATATTTTTTTATCCCTTTGATCTTTTCGTGTATTTTTTTTATTTTTAAAAATTTTTGGGAAAGGAAGAATGTCACCTTCCATCAAAATAAAAAGGTAGAAGCTCCGAAGAATATTTCTTATAAGAAGTTGCTTATGTAATAAGAGAGGTTGTTGAGATGATCAGTATCCTACACCTACAACTTAAAAATTGCGGGTTTGAGTTACCAAGAAAACAAAAAAATTAAAGCTCTGAGGGATATTATTTAAAAAAAAAAAAAAGCGGCATACGTAAGGGGTTGCTCTCGTGGTAAGCAACATACAACACATTTAACCTTGTTCAAAATAATAAAAAAAGAGAAAAAAGAAAAAGAAAAAAAAAACATTTTGCCTCCATCTTTAAGAAGTTTGAGTTACCAAAAACCCCCAAAAAGTGAAAACTCGGAGGAAAAAAAGAGTTGCTTACGTGTAATTTGTGCTCAAAAGAAAGTGAAAATTCTTGAGACAGTCCATGAATAAATTTGGATCATTAACAATTTTCTCATGTCATGCCATTGGTGTTGGAACAATAGTTGCCTGAGCATCATTGTACCACCGAAAAATCAAGAAACAGATGAAACAGAGCTAACTTTGTAATGGAGAAAACAGAAGGGAAATGAATGAAAGATGTAATGAATACAACTTAGACAATTTTTGGTACTTAAGGAAACAAATGTAAAAGAAACTATACTATTGGAATAGTTTTGGACAATCTTACATAAGTTATAACTATGTTTTGATCCACAAAAAGAGCTGCAGTTTGGAACTATAATATAATGAAATACATGTTGATCTCATGATGCTAAATGATTACTATTACTTTCAATCATCCTGATAATAGGTCAGGAAACAAAGTTAAGAAGTTAAGTGATCAATTTAAGATATTTTGCACGATGCAATTTGTTATTTCATGTGTATTTCGGGTACACGAATCTGTATATATATACAACTCCAACTTCAACAATAGTTCATCTATATACAAGAACACCTTTGAAGTTCTTTAACAACTTCAACACAAGATTACTAATAATCTATCCAAGAAGTGTGTTAGATTTCAGAAAATAGATTAAACATAATTTAAGGCCAAGTCCCCTGACTTCACGGAGTGCCCTTAAGGAATAATTCCCCTCACTATACCCGAGGTTATGGAATCTTCCTCCCAGGATAAAATGGCCTACAATCCGAACAATAGTGGTACCTCAAATTGTCGGATTCTACGAACTCACTCAACAACTTAATGATCACACAGAGTTTTTGTTAAGTATAGAGTTGTTTTTTCTATCAAAATTCATATCCATACCTGAGGAAAATAGCAGGTATTTATAGCCTTAAGTGTATCCTTTCAGAAAGGATGCATTGGTTCAGCAGAAAGGCACCTTTCTATAACAGTCACGTATCTATGCTGGAACTGCGCCAGGACTACGTCCAAAGTGTGATCGCAGATGACATTCTACAGATTCCAGTGAGAATCTTCGTTTGAACTGCATCCGCAGTTTTTGATTTGCGTGCACAGATCGGTCGTATTTCGAAATAGTGTGTCTTTTCTCAAAGGGTCGCATTCCTTCGTGATGTACGTTGCGTATGCAATGGAATTGCGCCTGAAATGCGCCCACATTTGAAAAAATTCAGATCTTGAAATTTTGGATTAAATTATCAGATCTCATCGATCGATCATTTGACAAATCCAAATCCGTAGCCGAAGCCAAGCCGAGCGAGCGACGACAAGGACGGCGTGAGGCATCTCTTATTTATTTCCTCACTTACCATGTGGAGTTAGTATTTCTCATTATAAACACTCACAAGTTCTATTCTCCCACCAATGTGGGAGAAATGAGTGAACTTTCCAATTTGGGAGTACACTTTCCAAATTGGTGTGTCCTTTCTCTCCATTATTTTTCCTCCATTTTCCCTTCGCATACACCTTGAACCCAAAAATCCCCCACATGAATGGGAAATGTCTATCTTTTAAAAAATTTACGAACAAGCATGTCATCATTTAGCAAAGACTGATTGCATCTGGATAAGTAGGTTTCCCTTTAAACTTTTCGTAGTGATTATGCATCGGATTCACTCGGTCAATCGGTAGATTTTATATCTTTGAACTGTCGAGCTTTAATGTACACCTAGACAACACATGTCACACAACCAACCTTTTACTGTTTATGGTTCTCACGATTTTGTTCTTTTCAGCCATGAACACGTCCAGGTTTCATGAGAGCTTAGAGAATAGGCATTTACTAACATTCTCTTTGAAGCGGCTTTCACTTCTCCCTCACATAGGTAATTTCTAAATGTTCAATCCTGTCAGTTAAACTATTTGGTCAAATCTGACATATTTAGATAATCATTAAAAGACTTTTCACTTTAGTCTTATCCTTATTTACTACACATTATCTACATCATGATAATGGGTTGGGTAAGTGACAATGTTGAACCTATCAGACACAACTTTGTTTGATCTCTTTGAACATAGATCTTGGGATCTCCTGTCTGCTAGGTAAATTTACCGCCATACTGACTTGTCCTAGGCCTTAAACCCATTCCCTTGGATATCCTTTCCACTCCTTCTCTCGATAGGCCTTTTGTAAGTGGATCCGACACATTATCCTTTGACTTTACATATTAAACAGTGTTAATTCCACTAGAGAGAATTTCTCTAACGGTATTATGTCTTCATCTTATGTTACGAGATTTACCATTCTACATCATGCCCCCTGCCCTACCTATTGTCTCTTGGCTATCACAGAGTATACATACTGGTTCCATTGGTTTGGGCCAATAAGGAATATCTTCCAAGAAATTCCAGAGCTATTCTGCTTCTTCACCAACTTTATCCAATGCGATAAATTCATATTTCATTGTAGAGCGAGCAATACAAGTCTGTTTGGATGATTTCCAAGAGACTGCTCCTCCACCGATAGTAAATACATACCCACTTGTGGATTTTATTTCATTCGATCCGATGATTCAATTTGCATCACTATATCCTTCGAGTACCATGGAATATTTATTATAATGCAAAGCATAGTCTTGAGTGTATTTAAGATACCCCAAAACACTTTTCATTGCCATCTAATGAGTTTCATTGGAATTACTCAAGTACCGACTCAATTTACTGCTAGCGCTTGCTATTTCTAGTCGTGTACAGTTCATTATATACATTAAACATCCCAACACTCTTGCGTACTCCAATTGTGAGTCACTTTCACCTTCATGTTTTCGAAGTGCAAAACTCACATCTAATGGAGTCTTGGCAATACTGAATTCCATATACTTGAATTTGTCAAGTACATTTATGATATAATGAGACTGTGACAATGCCAACCCTTGTGGAGTTCTATGGATTCTTATTCCTAAGATCACATCCTCAACTCCAAGGTCTTTCATATCAAACTTGCTCTTGAGTATTCGTTTTATTGCATTTATGTCTAAAATGTCTCTACTGATGATCAACATATCACCCACATATAAACACACAATGACTTGGTGATTTGGAGTGTCTTTAATATAAACACATTTATCACATTCATTTATCTTGAATTTGTTTGCCAACATGGTTTGTTCAAACTTTGCATGCCATTGTTTAGGTGCTTGGTTTAGTCCATACAATGACTTAATAAGTTTACACACCTTATTCTCCTTTCCTATAACCACAAAAACCTCGGGCTATTCCATGTAAATTTCTTCCTCTAATTCTACATTTAGGAATGTGGTTTTCACATCCATTTGATGGATTTCAAGACTATATACTGCCGCCAAGGAAATTAACATTCAAATCGATGTTATCCTTGTTACTGGCGAGTATGTATCAAATTAATCAAGTCCTTCTTTTTATTTGAAGCCTTTTACTACAAGTCTTGCGTGGTATTTTTCAATAGTACCATCCACTTTTATTTTTCTTTTGAAGATCCATTTAGAACCTAAAGGCTTATTTCCTGGAGGAAGGTAACCCAACTCCCACGTATGGTTGCTTAAGATTGAATCAATTTCACTGTTGACTGCCTCTTTCCAAAAGAATGAGTCTGACGACGACATCGATTCTTTAAATGTTTGAGGTTCATTTTCTAAGAGAAATATTACAAAATCTGATCCAAAGGAAGTAGACGTTCTTTGACGTGTGCTACGTCTTGGATTTTTTTCATTATGTACATTCTCACTTGGTTCATCTCAAGTTTGTTTACACCCTCCACTAGACTGTTCATTTCTACTTTTTATACAAGTAAATTTTTTCAAAGAACTCAGCATTATGTGATTCAATTACCGTATTTTTATTTATATCCGGATGTTTGGATTTATGAACCAAAAACCGATATGTTTTACTGGTTTTATCATATTTTGAACATGCAATCCACAGTCTTAGGTCCTATCTTAACCCTTTTAGGCATAGGAACTTGGACCTTTGCTAGACACCCCTAC
Source organism: Capsicum pubescens (assembly GCA_030864215.1). Lineage (NCBI taxonomy): Eukaryota > Viridiplantae > Streptophyta > Magnoliopsida > Solanales > Solanaceae > Capsicum > Capsicum pubescens. The sequence goes on along the minus strand of CM061549.1, from coordinate 31,309,732 downwards.
ACTTTGAAATATTTCAAGTTGGGTATCCTTCCTTCCCATTTTTCATAAGGAGTTGATTGTGTCTTACTATGGGTAACTCTATTGATTATTCGGTTGGCTTTAAAGATAGCCTCCCTCCATAAGTTTTGCAGTAAACCGGAATTATAAGTAAGACATTCATCATTTCCTTCAACATTCGGCTTTTCCTTTCCACAATTTTGTTAGATTGAGGTGAATACGGGGTCATAGTTTGATGGACGATTCCATTCTCTACACATATTTCGGCGAAGGAAGATTCATATTCTCCGCCCCTATCACTTTTTATTATTTTTATCTTTTTCTCTAATTGATTTTCTACTTGCCTAATGGCATCTATTGCTTCATTCTTACTATTTAGCAAATAGACACAACAATATCTAGTGCAATCATCAATAAAAGTTACGAAATACTTTTTCCCATCATGTGATGGTATTGACTTCATATCACAAATGCCATTATGTATAAAGTCTAAGGGATTGGAATTCCTTTCAACGGACTTATAAGGATGCTTTGCATACTTTGATTCCACACACATTTGACACTTTGATTTACTGCACTCAAAGTTTGTCAAAACATCTAAGTTAATCAGTTTTCGTAATGTTTTGTAATTAACATGGCCTAAATGTTCATGCCACACATTATAACACTCAAGCAAGTAAGAAGAATTTGAATTTTTATTGATTCCAACATTGATTACATTCATCTTATAAAGGCCCTCGATGAGATAGTCTTTTCCTACATTCACTTCTCCTTTGATAATTACAATTTTTCCAGAAATGGTTACACATTTGAATCCGTTCTTGTCTAGAAATTAAATAGGAATCAAGTTCCTATGTAATTCTAGAACGTACAAGACATTGTTAAGTGTCAAGACCTTTCCTGAAGTCATTCTCAATCCCACTTTCCCTGTTCCTTCTACCTTAGCCGTAGAAGAGTTAGCCAAGTAGATCATTTCTTCTACTTGAGCCGAAGGAAATGACGAAAACAACTCTTTGTTGGCACAAACATGGAGGGTGGCACCAAAATCAATCCACCATTCGCAAGAATTCCCCACCAGGTTGCATTCAGAGAACATAGCGCACAAATCATCACTTTCTTTGTTGGAATCAACCATATTAGCTTGGTCCTTTTTCTTGCCTTTCTTCGGGGCACGACAATCCATGGACTTGTGGCCAATCTTGCCACAATTGAAGCCTTTTTTCTTGAATTTTTTCTTGGGTTGATTGCTTGCTTTTTCAACTTTCTTCCTTTTCTTGGAATTGTTTTGGTCATATTCTACTATATGTGCTCCATTAATTGAAGAATTCCCTTTTAACCTTGTAACACCCTGCATTTTGGGCTAGAATGAAAATCGTTGTTTCTATGCGTAGATGATCCAAAAGCCATAAATCCTAAGAAAATTTGGCATGTTAATCAATTATGTAGTGTGGGAACCTATTTGAGCATGTATTGACATCATAGAGGACCTCTAACTCAAGGACGAGTTGAAAGCTTTCCTATTGTTTGAGTTTGAGTGAGCGTTAAAACTTGGGTCAACTTCAATCGACCATAACTCTTTGTATATAACGAATTATAGGGAATACTATATATCAAATGAAATATCTTCAAATTATTTTTCCAACGATACCAATTTCTCCAAAATCTGATACCCTAGCGTAAAGTTATGACCATTTTTGTGACTGAGACAGTAGCATCGTGTGATTAGCGTGCGATGTACGTACCTAATTTCCAAGTCCTGTTTTCACGTTTTTAAGGGAAAAAGTGGTATTTTCCACCCTCTATTCAGCCATAACACGGGATTAAATCCCCCAAACATCAAAATAAGGTTATTCTCTCTCAAAATCACCAAGAACACTTCTTAGGGTTTCAACCCAAAGATCAAAATATCTTAAGATTTCATCGTGGGTTTTCAATAATTCTTTGAGATTCAGAATCCCCATTGTGAGGGCTACAAGAAGCTCCCATCAATTGTTCGAATAGAATTCCTAAAGCACGAGTTCATTCAAGAATCATAAATTAAGGTACATGGGATTTTCCTAAAATTTTATGAGAATAGAAACCATCTTTAATTCATGCTAACGGTTTAGAAATCATGATTTTTAAGAAAGGGGTTTTAAATTTACGATTACTAGCATGTTTTAGAAGCCTTGATCAGTATTGTTTTGGTCTTTAGGCCTTTCCCCAAATTGATTTGAAACTCTATGTATATGTATGCATGTGTTTAAGGATGAATATACAATCGAGAGCATAAATCCTAAAGAATTCCTCTCTTGTTATGATTTTTCCCATCCTTTATATGATATTAATTATGTTTGAAATGTATTGATTATTGCTATGACTTGAATATGAGTTTGAATCCAAAAGAGAGGGTTGTGCATGTTGATAAATGCTGAATATACTTTTAATGAAAGAATTGCATATTTGCCAAAAATACATGACCACCATTTGCATGCTTGCATGGTCTGAATTATATTGACATGTGCTTTCAGAACATGAAATTTCCTATACTATTTGCATGCTTGCATGGTCTGAATTATATTTTAATGAAAGAATCATGCATGGTGTAATATGGCTCAAAAATAGGACTTGCAAGTCTTGGTGTGACGACACCAACTCAATTAAAGCCATAGTAATTCAGAACAAAATAGAACACATATTTGAAATCAGATTTTCAGATTATGAATTCAAAAAGATGCTTGTTTAGAAAAGGTTTAAAAATAGGCTTAAAGAGAGTTAGATAGTTACCCAAATAAAATACGAGTTGAAAGACTCTATGCTAGAAACCGTGATTTGCTGACACGAGATTATGGTACCATGCTTTGTGATCTTGTGTACCTTGATTCATGTCATCCCAAATTAGGACTATGGTTAGGAGCCCTGCTTGGTGATCATGTGCACTATCATGACATATTGATTTGATTGGGGATTTTGGCACCCTGCTGTGTGATCTTGCGTGTTCCTCCTTATAGATACTCCAATCCTTGCGACAAACTTGGATTGGGGGCTTGGCCGCCGAGTCAAGGGAGGATTCCATATAGCCCGTGGAATTATAGATTGTAGGGTGTACCATCTATCTCAGAAGTAAGACAAAGAGTGAGTCATGGTTTCAAAGAAATATTTCAAAGTCTTTAAAATGTACCCATGTGTTTTCATATATTATATAAAAAATATTTTATGAATTGCTCTCACTTATGTATATATAAATACATTATTTTGGATTGCTCTGCGTACCAATACATTTGTATTGACCCTCTCTTCCTTCCTGGTTCTGAGGCTTCATCTAGTAGGTTTTCTCCAGATAGAAGTACAGAGTTCCGTGGTGAGCCTTCTATATTTTAGAAGGCCTAGTTTACTTCAGTCATTTATCACTATTATGTTTTGGTCTACTGAGGTCCTTGTCCCAGTTTCCAGACAGTTGGGTTTATGCATGTAGTAGGGATTTCGTATACTGAGTCAGATATAACTCAGATATTTTGAATTTCAATTTTCATTAAGCTTTGAATTCAGATTTAATGACCATGATTCCGTTTCATTATGTATTTCCGCAGTATCTTTTCATATGACGATTGTGTATGTGATTACAATTTAGAAGAGCGTCCGGGCCTTCATTGTTCAGGATGTTCGTCACGGCTAGGGCCCCTGTTTAGGTCGTGACAAATTTGGTATCAGAGAACGATTCATGTTCCGAGGGTGTCTGTGAAATCGCATTGGATAAAGTCTTATTTATGGGTGTATAGCGTGCCACACTTATAGGCAGGAGGCTACTAGGCATTTAGGAATGTCTCTCTTTCTTCATGTTCCAGTTCGTGTTATGGAGTCAGAATATTCCTCTTGCATACTCTAAATCGTGCTATGGTGTTGCCCATACGGATGTAAAGTCATTCCAATTCTTTCCTTACTTTGATGTGCTCAGATATGTCTCATTATTAGGGTGATTCAAGTGCAGAAGTTTAGAGTCTAAACGGTATGGTCCTTTCTGATTAAGCCATGTAAGAGTTTAAAATTTGTGCAAGGACTTGAGAAGAGTCCTTTAGTTCTCAAAGGTGTATTGATTCTAATGTGAACTTTGATTTTGATGAAATCGTGCTTTTCAGCTTGCAGTATTAAGTGTATTCAGTCCTTTTCAAAATTTATGTTACAGATGTCATGCTTTAGAGGGAATGGTGTGTAGCAGAATATTGGAACTGTATTTCCACCCGAGCAGTAGTATAAGTTAAAATGATGGTGTCATGACCTATTGGTAGTGATATTGGACTAAGAAGTTGGTGATATAAAGTCGCAAGGTTAGAAATCAGAGTGAGGGAGCCTTTTGTATAGATAAATGTGTTTAGTTGAATAACTGGTGTTTGAGAATGATTTACCATTTTATAGTGATAGACTAATGTGGTAGCTAGTAGCATGTGTTAATTGTATGGTAGTCTATGGGGGAAGTGTTTGACTTAGAATTTTTTTTATTTATACAGAGTATGATGTGTATTCTTAGATCATTGAATGTTGTGTGTCAAGTTTCTATCTTTTGTAATCTTGTTATCATTGTGTTGTTGAAACTTAAAGTCTAGTGAAGCCGTGTGGGGATCTTTAGTTTCACTAGCATAGTTTCCTTGTCATTCATCTCATTTCTTGTTCAAAATAGAAAATCAAAGTCTAGTGGAGCCGTGTGGGGCCTATTTTGATTCACTAGCAACTTGTTGTTCTTGTGCTGGTTGGAACTGGGGTTTAGTGGCGTAATGGCAAGAAAAAATGGTTGGGGAGATTTATTGAATATATGTATAGACAAATCTTTTTGCATGAGATTGAGTTGGTAATGAAGTGATACGTCCTTGTGTGTTAGTTTAGTAGAAGGTAAAGAAGGAGTTATTTGTTAAGGTGAATTGTTGTTTGCTTGAAGTATGAAAAGAGTTATTGACAGTGTTTGTTGTGCAAGAAGAGTATAGGTTATTGATGAAGGTACTTGGTGGATGAGTGTAGTTAATTTGGGCATCCCTGAGATTGCAAGAGGGATTTTACTTGAAATTTATAGAGTTATGGACTAAGTTTAGATATTTAAAAAAAGGGTAGACAGTAATGGTGTGTAGAAGTAGGATGTGTTAATGGATTGTGAATAGGGTAGGCCATATGATTATGATAGATTGTTGTTGTTATGGAGTTCTAGTGTACTAGTGTTTCTTGATGATTTATTTCATATTTTTTTTCAAGCGAGAATTGTGTGTAAGGTTGGATTGTAAACCATGTTTAGCACTAGACATTAAGTTTGAACAATTGATGGCTATGAAGGTAGATATGATGATTTCTTGGTTAATGATACTAGTTATAGGGAAGTGATCTAATAAGCTTGAACAACGTACGCAATAGCTTAAGTTTATTTAAGTCGTAGTAAAGTATGATATTGTATGTACGATGTAGAAATATGCCCAAAGTGATATGGAGTTGCGAAATTTTCTAAGGCTATTGCATGTTGCGTATGGCTAGTAGTACCGTTAAGTTACAAGATGGAGAAAGACTTGTTAGATGGTACATGGTGTTCTACATGGCCAAGTTTAGAAGTTTTGATTGATAGTGTTGAGCCTTTTGATATGATCTTGATTCTCATGGTAGAGAGATATAAGTTTGGAGTCGCGATATTGGTGGGCTATGACGGAAGTAGAATTGGTTCATCAAAGACTTGGTGATATCAATGTTAAGTGTTAGAATCTAAGTTGAGTTTTTTTTAAGGTTGAACTAACAAAAATAAGTGTTGAACCACTAGAGGATGTGCACCCCGACTATGGGGATATTCATGAAGTTTCGAAGTTAGTAAGTGTTCAAGTATTATGTGATGACTATTGGGGCTATAGAAAGGCAGAAGTGTGTCTCAGAAGATTGTATTAGTAGTGGGTTTTCCACATTCAGGTGTAGTCTTTTGGGTTAACTTCTATGATATACGTGTATTGTTGTTTTCCATACCCTAGAGTGCAGCAAGTGCAGTTCAGTTTAGAGTCTAGTAAGTGATCTCTCAAACTTAAGATGATTTCTTGAAGCTAAGCAGGAGATGATAGGACGAATAACTAAGTCAGGCTCTCAGATTCTAGTAGTGATGTCAGTTTGACATGGAACATCAGAAAGTGAGGGTAAAACTCAACCCATTCTTACCGCAGTATTTTTCAGTTATCCCAATACCTACTTATGCCTTACGTTTTAGTTCCATTATCATAGTTCGTGTTCATGCTTGTGATAGAGAATCATGTACTCTTCCAGTCCTAAAATGAGGAGTTCCAGTTCATTCAGTAGTCGGAACCACATTCCATATGTTATGAACTCCAAATTGAGGTAATGCAGCTCATGACTCATGTACTCACGCTTTATGGTGTGCTCAGTTCTCATAACTCATGCTATACTCCTTATGATGGGTGATATTCAGCTTATAGTCATGTATGTCTCAATTCAGATCACTTTGATAAATCCATGATGTTGATTTGCTATTACTCAGACCTCAGTTAAGTGTCAAGTATCCTATAATATCCTTCCATGCTTCAAGATTTTATGTTCTAACCTTTTAGTGACTCCTCCTTATGTAATGATAGTGGTGGTGAGTAAATGTTTCTTGTTGGTGAAAGATCATTGTATGCTTATTTAGATAAGGCCATAAGTGTGAAATAAGATTGGGGCCAACTCTTTGATGCATGTGATGGTTAGTTGAAATTTGTGTGTGTATGTTCTTGAGGTAGTGCGTGGGAGTTGTATCGATAGTGGTTTAGAGAATATATGAAGTATTCCTTTATGGGTGTTTGCCTTGAAGTTCATATGTGGTTATAAATATAGGCTTGAATGACATGTCGGGATTTAAGTGGAGGAACGTAATATGCGCTAGTGAATCCATAGTAAGAGTTCAGAGTTGGTCATTGAAGTGGTAAGGCACGTTATGCTTAGGTTGTAAACTTTAAAAAGATATAGAAAGATTAATCAATGCCCCTATGAGAATTATAAGTTGAATCGAATGAGTATGATATTTAATGGGAAATGTATAGTTGAGGGAGTATTCGAGAAGTGCGCTAAGATTGAAAGTAAGAAGTTGCATTCCCTAAGGCCTTGTAATTTTTTCCTAGTTGATGAGTTATATGTCTATATCCCATGATATAGAGTAGTGTAATTATTGTGATTCCTTAGTTGGATGTCTTGTGTAACTTATGTCAGATATTCTTTGCTCCCTAATTCTACTAGGACTTCTTTAGAAAGAGTGTTGAAGAGATACTCCAGTTAAGTATAAGTGTCCAGTATAATTCAGTTTAACAGTTAGGTAGACAAGTTACTGTGGTTTTCCACCTTTTCACCCAGTCCTACTATCCGAAGTCCAATACGTATGACCATCCCAAAAGTTATTCTATTCCATCCGTGTAAGTTGCGAACTCAGTTCAGTCCAAGCATCGTGTTTCAGATCCAATTATTTAGTCAAGACTTAGTTCATAAGAGTTCAACACATAATCTCAAATGTTTCCAGCTATTTTAGCTTAGACAGTGTAATACCTTTGTATGATCTAAATATTGTTGCCTCATGATTCGTACTAACATAAGTTATCACTTCCAAATCTAATGTGCTTAATTTGAGCATAAGCACTTCGGGGGGGGGGAGGGGGAATCCTAAACTCTTAGCATGAATCATCCCCTTAAAACAAGTAAGGACAAGTCATCTTAGAATTCAGTTTCATGATAGAAGCTTAAATATTTCAGATCAGTTATATCCTTTCTTAGAAGACACATAATGTCTGTGTTATTTCATACCTTTAAGATTCAACATTCCTACCCATAATTTGGGGATGAATGATCCCAAGGGGGAGATAATGTAACACCCTGCATTTCGGGCTAGAATGAAAACTGTCGTTTCTATGCGAAGATGATCAAAAAGCCATAAATCCTATGAAAATTTTTCATGTTAATCAATTATTTAGTGTGGGAACCTATTTGAGCATGCATTGAGATCATAGAGGTTCCCTAACTCGAGGACGAGTTGAAAGCTTTCCTATCGTTTGAGTTTGAGTGTACGTCGAAACTTAGGTCAACTTCAATCGACCATAACTCTCTGTATATAAGAATTAGAGGGCCTACTATATATCAAATGAAATATCTTTGAATTATCTTTCCAACGATACAAATTTCTCAAAAATCCGATACCCGAACGAAAAGTTATGGCCATTTTCGTGCTTGAGACAGTAGCATCGCGCGATAAGCATGCGACGCACGCACCCAATTTTTAGGTCCTATTTTCGCATTTTTAAGGGGAAAAAATGTATTTTCCACCCCTTATTCAGACATAGCATGGGATTAAATCCCCCAAACATCAAAATAAGGTCATTCTCTCTCAAAATCACCAAGAACACTTCTTAGGGTTTCAACCCAAATATCAACATATCATAAGATTTCACCGTGGGTTTTCAATAATTCTTTGAGATTCGGAATTCCTATTGTGAGGGCTACAAGAAGCACCTATATATTGTTCGAATAACATCCCTAAAGCACGATTTCTTTCAAGAGTCATAAATTAAGGTACGTGGGGTTTTCCTAAAATTTCATGGGCAAAGAAACAATCTTTAATTCATGCTAACGGTTTACAAATCATGATTTTTAAGAAAGAGGGTTTGAATTTACGATTACTAGCATGTTTTAGAAGCCTTGATCAGTATTGTTTTGGTCTTTAGGCCTTCCCCCAAATTGATTTGAAACTCTCTATATATGTATGCATGTGTTTAAGGATGAATATACAATTGAGAGCATGAATCCTAAAGAATTCCTCTCTTGTTATGATTTTCCCATCCTTTATATGATATGAATTGTGTTTGAAATGTCTTGATTATTGCTATGACTTGAATATGATTTTAAATCCAAAAGAGAGGGTTGTACATGTTGATAAACATTGAATACACTTTTAATGAAAGAATTGCATATTTGCCAAAAATACATGACCACCACATGGCTATTGAAAGAATAAGAATCTTAGCATGGTTTTGACTTGTGCTTTAGGAATATGAAATTTACTATGCAATTTGCATGCTTGGGTGGTCTGAATTATGTTTTAATGAAAGAATAATGCATGGTACAATATGGCTCAGAAATAGGACTTGCAATTCTTGGTATGACGACACCAACTCAGTTAAAGCCAAGTAATTTAGAACAGAATAGAACACATGTTTGAAATCACATTTTCAGATTATGAATTCAAAAAGATGCATGTATATAAAAGGTTTAAAAATGGTCTTAAAGAGAGTTAGATGGTTACCTAAAGAAATTACGAGTTAAAGACTCTATGCTAGAAACCGTGATTTGCCGACACGGGATTATGGTACCATGCTTTGTGATCTTGTGTACCTTGATTCATATCATCCCAAATTGGGACTATGGTTAGGATCCCTTCTTTGTGATCTTGTGCACTACCATGGAATATTGATATGATTGAGGATTTTGGCACTCTACTGTGTGATCTTGCGTGTCCCCCTTATAGATACTCCAATCTTTGCAGCAAAATTGGATTGGGGGCTTGGCCGCTGAGTCAAGAGCGGATTCCATATAGCCCGTGGAATTATAGATCATAGGATTTACCTTGTAGATCAGAAGTAAGACAAAAAGTGAGTCATGTTTAAAAAAAATATTTCAGAGTCTTTAAAATGTGCCCATGTGTTTTCATATATTATATAAAAAATATTTTTTGAATTACTCTCACTTATTTTATATTTAAATACATTATTTTGGATTGCTCTGTGTACCAGTATATCTGTATTGACCCCTCGTCCCTTCCAGGTTCTGAGGTTTAATCTAGGGGTCCCGATAAGTAGTAAGTTTTCTCCAGACAGAAGTGCAGAGTTTCGTGGTGAGCCTTCTATATTTCAGAAGGCCTAGTTTACTTCAGTCATTTATCATTATTATGTTTTGGTCTACTGGGGTCCTTGTCCCAGTTTTTAGACAGTTGGGTTTATGCATGTAGTAGAGATTTTGCAGACTGAGTCAGATATAACTCAGATGTTTTGAATTGTAGTTTTCATTAAGATTTGAATTCAGATTTAATTACCATGATTCCGTTTCATTATGTATTTCCTCATTATCTTTTCATATGAGGATAGTGTATGTGATTACAAGTTTGAACGGCATCCGGGCCTTCATGGTTTGGGATGATCGTCTCGGCTAAGGCCCCGGTTCGGGTCGTGACAGACCTTCTCTCGATAGCCTTATTATCCTCTTCAATACATAGTCTTAAAATAAGATCTTCAATAGTCATCTCCTTGTGTTTGTGCTTCAAGTAGTTTTTGAAGTCTTTCCACATTGGTGGTAGCTTCTCAATGGTCGCTGCTACTTGAAATGCATCATTCACAATCAAACCTACATAACAATTTATGTGAGTACTAAGAACATTTTCAATTTATTCAACTAAGGTGTTTTTCAAAGATATACCTTCCACTAGGAGATCGTAGATGATTACTTGCAATTCCTGCACTTGAGAAACAACCGATTTGCTATTATAATTTTAAAGTTCAGGAACCTTGCAACAAAGAATTTCATAATTCCCGCATCCTCAGTCATGTATTTTTGTTTTAGTGCCACCACAATTCCTTTGATGTTTTAGTTCCACTGTGAACATTATAGAGGTCATCTTGGAGACCGATCAAGATATAATTCCTGCAAAGGAAGTCCGAGTGTTTCCAAGCCTCTACAATCATTAAATACTCTTTGTCCAAGGTTCCCTCGGGCACCTCAGGAGCATCCTCACTAGTAAACCTTTGAAGGCATAGAGTGGTGAGGTAAAAGAACATCTTTTCCTGTCAATGCCCATAAATTTTTCGAGCTTCTCTGCAGGTTCCATTGGTTGTAGAACATTTGCTCGACTTGTTGAGGCAATACTACTTTCCCCTGTAGTCGTAGCCTCATTTTGCATTTGAATTTTGTAAGTCATTTTTCCTGTGACCACAACACAATAAAATTTAGTATTTTCAGAATACTACTTATTAACAAGTTGCAATAACTTAAACACCTCTCTTGTTTCTAGTTAACAATGAAGGTTTTATGACTTTCAATTATCAACCGAGTGATTTTCAAATTGTGAAGAAGATTTTACGTCTTCAAATCACTTGTTAAATTCAAACGGTGTAGAAAGCTTAAATCTTTAATCTCCAAAAACAAGCAATACAGATTCTATAAGTTTATTCCTTAAGATTGTTATTTCATGTGTATTTCGGGTACACAAATCTGTATATATATATATACAACTCCAGCTTCAACAATAGTTCATGTATAAACAAGAACACCTTTGAAGTTCTTTAAGACCTTCAACACAAGATTACTAATAATCTATCCAAGAAGTGTGTTAGATTTCAGAAAATAGATGAAATAGAATTTAAGGCCAAGCCCCCAAATTCACGGAGTGTCCTTAAGGAATAATTCCCCTCACTGTACCCGAGGTTATGGAATCTTCCTTCCAGGATAAAATGTCCTACAATCCTAATAATATCGGTACCTCAAATTGTCGGATTCTACGAACTCACTAAATAGTTTAATGATCACACAGAGTTTTTGTTAAGTATAGAAGTGTTTTTGCTGTCAAAATTTATATCCATACTTGAAAAAAATAGCAGGTATTTATAGCCTTAAGTGTATCCTTTCAGAAAGGATGCATTAGTTCAGCAGAAAGATACATTTCTGTAATAGTCACGTATCTGCGCTGGAACTGCGCCAGGACTGCATCCAAAGTGCGGCTGCAAATGACATTTTGCAGATTCCAGTGAGCATCTGCGTTCAGTTTTTGATCTGCGTGCGCAGATCGGTCGCATTTCAAAATAGTATGCCTTTTCTTAAAGGGTCGCATTCCTTCGTGATGTGTGTTGCGTATGCATTGGAATTTCGCCTAAAATGCGCCCACATCTAGAGAAAATTCAGATTTTGGAATTTTGGATTAAATTATCACTTTTAAACAAGTTTCAAATAAATTTTTACCAAAAAATTAGATCTCATCGATCGATCATTTAACAAATTCAAATCCAAATCCAAATGAAAATCCAAAGCCGAAGCCAAAGTCGGGCCGAGCGAGCGACGATGATGACGGTGTGAGACATCTCTTATTTCGAATAGGCCTTTACTAACATTCTCTTTGAAGCGGCTTCCACTTCACCCTCACATAGGAGATTTCTAAACATTCAATCCTATAGATTAAACTATTTGGTCAAATCTGCCAAATTTAGATAATCATTAAAAGACTTTTCACTTTAGTCTTATACTTGTTTACTACACATTGTCTACATCATTAGAATGGGTTGGGTAATTGACAATGTTGAACCTGTCAGACACAACTTTGTTTGATCTCTTTGAACCTAGCTCTTGGGATCTCCAGTATACTAGGTAGAGTTATCGCCATACTGACTTGTCCTAGGCCTTAAACCCATTCCCTTGGATGTCCGTTCCACTCTTCTCTAGATAGGCCTTTTGTAAGTGCATCCGACACATTATCCTTGGAGTTTACATAGTCAACAGTGATAATTCCACTAGAGAGAAGTTCTCTAACGGTATTATGTCTTTCTCTTATGTTATGAGATTTACCATTATACATCATGCTCCCTGCCCTAGCTATTGTCTTTTGGCTATCACAGTGTATACATACTGGTGCCATTGGTTTGGGCCAAAAAGAAATATCTTCCACGAAATTCCAAAGCTATTCTACTTCTTCACCATCTTTATCCAATGCGATAAATTCATATTTCATTATAGAGCGAGCAATACAAGTCTGTTTGGATGATTTCATTGAGACTGCTCCTCCACCGATAGTGAATACATACCCACTTGTGGATTTTATTTCGTTCGATCCGATGATCCAATTTACATCACTATATCCTTCGAGTACCATGGAATATTTATTATAATGCAAAGCATAGTCTTGAGTGTATTTAAGATACCCCAAAACTCTTTTCATTTCCATCCAATGAGTTTTGTTGGGATTACTCATGTACTGCTTCAATTTACTAATAGTGTATGTTATGTATGGTCATGTATAGTTCATTATATACATTAAACATCTCAATACTCTTGTGTACTCCAATTGTGAGTCACTTTCACCTTCATTCTTTCGAAGTGCAAAGCTCACATTCAATGGAGTCTTGGCAATACCGAATTTCATATACTTGAATTTGTCAATTACATTTTCGATATAATGAGACTGTGACAATGCAAACCCTTGTGGAGTTCCATGGATTCTTATTCCTAAGATCACATCCGCAACTCTATGGTCTTTTATATCGAACTTGATCTTGAGCATTCGTTTCATTGTATTTATGTCTTAAATGTCTCTACTGATGATCAACATATCATCCACATATAAACACACAATGACTTGGTGATTTGGAGGGTCTTTAATATAAACACATTTATCAAATTCATTTTTCTTGAATCCATTTTCCAACATGGTTTGGTCAAACTTTGCATGACATTGTTTAGGTGCTTTCTTTAGTACATACAACGACTTAATAAGTTTACACATTTTATTCTCCTTTCCTAGAACCACAAAATCCTCAGGCTGTTCCATGTAAATTTCTTCCTCCAATTCTCCATTTAGGAATGTGATTTTCACATCCATTTGATGAATTTCAAGATTATATACCGCCTCCAAGGCCATTAACATTCAAATCAATGTTATCCTTGTTACTGATGAGTATGTATCAAAGTAATCAAGGCCTTCTTTTAGTTTGAAGCCTTTTATTATAAATCTTGCCTTATATTTGTCAATAGTACCATCCCTTTTCATTTTTCTTTTGAAGATTCATTTAGAACCTAAAGGTTTATTTCCTGGAGGAAGGTCAACCAACTCCCACATATGGTTGCTTAAGATTGAATCAATCTCACTGTTGAATGCCTCTTTTCAAAAGGATGAGTCTGACGACAACATCACTTCTTTAAATGTTTGAGGCTCATTTTCTAAGAGAAATATTATAAAATTTGATCCAAAATAAGTAGACGTTCTTTGACGTGTACTACATCTTGGATTTTCTTCATTATGTACATTATCACTCGGTTCATCTCTAGGTCGTTTAGACCTTCCACTACACTGTTCATCTCTAGTTTTATACTGATAAATGTTTTCAAAGAATTCAACATTATATGATTCAATTACCGTATTTTCATTTATATTTAATATTTGGATTTATGAATAAAAACCCGACATGATTTACTTCTTTTAGCATATCTTATGAACACACAGTCCACAGTCTTAGGTCCTATCTTAACTCCTTTAGGCATAGAAACTTGGACCTTTTCTAGACACCCCCACACTTAGAAATATTTTAAGTTGGGTTTCCTTCCTTTCCATTTTTCATAAGGAATTAATTGTGTCTAACTATGGGGAACTCTATTGAGTATACAGTTGGCTGTAAGGATAGCCTCCCCCCACAAGTTTTGCGGTAAATCGGAACTTATAAGTAAGACATTCATCATTTATTTCAACATTTGGTTTTTCCTTTCTGCAATTACGTTAGATTGAGGTGAATATAAGGTCGTAGTTTGATGGACGATTCCATTCTCTACACATATTTCGGCGATGGGAGATTTATATTCTCCGCCCTTATCACTTCTTATCATTTTTATCTTTTTCTCTAACTAATTTTCTACTTTAGTTTTGTATTACCTAAATGCATCTATTGCTTCATCCTTTCTACTTAGCAAGTAGACAAAACAATATCTAGTGCAATCGTCAATAAAAGTTCTGAAATACTTTTTCCCACCACGTGATAGTGTTGACTTCATATCACAAATGTTAGTGTGTATTAAGTCTAAGGGATTAGAATTTCTTTCAAAGGACTTATAAGGATGCTTTGCATACTTTGATTCCACACACGTTTGACACTTTGATTTATTGCACTCAAAGTTTGGCAAAACTTCTAAGTTAATCAATTTTCGTAATGTTTTGTAATTAACATGGCCTAAACGTTCATGCCATAAATTATAAGACTCAAGCAAGTAAGAAGAAATTAAATTTTTATTTATTTCAACATTCATTACATTCTTCTTATAAAGGCCCTGAGTGAGATTGCCTTTTCCTACATACACTTCTTCTATGCTAATTACAATTTTTCCAGAAAAAGTTACACATTTGAATCTGTTCTTGTGTAGAAGTGAAACAAAAATCAAGTTCCTACGTTATTCCGGAACGTACAAGACATTGTTAAGTGTCAAGACCTTTCCTTAAGTCATTTTCAAGCCCATTTTTCCTGTTCCTTCTACCTTAGCCGTAGCGGAGTTAGCCATGTAGATCATTTCTTCTACTTGAGTCAGAGCGAATGACGAAAACAACTCTTTGTTGGCACAAACATAGCGGGTGACACCAGAATCCATCCACTATTGATTCCCCACCAAGTTGCATTCTGAGAACATAGCACACAGATTATCACTTTCTTTTTTGGACTCAACCATATTAGCTTGGTCCTTTTTCTTGCTTTTCTTCGAGGCACGACAATCCGTGGACTTGTGGCCAATCTTTCCATAATTGGAGCATTTTCTCTTGAATTTCTTCTTGGGTTGATTGCTTCCTTGTTCAACTTTCTTCCTTTTCTTTGAATTGTTTTGGTCTTCTTCTACAATATGTGCTCCATTAATTGTAGAATTACCTTTTGACCTTCTCTCGGCAGCCTTATTATCCTCTTCAATATGCAGTCGGACAGTAAGATCTTCGACAGTCATCTCCTTGCATTTGTGGTTGAAGTAGTTTTTGAAGTCTTTCCACATAGGTGGTAGCTTCTCAAAGATCGGTGTTACTTGAAATGCATCATTCACAATCAAACCTATAAAACAATTTATGTGAGTACTAAGAACATTTTCAATTTGTTCAACTAAGGTATTTTTCAAAGATATACCTTCCGCCAGGAGATCGTAGATGATTACTTGCAATTCCTGCACTTGAGAGACACCCGATTTGCTATCTGTCATTTTAAAGTCCAGGAACCTTGCAATAAAGAATTTCTTAATTCCCGCATCCTCTTTCTTGTATTTTCGTTCTAATGCCCCCACAATTCCTTCGATGTCTTAGTTCCACTGTAAATATTATCGAGGTCGTTTTGCAGACCACTCAAGATATAATTCCTGCAAATGAAGTTCGAGTGTTTCCAAGCCTCTACAATCATGAAATGCTCTTTGTCCGAGGTTTCCTCGGGCACCTCAGGAGCATCCTCACTAGTGAACCTTTGAAGGCATAGAGTGGTGAGGTAAAAAAACATCTTTTGCTGCCATCACTTAAAGTTAATGCCCACAAATTTTTCGGGCTTCTCCGCAGGTGCCATTGGTTGTGGAGTATTTGCTCGATTTGTTAAGGCAATACTAGTTCCCCCATAGTCGTAGCCGCATCTTACATTTGACTTTCGTTAGTCATTTTTTCTATCACCACAAGACAATAAAATTTAGTATTTTCAGAATACTACTTATTAACAAGTTGCAATAACTTAAACATCTCTCTTGTTTCTAGTTAACGATGAAGTTTTTATGACTTTCAATCATCAACCGAGTGATTTTCAACTTGTGATGAAGATTTTATATCTTCAAATCACTAGTTAAATTCAAACGGAGTAGAAAGCTTAAAGCTTTAATCTCTAAAAACAAGCAATACAGATTTTGTAAGTTTATTCCTTAAGATTGTTATTTCATGTGTATTTCGGGTACACGAATTTGTATATATATACAAATCCAACTTCAACAATAGATCATGTATAATTAAAAAACACCTTTGAAGTTCTTTAACACCTTCAACACAAGATTACTAATAATCTATCCAAGAAGTGTGTTAGATTTCAGAAAATAGATGAAACAGTATTTAAGGCCAAGTCCTCCGACTTCACGGAGTGTCCTTAAGGAATAATTTCCCTCACTGTACCCGAGGTTATGAAATCTTCCTCCCAGGATAAAATGGCCTACAATCTGAACAATAGCGGTACCTCAAATTGTAGGATTCTGTGAACTCACTCAACGGCTTAATGATCACACAGAGTTTTTGTTAAGTAAATAAGTGTTTTTGCTGTCAAAATTCGTATCCATACATGAGGAAAATAACAGGTATTTATAGCATTAAGTGTATCCTTTCAGAAAGGATGCATTGGTTCAGCAGAAAGGCACCTTTCTGTAAAGGTCACGTATCTGCGCTGGAACTGCACCAGGACTGCGGTCGCAGATGACATTTTGCATATTCAAGTTAGCATCTGCATTCAGGTTTTGATCTACGTGCGCAGATCGATCGCATTTCGAAACAGTGTGCCTTTTCTCGAAGGGTCTCATTCCTTCATGATGTGCGTTGTGTATGCGTTGGAATTGCGCCCATATTTGGAGAAATTCAGATTTTGGGATTTTGGTTAATCAAAGCCGAAGCCGAGAGAGCGACAACGACGACCGAGAGAGCGCCGACGACGGCGCGAGGCATCTCTTATTTCTTGCCTCACTTACCATGTGGAGTTAGTGTTTCTCATTATAAACACTCTCAAGTTCTCTTCTCCCACCAATGTGGGAGAAATGAGTGAACTTTCCAATTTGGGAGTACACTTTCCAAATTGGTGTCTCCCTTCTCTCCACCATTTTTTCTCCATTTTCCATTCACATACACCTTGAACCCAACACAATTAACACTGTGCGGGGCGTACTAAACCCACTACGTACCACACCACCGGGTGGCTCACCTGAATGTCGAATAACTCGTGCAACCCACGTGTTTCAAAATTAGTACATTAATAACAAAGACCATATTATAAGCATGAGAATTTGCCTAGGAAAATAAATATTTTGAGAAATTACACTTTTAAACTATCTTACATAAGCTATAATAACATTTTGGTCCACATAAAGAGCTGAAGTTTTGAAACTGCATTACAATGCAAAAATTTACAAGTTGATTTACATCTCCTGCTCCTTTTCTTCTGCCAGCCAGACAATCTTTAGTCACAATATGTATTCATCATTCTTTCTTCATACTCTTTCATTCCTTCCGGTACCTTTCCTTGTCTTTCACTCTATAATTTTGATACACCTGTATGTATAAACTAACAATCAGTATCAACTCTCTAATGTCACTATACAATCTAATTTTTGTTTTAATGCTCGAATTTGATAATCCCAAACTAGACGAATCGACTTATGAATCTTCATTGTCTATATATCTCATTTAAGACCGAGCAAGGAAAATATGTAAATCAAACTCCTTTCCTCCAATCACACGAACCCTTAATTAAACCCAAAGAGAGAGAGATAGATAGATAGAGAGAGAGAGAAATATCAGACATTATACAAGCATTAAAAGGGGTAGCTCGGTGCAATAAAGCTTTTTTTATGTGCGGGAATTCGTGTAAGAGCCGGCCTCAATAGATATTAATTAATTTAGTCAAACCTTATAAAGTGAATATGTTTAAAATATATAGGGTCAACCCACAATTAAATCCACTCTGTTATTGGCGAAACTAGTGAAGTGTGGATTCATCTGAATCATATTTGTTGAAAAAATATGCTACGTCAAAAAAATTATATTTATTTGTATATTTTTCTTTTATAATTTTGATATTCTTGTGTTTTTTTTTTTTTTAATTCTAAGTGAAAATCCAACTATGCCATTGCATACCGTGTCTGAAAATCCGCCATTGCCTACCGTGTCTATAAGAGGAAGAATGTAAGAATCTATAGTATATTATAAGTGTGATGAAGACTCTTAGAAAAGTGATTTGACTATTTTGCCCTTCATTAAAATACTCACTAATAGATAAAATCATTTTTTCACTATTTATTAAAATTAATTTTTTATTTAATTAAACTATCTAAAACAGTCCTAATACATTCATAGTTACTTGTCTTTATTTGAGATTAAATAAAATTCTACTTAGGTTTAAATATTCTCACATCTATAAAAAGAATATTTAAATTTCCAACATAGGGTTATAGACCATGTTTCTTCTTGACCAGATTTCCAGCGAGACTGAAAGAAGTTTGACACCCCAGCCATAAATGTGCCCAATATGAAGGTAACATTGAAACTTGCATGGAAGTATTGCATGATTTTGAAATAAATTATTGGATGATTTATTGTTTCTATGCTTTTATGTTTGTTATATTATAATTTGTCGTGAGTTGGGGTCTATAAAAAACAACCTCTCTTTCATTTGAGGTATGAACTTTTTACACTTTATCCTTCCCAAACCCACTTTGTGGGAATACACTGAATATTTCTTTATTGTTGTTGTTGGAAATAAAAAAACTGTTATCGCTTATGTTATTATTAATTTGTTACAAATAATTATGTTATATTATTAGGTTTAACATATTGTTTTTATTGTTTAGAGATTAATGTCACAACTATATCTGTCGTCGATCACAAGAAAAAGGTACTTAGATATTTATTTATGTTCCACATTTATTTTCCATGATATGTATATAATAAATTCTTCACTTCTTTTTCTTAGGATCGATTTTTACCAAAATCTAATCAAGTTAACTATGATTATTGGTTTTCGTTATAAATCTTGTATAATTTATGTTTAAACTCCAACAGTGATGCTTATAAAATGATTATTTCCCCTTCTATTATGAAAAAATAATTTTCAGTTTTACGATTCAATTCCTATAGAAATTGAAAAAAATAGTCATGCATGATTTCGTTGACCATAAATATTACCTTTTTCTTATTTTCTTTTTACTTTATTAAACTAAGACTGAATTTCTCACAGTTCCTTTTTTTGTTCTCAATCTCTCAATTTCAGAAAGATAAAACGGAAGTAAGAGAGTGATGATGAGGCCATGTAAATAATAATTAAAGAAAAAATAAAATAAAATGTTGATATTTTTTATTGTAAAAGCTTTTAATGAAAGTGATCCGTGAAGTATCAAAGATGCTTTAATTTTTGCAAAGAAGATATAGTTGGGATTTTTAACTAGTCTAATTCAGAATTTTATTTTACATTATGTTAAGAATAATGCCTTTGTGATGATGCGTTAAATTTCACGTGCATCGCACGTACCCTAATCTAGTAAAATTAAAAAAGAAAAAGCATAAAAATAAAATTAAAGGTTGTTTACGTGACTCAGGTGCAAGCATCCTACACCTCATATTAAGGTTATAGGTTCGAGTTATCAAAATAACAAAAATGTGGAAGCTCAGAGGATTTTTTAGAAAAGAGTTACGTGATAAGACGTGTTGCTAAAGTGATGCGCATCCAACACCTATAACTTTGCAGCCTTAAATTTTTCAGTTCGAGTTTACCAAGAAAATAAAAGGTAGATGCTGTTGGGTTTGAAATCGAGATGACGTCATGCAAAATCTTATATTTTGCAAATCATAGTGGTAATAATTCAAATGACACAAAATAAAATACTAAAAAACCATAATATTATTATATGGTTCGGCCATTGACCTACATATGAAAACCTAATATTGAAAAAATCACTGAACCTTTTATATTTTAACTTACAGGAAAAGTAAGTAAAAGTATTTATGATATTACTTTTACTTTCCTTCTAAGAAAGTAAAACTTAAATTTGGTAAGAAAATTACATTTATTTTTCTTCTAAGAAAGTAAAACTTAAATTTGGTAAGAAAATCAAGGTAAAAACCCTAACAGATGCTCCGTGGGATAAAAAAAATTAAAAGGTTACTTATGTTACAAAAGGTGTTACTCAAGTGGTAAGTATCCAACATATTAAACCCTAACATTATATATTTGATTCTCCATAGATCTAAAAGGTGAAAGCTCTTAGGAGCGAAACAAAAAAGATAGTTGCCTACATATACGCTGTGGGATAGCAAAACAAAAAATAGTTGCTTACACATACGTTGTGGGATTTTGCTAATGTTTGACACTTCAATTACATCATCATGCGACAAAAAGATTATTTTTTGCTAGACGAGTGGGATAATTCTAATGATAAGCACCCTCATCCCCTTCAACGAGTAAAAAGGGGTGGGGTAGCATCGCAGAGACCCTTCCGTGCGTCAAAAGTTACTCTGTTTTATTATATTTTAAGGGTGTTGAGGTCTTTTCACATCCTATAACCGTTCCCAACTCTTTATAGACGAATATAAGGTCTTAAACACATTATTTCACCTCATTAAATTCCTAATCGTCATTCCTTAAGCAAAAAAAGATAAACCACCTAGGGTTTGAGGATTTTAAGCGTCAAGGGTCAATTTTCCCAACGTTCTCTTCAATTTCAAGGTATGTGGGACTATCCTAATTCTCACGGGCATAAGTTTAATATTTTAACAAGTTTTGAAAATGTATATGTATGTATACGTAATGTGTTTTGGAAACCGTTTGAAGAGCATGCATCATGAATCCATGCTTGATGAAATTATGAAATTAATATGGGGTTTTCAATAAACATGGGTTTTAGTCATGTGTACATATGTTATGAGTTTTGAAAAGTGATTTAAGAGCATGATTTATGAAATTCCCCTCGCATTATGAAATCTATGGTCTTAACGTGTTATGAATTGTGAAATAGATTTGAGAGAATGAACTATGAGTTTCCTTTTTTGATCATGAGATGAGATTTATGTATGATTAGTGTTGGATTTTTTTTATGAATGATGATAATTCTTGAGTTTTAAATGCTTCTTGATTTATTATGCATATTTTTTTTACATGATTTTCAAAGAGGTGATTATTATTCTAAAATGCTATTATTTCTTAATAAATAATTGCATGTGTTTTATGTAAAAATTGGCCACCTATAACACCCCGCATTTTCGGGCATGAGTTTGAACCGTCTTTCCAACATATATAGACCCGAATACAATGGTTTATGGTTTATAGTTATAAATAAGTGAGAATAATGATTTCCTTAGGGTGTAAATATCTTCAGATAGGGATTGAAGTCCTAAAAATCTCCTATCTCAAAGTTAAGTTTAGCACTTTCCTACATATCAAATTTTTGGTATATGATTTTTTTTGGGTTGAATTCCGACAATAATTACTCATAGAATATAAAGAGTTATGTGTCCCATTATATATCAAATTTAATCACTTTGATTCCTCTTTCCAACACTGCCTACAGTTTGTGATTCCGAGTTTGGAGTCAAAAGTTATGAGTGTTTCAGTGAGACACTGTCCAGGGTCAGCGTTGGCTCTGCTCCATGGAGGAATCGCCAAAACGCACTGCCTCAGGTTTGCTTTGTCCATGCACCGGGATTTTCTTTTTGTCTGCGTCGCAGGACCTTTCCCAAGTGTCAAAAGATGTTCTGTTATAAGTTATTTAAAGGGCAAAGAGGTCTTTTCACTCTAAAAAATCATTCCCAATCCTTTATGGACGAACATGGGGTATTAAAATATGTTATATTACCTCAGTAAATTCCTAATCATCATTCCTTATAAAGAAAGGAGAAACTACCTAGGGTTTGAGGAATTCAAGCTTCGAGGGTCCAATTCTCTATGTTCTCTTTGATTTTTCTCCGTCAAAAGGTATGTGGGACTATCCTAAATCTCATGGGCATAAGTTTATCATTTTCAAAAGCTTTATAGATATATAATTATGTATATGTAATGGGTTTTGAAAATTATTTGAAGAACATGCATCATGAATTCACGTTTTATGAAATTATGAAATTAACAGGGGGGGTTTCATGAACTTGAGTTATAGTCATATGTTCATATGTTATGAGTTTTGAAAAGTGATTTAAGAGCATGATTTATGAAATTCCCCTCTCATTATGAAATTTATGGTCATAATATGTTATGAATTGTGAAACGGGTTTGAGAGCACGAACTATAAGTCCTCCTTTTTTATCATGAGATTTATTTGTATGACAAATGTTGGGGATAATTTATGAATGATGATAATTCTTGAGTTTTAAATGCTTCTTTATCTATTGCACATTATCTTTTTTGCACTTTTTCAACGGGGTATTTCTTACGCTAAAGGATCTTGTGTCCTAATGAAGAAACTGCATGTGATTAATGAATAAATTGAACATCATGTGTTAAAGTCTTGATAAGAGAGTGGGTTCGCACAAGTTTCATATGCTTTTGAAATAAGAACTCTCATGTGATTTGATAAATCTTTTGGTGGTCATTAATATGTTTTTGAATAAGAAGGGCTATGGATATGATGTAGTATGA
Organism: Capsicum pubescens; assembly: GCA_030864215.1. Taxonomy (NCBI): domain Eukaryota; kingdom Viridiplantae; phylum Streptophyta; class Magnoliopsida; order Solanales; family Solanaceae; genus Capsicum; species Capsicum pubescens. The sequence continues at coordinate 31,286,645 of CM061549.1, read as the reverse complement.
TATGAATCACTTGCAAGTCTAGGTATGGCGATACATTGTTGTGATATGCCCTTATCAAAATCAGAAATGAACTTCTTATGAGCATGAAGCATGGTTTTTAAGGATTAAAAATGTGCTCTAAGAGAGCCAGATGGTTACCCGAAGAAGGCACGAGTTTAGATAACTCAATGCCTAAAATCGTGTTTTGCCAACACGGGTATTATTTTACTCTAAAATAGGGGATTGTACGCTGGCAATGATCCTGTGGCGTAGTAGAGATCAGAGAGTCCATCCCTTGGAAAAAACTTCGGTTGGGAGCTTAGCCGCCGAGTCAATGGCGGACCATATAGCCCGTGGGTAATCAGAATTGTAGGGCGTACCATCTAGCTCAGAAGTAAAAGCAAAAAGTTGAGTCAATGTTTATGCAAGAATGTTTTGAAGCTTTTGAATTATGACCACGTATTTATATATATATATATATATATTATGCTAAATTATTTTCACAATGCTCTCAATTATGTTATATGAAATATATGTTATTTTTGGATTAGTTCTACATACCAATACTCTTCAACTATTGGCCCCCCATATTTCAGGTTCTGCGGTCTAGTCCCATTGGTCCACCACATTAGTAGAACATTTGGATATGAAAGAGCTGGTGAGCCATCCATCTTTCGGAAAATAATTTATTCATATATTGACTCTTTCAATTTCTTATCATGACATGAGATGAGGCCCTGGCCATGACAGGCATCCCGAGCCATCAAGGCCCGAGAGACCCCCTAGCATTTAATCATAAGCATAAGTCATGAGAGATAAAGTGCGGAAGCTGAACGAAACATAGAAATCACATTATTCAAACTTAACAATTCAGGACATAAACCCATAAGAAAAACCAAATCTATTCTGAACAAGTCTACGAAGTCTCTACTGAACTGAAAATAATAGTCTGTCTAAACTAGGACAAGTCCCTCGGTCGGAACATAAAACTGAAAAGAAATCAACACATGGGAACATTTTCCTGCCGAAGTAAGGGAGGCTCACCAACTCTGAATGTCTGGAATTTATATATTGTTTAGCGGAATCACGGGACTGAGCCTCAGAACCTGAAATATAGGGGGTTAATACTTGAAAGTACTAGTATGTAGAACAATCATAAATTAACATATATTTTTATACAACATAAGTGCGAGCTTTTCATAAAGAAATTTAGCATAAGGTAAATGAAAACACATGGGCATAATCTGATTAGCTTCAAAATATTTTCTTATAATCATGACTCGACTCTTTATTTTACTTCTGAGCTAGATGATACACCCAACAATCCTGGTATCCACGAGCTATATGAGTCCACCATTAACTTGTTGACAAAGCTCCGAAATTCAAGTTTGCCGCAAAGATTGGGGTCGTAAATACTATTCTAATATACCAGTGCCTCAAGGAAAAGTGTAAATTGGTCATAGCCAATCATGTCTCCTGAATTAGTAAAACTCGATTTCCATCAATGAGTCTTTACACTCAAATGCCTTCTCTGGGTAACTATCTAACTCTTTTTAAGCCCATTTTTAGTCCTTTAGAAATCATGCTTCATGCTCATAAAAATTCACTTCTGATTCATTTAAGGGCATATCATAATAGGGTATCATCATACCAAACTTGCAAGTCATTCATATCATACCACATCATATCCATTTCCCTTTTTATTCAAAATAATGTTAGTGACCACCAAAAAGATTTAAACATCACATGAGCGAGCTCTTTTTTCAAAACACATGAAAACTTATTGAATGTACTCTCTTTTCAATACCTTATCATACGGTGGTTATCTCTTTCATCAATTTAATGCAAGTTATTTATTAGGAAACATCAGCAGTAATAAAACAAGGAAAAAACCCTCTCGATTCTTTCATCACACAATAACAATCCATAAACATTTGCAAAATATTTAAACTCAAACTTTAACATCCGTGTAAACATTCCACAACATTGTTAAGACAATGGGCTTCATAGAATGAGAGGGAATTACATAAATCATGCCCTTATATAAATTCTAAAACTAATAACACATGTACACATGAAAAAAAATCAAGTTTAGGAAAACAACCTCATAGTTCATACAAGATTTCATCATAAAATGGGTTTACAATAAATGCTCTTCAACCATTTCAAAACCCACCTTATGTATGAAATTATATACATTAAAATCTTGTTTAAATGATAAATTTATGCCCATGGAGTTTAGGATAGTCCAACATACCTTTGAATTGATGAAAACAGAGAGAAACTTTGACCCTTGAGGTTTAGTCTCTAAAACCCTATTTGGTTTTCCCTTTTTTTTTCTTAAGAAAGATGAATTAGGGATTATGTAAGTGTTAATATGTGTTTAAGGACTTTAAATTCAACCATAAAAGATTTGAAATATTTTGGGAGAATGAAATGACCTTAATACCCTTAAATAAATACAAAATAGAGCACTTACACTGCTTTTTTTGCCATGTGGCGTACAACAATAGCACATGCCAAGGTGGGTAATGCACAACCATTGCACAGCCCCAAGTAGGCAATGCATGGCCTTTACACAAATCCAAGTAGACAATGCACGCCTATTGCACACACTTTCCAGTGGCCTTTTGCGTTTGTCATGCAACACATGGCCTTTGCAAAGGGCCTATTGTGTGAAGCCTACTTTTTTAAGGTCTTGAAACACCCCTAATGCAACCCACAATGTCCATACTTGGTATACCATCCATACGATGGTCCTAAAGGTCATTTTAAAGAGCGTTATTTGAGTGATACAACTATGGTATGTTATATTTATGGTCCAGCCGGGGGCCTTGTCCTGGCCTAAACAGTTAGTTTTCAGCAGAGGCTTCTTAGAACAAATGTAAGCATTGTATTATCACAACTTGTTGACACAGTTTGATTATGAGTTTTCCTTGAATGTCATCATATTTTATACAATTTGGTTCATGTGTAGATTATGCTATGATTGTATGCTAAGGGGTATCTCGGGCCTTCGTTGTTCAGGATGCCCGTCGAGGCCAAGGCCTCGGCTCGGGATGTGAAAATCTTGGTATCAGATCATGGTTCATGGTTTCAGGGTATTTATGATGCCGTTTCTAGTAGAGACTTACTTATGAGTGTGTTGTGCACCACACTTATAATCAGGAGGCTATCAGACATTTAGGAGATGTTTACCATTCTTTCATACTCTAGATCGTGCCATTGTGTTATCCATATGAAAGTTATCCAAATTCCTTCCTTACTCTAATTTTATAGGTATGTCTGATTGTCGAGGTGATATAAGTGTAAAAACTTAGAGTGTAAATGATATGGTCCTTTTTAATTGAGTAGTAAAAGGGTATGATGTAGAACAAGGACTTTAGAGGAGTCCATTAGTGCTTCAAAGTATGTTAATTCCTGTTTATACCCCTATATATATCAATCATGTGTTTGAGCTTGAGGTAAGGAGAGTATTCAGTACCTTTAAGAATCTTTATTGCAAATGTCATGCTTATGGGCAGAGATTTATGGTAGAATGTTAAAACAGTATTTCCACCCAAATAGTAGCATATGTTAAGGTGTCATGACCTATTGGTGGTAAGATGGTACAAAAGGTAGTTACACAAAGTCATAAGTTTAGAAGTCAAGGTAAGGGTAACTTTTGCATAAATAAGTTAGTTTTAGTTATATAACCTTTGATTGAGGGGTAGTGTAATACCCTGTGCTTTCAAGGTCACTGTGGAACTGATGACTCATTTCTCAAGTCGTGAGTACCCCTCACAAGTCGTATGATGTAGTCGTAACCAATACAGTGTGAAATAATTAAAGTTCTATTCTGGGTATGAATCAACCCTAAGATCCTTACAAAAGGTGATGAGTTTTATAGTTGGAGTCGTATTTTCAGTAGTGTAGGTACCCTAAATTTCTATCCAACTTACGAGTGGTGGGTACAAGTCATAATAACTTGTTACGAGTCATAAGATATGACTCGTATGCTGACTAGTAAAGGATCCAAGAACCAAGACTCATGTTTTGATAGTTGTATAAGTTACTTGGACGTATATTAAATGCTTAAATAGCTCCTAGATCCTGAACAAGTCAAAAAATTCCGTAGCGATTAAATTGTTGGGATGCATATAACTATAGTCATCTTCAAACGAGCATAAATTTTTGTTATACTGGGAATTTTTTAGCTCAAGACCCACCAAAAGATATATAATTGAATTGTCTTTCCAACGATACCAAATTTGCTTTAATCCGATATTGGGGAGAAAATTTATGGCCAAATTACTAAAGCACTGTAAAAGTTACCAGTGGTTACGACTCCTGATGACGACTCGTAAGCAGACCCGACGAGTTTTCAGAAGGAGTCGTTACCATGGGGTTAAAATCTAGGTTCCTAATGATGACTCAAGACATGACTCATACCAAAAACTTACGAGTCCTGGCCAAACTCATCGGGATATTTTCTAGACGATTACTAAGGGGTTTATTCATCTTTTCCCACTCTTTTAACCCCAAAACTATGTCGTTTCATCCTCCAAACAATAGTTATCAAGCATAAATACTACCCTAACCTATCATAACTCAGAAATCATCCATCACAGAGCAAAAGGGGTGATTTTTATCTCCCCAAAACCAACTAAGGTTCATCAAGTTCAAGTTCAATACCAAGAAATATATCCAAGGCTTCAACATTCAGGTATATGGGGTGCTCATCAATGGATTCTTTTGCATTCATTGAGTCCCAAAAAATATCCTTTTTGTTCAAGTATGAATTTTAACCTTTTTTGGGGAAATTATTAATGTAAATCATGAATTTAATCCATGTCTTCTTAGAAATTTGAATTCAAGCCATGTCAACATGTCTTCTTATGTAAATTAGGTTACTTCATGTTTTAAATTTCAATCACCAATGTCATGTTCAATTGATTTTATGCTAAATCATCAAGTTATGAGTTAAACCATGTAAATATGTTGTCCTCTCAAGTTTAAAAAATTCCCATGATCAAATTCATGTTTCTCACTCATTCATTGAAATATCTTATGTTTTGGGCCTTTGAACTATGACTTTATATCACTATTTTAAATATTGTTATCTTATTTTTGTATCATTCCGTGCTAGTGGGTTATGAAAACCCCATACCTATCTATTTTTACATGATTGTAGTTTAAGTAACAAGTCAGTCATACCATAATCTAATCACCGTGTTCAAATCATTATTTTTATAATGGACTCACCAATTGTATTTCATATTAAATACCTCAGTTTACATGTTCATGATTACTTTAGATTATGTATGCACTGTCAGTTCAGTTGGAAGTAGAATTTAGCACCGAGAAAACCTAGGGATGGGGGCTCACCCACCGGTTAGGACTGAGACCTTAGTAGCAGTCCCTAATTTCAAAAACTATGTATCCAGCGTAAGATTATGAAATGTCACCTGGCAGTTTAGGATTGAAAATCTCACAGGGGTCACCCGCCAGTCTAGGACTAACTCTCTATTCCTTTGGGACACCATTTTAGAGAATCCATACAGCCAGTGTTAGTACCCATGGCAAGGTACTGGCACCCTTCCAATTGGGGTTACAGGTTGGACCCTGATTGCTTAGATTGGGCATGTCGATTACTTGATAGCTCCCACAGTTTTAATTCAATTCAGTATTCAGAATATATCAGTTCAGGTTTGTATAACCAAGTGAACGTATTTTAGTTATTCAATTATTCGGTTTATCATCTATTCAGTTTTACAAATTATATCAGAACACATTTATGCCTTTACTTGCATTCGTCTTACATGTTCATGTTTTCATTTTCAGTACTCACATATGATCCTCTGTACAGCTTTACAGCATATCCAGCTTTACATGAGATTTACATATAGTATTCATGTTACTACCGCATCTCATCTTATGAAATTATTTTCAGCTCATGATTTATATATTTCACTATTTCTTACAACTTTTATGCATAGCCATGTTATAAATGCATATTTCAGTAAATAGCTTATGTCCTCAACTATAAAGCATGTTTTAAATAATTCCATGATTTAGTGAATGTCCCCATATACTAATTATATTCCAAAGTACTAACCACATATATGTGTTTCCTCTCTGAAAGATGCCCAATCAAGAAGGATGTGCCACCATGCCATCAGCCAAAAAGTAATGAGTTCTTTTATATCGGGGACTCCAGTCAGTTATAGTTCATGTACAATATTGTTATTATTATTAAGTATTGATTTGTGGTATTTGGAGGCATTTCCCAGCCACCTACAATCACTATAGTAGAGTCTTAATAGATAATCAGTCAGAATCATGATATGTAATTCAAGTTCGTTCTTCAGATTTATCATGTTGTAAACTTTATTAGTATTATATTCATTCAGATTTTCTCATGATTACGTTTCCGCTCAACAAATTAAGTTTGAACATCTATAAATTGAGGATCGATCTTCTTATTTCACAACACAATAACATCCATAATGTAGTCGTTTAACGATTCTTGTTTAGAGGGAGATTTTCTTCAAGTTGTTTTTATGCTTTTTGATTTAGTTCTTAATGTTTATGCCAATTCACCAAACTATATCAATAATATGTTTTTAGTATGTTTTTATTTGTTGTCTGAGTTATTGCTCTATGGTTAGAAAACTATTAACTTCCGCATGACACCCTCTTGATTTCGAACCCAACACCAACACCTATACCGTTATAACCTTAAATTTGTTGAAGTTTACCAATAAAACAAAAATATAGATGTTCCGTGGGAATAAAAATTAAAAGGTTTCTTACGTTACAAAAGATGTTTAAAAAGTGGTAAGCATCTAACATATTTAACCATAACATTATATATTTGATTCATCAGCGATAAAAAAGGTGAAAGCTCCAAAGAGCGAAACAAAGAAAGAAGTTACTTACATCTACTTTGTCCCCAAAAGAGAGTGAAAATTCTTGAGACATTCCATGAATAAATTTGGATTATTAACAATCTTCTTGTCATGACCCGACTTCTGAGTCATGATGGCACCTACCTCAACCCACCAATAGGTAAGCCGACACTATAACCCGGAGCTAATGCAATGGGTTACATTGGTTGAATCGTCCAACATGGACCTTATAGGAGCACAATAAAAAAAATATTCCACAAATGAAACAAATATCATTCGAATACCAATCCCATGACCTGATAGTATAAGTACTAGAGCAACTCTAAATTCTACAATAGAAATTACAACTCGTAGTCTAATAAGCTTAAATAGTTTTATACAATTGTCTCGAATATAAAAGACAAAGTAAGAATAAAAGGGAAAGTGGGAAAACCAAACTCCAAGAGCTCACCCTATCTCCTAATAATCAACACAGCATGATGTTGACTCAACAACGGCAACTAGAACTCGGGTCTGCACCAAAAAGGTGCTAAAGTGTAGTATGAGTATAAAAATATGGGTACTCAGTAGGCATCATCTGCCAACTGAGCTAAATTATAATATAAAAAGGTAAGACAATAACTTAAAGTCAAGGTATAGGATCGAACATGAATCTCCTCAGATATTACTATATATAATAACTAATCTACTGGGGTAATAGCATAACGTATCATATCAACATATATCATATTTGACATACAAAATGAGTAATTGTTTGGAAGAGTAAAACTACATATATAAAACAAGAACCATGTAATTACCATAATCACCATACCAACCATCATTAGAATATAAAGTACAAGAACTTACCATGACATCCCATACCTCCGGTAAGTACATGCAAAAGAATACAACAAAGAACTCGTCATGACATACCATACCACCAGATAGTACACTAAAAGATCAATCCATCAATATATCAAGGCACAACTACACACCCAAGGTCACGGGTTCACATTCCAGCCATGGCCTCCTGCTAAGGTCTACAATCATCATAAATACCGCAATTAACACAAAAAAACCAATATCACCATAGCGTAGTTATATAGTTAATTAGCCACTAACTTATTAACAAACACCATGTTTAGTCTATATAAGCTAATCACCATTTTTATGAGCCACTAGTTTGCAAGTCTTTTAGATACTAGTCATCAAATAAGGAAAAGCTACAAGTTACCAACACTATTATTTATCCAACCATCACAAAGCCATTTTCTAGTTAGCATCATAATTGTACAAGTCATCAATTAAGCCACAACGGCATCACATGCCACGTGTCAAATTTGCTAATCATCATACAATACTAAGTCTATTGTCATTAGGAAAGTCACAACCTTGAGGACTAGTTCCCATATTTTAATTAAGTAAGGTCCACCAATTAGTTTACTTGGAAAAATTCCATAACGTAACCATTTATTCAAGTAAGTATACTTACTAGGTGAGCCCTTAGTTCTTCACAAGATTACACATACTGTAATACCCGTGCTAATATTAGCTCAGTTCATCTTTTAGTTTCATGCATAAGGGGCGTAAGGCCAGAAAACTTTACCAAGTGTCTAGGACACAGTCATTTTCAAGACCTCTAGGCTTTACAAATTTTTAATTGACCTTCCTGACTCTGAAATATTAGCTTTAAAGTTTATTCATGATTAGGGAGGTCCAAATTAAATGTCGTATGAGTTTCAAAACTTTCAAACAAGAGTAGGGTCATTTTTGGAAAATGAAAATAGTAGCATGTAATACCCCGATCATTCCTTAACCCTAAATCTATCTTTTGAGTGGATAGGGGTGGCTTCCAAAGTGATTGATATTTATATTGTGTTGTATTTATATAATTTGTATTTTATTTCATATAGATCAGTGAATAAGCTTTCCATCGATACCAATTTCATCGAAATCCGACATCAGACGAGGAAGTTATGGCCGTTTTCCTAAGCGATGTCGGAATCGCCCAGGCCTGACGGTAGACCTGAAGGACCGCCAAGTTCTTGGTGGACCGTCAATTGTCCCATCAAGATGAGGCAGTAACCCCTTTTTCTGGCAATCATGCGACGTCCAAAATGGTGGGCCGCCAAAAATTTGACGGACCATCAAGAGGACCGTCAAGTCGAAGCAGAAAGTCCTATTTCTGGCCCCCGAGTAACGGACGGTCTGGTGGACTGTCAATTTCCTGATGGATCATTACTTCGACCATCACATCGAGAAAGAATGTCCCAGTTTTGGAACTCGAGTGACGGATGATTTGGTGGACCGTCAGTTCCTCTGACGGGCCGTCAGTTCGACCGTCACAAACCCCGATCAACAATTTTCAACTCTTTTTAAAAGGGAATTTTGGTCTTTTCCTCCCATTTTGGTTATATATATATATATATATATATATATATATATATATATATCCAAGTGGAGGAGAGAAGATCATTTTTCCCTCATTTCTGCTCCAAAATTCTCTAGAAACTAGGGTTTCTTCTAAAATCCTAAATCAAATCATCTCCAAGAAATTCAAGAATCTTCCAAAGATTTCACCAAGTTGTTCAAGAATTAAGTTCTCCAAGCAAAAGGCATCAAGAAACTTTGCTCAAAAGTGTAAAGAAGATTTTCCAATCAAGCTTGTTCATCTTAAAAAAATCATAATCCAAGGTATGTGGAGTTTTGAACAAGAGCAATTCTTTCGTTCTTGTGCTCAAAGCTTTTATTTTTATTATGGATTTTTATGATTTTGCAAGTGGGTTTATACCCAAATTACATCATCATGAGATTATGAGAATATAAATTATTCAAGCTTTGTTATAATGATTATTTTACAATTTCCAAGTTATGACTTGATATTTAATATTGTGAATTTCAAGTTTCTACCGTGAGTTGGTAATTCAAGTGCTTTCAAGATATGTGTCAAGATTTAAGATTCCTTATGAAAAATTGAATTATTAATTATACTAATTCATGAGAATTAAGTTGTTACAATGAGTCTTGATATTTCCTGAAAGTTATTGATGTTGCCATGACTTAATGAACTGATTCCTTTTGATATTGAGAAAGATTGATTTGATTTGAGTCGAGTTAGGAATCCACAAATTGATTATGATTTGATAAATGAGAAAGAGATTTGATTTGGTCTTCATGATAGACCCTTGTGATATTTGTGGTGGATTTCCTAACGCGTTCTGAGCGTGTGTCTGGGAGTGGTATTTAGCACTGAGCGGGAAATGTGGTATTTCCCGCTAATCTACATGCCACCGTAGGATTGATGTTGATAAATGTGGGCCGGAGGCCGAGTATGAAATTGTGATCACTAAATTTAGGTTGTACTCCCTGGTAAGAGTGGGACGCTCCCTCCAATGTGAGGTTCTCTCCTTAGGAGGGGAAAACGTTGGACTCCATGAAGCTCACGTAGTTTATGTCGATTATAAGAACCTCTCATATCCATAAGAGTCGAGTTTCTTGAATTACAGAGTCACTCCGAGTCATGAGTTGAAGAGTTGAGTTTTTTATGATGATTTATGAGGTTTTTATCATATGATTTATTTACGATGAGATCTTGAAAAGTATGTTTAAATCTAACTCAAGCCAAGTGAGCCATCATTGTACATAAGCATATATTCATGAAATTGATGATGATATTTACATTGTTACATGTACCCCCACATACTTAGTACATTCCAAACTGCTGACCCACATATTTTCCTATGGGCTATATTTTCTCAGAGCACCTAAGTCTTAAAGAGTCCTAGGGAGTCTGACAAGCCGTGTTACGTAGAGTCTTGATCTTCGGTGTATAGCTCGCCGCATCTCTAAGAAAGAGGCTACGGGATATTTTAAGAAAAGTCATCTATTTCTTTCAAAATTCTATCGTGCCTATGACTGTTTCTCTCTGTTATTAATTCGTGCTCTCTTATGTAAGAAAATGCCTCCTCTCAAGCTCATAGAAACAATGAGCAACCTTAAACCATTGATCCCCTGAATGAGCATATGTCACGTGCAAAATTCCTGGCATTTTTTAAGGCGCTAGCCCAGGAAGTTACAGCCAATAATCAAGCTAACACCCAGGCTACTGTTCCACCTATGCAAGAGACTAATTCTACTGCAGCTCAGGTTCGTGACTTTATGTGGATGAAACTACTTTAGTTCTATGGGTCGAAGGTAGGTGAAGACCCATAGATATACTTGGATGAATTGAGAAAGATCACCCAGATTATACACGTGACTGAGGAAAGAGAGTGTTGAATTGGCTATCTATCGAATGAAAGATGTTGCATATAATTGGGTGGAAATATGGAGGGAAAGTAGAGGGGAGAATGTCGCTCCCATGACTTAGCAATTATTCCAGGAAGCGTTCTTGGACAGATTCTTTCCTCTTTAGATGAGGGAAACAAAGATAGAGGAATTCATGAATTTGAGACAAGGCTCCATGACTGTTAAGGGGTACTGCCTTAGATTTAATCAGTTGTCCAAATATGCACCTAGTATGATGACTGACTTCAGGACCATCATGAGTAAGTTCTTGACCGGTGTGTCTAGTTACTTTATGATGGAGTGTAGATCTGCTATGCTTAATAGGAAGATGGACCTTTCTCAGTTGATGATACATGCCCAACAGATTGAAGATGATAAGGTGAAAGAGAGGGAGAGAGTAACAGGGAATAAAAGAGCTAGATCAGAGCAGTAGGGATTCGATCAGTCCAGATTCTATGGAGGGGACCGCCCTCAATTCTAGAGATGTTTGCTTATATTCGCGCCTTTCTCAGTTAGTGCTCCCACACCGAGAAGCAGGCAGGAGCAGGGGAACAGGCCTATCCTGTCCAGGTCTCAGGAAAGTGTAAGTAGCAGACCTCATCCTCCTTCATGTGCCAAGTGTGGTAGAGATCATTTTAGAGAGTGTTTTGTTGATCAGAGAGGTTTCTTTGGTTGTGGAAAGTTTGGCCACCAATTTAGAGATTGTCTGTATGCTAGACAGGGGATTTTAGATGCTCGTAGAGTCAGGCTACCAGTGACCCCGCTCCCGTAGTCCACCCAGTTCCTACTCAGGGTGGTTCTTTTAGTACTGTTGGTGGTTTGTGCCAAAATCACTTCTATGCTATACCACCTCGCCAGGAGTCAAAGGATTCTCCAGATGTTTTCACTGGTATGATCCATGGATTTCATTTTGATGTACATGTATTGATGGACCCTGGCTCGAGTTTCTCTTATGTGACACCTCTGGTTGCTATAAATTTTAAGATGGACCCTGAACGGATTCTTGAGCCTATTCTAGTTTCTACCCCGATAGGAGAGTCTGTTATTGCTAAGTGAGTGTATAAGAAGTTTCCTATTAATGTCCTTCATCGGGTCATATGTGCTAATTTAATTGAGCTAGATATGGTTGATTTTGACGTTATTCTGGGTATAGATTGTCTTCACTCGTGCTATGCTTCTATAGATTGTCGTACCCAAGTGGTCAAATTTCAGTTTCCTAACGATCCCGCGTTTCAGTGGTCCAGGAGTTCTATAACTCCGAAGAGCCATTTCATATCCTATCTCAAAGCTAGGAAGTTGATTTCCAAGGGTTCCATCTATCATTTGGTTCGAGTTAAAGACACCAAGTCTTAGACTCCGACTATTCAGTCAGTTAGCATTGTTAATGAGTTTCCCGATGTTTTCCCGGAAGACCTTCCAGGGGTCCCACTTGATAGATAAATAGAATTCGGGATTGATCTCTTTCCCGGCTCTCAGCCTATTTACATCCCTCCATACTGTATGTCTTCCAAAGAACTTAAAGAGTTGAAGGATCAACTCAAAGATCTCTTAAAAAAAGGTTTTATCAGACCCAGTATTTCCCCGTGGGGTGCACCTGTTCTATTTGTGTGGAAGAAAGCTGGTACATTAAATATGTGCATTGGCTACTGTCATCTCAACAAGGTGACTACTAAGAATAAGTACCCTCTTTCTAAAATCGATGATTTATTTGATCAGCTACAGGGTGCAAGTTATTTCTCAAAGATAGACCTTACATCTGGCTATCATCAGCTTAAAGTGAGAGAGTGTGATATTCCAAAGTTAGATTTCCGAACCTGCTATGGTCATTTTGAGTTTCTTGTCATGTCCTTTGGGCTAACCAATGCTCCAATGGCTTTCATGGATCTTATGAACCGAGTATTTAAGTGGTATCTGGATTTTTTTGTTATTGTGTTCATAGATGATATTCTTCTATATTCTCGAAGAGAGGATGACCATGCGGATCATCTTCAAATCATGTTGGAAACCCTTAGAGCTCATCAATTATTTGCTAAATTTAGCAAGTGTGAATTTTGGTTAAGGTTAGTTTCTTTTCTGCGTCACATTATTTCTTTTAAAGGTATTAGAGTTGATCCTTAAAAGACAGAAGTTGTGAAGAATTGGCCTAAACCTACCTCCCCATCTGATATTAAGAGTTTCTTGGGTCTATCTGGTTAGTACCATCGTTTTATTGAGGGATTCTTTTCTATTGCATATCCCATAACCCGGTTAACCCAAAAAAAAGTTAAGTTCCAGTGGACAGATACTTGTGAGAAGAGTTTTCAAAAGTTGAAGACTCGACTCACTTCATCCCCATTTTAGCTTTACCTGATGGTAATGATAGTCTTGTGGTGTACTGCGATACTTCTAGAGTTGGTATGGGTTGTGTGTTGATGTAGAGGGGTAAAGTTATAGCTTATTCCTCTAGACAGTTGAAGCCTCATGAGAAGAATTACCCAACCTATGATCTTGAATTAGTAGCTGTAGTTTTTGCTTTGAAAATATGGAGACATTATTTGTATGGTGTTCATGTTGATGTGTTTACTGATCACAAAAGCCTACAATATGTGTTTACTTAGAGGGTGTTGAACCTTAGACAAAAAATATGGTTAGAGTTGCTAAAAGACTGCGATATGAGTGTGATGTATCACCCGGGCAAGGCCAATGCTATGGCAGATCTATTAGCAGGTTGTCTATGGGTAGTATAGCTTATGTAGAGAATGGTAAAAAAAGAATTGGCTCATGATGTACATCGTTTGGCTAGGTTGGTTGTTAGATTGCTTGATTCCGCTGAAAGGAGTATGTTAGTTTAGAGTAGTTTCGAGTCCTCTTTGGTCTCGGAGGTAAAAGAGAAGCAGGACAGGGATCCTAGTTTAGTCCGATTGAAGGAGTCAGTTAACGACCAGAAGGTAGAGGTTTTCTCCCAAGGTGGAGATGGTGTGTTTAGGTTTCAAGGTAGACTTTGTGTTCCAAATATTGATGATTTGAGGTAGAGAATTTTGGCTGAAGCATATGGTGCAAGATATTCTATTCATCCCGGTGCTACCAAGATGTACCGTGATTTGAGGGAAATTTATTGGTGGAATGGTATGAAAATGGATATGGCGAAGTTCATAGAGAAGTGTTCAACTTGCCAACAGGTTAAGATAGAACACCAAAGACCCGGTCGAATGATGCAAGAATTCAGTATCCCTACTTGGAAGTGGGAGGATGTGAATATGGATTTTGTGACAAGTTTACCTCTTTCTCGACGTCGTCATGATTTGATTTGGGTCCTTTTAGATAGGTTGACTAAGTTAGCATATTTTCTGCCAATACATACATCTTTCACCGCTGAGGACTATGCTAAGCTATACCTTCGAGAGTTAGTCAGATTGCATGGAGCTCCATTGTCTATCATCTCCGATAGAGGTACCCAATTTACTTCTCAGTTTTGGAGAGCCTTCCAGAAGGATCTTGGCCCCTAAGTTCATCTTAGCTCCACTTTTCATCCGCAGAAAGACGGTCAGGCTGAGATGACTATCCAGACTTTGGAGGATATGTTGAGAGCATGTGTTCTTGATTTCAAAGGAAGTTGGGATGAATAGTTGTCGTTGATTGAATTTGCTTACAACAACAGTTTTCATGCTAGTATTGAAATGGCTCCATTTTAACATTTGTATGAGAGAAGATGTAGATCGCCCATAGGTTGGTTTGAAGTGGGTGAAGCTGCTGCGATTGGACCTGATGTTGTGTTCGAGGCTATGGATAAAGTTAAGTTGATTTGGGAGAGGTTGAAGATAGCCCAGAGTCGTCAGAAGTTGTGTGCAGATGTAAGAAGATGAGCCCTTGAGTTTGAAATTGGTGATCTGGAGTATTTGAAAATTTCATCCATGAAAGGGGTGAAAAGATTTAGAAAGAAAGAGAAACTTAGTCCATGATATATAGGCCCTTATAGAGTTTTGAATCGTGTTGGGAAAGCAACTTATGAGATTGAGATGCCTGCAGAGTTGTCAGCTGTCTATCCTGTATTTCATATTTCTATGCTCAAAAAATACATTGGTGATTCTGTTGTTGTTGATCCATCAGAGAGCTTTGATGTTCGAGATAGTATTTCTTATGATAAAGTTCCAGTCGAGATCCTAGATTATCAAGTCCAAAGACTAAGGAACAAGGAAGTTCCCTTGGTTAAAGTTTTGTCGCAAAATCAATCAGTCGAGGGTGCAACTTGGGAAGCAGAAGAAAATATGCGAGCCAGTTACCCTCATCTATTCTCCATGAGTTCAAATTAAGCCGAAGGTACTATTCTTCCTCAATTCAGTTGTGCATTCAACTATATGGCTACTCTTTGTATGATTCGTGCATTCTGTGCAGTACTCAAAAGTTTAGAGTAAAGTAATCCCTTCAAGTGGGTCATTCCAGTTGTGCGTCCTCATTTTTCTCTTGTTCTTAACCTATCTTGCAACATTCGAGGATGAATGTTTCCAAGGGGGAGATATTGTAATACCTCAATCGTTCCTTAAGCCTAAATCTGTCTTTTGATTGGATAGGGGTGGATTCAAAAGTGATTGATGTTTATATTATGTTGTATTTCTCTAATTTATACTTTTTTCATGTAGAGCATTGAATAATATTTCCATCGATACCGATTTCATCGAAATCCGACATCGGACGGGAAGTTATGGTCGTTTTACAAAGCGATGTCGGAATTGCCCAGGCCTGACGGTAGACCTGAAGAACCACCAAGTCCTTGGTGGACCTTCAATTGTCCCGTCAAGCCATGGAAGTAACCCCTTTTTTGTCCATCGTGCGACGGCCAAAATGGTGGGCTACCAAAAATTTGACGGACCGTCAAGAGGACCGTCAAGTCAAGGCAAAATGTTCCATTTCTGTCCCCCGACTGATGGACGGTCTGGTAGACCGTCAGTTTCCTAACGGATCATCACTTCGACCGTCACGTCGAGATAGAATGTCCCAGTTTTGGCACTCGAGTGACGGACGATCTGGTGGACCATCAGTTCCTCTGACGGACCATCAGTTCAACCGTCACAGACCCCAATCAGCAATTTTCAACTCTTTTTAAATGGGCATTTTGGTATTTTCCACCCATTTTGGTTTAATATATATATATATTTCCAAGTGGAGGAGAGAAGATCATTTTTCTCTCATTTCTCCTCCAAAATTCTCTAGAAACTAGAGTTTCTTCTAAAATCCTAAATCAAATCATCTCTAAGAAATTCAAGAATCTTCCAAAGATTTCACCAAGTTGTTCAAGAATTAAGTTCTCCAAGCCAAAGGCATCAAGAAACTTAGCTCAAAAGTGTAAAGAAGAGTTTCCAATCAAGCTTGTTCATCTTAAAAAAATTATAATCCAAGGTTTGTGGGATTTTGAACAAGGGAAATTCTTTCGTTCTTGTGGTCAATGCTTTGATTTTTATTATGGATTTATATGATTTTGCAAGTGGGTTTATACCCAAATTACTTCATCATGAGATTATGAGAATATAAATTGTTCAATCTTTGTTATAATGATTATTTTACAATTTCCAAGTTATGACTTGATATTTAATATTGTGAATTTCAAGTTTCTACCGTGAGTTGGTATTTCAAGTTCTTTCAAGATATGTGTCAAGCTTTAATCTTCCTTATCACAAATTGGATTATTGAGTATATTAATTCATGAGAATTGAGTTGTTACAATGAGTCTTGATATTTCCTCGAAGTTATTGATGTGGAAATGACTTAATGAACTGATTTCTTTTGATATTAAGAAAGATTGATTTGATTTGAGTCGAGTTAGGAATCCACAAATTGAGTACGATTTGATAAATGAGAAAGAGATTTGATTTGGTCTTTATGATTGACCCTTGTGATGTTTGTGGTGGATTTCCTAACGCGTTCTGAGCGTGTGTCTGGGAGTGGTATTTAGAACCGAGCGGGAAATGTGGTATTTCCCGCTAATCTACGTGCCACCGTAGGATTGATGTTGATAAATGTGGGCCGGAGGCCGAGTATGAGATTGTGATCACTAAATTTAGGTTGTACTCCCTGGAAAGAGTACGACGCTCCCGCCAATGTGGGGTTCTGTCCTTAGGAGGGAAAAACATTTGAATCCATGTAGCTCACATTTTTTATGTCGGTTATAAGAACCTCCCATGTCCATAAGATTTGAGTTTCTTGAATTACAGAGTCACTCCAAGTCATGAGTTGAAGAGTTGAGTTCTTTATGACGATTTATGAGGTTTTTATCATATGTTATTTACGATGAGATCTTGAAAAGTATGTTTCAATCTAACTCAAGCCAAGTGAGCCATCATTGTACATAAGCATATTTTCATGAAATTGATGATGATATTTACATTGTTACATGCACCCCCATATACTCAGTACATTCATAAGTGCTGACCTATATATTTTCCTATGGGCTACATTTTCTCATAATGTAGGTTCAGGTACTCATCCACATTAGCGATATTCGGGTGCCTCTTCTCGTCTGCTCAGTGGTGAATCCTCATCGTTCGAGGACCGTTTTTATATTTTGTGATACCATTTTGTTGTTATGGCTTTCAGTACTGTTTGAGTCTATTGGGGGTTTGTCCCAATGTCTCCTTGATTTTGATGTATAGAGGATTTGTCAGACTAAAGGGGTGGTATGTACAGAATTTCAGTATTTTGGATTGTACAGGCTAGTTTCTTATCTTATTCCATTATATTTATTATGTCATTCTCTCTGAAATTAGCACGACTATTGTCAAAGTGAGTTCTAGAAGTGATGGCAGGTTTAGAGGATTAGCTTGAGGATGCATGTTGCCTTAAGCACCGTGTGACGTTGCGGGATGGGATCTTGGGGCGTTACATAGAACCACCGGGATAGGCCCACGACGCCCGATTTAGTTCGTTGGGAGAGAGCCTGTAATGTGGGGATTACCACGTCGGTCTAAAGACTACGGCGTACGGCTTACCCTGCCGGTCTAAAGCCCACGTCGCCCGATGCCTTCATGTGAAACCTTTTATTTTAAATTCCCAAGGGGCTTTTGTTTCATTTCCCCTCATCCTATTTTGTCAATAAGTCGAATTGAGGCTTCCAAAAAAGCATTATTTGCCTCTTTTACTCAATTTGCTCCCAAGAAAACCCTTTTTCTTCCCCAAGAACAAACCCAAACTCTTTCTCTAGAAAACTACAGATTAAAGCTTTCTTCACCAATCAAGAAGCTTAAGGTATGTAGGACTATCCTAAACCTTATGGGCATAGTGTATTATTTTTAACAGGTTTTAATGGCATGAAAATTAACAATACAATAAGGGTTTCAAAAAGACATTGAAAAATATGCATTTTGAACCTTTTGATATGATAATCATGAAGTATTTCCGTAGTTTTGAATTATATTGACTTGATATATGATTTCGAGAATTAACATGAGAGCATAAGTCATGAGATTTCCCTCTCCATATGGATTGTTTGATTTATGGATTGTTAAATTGCATGTTCTACAGTGTGAGTAAAGTGTTCTACCATCATTCATGGACTTGATGTTGATTTTGAAATAAGGAGATGGTAATATCATGTTATACAAGTACTCTTTGTGTTAAATTAAAGAATTACATCTGATTTATGAAAGAGTTGGCCCCCGTATGTTGAAACTTGAAACATGATATTTTGCATAAGTTTTTCGTGAACTACTAGAACGAGAGTTATTATTCATTTTTTAAAACTTTTGGGTGGCCATTCATTTGATTTCTTGAGTAAAAAGGGGATATGGATACGTTATGACATGATTCAACTTGCAAGTCTAGGTATGACGATACCTACTATGGAGTGCGCTTAACATGAAGGAAATAAATGTTTTAAGAGCATGAAACATGGCTTAAAGGACTAAAATTGGGTTTTAAGAGAGCTAGTTGGTTACCCGAAGAAGGCTTGAGTTCAGACAACTCTTAGCCCAAAATTGTGCTTTACCGATACGGGTTTATGATGTCCTATAATAGGGATTGTACGTTGGCGACGGGCTTATGGTGTAGTACGAATGACAGACCCCAATACTTGAGAAAAACTAGGATTGGAGGCTTGGCCGCCGAGTCAACAAAGGATTCCATATAGCCCGTGGATAAGTACGTTTGTAGGGTGTACCATCTAGCTCAAAAGTAAAATAATGATATAAGTCATGATTACAAAAAAATGTTTTGAAGCTTTTAAATTATGACCATGTGTTTTCATTTATCTTATGCTAAATGTTTTATGAAATTCTCTCACCTATGTTGTATAAAAATATGTTATTTTGGATTTGTTCTACATACCAGTACTTTTTGTATTGACCCGCTATATTTCAGGTTCTGAGACCCAGTCCCTTTGTCCCGCTAATCAGTAAATCATTATCAGACATTTGTAGTAGGTGAGCCTCCCTTATTTTTTAAGGCCTTTTCCCCATGTGTTGATTTCATTTGATTTTAGTTCATGGTTCGACCGGGGTCCTTGTCCCGGATTCAGAAAGATTATTGTTTATTGTTTAGTGGATACTTCGCAGACTTGTTATAAATGGTTTTCGGTTTTCGTATGGACTTATTTCCCGAATTGTTAAGGTGAAATAAATGAATTGGTATGTTTCTAGTTTACTTCCGCATTATTATAATCGATGGGTTTTTCTTATGACGACAAGCTTAGGGGTCACTCGGGCCTTCATTTTTTGGGATGCCTATCGCGGCTAGGTCCTCTGCTAGGGTCGTGACACATACCAATTAACATTAACCCAATATTCGACATATTCTACTTTTAGTTACTATTTAGAGTTAACAAGGGTCACATTCCTTATCTAGTGATTATTGAAAAGAATGAATAATCAATTTACCAAGGGAGACATCATGTCCCAAGCTCACAAATGTGTTAACCTTACATGGCATATCCTCACATATCAGTGTAGTTATATATACTCACCACACATAGGACCATTATAACATATTTACCTCTTCCGGATTCACCGGGCATCATCACCATATCAACATATCCTCCGGATTCGCCGGGCGTTATCATAACATCAACATATTCTCCAAATTCACCGGGTATCATTATAACCTCAACATATCCTCTGGATCCACCGGGCATCATCATACCATCAACATATCCTACGGATTCTTTGAGAATCTTCATAACATGATTACCTCTTTAGGATTAACCGACATCATTATAACATCAACATATCCTCCAGATTCACCGGACATCATCATAATATCATTACCTATTCTGAATTAACTGGGTATCATTATAACATCAACATATCCTCTGGATTCATCGGGCATCATCATAACATCATTAACACATCTCCCAAAACAACCAACACACACATATGTAGTCAAATCAAAGAACATGTACAAGCCACCATAATAGAATATAAGTTATATAAGATAAGACATATCATTATACTTTACTATTAGTCAATCATTACATAATATAAGTAGATTCATGAGCATGGATATCTAAATGATATACGCAATCACCACTTTTCCAAGGTTAACATGTTTATTAGCAATCCAATTATAAGTCAAGGGCATGATCTTTAGACGCCTCTCTTACTATCACTTTTCACAATACTAACCCCCAAAGGGATATCCTTCATATAAAATTAACTTGATCATTAGGCTTGGTTTTTACAAAGAGTGGTAACATAATTTGAGGTCCACTTGGTGGAAAAATCAATAAGCCAAGCAATAAAATAACTATAAGTTTAATTCATAAGACTTTTCAAGGCTATCCATATCATGACAACAAGATAATCAATCAAGTATACACATTATCCAATCATCAATCACATGTATAAATTGACAACCGAGTTTACCCATTATAATCTAAATAAGATAACTTAGACGTTCATCAAGTAGCTAGGTCACTAAGGAATTACATAGCTCAAGCTTAAGGTGGGTAAAGTCCCACTCCTAAGTCTCAACAATTCCAAAGTTTACTTCTACAAGGCTAACTTCTACCTGGAATTAGGCTAGGTTATCTAAATCACCCCATAAGGGCTTATCAATCCATATTAGGCCTATAAGGGAAAATCTTCTTCAAGCAACCTTCCTAAGTCATCCCAAACACTAAGGACATTTCATAACTAGTCATAACCAGGTTACATACTCTTAAGTTTAGCCAACAACATCATTCTAAACTACTAGAGAAACTAAAGTATTCTCATGTTATTCATTAGAATTGAATTAGAACTATCCAAGGTTGTAGGCTAAAAGTCAAACATCACACTTTAAAAGTTTTATAGCCTATAAGAAATAGATAATCCCAAGTATCTCCATTCCTCTATTTATCATCAAAAACCCAGACCAATATCATAATATATCAATAATTATACTACAATCAAGCTTAATCTATCTACCAGTAAGCCTAACCTACCTTGAGTCCAATTACTCAAGAACCAACAAGCTTTGCCTCCCCTTTTCTTGAAGCCTCTCCTTACACGAGCCAAGCTATCAAAAACATTATCTATGAATCATTAAAATAGAAACAACACCCATAATGTCACCATTATTCCATGGGTCCAAAATGACATCAAACCCCAAAGCGGATCCTACCATCGAAAAATGAGATTCTGAGACCAACCCATAGTTCAACTATCATTCGGGAGCAATAACCCTCAAGATATTTGAGTAAAACAATCATATTTTTGTCTAAAATTTAGCCTCAAAAACTTAGGGTTGGTTCTAGAAATCAAGAAATTAATACCATATTTGAAGGAATCTTACCTTAGATTTGTAGCAAAAAATCATAACATAAGTTATTCAAGCTCCTAATCAACCCACAAGACTAACTTTTGAGTCAACAAATATTTATGGCTACTAGGGTTCTCAAATATGTGAAGAATTTTCCACAAAAGCGGACAAAAGGGCCTTTTATATGAGTTTAAATGGGCCCACAAGGTAAAAACTTGTTTTTGACCTCCCGAACTCTTTCAGACTCCATTTTTCTCAAATGACCTATGTAAACCCACTAAATTTGACATTTCAGATGCATTTGTGAAGTATAATTTTCCATCCGGGGTTATTTAGGACACTTGTGGTTCCCACACCCATATATTTTAATTTTTGACTTTTCGACTAATGGGTTGAAATAAGCTCGGGTGCTATGGGATCCAAACCAAGGGTTTAACTATCCTAAAATGGATATTACATAGCTACTGGCACAGTCGAAATTTGCATCTAAAATTATTTTACTAAAGTTTTCACTCGGCGGCCACTTGGAATTGACGAAGACTTCTAAATGGGAAATTGACACTAAAAACTAAATGAACTACCCGGTAACCGAACTATCAGTTCCAGCAAGTCATAAATGACTGAGGTCATCCATGGAAAATATCTAATGGTGAAAATAAGTGGGAATATGGAAAATGACCTGACGGGTCATTACAACATCCACTACTAGGGAACTTTCATCCCTGAAAGTTAAAGATACGGAAATACCTAAAGTCTCAAACAGATGAGGATACTGGGCTCGCGTATCACTCTCTATCTCCCAAGTGGAATCCTCCATTGGGTGGTGCCTACACTAAACCTTAACTAAAGGAAACTCTCTAGTACGCAGTCGCCTCACATCACTAGCCAAAATAAGCATGGGATCCTCCACAAACATCAATTGATCATCCAAATAGACTGATTCCCATATAAGAACATGATAAGGATCAAGAATATACTTCTACAACATAGAGACATGGAAAATTGGATGAAAAATGAAAAAATTTGGAAGTAAAGCCAACTCATAGACCACCTTGCTAACTACATGGAGAATCTCAAAAGGACAAATATAGCAAGGGCTAAGCTTAACTTTCATACAAAATCTCATCAAACTTCTCTTAGGGTATACATAGAGGAACACACAATCACAAACTCCTTATCTCAAATCATGGAGTCTACAGTCGGCATAGGCCTTTGGCCTAATCTGGGCTGCTCTCAGTCTATCCCAAATCACCCTGACTCTATCCAATGAGTCCTGAAGAAAATATGTACCATAGGGTCTAATGTCGGAAGTCTCAAACCACCCTATATAAGAACGACATCTCCTACCGTACATAGCCTCATAAGGAGCCATCTCAATACTCGAATGATAACTATTATTGTAGGCAAACTCTGCTAGTACTAAGTGTTGATCCCATTGTCCTATGAAATCTATA
Organism: Capsicum pubescens; assembly: GCA_030864215.1. Classification (NCBI taxonomy): domain Eukaryota; kingdom Viridiplantae; phylum Streptophyta; class Magnoliopsida; order Solanales; family Solanaceae; genus Capsicum; species Capsicum pubescens. The sequence continues at coordinate 31,263,352 of CM061549.1, read as the reverse complement.
ACACAGGATCAGAACATATCCTCAAGCATCTACATAGTTTGCTTGGACTGACCATTTATCTTCGGATGAAAAGTTATACTCAAATCCACTCGAGTACCCAACTCATCCTAAAATACCCTCCAGAATCCCAAAGTAAATACAAAAAACACAGTCTGATATGATAAACACAGGGATCCCATGCAAATAAACTATCTCTCATACATAAATATGGTCTAATCTCTCAGCGCTGAAGGTCATCTAAATTGGTATAAAATATGTTGACTTGGTCAAATGATCCACAATAACCCAAACACCATCATGATCATGGGAAGTTTGTGGTAAACCGCTAATGAAGTCCATAGTAATCCATTCCTATTTCCACTCGGAAATGGGCAACCTATAAGTTAATCCACCTAGACGTTGATGCTTGGCCTTAACTTGCTGATAATATAGGCAATGATCCATAAAGTCGGCCACATCTCTCTTCATCCCATCCCACTAGTAATGTTGTCTCAAATCTCTGTACATCTTAGCTATACTGGGATAAATGGAATATCTAGAACTATGAGCCTCATGAAGAATTGTCTGAATTAAGTCATCAAGTCGAGGAAGATAAATATGACCCTAAAATTTTAGAATACCATCGAAATCCACATTGTGCCTTTTAGACTCACCACTAATAGCCTAGTCATGGAGATAGCGTAATTTTCTATCCTCATACTAACAATCATGAATCTTCTTAAGTAGGGAGGACCTCATTTAACACCCGCATATTTTAACCTAGAAATTAAACCATCGTTCTTACGTGTGTAAACCATAATCCCATGATTTACTTTTGAATTCATGTGTCGTGATCTTTATCCTAGTGTGGGAAGTGTTTTCTAAATGAAATATGTTAATAGGAATCATGTAACACCCCATGGTTTTAATGCTTTTTTGGTATATCTAAAATGACCTTTAGAACCCTAGTAGTGATGGTAGATCTTGTGTTGAGGGAGGTGTTGGGGGTGTTTTCATACCTCAAAAGTAAGTAGGCATTGCAAAGTAGGACCTAGGTGATGCCTAGGCATTACATTGCCATTGCCTACCTTCACTGGAAAGGTTAGGTCATGGGTTAGGCGCCGCCCAACCTGGGTTAGGCCATGGGCTAGGCGCCACCCAATATGTGTTAGGCAATATGTTAGGCGCCGGTCAACCTAGGTTATTCCATGGACTGGATGCTCCCAACCCTATATTTTGTAGCGTAGAGGCTCCATTATTGAGTGTTTGTAAGGGCAACATGGCCTTTTGACATCACATAATCATCCCTAAACATCGTTGCACGAGATTAAGGCTTTCAAAAATATTTTAAAACTCTATTAAATCCCTAAATCATCTTCTAAAATACAAGAGGAGAAAAACCAATCTAAGGTTGCATATTCAAGCTTAAAGGGTCAATCTTTTCGCGATTTTCTTCATCATTAAGGTATATGAGACTACCCTAAACTCCATGGGCATAAATTTTCTTATTTGTATCAAGTTTTGAGGATCTATAATATTGTTTACAAGGAGTGTTTAATATTATTTTGAAAAGAATGTAACATGGAATCGTTTGATGAAAATATATGTTTGTCTTGAACTATTTTTCACCAAATTTAAATGTAACTTCGTATATATATATTTTTTAGTAATGAAGAGTTTGATTGAGAGCATGAATAAAATAAACTCTTTCTCCTTTCATGATATCTTTGATTTCAAGTGTTGTGGATTATATAAATCCATGAATTTCTTAAATAAAACTAGAGGGTGAATTATTTATTAATGATCGTGGAATGTTATGGTTTGTGACATGTTGAGAGGATATTTTTGCAAGTTAAACATTTATTGTGTCAAATTAACAATTCCCATGAGTTTTAATTAATGCAAACATGATATGACCACCTTATGATTGTACTATTGAGAGGAGAGTGTTTTGATGTAAACTTAAATAAAAATTTGTTCCATAACTCTGTCTCATCTGATGTTTAAAAATAATGGGTGGTCATTAACATGAGGATAAGTGAAAAGAGGCTAAAGATATGTTATGATGTGATTTGAATAACTACAAGTTAGGGTATGATGATACCCGATGATGAAATTCCCATTACAGAAGAAGTCTTGAATGATTTGAAAGAATGAAGCATGGTTTTAAAGAACTAAAAGTTGGGATTAAAAGAGCTAGTTAGTTACCCGAAGAAGGCATTTGAGTGAAAGAGCTCATTGCTGGAAACCATGGTTTGCCGACATGGGTATTATCTTAAAGGGGATAAATTTTTGGACATCATGCAAGGGTGATTCATGGGTAAACTTGTAAGGGGGTGTACTATATCATGAAAACTCCAATCCTTGCGGCAAACTTGGATTAGGGGCTTGACCGCTGAGTCAAGGGCGGATTTCATATAGCCCATGGAATTACAGATTTAGGGTGTATTGACTAGCTTAGAAGAACAATTAAGAGTGAGTCAAGGTTGTCAATAATTGATTTAAAGTTCACTAAAATATTCCCATGCATTTTTTTTACTTATTTTATGTTCACTACTATTATGAAATGCTCTCACCTATATTGTGTAAAAACATGCTATTTTGTGTTGTTTCACATACCAGTACTTTTTGTATTGAACCTCTATATTTCAAGATATGAGGCTCAGTCCTGCAGTCCCGCTAAGCAGTAGATCTCCGTTGGAATTTTGGAGTTAGTGAGCCTTCCTTATTTTGGAAGGTCTAGTTTCTTATGATTTTTACATTTGGTTCTAGTTTATGGTCCGATCGAGGGCCTTGTCCTTGTTTCAAACATTATGTTGTTTTCTTATTGATAAAGATTTTGCAGACTGGCGTTAGACATTTTGAATGTTCATGAACTAACATTAGTATTGTTCAGTAAAAATAAGAAGATGACCATGTTTATGTTTTTTTATGTTTTTCCGCAATTATTCATGGTATATGAATTAAGCATATGACTTCCAGTTAGAAGTGATCTCAGGCTTACATGGTTCATATGTCCATCACGGCTAGGGCCCAGCTCGGGTCATGGCACCTCGCCTCTACATAAGCCAAAATCCTCGTAGGATCCAAAATATCTAGGCGAACCATCAAATTGGCTATGGACTTGATGTGTTGTGCGAAGAGCCTTTGAGAAACTGATACACGTTCCAAACTACCCATACTCACTACCTTGCGATTCAAGGCATCATCCACCACATTCACCTTACTTGGATGATATAAGATGGAAATTTCTGCAATAACTCGAAAATCCATACCAATGTTAGAGCCATGTTTCAAGATCATGCACAGTTAATTATAGTTCTTTGGTAATGTTATGTGTGATTTTGATGTATATTAAGGTCTCAAATAACACCCATCTATTAGACAAATCAAAATAATCCTTACCGATTGAGTTTTTCATAAGAATGTTGCTTTTGTCAACTTCAAGCGAGCATATCTTTTGGTCTATTGAGAATTTTCCATCTCAAGACCCAAAAAACTATAGGAAACTGAATTAGCTATCGAACGATGCCAATATCTCCTAAATTTGATACTTGGATGAGAAGTTATTACATTTTTAGTGAAAAATAATAGCCCAATGCGATAAGGCCGCATCGCGGTGATGTCCAATTTCACGTTCGTCACATTCTAGCATGATACCGTGATTGGCACTGCATCATGTCAAGGCTCCATTTTGGAATTTTCCATTTCCAGTGGTTCTACGTGATTTCACCGCATCGTGCCGCTGGGTAAATTCGGGATTGCCCCTTTTCCCAGTGGCCCGACGTAATTGCACCGAGTCGTACAGGGTGTCAAAATTGGTATTTTGAGTTCAATTCTGTGTTTTTAATTTCCAAAGGCATTTAAGTCCTTTTCCCTCTCCCCATTCAGTCCAAGCATGGGATTTAAGTCCTATGGAGCATTTGCTCATTATTCTCACAATTTACTCAAACTAAAGTAGCCCTCTGTCAAGAACAAACCCTTGTCTTCAAGATTCAAGATCAAATCTTAAGAATTCACCATCAATTCTTACAAACTCATAAACCAATGTATATTTCTTGTTCATCCTTGGGTTCCTTCCACCCTTGGAGTTCAAGAATCCTTTTTGAGAACTTAAATTATGAATTGCATTCTTGAATTGAATTCTGTTCATGTATATGTTGATTTTATGGGTTTTAAACGAATAAGATTGAGAATTTCAAGTAAATAAACTAGCCTATATATTGATTTATGTACTCTCCATGTCATAACCCATGAATTGTGAGTTGAAAGTTGTAGTCATGATATCCCCATGTTATTCTTTCTCATGTTCAAGAACCTTGCTCTCCAAGTGATTGACAAATTGTCTATGTGAATAAATTGCGAATGATATCCTAATTGTAATGCTTTTAAACTTATGATATGGGTCCATTATTTATGCTATCGAGTATTAGGGGTATTGTATACCCAAAATTAGCAGGTTACTTAGTTTCTAGTCATAATTGAATGATTTCGTAGTATCCCGAATAGGAGCATTCAATCATTTAACAAAATCAGCGTGAGTTCAGTCAAGCTTAGAACAACTTAGTGATCAGTGTCAGTTCAGTTGGGAGTAGAATTCAACACCGAGCGAACCCCGGGATGGGGGTATTCCTGCCAGTATAGGGTTTGACCCTTAGTAGCAGTCCCTGAGTTAAAGAACTACATAGCCAGCGTGGGGTAAATCTTCTTTCTGACAGACTAGGGTTGACGTAATCATATACATCTCATGAGTCTTCCTACCAGATTAGGGTTGACCCATCCAATGTTAGTAACCCGTGGCATGGTTCTAGCACCCTTCCAACTGGGGTTACAGGTTGGACCCCAAATCATTATATAAATAGGGTATGTCGGTTAGATGATAACTCCCACAGTCTCAGTTCTAGTATTCAGTATTTAGTACAGAACTCAATTTAATTCTACAAGATCATGACTTACTGTTATTAGCTATTCAATTATCAAAAATTCAGTGCTTCTATTTCATCCTGATTCAAACAGATGATATATGCTTGGTATTAACGGTTCATTACCTTCAGTAGTCTCAGCCTTGCATATACTCGCATCCAGTCACTTCATGATATTTAGTTATTATTATTACTTGTGCACAAAAATGTATGCATATTAGCCTAATCTAACCTAGCATAATATTACATTCAAAGTACTGAAGCATACTGTCTCTTTGCGCTATGATGTGTCATATCATAAGTTCAGACGCTTGGGTTTCTGACCTTACTTGGCCAGATCATTCGATTAGCTGCAGTTATAGTAGTGAGTCCTCATCCATTGAGGATGTGATACTTATTTTTTCTTTGCATTATTTCAGTATTTAAGTTGTTTCAGACAGTAGTTGTGAGTTAGTTAGGGCCTGTCCCATCAACTCTTTTATTTCAGATGTTTAGAGGCTTTCTAACATTATTAGTTAATAGTTATTCTGTAGATGTATTCAGTTGTGATTCATTTTTTTGAACCTTATGGCATTTTCAGTTTTACTTCCGCATATATTTTATGGTTATTATCCAATGTTCATAGCTGGTAACAGTCATGGGTTAGCTTCTGTTCCTTCGGGGGCATAATCATCGTGTGATCCCCAGGGTGTAGTCTCGGGATGCTACAAACTTGGTATCAGAGCCTAAGTTTCTAAGGTGTCCTAGGAAGTTCGAAAGCTGCGTCAAGTAGAGTCTTATACATGGGTGTGAAGCACACCACACTTAGGGGCACAAGGCTATGAGGCATTTTAGGAAAATTTTCCTACTTTCAGTATTAATATCGTGTGAGTGAGCATGAGCTCAAGTTAAACTCTTTGTCTAATCCAACTTTCCCCTTCCATTTATAGAACATGCCTCTCAAAAAGACTAACGAAAGAAGGTCGAGGAAACATCCAACACCTCTGCCCGTTCAGCAAGATCCCATGAATAAGCACGTTTCTCATGCTAAATTCAAAGAAGCATTCACCTTCCTAGCATATTTTGTGGCTTCTCAGAATATTTAACTAGCTATTATTCAGGACAACCCAGTGGACAATATTATTGTAGCTATAATTCAAGACATCACCCAAATAAACCTTCTTTCATTTCTAGAATCTAAGTCGAAGGAGGACCCACATGAACTCTTTGACATGGTGCAGAAGGTAATAGACATTATAGGGGTAACTGATAGTGAGAGTGATGAGTTAGTTTCCTATCAGTTTCAAGATGTATATCATACGTGGTTTAAGCAGTGAAAGGTAGAAGGAGGTGCAGATGCAGGGCCTATAGAATGGGAGGAGTTCACTACTGCCTTCTTAGATAGTTTCTTTCTATTAGAGTTGAGTGAGGCTAAGGTGTTAGAGTTCATCAACCTGAAGCAGGGTAACATGAGTGTTAAAGAGTATTTCCTCGATCTTACTCAGTTGGCCAGGTATACTCCTCATTTGGTAGCTGATAGCAGGTAAACAATGAGCAAGTTTATGTCTGGTGTATCTGATAGTATGGTCAAGGAGTATAGGACCATCATGTTGATTAAGGAGATGGACTTGTCTAGGTTGATGGTCTATGCTCAACATATAGAGAAACAAAATACTAAGGAGAAATAGAGGGAGAGCAAAAAGGCTAGAATAGGTAGTTTCAGTTTTGCTCAGCCGAAGTCAGAAGGTGTTAACCGTCTTCAGTTCCACTCAAAATCTTCAGTCCCAGCTTCTTCTTCGGCTAGTGCTTTGATTCCCAAATTCAGGAATGATAATAAGGATAGGGCGCTAGGCTCTAAATCTCAAGGTAGTGTAAATAGTGCTCGAACAAATCCTCTTTGTCAGAAATATGGCAGAAACCATCAGGGTGTCTGTAGAGAAAGCAACAACATGTGATTTAGGTATGGTAAGCTAGTCTATTAGATCAGAGAGTGTCCTCAGGTGGGTTCACAAAGTCAGCCAAATCGTCCCCCAATTCATTTTGGTCGCCCGTCTTAGCAGGGTGCCATTTCCAGTGCCACTAGTGGGAAACACCAAAATAGGTTCTATTCACTTCAGTCCCAATAGGATCAGGAGATTTCTCCCATTATGGTAACTGGTACATTACAAATCTTTCATTTATATGTTTATGCTTTTTTAGATCTTGTAGCTTCTCTATATTTCGTAACTCCTCACGTAGCCGTCAACTTTGGAGTTTATCCAAGAAATCCTAATGAAGCCTTTCTTAGTCTCTACCCAGTGGGTAAGTCTACCATAGCCTGATAGGTATACAAGAACTGTCTAATTATGGTTTCTCAAAAAGTTACTTCAGCAGACCTTGTAGAGCTAGAGATGATGAATTTTTACAACATTCTCGGCATGGATTGGCTCCACTCATGCTATGCTTCAGTTGATTGTAGAAGAAGAGAAGTTTATTTTCAGATTCCAAATGAACCATTCCTTAAATGAAGGGGTAGTACTACAGAGCTTAGAGGTCATCTTGTTTCGTACCTTAGAGCGAGAAAGATGATATCTAAGGGGTGTATTTACTATCTTGTTCGAGTTAAATACTATAATTCTGAGACCCCAAATCATGAGCCAGTTTCACCAGTAAGGGAATTTCTAGATGTGTTCCCTGAAGATCTTCCCAGAGTTCCTCCTAGAAGGGAAATTGATTTTGGAAAAGACCTTCTTATAGATAGATAGCTTATCTCTATTCCTCCATATAGAATGGCTCCAACCTAACTCAAAGAGTTACAAAAATAGTTGAAAGATCTCCTAAATAAGGGATCATCAGGACCAGCGTCTCCCCATGGGGTGCACCAATTCTAGTCGTACGTAAGAAAGACAGTTCTTTTCGAATATGTATTGATTACCATCAGTTGAGCAAAGTAACAATCAAAAACAAATACCCACTTCCCAGAATCGATGGCTTGTTTGACCAACTTCAGGGTGTCGTTTATTTTTCTAATATAGACCTGAGATCTAGCTATCATCAACTCAGATTAAGAAAATGTCTCATTCCAAAAACAGCTTTTAGAACTCGATATGGTCATTTCGAGTTTCTAGTCTTGTACTTTTGTCTCATGAATGCCCCCAAATCCTACATGGACTTAATGAACCGAGTGTTCAAAAAGTACTTGTACATATTTTTCATAGTCTTCATTGATAATATTCTAGTCTACTCCTATAGTGAAAACGATCATGTGAACCACCTCCGAATAGTATTGCCGACTCTCAAAGCTCATTAGTTGTTTCCCAAATTCAGTAAGTGCAAATTTTGGGTAAGATCAATAGATTTCCTTGTCCATATTGGTTCCGGTGATGGAATTAGAGTTGATCCTCAAAAGATCAAAGCAATGACAAACACGCCCAGACCTATTTCACTTTTAGGTATCAGGATTTTCTTGGGTTTGGCTGGATATTACCAATGATTTGTTAAAGGATTTTCATCTATTGCATCCCCCATGTGCAAATTGACTCAGAACAAAGTTAAGTTTCAGTGGTCAGTTTATTGTGAGAAGAGTTTTTAGGAGTTGAATACTCGACTCACGACAGCCATAATTTTGACGTTACCAAATGGTTCAGATGGGTTTGTTGTGTACTGTGATGCTTTCAGAGTTGGTTTGGGGTGTGTTTTGATGTAGAAGGGTAAGTTTAAGGCTTATTCCACTAGACAACTTAAGCCCCATGAAAAAATTACTCTACCCATGATCTTGAGTTAGCAGCTGTTGTGTTTGCCTTAAAGATTTAGAGGCTCTATTTGTCTGGGAGCATGTTAATGTGTTCATAGACCACAAGAGCTTGCAGTATGTGTTCATGCAGAGGGATTTGAATTTGCATCAGAGGAGATAGTTATAATTACTGAATGACTATGACATAAGTATTCTGTAACACCTGGGCAAAGCCAATGTAGTGCCAGATGCCCTAAGTAGATTGTCTATGGGTAGTGTTGATCACGTTGAGGATTGTAAGAAGAAGTTAGTTGAGGAAGTTCACTAGCTTGAGAGATTAGGTGTTCATTTGGTTAATTTAGCTGAGGGTAGTATATGGGTGTAGAGTAGTTCGGAATCTTCTTTAGTTGCTGAGGTAATAGAAAAGCATGACAGGGATCCCAGTTTCGTTAAATTGAAAGAGTCAGTCAGAGATCAGAGAGTGAAGGTTTTCTTCCAAGGAGGAGATGGTGTGTTGCGTTGCTAGGATAGACTGTCAATGATATGTGTTAATGAGTTGAGATAGAAAATTCTTCCAGAAGTGCATGGTGCACATTACTTTATTCATCCAGGGGCCACGAAGATGTACTACGATCTGCGGGAAATCTATTGGTGGAGTGGGATGAAGAGGGATATTGTAGAGTTTGTGGCTAAGTGTTATACTTGTCAACAGATAAAAATTGAGCACCAGATGCCCAGTGGGTCTTTGCAGGAGTTTAGTATTCGCACTTGGAAGTGGCAGAAATTGAACATGGATTTTGTTACAGGTTTTCCTCATACTCGTCATCAGAATAATTTGATTTGGGTCATTGTGGATAGGATGACTAAATCCGCCCATTTTTTACCAGTCCATACTTCCTTTTCAGCCGAGGAATATGCCAACCTCTATATCATAGAGTTGGTTAGGTTGCATGATGTCTAATTGTCCATCATTTAAGATAGAGCTACACAGTTCACCTCTCACTTTTGGAAAGCTTTTCAGAAGAGTCTTGGTACCCAAGTTCACCTCAGTACAACCTTTCATCCTCAGAAAGATGGTTAGGCAGAAAGGACTATTCAGACCTGTAAGGATATATTGAGAGTGTGTGTAGTTGACTTTAAGGGAAGTTGGGATGACCACTTGCCTTTGATTGAGTTTGCATATAATAACATCTATCATTCTAGTATTTAGATAGCCCCTTTTGAGGCCCTGTATGAAAGGATATATAGATCTCTAATTGGTTAGTTTGAAGTAGCTGAGGCCGTGGTAATGGGGCTTGACTTGGTGTTTGATGCCTTAGAGAAAGTAAAGTTGATTAGGGAGAGGCTTAAGGCAGCCCGAGCCGATAGAAATCTTATGCAGATGTGAGAAGTAAAGACCTTGAATTTGAGTTTGGTGATTTTGTATATCTAAAGATCTCTCCCATGAAGTGAGTAAAGATGTTTGGTAAGAAAGGGAAGCTTAGTCCCCGATATGTTGGCCTTTACAAAATTTTGAGTCGTGTTGGAAAGTTGGCTTATGAGCTTGAGTTGCCTGCAAACTTAGCATCATTGCACCCAGTGTTTCATATCTCCTTGCTCAAGAAGTGCTTTGGTGACCCAGCTGTATTTATTCCCTTAGAAAGTGTAGATGTTCAGAATAGCCTTTCTGATGAAGAGGTCCTAGTCAAAATCCTCGATCGTCAGATTCATAAACTAAGGAAAAAAAAGTTCCCCTAGTCAAAGTTCTTTGGAAAAATTAGTCATTTGAAGTAGCCACTTGAAATGCAGAAGCAGATATGCGCACCAAGTACCCTCATCTTTTCTCCGCAAACTCATACTCAGCGTAAGGTAACAGTCTTCTTTGAATTTATCTTTTCCATGCTTAGTTTCAGCTGCATATCATTCTCATGTCCGCCATGCATTAACAAAACTAGTTCAGTCATGTGTTATACTTCAAAATCAGTCATGTAATCACATTTTCATCACATACATCAAACATTTAACATAAGCTCTTCAGTGTTTTAAGCTTAACCAGTCTCATTCATGAACGAATGTTCCAAAGGGGGAGATATTGTAATACCCCAAAAATCAAAACCAATGTTAGAGCCATGTTTCAATCTTATGCACAATACATTATAGTTCTTTGGTAGTGTTATGCGCGAGTTTAATTTATATTAAAGCCTCAAATATCACCCAACTATTAGATGAATCGAAATAATCCTTACCGAATGAGTTTTTGATAAGAACGTTGCTTTAGTCAACTTCAAATGAGCATATCCTTTTCTATATTGACAAATTTCTAGCTCAAAACCCACCAAACTGTAGGAAACTGAATTAGTATTCCAACAATACCAATTTTTCCTAAATCCGATTCTCGAGTGAGAAGTTATGGCAGTTTTACTGAAAAATAGTAGCCCAACACGATAAGGTCGTGTCGCAATGAAGGCCAATTTCACATTCGTCACTTTCCAGCATGTCACTGCGATTGGCGCCGTGTCGTGCCAAGGTGTCATTTTAAAATTTTCTGTTTCCAGTGGCTTATCACGATTTTACCACGTCCCGTTGCTGGGTATATTCGGGATTATCTCTTTTCCAGTGGTCTGACGTGATTGGACCGCATCGCGCCGGGTCTCAAAATTAGGATTTTTAGTTCAGTTTCACGTCTTTAATTCACAAGGGAATTTAAGTCCTTTTACCTCACCCTATTCAGTCCAAACACAGGATTGAAGTCCCAAAGAGCATTATTTGCTCATTATTCTCACAATTTACTCAAATTAAAGTAGGCCTCTTTCAAGAACAAACCCTAGCCTTCAAGATTCAAGATCAAATCTTAAGAATTCACCATCAATTCTCACAAATTCATAAACCAAGGTACGTTTTGTGTTCATCATTGGGGTCCTTCTACCCTTGGAGTTCAAGAATCCTTTTTGAGAATTTAAATTACGAATTACATTCTTGAATTGAATTGTGTTCATGTATGTGTTGATTTTGTGGATTTAAAACTAAGAAGATTATGAATTTCAAGTAAATAAACTAACATATGTGTTGATTTACGTACTCCCCATGTCATAACTCATGAATTGTGAGTTGAATGTTGTAGTAATGATATCCCCATGTTATTCTTTCTCATGTACAACAACCATGCTCCCCAAGTGTTTGACAAAATGTCTATGTGAATAAATTGTGCATGATATCCTAATTGTAATGCTTTTAAACCTGTGATATGGTTCCATTATTTAAGCTATCGAGTGTTGGGGGTATTATATACCCGAAATTGGCTACTTACTTAGTTTCTAGTCATAATAGAATGATTCTGTAGTATCCCGAACTGTAGTATTCGCTCAGTTACTAGAATCAGCGTGAGTTCAATCAAGCTTAGAACAGCCTAGTGATCATTATCAGTTCAGTTGGGAGTAGGATTCAGCACCAAGCGAACCTAGGAATGTGGGCATTCCTACCAGTATATGGTTTGACCCTTAGTAGCACTCCCTGAGTTACGAAACAATATAGGCAGCATAGATTAAATCGTTTTCCTACAGTCTAGGCTTGACATAATCATATACATCTCGTAAGTCTTCCTTCCAGTTTAGAGTTGACCCAACCAGTGTTAGTAACCCGTGGCACGGTGCTAACACACTTCCAACTGGGGTTACAGGTTGGACTCCGAATCATTCTATAAATGGGGTATGTCAGATAGATGATAACTCCTACAGTCTCAGTTCCAGTATTCAGTATTCAGTATTTAGTATTAAGTACAGAACTTAGTTCAGTTATACACGATCTTGACTTACAGTTATGAGTTAATCAGTTATCAAAAATTTAGTGCTTCAGTTTCAGCCTAATTAAAATGGACGATATACGCTTTGTATTACAAGTTCATTACCTTTAGTAGTCCCAGCCTTGCATAAACTATTATCCACTCACTTCATGATATTTAGTTATTATTATTACTAATGCAGACGAAAACCATGCATATTAGGGTAACCTCACCTAGCATACCAGTACATTCAAAGAACTAACATAAACTCGCTCTTTGCACTATGATGTCTCATATCATAGGTTCAAACGCTCGAGTTCCTGACCATACTTATCCAGATCAGTCGATCAGCTACAGTTACAGTAGTGAGTCCTAATCCATCGAGGATGCGATACTTATTTTGTCTTTGCATTATTTCAGTATTTCAGTTATTTCAGATAGAAGTTGTGAGTTAGTTGGGGACTGTCCCATCAACTCTTTTATTTCAGATGTTTAGCGTCTTTCAGACATTATTAGTTAGCAGCTATTCTACAACAATGTTATGGCATTTTCAGTTTTATTTCCGCATATACTTTATGATTATTTTCATAACCACACCTAGCATTGTGTGACGCCCAGGGTGTAGTCTCTGGGCGTTAAAATATTGTAATCCATTAGCAACTCCATCCATCTATGTTGACGAACATTAAGCTCTCGTTGGGTCATCATATGCTGAAGGCTACGATGATCGGTGAAAATCTCACAATGCACACCATACAAATAATGCCTCCAAATCTTGAGCACGAAAACTACCGCCACCAACTCCAAATCATGAGTGGGGTAGTTGCGCTCATGCACCATAAGCTGTCTAGAAGCATAGGCAATAACACGGCCCTACTGCATCAAAACACTTCCAAGACCAACACCAGAAACATCACAAAACACTGTGAATCCCTCACCCTCAACTGGAAAAGCCAAAACCGAGGATGAAGTGAGACAATTCTTAATATTTTCAAAGCTCAACTAAAACTCCTCGAACCATTAGAAATGAACTTTCTTCCGAGTCAATCTAGTCATAGGGGTTGATATGGTAGAAAAGCTATCAACAAAGAGTCTATAATAACCAGCCAAACCAATAAAACAACGAACCTCAGTCAGAGAGGTAGGTCTAGCCCAATCACGAATCGCAGAAATTTTAGTCGGGTCTGCCATAATACCCGGCTAGGACACCACATGTCTAAGAAACTACACTGACTCAAGCCAAAACTCGAACATGGAGAACTTTACACAAATCACATGCTCTTGCAAGACCTGGAGCACAATCCTCAAATATTGTGCATGCTCCTCACTACTCCTCGAGTACACAAGAATATCATCAATGAACATAATAACGAAGGAGTCAAGATAGGGTTTGAACACACGGTTCATCAAATCCATGAATGCAGATGGGGAATTAGTCAACCCAGAAGACATAATTAAAAACTCATAATGACCATAACGGGTCCTAAAAGCTATCTTTGGGATATCCTAAGCCCGAATCCTCAACTGATAGTAACCAGATCTCATCTCAATCATAGAAAACACTACTGCACCCTGAAATGGTCAAACAAATCTTCAATGAGAGACATAGGACGGTTCTTCACCGTTACTTTATAAAGCTTCCTATAATCAAAACACATGTGCATCGAACCATTTTTCTTCTTCACAAAAAAATAGGATCTCTCCGTAAGGACACACTCGGTCTAATAAAATCCTCACCAAGAAGATCCTGAAGATGAGAATTCATCCCATTAAGCTTGGTAGGAGCCATACGGTAAGGTTCCATAGAAATAGGTCAGATGCCAGGCTCAAGGTCAATAGCAAACTCAATATCACGGTCAAAGGGAATACAAGAAAGATCGTCAGAAAACACATCAGGAAACTCACACACAATAGAAATAGAGTCAAGCGTCGAACACTCTACACGGGTATCATATATATAAGTGAAATAAGACTCACAACCTCTTGATATAAGTATCCTATCAAAAACTTAAGAAATAATCTCCATCGGTTCGCGGCTAACCATTTTCTACCACATGATTGGGGGTATGCCGGGCATGGCTAAGGTAACGGTCTTGGAAAAATAATCCATGACCTCATGATAGTGAGATAACTAATCCATGTCCAGTATCATATCGAAATCCAGCATATCCAGAACAATAAGATCAGCATAAGATTCAACATCACTAGCTGTCATAACACATGATCTAAACACTCGATCCACTACTAAAGAATGACCCACAGAAGTAGATATGGGTAATGTCTTAGATAATAAATCACTAGTCAAATTTAACAGTGGTGCATCATACGAAGATATATAAGTATAAGTGGATCTGGGATCAAATAAAGAAAATTCGACATGCGGAACACCCAAATCGTACCTATAAATACAGCATCCAAATGCTTAGCCTCGGATCTAGCAGGTATAACATATAATTAACCTGACAGGGCACCTGACAAATTTTTTATCCTGCCTTCCTGAGCACCACCTCGAGAAACCTGGTAACCACTCTTACAACCTTGCGGACCAACTTTACCCGAGGAATAAACTGGTCTAACAAGAGTAGAAACCTAGACTGAAACAACCATCACCCCACGACTAGGCCATTCTCTCAATAAATGACTGGAAAGACCACAAGTAAAATAAAAATCATGAGTAAAAATAGAACTCACAGATCCGGCTATACCGGAGTAACCACCACGTCTAGCATAACTCAAAAATAAACCTCATAAGGAATGATCACCTCCCTTAATAAAGAGACCACTAGCACCAAATTGACCTTTTCCAGTAGTCTAAAGAGCTATTTTAATTAGTCGGCTAGGCTGACTCTGAGGCTGAGAAGATGGATATGAAGGATACCCAATATGAGAACCACCACCTCTGAAGCGGGAACCACTACGACTCCCACTAAATCTACCCTAGAATATAGGCCTCTTATCACGTCCCTCACGACTCTCCCTATGCATATCATCCATCATTCTAGCATGATCAGAAACCTCAACCCTCAGAAGAAATCCTACCCACAGCAACTAGACTCTGAGTAGCCATCCAATAGGGAGCCTCAACCCTATGATAAAGCATTGAACTCTTTCATACTCACTATCCAAAATAGAATTCGCATGTATGGACAACTCATGAAATAGAGACTCATACTCGGCGACTGTCATGGAGCCCTTTCAGTCTAGAAAACTAATCCCTCAGTCGATCTCTAAGACTACGCGGCATATACTTCTCCAAAAACATCTCAGAGAACTGAAGTCTAGTGAAGTCGTGTGAGGCCTATTTCGATCCACTAACAACTTGTAGTTCATCTTGTTCCTTGTGTTGGCTGAAAATGTGAGATGTGGAGGTGTAGTAGTAAGAAGGATGGTAAGTGTGATTTGCTGAGAATAAGTATAGAGAAATCTCTTTTTGCATGAAATTGGGTTAATAGGAACTGATATAGTTTGTTCGAGGTATGAAACGGGTATTGACGGTATTTGTATGATAGAGAGTATAGGTTAGTGATGGAAGTACTTGGTGGGTAAGTGTTGTTAATCTAGGTGCTCTCCAGATTGCAAGAGGAAGTTAAGTTAAGACGATTAGAACCAATTATTATTGTTATGAAGTTTAAGTGGGCTAGTGTTCATGGATGTGTTGTTTTATAATCTTCACATGGGAGTTATGAGTGAGATGGAGTTGTAAATTATGTGAAGTATGAGACCTTAAGTTTGAACGATTGGTGATCATGAAGCCGAATGTGACGGTTGTCGGATTAATGGTATTAGTTGTCGGAAGTGACCTAATAGGCTTGAACAGTGTACACAAGAGTTTAAGTGTAGTTGACTTGTAATTAAGTTTAATATTATATTATGATGGGAAAGTTCACCCAAGATATTATGGGACTGCTTTAATTTTGAGGATTAGTGTATGTGGTGTAGTGAGTCATGCCATGGGATTGTTAGATGGATAAATAGTAGTTAGATGATGGATGATGTTTTGATGGCTAAGTTAACGCGAGGCGTATGATTGGAAATGTTGAGCCTTTTAAGTGTGATTTTGATTCTTATAGGTTAGAAACATAAGTTCATAGGCACGGTATTAGAGGGAGAAGACAAAAGTAGCATGGTCTATCAAAAGGTTAGAACGTATTCAAGTTGAGCTAATAGAAATAAGAGTTGAAGCACTAGATAGTGTACATTTCGGCGATAAAGATGTTCGTGGAGATCCGAAATTAGTAAGCATTTGGGAATTTGAGTGGTGGCTTAAAGCTAAGGGGGAGCTGATAGAACAAGTAGTCAAGTCAAGCTTTTACATTTTAGTAGAAGTACCAGTAAGTTATAAATTTGTTGTGAGAAAGATCGGTGCTTGACCCAATGTTATTTCAGTATTTTCAGCTATCCCAAAACCTACTCATGCTTTACATTTCAGTTCCATGATCTTAATTCATGTTCATACACGTGATGGACAATTACATACTCTTCTAGTTTCCAAAAATGAGAAATTCCAGTTCTTCCAGCAGTTGGAATCACATTCCATAAGTTATGAGCTCTAAATTCAGGGCATGCCGCCCATGACTCATATGCTCAAGTTTTACAGTACGTTCAGTTCCAGTACTCACGCAATACTCTTATTGATCAGTGAGATTCAGTTTCCGTTATGGGTGTCTTCAGTTTTGATACCTTAATGAACCCATTGTATTTGATATTTTATTCCTAAGGCCTCAATAGAGAGAGTCAAGTTATTTACATAATCCCTTCATGTTTCAGGTCTTCATGTTTTAAAATTTTGTGACCTTTTCATTAAGCAAAGCTAATGGTGTTGAGCAGTTTTCTAGAAGGGAGAGAAGATACTTCCTTATCTATGATAGAAGGTGGTGTGCTCACGGCGGTGAAGTGAAGTTAGATTGAGGCTAAGTCCTTGATACATGCCGTTGTTAGTTGAAGTTTTAAATGTTTATTTGGAAAGATTGTTGTGTGTTGGTTTTATGCACTTCTATGAGGTTGTAGGAATAGTAATACAAAGTTGTTGTGTATAGTTCAATTGGTTGAGAAAATGTTGTGTGTGTCGTTTAAAGAATTGACCAGTATGTGTGAATGATATATTTGATGGAATCTTAGAGAAAGCGAGGAAGATGCTTTATGAGTGTTCGTTTAGAGGTGCATGTGCAAAGTGCGTATGTGGTTATGAGTATAGGCTTGAATGTTATGATTGTATATCTAAAAGAATGCACCGCAAGTTAGCGGATCCCTAGTATAAGATTGTATGTGGTTGTTGGAGTAGCAATAAGAGTTATGTTTGAAGTGAGGTGTTGTGAGGCTCAGTGTGTATTGAGGTTCATGATATATATTAATATTGTAGTGTTACGTGGAGTATCTCATGAGTACTTGGAGTTAGGCTTGAACATAGTCAAGGGAGTAGTTGGGAAGTGTTACTAAGTTTGGAAGCAAGAATTATGTTTCCCAAGACCTAGAAATTCCTATATTAATTTATTCCATATGGGTCCGTGTTCCCATACGATAGGATTGTATCAAATTATGGTTCATTTTCTCCCCGAACAATGTCATTTGAATCTTTTGGAGGGAATGTTGAGGGACGTTTCATTTGGGCGCAAGTGGTCCTTCTTTTGATGAGATCCCCTTCGAGACCTTTGATTCTCAGTCTTTGAATATACCAAAGATATTGATTCCTTAAAATCAGTCTCCTTTGTTTAAGATTCAACTATGTGACCATTCTCATTATGAATCGCATGTTCTATAAAGTATTCAAAAGTTTGGAGTGAAGTAAGTGGATTGATTTCGTTATCCCATACTTTTGTCCTCATTTTCATGGTATTCTGTACTTATTCATCGACATTCGAGGATAAATGTTTCCAAGGGGGAGATGATGTAATACCCCGGGAAATTTTTCGTTGAAATTTTGTGCGTAAACGTGTTGGGTTCTATCTTCTAGAATGAATTATAAATTTTCCAAGAGGAATGTCTTAGATTATGTCCCACCATTACATAGAGTATCGAATAAGATTTCCAACGATATGTGTATCATCCAAAACGGACACCCGAGCGACGAGTTATGAACATTCCAATCGAACCGTGAATAGTAGTGAACAGTAAAACACGCAGAAAAAAAGTACTGAGGCCTGGTGTATTTTTTCTCCAACTTTAAACAACCATTACTCCTCGTACACAATGATCTGGGTGATCTACTATATATCAACGGAAATCTCTACGAGTCCTCTTTCAGATGAAATTAGTTTCATCCAATTTGGCTTTTGGAGAAAAAAGTTATGGTCGATCTACTTCAGCCAATCAAAAGTGAATTTTTGGGTCAACTTCAAACAATCATAACTCCTCGTACACAATGATATGGGTGAGATACTATATATCAACGGAAATATATGAGAGTTCTCTTTCTAATGAAATTGGTTTCATCCATTTTGGATATCGAAGTAAAACGTTATGGTTGATCTACTTCAGACTATCAAAACAGTCCACCAAAGGACAGATTCGAGAATTATTTGATTTTTAGGGGCATTTTGGTTATTCTCCCTCACCCAAAATCCGTCAAAACCCTATATTAAAGCCTATTAGAAGCATTATATGTTATATTTCATCAAATTCCCTCAAAAAGAAAACCCTACGCTCCTACATCCAACTTCAAGAACCTCCAAAGTTCACCATTAATTCTGCAAATTTATTCAAGATTCCAAGTTCCCAGTTCAAGAACTCCAAGAACCATCATTCAAAGGCACGCTTAACATCTAACAAATGAGTATCGATTTAAAGTTCATCATTTAAGGTATGTTGATTTTTTCAACAAGAACTTTCTTTCGTTCTTGTGCCCAAAAGTAATTTTCTTTACAAAGGCATGATTTTTATTTGATTTTTATGAATTTTAAGCATGAACCCATATCTTATGATGATTATTATGAAATATTGATGTGTATGATTTTGAAAGATGAATTTACATGTGTGGTGATATAAAGCATGAATCTTGAATAATATTTATCATAATTTTGATATTTATGTCGTGAATCCCCATTGGAAATTGTGGTTTTTTGAGAAAGTGTGTGTTATAAGAACGTTGATGTTGAATATTTGAGATGTTTTGAATGATTTGACCTTTTGGTCATGAATGAGTTTTTTTGAACTCGACTGTGAAAGAAATCCACGTTTTTATTGATTATGATAAAGGGGTAGCAAATTGGTTCCCGTTGAAAATTGCTGAAATGTTTATTGTGGATTTTCTTTAATGTGAGCCTGAGGCTGATATAAATTTCTGAGCTAAGTCCAGGAGTAATCTTTAGCACCGAGTGGGAGGTATAAAGTGACATTACTTTCCTAGAACTACGTGCCCCCGTAGGATGTGAGCCTGCGGCTGATTTATATAGTGATCACTAGTGTTCTTGAGTTGATACTGGAAGTCCTACTCCGATGGAAAGGATTGGACGGCTCTCCTCAATGTGGGTTGTACGTTGGACTCCATGTAGCTCACATGGTTTATGTCGGTTATAGGATCTCCCAATGTGTGTGTGTGTACTCTTCTATCTGAGATGAAAACATATTTTCTTAAAAGGCTGAGTTTGAGAAAGTCATTATTCTTAAAAGATTTAAGGAGTATATTCTAATGAGAATTGACATGAGATTTGATTGTGTTGATTATTTGAAATTGAGATGAAAATGAATTGAGAACGTATTGTAATGACACACTTGTTTTACTTTACATGTATTATTCATCCATGATTTGAATGATTTAATTCGAGCTAAGTGTGTCATCTATATCAACCTGCATAATTTTATAAACTGTGATGATATTAAGATATGATTTTATATATGCATTGCACCTCCATATGCTCGGTATCTTTCCATGGTAATGACCCACATAATCGTATGTGGGATACATTTTCTCGGAATGTAGGTACAAGGTATAGTTGCACCTTCGGATCCAGCCAGTTCCTGGTATCCAATCAGCAGGTGATGAGTCCTTTTGATTCAAGGGCTTGGGTTAGTTATTTAAAGTTTAGTGTGTTGTATTTCCTTTATTCAGTCGTATTGAGTTGGGGTATTCAGGAGTCATGACCCGGCTACCTACAGTCAGTACTAGTAGAGGCTTCATACACAGTCAGTAGAAGTTGATGTATTTTGTTTCAATTTTGGTTGTAAAGGCAGAATTGTAATCCTATAAAATTCCATTTTTGTATCGATCAAATTCAGAAAAGAGTTAATTTCTGCTGATTTGTATGGATTTGTATTTCTATTCAGTTGCTTATGAGTTATGCTAGTAGAAGGGTTAGCTTGGGGTCACTTGTGACCCGAAGCACCGTGTGACGTCTCGGGACCCAATTTCGGAGCGTTACACTTAGTATCCCTACTTCCAGGAGAAATATACAAACCACTCCTGTCATTATTGTTTCTCCAATGTCCCTTCTCCCTATCTTTATAATCAGGATTATCATAAAAAGTCCGAACTTGGTTCCCATGGCTATTACCTCAGAAACCCCCCTGATTACTCACATAGTATGCCTCAGCATCAGCATCAGCACCTGTAGACACAGTACCCTGAGATTCTATAGCCTTAACCATTTCAGTCTTGCCTGATAGCAAGTGCTTGGCCAGAAAGTCCATCTGCGTCTTCAAGTGGTCCATGTACTGATCTCACTCCTCATCCCTTCTATGCTTCTTCGTAGTAATACCACCAGAAATAGTCGGGCTATCCACTACAAAATCCCTAGTGTGCCAGGCCCGGCTCTGCTTGGTCATTCTATTCAGAATGTCAGAAGCATCTAGAAAAGAGAGGTCAATTAATGAACCGCTTGCAGCATTGTATATAATAGGCTTCGTCACAGAGTTAAAAGATCTACACAAAGTCTCCATCAAGTGCAAATCCATTATATTGTGGTTCGTACATTGTGCAAGTTTCTTCTTAAATCTTTCCCAGGTTTCGTGCAGTGCTTCAGTCGGAAGCTGTCTGAAGTTGCAAATTTTGTTCCTCAACTGTACTCATCTAGAGGGTGGAAAGAACCGTTCTAGGAATGCATCTTCCAAATGTCTCCAGTTGGTTATAGAATCGGGCTCTAACTCATTCATCCACATTGTTGCCTCCCCAGACAGAGACAAAGGAAACAATCTTAACCTGATCGCATTCTCACTCACTCTCGGATTGTCAAAGGATTTGAAAATGGTAATGAACTTCACCAAATACATGTTCACATCATCACTAGGCAAGCCTCCAAATAACCCTTTCAGATTCAGGAGTTGGATCATGGTAGTTGTTATGCTGAATTTTTCACTTAGTGCCAACGGTGGAGGAATGATAGAACCCATTGCACCAACTCCGTCCATTACTTCATCATCTTTATCATCCTTATATAGCATAGGCTTTTGCCCATCACCTGAGCCTTGGCCATAGAAGCTAGTCTTTTTGCTTTTTGTTGTTCAACCATTCTTCCTATCAATTGAGGTTCTGGATTGATTGGTAATAGTGGTTCTCCAGAACTTCTTTTGCTTGGCATAAACAACACAGTACCTACAATAAACAAAAACAACAAATAAAAGTAAATCAAGGAAACTTAACTAATAACAAATTTTTGCGTACAAACTTTTAGTCTACAACCGTAAATCCCCGACAACGATGCCATTTTTGATAACGCTCAAATTACACTCTTTAATGGGTGTAAGCGATTGTTGTCAATATAAAACCTAACTAGGTTGGGGTCGAATCCCACAGGGAATAGGGTGTGAACTTCGATTTGTTTACGAAATGCTTTACTGATAGTTTACTGTTTCCGAAGGATGGGGATTTAAGTTTCACAGGAAGTCAAATGTCACTTTCAATACTTCAGTGTGTGTAATCAAGATAAATGGGAAACTAGATTTATGTTCACCAGGGATTTTGGGAGTTAACAGATACTACGTAATGATTGGGATTCTTGAAGTACGTCGAATAGCAGACTATCCTTCACTATGATACTTTCTGACTTATCTCTCGACCTCACCAGATAATTTATTATCTAATTCAATTGAACTTAGATAACTAATATATTTCCAATAGGACGTTATCTCAGGTAGATTAATCCAGTTATGGCATCAATCATTAAACAAAAGGTTGGTAGCTTTCGAGTCCCTGTTGATAATTCACGACCTCTAGTCTATTTCTCCGTTAGAAGCAAATAAAACCTAAGGCATAATCTAATATTTGCAACCTCTAGATTTCAGTTTAAACAACAGAATTTTAAGATGTTCTACTACTCTTTGAATCCGTCAAACACCTAGCATCATATCAAACCCTAATCCATGGATCCCATAACTCCGGCTAATGGAATTAGCCGCTCATGATTTGATGAACAAAATAACAAGTTGAATTCATGATGATAAGGATCAACTTACGAATGGATGAAAAACAACAAGTAGTTCCTTCCATTTAATCACAAAGTGGAAGACCAAAAATAGTTGATAAGAAAATGAAGAATAATTGATGAAAGAGAGCAATGTACGTCCCTCTCTTCTCAGAGTTAATATCTCCTAGATAATGACCAATCCTCCTTAAAAACCCTAAAACAAGTCTTTAAATAGTCAACCCTAATTAAAGAAATAAAATTAAAGTTTCAGTTTTCTCTTCGGATTAGATGATGATGCTTTGGACGGCGCATCAGACACCTAACGACGTGTACAAGATGTCGTCGAAGATTCCAGTGAATTGTTATCTTATGACTCTTGAGACGGTAATCCTAACGGCGTTTCAAAGATCTTGACGGCTCTTGTAAACTGGCGTCACACTTCAGTGAAAATCAGCATACTCTGCCCTTTGGTTGACGGCGATTTTGATGAGATGTCAAATATTAGACGTCCCTTACGAATCATCATCACATTTCATTTAAACTTCCCAGGTTTTGTCTCATCTTGACGGTGACTTTGGCAGCCCGTCCCATGTATGACGGAGCTTCAAAATGATCGAAATATACATTTTAGCTTATTTCCACCAGATTTCAACTATTTTATTCTTCTTTCCTTTGGTTTCCTCCCCGATCACTTGTATCTGCATTAGCACACACAAACGATCAAAAATAATAAAAGTTGCTTAAGACTTTGCAATTATTCAGAGTTAAAAGCTTCAAATGTTTTAGCATCGGCTCACATATCAATGGTTGGATAGTGTGTATACTTGATTGATTATCTTGTTGTCATGATATGGATAGCCTTAAAAAGTCTTGTGAATTGAACATATTGTTACGCTGTTGCTTGGATTATTGGTTTGTTCACCAAGTGGACCTCAAATTATGTTACCGCTCTTGCTACAAACAAAGCCTAATGTTAAGTTAATGCTATGTGAAGGGTACCACTTTTGGGGTTAGTATTGTGAAAAGTAATAGTAAAAGAGGC
The DNA here is from genome assembly GCA_030864215.1 of Capsicum pubescens. NCBI lineage: Eukaryota > Viridiplantae > Streptophyta > Magnoliopsida > Solanales > Solanaceae > Capsicum > Capsicum pubescens. The sequence continues at coordinate 31,239,627 of CM061549.1, read as the reverse complement.
ATCTAAAGAGAATTCCCTTGACTTATAATTGGATTTCTAATAAATATGTTAACCTTGGAAAAGTTGTTATTGCGTATATCATTTAGATATTCGTGCTCATGTATCTACTTTTATTATGTAATGATCGACTAATAGTAAAGTATGATGATATGTGTTATCTTATATCACTTATACTCTATTATCATTGCTTGTACATATTCATTGATTTGACTACATATGTATTTAAAGATTGGTTGTCTTGGGAGATATGCTAATGATGCTAGTGAATTCGGAGGATAAGTTGATGTTAGAATGATGCCCAGTTAATCCAAAAAAGGTAATGATATTTTGATGACGCTCGATAAATTCAGACTATCAAAATAGTCCACCAAAGAACAGATTCCAGAATAATTTAATTTTTAAGGGCATTTTGGTCATACCCGCTCACCCAAAATCCATTCAAACCCTATATTAAAGCCTATTAGAAGCATTATATGTTATATTTCATCAAATTTCCTCAAAAAGAAAACCCTAAGCTACTACATCCAACTTCAAGAACCTCCAAAGTTCACCATTAATTCTGCAAATTTATTCAAGATTCCATGTTCCTAGTTCAAGAACTCCAAGAACCATCATTCAAAGGCACGATTAACATCTCAAAAATGAGTATCGATTTAAAGTTCATCATTTAAGGTATGTGGGGTTTTTCAACAAGAACTCTCTTTCGTTCTTGTGCCCAAAAGTAACGTTCTTTACAAAGGCATGATTTTTATTTGATTTTTATGAATTTTAAGCATGAACCTATATCTTATGATGATAATTATGAAATCTTGATGTTTATGATTTTGAAAGATGAATTTACATGTGTGGTGATATAAAGCATGAATCTTGAACGATATTTATCATAATTTTGATATTTGGGTCGTGAATCCCCATTGAAAATTGTGTTTGTTTGAGAAAGTGTGTTATAAGCACGTTGATGTTGAATATTTGAGATGTTTTGAATGATTTGACCTTTTGGTCATGAATGAGTTATTTTGATCTCGACTGTGAAAGAAATCCACATTTTTATTGATTATGATAAAGGGGTAGCGAATTGGCTCCCGATGAAAATTGTTGAAGTGTTTATTGTGGATTTTCATTAATGTGAGCCTCAGGCTGATTTAAATTTTTGATCTATGTCTGGGAGTAATCTTTATCACTGAGTGGAAGGTATAAAGTGAACTTACTTCCCTAGAACTATGTGCCCCTGTAGGATGTGAGCCTGAGGCTGATTTATATAGTGATCACTAGTATTTTTGAATTGATACTGGAAGTCCTACTCCGATGGCAAGGATAGGATGGCTCTCCCCAACGTGGGTTATACGTTGGACTCCATGTAACTCACATGGTTTATGCCGGTTATAGGATCTCCCAATGTGTGTGTGTACTCTTCTATCTGAGATGAAAATATATTTGCTTAAAAGGCTGAGTTTGAGAAAGTCATTATTCTTAAAAGATTTAAGGAATATATTCTAATGAGAATTGACATAAGATTTGATTGTTTTGATGATTTGAAATTAAGATGAAAGTGAATTGAGAACGTATTGTAATGACTCACTTGTTTTACTTTACATGTATTATTCATCCATGATTTTGATGATTTAATTTGAGCTAAGTGAGTTATCTATATCAGCATGCATAATTTTATAAACTGTGATGATATTAAGATATGATTTTATATATGCATTGCATCCCCATATGCTCGGTATCTTTCCATGGTACTGACCCACATATTCATATGTGGGCTACATTTTCTCGGAATGTAGGTTCAAGGTATAGTTGCACCTTCGGATCCAGTCAGTTCATGGTATCCAGTCAGCAGGTGATGAGTATTTTTTATTCAAGGGCTTGGGTTAGTTATGCAGAGTTTATAGTGTTGTATTTCCTTTATTCAGTCGTATTGAGTTGGGGTAGTTGGGAGTCATGACCCGGCTACCTACAATCAGTACTAGTAGAGGTTTCATAGATAGTCAGTAGAAGTTGATGTATTTTGTTTCAATTTTGGTAGTAAAGGCAGAATTGGAATCCTATAAAATTCCATTTTTGTATCGATCAAATTTAGAAAAGATTTAATTTCTGCTGATTTGTATGGATTTGTATTTTTATTCAGTTGCTTATGAGTTATGCCAGTAGAAGGGTTAGCTTGGGGTCACTTCTGACCCTAAGCACTGTGTGACGTCTCAGGACCCGATTTTGGGGCTTTACAAACTTGGTATCAGAGCACAGAGTTCAAGTGTCCTAGGGTGTCTATGAAGTCGTGTCTAGTATATTCTTGCGAAACGGTATGGAGACGTCTGTACTTTTCTTCGAGAGGCTACAGGGTATTTAGGAAATGTTTCCCTTCTTTCAAGTCTAAGATCGTGCTATAAAAAGGTTCTCTAAGAAGCTTATATAGATTCTCATCTTACTCTATTCTGGCCAACTCTGCCTCATTTTCAAGGTATCAAAAATAGTTATGCTTAATTCTCCGTAGATAGTTATGGGATTGTAAGAGAGCTAGAAAGTATCCTATCAGTGCTTTTTACTTCCAAAGATTGAAGTACTTTATTCATGTTCATAAAAGTCATGAACTAAGCCTAGGTTAGATGTGCTTTCAGATTCCTCCTTAGAATCTGCAATGTTAATCTATACTTCTCCCTCTATGTATTATTTTTGAGATAACATGATTCGCAAGCTCCAGTTCTTCCCCAGGTAATTCTTCTATATTTTCTAGAAGAAATTCAAAAGTTACACAAAGGGCTTGAGAGGAGCTCTCTAGTGTGTTAAGTTCCTTAAGTTTAAAGTTTTGCTCTCATTCTTATGAGTTATTTAATTAAGACAGAGTAAGGTGTATTCTTAGATCGTTGAATGTTGTGTGTCAAGTTTCTATCTCTTGTATTATGTAATCTTGTTATCATTATGTTTGTGAAAAATCAAAGTCTAGTGAAGCCGTGTGGGGCTCTTTTGATTCACTAGCATAGCTTCTTTGTTATTCATCTCATTTTCTTGTTTAAAATACAAACCAAAGTCTAGTGAAGCCGTGTGGGTCCTATTTCGATTCACTAGCATAGTTACTTTGTTATTCATATAACTTTCTTGATCAAAACACAAAACCAAAGTCTAGTGAAGCCGTGTGAGGCCTATTTTGATCCACTAGCAACTTGTAGTTCATCTTGTTCCTTGTGTTGGCTAAAAATGTGGGATGTGGAGGTGTAGTAGTACGAAGGATGGTAAGTGTGATTTGTTGAGAATAAGTATAGCGAAATCCCTTTTTGCATGCAATTGGGTAAATAGGAAGTGTTATAGTTTGTTCGAGGTATGAAACGGGTGTTGACGGTATTTGTATGATAGAGAGTATAGGTTAGTGATGGAAGTACTCGGTGGGTAAGTGTTGTTAATCAAGGCGCTATCCAGATTGTAAGAGAAAGTTAAGTTAAGACGTAGAGAGCTATGAACTATGTTAAGTTGTGTATGAAGGATAGATAGTAGTGACGGGTGAAAGAAGGATGTGTTAATGGATTGCTCATAAGATAGGCTATATGATTAGGACCAATTATTATTGTTATGAAGTTTAAGTGGGCTAGTGTTCATGGATGTGTTGTTTTATAGTCTTCACGTGGGAGTTTTGCGTGAGATGGAGTTGTAAATTATGTGAAGTGTGAGACCTTAAGTTTGAACGATTGGTGATCATGAAGCTGAATGTGACGGTTGTCGGATTAATGGTATTAGTTGTCGGAAGTGACCTAATAGGCTTGAACAGTGTACACAAGAGTTTAAGTGTAGTTGACTTGTAATTAAGTTTAATATTATATTATGATGAGAAAGTTCACCCAAGATATTATGGGACTGCTTTAATTTTGAGGATTAGTGTATGGGGTGTAGTGAGTCGTGCCATGGGATTGTTAGATGGATAAATACTAGTTACACGATGGATGATGTTTTGATGGCTATGTTAAGGTGAGGCGTATGATTGGAAATATTGAGCCTCTTAAGTGTGATTTTGATTCTTATGGGTTAGAAACATAAGTTCATAGGCATGGTATTAGAGGGAGAAGACAGAAGTAGCATGGTCTATCAAAAGGTTAGAAAGTATTCAAGTTGAGCTAATAGAAATAAGAGTTGAAGCACTAGATGGTGTACATTCCGGCGATAAAGATGTTCATGGAGATTCGAAATTAGTAAGTATTAGAGAATTTGAGTGGTGGCTTAAATCTAAGGGGGAGATGATAGAACAAGTAGTCAAGTCAAGCTTTTACATTTTAGTAGAAGTACTAGTAAGTTGTAAATTTTTTGTGAGAAAGATCGGTGCTTGACCCAATATTATTTCAGTATTTTCAGCTATCCCAAAACCTACTCATGCTTTACATTTCAATTCCATGATCTTAATTCATGTTCATACACGTGATGGAGAATTACATACTCTTCTAGTTTCCAAAAATGAGAAATTCCAGTTCTTCTAGCAGTTGGAATCCAATTCCATAAGTTATGAGCTCTAAATTCAGGGCATGCCGCCCATGACTCATATGCTCAAGTTTTACAGTATGTTCAGTTCCAGTACTCAGGAAATACTCTTATTGATTAGTGAGATTCAATTTCCGTTATGGGTGTCTTCATTTTTGATACCTTAATGAACCCATTGTATTTGATATTTTATTCCTAAGGCCTCAATAGAGAGAGTTAAGTTATTTACATTATCCCTTCATGTTTCAGGTCTTCATGTTTTAAAATTGTGTGACCTTTTCATTAAGTCAAGCTAATGGTGTTGAGGAGTTGTCTAGAAGGGAGAGAAGATACTTCCTTATCTATGATAGAAGGTGGTGTGCTCACGGAGGTGAAGTGAAGTTAGATTGAGGCTAAGTCCTTGATACATGCCGTGGTTAGTTGAAGTTTTAAATGATTATTTGGAAATATTGTTGTGCGTTGGTTTTATGCACTTCTATGAGGTTGTAGGAATAGTAATACAAAGTTTTTATGTATAGTTGAATTGGTTGAGAAAATGTTATGTGTGCCGTTTAAAGAATTGACCAGTATGTGTGAATGATGTAGTTGATGGAATCTTAGAGAAAGCGAGGAAGATGCTTTATGAGTGTTCGTTTAGAGGTGCATGTGCGAAGTGCGTATGTGGTTATGAGTATAGGCTTGAATGTTATGGTTGTATATCTAAAAGAATGCAACGCAAGTTAGCGGATCCCTAGTATAAGATTGTATGTGGTGTTGGAGTAGCAATAAGACTTATGTTTTAAGTGAGGAGTTGTGAGGCTCAGTGTGTATTGAGGTTCATGATATATATTAATATTATAGTGTTATGTGGTGTATCTCATGAGTACTTGGAGTTAGGCTTGGACATAGTCGAGGGAGTAGTTGGGAAGTGTTGCTAAGTTTAGAAGCAAGGAGTTATGTTTCCCAAGACCTAGAAATTCCTATCTTAATTTATGCCATATGGGTCCTTGTTCCCATACGATAGGATTGTATCAAATTATGGTTCATTTTCTCCCCGAACAATGTCATTTGAATCTATTGGAGGGAGTGTTGAAGGACGTTTCATTTGGGCGCAAGTGGTCCTTCTTTTGATGAGATCCCCTTCGATACCTTTGATTCTCAGTCTCTGAAGAAACCAAATATATCTATTCCTTAAAATCAGTCTCTTTGTTTAAGATCCAACTATGTGACCATTCTCATTATGAATCGCATGTTATATGAAGTATTTGAAAGTTTGGAGTGAAGTAAGTGGTTTAATTTCGTTATTCCAGCCTTTTGTCCTCATTTTCATGGTATTCTGTACTTATTCATCGACATTCGAGGATGAATGTTTCCAAGGGGGAGATGATGTAATACCCAGGGAAATTTTACATTGAAATTTTGTGCGTAAACGTGTTGGGTTCTATCTTCTAGAATGAATTATAAATTTTACGTGTGGAATGTCTTAGATTATGACCCACCATTGCGTAGAGTATCGAATAAGATTTCCAATGATATGTGGATCATCCAAAACGGACACCCGAGCGACGAGTTATGAACATTCCGATCGAACCGTGAAAAGTAGTGAACAGTAAAACATGCAGGAAAAAAAGTACTGAGACCTGGCGTATTTTTTCTCCAACTTTAAATGACCATAACTCCTTGTACACAATGATCTTGGTGATCTACTATATATCAACGGAAATCTTTGTGAATCGTCTTTATGATGAAATTGGTTTCATCCAATTTGTCTATCGGAGAAAAATGTTATGGTCGATCTACTTAAGCCTATCAAAATTGAATTTTTGGATCAACTTCAAACGATCATAACTCCTCGTACACAATGATCTGGGTGATATACTATATATCAACGAAAATATATGAGAGTCCTCTTTCTAATGAAATTGGTTTCATCCAATATAGATAACGAAGTAAAACTTTATGGTTGATCTACTTCAGACTATCAAAACAGTCCACCAAAAGACAGATTCGAGAATTATTTGATTTTTAGGGGCGTTTTGGTCATTCACCCTCACCCAAAATCTGTTCAAACCCTATATTAAAGCCTATTAGAAGCATTATATGTTATATTTCATCAAATTCCCTCAAAAAGAAAACCCTAAGCTCCTACATCCAACTTCAAGAACCTCCAAAGTTCACCATTAATTCTGCAAATTTATTCAAGATTCCAAGTTCCTAGTTCAAGAACTCCAAGAACCATCATTCAAAGGCACGATTAACATCACAAAAATGAGTATCGATCTAAAGATCATCATTTAAGGTATGTGGGTTTTTCAACAAGAACTCTCTTTCGTTCTTGTGCCCAAAAGTAATTTTCTTTACAAAGGCATGATTTTTATTTGATTTTTATGAATTTTAAGCATGAACCCATATCATATGATGATTATTATGAAATCTTGATGTTTATGATTTTGAAAGATGAATTTACATGTGTGGTGATTTAAAGCATGAATCTTGAACGGTATTTATCATAATTTTGATTTTTGGGTCGTGAATCCCCATTGGAAATTGTGTTTTTTTTTAGAAAGTGTGTGTTATAAGCACGTTGATATTGAATATTTGAGATGTTTTGAATGATTTGACCTTTTGGTTGTTAATAAGTTATTTTGGACTCAACTGTGAAAGAAATCCACATTTTTATTTATTATGCTAAAGGGGTAGCAAATTGGCTCCTGATGAAAATTGTTGAAATATTTATTGTGGATTTTCTTTAATGTGAGCTTGAGGCTGATTTAAATTTCTTAGCTAAGTCCGGGAGTAATCTTTAGCATCGTGTAGGTGGTATAAAGTGACCTTACTTCCCTAGAACTACGTGCCCCCATAGGATGTGATCCTGAGGCTGATTTCTATAGTGATCACTAGTGTTTTTGAATTGATACTGGAAGTCCTACTCCGATGGAAAGGATAGGATGGCTCTCCCCAACGTGGGTTGTACGTTGGACTCCATGTAGCTCACATGGTCTATGTCTGTTATAGGATCTCCCAATGTGTGTGAGTGTACTCTTCTATCTGAGTTGAAAACATATTTGCTTAAAAGGCTGAGTTTGAGAAAGTCATTATTCTTAAAAGATTTAAGGAATATATTCTAATAAGAATTGACATGAGATTTGATTGTTTTGATGATTTGAAATTGAGATGAAAGTGAATTGAGAACGTATTGTAATGACTCACTTGTTTTACTTTACATGTATTATTCATCCATGATTTTGATGATTTAATTCGAGCTAAGTGAGTCATCTATATCAGCATGCATAATTGTATAAGCTGTGATGATATTAAGATATGATTTTATATATGCATTTCACCCCCATATGCTCGGTATCTTTCCATGGTACTGACCCACATATTTGTATGTGGGCTATATTTTCTCAAAATGTAGGTACAAGGTATAGTTACACCTTCGGATCCAGTCAGTTCGTGGTATCCGGTCAGCAGGTGATGAGTCCTTTTGATTCAAGGGCTTGGGTTAGTTATGCAGAGTTTATAGTGTTGTATTTCCTTTATTCAGTCGTATTGAGTTGGGGTAGTCGGGAGTCATGACCCGGCTACCTACAGTCAGTACTAGATGAGGCTTCATAGACAGTCAGTAGAAGTTGATGTATTTTGTTTCAATTTTGGTTGTAATGGCAGAATTATAATCCTATAAAATTCCATTTTTGTGTCGATCAGATTCAGAAAAGAGTTAATTTTTGCTGATTTTTATGTATTGAATTTTTATTCAGTTGCTTATGAGTTATGCCAGTAGAAGGGCTAGCTTAGGGTCACTTCTGATCCTAAGCACCGTGTGACGTCTCGGGACCCGATTTCGGGGCGTTACACGTAGTATCCCAACATCCAGGAGGAATATACAAACCACTCCTGTCATTATTGTTTCTCCAATGTCCCTTCTCCCTATCTTTATAATCAGGTTTGTTATAAAAAGATCGACTTTGGTTCCCTTGGCTATTACCTCGGTAACCCCCCTGATGACTCACTTAGTTTGCCTCAGCATCAGCACTTGTTCACTATACCTTGAGATTCCACAGCCTTAACCATTTTAGTCTTGCCGGATAGTATGTGCTTGGCCAGAAAGTCCATCTGCGTCTTCAAGTTGTCCATGTACTGATATCACTCCTCATCCCTTCTACGCTTCTCTGTAGTAATACCACAAGAAATAGTCGAGCTATCCACTATAGAATCCCTAGTGTGCCAAGCCCAACTCTGCTTGGTCATTCTATTCAGCATGCAAGAAGCATCTAGAAAAGAGAGGTCAATGAACGAACCACCTGTAGCATTGTCAACAATAGGCTTCGCCACAGAGTTAAAAGATCTATACAAAGTCTCCATCAAGTGCAAATCCATCATATTGTGGTTCGGACTGTTTCTTCTTAAATCTTTCCTAGGTTTCGTGCAGTGCTTCAGTCGGATGCTATCTGAAGTTGCTAATTTTGTCCCTCAACTATACTCTTCAATAGGGTGGGAAGAATCGTTCTAGGAATTCATCTTTTAACTGTCTCCAGTTGGTTATAGAATCGGGCTCTAACTCATTCAACCACATTGTTGCCTCCCCAGACAGAGACAATGGAAACAATCTTAAACTGATCGCATTCTGACTCACTCCCGGATTGTCAAAGGATTTGTAAATGGTGATGAAGTTCAGCAAATGCATGTTCACATCATCACCAGGAAAACCTCCATATAACCCTTTCAGATTCAGGAGTTGGATCATGGTAGTTGTTATGCTGAATTTTGCACCTGGTGCCAACGGTGGAGGAATGATAGAATTCGTTGCACCAACTCCGTCCATTCCTTCATCATCTTTATCATCCTTATATAGCATAGGCTTTTTCCCATATATTCCTTGGATTGGATGATTTTTGTTGATGTTTTGCTGAACTGGTGTAGCAACTTGTTCAGATCGCCTTGGGTTTTGAGGATTCAACAATTCTTCATCACCTAACTCTTCATCATTAGTGTTCTGGTGATGTTCTTGTTGACCCAAATTTTGTACATTCACCTGAGCCCTGGCCATAGAAGCTACTCTTTTTGCTTCCTGTTGTTCAACCATTCTTTCTATCAGTTGAGGTTCTGTATTGATTGGTAATAGTGGTTCTCCATAAATTCTTGTGCTTGGCATAAAAAATACAGTACCTACAATAAACAAAAACAACAAATAAACGTAAATCAAGGAAACATAGCTATTAGCAAATTTTTGCGTACAAACTTTTAGTCTACAATCGTAAATCCCCGGCAACGACGCCATTTTTGATAACGCTCAAATTTCACTCTTGAATGGGTGTAAGCGATTGTTGTCAATATAAAACCCAACTAGGTTGGGGTCAAATCCCACAGGGAATAGGGTGTGAACTTCGATTTGTTTATGAAATGCTTTACTGATAGTTTACTGTTTCCGAAGGATGGGGATTTAAGTTACACTGAAAGTCAAATGGCACTTTCAATACTTCAGTGTGTGTAATCAAGTTAAATGGGAAACCAGAGTTATGTTCACCATCGATTTTGGGAGTTGACAGATACTAGGTAATAATTGGGATTCTTGAAGTACGTAGAATAACAGACTATCCTTGACTATGATACTTTCTGACTTATCTCTCGACCTCACCAGATAATTTATTATCTAATTCTCTTGAACTTAGATAACTTATATATTTCCAATAGGATGTTATCTCAAGTAGATTAATCCAGTTACGGCATCAATCATTAAACAAAAGGTTGGTAGCTTTCGAGTCTCTATTTATAATTCACGATCTCTAGTCTATTTCTCCGTTAGAAGCAAATAAAACCTAAGGCATAATCTAATGTTTTCAACCATTAGATTTCAGTTAAAACAACAGAATTTTAAGATGTTCTACTACTCTTTGAATCCATTAAACACCTAGAATCATATCAAACCCTAATCCATGGATCCCATAACTCCGGCTAATGGAATTAGCCGCTCATGATTTGATGAACAAAATAACAAGTTGAATTCATGATGATAAGGATCAACTTACGAATGGATGAAAAACAACAAGTATTTCCTTCCATTTAATCACAAAGTGGAAGACCAAAAATAGTTGATAAGAAACATGAAGAATAATTGATGAAAGAGAGCAATGTACGTCCCTCTCTTCTCAGAGTTAATGTCTCCTTGATAATGACCAATCCTCCTTAAAAACCCTAAAACAAGTCTTTAAATAGTCAACCCTAATTAAAGAACCAAAATTAAAGTTTCAGTTTTCTCTTCGGATTAGACGACGATGCTATTGATGGCGCGTCAGACACTAACGACGTGTCCAAGATGTCGTCAATGATTCCATTGAATTATTATCTGATGACTCTTCAGACGGTAATCCTAACGGCGTGTCAAAGATCTTGACGGCGCTTGTAAACTGGCGTCACACTTTACTGGAAATTAGCATACTCTGCCCTCTGGTTGACGGCGATTTTGATGAGATGTCAAATATTTGATGTCCCTTATGAATTATCTTCACATTTTATCTAATCTTCCCAAGTTCTGTCTTATCTTGACGGTGACTTTGGCAGCCCGTCCCATGTATGACGGAGCTTCAAAATGATCGACAGATACATTTTAGCTTATTTCCACCAGATTTCAACTGTTTTATTATTCTTTCCTTTGGTTTCCTCCCCGATCACTTGTATCTGCATTAACACACACAAACGATCAAAAATAACAAAAGTTTCTTAAGACTTTGCAATTATTCAGAGTTAAAAGCTTCAAATGTTTTAGCATCGGCTCACATATCAATGGTTGGATAGTGTGTATACTCGATTGATTATCTTGTTGTTATGATATGGATAGCCTTAAAAAGTCTTGTGAATTGAACATATAGTTATGTTGTTGCATGTATTATTGGTTTGTTCACCAAGTGGACCTCAAATTATGTTACCACTCTTGCTATAAACAAATCCTAATGATTAAGTTAATGTTATGTGAAGGGTACCCCTTTTAGGGTTTGTATTGTGAAAAGTAATAGTAAAAGAGGCATCTAAAGAGCATTCCCTTGACTTATAATTGGATTTCTAATAAACATGTTAAACTTGGAAAAGTTGTGATTGCGTATATCATTTAGATATTCATGCTCATGTACCTACTTTTATTAGGTAATGATTGACTAATAGTAAAGTATGATGATATGTGTTATCTTATATCACTTATACTCTATTATCGTTGCTTGTACATATTCATTGATTTAACTACATATGTGTTTGAATATTGGTTGTCTTGGGAGATATGCTAATGATGCTATGGCGATGCTCGGTGAATTCAGAGGATAAGTTGATGTTAGAATGATGCCCAGTTAATCCAGAAAAGGTAATGATATTTTGATGACGCTCGATGAATTCAGAGGATATGTTGATGTTATATTGATACCCAATTAATCCAGAAGAGGTAATGATATTATGATGATGCCCAGTGAATCTGGAGGATATGTTGATGTTATGATGATGCCTGGTGAATTTGGAGGATATGTTGATGAGGTGATGATTCCTGGTGTATCCAAAAGTTGTGAAGAATTTATGTTGGTACTATATGTGGTGAGTATGTATGACTACACTAATATGTGAGGGTATGTCATGTATGGCTAACCCATTTATGTGATTGGGACATGATGTCTCCTTTTGTATATTGACATCTAGCATATGCTACCGTGGTGGCTAAATTGATAATTTATTTAATTTGGATGCTAACTAGAAAATGGCTTTGTGATGGTTGGATAAATAATAGTGTTTGTAACTTATAGTTTTTCCTTATTTGATGACTAGTAGCTAAAAGACTTGCAAACTAATGGCTTATGGAAATGGAGATTAGTTAATATAGACTAAACATGGAGTTTGTTAATGAATTAGTGGCTAATTAACTATATAACTACGCTATGGTGATATCAGTGTCATTGTGTTAATTGTGGTGTTTATATGATTGTAGACCTCGATAAGAGGCCATGGAAAGATTATGAACCCGCAACCTTGGGTGTGTAGTTGTACCTTGATATATTGATGGATTTATCTTTTGGTGTACTCTCTGATGGTATGGGAAGCCGTGATTAGTTCTTTGTTGTATTCTTTTGTGTGTACTTCCCGACGGTATGGGACATTATGGTAATTTCTTTTTCCTTATATTCTAATGATTGTTGGTATGCTGATTATGGTAATTGCATGGTTCTTATTGTATATATGTAGTTTTATTCTTCCAAATGATTACTCATTTTGTATGTTGAATATGATATATGTTGATATGATACATTATGTTATTACCCTAGTATATTAGTTATAGTATACAGTGATATCTAAGGAGATTTAGGTTTGATCATATACCTTGACTTTAAGTTATTGTCTAACCTTATATTACAATTTAGCTCAATCGGCCGATGATGCCTATTGTGTACCCATGTTTTGGTACTCATACTCACTTCTATACCTATTTGGTACAGACCCAATTTCAAGTTACTGTCATTGAGTCGACGGTGTGCCGTGTTGATCATCAGGAGACAGAGTAAGCTCTTGAAGTTTGAGTTGCCCTCTTTCCCTTCTATCCTTTCTTTGTCTTTTATATTCGAGACAATTGTATAAAACTTTTTAAGATTATCAGACTTCAAGTTGTAATTTCTACTATCGAATTTAGAGTTTCTCTTGTTCTTATACTATCAGGTCGAGGAATTGGTATTCTAATGATAGTTGTTTCATTTGTGAAATATTGTTTTTTTTATTATTTTCCTATATACAATCCATGTTGGACGATTCCACCAATGTAAACCATTGCATTAACTCTAGGTTATGGTGTCGGCTTACCTACTGGTGGGTTAAGGTAGGTGACATCATGACTCGGAAGCCAAGTCATGATAAATTGGTATCAGATCCTAGGTTACACTAGTATTATTAGTACAAGAGCAAGTGTCTAATAGATTCTAGTGGATCAGAATGTTGACGTCTGTTTCCTATCTTTGGGAGTCTATGTTACATTCTTAGGAGTCCTTTCATCTATTTTTTCATTCATATCTTTATAAGAGTCTGAGTTAGTTTGTAGTATGTTTTCTTGACTTTACTCTTTCACAGATGTCGAGAAGATGTGCTACCCTTATGCGAGGTGCGGGTCTCGATATTGGGCCCAAGAATCCTTCCCATATTCGTAGATGACCTAGAGGTCAAGGATAACCTCATGATGTGTCCCCAAATAGGGGGCTGGATAGGCCGCCTTCCCTGGAACCTATCCCAGCCTTTCTCAAACTCAGCCTTTTAAGCAAATATGTTTTCATCTCAGATAGAAGAGTACACACACACACATTGGGAGATCCTATAACCGACATAAACCATGTGAGCTACATGGAGTCCAACGTACAACCCACATTGAGGAGAGCCTTCCTATCCTTGCCATAGGAGTAGGACTTCCAGTATCAATTCAAGAACACTAGTGATCACTATATAAATCACCTCAGGCTCACATCCTACGGGGGCACGTAGTTCTAGGAAAGTAAGGTCACTTTATACCTCCCACTCGGTGCTAAAGATTACTCCCGGACTTAGCTCAGAAATTTATATCAGCCTCAGGCTCACATTAAAGAAAATCCACAATAAACATTTCAACAATTTTCAACGGGAGCCAATTTGCTACCCCTTTATCATAATCAATAAAAACGTGGATTTCTTTCACAGTCGAGTTCAAAAAAACTCATTCACGACCAAAAGGTCAAATCATTCAAAACATCTCAAATATTCAACATCAACGTGCTTATAACACACACTTTCTCAAAAAACCACAATTTCCAATGGGGATTCACGACATAAATATCAAAATTATGATAAATATTATTCAAGATTCATGCTTTATATCACCACACATGTAAATTCATCTTTCAAAATCATAAACATCAATATTTCATAATAATCATCATAAGATATGGGTTCATGCTTAAAATTCATAAAAATCAAATAAAAATCATGCCTTTGTAAAGAAAATTACTTTTGGGCACAAGAACGAAAGAAAGTTCTTGTTGAAAAAATCAACATACCTTAAATGATGAACTTTAAATCGATACTCATTTGTTAGATGTTAAGCGTGCCTTTGAATGATGGTTCTTGGAGTTCTTGAACTGGGAACTTGGAATCTTGAATAAATTTGCAGAATTAATGGTGAACTTTGGAGGTTCTTGAAGTTGGATGTAGGAGCGTAGGGTTTTCTTTTTGAGGGAATTTGATGAAATATAACATATAATGCTTCTAATAGGCTTTAATATAGGGTTTTGACGGATTTTGGGTGAGGGAGAATAACCAAAATGCCCCTAAAAATCAAATAATTCTCGAATCTGTCCTTTGGTGGACTGTTTTGATAGTCTGAAGTAGATCAACCATAACGTTTTACTTCGATATCCAAAATGGATGAAACCAATTTCATTAGAAAGAGAACTCTCATATATTTCTGTTGATATATAGTATCTCACCCAGATCATTGTGTACGAGGAGTTATGATTGTTTGAAGTTGACCCAAAAATTTACTTTTGATAGGCTGAAGTAGATCGACCATAACTTTTTTCTCCAAAAGCCAAATTGGATGAAACTAATTTCATCTGAAAGAGGACTCGTAGAGATTTCCATTGATATATAGTAGATCACCCAGATCATTGTGTACGAGGAGTAATGGTTGTTTAAAGTTGGAGAAAAAATACACCAGGCCTCAGTACTTTTTTTCTGCATGTTTTACTGTTCACTACTATTCACGGTTCGATCGGAATGTTCATAACTCGTCGCTCGGGTGTCCGTTTTGGATGATACACATATCGTTGGAAAGCTTATTCGATACTCTATGTAATGGTGGGCCATAATCTAAGACATTCCTCATGGAAAATTTATAATTCATTCTAGAAGATAGAACCCAACACGTTTACGCATAAAATTTCAACGAAAAATTTCCCGGGGTATTACATCATCTCCCCCTTGGAAACATTTGTCCTCGAATGTCGATGAATAAGTACAGAATACCATGAAAATGAGGTCAAAAGTATGGGATAACGAAATCAATCCACTTACTTCACTCCAAACTTTTGAATACTTTATAGAACATGCGATTCATAATGAGAATGGTCACATAGTTGAATCTTAAACAAAGGAGACTGATTTTAAGGAATCGATATCTTTGGTTTATTCAGAGACTGAGAATCAAAGGTCTCGAAGGGGATCTCATCAAAAGAAGGACCACTTGCGCCCAAATGAAACGTCCCTCAACACTCCCTCCAAAAGAATCAAATGACATTGTTCGGGGAGAAAATGAACCATAATTTGATACAGTCCTATCGTATGGGAACAAGGACCCATATGGAATAAATTAATATAGGAATTTCTAGGTCTTGGGAAACATAATTCTTGCTTCCAAACTTAGTAACACTTCCCAACTACTCCCTCGACTATGTTCAAGCCTAGCTCCAAGTACTCATGAGATACTCCACATAACACTACAATATTAATATATATCATGAACCTCAATACACACTGAGCCTCACAACACCTCACTTCAAACATAACTCTTATTGCTACTCCAACAACCACATACAATCTTATACTAGGGATCCGCTAACTTGCGGTGCATTCTTTTAGATATACAATCATAACATTCAAGCCTATACTCATAACCACATACGCACTTTGCACATGCACCTCTAAACGAACACTCATAAAGCATCTTCCTCGCTTTCTCTAAGATTCCATCAAATATATCATTCACACATACTGGTCAATTCTTTAAACGACACACACAACATTTTCTCAACCCATTGAACTATACACAAAAACTTTGTATTACTATTCCTACAACCTCATAGAAGTGCATAAAACCAACGCACAACAATCTTTCCAAATAAACATTTAAAACTTCAACTAACCACGGCATGTATCAAGGACTTAGCCTCAATCTAACTTCACTTCACCGCCGTGAGCACACCACCTTCTATCATAGATAAGGAAGTATCTTCTCTCCCTTCTAGAAAACTGCTCAACACCATTAGCTTTGCTTAATGAAAAGGTCACAAAATTTTAAAACATGAAGACCTGAAACATGAAGGGATAATGTAAATAACTTGACTCTCTCTATTGAGGCCTTAGGAATAAAATATCAAATACAATGGGTTTATTAAGGTATCAAAACTGAAGACACCCATAACGGAAACTGAATCTCACTGATCAATAAGAGTATTGTGTGAGTACTGGAACTGAATGTACTGTAAAACTTGAGCATATGAGTCATGGGCGGCATGCCCTGAATTTAGAGCTCATAACTTATGGAATGTGATTCCAACTGCTGGAAGAACTGGAATTTCTCATTTTTGGAAACTAGAAGAGTATGTAATTGTACATCACGTGTATGAACATGAATTAAGATCATGGAACTGAAATGTAAAGCATGAGTAGGTTTTGGGATAGCTGAAAATACTGAAATAACATTGGGTCAAGCACCGATCTTTCTCACAACAAATTTATAACTTACTGGTACTTCTACTAAAATGTAAAAGCTTGACTTGACTACTTGTTCTATCAGCTCCCCCTTAGCTTTAAGCCACCACTCAAATTCCCAAATGCTTACTAATTTCGAATCTCCACGAACATCTTTATCGCCGAAATATACACTATCTAGTGCTTCAACTCTTATTTCTATTAGCTAAACTTGAATACGTTCTATCCTTTTGATAGACCATGCAACTTCTGTCTTCTCCCTCTAATACCGTGCCTATGAACTTATTTTTCTAACCCATAAGAATCAAAATCACACTTAAGAGGCTCAACATTTCCAATCATACGCCTCGCGTTAACTTAGCCATCAAAACATCATCCATCATCTAACTACTATTTATCCATCTAACAATCCCATGGCACGACTCACTACACCACATACACTAATCCTCAAAATTAAAGCAGTCCCATAATATCTTGGGTGAACTTTCCCATCATAATATAATATTAAACTTAATTACAAGTCAACTACACTTAAACTCTTGTGTACACTGTTCAAGCCTATTAGGTCACTTCCGACAACTAATACCATTAATCCGACAACCGTCACATTCGGCTTCATGATCACCAATCGTTCAAACTTAAGGTCTCACACTTCACATAATTTACAACTCCATCTCACTCATAACTCTCATGTGAAGATTATAAAACAACACATCCATGAACACTAGCCCACTTAAACTTCATAACAATAATAATTGGTTCTAAACGTCTTAACTTAACTTCCTCTTGCAATTTGGAGAGCACCTAGATTATCAACACTTACCCACCAAGTACTTCCATCACTAACCTATACTCTCTGTCATACAAATACCGTCAATACCCGTTTCATACCTCGAACAAACTATATCAGTTCCTATTAACCCAATTGCATGCAAAAAGAGATTTCTCTATACTTATTCTCAGCAAATCACACTTACCATCCTTCTTACTACTACACCTCCACATCCCACATTTTCAGCCAACACAAGGAACAAGATGAACTACAAGTTGCTAGTGGATCGAAATAGGCCTCACACGGCTTCACTAGACTTTGGTTTTGTGTTTTGATCAAGAAAGTTATATGAATAACAAAGTAACTATGCTAGTGAATCGAAATAGGCCTCACATGGCTTCACTAGACTTTGGTCTGTATTTTGAACAAGAAAATGAGATGAATAACAAAGAAGCTATGCTAGTGAATCGAAAGAGCCCCACACGGCTTCACTAGACTTTGATTTTTCACAAACATAATGATAAATAGATTACATAATACAAGAAATAGAAACTTGACACACAACATTCAACGATCTAAGAATACACCTTACTCTGTCTTAATTAAATAACTCATAAGAATGAGGGAATAACTTTCAACTTAAGGAACTTAACACACTAGAGAGCTCTTCTCAAGCCCTTTGTGTAACTTTTGAAATTTCATCTAGAAAATATAGAGGCATTACCTGGGGAAGAACTGGAGCTTGCAAATCCTGTTATCTCAAAAATAATACATAGAGGGAGAAGTATAGATTAACATTGTAGATTCTGAGGAGGAATCTGAAAGCACATCTAACCTAGGCTTAGTTCATGACTTTTATGAACATGAATAAAGTACCTCAATCTTTGGAAATCAAAAGCACTGACAGGATACTTTCTAGCTCTCTTACAATCCCATAACTATCTATGGAGAATTAAGCTTAACTGTTTCTGATACTTGAAAATGAGGTAGAGTTGGTCAGAATAGAGTAAGATGAGAATCTATATAAGCTTCTTGGAGAACCCTTTTATAGCACGATCTTAGACTTGAAAGAAGGGAAACATTTCCTAAATTCCATGTAGCCTCTCGGAGAAAAGTACAGACGTCTCCATACCGTTCCGCAAGAATCTACTAGACACGACTTCATAGACACCCTAGGACACTTGAACTCTGTGCTCTGATACCATGTTTGTAGCACCCCAAAATCGGGTTCCGAGACGTCATACGGTGCTTAGGGTCACATGTGACCCCAAGCTAACCCTTCTACTAGCATAACTCATAAGCAACTAAAAAGAAATACAAATCCATAAAAATCAGCAGAAATTAACAATCCATAAAAATCAGCAGAAATTAACTCTTTTCTGAATCTGATCGATACAAAAATGGAATTTTATAGGATTATGATTCTGCCTTTACAACCAAAATTGAAACAAAATACATCAACTTCTACTGACTGTCTATGAAGCCTCTACTAGTACTGACTGTAAGTAGCCGGGTCATGACACCTGACTACCCCAACTCAATACGACTGAATAAAGGAAATACAACACTATAAACTCTGCATAACTAACCCAAGCCCTTGAATGAAAAGGACTCATCACCTACTGACTGGATACCATGAACTGACTGGATCCGAAGGTGCAACTATACCTTGTACCTATATTCTGAGAAAATGTAGCCCACATACGAATATGTGGGTCAGTACCATGGAAAGATACCGAGCATATGGGGGTGCAATGCATATATAAAATCATATCTTAATATCATCACAGTTTATAAAATTATGCATGCTGATATAGATGACTCACTTAGATCGAATTAAATCATCAAAATCATGGATGAATAATACATGTAAAGTAAAACAAGTGAGTCATTACAATACGTTCTCAATTCACTTTCATCTCAATTTCAAATCATCAAAACAATCAAATCTCATGTCAATTCTCATTAGAATATATTCCTTAAATCTTTTAAGAATAATGACTTTCTCAAACTCAGCCTTTTAAGCAAATATGTTTTCATCTCAGATAGAAGAGTACACACACACACATTGGGAGATCCTATAACCGACATAAACCATGTGAGCTACATGGAGTCCAACGTACAACCCACGTTGGGGAGAGCCGTCCTATCCTTGACATCGGAGTAGGACTTCAAGTATCAATTCAAAAACACTAGTGATCACTATTTAAATCAGCCTCAGGCTCACATCCTACAAGGGCACGTAGTTCTAGGAAAGTAAGGTCACATTATACCTCCCACTCAGTGCTAAAGATTACTCCTGGACTTAGCTCAGAAATTTAAATCAGCCTCAGGCTCACATTAAAGAAAATCCACAATAAACACTTCAACAATTTTCATCGGGAGCCAATTTGCTACCCCTTTATCATAATCAATAAAAACGTGGATTTCTTTCACAGTCGAGTTCAAAATAACTCATTCACGACCAAAAGGTCAAATCATTCAAATCATCTCAAATATTCAACATCAACGTTCTTATAACACACACTTTCTAAAAAAACACAATTTCCAATGGGGATTCATGACCCAAATATCAAAATTATGATAAATATCGTTCAAGATTCATGCTTTATATCACCACACATGTAAATTCATCTTACAAAATCATAAACATCAATATTTCATAGTAATCATCATAAGATATAGGTTCATGCTTAAAATTCATAAAAATCAAATAAAAATCATGCATTTGTAAAGAAAATTACTTTTGGGCACAAGAACGAAAGACAGTTCTTGTTGAAAAACCCCACATACCTTAAATGATGAACTTTATATCGATAGTCATTTTTGAGATGTTAATTGTGCCTATGAATGATTATTCTTGGAGTTCTTGAACTAGGAACTTGGAATCTTGAATAAATTTGCAGAATTAATGGTGACTTTGGAGGTTCTTGAAGTTGGATGTAGGAGCTTTGAGGGAATTTGATGAAATATAACATATAATTCTTCTAATAGGCTTTAATATAGGGTTTGGATGGATTTTGGGTGAAGGGGAATGACCAAAACGCCCCTAAAAATCAAATAATTCTCGAATTTGTCCTTTGGTGGACTGTTTTGATAGTCTGAAGTAGATCAACCATAACATTTTACTTCGATATCCAAATTGGATGAAACCAATTTCATTAGAAAGCGGACTCTCATATATTTTCGTTGATATATAGTATCTCACCCAAATCATTGTGTACAAGGAGTTATGATTGTTTGAATTTGATCCAAAAATTCACTTTTGGTAGGCTTAGGTAGATCGACCATAACTTTTTGCTCCGATAGACAAATTGGATGAAACCAATTTCATCAGAAAGAGGACTCATAGAGATTTCCGTTGATATATAGTATATCACCCAGATCATTGTGTACAAGGAGTTATGGTCGTTTAAAGTTAGAGAAAAAATACGCCAGGCTTCAGTACTTTTTTTCCTGCATGTTTTACTATTCACTATTATTCACGATTCGATCAAAATGTTCATAACTCGTCGCTCGGGTGTCCATTTTGGATGATCCACATATCGTTGGAAATCTTATTAGATAATCTACGCAATGGTGGGTCATATTCTAAGACATTCCATACGAAAAAATTATAATTCACTCTAGAAGATAGAACCCAACACATTTACACACAAAATTTCAATGAAAAATTTCCCGAGGTATTAAACTGCGATGACTAGTTCTGGCATGATGTCCATGGAGGACATGATGAAAAATCTATTGAAGGGAGTTGAAGCAACCAACTCAGGGGTAACTACAATGAAAAGTGAATTTTCTACCCTCCGTCAGTTGGTTAGCTCACACTCTGCTTCTATTATGCAGTTGGAGCAACATATGAGCCAACTTTTGTCTACTCTAAACCAGAGAAAAGCTTTTACTTTACCTAGCGATACGGTTCAAAACCCGCGGACTGATGGCTCTTGTTTTGTGATTACCACTCGAAGTGGAAAGATGTTATGTAGCCCTTCTATAGGAAAAGCTGTGGAGAAGGAGGTAAGTGTTGATGAGTCAGAAGGAATCAATCCAGTAGAGTCTTAGAAGCTGGATGGCTTTGTTGATATTTCGGAGAAAGAAGAAAAATAGGAAGGGGAAGTGGTATTGAAAGAAATGCCAAGACCACCACCTCCCTTTCCTTAGAGATTGAAGAAAAAAGTAGATAACAAAAAATTTAGCAAATTCATGGAAATAATGAAACAACTGAAAGTGAATGTGCCATTGATGGAGGCACTTGAGCAAATGCCAAACTATGCTAAATTTATGAAGGAATTGCTAACAAAGAAGCGGAAGGTAAGCTTTGAGCCGGTGGACAACATCCACCTCTGTAGCATTTTTTCTTCACAATCCTTAGTGCAGAAAAAGCCTGACCCTAGAGCATTTACCATACCGTGCATAGTTAGGTCCATGAAGTTTACCAAAGTTTTATGTGACTTAGGAGAAAGTATTAATATAATGTCCCTTTATATCTACGAGAAGCTTGGACTGGGGGAACCTACCCCCACAATGATGTGTCTTGTGATGGCAGATAGGTCGGTGAAACGACCAGTTGGTATATTACATGATGTGCCGGTAAAGGTGGATGACTTTATTCTGCCTGCAAACTTTGTGATACTAGATTGTGATGTTGATTTTGAGGTGCCCATCATCTTGGGTAGACCATTATTAGCTACGGGAAGAGTGGTGGTTGATATGGAGCTTAATGACCTAAAGTTCAGGTATAGAAAAAGAGAGGCCAGATTTAAAATGCATCCTCCTATGAAGCAGTTGGAGGAGATGAATATCTTCTTGGTCATCGATGTATTCCAGGAAGATGGTAATGAGGTAGTTATGCGGCATCTTGACGAAGTTTGAGTGGTCGAGATAACCCAGTCGTGCCACGACATTAAATCAGGCATTGTTTGGGAGGCAACCCAATGTTTTAATTTTACTGCACTTTTGTTTTTAATATTTGTAGCTATGAGTCGTACAAAGGAGGTGAACTTGTTTTAGTCAACTTGAGGAGGATTGACGTCAATTTTGATGGGCTTTCAAAATTATGACAAGCCGTGAGAAATAGCATCAAAATACTCAAGTCAAAGCCCT
The DNA here is from genome assembly GCA_030864215.1 of Capsicum pubescens. Classification (NCBI taxonomy): domain Eukaryota; kingdom Viridiplantae; phylum Streptophyta; class Magnoliopsida; order Solanales; family Solanaceae; genus Capsicum; species Capsicum pubescens. Next base: position 31,216,838 of record CM061549.1, on the reverse strand, counting down.
ATTATGTTAAGGATGACGACAATTTTGAAGCACCGTCAGGTATCTGACGCGCCGTCAAAAATATCATCAAAGGAGTTGAGCCCAGGTTAAAAATTCCGGGCTAACCCGGCCCATTCACAGATGTTCACATTCCCGCGTACCATAGGTCTTTTCCTATTAGTTTTAATTTTCTTTCCTTAGAGAGTTATTTCCCTTCCTTTTTCAAATTTAATTCCTTTTAAGGAAAAATTTTAAGACTTTCCTTGTTGAAGCCTGAGAGTTAAGCCAAGAAATCTTCTCCCTCTCTAATCTCATTCTTCTCTCACTCACAAGTCTAGGTGCTCATAGTACATCATCTAAGTTTTTACATCCAGGTATGATAAAAACTTCAACTTCATCTTTCTTTGGATAAATTGTGAACTACAAGAAACCTTGGTTTCAAACGAGTGAGTTGAACCCACTAACATGCTTCAAGCCCCTTCAAAAACAAAGGTTTGTAGGGGTATAAAATATAATTTTGTGGAAACCTCAGTAAAGAACATGACCTAAGTTGAAATTGAGAATAATTTTAGAAGAAAAATAAAGTAAAAAGAAGTTAGAAATTGTAATGTTGTCTTATGGCAATTTTCACGGCCTTGAACCTGTGCGATGGCCATTCAAAAATGCCATCAAAAGCTAAGAAATTTTGTAGATTCTGGATAAGGTTGACGATTCTTTTGAAGCGCTGTCACACCTGTGACGGCAAATCATAAAGGCCGTCAAACCTGCAAACTAAAAACAGTGATGATGTTAAACTGAGGTGATCCTTCTTCTTCTCTTGTTTGATCATGGACACTAATTGAGAATTTCTATGTTGTTGCAAAATTGATAATGGCACCCAAGAGAAAGAATCCAACCACACCAAAGAAAGCAGCTAAAGAGAGTGTACCTCGACAACTTGTCAATGAGGACTCTGATTATGAAGACGAGGAGCCTTTGCTCAGATGGAAAAGAAAGAGGACTAGTCCAAAGACTCCGCCTCCACCTAAGCCTATTGAGGTGGAGGATACTGATGATACTGATGTGACAACCTCATCTAATCAAGATTCAGAGGAACAAGGATCAGAACACACTAAGCAGGGGTCTGAGAGAACTGAACAAGAAGTTGGAACTGAAGGTTCTGAGAGGCCTGCAGCTGAAAAAACTGAGTCTGAATCACCATCTTCAGAGCAGCAAGGTGATAAGGATTCTCCAGTACGGGGAACTTTGGTGAAATGCAAAAACACCGAGGTTAGGAAAAATGTGAGATGGAAAATCCCTAGGGATGAAATGATCTATTTTGATGGACTTCACAGAACAGATCGACGAAGTGCCAGAAGGCCAATTCTAGAGGAGAAGAAGATTATCACTACAGGGTTGATCAGATGCCCTGAGGTGATGCATAAACTCAAGGAGTATGGTCTGTAGTGGACTACTAGGGGAAACAGTGTTTACTTTCCTTCGTTGGTCGAGGAGTTCTACGCGAACTTCCAGGCTACAGTGGAAAGTATGTGCAAAGAAAGGGATAGAACTTCAGATAAGCCTCTTCTGACAAGATTTGCAGTACGTGGAGTGAGGGTGGATGTATCAGATACCACCATAAATAGGTTTCTTCATGGGCCAGCCTTCGTTCCGCGAGCCACCTCACCTACATTCTATGCCCGGTTGAAGCATCGGGAAAATCAGCCAAGTGGTTAGCGACTCTCATAGCAGATGGGGAACCGGAGTGGTTGAATAATCAGGCAAAAAAGATTACCAAAGCATATCTAAATTCAGAGGCAAGATTTTGGTGGGGTTTAATACGGATTCATCTGATACCCACCGAGGAAGACAACATATTAGGGGATGATCGAGCAATATTGGTTGAAAGCTTGATAGATAAAAACCCCTTAGATTTAGGAGAAATTATAGAAGAAGAGATCAAGATTCGACTCGCAAGACCCAATGCTGCATATCCATTCCTATGATTGATTACTAGGTTGTGTAAAGCATCTCATGTACCTGAGATCTCAGGTATTGATGATTAAATACATGCTAAGAAGACTCACAACCCTATTCCTTGGGGGATTCGACCCCAACCTAGTTGGATTTGATATTGACAACGATCGCTTACAACCATTCAAAAGTGTAATTTGAGCGTTATCAACCATCAATCACATGTATAAACCGACAATCAACTGTAACCATTATAATCATAATAGCGTAACCCAAACGTTCATCAAATAGCTAGGTCACTAAGGAATTACATATTTCAAGCTTAAGGTGGGTCAAGTCCCACTCCTAAATCCCAATAATGCCAAAGTTTACTTCTACTAGACTAACTTCTACCCGAAATTGGGCTAGGTTATCTAAATCACCCCATAAGGGCTTATTGATCCATACTAGGCCTATAAGGGTAAATCTTCTTCAAGCAACCTTCCTAAGTCATCCCAAACACTAAGGACATTTCATAACTAGTCATAACCAGATTACATACTCTTAAGGTCAGCGAACAACATCATTCTCAACTACTAGAGCAACTAAAGTATTCTCATGCTATTCATGAGACTTCAAGTTGAACTATCCAAGGTTCTAGGCTAAAGGTCAAACATCACACTTTACAAGTTTAATAGCCAACAAGAAACAACTATTCTCAAGTATCTCCATTTCTCTATTTATCATCTAAAACCCCTCCCAATATCGCAAGATATATATAATTATACTACAATCAAGCTCAATCTATCTACAAGTAAGCCTAACCTACCTTGAGTACAATTGCTCACATTCAATAAGTTTAGCCTTTTCTTATCTTGAAGCTTCTCCTTCCATGGTCGAAGTTATAACAAACATTATCAAAGCATCATTACAAGAGCAAAAACATCCATTATGGCACCATTATGCCATGGGTCCAAAATGAAACCAAAACCCTAAGTGGGTCCCACCTTCGGAAAATAAATTTTTGAGACCAACCCATAGTTTAACTATCATTAGGATAACCCTCAAGAGATTTGAGTAAAACAATCATACTTGTGGCTACAATTGAGCCTCAAAGACTCAGGGGTTTTGGGTCTAGAAATTAAGAAATTAATACCAAATTTGAAGGAATCTTACCTTAGATTTGTAGCAAAATGGATTTCACAAGTTATTCAAGCTCCTAATCAACCCAAAAGACTCACTTTTAAGTCAACAAATATTTATGTCTTCTAGGGTTCTCAAAGAAGTGAAGAATGCCCCAAAAATTGGCCAAAAGGGCCTTTTATAAGAGTTTAGACTGGCCTGCAAGGTCAAACTCTATTTTTCACAAACAAACTATGTAACCCCACTAAATTTAACATTTAAAACATATTGGTGGATTCATCTTTTCCATCGGAGGTCATTTAGTCCACTTGTGGGTCCCGCACACATATATTTTAATTTTTAACTTTTCGACTAATAGGTCAAAATGAGCTCGGGTGTTGTGAGATCCGAACCAAGGGTTTACCTATCCTAAAACCAAAATTACATAGTTGTTGTCGTAGTCAAAATTTACATCCAAAATCATTTTACTGAAGTTATTGCTCAGTGGGCATTTAAATCAACGAAGACTTCTAAAGGGAAAATTGGCTCTAAAAACAAACGAATGACCCAGTAATCAAACTATAAGTTCCAATAATTCAAAAATGAATTGGGGCAACCATGAAAAAGCTCAAATGGTGAAAATAAGTGGGAAGACAAAAAATGACCTGATAGGTCATTACACTTCTCATGCAATACCATTTGTGTTGGAATAATAGTTGCCTGAGACATCATTGTACCTCCAAAAACTAATTACACATTCATCGAACAATCAAGAAACTGTTGAAACAGAGGTAGCTAGAAATAGAGAGAACAGAAGCCAAATAATAAAAGAGGTAGGGAATACAAATTAAACCATTTTGTGTACCTGAACTATCAGTTATTTAGTTTTTCAACCTTAGATACAACATATGTTTAGATAGGAATAGTGATCAACTTATTTTTGTGGTGTATTTAATAAACATCTGATGATGAAACTAACTTGCAAATTCGGGAGTTCGACCTCTGGATTCTGAAGATGGAGGAGTATTTGTTCATGAGATAGCTAAATCCTCCTTGTGTGTTAAAGTTAAGGAGAAGCAAGCCAAAGATCCTATCTTGTTACAGATTAAGAATGATGTCGGTCAATAAAAGGTGATGACATTTGAAATTGGTGGTGATGGGATTTTAAGGTATCAAGGTAGGCTATGTACGCCAAATGTGGATAGATTGTGGGAAAGAATAATTGATGAGGCTCACACATCGAGGTATTTTGTTCACTCGGTCTCCACTAAGATGTATCATGATCTTAAGATAATTTATTGGTGGAACAATATGAAACGTGATATTGCTAATTTTGTTTCTAAGTGTTTAAATTGTCAAAAACTCAAGGTGGAACATTTGAGGCCAATTGGCACTTCCCAAGAGATAGCTTTGCCTATGTGGAAGTGGGAGATGATCAATATGGATTTCATCATGGGGATTCTAAAGTCTCGGAACCAATATGACACCATTTTTGGTGATTATAGATTAGATGACCAAGTCAACTCACTTTATACTTATGAGGACAAACTATTCGAGAGATGATTATGCTAAGCTGTACATTCATGAAATAATCCATTTGCATGGTGCACCAGTATCCATTATATCCGATCAAGGTACGCAATTTTGGCAGTCTTTTTAGAGAGGTTTAGGTACCCAAGTAAATCTGAGTACTTCCTTTCATTCTCAGAATGATGGGCAAGCTGAACGTACCATTCAGACCCTTGAGGATATGCTAAAGGCCTACGTAATTGACTTCAAAGGTAGTTGGGTGGATCATTTTTTATTGATAGAATTTTCCTACAATAATAACTACCATGCCAGTACTTAGATGGATTCTTTTAAAGTACTTTATAGGAGAAGATGCAGATCAGTAATTGGTAGGTATGAAGTGGGTGAAACCCGATTGTTCAAGCCTGCTCAGAGTCGTCAAAAATCTTATGCTTATGTTAGAAGAAGAGAATTAGAATTCGAGGTTGATGATTGGGTATTCCTAAAGGTCAACCCTATAAAGGGAGTCATAAGATTTGAAAAGAAAGGAAAGTTTAGTCCTCGTTATATAGAACCATATCGGATTGGGAGAAGGATAGGTGGGGTTGCTTATGAGTTAGAGTTTCACACGAGTCTGGCTTCCGTACATCCCGTATTTTATGTCTTCATGTTGAAGAAGTGCATTGGAGATCATTCCTTAGTGTTTCCTATAGAGGATATCACTGTGAAAGACTCTTTTTCATATGAAGAAGAACCCATTGCCATTTTGTATTGACAATTTTGGAAGATGAGAAGTAAGGAGATTGCTTTGGTTAAGGTGTTGTGAAAGAATCAAAAAGTTGAGGAAGCTGCTTGGGACTCAAAAGATGACCTGCAAACTAGATACCCAAACCTCTTTGAGACTGTGGATGATGATATAGAAGGTACAGATCTTAAACTACTCATTTCTTTTCATGTAGTGCTTGAAATTATGCCTTTTGTGTCCCGAATCATCATTCGGGGATGAATGGTCCCGAGGGGGTATAATGTAACACCCCGTATTTTTAAGCTAGAAATCGAACCATCATTCCTACATTCATAAAATCTAATCCCATGATTTATTTTGAATACATGTGTCATGATATTTATCCTAGGGTGTGAAGTGTTCATGAGGTTAAAAATATTCATAGAAATTATTTAGAGCCAAGTTGATCTAAGATCCTTTATTTTGCCAAAAGTTTGGAATTTGATTCTATAAGGGTCATCTTTGAACGAGTATAACTTTTTGTATATGAAGAATTTGGCAGATTAAGACCAACCAAATTGTAGATAACTGAATTAGCTTTCTAAATAAACCAAGTTCTCCTAAATTCAATAATCGAGTAAAAAGTTATGTCATTTTTCGTGTGAGACAGTAAAGAGTCATGATAGTCCCACAACGGGAGGGATGCTTGACCCAATAGGGTCGCATCACGAAGGATGCTTTACCCAACTAGGGTTCACGACGTGGGAGCTATTCCCCCACAATTTTAGCTTCTTAAGGGTCAAGGGTCACTTTGTCCCTTTCCCCTCAACCCCAAACGTCCAAAGTACGAATTATAACATCCAAAAGGGTATTATTTGCCCATATTCTTCAAATCAAGTCACGTAAAAACCTTCCCCTTTCCCCAATAGAAAAATTCAACTCTTCTCCTCCAAGTAATCTAGAATTAAAGCCTTTCAAGTTCAAGAGTCTCAAGAAAGTATCAAAGTTAGGGTTTCATCCTTCAAGATAAGAAACTTAAGGTACGTGGGGTTGTCTTAAACTACATGGGCATTTTGAAATTATCTTAATCATGTTTAAATGTTTAGAAATAATGAATTTACAAAGGTGTTTGGATTTACAATTTTAATTATACATTATGAAATCTTATTGATGATAATGTTTGGGCCTTGAGGCCTTCCCCCTTGAAATTGGTTGTTACACATATATATATATATGTATGTATTTGATATTTTCAAAACTTGATTTGAGAGCATGAAGATTTATACTCCCTCTCTCATTATTAATTATTCGATTGCGTATTGAGAAGCATGACATAAACGTCTTTACTATTATTTGTTGACTTGGTTTTGATGATAACTTAAAGAGAGGGCATCTTTCCTAATTACATGAATGAAAGTGATGATTTATAGAGAATTGCATGATTTGTTACAAAATACTTTACCAATATGTGTTTGTGAATTGAATTGAGGATCTTTGACTTTGTTTTCATGAATTTCGCTATACATATCCTCTTATACTATTTGACTAGTTTGGAAGTCTGAAAATAATATTTTGAAAAAGGAGACTATAACATGATATTGTATGGATTAGATATATGACTTGCAAGTCTTGGTATGACGATACTAAAACAAACTACGCCATAACATACTCAGAACAGAACATAAGTCAGATTTCATTCAGATTTCTTTTAGAATATAATTTGAGAAAGATGCATGCTTAGAAAAGGCTAAAAATAGGCTTAAGAGATGTTAGGTGGTTACCCGAAGAAGGCATGAGTTCATATAACTTATTTCCCGAAACTGTGTTTTGCTGATATGGGTTAGTTGTGTCAAAAAGGGATTATATGCAAGCCTAGTACCCTGTGGCATATCAAAATTAGAAACTCCAACCTTTGAGGCAAACTTGGTTTGGGGGCTTCACCGCAGAGTCAAGTGCGGACTCCATATAGCCTGTGGGGTCGTAGACTTGTAGGGTGTACCACCTAGCTCAGAAGTAAAACAAATAAAAAGGGAATCATATCTGCAGAATTGTTTTAAAATCATTTGAAACTGCACATATATTTTAAACTATTTCATGCATAAAGATTTTGGTGAAATTCTTTCACTTATGTTATATATATATTTACCAAATAACATTATGTTGGATTGCTCTGTGTATCAGTACATATGAATTGACCCCCTATATCTCAGGATCTGAGGTACAGTCTCGCGGTCCCATCCAGCAATTGATTTGTTTGTGTCAAAAGTTGCAGTTGGTAAGACATCTCTATTTCAAAAGGCCTGATTTTCATATTTTGTTGCTTCTTTCTTTTTTAGGTCTACTGGGGGCCTTGTCCCAGTTTTTAGACAAATGTTGGTTTTCATGGATTAGAGATTTTACTGACTAGTGTTATGTATTTTGAATGATGAGTACTTACTTTCGGATTGTCTAGTTTACCTATGAGATTGACCATGATTCTGTTATGTTATTCTTTCCGTATTTCTATAGATTGTATGATTAAAGTGCATGATTTCTAGATTGATATGAGCGTTTGGACCCTTACATTCTGGGATGCTCATCATGACTAGGGCCTCAGCTTGGATCGTGACAAACCTGGTATCAGAGCATGGTTCATGGTCCCAGGGTGTATGCAAAATTGCATTAGGTGGAGTCCTGTTTATGGGTGTGTAGCACACCACACTTATAAATAGCAAGCTACAAGGCGTTTAGCAATGTCTCTCTTCTTTCCTAATTTAGTTCATGATATAGAGTCTGTATAACCTCTAATTAATAATTTCTTGTGTTACAGAAAGTTACAATGCCTCCCCATAGAACCAATTAACAAAATGCTCAGGCTAAGGATATCTTTCCCACTCATGGGATGCAGACCCGTAATAGAGCTTGCTCTCCAAATTTTGCTCATACTCTAGGAGTTTCTCAAATTCTGAACTGTCTACCTCCGGCTTTACGAACTAATGTTAAACGTCCCCAGCCTCCTTAGAGAGAGGTTTTCAATGCTGAGTTCATCCAGTCCATCCATATAATTGCATAGTTAGTAGCCTCTCAGATTCTTCGGTCTAAAGATTTGGGTTTTGTATCTGGTTCTTCTAAGATTACCTGAGTTGATCAATTCATGAGACTGAACCCCCTATGTTCACTGGCACAAAGGTTAAGGAGGACCCCCAAGGGTTCATTGATGAGTTGGAGAAGATTTTCAGAGTGATGCGCGTGAATAAGGCTGAAGGTGTGGAGTTGGCATCTTATCAGCTGAAGGATATGGCAAATCAGTAGTATAATGAGTGGGAGGATTCAAAGGGTAGTGATGTTGAGCCTTCTGTGTGGGGTGATTTTGTGGAGATTTTTCTAGACTGATTCTTTCCCGAGGAATTGAGAGAATCCAAGGTTGAAGAGTTTATGAGCCAGAAGCAAGGGAAGATGAGTGTTAAGGAGAACACCTTGAAGTTCAATTAGTTATCCCGCTATGCCCCAAAATTGGTAGGTAACATGAGAGCTCACATGAAAAAGTTAGCATCCGGTCTCTCGAATGATTTGGTGTTGGAATCCAAAGGGGCAATTCTGGATAGAGATATGGATTTCTATAGATTGTCCATTCATATGCAATAGGTTGAGGAGTAGACGAAGAGGGTTTCTGAAGCATGGAAGAAAGATAGGCAGGCTAAGAGGGACAAATCCATGGACCAAAAAAATAGTCAGCAACAGTCTTCAGCAAGTAAACCTACGCCCAGGCCTTCGGGTTAGCAGTATTTCAAGTCGGAAGATAGGTTTAGAGATCAGGGTACTCAATCCCAAAGAATGGTGACTCAGCCATTTACGTCGCACCCTCGCTATGGAAATTGTGGGAATAATCACCAAAGGAAGTTTCAGTTTGGTAGGTTGGTGTTTTATACGTGTGGCCAGACAGGCCATTTCCAGAGAGACTGTCCACCGGAAAGAGGGGACAACGGAGGTGCTAGGTCTCATAAGAACCCCATGGATCTACCACCACCACTAAAAGGTAAAACTTCAGCTACCGGAGGTGGTCGCAACCAGTTGTATGCATTGTCAAATTGCTAGGATGCAGAGGCTTCACCAGATATAGTCACAGGTACGTTACAAATTTTCTCCCATGATGTGTATGTATTACTTGATCCCAGGTCTACCTTATCTTATGTGACCCTGTATGTGGCAGTCAGTTTTGGGTTTGAGCCTGAAGTTATTCTAGAACCTTTCTCTGTTTTCACCCCTGTTGGTGACTCGATTATGGCTAGGAGGTGTATAAAAATTGTGTTGTGTCCATATGTAAACATGAAACTTTGGCAGACCTCATAGAACTCGATATAGTTAACTTTAATGCAATCTTAGGAATGGACTGGCTCCATTTGTGTTATGCCACACTAGACTGTAAAATCCGAAAAGTCACTTTTTCCTTTCCGAATAAACTATTGATAGAGTGGTAGGGGTATTCTATATCACCTAGAGAGAAGTTCATATCTTATCTCCGAACCCATAAGATTATTTTGAAGGGTTGTTTGTATCATCTTATTTGGGTCAAAGATTCTAGTAGTGAAAATCTTTCCCTACAGTCTGTCCCTGTATTTAATCAATTCCTAAAAGTTTTTCCTGATGACCTCTCGGGGATACCACGTGACAGGGAGATAGATTTTGGTATTGATGTATTGCAAAATACTTGTCTTATCTCTATTCCACCATACAGAATGGCTCCTGCAGAATTGAAAGAGTTAAAAGAACAGTTGATATATCTTCTAGATAAGGGCTTTATTCATCCTAGTATTTCTCTCAGGGGTGCACCTATACTCTTCATGCGTAAGAAAGATGGTTCACTCAGTATGTGTATAGATTATCATTAGTTAAATAAGGTCACAGTAAAGAATAAATACCCTCTTCCCAGAATTGATGATTTATTTTATCAACTTTAAGGTGTGAAATATTTCTCTAAATAGGCCTTCGTTCGAGATTCCATCAGTTGAAGATTAGAGAGACTGACATTCCCAAAATAGCTTTCTGAACCTGATATGGTCATTATGAATTCTTAGTTATGTCCTTTGGATTGACTAATGCCCCCGTAGATTTTATGGATTTGAGAATAGGGTGTTCCATTAATTTCTAGATCTTTTAGTCATAGTTTTCATTGACGGCATCTTGGTTTACTCAAAAATGAGGAAGATCATGCTAGTCACCTCTGAATCATCCTTCAGACCCTCAAGATCATGAATTGTATGTAAAATTCTCAAAATGTGAATTTTGGCTTAATGCAATTGCTTTCTTGGGACATATTTTGTCTAGTGAGGGAATCAAGGTTGATCCCCAAAAGGTTGATGCAGTAAGAAAATGGCCCAGGCCCATGACTCTAACCGATATACAGAGCTTCTTAGGTTTGGCAGGGTATTAAAGAAGGTTTGTAGAGAATATTTACTCCATAGCTTCTCCCCTTACCAAATTGACACAGAAGAAGGCAAAATTTTTGTGGTCCAACTCATGTGAGAGTAGTTTTGAGAATCTAAAAGATAAGTTGACTACTGCACCAGTTTTGACTCTATCTGAGGGTATAGAAAGCTTTGTTATGTACTGTGATGTGTCTCGGATGGGACTTAGGTATGTGCTTATGCAGCATGGTAAAGTAGTGGCTTATGTATCAAGGCAGTTAAAGGTGCATGAAAAAAATCATTCCACCCATGACTTAGAGCTAGCGGTTGTGGTGTTTGCACTTAATACCTGGCGGTCTTATCTTTATCGGGTATATGTTGATGTTTTTACTGAACACAAGTTTACAGTATGTTTTCTCGCAGAAAGAATTGAATCTCAAGTAGAGGCGGTGGTTGGAATTGTTAAAAGATTATCACATGAGCCAACATTACCATCTAGGAAAGAACAATATGGTAGCTGACACCTTTAGCAGATTGTCAATGGGCAGTCTTTCCCATATTGGGGGAAAAAAAGATGGAGATGGTGAAAGATATTCATCGGCTTGCAAATTTGGGAGTTTAACTTCTAGATTCTGAAGATGGAGGAGTATTTGTTAATGAGATATCTAATTCCTCCTTGTTTGTTGAAGTTAAGGATAAGCAGGTCGAAGGTCCTATCTTTTTACAGATTAAGAATGATGTCGGTCAACAGAAGGTGATGGAAATTGAAAGTGGTGGCGATGGGATATTAAGGTATCAAGGTAGGCTATGTGTGCCGAATATAGATAAATTGCGGGAAATAATTCTTGATGAGGCTCACACTTCGAGGTATGTTGTTCACCCAGGCTCCACTAAGATGTATCATGATCTTAAGATGATTTATTTGTGGAACAATATGAAACATGATATTGCTAATTTTGTTTCTAACTGTTCAAATTGTCAACAAGTCAAGGTGGAACATTTGAGGCCAGGTGGCACTTTCCAAGAGATAGCTTTGCCAATGTGAAAGTGGGAGATGATAAATATGGATTTCATCATGGGGCTTACAAAGTCCCAAAACCAATATGACACCATTTGGGTGATTGTAGATCAGATGACCAAGTCATCTCACTTTTTGCCTATGAGGATAAACTATTTAGGAGATGAATATGCTAAGTTGTACATTCCTTAGATAGTCCATTTGCATGGTGCACGAGTATCCATTATATCCGATTGAGCTACACAATTCTCTATATTTTTGGTGGTCTTTTCAGAGGGGTTTAGGTACCCAAGTAAAGTTGAGTAATTCACTACACCCTCAGACTGATGGGCAAGCTGAACACACCATTCAGAACCTTAAGGATATGTTAAGTGCCTGTGTAATTGACTTCAAAGGTAGTTGGGTGGATCATTTTCCATTGATAGAATTCGCCTACAATAATAGCTACCATACCAGTATTCAGATGGCTTCTTTTGAAGAACTTTATGAGAGAAGATATAGATCACTAATTGTGTGGTATGAAGTGGATGAAATCCGATTGTTCAGGCCTGATCTTATTCATCAGGCAATGGATAAGGTAAAAGTCATTAGAGAACAACTTAAGAATACTCAGAGTCGCTAGAAATCTTATTCTGATGTTAGAAGAATAGACTTAGAATTCGAGGTTGATGATTGGGTATTCCTAAAAGTCTCCCTTATGAAGGGAGTCATATGATTCTGAAAGAAAGGGAAGTTTAGTCTTCGTTATATAGAGCCATAGCGTATTGAGAGAATTATAGGTGGGGTTGCTTATGAGTTAGAGTTGCCCATGATTCTGGCTTTCGTACATCCCATATTCCATGTCTCCATATTTAAGAAGTGCATTGGAGATCATTCCTTAGTGTTTCCTGTAGAGGATATCAATGTGAAAGACTCCTTGTCATATCAAGAATAACCCATTGCCATTTTGGATTGCCAAGTTTGAAAGCTGAGAAATAAGGAGATAGCTTCGATTAAGGAGTCGTGAAAGAATCAAAAAGCCGAGAAAGCTACTTGGGAGTTAGAAGATGACCTATAGATTAGATACCCAAACCTCTTTGATACTGTGGATGATTATATGGAAGGTGCAAATATTATACTACTTCTTTCTTTTCATGTAGTTCTTGAAATCGTGCCTTTTATATCCTGAGTCATTAAGGGATGAATGATCCTGAGGGGGGATAATGTAACACTCCATATTTTTGAGCTAAAATTCAAACCATCGTTCCTAAGTTCGTAAACTCTAATCGCATGATTTATTTTGAATACATGTGTCATGAAATTTATACTAGGGTGTGAAGTGCTCATGAGGTTAAAAATGTTCATAGAAATTATTTAGAGCCAAGTTGATCTAAGATCCTTTGATTTTCCCAAAGTTTGGAATTTGATTCTAAAAGGGTCATCTTTGAAAAAGTATAACTTTTTTGTATATATTGAATATGGAAGATTATGACCCCCCCCCCCAATTTGTAGATAATCGAATTAGCTTTCCAACTATACCAATTTTGCCTAAATTCAACAATCGAGTGAAAAGTTTTGCCATTTTTTGTGTGAGGCAGTAAGGGGTCATGTTAGCCCCGCGATACGAGGGCCGATTGACCCAAATAGGGGTCGCGTCGTGAGGGAAGTAACACCCTATATTTTGGGATAGAACGTAAACCGTTATTTCTACATATAAAGGTTCCAAAAGTCATAGATCCAATGTTAATTTAGTGTGTTAATCAATTATATAGTGTGGTAATCTAGTTGAGCAAAAATTGAGATCATAGAGGTCCCTTAACTCAAGGACAAGTTGAAAGTCTTACTATCGATTGAGTTTTGGTAAGCGTTTAAACTTGGGTTAAATTAAATTGACCATAAAATTTTGTATATAATGAATTAGAGGGCCAACTAGATATTAAATAAAAGGTCTTTGAATCCTCTTTCTAACACCACCAGTTTTGCATTAATCCGATATTGAGGTAAAAAGTTACGCCTGTATTACAGTAAGGTATTAGGTTGCGTAAGGAGCGACGGTCGGACCGATGGTCCATCAGGTCCATCGCAGGGCCCGTTGCCCCAAAAATAGTGACTCAGTCACTGAAAATGTAGCGGCAGTTCTGGGGATGGTTCGTCGGGCCCGTGACGGTCCGTCGGGCCATCCCGAAGCTAAAAAATGTGATTTTTGTTTAAGTGTTGTTTTGGTACTTTTCCTCTTCAGAAAACCTCCCCAATGTATTTAATTACACTCTAACACATTATTAATCAATTCCCATTAGTTTCAACATCAAAAACTTCCTTCTTCTCTCTCAAAATCAAGATCAAACTAGGGTTTCATTCAAGAATAAGAAAGCAAGAAATCAATCTTTAAGTCCAAGATTTTCAAGGAACAAATCAAGAATTCAAGTTCTACTCTTTAATTTAAGTAATCTAAGGTACTTAGGGTTTTCCTAAAACTACATAGGCATAAGGAAAATGTTTAAACAACATTTTAAACATTGTGAAATCATGAATTATCGAAGGGGTTTTAGAACTTACGTTACAATTTTGCATCACGAATTCTTTAATGACATTATTATTTAGGCTTTGAGGCCTTTCCCCTAAATTTGATCTACAACCATGTATAAGTATACATATTTAGGTGTTTGATGAGTTTGAATGATTAACTGAGAGCATGAACTATTATAAATCCCTCTCTTGTTTACAAGCTTTCTTGTTTTTGTAAGTTATGCTTTATTCGAAATGCATTGTTGGAAGCATGATATAAATGTCTTGATTATGGTTTTAAATTAAAGAGGGGCTGTCTTACATGGTGTTAAAGGTTAAATATTTATATTAAGAAGATTGCATGTTTTCATCACAAGTTCCATGTCCACTACATATTTGTTGAAATGCTGAAAAAAATAACTTTTACATGGTTTGATAAATGTTTGAAGTATGAATCTTTTGAATTGTTTGAAGTATGGTGGTTCAAGATTTACGTTTTGGAAGAAGATATTTTCATATGAAAATTATGGATCAGAAACATGACTTGCAAACCTTTGTATGATGATACCAAATCAGATAAGGCCATGATAAACTCAGAACAAAATACAGATTTCAATTCAGATTTAGAATTCAGAAAAATGCATGTTTAGAACAAATTAAAAATGGACACTAAGAGAGTTAGATGGATACCCGAATTAGGCATAGGTCATATGATTCATTGACTAGAACCGTGTTTTCTTGATCCGGGTTTATTATTTCCCTAAGAGGGATTACACGCTGGCCTAGTGCCCTATGGCATATCAGATTCAGATATTTCAACCCATGCGAAAAACTTGGGTTGGGGGCTCGGCCGTTGAGTTAATGGTGGATCCCATATTGCCCGTGGGAAACTGTCAGATATGTAGGGTGTACCACTTAGCTCAGAAGTAATATAAAGTACAAAACTGCATTGACAAGATTATTTTAAGATCAGTTGAGATTCCCCATGTATTTTAAACTATTTCATGCATAACGTTTTATGGATTTCTCTCACCTATGTTATATATGTATAAATTCATTATTTTAGATTGCTCTTCATACCAGTATGATTGTATTGACCCCTTATATTTCAGGGTCTGAGGCTCAGTCTAGAGGTCCTGCTAAGCCGTAGAGATTTCAGATAGAAGTGTGCAATTGATGAGCCTTCTTTATTCCGGATGGCCTATTTATTTCAGACACTTCTTATTTACTTTGGTTTAGGTCCACTGGGGGCCTTGTCCAAGTTTCAGACAGCTTGTTAATTTCGTATGTAATAGAGATTTTGCAGACTGAAATAAATATTATCTAGATGTTGATGGATTTCCTTTCATATTGATATACATAACTCAGGACATGACCATGATTCTGTAATGATTTATATTTCCACATCTTTTCTTCATTATATGAATATTGTAAATGATTACCAGATATAGAAGGGCGTCCGGACCTCAATTGTTCGGGATGCTCATTACTGCCAGGGCCCCAGCTCGAGTCGTGACAAACTTGGTATTAGAGCATAGTTCATGGTCCCAAGGTGTCTATGAAAATTGCATCAGGTAGAGTCCTGTTTATGGGTGTGTAGCATGCTATACTTATAAGCAGGGGGCTACAAAGTGTTTAGGAATGTTTCCCTTTTTTGTGATTTAGTTCGTGTTGTAGAGTCTAAATGACCCCTAATCAATGATTTCTTGTGTTTTAGAAAAATATCATGTCTCCCCGTCGCTCCAATGAACAAAATGCTCAAACTGAAGAAGTCCGTCCTACCCATGGGATGAGGACACGTAAAAGGGCTCACACTCCTAAATTTGTTGTTGCTCCGGGAGTCCCTCCCATTCAGACCAGTCCACCCAGGTCACCTAGGGCTCCCCGGTCTGGGATTAACCACACCTAACCTCCCCAGAGAGAGAGATCAAATGTTGAGTATAGATAGTCGATTCATATGATTGCATAGTTGGTGGCTTCCCAGGCCCGATGGTTGGAGGATGTTGGATCTTCTTCTAGTGCATCCGAGACCACACAGGTGGGATAGTTCATGCGATTGAACTCGTCTAAGTTTATGGGTACAAAAGTGGAGAAGGATCCACAAGAGTTTGTAGATGAAATTGAGAAAAGTTTTCGAATGATGTATGTAGATAAAGTGTAAGTGGTTGAACTAGCAGCCTATTATCGGAAAGAGGTAGCAAATCAGTGGTACATTGAGAGGGAAGATTCGAGGGGAGATTGTAATACCCCGCATTTTGGGTAAGAATGAAAAATCGTTTTTTCTATGTGTAGATGATCCAAAATGCATAAATCCTATGAAAATTTGGCATGTTAATCAATTATATAGTGTAGGAACCTATTTGAGCATAAATTGAGATCATAGAGGTCCACAAACTCAAGGACGAGTTAAAATCTTTCCTATCGTTCGAGTTTAAGTGAGCATCGAAACTTGGGTCAGATTCAATCGACCATAAATTCTTGAACATGACGAACTGGATGGACTACTATATATCAAATGAAATCTCTTAGAATTATATTTCCAACGATATCAATTTCACCCAAATATGAGATCGGAGAAAAAAGTTATACCC
Organism: Capsicum pubescens; assembly: GCA_030864215.1. Classification (NCBI taxonomy): domain Eukaryota; kingdom Viridiplantae; phylum Streptophyta; class Magnoliopsida; order Solanales; family Solanaceae; genus Capsicum; species Capsicum pubescens. The sequence continues at coordinate 31,200,095 of CM061549.1, read as the reverse complement.
ATTTTACTTCAGCATGTCTGTTTGTCGATAAGTGATGACCTGAGCTGATAAGTTATCACATATGTGATGACCTATCAGCCATGTCGTCAGCCCAAGGCATTAACTCAGAAAAATCAGCCTCAGAGTGAAGACCTGGTGTGATAAGTTATCACATATGTGATGACCTATTAGCCAAGGTCGTCGCCTTTAAAATTCAGCATTTCCTAAATGGTTTTGGAGGGGTATTTTGATATTTTCCCTTCACCCCATAACTCCATAAATACTAAATTCAACCTCCATTTCACCAAAAATACACTCCTTTCTCTCAAATACTCTCAAGAACAAAACCCTAGGGCCTCAACCTAAGATTCAAGATCCCTTAAAATTTCACCATTAAATTTTAAAATTGATTCAAGAATTAGAATCCCCAAACTAAGATCTTCAAGAATCATCCATCAAAAGCACAAATAGAGTCCCAAAAGCAAGTGTTATCCAAAGTTCATAACCTAAGGTACGTGGGATTTTCCTAAAATCTCATGGGCATAGAAATCATGATTTTAAGAAAAGGGTTTTAGATTTATCATTTATAATCATGTTTTAGAAGTCTCAATGACATTATTTTGGTCTTTAGATCTTCCCTCAAATTGATTAATAGATTATATATATATATATATATATATATGTATTTATGAATGTGTTTAAGGATGAATATTCAATTGAGAGCATGAATCATAATGAACCCCTCTCTTGTTATGATTTTTCTAATCTTTCATATGATATGAATTGTTCTAAATTGCATCTTGAAAGGATGATATGAATTGTCTTGATTTATGCTATGACTTGAATATGATTTCGGCATAAAAAAAGAGAGTTATGCATGTTGATAAATGTTGAATATGCATATAACAAATAGTAGCATGGTTTGATAAAAGAACACATGACCACAATATATTTGAATAATCACAACATAGTTTTGACTTGTGTTTTCGGAACATGAAATCTTTTATATTGTTTGCATATTTGGGTGGTCTGAACTGTATTTTAATGAAAGAATTATGCATGATACATTATGGCTCATAAAAGAGGACTTTCAAGTCTTGGTGTGACGACACTAATTCAGATTATGACATGGTAATTCAGAACAGAATAGAATGCATGTTTGAAGTCAGAATTTTCAGATGTTGAAACTAGAATAAAGCATGATTCAGAATAGGATAAAATTGGGCATAAAGAGAATTTAGGTGGTTCCCCGAAGAAGGCATGAGTTCAGATAACTTATTGCCTAAAATCGTGATTTGTCAATCCGGGTATATTATATTACGCTGGCCTAGTGCCGTGTGGCATATCAGAATAAAAAACTCCAACTCTTGTGGCACACTCGGGTTGGAGGATTCCCCGCCGAGTCAATGGTGGATTTCATACCGCCCGTGGATATCAGAATTATAGGGGAGTGCCACCTAACTCAGAAGTAATACAAAGATCAGAAAAACTGCATTGCCAGAAAGGTTTTATGATTAGCAGAAATGCCCATGTGTTTTGAATTTATATCTTTCATGATGTTTTAAGATTATCTCTCAACTATTTTATTTATATAAAATTTTTATTTTGGATTTTGCTCTGCGTACCAGTACATTTGTATTGACCCCCACCCCTACCTCCCAGGGTCTAAATTTCAGTTCAAAGGTCCTGCTAAGCCATAGAGTTTTTAGACAAGAGTGAAGAGTGCCATTTGGTGAGCCTTATATACTTCAGAAGGCCAAGTTTCTTTCATACATTTATCATTATTATGGTTTTGGTCTACTGGGTGCCTTGTCCCTGATTTTGGATTGTTGTCTTTTAGTTTTGTAGTACAGATTTCACAGACTGGTTCAGACATTGATTAGTTGTTGTTGGGCTTTGCGTTACATCTTATAAATTGAACCGATTTCAGATTTTATGACCATGTTTCCATACACGATTATATTCTGCATCTTCTTTTATTGTGTGGACATTGTGCATGACTACTAGATAAAGAGGGGTGTCCCTTCATGGTTCAGGATGCACGTCATAGACAGGGCCTTGATTCGGGTCGTAAAAAACTTGGTATCAGAGCATGGTTCATGGTCCCAGGGTGTCTGGAAAATCGTGTCGGGTAGAGTCTTGTTTATGGGTATGCAGCGCACCACACTTATAAGCAGGAGACAACAAGGCATTTGGGAATCTTTCCCTTTCTTGATGTTCTAGTTCATGCAATAGGACCAAAATATTCCTCTTTCATACTCTAATTCATGCTATGGTGTTGCCCATATAAAAGTAAAGTTATTCCAATTCTTTCTTTACTTTGATATGCTCAGATATGTCTCATTGTTGAGGTAAATCGAGTGTAGAAGTTTAGAGTTTAAATGGTATGGTCCTTTTTGATTGAGCCATATATGATTTTAAAATTATGCAAGGACTTGAGAAGATTCCATTATTGCTTTAGAGTGTATTGATTCTAGTGTAAACTTTGGTTCTGATGAAATCATGCTTTTCAGCCTGCGGTATTAAAGGTATTCAGTCCTTTTCAAAAATTATGTTATAGATTTCATGCCAAAAAAAAAATGATGTGTAGCAGAATTGTTGGAACTGTGGTTCCACCCGAGTAGTTGTATAAGTTAAAGTTTCAGTGTCATGACCTATTGGTAGTCAAATTAGACCAAGAAGTTGGTGAAATGAAGTCACAAGTTTAGAGGTCACAGTAAGGGTGACTTTTGTGTAACTAAATATTTATAGTTGAATAACCGTTGATTGAGGATGATTTACCCCTTTATAGTGATAGACTAATGTGGTATCTAGTAGCATGTGTGGATTGTATGGTAGTCTGTGGGGGAAGTGTTTGACTCAGATTTTTATTTATACAGAGTAAGATGTGTATTCTTAGATCATTGATTATTGTGTGTCAAGTTTCTGTCTCTTGTAATCTTGATATCATTGTGCTGTTGTAAACAAAAAATCTAGTGAAGTCATGTGGGGATCTTTTGATTCACTAGCATATTTGCTCTGTTAGTCATTTCATTTTCTTGTTCAAAACAAAAAAATCAAACTCTAGTGAAGTCGTGTGAGGCCTATTTCGATTCACTAGCAACTTGTTCTTCTTGTATTGGTTGAATATATGTATAGTCGAATCTTTTTGCATGAGATTGAGTTGGTAATAAATTGATACGTCCTTGTGTGTTAGTTCAGTAAAAGTTAGGGAAGGAGTTTTTTGTTAAGGTGAATTGTTGTCTGCTTGAAGTATGAAAATGGCTAGAGGAGACAGTAAGTTATAATTATAGACTCATGGTTGTTTGTGTAATTTGAAGGTAGTCTACATGTACGCTTGGGTAAGTAAATGTGATGTGAGAAAGCCGTATAAGTAGACAAGATTGTATGGGGTTATAATATAAGAATAAGGTTGACCATGTCTATTATGTGACTTTACCCCCCTTGATCTTCTTTTCGTTTGTAGTTGTAAACTAGTACTACTTGTGAGAAGGTATGTAGTAGATTTTTGAGGTATTTGGATAGAATATCCCAATTTGCTAAACTAGTATATTATATGGCATTATTTATTGGTGGTGGATGATTGATGCTAAACTATATGCTTGAATTTAATGTAGAATATGGATGTAAGAATAATGGCTTAAGATTAATGATGTATGTTTTGCTACAATTATGTGTATGGTTGGGTTGTAAATCATATTTAGCACTAGAAATTAAGTTTGAACAGTTGATGTCCACGAAGGTGGATGTGATGATTTCTTGGTTAATCATACTAGTTATATGGAAGTGATCTAATAGGCTTGAATGGTGTATGCAAGAGCTTAAATTTATTTGATTCATAATGAAGTATGATGTTGTATGTGTGATGTAGAAGTATGCCCAAGGTGATATGAGGTTTTGGTATTTTTCTAAGGCTACTACATGTTGTGTGTGGCTAGTAGTACCGCTGAGTTGCTAGGTAGAGAAATACTAGTAGATGGTACATTGTGTTCTTAATGGACAAGTTAAGGAGTTTTGACTGATAGTGTTGAGCCTTTTGATATGATCTTAATCCTCATGGTAGAGAGATATAAGTTTAGGTTTGCTATATTGGTAGGGAATGATGGAAGAAGTATGGTTCATCAAAGGCTTGGTGATATCCATGTTAAGTGTTAGAATCTAAGTTTGAGTTTTGAAGGTTGAATTAATAGAAATAAGAGTAGAAGCACTAGAGGGTGTGCACTTCAACTATGGGGATATTCATGAAGATTCGAAGTTAGTAAGTGTTCAAGTATTATATGATGACTATTGGTGGCTATAGAAAGATAGAATGTATCTCAGAAGGTAGTATTAACAGTAGGTTTTCTACTTTCAGGTGTGGTCATTCGGGTTAAGTTCTATTAATTGCGTGTATTGTCGCATTCCGGACCCCAAAGTGCAGTGAGTGTAGTTCTGTTTAGAGCCTAGTAAGGGATCTCTCGAACTTAAGATTATGGCTTAAAGCTAAGGGGAAGATGATAGAACAAGTAACCAAGTCAGACTCTCAGATTCTAATAGTATTGTCAGTCTGATATATAACATCAAAAAGTGAGGGTGGGACTCAACCCATTCTTATCTCAGTAATTTTCAGCTATCCCAATACCTACTCATGTCTTACGTTTCGGTTCCATGATCATAGTTCATGTTCATGCATATGATAGAAAATCATGTACTCTTCCAGTTCCAAAATGAGGAGTTCCGGTTCATTCAGTAGTCGAAATCACATTCCATATGCTATGAACTCTAAATTGAGGTCATGCAGCTCATGACTCATGTACACACACTTTATAGTGTGCTCAGTTCCTGTAACTCATGCTATACTCCTAATGATTGGTAAAAATTCAGCTTATATCCATGTATTCCCTCAATTCAGATTTACTTTGATAAATCGCTTATGTTGATTTGTTATTCCTCAGGCCTCAGTTAAGATTCAAGTCTCATATAATATCCTTCCATGCTTCAAGGTTTTATGTTCTAACCTTTTGGTGACTCCTTATGTAATGATAGTGGTGATGAGTGAATATTTCTTGTTGATGGAAGATCATTGTATGCTTGTATTAGATAAGTCCATAAGTGTAAAGTGAAATTTGGGGCCAAGTTTTTGATACATGTGATGGTTAATGGAAAATTTGTATGTGTATATTCTTGGGGTAGCACGTGGGAGTTGTACTGATGGTGGTTTAGAATAATATCGTGGTGTAGCATGTTGTATTTTGAGATTTAAATTTAGGCTTGATCACGGTGAAAGGATTTAAGCTACTTTAGATATTAGTAGAAAGATCTATCGATGCCCATATGAGAATTTTAAGTTGAACTGAATGAGTATGGTAATTAAGGGGAATAGTATAGTTAAGGGAGTATTAGAGAAGTGTTCTAAGCTTGAAAGTAAGAAGTGGCATTGCCTAAGGCCTGGTAATTCTATCCTAGTTTATGAGTTATATGTCTATATTTCATGCTATGGAGTAGTATTATTTTTGTGATTCCTTAGTTAGATGTCTTGTGTAACTCATGCCCAAGATTCTTTGCTCCCTAATGCTACTGGAACTTATTTAGAAAGAGAGTTGAGAGATAATCTATTCCATCCATGTAAGTTGTGATTTTAGTTCAGTCAAAGCATCATGTTTCATATTCAGCTACTTAGTCATGACTTAGTTCATAAGAGTTCAGAGCATAATTTGAAATACTTCAAAGTACTTTAGCTCAGGCAGTACAGTACCCTGGTACGATCTAAGTCATGTTGCCTTATGTTTCGTACTTGCATAAGTTATCACTTCTAAATTCAATATATATGATTGGATCATGAACACTTCAAGGAAATCCTAAACTCTCAGCATGAATCAACTCCTTAAAGCAAGTAAAGTCAAGTGAACTGAGAATTCAGTTTCATGATAAAAGTTTAAATGTTTCAGCTCAGCTATATTCTTTCTTAAAAGACATATCATATCCACATTATTACATACCTTTAAGACTTCAACATTTCTACCCATCATTCGGGGATGAATGATCCCAAGGGGGAGATAATGTAACACCCCGTATTTCGGGCTAGAAAGAAAAATCATCGTTTTTATGCGTAGATGATCCAAAAGCCATAAATACTATGTAAATTTGTCATGTTAATCAATTATGTATTGTGGTAACCTATTTTTGCATAAATTGAGATCATAGAGGTCCCCAAACTCAAGGACGAGTTGAAAGTTTTTCTATCGTTCGAGTTTGAGCGAGCATCGTAACTTGGGTCAGATTCAATCAACCATAACTCCTTGTATATGACGAACTGGATGGACTACTATATATCAAATGAAATCTCTTCGAATTATCTTTCCAAGGATATCAATTTCTCCCAAATCCGATATCAGAGCAAAACGTTATACACATTTTACTTCAGCATGTCTGCCTATCGACAAGTGACGACCAGAGCTGATAAGCTATCACACATGTGATGACCTATCAGCCATGTCGTCATCCCAAGGCAGTAACTCACAAAAATCAGCCTCTGAGTGACGACCTGGTGTGATAAGTTATCACATATGTGACGACCTATCAGCCAAGGTCGTCACCTTTAAAATTCAGCATTTCCTAAACGGTTTTGGAGGGGTATTTTTGTATTTTCCCTTCACCCCATAACTCCATAAACACTGAATTCAACCTCCATTTCACAAAAAATACACTGCTTTCTCTCAAATACTCTCAAGAAACAAACCCTAGGGCCTCAACCTAAGATTCAAGATCCCTTAAAATTTCACCATTAAATTCCAAAATTGATTCAAGAATTAGAATCCCCAAACTAAGATATTCAAGAATCATCCATCAAAAGCACAAATAGAGTCCCAAAAGCAAGTGTTCATCCATAGTTCATAATCTAAGGTAAGTGGGATTTTCCTAAAATCTCATGGGCATAGAAATCATAATTTTAAGAAAAGAGTTTTAGATTTATGATTTATAATCATATTTTAGAACCCTCAATGACATTGTTTTGGTCTTTAGACCTTCCCTCAAATTGATTGATAAATTATAAATATATATATATATATATATATATGAATGTGTTTAAGGATGAATATTCAATTGAGAGCATGAATTATAATGAATCCCTCTCTTGTTATGATTTTTCCCATCTTTCATATGATATGAATTGTTCTAAATTGCATCTTGAAAGCATGATATGAAATGTCTTGATTTATACTATGACTTGAATATCATTTCGAAATAAAAAGAGAGGGTTATGCATGTTGATAAATGTTGAATATTCATATAACAAAGAGTATCATGGTTTGCCAAAAGAACACATAACCATCATATGTTTGAATAATCTCAGCATAGTTCTGACTTCTGTTTTTGGAACACAAAATCTTTTATGTTGTTTACATGTTTGGGTGGTCTGAACTGTGTTTTAATGAAAGAATTATGTATGATACATTATGGCTCAGAAAAGAGGACTTTCAAGTCTTGGTGTGACGACACCAATTCAGATTATGCCATGGTAATTCAGAACAGAATAGAATGCATGTTTGAAGTCAGAATTACCAGAAGTTGAAACTAGAATAATCCATGATTCAGAACAGGATAAAATTGGACATAAAGAGAGCTTAGGTGGTTCCCTGAAGAACACATGAGTTCAGATAACTTATTGCCTAAAATCATAATTTGTCGATCCGGGTATATTATATTACGCTGGCCTAGTGACGTGTGGCGTATCAGAATTAGAGACTCCAACCCTTGTGGCACACTCGGGTTGAGGGCTTCCTGGTCGAGTCAATGAAGGATTCCATACCGCCTGTGGAATATCAGAATTGTAGGGGAGTGCCACCTAACTCAGAAGTAATACAAAGATCAAAAAAACTGCATTGACAGAAAGGTTTTATGATTATCAGAAATGCCCATGTGTTTGAATTTATATTTTTCATGATGTTTTATGACATGATCTCAACCATTTTATTTATATAGAATCTTTATTATGGATTTTCTCTGCATACTAGTACATTTGTATTGACCCCCTCTACCTCTCAGGGTCTAAATTTTAGTTCAGACTTCCTGCTAAGCCGTAGAGTTTTCAGACAGGAGTGAAGAGTAACAGTTGATGAGCCTTCTATACTTCAGAAAGCCTAGTTTCTTTCAGACATTTATCATTATAATGGTTTAGGTCTACTGGGGGGCTTGTCCCAGATTTTGGTTAGTTGTCTTTTGGTTTTGTAGTCGAGATTTCGTAGACTGGTTCAGACATTGATTAGTTGTTGTTGGGCTTTGCATTACATCTTATAAACTAAACAGATTTTAGATTTTATGACCATGTTTTCGTATACGATTATATTCCACATCTTTTTTTATTGTATGAACATTGTACATGACTACCAGATAAAGAGGGGCGTTTGTGGTTCAGGATACTCATCACGGCCAAGGCCTTGGTTTGGGTCATGACAGAGATAATGCTAAACCTTCTGTGTGGGGTGAATTTATAGAAGCCATTTTGTACCGTTTCTTTCCCTAGGAGTTGAGGGAGTCCAAGGCTGAAGAGTTTATGAACTTGAAACAGGGGAAGATGAGCATCAAGGAGTACACCCCAAAATTCAATCAACTATCCCGTTATGCCCCAAAATTGGCAGGAAACATAAGGTCCCGTATAAGGAATTTTGCATTCGGTATTTCTGAGACTTGATGTTGGAGTGCAAAGAGGCGATGTTGAACAGAGATATGGACTTCTCTAGATTATCTGTTCAAATACAGTAGGTAGAGGAACAAAAAAACAGGGTTGCTGAAGCAAGGAAGAAAGACAGACAGTCCAAGAGGGCCATACCGGCAGACCAGAACCACAGTCAGCACCAAGATGGTAATTCGGGTAATAGTTGGCCGAAGAAAAAGTTTTGGAGCAATGCTCTATCTGCAGCTAGCGCTCCAACGACTAGACCTCCAGTTTATTGGTGGTTCTAGAATTTTCAGCCTTGCCATGGATCAAGAGTACAAGGTACGCAGTCGCAAGGGAGTATGGCGCCACCTTTTAGGTCATACCCTCGATGTGAAATATTTGGAAAGTACCATTCAGGGAAGTGCCAGTTTGGCAAGTTAGTGTGTTATGCTTGCAGCCAGCCAGGTTACATTCAGAGAGATTATCCGTCTATTAGAGGGAGTGCTGGAGGTGCTAAGTCTCAAGTAAATTCCTCCCTACTACCACCACCTCCCAAGGGTGCTACTTCTGCTACCGGGGGAGGTCGCAATCGATTGTATGTATTGTCCAACCGCCAGGATACAGAGGCTTCACCAGATGTAGTCATGGGTATGTTACAAATTTTCTCAAGTGATGTGTATGTGTTACTTAATCCCGGGTCTACCTTGTCATATGTGAACCTGTATGTGGTAGTTAGTTTTGGGTTTGAGCCTGAAGTTATTTTGGAACCCTTCTCTATTTCTACTCCTGTTGGTGACTCTATTGTGGCTAGGAGGGTGTACAAAAAAATTTTTGTGTCTATCTATAATCATGATACTGTGGCAGACCTTGCAGAGCTTGATATGGTTGATTTTGATCCTATTTAAGGGATGGATTGGCTTCATTCGTGCTCTGCCACACTAGATTATAGAACCCGAAAAGTCATTTTCTCCTTTTCGAATGAACTAGTGATAGAGTAGGGGGGTATTCTTTAGAACCTAAGGGGAAATTTATCTCTTATCTCAAAGCCTGTAAACTTATATCTAAGGGTGGGTTGTCTAATCTTATTTGGGTAAATTATTCTAATGCTGAAAGTCCTTCTGTCTAGTTAGTCCCCGTGGTTAATGAATTTTTAGAAATTTTTCCTGATGATCTCACACGGATACCACCTGATAGGGAGATAGATTTTGGCATTGACTTGTTGCTAGACACGCATCCTATTTCTATCCATCCATATAGACTAGCTCCTGCGGAATTGAAAGAGTTAAAATAATAGTTAAAAGATCTTCTTGACAAGGGCTTTGTCCGTCCTAGTGTTTCTCCCTAGGGTGAACCTGTACTCTTTTTGCTTTATAAAAATGGTTCCCTTCATATGTTTATAGACTACCGTTAGCTAAATAAGGTCACTGTTAAAAATAAATACCCTCTTCACAGAATCAATGATTTGTTTGATCAACTCCAAGGTGCAAAAATGTTTCTTTAAGATAGACCTTTGTTCGGGGTATCATCAATTGAAGGTTAGGGAGGTTGATATTCCCAAAAAAACTTTTCAAACCCGTTATGGCCATTATGAGTTCTTAGTTATGTCCTTCGAACTGACTAATGCCCCTGCTGCCTTCATAGACCTTATGAATAGGGAGTTCTGTCAGTTTCAAGACTTGTTCATAATAATTTTCATCGACAACATCTTAGTTTACTCCAAGAATGAGGAAGATCATGCCAGCCAGCTCTGAATAATCCTTCAGACCCTCAAAGATCATAAATTGTATGCAAAATTTTCCACATGTGAATTTTGGCTTTTCCTATTGCTTTCTTAGGGCATATTGTGTCTAGTGAGGGAATTAAGGTTGATCCCCAAAACATTGAGGCAGTGAGAAAATGTCCTAGACCCACGACTCCAAACGATATTCGGAGCTTCTTGGGTTTGGAAGGGTATTACAGAAGGTTCGTAGAAAGTTTTTCTTCCATAGATTGTCCACTTACCAAGTTGACACAGAAAAAGGTGAATTTGTGTGGTCTGACTCCTGTGAGAAAAGTTTTGAGAAATTGAAAGACAAGTTGACTACTGCACCTATTTTGACCCTTCCCAAAGGTACAAAGGGTTTTGTTGTGTACTGTGATGCATCCTGGGTGGGACTTGGGTGTGTACTTATGCAGCACAGAAAGGTGGTAGGTTATGTATCTAGGCAGTTGAAGGTGTACGAGCGAAATTACCCAACCCATGACTTGGAGTTACTGGCTATGGTATTTGCACTTAAAATCTGGCGGCATTATCTTTATGGGTTACACGTTGATATTTTCAATGACCAAAAAAGTTTAGAGTATGTTTTCTCATAGAAAGAACTGAATCTCAGGCAAAGGCATTAGTTGGAACTGTTGAAGGATTATGACTTAAGCCTGCACTATCATCCGGTCAAGGCGAATGTGGTGGCCGATGTCCTCAGCATATTATCTATGGGAAGTCTTTCTCATGTTAAGGAAGGAAAAGGGGAGATGGTGGAAGATATTCACCGTATTGAAAATCTAGGGGTTCAACTTCTGGATTCTGAAGATAGAGGGGTAATTGTTCATAAGATATCTAAATCTTCCCTATGTGCTAAAGTTAAGGAAAAATAGGTCGAAGACCCCATCTTGATGCAGATCAGGAACGATGTTGGTCAACAGAAGGTGATGGATTTTGAAATTGAAGGTGATGGGATTTTACGATATCAGGGTAGACTGTGTGTGCCAAATGTTGATGGATTGTGGGAAAGAATTCTTGATGAGGATCACACTTTCTGGTATGTTTTTCATCCAGGCTCTACAAAAATGTATCATGACCTTAAGGCAATTTATTGGTGTAATAATATGAAACGTCATGTTGCTGATTTTATTTCTAAGTGTGTAAATTGTCATCAAGTCAAAGTGGAACACTTGAGGCGAGGTGGTACTTCTCAAGCGATAGCCTTGCCTATGTGGAAGTAGGAGATGATCAATATGGATTTCTTCATGGGGCTTCCAAGATCCCGAAACCAATATGATTCCATTTGGGTGATCGTAGACCGGATGACCAAGTCAGCTCACTTTCTGCCTATGAGGACTAACTACTCAGAAGATGATTATCCCAAGTTATACATTGAGGAAATAGTTTGTTTGCATGGGGAACTGGTATCTGTTATATCCGATCGAGGTATGAAATTCTCTTTGTAGTTTTTGCGGTCTTTGTAGAGGAGTTTAGGTACCCAAGTGAACCTGAGTAATTCCTTCCATCACCAGACGGATGGGTAAGATGAACGCACCATTCAGACCCTTGAGGATACGTTGAGGGCTTGTGTAATTGACTTCAAAGGCAATTTGGGAAATCATTTCCCATTGATAGAGTTTGCCTACAATAATAGCTATCATGCCTGTATTCAGAAGGCTCCGTTTGAAGCTCTTTATAGGAGATATAGATTACCAATTGGGAGGTATGAAGTGGGCGAGACCTGGTTGTTTGGGCCTGACCTTGGTCATCAAGCAATGGAGAAGGTGAAGATCATTAGATAACGACTTAAGACCACCCAGATCCATCAGAAATCCCATGCTGATGTACAGAGAAGAGATTTAGAGTTTGAAGTGGACGATTTGGTGTTCCTAAAGGTCTCTTCTATGAAGGGGGTCATGCCATTTGGGCGGAAAGTAAAGCTTAGTCCCCGTTATATAGGACCATACCATATTTTGAGGAGAATAGGTGGTGTGGCCTATGAATTAGATTTTCCTGCAAGTTTGGCTTCCGTTCATCCTATATTCATGTGTCCATGTTGAAGAAGTGCATTGGAGATCATTCCCTAGTGTTTCCTGTAGAGGAGACCAATGTGAAAAACTCCTTGTTAAGCGACGAACAACCCGTTGCAATCTTGGATCGCCAATTTCGAAAGTTGAGGAGTAAGAAAATAGCTTCGGTGAAGGTGATGTGGAGAAATAAAAAAGTCGTGGAGGCTACTTGGGAGTTAGAAAAAGATATTCGTGCGAGGTACCCGACTCTTTTTGAGACCATGGATGATGATTTAGAAGGTACAAATCCCATACTACTCCTTTTATTTCATTTAGCTCTTGAAAATCATACTTGATGTGTCCCGAGTCATCATTCGGAAATAATGATCCCAACGGGGGATAATGTAACACCACGCATTTCAGGCTAGAATATAAACCGTTATTTCTACGCATAAAGGTTCCAAAATCCATAGTTCCAATGTGAATTTAGTGTGTTAATCAATTATATAGTGTGGGAATTTAGTTGAGCATAAATTAAGATCATAGAGGTACCATAACTCAAGGACCAGTTGAAAGTCTTCCTATCAATTGAGTTTTGGTGAGCATTTAAACTTGGGTAAACTTCAATCAACAATAACTTTTTGTATATAATGAATTATAGGTCTTACAATATATCAAAGGAAATATCTTTGAATTCTCTTTCCAACACCACCAGTTTTGCCTTAATACGATATCGATGTATAAAGTTATGCCCATTTTACATTACGGTATCAGGCTGCCTTAGGAGCAACTGTTGGGCCGACGATCCATCGAACCCATGATGGTCCGTCGCGGGGCCCGTCATACAAAAAATAGTGAATCAGTCACTGGAAATGTAGAGATGGTTCTGGGGATGGTTCATCGAGCCCATGATGGTCCATCGGTCCATCCCGAAGCTCAAAAACGTGATTTTTTTAAAGGGTTGTTTTGGTACTTTTCCTCTCCAGAAAACCTCCCCAATGGATTTAATTACACCCTAACACTTTATTAATCAATTCCCATCAGTTGCAACATCAAAAACTTCCTTCTTCACTCTCAAAATCAAGATCAAACTAGTGTTTCTTTCAAGAATAAGAAATCAATCTTCATATCCAAGATTTTCAAGGAACAAATCAAGAATTCAAGTTCTATTCTTTAATTAAGTAATCTAAGGTATGTAGGATTTTCCTAAAACTACACGGGCATAAAGAAATTGTTTCAACAACATTTTAAACATTGTGAAATCATGAATTCTCGAAGGGGTTTTGGAACTTACATTACAATTTTGCATTATGAATTCTTTAATGACATTATTATTTTGGTCTTGAGGCCTTTCCCCTAAATTTGATCTACAACCATGTATCAGTATATATATGTAGGTGTTTGATGAGTTTGAATGATGAACTGAGAGCATAAACTATTAAAAATCCCTCTCTTGTTTACAATCTTTCTTGTTTTTGTAAGTTATGACTTATTTGAAATGTAGTGTTGGAAGCAAGATATAAATGTCTTGATTATGGTTTTAAATTAAAGAGGGGGTGTATTAGTTGGTGTTAAAGGTTAAAGATGTTTATTAATTTTTTCGTCACAAGTTTCATGACCACTACATATTTGTTGTAATGCTGAAAAGAATGACTTTTACATGATTTGATACATGTTTGAAGTATGAATCTTTTGAATTGTTTGAAGTATGGTGGTCCAAGCTTTATGTTTTCAAAGAAGAGATTTTTATATGACAATTATGGATCAGAAACATGACTTGGAAGCCTTGGTATGATGATACCAAATCATATAAGGCCATGATAAACTCAGAACAAAATACAGATTTCCATTCAGATTTAGAATTTAGACAGATGCATGTTTAGAACAGGTTAAAAATGGGCACTAAGAGAGTTAGGTGGTTACCCGAAGTAGGAATGGGTCATACGATTCATTGACTGGAACCGTGTTTTTTTTATATGATTTTATTATTTCCCTAAGAGGGATTATACACTGGCCTAGTGCCCTGTGGCATATCTGATTTAGATACTTCAACCCTTGCGGCAAACATGGGTTGGGGGCTTGGCCGTCGAGTTAATGGAAGGTCCCATATTTCCCGTGGGAAACTTTCATATATGTACGGTGTTCCACTTAGCTCAGAAGTAACACAAAGTACAGAACTACATTGACAAGATTATTTTAAGATCATTTGAGATTTCCCATGTGTTTTAAACTATTTCATGCATAAAGTTTTATGACTTGCTCTCACCTATGTTATATATGTATAAATTCATTATTTTGGATTGCTCTTCCTACAAATATGATTGTATTGACCCCCTATATTTCAGGATATGAGGCTCAGTCTAAATTTAACGTCCTGAATCGGATATCCAAAACGCTACACGGTGCTCATAATCCCGAAGGACCATAAGCTAACCCATAACTGATATCTGTAACTGAGCCCTGAATTATAATGATAATATCATAAATGTAGAAACAAGAACTAACAGTCCATAAGGTTCAATATTGATACATAACTGAAAATATGGTATAACAATACCAAAACAACTGAAATAACTGTCTGAACATGTTGTAGTCTGAAAGCCTCTAAAATTGAACTGTCCGAATAAAGAGTTGATGGTACTATCCCCTAACTAACCCCATCTACTAAAATAAACTAAGTACTAAAAGAATGATAAAATCAAATAATAACATCCACGAATGATGAGGACTCACTACTGACTATGACTGCTGAAACTGGAATGCTACTGATACTCTGGAGTGCGTTCTTCTAAACCTAAGGTATAAAACACCATAGCGCAAATGTGTCAGTACGATTGAATGTACTGGTATGCAAGTGATGTAGGTTGAATGCAATGGTTCATATGCATGAACAATACTAACTGATTGAATAACATGAACGTGAGAATACATGTATGAATACGTAACTGTATCTGAGATTGTGATAACACTGACTCAAGAATTCTGATAACGTTGATTTACTGATATCTGGGTACTAATACTGGGATACTGAAAGACTAAGTCTATTGAGTACTGAGGAACTGATGTCATAGTACTGATAAAGGAATGACCATTTCTGACAGTTCTGATTATGAAGAACTAGTCTGATTGACTGTATCTAATAGTCCTGAAATCTAAATACTGGTAACATGAATTTCATATAATTAATATACTATTAACTAGGTGAGTGTGTCTAACAGACCAAATTCTGATGGAACTAGATGAGTTTTGTACTGAGCTGAGTGACTGTATCTGACAGTTCTGAAACTATAGAACTGAACTGAGTTCTATTACTGAGACTGGATCCAAAATTGAGACTGTGAGGTAATCATCTAACCGACATGCCCCAAAACTAAACTGGTGGGGTACAACCTATAACCCCAGCTGGAAGGGTGTCAGTACCGTGCCACGGGTAAAGACAAGTTATGAGTAAACCCTCTCTAACAGGGAGCTCTTCCGTCAACCCCTTCTAGTAGGAAAAACTCAAATGAGGTGTAGAATCCCTAAACTCGTAGGGTACATCTCAACCTACACTGGCTACGTAGTTTTGGAATGCAAGGTTTGTTTTTAAGGATCACACCCTCTACTGGCTAACAAGTGAGTCCCCATCCTTAGGTTCACTCGGTGATGAATCCTACTCCTAACTGAAGAGACACTGAACTAATTCAAACTGAACTGAACTATTACTGATATTATCTTTTAGTTTATTCGAACAGAGTTCACTAAATTCCGTAGACTGACGGAATACTACTGAGATCGGATAACTGACTGAGATTACTGAATTTTCCTAAGTCATGTAACTGACTGAATTCTAATGATCATGGCTTGAATAGGAGTATCGTGAAAACTAACACTGGCTCTAGGCACACAGCTAAATTATCAGGTACAAGTACCCCCAGGACTCGATAGCATAAAACTAACAAGACTTGACACTTCGTGAACACATAACCAATATCAACAATTCATAATACAATAAGTTGGGGATTTCATGAAACACATGGTTGTCATAATGTTGTACATGGATGGGATTGCATATAGACATGTCATACTTTCATCAGCCTAATCTCATGAATATTCCATCAAATACTCATAATGCATACAATATCATGGAAGTAGTCTTGTTCATAATGGTAAAGCATACATTTATTATTTGAGTCACAATGGAGCTATAATACCCAATTTCTATCCTCCTAGCCATTTTGTCAAACACCCTACATGCACAACTTAGGGAATAGGTGAAATCATCAAATTACACATCATAAAAAACCCAATTCATGGATTTCATCTTGCATGCTAACGTAGTTTCATGAAAACACATAAAGATTCCAACTTGGGAATCATACAACAAGATAAACATGGTTACAAACAACCCACAACACAAATATCATGTTTTATAATTTGAATGAGGGCTCTTGGAATTCATGAATGAAATAAATCCCTAAATCAACACTTGACATACCTTAGTTCCTGATTATACAAAGATTAATGGAGAGATTCTTGAATTTGAGTATTGAATTTGAATCCCTAATTGAAAACCCCAGCTTGTTATTGAGAGAAACTCTATATTTTGGGTGAAATATGGCTGAATCACGTGTTATTGGGTTTATCTAAGGAAGGGAAATTGACCCTTTTTCCCTTAAAAATGCAGACATTTAATGACTAAAAATTGGGTGCTGACGCTACAAGCTACGTGACACGTTGATGGCTACGATGCGATACTCGATGCGTCATGCCATGATCACGTCGAGCCTCAGAAGTTTTGTCTCTGGCAACCTACACAAATGTTGACCAACGCGATTTGGGATGCGGTGCACCATGATAGCGTTGGTCCACTATTTAGTGACTCCGAACATGATTTAAACGTGTTCCAAAAAATCCAAAACTTTTTGGGGAACACCTATTGACCTTACTGATCATGAACTAATAAAAATACGGACCATTAAAGGACGTTAAGGTGGCGAAATGTGATTGCCAACTTTTGAAGGCCAATGATAGGCTAAGTCTGGGAACCTAGCTAGAATTTTCTAAGTCTAGGACCCCTTGACAAGCTTAAAGGACTGAATTAAGCTTTAGGATTTTACGGGATCTTACAATATCTCCCCCTTGAGAATATTCATCCTAGAATGAGACTGACTGAGAGGGAAGAAAAGATAAATTGACGTACATACTGAACATGAACAACTGGAGCATGATTCCATGACTGACATGACCGATAAACTGAATGTATCCTACTGAACATGCATATCTGATGCATGGTTAACTAATTCATGAATGCATGACTAAATATGCAATGGAAATTGATACCAAGCTTATCATGGAAATCTGAGCATGAAACTGGATATGTTTAATGGAGAATGTTTCCTTAAATTGAAAATGCTAAGCCTGAAATTAATTACTAGATATGCACGAGCGGAAACACGTGAACGTAATTGAGTCTGGAATGTTATACATGAGCTGGATATCATGATATGAACTAAATACCTTGAATACGTGGCTTACGGCCGAGGTCGGAGTTTGAGGGTCAACTCATGAGTACTCCTTACCCGAAACTGGATTCATTACGAAAATAGAGAACGGTATATTTATGTCATAATGGTTCGGGGAATTATAGTGTATCTCCCCCTTGGGACACTAGGTCCCTCGAAGAATACTGATTTTGCTGAGATACTGAGGAAAACTAGGGCGATACACAAGGCACCTACGAGTTGAATCACTGGTGGATATCCAGGATCTAAAGCTAAGACAAAGTGATTAGACCTAACGCACTGCAACTAAGACTACTAAAAAAATTTACGTATGTGCTGAGCACGAATGCATAAATATATTCCAACTTTATCTTATTAACTGAATAACTAATATCTGAATACTAGGAGGTAATGACTGACTGGGCAACATGAGGTAATTAAGCATGAGTGAGGAAAAACTATATTACCATAGGAATGCGAGACCAGGCGTCTAATCATGATTTGAAAACATTCTATAAATTGAGGTACTATAATACTAATAACTGAGTAACTGATGGCCATATGTTATGGTAGGGTAATCTTGAAACTGTACTGATTTCTTGATCTGAATACTGGACTAGGACAGGGACTGAGATTATAGCTCAGATGGTAATTAAGACTGTAACCATAACTAAGACTGTAACTATGACTAAATGTTGGTTTTCTATAACTGAGGGTTAGACTGGTACGGGAGTACTAAATTCTAATGGTTGAGTAACTGATAGCTGAAAGCAATGGTTCTGTAGCACTATCTGAGTCTTTTACTGAATATTGATAACTAAACTGACACTATAACTGAGGCCTGCCGGATGGAACATTAACACTACAAATTCATCGAGTGATATAAATTGAGGGTATACGTGGCATAATCTGAGTTTGACTAAACACTAGGAGTGAAGTCATGAATCGTGTGGGCTAAGCATACTATAAAGCATGACATAAGTGCATGAGTCATGTGCTGCACAAACTGGGTTTGGTATTTCTGAATTCATGGAACATGATCCACAATATTGGATGAACTTGGACTCCTCATACGAGGAAATTAAAACACACACTATTCTATGAAAAGTGCATGGATATAAGTTGTATTCGTGGGACTGAAATGAAAAGCATACGTAAGTATCATGATGGTTGAAGTACAAAACTGTGCACTGAGATAAGAATGGGTCGGGAATCATCTTTCCTTATGGATTTCCTACACATAATGGTATTACTACTGGAACCTGAAAGCCTGACTTTTAGATATTTCATAACCAGACAGTTCCTACACACCTGTCGAGCTGTGTTAGACTGACTCACTAGGGTGGGGACTGGAAAAAGGTCCTGTTAATATTTGGCCTAACCTTAAAGTTGATTATTATGCAAAGAGTTACAAAAGAAAAAGAAAGATCCTAAATTAGAAGAAACGTAAACATGTAAATGAGGGATCTATAACATACTAGTGGCTGCATCAGGAGGAATTTCCTCATCCTATCGGGACTAAAGTGCATAGAGTCTATTTGGGTGTTTCCCACTAATAGCGCTGGAATTGGCACCCTGCTGATTTGGGGGACCGAACTGAGTTGAGGGACGAACGTGCTTACTTTTAGGGCTAGGCCTAGGACAATCTCAGACTTTTTGACCTATCTCATCACATCCAAAATACACATCACTACCAACTCTACATACACCCTTATGATGCTTACCATACTCCTTACAAAGTGGATGAGTAAAAACCTTGCTCTCACTACCCTTGGCCTTGGAGCCTGGTGTCTAATATCTATAGTTATTTTTGAACTTTAGTAATAGTGCACTAGCTGAAGATGGAACTGGGGCTAAAAACTTCTGTCTATACTGAGAACAATTACTACCCTGCGACCCTGGCTGAGAAAAACTATAACTACCAGTTCTGGCCCTCTTATTTTCCCTCTCCTTCTTCTTAAGTTTCTGCTCCTCAATCTGTTGAGCATGGACCATAAGCCTAGATATGTCCATCTCCTTAATCAACATCACAGTTCTGCACTCCTTAACTACTCTACCTAATATCCCAGACACAAACTTATTCATTCTAGATCTTCTATCTGCTACTACATGAGGAGCGTACCAAGCTAACTGAGTGAACTTGAGGGAGTATTCTTTTACGCTCGTGCTACCTTGTCTGTGGTTGATGAACTCTAACACTTTGGATTCTTTCTGCTCTAAGGGAAAGAATCTACCTAAGAAAGCCATAGAAAAATCTTCCCATTCTATGGGCTCTGCATCTGCACCCCTGTCTACCTTCTACTTCTTAAACCATGTATTTTCTACATCTTATAGCTGATAGGAGGATAACTCTGCACTCTCACTAGAATTCACTCCCATGATATCTATGACTTTCTAAACCTGGTTGAGGAACTCCTGTAGATCCTCTTTAGACTTAGAACTGTAGAATAGGGGAGGATTAATTCAGGTGAAGTCCTAAATCCTGGATTCAGCAGAATTAGCCACTGGGTTAGCCGAAATAGCAGTTGGTCGGTCATTCTGAGTTGTGACTGAATTGTCTAGAGTAGTGAATGCAGTTCTGAATTCTGCATAAGAGACGTGCTCATCCAGAGTATCTTCCTGGATGGACTGAGGTGCTGACTGATTCCCTGTTCCTCTTTCATTAGCCCTTTTGGGAGGCATATTCTATAATTAAAAGAGAAGAAGGGATTAAACTAAGAGTTTGACTGGAGCTCATACTCACCCGTACGACATGAATTTGGAAAGAAGGGAAACTATTCCTACAACATCTCATAGCCTCCTGCACATAAGTGTGGTACACAACACACCCATGTACAAGACTCTACTAGATGTAGCTTTTCAGACTTCCTACGACGTTGTTGAATCTTAGGCTCTGATACCAATTTTGTAACGCCCTGAATTAGGTACCCAAAATGCTACACGGTGCTCATAATCCTGAAGGACCACAAGCTAACCCATGACTATATTTGCAACTGAGCCCTGAATAAAAATGGTAATATCGTAAATTCAGAAACCTGAACTAAAAGGCTATAAGGTTCAATACTGATTCACAACTGAAAATATGGTATAACAATACCAAAAAAACTAAAATAACTGTCTGAACATGTTGTAGTCTAAAAGCCTCTAAAACTGAATTGTCTGACTAAAGAGTTGATGGGTCAATACCCCAACTAACCCCATCTACTAAAATAAACTAAGTACTAAAAGAATGATATAATCAAATAATAACATCCTCGAATGATGAGGACTCACTGCTGACTCTGACTGCTGAAACTGGAATCCTACTGATACTCTGGAGCGTGTGCTTCTGAACCTATGGCATAAAACACCATAGGGCAAATGTGTCAGCACGATTAAATATACTGGTATAAAAGTGAGGTAGGTTGTATCTGAGATCGTGATAACACTGACTCATGAATTCTGATAACGTGGATTTACTGATATCTAGGTACTAATACTGAAAGACTAAGTCTTTTAAGTACTGAGGAACTGATGTCATATTACTGTTAAAGGAATGACTATTACTAACAGTTCTGATTATAAGGAACTGGTCTAAATTACTGTATCTGGCAGTCCTAAAATCTAAATACTGGTAACATGAATTTCATATAATTAATATACTATTAACTAGGTGACTGTGTCTGATAGTCTTGATTCTAATGGAACTAGTTGAGTTTTGTACTGAACTGAGTGACTATATCTGACAGTCCTAAAATTGTAGAAATGAACTGAGTTTTATTAGTGAAACTAGATCCAAAACTGAGACTGTGGGAGGTAATCATCTAACCGACATACCCCAAAACTAAACTGGTGGGGTCCAACCTGTAACCCTAGTTGGAAGGGTGTCAGTATCGTATCACGAGTAAATATAAACTAGGAGTAAACCCTCTCTAACAGAGAGCTCATCCGTCAACCCCTTCTAGTAGGAAAAACTCCAATGAGGTGTATAATCCCTAAACTCATAGGGTACATCTCAACCTACACTGGCTACGTAGTTATGAAATGCAAGAATTGTTTCTAAGGATCACACCCTCTACTAGCTAACAGGTGAGTCCCCATCCTTGGGTTAACTCGGTGCTAAATCCTACTCCCAACTGAAAGAACACTGAACTTATTTAAACAGAACTGAACTATTACTGATAGTATCTTTTAGCTGATTTGAACAGAGTTCACTAAATTCTGTTGACTGGAGGAATACTACTGAGATCAGATAACTGACTAAGATTACTGAGGTTTCCTGAGCCATGTAACTGACTGAATTCTAATGATCATGGCTTGAATGGTAGTATCATGAAAATCAACACTGGCTCTAGGCACACAGCTAAATTTTCAGGTAGAAGTACCCTCAGGACTCGATAGCATGAAACTGTCAAGACTTGACACTTCGTGAACACATAACCAATATCAACAATTCATAATACAATAAGTTGGGGATTTCATAAAATACATGGTTGTCATAATGTTGTACATGGATGGAATTGCATTAGATATGTCATACTTTCATCAACCTAATCTCATGAACATTTCATCAAATACTCATAAGGCAGACAAGATCATGGAAGTCAGTCTTGGTCATAAAGGTAAAGCATGTATTTATTATTTGAGTCGCAATTGAGCTATAATACCCAATTTCTATCCTCCTAGACATTTTGTCAAACACCCTACATGCAACACTTAGAGCATAGGTGAAATCATCAAATTACACATCATAAACAACTCAATTCATGAATTTCATCTTGCATGCTAATATAGTTCCATGAAAACAAATAAAGATTCCAACTTGGGAATCATACAACAAGATAACATGGTTACAAATAACCCACAACATAAATATCATGGTTTATAATTTGAAAGAGGGTTCTTGGACTTCATGGATGAAAGGAATCCATAAATCAACACTTGAAATACCTTAGTTCCTGATTTTACAAGATGGAGAAATTCTTAAATTTGAGTATTGAATTTGAATCCTTAATTGAAAACCCTAGCTTGTTCTTGAGAGAAACATGAGAGAAACTCTATATTTTGGGTGAAATATGGCTGAATCACATGTTATTGGGTTTATATAAGGATGGGAAATTGATCCTTTTTCCCTTAAAATGCGGATATTTAATGACTAAAAACTGGATGTCGATGCTACAAGCGACGCAGCACGTTGATGGCTGCGATGCGATACTCAATCTGTCGCGCAATGATCGCATCGTGCCTCAGAAGTTTTGTCTCTGGCAGCCTACACAAATGTTGACCAACGCAATTGGAGACGCAGCGCGCCATGATCGCGTTGGTCCACTATTTAGGGACTCCAAACACTATCTAAACGTGTTCCAAAAAATCTGAAACTTGTCCGAAAACACCTGTTGACCTTCCTGATCATGAACTAATAAAAATACAGACCATTAAAGGACGTTAAGGTGGCAAAATAAGATTGCCAACTTTTGAAGGCCAATAATAGGCTAAGTCTGGGAACCTAGCTAGAATTTTCTATGTCTGGGACCCCTTGACAAGCTTAAAGGAATGAATTAATCTTTAGGATTTTATAGGATCAAACACAAGATGTCCTGTTATTCCATAGAGATTTCAGACAGAAATGTGCAGTTGGTGAGACTTCTTTATTCCAGAAGGCCTGTTTCTTTCCAGACACTTCTTATTTACTTTAGTTTAGGTCCACTGGGCCTTTTCCCAGTTTCAAATAGCTTGTTAATTTCATATGTAATAGAGATTTCGCAGACTAAAACAAATATTGTCTAAATGTTAATGGATTTCCTTTTGTATTGATTTACTTAACTCAGGACATGACCATAATTTTGTAATGATTTATATTTCCATATATTTTCTTTATTTTATGAATATTATGCATGATTACCAGGTATAGAAGGGCATCCGAGCCTCTATGGTTTGGTATGCTCATTATGGCCAGGGCCCCAGCTCGGGTCGTGACAAGGGTTGCTTGACCCAACTAGGGGTCATGACGCAGGGGCTATTCCCCCACTGTTTTAGCTTCTTAAGGGTCAAGGGTCACTTTGGCCCTTTTCCCTCTATCCCAAATGTCCAAAGCACAAATTATAACACCCAAAAGAGCATTATTTTCCCATTTTCTTCAAATTAACTCACGTAAAAAACTTCCCTTTCCCCAAGAACAAAATTCAACTCTTCTCCTCTAAGTAATCTAGAATTCAAGTCTTTCAAGTTCTAGAGTCTCAAGAAAGTATCAAAGTTAGGATTTCATCCTTCAAGATAAGAAACTTAAGGTACGTGGGGTTTTCTTAAACTACATAGGCATGGTGAAATTAGCTTAATCATGTTTAAATGTTAAGAAATCGTGAATTTACAAAGGGGTTTGGATTTACAATTTCAATTTTGCATTATGAAATCTTAGTGATGATAATGTTTGGGACTTAAGGTCTTCCCCCTTGAAATTGGTTGTTACACATATATATGTGTATGTATTTGATGTTTTCAAAACTTGCTTTGAGAGCATGAAAATTATACTCCCTCTCTCGTTATGAATTATTCGATTGCATATTGAGAAGAATGACATAAATGTCTTTACTATTATTTGTTGACTTGATTTTGATGGCGACTTAAAGAGAGGGAGTCTTTCCTACTTACATGAATAAAAGTGATGATTCACAGAGAATTGCATGATTTGTTACAAGATACTTGACCACCATGTGTCTGTGAATTGAATTGAGGATCTTTGACTCTATTTTCATGAATTTCACTATACATATCATCTTATACTATTTGACTAGTTTGGAGGTCTGAAAATAATGTTTTGAAAGAGAAGACTGTAACATGATATTGTATGGCTTAGATATATGACTTGCAAGTCTTAGCATGACGATGCCACAACAGATTATGCCATAACATACTCAGAATAGAACATAAGTCAGATTTCATTAACATTTCTTTTAGATTATGATTTCAGAAAGATGCATGCTTAGAAAAGGCTAAAAATGGGATTAAGATATGTTAGGTGGTTACCCGAAGAAGGCATGAGTTCATATAACTCATTGACTGAAACCGTGTTTTACAAATATGGGTTATTATGTATCCAAGAGGGATTATACAATGGCCTAGTGCCCTGTGGCGTATCAGAATCAGAAACTCCAACCTTTGCGGCAAACTTGGGTTGGAGGCTAGGCCGTCGAGTCAAAGACAGACTCCATATAGCCCGTGGGGTCGTATATTTGTAGGGTGTACCACCTAACTCAGAAGTAAAACAAATAAAAAGGGAATCATAGCTGCAAAATTGTTTTAAGATCATTTGAAACTACGCATGTGTTTTAAATCATTTCATGCATAAAGCTTTTGGTGAAATTCTCTCAACTTATGTTATATATATATATATATATTTATCAAATTACATTATTTTGGATTTCTCTGTGTACCAATACATATGTATTGACCCCCTATATCTCTAAATCTGAGGCACAGTCTTGCGGTCCCATCTAGTAGTAGATCCGTTTGTGTCAGAAGTTGAAGTTGGTGAGCCTTCTATATACCGGAAGGCCTGATTTTCAGATTTCATTGCTTCTTTCTTTTTTTTGGTCTACTGAGGGCCTTGTCCCAGTTTTTAGACAGATGTTGGTTTACATGTATTAGAGATTTCACAGACTAGTGTTATGTGTTTTGAATGATGAGTACTCACTTTCGGATTATCCAGTTTACCTATGAGATTGACCATGATTCTGTTATGTTATTCTTTCTGCATTTCTACAAATTGTATGATTAATATGCATGATTGCCAGATAGATATGAGCATTCGGACCCTCATAGTCTGGGATGCTCATCACGGCCAATGCCTCGGCTCGGGTCGTGACAGGACTCTTTCAATGTCACTATACAATTTAATTTTTGTTTTAATGCCCGAATTTCATAATGGCAAACAAGATGGACCAACTTATGAATTTCATATCGCTCATTTAATTCCCAAAATGGAAAACATGTAAATCAAGATCCTTCCCTCCAATCACAGGAACCCTTAATTAAACACAAAAAAAGAGAAATATCAGACATTATACAAGCATTAAAAGAGATTGTTCGATGCAATAAAGCTTTTCTTATGTGCGAAATTCGTGCAAGAGCCAAACCTCAATAGGCATTAATTAATTTAGTCAAACATTATAAAGTGAGTACTTTTAAAATATATAGTCAACCCATAATTAAATCTACCCCATTATTGGCAAAACTAGCAAGAGAGGAGTGGATTCATCGGAATAATCTTTATTGAAAAATTATACTATATAAAGAAAAAATAATAATTATTTGTATATATTTCTTTTATGCCTTTTTTATTTTTGCGCATTTATTTTTTTATTTTTTTTGTTTTTAATTTCCAAGTGAGAATCCAAATATGACATTGCCTACCGTGCCTATAATGGAAGAATGTAAGAATAAAATTAAGAAACCAGTGAAACAGAGCTAGCTTAGTAATGGAGAGAATAGAAGCCAAATTATAAAAGAGGATTAGTCTAGGAAAACAGATCTTTTGAGAAACTTGACTTCAGCAGTAGTTTTGGACTATCCTACATAAGTTAAAAAAAAAGTTTTGCTCCTCAGAATGAGCTGCAATTTTGGAACTACATTACAATGCAAAGTTTTTCTTCTCTTTCTCTCTGCCAGTCGGTCACCTTTAGTAGGAAGCTGATGTGGTTATCTTTCTTTCTTTATACTCTTTTAGTTCATTCTGACACCTTTCGTTGTCTGTCACCCCTTAGTTTTATATACCTGCATATATAGACAAACAATCATTATCAAACTCTCTCAATGTCACTATACAATCTAATTTTTGTTTTATTGCTTGAGTTTGATAATCCCAAATAGGATGGACCGACTTATGAATCTTTACTATCCATGTCACTCATTGAAAGCCCGCGGTACAATATAACGTAATAATTAGTTTATCATTCTAAATTACTGATGAATCTTCATACTGCAGAATATACTAAATGGTCGATTTGAGTATGCTTAGCATTTTTTCTTAATATAAAACAAAATAATATTTATATATCTTCTTAATTTCTTTCTTTTTAATAGAAGAAAATAAATAAAAATATATATCAAATATGAGAAGAAGAAGAAGAAGAAGAAGAAGAAGAAGAAGAAGAAGAAGAAGAAGAAGAAGAAGAAGAAGAAGAAGAAGAAGAAGAAGAAGAAGAAGAAGAAGAAGAAGAAGAAGAAGAAGAAGAAGAAGAAGAAGAAGAAGAAGAAGGAGTAGGAGAAGGAGTAGGAGAAGGAGGAGGAGAAGGAGGAGGAGAAGGAGGAGGAGAAGGAGGAGGAGAAGGAGGAGGAGAAGGAGGAGGAGAAGGAGGAGGAGGAGGAGGAGAAGGAGGAGGAGAAGGAGAAGAAGAAGGAGAAGAAGAAGGAGAAGGAGAAGGAGAAGGAGCAGGAGAAGGAGCAGGAGAAGGAGGAGAAGGAGAAGGAGAAGGAGAACTAGGAGGAGGAGGAGGAGGAGGAGGAGGAGAAGAAGAAGGAGAAGGAGCAGGAGGAGGAGGAGGAGGAGAAGGAGAAGAAGGAGAAGGAGAAGAAGGAGGAGAAGGAGAAGGAGGAGAAGGAGAAGGAGAAGGAGAAGAAGGAGAAGAATTATTCCAGCACTCTTTTAACACAATTCCATCACTATTTCCACACCATTTCCAGAACTGAGTTGGCTAATTTTTTGTGCCAGTTCAGTTAAGATATGCTAATGTATGTGTCAAAACTTAAGGAGTTAAATTTTGACACGTCTATTAAAAAATAAAATATCTCAAACTCATGATAAATGACATGTGATGGAAATATAGGTCTAGCCTAGTAATTACACATAAATGTTATCGCACATGGGAATATTACATTAGTAATAACGCACAAAATGTTATCACTTACGTAAAAACGTTATCGCATGCCAGAACAAATAGAACATTAATGTGGAAATATATCTATATATTTAGTACACAAAAGAAATTAACACATGTGAAAAATCTTACTAACCTGGAAAATTATGCCTAAAGAAGTAAACTTGTTCAGAGTAATGAAGCAAAGTGAAATAATGTTTCTTCAATGCATAAGAAGCACTTGTTGTGGTTGGAGAAAACTTGAATAACTCACTTCTCTCCATTTCTTCTCTGCTACAACCTATACAACAAAATAATATTTTTATATTTCTGAATTTCTTTGTTTTAAAAAAAATAATAACAAGATGTATTATATATGAATCAACTAATAAGAAGACGAAGAAAAATAAAAGGAGATTCCACTTTACCTTATCAAAGTCACCCCTTTTTGTCACCTCAACATATAAAACATGCAAATCAAGCTCCTTTCCTCCAATCACAGAAGCCCTTAATTAAATCAAAGAGAAAAGGAACAAATCAGCTATTAAAAAAAGCAAACCCGTACATGCTATGTGAGACTTGATAGTGCTCAAACTACACCTCTCTAATGAAAATGTAAGAGATCGTTGTCAATATATAATCCAACTAGGTTGGGGTCGAATCCCACAGGGAATATGGTGTGAATTTGAGTTGTATGCGAGTTAATCAACTGATAGTTAGTAGTTTCCAGTAAATTGAAGGTTATGAGAATTTAGCAAATAATTATTGGTCACTTTAGTTTCAGTGTTTATAATCAAGAGTTTATGGAAAACCAGAATTATGTTCACTATGGGTTTTGGTACTTGACAGATGCTATTAGTGATTCAAGATTCTCACGATAGGTTGGAACAACAGATTATCTTTATCAAAGTTATGCCTAAATGTCTCTCGACGTACTTAAGCATTTAATTACCTAATCCTCTCGTACTTAGGGAATTTATATTCACTAACCAGACTTCACCTCAGGTTAATTAACCTTGTTACAGTGTCAATTATTAAACAATAATTAATTCCTCAAAATTATCAAGGAGTCCTATTACCTTAAGAATCTTGAACACTTAGAAACTTACCAAGACCTAACCCATAGATCCCATAATTTGGGTTAAAGGGATTTAGCCACTCATAATGTAATAATCGATACAACAAATTGAATTCATAATTTGAAAGATGAACTTACAGCAAGATGAATAGCAACGAGTGTTTCTTAGATTAGATCAAAGTAGAAATCCCTAAATATTGATGATAATCTCTTCAAAGTTAATTGTTATTTTTTTCGAGCCAAGAAACTAGAGAGAAAATAACAAAATACGTGTGTTCCAAAAAATAGGTTCACCAGAATAATCCTCCTTAGAAAACCCTAAACTTTGCTTTAAATACTTCAGCCTAATTATGGAAATAAAATCACAGAGTTTAGTGTCCTTCTCGAATTGGGTGACGACATGCGTGACGCCTTATCAGGAGGCTGAAGACTTGTCACGAATGTCGTTAGCTCCTCTTCAATTTTGACAATTTCTGCTTAAGGCTGACAGTGAATCCTAACGGCTTATCAAAACTGTGACGACATATCAGACAATGTAATCACTTCTCCACCTAAGATCTCATGTTCTGTCTAAGGCTGACGGCAACTTTGACGGCTTAGCACAAAGCTGGCGGCTTATCACATGTCATCGTCACTTCTTCAAACTGAATCCCATTCTCTATTTAACATTGATGATGAAGCTGATAACCTATGAGAGTGCTGATGACCAATCAGGAATGTCGTCAGCCACACTTCTCTTCTATTTTCTTCAGATTTCAACTCTTTTACTTCCATCATTATTGGTTTTCTTGCCTCTTGACTTCCACTGCAAAATCAAATATAAAACAATCAAAAACGACAAAAGTTGCTTAAGACTTTGCAATTATTCTCAGTTAAAATCCTCAAATTTGTTAGCATCGGCTCACACATCAATACCCTCAACTTAAAACAATTGTTTGTCCTCAAGCAACTAAAACACAACCAAGAGAATACAAAGTACATTCAGCAGTCAACCATCCATATTATCTCAAAATATCTTCACCATCTCCGAGGTCAATCAATTTACAAACAACTGTGCATGTTATTGAAGAGCAATAACGTGACACACAGGAATCAAGATATGGCATCAAATCAGCAACAACAACCATGCATGTATCAAGCTTACAATATCCAAACAAGTTATCAACTAGCAACGTAACCAATGTGCCCTCACTACAAAGAAGTCCCATTGCACTTATATCAGATATCACATATGCAAAAATAGGGACAATCACAAGACACTCACTCTCAAAATGAAGTTCCAATCAATGTATTGCAAATACCATAGGCTTGCCTTTATTTTCATTACCAATATCTTCAGACAGGTCATCTAGGATCACTATAGGTCTTCTCTTTGGTTTGTAATGTAGGCTAGGGGTTGGTATGATACTCGATGATATTTAAAGTGACTAAGACTCCTTGACACTACACTAGCTTTTGGGGTCTCACTCATTTACCTTTTTCTACTCTTCTCTTTTCTTGATCACACTTATTAAGGATGGGTGCGATTATTTTCTACAATCACTTCTTCTTTTTCACAACTTTTCTTTTCTTGCTCTTTTCCACCGCACCCAGCTTTTTATTCTTTTATTTTACTCTACTTTTCTTCATACTCATTTTATATCACGCACCCCTGTGACAGCCACCCTCAACTTAGGCCATTTTCCTAAGTCAAGGTGCACAGTGTCCAAGGAGGACCAGGGCCAAAATAGGTTCATTATGATAGAAAAATGGGACGGTGATAGGTATCATAAAAATAAATAGGTTATTCAAGCTAAAAATAGGGATCAAGGGATATTATGCATATAAGGAAGGTCATTTAGGCTAAAAGTAGACTAATATCAAAACGGCCTATGATCCTTTCCTAACCCCTATCCTTCAACCTAGGTAAGACTAACTGGGAAAGTTCTGAATTCAACATACAAAGGGAACTAAGTAGAATCTCACACGCACATGGCACACAAGTATATCACAAGTTACAACTTATTCGGTTCATGCAATTATTTAGCAATGGTTATCAAGTAACTAGAACTAATACCATACAAAGATGAACGGTGGTCACAATTAGATGCAAATCACACAGTTAAAGAATTAGACCACTTGGGAGGTGTTCACAAAATAAAAAAAATGTGTTAACTGCCTCAGGTACTTGTATTTCTCCTAGTCAACTACAAAATATTACAACAATAAATCACCCTACACCCTCAACTTAAAATCAAAGAAAAACTGAATTAAGGGTTCGGGTATACCTCGAGTAGATCAATCACGGGGATCATGGGTTGCCTCCCATGTAGCACTTGATCTAACGTCGCAGCATGACTCATGTGTCTCGATTACTTCAGACTTCATCGAGACAGATAGTAGCAGTACTTTTAATCGAGTCTTTTGGACCAATATAAAGTTTCACTCGTTGCCCATTTACCTTAAAGGTGTTGCCGTCTTTATTTTCAAGTTCTACTACTCCAGATGAGTAGACTTGACTAACTCTAAATGGGCCTGACCACTTGTATTTAAACTTACCTGGGAACAGTTTGAGTCTGGAATTGAACAGAAGCACGAAATCACCTTTTAGGAATTCTCGTTTCTCAATCCTCCAATCATGATACTTCTTCATCGTTTCTTTATATAGGTCTGCTCTTTCCTATGACCTGATATAGAATTCATCCATCCCATTTACTTGTCCCAGTGTTAGCTCTGTTGCTTTCTTCCAACTCAAATTTAACCTTTTAAGTGCCCATAAAGCCTTGTGCTCCAGCTCGATTGGTAAGTGGCTGACTTTTCCATAGACCAACTGGAATTGTGACATGCCAATAGGTGTCTTGAAAGCAGTCCGGTATGCACACAAGGTATCATCAAGCTTTTGAGACCAGTCTTTCCGACTAGCATTCACCATTTTCGCTAGGATGGCTTTAATCTCTCAATTTGACACTTCCACTTGCCCACTAGTTTGTGGGTGATATGGAGTGGCTACTCTATACTGTTTTACCCCATATTTTTCTAAGGTAGCTCAAAATACATTGTTGCAAAAATAAGATCCTGTATCGCTTATAATAGTACGTGGTACTCCAAAGCGAGAGAAGATGTTCTACTTGAGAAAAACAACAACCCTCTTTCCTTTATTATCAGCCAAGGAACCATCTTCGACCCATTTCAATACATAGTCAATAGCAACTAAAATATACTTCATCCCATACGAGCTTAAAAAAGGACCTATGAAATTGATGCCCAAGACGTCAAACAATTCCACTTCAAGCATCTTAGTCAAAGGAATCTCATGTCTTTTAGAGATCGACCCTGCCTCTGACATTGGTCGCATTTCATCACAAACTCATAAGTATCCTTGAAAAATGTTGGCCAATAGTATCCGCTCTGCAACATCTTCCTAGCCGTTCGGTCACCTGCATAGTGACCTTCATCTAAGGAAGCATGACATGCTTCTAATATACATAATACATCCACTTTTGGCACACACCTCCATATAATATTGTCAGCACATCTCCAAAAAAGATATGGCTTATCCTAGAAGTAATATGTCACATCATGAAGGAATTTCTTTCTTTGTTGGAAAGAAAGATTTTCTGGAATGACCTCACTCACAACATAATTTGCAAAATCAGCGTACCATGGCAATTTCTCCACAACAGCAGCCAAGATCTCCTCATCAGGAAATGCATCATTTATCTCCATTTCATCACTAATTTCCTGCTCACCTTCCATTCTAGACAGATGATCCACAACCTGATTTTTACAATCCTTCCTATCTTTGACTTCAAAGTCAAATTCTTGTAGAAGTAACACCCATTTAGTCAGCCTTGGTTTTGCATCCTTCTTAGCCATCAAATACCTAAAGTCTGCATGGTCAGTGTGGACCACCACCTTGGTTCCAAGAAGATAAACCCTGAATTTCTCAAAAGCATACACTACAGCCAGGAGTTCTTGCTCAGTGACGGTGTAGTTATTTTGCACTTTATCCAGTGCTTTGTATGCATAATATATTGGATGAAACGGTTTGTCCTTTTTTTGTCCCAATACAGGTCCACGAGCAACACCATCTGCATTACACATGATCTCAAACGGTTTTGACCAGTCCGGTGCAACAATGATAGGGGCCTCAACCAACTTCTTTTTAAGGCATTCAAATTCCTTCAAGCAATCATCATCAAATGAAAACTTCACTTCTTTCTCCAAAATTTTGTAAAGTAGATTTGCAACCTTTGAGAAGTCTCTTATAAACCTCTGGTAAAAAATAGCATGTACAAGAAAACTACTCACTCTTTCACTGAAATGGGAGGTGGTAGTTTTTCAATAACTTCAACCTTGGATCGATCAACCTCTATCCCTTTTGCTGAAATTTTATGCCCAAGAACGATGCCCTCTTTTACGATAAAGTGGCATTTCTCCCAATTAAGCACCAAATTGAATTCAACAAATCGTTTCAAGGCCATACTCAGGTTTTCGAAATACATGTCAAAAGAATCTCCCACCACAGAGAAATCATCCATGAATACCTCTATGGTTTCCTCCACCATATCTAAGAAGATAGACATCATGCACCGTTGAAAAGTAGTGGGTGTATTGCATAGCCCAAACGGCATTCTCTTAAATAAAAAGGTTCTATATGGGCATGTGAATATCGTCTTCTCCTGATCTTCAAGATCAATACAAATCTGGTTATATACAGAATAACCATCCAAGAAGCAATACCATTCCCTTGAGGCCAATCGATCAAGAATTTGATCCATAAAGGGCATTGAGAAGTGGTATTTTAAAGTCCATGAGTTTAGTTTGCGGTAGTCCATGCAAACTCTCCACCCAGTCACAGGCTTGAGTGGAATCAAATCATTCCATTCATGTGCAGCCACAGTCATGCCCCTTTTTTTGCCACACATTGAACTGGGCTCACCCATTTGCTGTCAGAAATAGGGTAAACCACTCCTGCATCCAACCACTTAATAATTTCTTCTTAACCACCTC
Source organism: Capsicum pubescens (assembly GCA_030864215.1). Classification (NCBI taxonomy): domain Eukaryota; kingdom Viridiplantae; phylum Streptophyta; class Magnoliopsida; order Solanales; family Solanaceae; genus Capsicum; species Capsicum pubescens. The sequence continues at coordinate 31,166,345 of CM061549.1, read as the reverse complement.
TTGAATTGGTGGGTTAAGACAGCACTGGTTCTCGATGGTTGGAATACAATTTTCCTCAAGTTGTATTTTATGCGTGCAGATGCCAGGGGGAATGCCAATAATATCTGCGATAGTCCATCTTATTTCTCTCTTGTGCCTCTGAAGTAGTGAAATAAGTGCTTCTACCTACTGTTCACCCAAATCAGCTTCAATAATAATGGGTTTCATGTTTCCATTACCCAAAAATACGTACCTTAAATGCCCAGGCAGTTCTTTCAATTGCAACACTTGTGGCTCTTCAATGGATGGCTTAGCCGGTGGTGTTGGTTGATTAGGAAGATCAAGGTGTAGTTTCTTAGGAGAATAAGAGTATGAACCCAATCCTGAAAAAGCACAAAAAGACTCTTCGTACTCCTCAATTCCTTCATAATCAAAATTCATCAGAACTGCGGCTAAAGGCTCGACAACAAGTTGCTCCTCTATTGAGACCTTCTGTTCATCCTTATAATACACATCAACAACTGAGAACACACTCATTTATTCATGTTGTTTCATTGATTGGCACATATCAAATTGCACCACTTCATCATTAATCCTAAATAAGAGCTCATTAGCTCTCAAATCAATCAACACACTTCTGGTTGTAAGAAAAGGTCGACCCAAGATTATGGGCACCACGAAGTCCACCTCGCAATCTAGAATGATGAAATATACAGGGAATATAAAGCTAGCTACCTTCACCAACACATCATACAAAATACCAATAGGTCATTTTACTGACCTATCCGCCATCACGGGTCGCATGTTGGTGGGTGTGGGATTTCCCAAACCCAGCTTTCTATATATAGCCAGCGGAATAAGATTAATGCTCGCTCCCATATCACATAATGCCTTTGCAAATTCCAGAGACCCAATCGTATAAGGAATAGAGAATGCTCCTAGGTCTGGCTTCTTCTGCACCAAGGTCCTTATAGAAATAGCGCTACAATGATGGAGATTATCCTTCGATTCGTATCTCACCTCTCTTTTCTTAGTCACAAGGTCCTTCATGAATTTAGCATACCCTGGCATTTGCTCAAGTGCCTCCATCAAAGGCACATTCACTGTCAATTGTTTGAGCATTTCCATGAATTTGCTGAATTTTGCATCATTAGTTTTTTTCTTCAATCGTTGAGGAAAGGGAGGTGTTCGTCTTGGGAGAGTTTTCACCACTACCTCCTTCTCCTTCTGTTTCCCTTTTTCTGGAGCATCATCAGAACCATCCAGTTTCTCGGGCTCCACTGGACCATCTTCTTCTGGTTCATCATCAACTACCTCATCAACTATATTTTTTCCACACAAAAGGGATAGGTAATATTTTACCACTTCTAGTGGTAATCTCCATACATGAGCCATCATTCCGCAGATTCTGGACTATATCACTAGGTAATGTTCCACTCTTACTCTGATTCAGCGATGCAGAGAGTTGGCTCATTTATTGTTCCATCTGCTTGATCGAGGCAGAGTGGGAGTTTACCAACTTACTAATAGATGACAGATTGGTCTTCATAATAGTCACTCCTGAGTTGGTAGACTCTACTCCCTTTAATAATTTAGCCATCATGTCCTCCATGAACATCTTTTTAGAACTTTATGTAGCAGCCTCGCGATTTCCAGGAGGGACATATAGCTCGCTCCTATTATTATTTCTCCTCCAATTTACCTGCTCCCTATCTTTATAACCAGGCTTATCATAATAATTCCGACCTTTATTCCCTTGGATATTGCCTCGGAAACCCCCCTGATTATTGACATAGTTCAACTCTTCTTCTGGATCAGCATCAACACTATCTTGAGATCGCACAGCTTTCACCTTCTCAATCTTGCATGATAGCAAGTGCTTGGTTAGCAAGTCCATCTGTGTTTTTAGGTGCGCCATGTCTTAATCACGCTCCTCGTCTCTCCTGTGTTATTCCACAGTCATACCCACAGAAACAGTAGGGCTTGCTACCACAGAGTCTCTAGAATGCCATGCCCGACTCTGTTTGATAATTCTCTCTAGTATTTATGAAGCCTCTGGGAATGTAAGATCAACAAATGAACCACCAGCAGTATTATCTACAATTGGTTTTGTTACAGAGTTAAGAGCCCCGTACAAAGTCTCCATCAAATGTATGTCCGTCATATTATTATTTGGACAAGCTTCTTTTTGAATCTCTCCTAGGTTTCATGCAAGGCTTCAGTTGAGAGCTATCTAAAGTTGATGATCTCATCCCTCAATTGTACCCTCCTGGAAGGTGGAAAGAACCTTTCTAGGAAAGCTCCTTTCAACTGCTTCCAGTTAATTATAGAATCGGGTGTCAGCTCGTTAAGCCACAATGTTTCCTCCCCAGACAGAGACAACGGAAACAATCTCAAATAGATAGCATTCTGACCCACTCCTGGGTTATCAAAAGATTTATAGATGGTGATAAAGTTCACTAGATGCAAGTTCGTATCATCCCCAGGAAGGTCGCCAAACAACCTCTTCAGATTGAGGAGTTGAATCATAGTACTCGTAATGTTAAATTTTTTCCCAGGTGCCAATGGTGGAGGAATAATTGCACCCTTTGCACCTGCTCCATCCATTCCATCATCATCTTTGAGATCATACTGGACCGGCTGGTAATCTTGCCTTCCAATGGACAGTTCCTATTAGTATTACGTTGTACTGGTGCAGCTATTTTCTCTGCACACCTTGGGTTACCAGGGTTTAGCAACTCCTCATCTCCCAAATCTTCATCCTCAGGATTTGTATGTCGTACTTGTTGACCGACATTCTGCACATTCACCTGAGCTATAGCTAAGGCTGCTAACCTGTCAGCCTCCTGTGGGTCTGTCATTCTTCCAATTCGTTGCGGTTCTGGATTAAATGGTAATAATGGTTTTCCGAAACTTCTGGTTCTTGGCATACACTACAAAGATCCTGCAATAAACAAAAACAGCAAATAAATGTAAAACTAGGAAACTTGACTAACAGTCAATTAGCGCACACAAACTTCAATTTAAAACTGTATTCCCCGGTAATGGCGCCATTTTTTATAATGCTCAAACTACACCTCTTTAATGAAAATGTAAGCGATCGTTGTCAATATACAACCCAACTAGGTTGGGGTCGAATCCCACAGGGAATATGGTGTGAATCTGAGTTTAGTTAATCAATTAATAGTTAGTAGTTTCCGGTAAATTGGGGGTTATGAGAATTTAGCAAATAATTGTTGGTCTCTTTAGTTTCAGTGTTTGTAATCAAGAGTTTATGGAAAACCAGAACTATGTTCACTATTGGTTTTGGTACTTGACAGATGCTATTAGTGATTCAAGATTCTCACGATAGGTAGGAACAACAGATTGTCTTTATCAAAGTTATGCCTAAATGTCTCTCGGCCTACTTAAGCATTTAATTACCTAATATTCTAGGACTTAAGGAATTTATATTCACTAACCAGACTTCACCTCAGGATAATTAACCTTGTTACAGCATCAATTATTAAATGAAAGGTTGGTAGCTTCCAAGTCCCTGTCAATAATTCACTTCCTACTATAGTTGATTTATTATCTCAAGCAAATCAAAGCAGGTGTTATCTATCGTTTAAAACCAATAGACAATAATTAAAACCTCGGAATTATCAAGGAGTCCTATTACCTTTACAATCTTGAACACTTAGCAACTTACCAAGACCTAACCCATAGATCCCATAATTCGGGTTAAAGGGTATTAGCCACACATAATATAATAATCGATACAACAAGTTGAATTCATAATTTGAAAGATGAACTTACAGCACAATGAATAGCAACGAGTGTTTCTCAGATTAGATCAAAGTAGAAATCTCAAAATATTGATGATAATCTCTTCAAAGTTAATTGTTTTTTTAAGCCAAGAAACTTGAGAGAAAATAACAAAATACGTGTGTTCCAAAAAAATAGGTTCACCAGAATAATCCTCCTTAGAAAACCCTAAACTATGCTTTAAATACCTCAGCCAAATTATGGAAACAAAATCATAGAGTTCAGTGTCCTTCTCGGATTAGGTGACGACATGTGTGACGCCTTATCAGGAGGATGACGACTTATCACCAATGTCGTTAGCTCCTCTTCAATTTTGACAATTTCTTCTTAAGGCTGATGGTGAATCCTTACGGCTTATCAAAACTGTGATGGAATATCAGTTCGAGTTGCGTAAAAAATCAAAAAAGGCGAAAGCTCGGACGAAAAAAAGAGTTGCTTCCGTGTACTTTGTACTCAAAACAAAGTGAAAATTCTTGAGACACTCCATGAATAAATTTGGGTCATTAACAATTTTTTCATGTGATGCCATTGGTTTTGGATACACCTGTCTGTTTCTAGCACAGGGAAGAACAATAGCTTCCTAAGACATCATTGTACCACCGGAAAATCAAGTAACAGATAAAACTGAGGTAACTTAGTAATAGAAAAAACAGAAGGTAAATTAATAAAATATGTAATGAATACAACTTAGACAATATTGGGTAGTTAAGGAAAAGGGCATCATTTTTGGAACTATAATATAATGAAATACATGTTGAACTCATGATGCTAAATGATTACTATTACTTTCAGTCATCCTAACGATTGATGAGGAAACAAAGTTATGAAATTAAGTGAACAATTTAAAATATTTTGCAAAGTGCAATTAACACTGGATAACTCGTGCAACGCACGTGTTCCAAAACTAGTACTTTGATGAGCAAGACCATATTATAATCATGAGCATTAGTCTAGGAAAATAAATATTTTGAGAAACTATACTTTTGGGACTATCTTACATAAGCTATAACAATGTTTTGATCCACGATAAGAGCTGCAGTTTTGGAACTATAATATAATGAAATACATGTTGAACTCATGATGCTAAATGATTACTATTACTTTCAATCATCCTGAAGATCAATGAGGAAACAAAGTTAAGAAGTTAAGCAATCAATTTAAAATATTTTGCACGATGCAATTAACACTGGATAACTCGTGCAACAAACGTGTTCCAAAACTAGTATTTTGAAAAGCAAGACCATATTATAAGCACGAGAATTAGTTTAGGAAAACAAATACTTTTAGAGCATATACTTTTGGACCATCTTATGAAAGCTATTACAATGTTTTGATCCACTGAAAAGGTCGTAGTTTTGGAACTACATTACAATGCAAAAATGTGCAAGTTGATCCACATCTCCTACTCCTTTTCTCCTTCCATCCAGACAAACTTTAGTCACAAGATGTTTTCAGGTAACACCCCGTAGCATTCTCAACTTGATACCACACTTAGTAGCATGCATAAAGAGCGAACAACCTGAAATTTTCCTAAGTGTTAAAGGACTCAATCATATTTTAAGCTCCTAAACTTCAATGATTTCTAAATCGACCTTTCCGACCCCGAGATGTAGATTTATGAGTTTATTCATGTTAAAGTAACATGTCTCGAGTAAGTTTCGAATTTTTCAAACGGGGTTTGAAGCATGTTTGGAAATTGAAAACAGAAGGTCACCACAATTTTATTGTATCGCGGTAACTATAGCTGTGAGACCTTTACCGCGTCGCGGTGAAGACCAAAACAACAATCATTAATTTCCAGTGACTCACCGCGATTGCACCACATCGCGGTGAGTATAGCTATGAAGGCATCACCGCATCGCGGTGAAGGCTAAATCGGCATTTCAGTTACGAATTTTAAATTCGAGGAGCAGATTCGTCTTTTCCCTAAGGCCCCAAGTCATGTAAACAGTGAATTAAAATGCCTTTTGGGCATAATATGCCAAAATTCATTCAAATCCATCAAGTACAAAAATCCTAACTTCCCTTCCAAAGATCAAGGATTCATATTCTAAGTTAAGATCATCAAGAAAAGAGTCAAGTCTAGGGTTTCATTCTTTGAACTAAAAGACCTAAGGTATGTGGGACTATCCTTAATATTGTATCGAAAATCATGCTATTAAATCATTTTGATGAGATTATACGTATTGTGTTGAACCCTTTTTGTGTTAATCAAATCTTGACCCTTCTTATATATACATATATAGTTTGGAATGATTAATTGAGAGCATGAACAATGAATTTCCCTCTCTTGTTATGAAATAAAGTGTATATTTGTATTGTGAGTTATTTTTGAAAGCATGAACTATGATTTTAAAGTAAGTTCCTCAACATCATGGTGTTTGACATGGTTTATGATATCATGAGAGGGAGTTATTTACTATAACTATACTCTTGCGTTAGAAAGAAGAGTTGCATGTGATTGAGTAAATAGGCATGACCACCGCAAGTTTTAAGTCTTACAAAAGAAGTTAATTGCATAAGTTTTCTTGAGATTTCAAAATGGTGATTCTCTTGTGATATTATGATTCTTTAGTGGTTAAGTTCTTGATTCGAATGAGATAGGTTGTAACATTGGTACGATATGAACGACTTGCAAGTCTGGGTATGACGATACCCGGTGATGACGTGCCCTTAAAATTTTCAGCGTTGAATGACTTTGCATATGAAACATGTTGTTTAAAGAACTAAAATTGGGCCTAAAGAGAGATATATGGTTACTCAAAGAAAGCGTTTGAGTGTAAGGGATCATCACTGAAAATTGAGTTTGCCGATTCGGGCAATATGATTTGGCCAATGCCAATGTATACTTGTCCTTGAGACACTTGTATACTAGAATTAATTAGGACTCTAATCCTTGCAGAATACTTGGATTGTGGGCTTGGCGGCCGAGTCAAGGGAGGATTTCATATAGCTCGTGGGATTGTAGAAATGTAGGGTGTACCATCTGTCTCAAAAGTAAGATAAAGTGTGAGTTTGGATTTCAAGAAAGCATTAGAAAATTCTAAATTGTGCCCATGTGTTTTACTTATATTATATGTAATGTTTTACGAAATTCTTTCGTCTATATTGTGTAATAACAAGATGTTATTTTGTATTGTTTCATATACCAGTACAATTATATTGACCCCCTACATTTCAGGATCTGAGGCACAGTCCCGGGGTCCTGCTAATTAGTAGACTTGTGAGTCAGAAGTTGCAGTTTGTAAGGCTTCGCTATTCTGGAAGGCCTGCTTGAAAAACCATTTTACTTTATTTCATTTTATGGTCTGACTGGGGGCCTTATCCCAGTCTTTAGATAGATGTTTATTTTCACATTGTTAGAGATTTTGCAGAATGGTGTCATATGTTTTTGAATGTTATGAACTCAAATTTTGTGTTGTTTAGTTGAACTAAGTGATTGACCATGTTTTCATCATTATTATATTTTCTCCATTTCTTTATAGTATATGAATGTTGTGCATGATTTCTAAATGGAGGAGGGTGCCTAGGCCTTCATGGTTCGGAATGCTCGTCGTGGACAGGGTCTCGGTTCGGGTCATAACAAACTTGGTATCAGAGCACAGTTCATGTTCCTAGGGTGTCTGCAAAATTGCATCACGTAGAGTCTTATTTATGGGTGTGTAACGCGCCACACTTATAAGCAGGAGATTATAAGGTATTTAGGAATGTCTCTCTCTTTCTTTCATGATTTTGTTTGTGCTATAGAGTCTGAATGTCCTCTAACCAATGATTCCCTGTATTTCAGAAAATTTATCATGCCTCCTCGTATGACCAACAAACAATACACCCAAGTTGAGGATGTCCGACCCACTAATGGGATGCAGACCCATAATAGAGCTTGTACCCTAGAGTTTGTTGCTACTCTGGGAGTTCTGACTAGTAAACCTCGGTCTCTATGGATCGGTGTTATCCATCCCCAACCTCCTCAGAGATAAGTTTCAAATGTTTAGTTTCGATAGTCCATCCATATGATTGCTCAGTTGGTGACCTCTCAAACCCGTCAGTTTAAAGATATGGGTTCTGGTTCATCTGAGGTTATATGGGCTGGTAAATTCATGAGGCTGAACCCACCTATGTTTTTTGGGATGAAGTTAGAGGAGGACCCCTAAGGGTTCATTGATGAACTGGAGAAAATTTTTAGAGTTATGCACGTGAAGAAGGTTGAAGGGGTTGAATTGGCGGCCTATCAGTTGAAGGATGTGGCCAATCAGTGGTATAATGAATGGGAGGATTTGAAGGGTGGTGATGTTGAGCCATCTGTGTGGGGCGAGTTTGTGGAAGCTTTCCTGGACCATTTCTTTCCCCAGGAATTGAGGGAGTTAAAGGCTGAAGAATTTATGAGCTTGAATCAAGGAAAAATGAGTGTTAAGGAATATACCTTAAAGCTCGCCCGGTTGTCCAGGTATGCTCTAGATTTTACAGGTAACATGAGGGCTCACATGAGGAAGTTTGCATCCGATCTCTCAGATGATGTGGTGTTGGAATGCAAGGAGGGAATACTAAATAGAGATATGAATTTCTCAAGATTGTTCATTCATATCCAGCGAGTTGAAGAGCAGAAGAAAAGGTTGGCAGAGGCAAGGGAGAGAGACAGGAAGGCCAAGTGGACCAGGTCTACAGACCAGAATAGCAGCCAGTACCAAGGCGATCTTCAGCCAGCTCCCCATCACCCCAACCTCCAGTTTATCGGCGGTTTTAGAATTTTCAGTCTAACAGTGAAGCGGGATTTTAGGGTACTTAGTCCCAAGGGAGTGTTGACCAACCATTTAGGCCATATCCTCGTTGCGAAAATTGCGGGAGGAACCATCCAGTAAGGTGCATCTATGGTGAGCGCATGTGCTATACTTATGTTACTCCTCGAGTCTGCACGTCGGACGCCACACGATGCTTACGACCCCAAAGGGCCACAAGCGAACCCATGACTGATATCTACTTTGAGCACTGAATAACAATACTGTAATAACACAGAAAAAAACTGAAATTCCATAAGGTTTACAATCTGAATTCTGATAAAAAAACAATAACTATAATAATATCTGATAAAATGCTTGAAATCTGAAAGTACTATCTGAACTAATCTAGTATGAAAAGCCTCTAACTGAATTGTTTGAAAGTGGAGTTGATGGGACAATCCCCCAACTAACTCCGACTACAAAAATACTGATAAAATAAATACTAAAATAAAAACATATCCTCGATAGATGAGGACTTACTACTGAATCTACTGCTGCTATTTGAATCTGTCTATGCACAGTCAGGAACCCTAGCATCTGAACCTATGATATGACACATTATAGCACAAAGAAAGAGTATGCGCTAGTACATGGAATTTACTGGTATGCTAGACGAGGTATGGCTGAATGCAAGGGTTCATATGCATGAACAATAATTGAATAAATGATATAGAGTAACTGAATATAAGAGTACATGGATAACTGAAACTACTGTAAATACTGAGTTTACAACTCTGTGCATATACGTGTATACTGTATCTGATCTTTTACTGAAGCTGAGTACTGATTTCTGATACTATGTAACTGAAATCAAAGATTCTGATAACTGGGTGACTTTTTCTAATAGTCCTGATTCTATAGAAATGAATTGAGTTATATACTGAGACTAAAACTGAAACTATCTGAAGTAATCATCTAACCGACATGCCTCAAATAAGATAACTGGGGTCCAACCTGTAACACCAGTAGGAATGGTGTCAGTACCATGCCATGGGTAAAGAAAAGCTAAAGATTTACCCTTATCCTGTAGGTACTCTAATGAGAGTAGATATACCCTCAACCGGCAGGTTAAAACACCTTATCAACCCTCAACTAGTAGGTTGATGTCTCAACCTATGCTGGCTATGTAATTTAGGAATGCAAGGACTACTTCTAATGGTCAAACCCTCTACTGGCAGGTGAGCCCCCATCCTTGGGTTCACTTGGTGTTGAATCCTACTCCCAACTGAATAGACCATGGACTGATTGCTAGACTGAACGAGATTTGACTAAACTGTTACTAATCGTGTTGACTGACTGAACTGGACTGAGTTCACTGAGTTCTATAACTGACTGAGTACTATTTTCCCGTGACATGACTGGGACTATTATGTAACTACTATAGATCTAGATAAACGGCTAGATTATCCGGTATTAGATATCCCCAGGACTCGATAGCATGAAAAGTAAAGTGTAGCTTGATCTTGGAAAGCATAACAATGCACTCATTTGGACATTTTGTCAAACACTTGGTACAAATAAGCTTGTAAATGATTGGGACCACATAATGACAAGTCATGAACTGACTGAGTACTATTTTTTTGTGACATGACTAGGAATATTTTGTAACTACTATAGCTCTAGGTAAACAGCTAGATTATCGCATATTAGATACCCCCAGGACTCGATTGCATGAATATTAAAGCATAGCATGATCTTGAAAAGCATAACAATGCACTCATTTAGATATTTTGTCAAACACTTGGTACACATAAGCTTGTAATGATTGGGACCACATAATGACATGTCATGATTCCTCTATTTATCTCACATAGGCATTTTAGTAAACACTTGGGGAGCATGGATTAATTCATATGATAAATTTCAACACATGAACAACATGAATACTATGCTCATTAGAAATTTCAACGGTTTAGCATGCAAGTTATACAACTCATTACACAAACTATTTTAATTTCATGAGACCTATAATTAAATCATGAATTGAAACCCAATTAATATCATGAACATGAATACAATCAATCTCAAACTTTGAAATCATGAATCTATAACTTGTAGTTAAAAAAAAGGTTCTTGGACTTCATGGGTGAAAGGAACCCATGAATGAACACCTAACATACCTGAGAAGATCAATTCTTGAAGGTTATTGGAATATTTCTTGAGTTTGTTCTTGATTTCTTGACGCTAGGGATTTGCCCCTTTTTGAGAGAGAATTATTTAATCTTGAGCGAAATTGAATAAATAATGACATAATATGTTATTTAGGAGTTAAATCACGTGTTTAGGACTGATTAGGTCCATGGAAACAAAACCAATTACCCCTGGAAATTTTTCAAGTTTCGTTACTGAAATCCCGAGTTTGAACTCTACCACAACGCGGTGGCATCACCATGAGCCACTGGTAATCGACTAGAAACTATATAAAAAGGATGACAGGGAAATTGGCTCATGGCGCGATGTGGCACCATCGCGGAGTCTCACTAGATTTTGACAATTGGGAAAATGGATAGTGGTGCGATGCGGTGGGATCGCATTGCCATACTGGAAAATGACAATTATGAACTAGAACATTGGCGTGCTGAGCCATTATCGTAGAGCCCCACTAAAAACTAACAAATGCCATTTTTCTGTTCTCCATGATGCGGTAAAGTGCCAGTTAGCACACAATTTTACAAAATATGCAATAACACTTCACCCGGGTATCGGATTTGGGCAAATTTTATATAGTTCGAAAGCTGATTGAATTTCCTACACAGTGGTAAGCTCTAAACTGAAAAATACTGAGTGTTTTAAAAATTTATATAGGAATACTCATATACTAAAAGTTAAATTAAGCTAGGGAAATACGGGGTATTACAATATCTCCCACTTGGGGATATTCGTCCTCGAATGAGACTAATTAAGCTAAGAAACACTGATAGACTGAGCTTACACACTCAACATGCATAACTAAAACAAGATTGCATAACTGAAACTACTGATAAGATGAGTTTTCATACTAAACATGCATATCCGATGCATGAGTACATGGTTGAACTGATTCATGAATTCATGATTAAATATACAACGATAATGGACACCTAGTCTTTAACTGTAACTGAATAGGGATCTGAGCAAAGCTAAGGAAGACAGTTACCTTAAGTTGAATCTAAGTTTGTGGAGAAGAGGTGAGGATACTTGGTCCACATATCAGCTTTTGTTTCCCATGTAGCTCCCTCAATGAACTTATTCCGCCAAATAACTCTAAACAAGGGAACTTCTTTGTTCCTCAGTCTGCGAGTCTGACGATTCAGAATTTGGATTGGAACCTCTTCAAAAGAGAGATCATTCTAAATATTTACACCCTCTAAGGGAACTATGATTTTTCGGTCACCAATGCATTTCTTTAGCAAGGAGACATGGAATACTAGGTGCACTGAGGCTAGATCTGAAGGCAACTCAAGCTCATAAGCTACCTTTCCAAAATGGCTGAGAATTCTGTAAGGACTGACATATTGGAGACTGAGTTTTCCCTTCTTGCCGAACCTCTTTACCCCCTTCCTGGGAGAGATTTTCAAGAATACAAAATCACCGATCTCAAACTCAATATCTTTTCTCCTCGCATCTGTATATGATTTTTGTTGGCTCTGGGTTGCCTTAAACCTTTCTCTGATCAACTGAACCTTCTCTAAGGCATGAAACACTAAGTCAGGCCTTACAACTATGGCCTCACCTTCCTCGAACCAATTAATTGGAGATCTACATCTCCAACCATAAAGAGCCTCAAACGGAGCCATCTGAATACTAGAATGATAGTTGTTATTTTATATGAATTTGATCAAAGGCAAGGGATCATCCCAACTACCCTTAAAATCAACAACGCACGCTCTTAACATATCTTCTAGAGTTTGAATGGTCCTTTTTGCTTGACCATCTGCCTAAGGTTGAAAAGTTGTACAGAGGTGGACTTGGGTACCGAGACCCTTTTGGAATGATTTCCAGAAGTAAGAGGTAAACTGAGTGCCTGTATCTGACGTGATGGATACTGGGACTTCGTGTAACCTGACCAACTCCCTGATATAGAGTTTGGTGTAGTCCTCAACTGAATAGGAAGTATAGACTGGAATGAAATATGAGAATTTGGCCATCCTGTCTATGATAACCCAATTCGGATCATGATGATGACGAGTAAGGGTCAAAACCATCAGAAAGTCCATGTTCACCTCTTCCCATTTCCATGTGGGAATATTGAACTCCTGTATAGACCCATGTAATGCCCAGAAAATGGGTCCTGAGATGTCACACGGTGCTTAGGGTCACAAGTGACCCCAATCTAACCCTTCTACTAGAAAACTCATAAGCAACTGAGTAAAATGCATAAATTTGTACAATATCATCAAAAGATAACTCTTTTTAAAATCTAATCAATACAAAACTGAATTCACAGGATTATAACTCTGCTTTTACAACAAAAACTGAAACTAAATACATTAGCTCTACAGACTGTCTATGAAGCCTCTACTAATACTGACTATAGATACCAAGGACGCGACCCCAACTATCACTAGTCAATACATAAGAATAAGAAAGTAAAGAACAACAGAGAATCTAACTGAAGTCCCCAAAATAGGAGGACTCATTATCTGCTGGCTGGAATCTGCAACTGTCTGATTTTAACTGCACATACTACAATGTGTACCTACATTATGAGACAATGTAGCACATAGACTTATATGTGGATCATCACTTTGAGAATGGACTGACTATATGGGGGTGCAATGCAATAAGTAAACAATATCATCAATCTTTGTAGAAAATCTGCATGCTAATATAAATGACTCACATAGCTTGAGTAAAAGCTGAAATCTGAATCTCATAATTCATGTATAATGAAGCATATAGTACAAATCTTGTGAGTCATTTTATTTACTTCTAAAATTTGTATTCTCCGTATTATTCTCAAAACTTGAAGGATAAAGGAACTTTAAACAATACTTTCAAACTCATACTTTTATCTCATGGAGAGTAAAACTTCTTTAAAACTCAAGGACTCAAAACTTTTAGGAATTTTCAACACTTGGGAACTCTATAACTCTTTTAGACTCGGGATACTTAGAACTCGGGATTATAAAACTTTGGACACTCAGGAGTTTCTTCTAACCGACATAAACCATGTGAGCTACATGGAGTCCAACATCTTGTCCTCCTAAGGAAGAAACATCAGGTTGGGGAGAGGCATCATACTCTTGCCAGGGAGTATAACCTCAACTCAGTGATTACTATCTCAGCCTCGGGCCCATAAATCTTAGTCCTATGGTGGCACGTAGTTCTGGGGTATGAGACCTCGGAATCATACCCAACTCGGTGCTAAATACTACTTCCATACTCAGCTCAGAACTCTTAGGAAATCCACCTCAAAATAACTCAAGGGTCTATAGTGAAAACCACAATATAATTCTCTTAGCTTTAAATCATAAAGACTGAATAATGTGGATTCCTGTCTTAACTCAGGCTCAAAAGTAATATTTCTTTAAAATCAAAGTACTTGTTGATTGAATCATATTAAACAACATACTCTTCAAGAAACATCAAAACTCATACTTGATTTAAAACTTATACTCATGCTCAAATAATCTCCATTTCATAATAAATATTACATCATGAAATCAATCTTGGAAACATCAAATCGATACAAGGATGTGCAACTCATAGCAGAATTTCTCAACTCATGTCATAAAATAGTGAAATAATCATGCAAATCAAGACTTGAACAACTCGTAATCTCATAATCTCGAAATAAAGTAATTTGGGTATAAACCCACTTGCAAAAGTATGAAATTCTTTAATAAAAATCAACAATTTGGGCACAAGAACGAAAATTGTGTTCTTGTTCAAACCCACATACCTTAGATTGATAAACTTGGATGAATAACTTGCTTGCGAGATGTTATTGGAATTATTGAATGAGGGTTCTTGGAATTCTTGCACTAAGAACTTGGAATCTTGACTTAAGTTAGAGAATTGATGGAGAAATCTTGAGTTTTTTGGAGGAGAAGTTTGATGAACTAGGGGTTTTGGCTGAGGGATTTTGAGAAAAATGGTATACGATGCTTGTAATGACCTTAAATCAGGAGTTTGAGCAATTTAAGTGACTTGGAGAAAGTCCAAAATACCTTTTCTAACTTCTGAACGAAACTGGAAAAATATAACTGGGAGCTCGATTTTATGGGCCACCGCGACGTGCCACTATCGTGGTGGCTCACTGGAAATTGACGAATGGGAATCTGAGGGTCACCGCGATGCGGAGCCATCGCGTTGTCCCACTGGTTGGGACCTGAAACTTCAGCGTGATATGCTACAATCACGCTAGGCTACTGGAAACTGACAATTGGGATATTACTCCTCTTCGCGATGTGCTAAGGGTCTAAATGACGGTGTTTTATGATAGGCACTTTAATTAGCCATAACTTCTTGTTCGGTTATTGGATTTGGGAGAATCTTATATCGTTGGAAAGATAATTCAATTTCTCACACAATAAAAAGTCAAATTTAGGAGAATTCTATATGATTTAAACATTACTCAATTTGGAAGTCATTCCTCAATCTTATAGAGACAAAATTAGGCTTAAGGAAAGTTTGGGGTATTATAACCCACTAGGCTTCTAGTGCTCAATCTTAACCCGCTGACATGTAAAGCACTTAGCTACAAACTCTATGATATCCTTCTTCATCCCACTCCACCAATAGATCTCCCGAAGATCATGGTACATCTTAGTGGCCCCTGGATGAATCGAGTAATGCGCACCATGCGCTTCTGCAAGAATTCGTTGCCTCAAGTCATCTACACCTAGCACACATAGCCGACCCTAGAAACACAACACACCATCTACCTATTAGGAGAAAACCTCTACTTTCTAATCTCTGACTGACTCTTTCAAGTTAACAAGACTGGGATCTCTGTACTATTTTTCCTTCACCTCAAAAACTAGAGATAATTCTAAACTATTCTGCACCCACACACTACCTTCTGTTGAATCGACTAAGCGGATACCTAGTCAGGAAAGCTGATGAACTTACTAATCTAACTTCTTCTTATCACTCTCAATATGAGCAAGACTACCCATAGATAACCATTAAGAGAATCAGCCACTATATTGGCCTTGCTCGGGTAATATAGAACACTCATGTCATAATCTTTCAATAACTCTAACCACCTTCTCTGATGCAAATTCAAATATTTCTGAGAGAACACATATTGCAAGCTCTTGTGGTCTGTGAACACATCAACATGCACCCCATACAAATAGTGCCTCAAAATCTTTAAGGTAAATACTACAGATGTTAACTCAAGATCATGGGTTAGGTAATTTTTCTCATGGGGCTTAAGTTGTCTAGAGGACTAGGCTATGACTTTACCCCTCTGCATGAGAACACAATCCAAACCTACTCTATATGCATCACAGTGCATAACAAACCAATCTGAACCATCTGGTAAAGTCAAAATTGGGGTTGAGGTAAGTCGAGTCTTTAACTCCTAAAAACTTTTCTCGCAAGAATCTGATCACTGAAACTTGACTTTATTCTGAGTCTATATGGACATGGGGGATGCAATAGATGAGAAACCTTCAAAAAAACCAATGGTAATAGCAATATAAACCCAAGAAACTCCTAATATCTGACGGAGAAATGGGTTTAGGCTAGTTTCTCACCGCCTCAGTCTTTTGAGGATTAACTCTAATTCCATCACTGGAAATAATATGACCAAGGAATGATACTGACCTTAGTTGAATTTCACTTATTGAATTTGGCGAAAACTGATGGGCTCTGAGAGTTTGAAGTAAGATTCGGAGGTGATCTGCGTGATCATTCTGACTTCGAGAATAAACAAGAATGTCATCGATGAAGACTATAATGAACATGTCAAAGTACTACTTGAACACATGATTAATTAAGTCCATGAAGGCTTCTAGGGCACCTGTAAGACCAAAGGACATGACTAGGAATTCGAAGTGACCATACCATGTTTGAAAAGTTGTTATCGAAATGTCACATTCTCTGACTCTGAGCTAATAATAGCCTGATTAGAGGTTTATATTAGAAAACTAATTGGCTCCCTAAAGTTGTTAGAATAAGTCATCGACTCTAGGAAGTAGGTATTTATTCTTGACTGTGACTTTTTTTAGCTGACGATTGTCTATACACATTCTGGGAGAACCGTCTTTCTTATGCACGAATAAGACTGGTGCGCCCCACGGGGAAACACTGGGTCTGATGAACCCCTAGTCTAAAAGGTCCTTTAGATTCTCTTTCAATTCCTAGAGTTCATCTGGTGTCATTCTGTGTGGTGGAATAGATATAGGTTGAGTATCTGGAAGAAGGTGATGTTTGGTGTTTTTATGCATTCTTGCGTTACTATCCTAGCCTTTTTAGCTTTATTTTGAGGATGATTCTTATGATATATGTGTTGAAAATAATAATAATGAGAATTTATGTGTCCAAGTATGTGTTTACAATGTTTAATGGTGTTTTCACGTGATTTTTGATTCAATTAGATCATTTAGAGTTCAACCAAGAAAACTGGTGTGACTAGCTTGAGCTAGGTGTTGTCTAGTCTCTTGTGTTGGGTTCTAATGTGTCTTAATGAGTTAATAAGCTTTTTATTATGTATTTATATGTGAAAAAACTTATTTATAATATTCAAGGGTCAATTGGATCAAGAAAATGGTCAAAACAATAAGCTTAAGCTAAATATGAATTTAGTCTATGCTTAGCTCGTGTTTCTAGTTCGCCGTTGAGGATGTTGTGTTATTTTTAACTCTAATTTGTTGTGTTAAATGCTTTAGGATAATTTTTTAATGTACTATTATGATATGTGAAGGATATAAAAGCTTCAAATCAAATGGAAACAGCTCAAAAAGGATCGGAATGGCTCAATGGAAGCACAATACAAAAATTGACGCAGTTTGGATCCCCAAAATGTATGGAGCGCGTGTGGACTGTCATGATGTCCAATGGATGCATGAATAACATCAATGAATGAATAAGAGGCCCAATTTTGTGAACCATTGTAGCGTGTAGCATTTAGTGGAGTTTGAAGAGGCGCCGCGACGCGGTAATATCGCGGTGAGATTTGGGATATTGACAATAGTTTATTGGCTCAACACCTCATCGCCATGGCCATCAAATGTGGAACCAAAATTCCTTTCTGAACAATTATTACGTGTAAATCCATCCCAATGGGTTTATGAATCATCTACTATAAATATAACATGTTAAATCACGTTTTAATCATCTTGGGACATCTTTGAACACCGTAGATCACTTGGGACATCGTTGCAGGATACCAAAACTTCATTTTAGGTTTTATTATTCTTGAATTTAGTTTCTTTATGGTTTGTATCATCAATCTAAGGTATTTGATGATGAATATTTCCATTAAAAGGCTAAAACTCCTTTTTCAGGGTTAAGGCCACGTTCATGATTACTTTTGTTTTGAACTAAGTTTGTTGAACTGCTTATCATTGTTTGTTGTTTGTTTATTCTTGTTTTAAATATTTTAAGGATTATCTACACTTAGAATACATCAATTGTCAATCTTGTGAACTCGGGAGGGGGAATAGGGCGATAGATCATGGGAATAAACAAAGTATGGTTTATATTTTTTATGAACTAAGTAATTCAAATTAGTGTTTAGAACAGGGATGTACTTAGATGTCTTACTTGATTCACACGTAGGATGATAGCTTTAAAGAACTTAAGTGGACTATTACATCCCCGTTCAATGATGTAGTTATAAGGTTCAACTTAGGTAATAGATTAGAGGTTGAGAGACTATGATCATGCAACTAACCCTACGAATCAACAACCAAGATAAGCAATCTAACGAATGAGATTCAATAACGTAGTATGATTGTTCGTAAGCCTTAACCTGGGTTTCTATCCATTGATTGTCCTAAGACATTACTTTTCCGCATTAGTTTAGTTTATTTTTAAATTACAATGCTAAAATCCTATTTGTTACTCTCTTCAGTTAGTTAAACTACAATTGGATAGTCGCGATCATAAGTCCGTAAGAGATTGATACTTGGGTTTTCTTGAATCCACTTTACTACTCGATAAGACCACGTACACTTACGTATGCGCTTGGGCGCTGTCAAGTTTTTGGCGCCATTGTCAAGGACTTGTAAGTAGGCAACTATCTTATTTTTAGTTTAACTACATTGAGTTGTAAATAGTTTAGTTTTTTTTTGTTTCTTTTATTTCTATGTTTCTCACGCTCTTCTTGAGATGTCAGTCTTGGATAGATGGTTTTCGAGGAATGATGATTCTTGTCGCTTTTGTGGAGGACCCCACCATGAGGCTTTTTGTACAGATTTTGATCTAAGCATTTGGAAGGGCCCTGTTTGTTTCCAAACTATGGAGCAACCCATGAGTTGGTGTGTGGTTTGTTACAGTCTCTATCACTCTGCAGATATGAGTGCTTTTAATCCTGATTCAGTCATGTTGTCGGGTAATTCTCAATAGACAATTAAGGAAGTAGAAGCAGAGTTGACCTTCCAACCAATTGTAGATGAAGTGGATGATAATTCGAGGAAGTTTGAGTACTCAAAAACTAAATTTATCAAACAGGTTTAGGAGTTACTGCTGCCACCATGTCTACAGTGGCTAAGCAAAGAAAAATATGAGGAGGATATTAGCCAATTTGTGGAGCAAACACAAAAATCGCAGTCACTCAATTATCATCTTTATCTTGAGACTAAAATTGAGAAGGTCAATAAAAGTGAGGGTGTTGAAGATAGAGTACATTTTGAAGTGGGATTTGTTGGTCCTCACTCAAAGCACTTTTCCACATTATGTTTAGATTATATCTTGTCTGTGGAATCATTTAAAATAGTGGAAGAGCGTGAAGATGTGGTACAAGAATCCTATATTCTTGATTTTACACCGGACAAGCAACAAAAAAACACAAATCACCTCAAGTACGAGTGGCTTACCATGCATATTCTATTACTCGGTTCATTAATTTTTGTACAACTTCCCTAGGATCGAGGCAAAAATATGGATGCCAAGCTGGGGTGAAATTTATATCCTCAAGGTGGAGGAAAAAGTTGATTGGGTCATACCGCGATACTAAATTAGGAGCTTCTTGGGAGGCAACCATAGATAAGGTATGTTTTATTTTTTGTTTTTTGTTTTTTTTATTTCATGTAGTTATTTGTTTTTTATTGAGTCACAGGTTAATGGAAAGTTTGAGTACCAAAAATCTGAGCTAAGGAGCATGGCAAAAAGTAAGTGTGGGGTCCCCGGACCCTCTTGATATATAAAGATGCTACTAGCTAGGCTTATAGGCCTCAAGGAATATTTCTATCCCTTGTTTTTAAATTCACTTTGGGGACAAAGTAGATTTTTAAGTGTGGGGTGGGGAAATTCTCAATTTTTGGCTCAATTTAAAAATTTTCTAGGTTAGGAATAAGTGAGATATTCTTGTTGGTGCTATTTTTTATTGCATAGTGCAAATGTTTTTTTAGGTTAAAGGATGTTGATTGAGGGAATTTCTACTTTTAAGACTCTTAGGCTCATTTTTGTGACTCTTGTACTTCTGGCTTATATTTGAATTCATGTTTTTGTTCGGTTGGGAGTCTATGATGATCCTACATGAGTTGATCTTGTACCATGTGAGTGTGATATTTTTGTATATTCCTTGTTGCATGTGATGTCTAGAACATGCCCGGTGTGTGTTAAGCGAAATAAAGAGTGTGTTTAGGAGATGATATAGGCATTTTCTTGATAACCTTGTTTTATACCTTATATTTGTCCAACCCCTGTGCATTATCCTAGTTAACCTCCAATGAGCCTTTAGCTTTTTCTTTGGTAGCCACATGAGTAGCCTAATCCCTTCTTTGATAGACCATAATTTGATCCAAAAAGCTCCTAAGTGCTTTAATTGAATGAAAAAAAAATTAGTGAGGAGTTTGAGAAATTGAAGAAGAAAAAGGTGAAATTGATGCCCCAAGGTAATTGTTATTAGTGATTATAATTGTTGATGTATGGTGGATTAATGTGATATAAATAATGTTAGAAATATTGACATGATTGTAAAAAAAGAGAAAAATTGATCCATGTGGTAGTAAACTAAGCGTCCATCATGTGTTTGTGAAAATGCTTAAAAGAGATGGGACGAAAATAAAAGGTATGGGTGAATGAATAAGAGTAATTTGGTTGTTGGAGATTGATTTTAATTGTAAAAAGTAGTATAATAAAGCGCTTAGAGAGGTTAGTCACTATTCTTGGCAAAAATAGTTCCTACCCGTCCCTTAACCTACATTACAACCCGAAAAAATCCTAATTGATCCTAAGTTTTACATTCTAATATTAGTGGAACATTACACTAAGGGAAAGCTTATGGTTCATTATGTGTAACTTGAGAATTCTTTGTGAGAGTGAGCGTAATTTGATTCTTGTACCCATTATGTGATATATTGCTTAATTGTGAGTGATTATGGGTAACTCTCTTGTTGTGAGGAGCACATGTTTGATGAATGTGGGTGATTTGTATAATGTACATGATTGAATGATAATCATGAGTTTTCCACTTAGGAGAGTCAATTCTTGAGGCTAGGATGTTTTGAAGTAGGATTCTTGAGCTTTCAATTGTGTATAAGATGTTTAGTGTTGTAAACTTCCATTCCATGGAGTCATTGTAGGGATATCTTGAATTTCTTGCATGTTGTATAAGTGTGGAGTCTTTTCATCTCATGTTGTTTATAGTTCAGAGTTGATCGAGGACGAACAAGGCTTTAAGTATGGGGTGGTGATGTTTGGTATTTTAATGCATTCTAGCATTACTACCCTAGCCTTTTTAGTCTTGTTTTGAGGATGATTCTTTTGATATATGTGTTGACAATGATTTAAATGAGAATTTATGTGTCCAAGTATATGTTTACAATGTTTGATGGTGTTTTCATGTGAGTTTTGATTCAATTCGGCCATTTAGAGTTCAACCAAGAAAACTAGTGTGACTAGCATGAGCTAGGTGTTTTCTAGTCTCTTGTGTTGGGATCTAATATGTCTTAATGAGTTTCTAAGGTTTTTATTATGTATTTATATGTGAAACAACTTATTTATAATATTCAAGGGTCAATTGGATCAAGAAAAGGGTAAAAATAATAAGCTTAAGCTCAATATGAATTTAGCCTATGCTTAGCTCATGTTTCTAGTTCACCGTTGAGGATGTTGTGTTTTTTTGAGCTCTAATTTGTTGTGTTTAATTTTCCCTCTCTCCACGTCAATCCCAATCTCCTTTTCTTTGCTTATAGGTATTGAGCTGTCTGGGTTCTAGAAGAATCCAAAATTGACGACGTGTCCTTAAAAATGGTTGTATCCACCTTACAATTTCAATTTTGTACCATGAAAGTACAAAGGTGGATGTTTTTTTATTGGATTGACAAGAATTTTGGATTTTTGGGGATCTTGATTTTAATTCAAAATTCAAAATCTCCACTGAAGAATTCCAAATTTGTCCCTGATTTTCCTTTGTCCCACATCGGTGGGAGAACAAAAGGCAACCCCTCTCTTCTCCTATAAAAGGGTCGCGGTAGAACAATTTGAAGGCAAGTCTCAGAAGGTGAAAAAAGCCATTTTGAGAAAAAACTAGTATATTTTTGTTTGAGTATAAAATTTTCTTCTTCCCGAGGAAGGTTGGGGGTGGCTCAGAGCTTTCGGAGTCACGGAAGAATCCTCCGGTGGTGATAGAGTCTGGTGTTAGCTCGTTACCCCATTTCGCTACCCCAGAAGAGGTGAATATAATCTTATTCTCTTAATGTCATCACTTTCTGCTTCATCCCGATTTTTTTCCGTAGAACTAGTTAATATTTTAATCATAATCGTGAATGGGGCTGGAGTTTGTTGATGTAGAAGTCGTTGATGGCCTTAGGACTTGTTTGTGATCTTTGTGCTTATGCTATTTTGCTGAAGCAGTGTTGCTTCGTAGTTTTTAATTTGGCTTTTTGGAATAAGTTCCCTGTTTCGTGTTGATTAGCCATCCTTTTACGAAGCAGTGTATATACATATCGTTGAATGCCTTGAATAACGAAGTAGTGTATATACATATTGTTGAATGCCTTGAATAAGCTCCCTATTTTGTGTTGATTGTGTTGATTAGCCATCATTTTTATATCATGAAGCAGCGTATATACATATCGCTGAATCCCTGCCTTATCTTGTTTAGTTTGCTATCATGATTTAATAATCTTTGTGGTGAAAGTATAAGCCTCATATTATTTAATGAACATTGAAGACAATCTCTTTGACTTATTCCTCTTCGTTTCGATCTCGAGTCTAATGCCTATCTATATTTAATCCTGTTTGCAAAAATGTTGCAGTATCAAAAACTTCTGTGTGGGTATAGTTTGATGGGTGTATGACCTATATTATAGAAAAAGGTTTCCCTATGTATATATTGTGGTGTAGTATATATTTTCAATGAGTTAAATTGTGTGTGTGCATATGCTCTCTTGAAAGTGAATCAGACAAATTCTTGAACTTGTTTACAAATACTCTTAGAATTCTTATGTGGCAGAATAGTATGTGCACATCACATATGACCAGTTTTCCATAAATGCATACCATTTTGATGATTCATTTGTGAGCTAATCTTTTTAAACACGTACACTTTTTACCAATAAGGTGTACATTCCCTTACTGTTTTAGACATCTTGTGCCTCTCCTCAAAATTGGTTAATCATCATATTGCATTCGATCTAAATTCTTGAACTTGTTTGGATTAATTGATCATGTTGCATTCGATTCAATTCTTGAAATTGTTCCAGGGATAGGTTAATTGTCTTTTCATTAGATAAATTGCACCGCTTCATATCATGGCTTACTATTATCCTTGTGCGCTTTTAATGACATTATTAATCTTCAAGTACTGATCTTTGAACACGTATTACTTACTTTATTTTTCTTTTTCTTTTGCGTATGGATATGCTCGGGTCGTACTTGAACTCCTACTTTTCCTTTGCATGCCCATTATGGGCCATTGAGGCCCATTTAATCCCGAGTCGGTCTCGAAGGAGTAAATTAAACGTCAACCTCGTAGCACAGGGATATAAGAAGATAGAAGAAAAAGAAAATGGGTTGGAACCCATCGGCAAAGTAGATCAGAGACTCAAAAGTCTCATTTGTTCTTTTATTTATTTATTTATTGTCGTCATTATTTTATTTTATTTTATTTATTTATTTATTCATTCATTTGGGCCTAGAAGCCAAAGTTGTACTTAATAGGACAATGGTTTGGTTGGTTTGGGCCCAATGGATTAAATCATTTACTTTCTCCTCCCTTTCCCCATTTATGTGTTTACTTGCTTAATTCATTTCTGTAGACTTAGTTAAAATCCCTATTAGGTAGTCTAAAACTGTTTTTACACAAATCTTTTTTCTAAAAATCAATCACTTTTCAACAAATTAATCTTTTAGAAGTTAATCAAAGACAATTTTCAAACAATCCGGATAACCGCAAGTTAGCGGACGTTTTAGGTGCCTAATTCCTTCCTAAAACGTTAATAGGAACCACGTACTCAGAATCTCTTAACTTAAACGATCTTCCTATTTTGAATCATTTGAAGTACTCTCTAAAGGTTTCTTAATTCCTTTTCAAAATCAAGTGGCGACTCTTCTCAAAAAGTCAAAAATTCTCCACAAAACATAGTGTATCAACGCGTTTAGAGAGGTTAGTCACTATTCTATGCAAAAATAGTCCCTACCCATCCCTTAGCCTACATTACAACTCGAAAAAGTCCTAATTGATCCTAAGTTTTACATTCTAATATTAGTGGGACATTAGACTAAGGGAAAGCTTATGGTTCATTATGTGTAACTTGAGAATTCTTTGTGAGAGTGAGCGTAATTTGATTCTTGTACCCATTATGTGATATATTGCTTAATTGTGAGTGATTATGGGTAACTCTCTTGTTGTGAGGGGTACATGTTTGATGAATGTGGGTGATTTGTATGATATACTTGATTGAATGATAAGCATGAATTTTCCACTTCGGAAAGTCAATTCTTCAGGCTAGGATGTTTTGAAGTAGGATTCTTGAGCTTTCAGTTGTGTATAACATGTTTAGTGATGTAAACTTCCATTCCATAGATTCATTGTAGTGCTAGCTTGAATTTCTTGAATGTAGTATAAGTGTGGAGTCTTTTAAGATCAAAGTCTTTATAGTTATGAGTTGATCAAGGATGAACAAGGCTTTAAGTGTGGGGGGGGTGATGTTTTGTGTTTTTATGCATTCTGGCGTTACTATCCTATCCTTTTTAGCCTTGTTTTTAGGATGATTCTTATGATATATGTGTTGACAATGATATTAAATAGAATTTATGTGCCCAAGTATGTGTTTACAATGTTTAATGTTGTTTTCACGTGAGTTTTGATTCAATTCGATCATTTCGAGTTCAGCCAAGAAAACTAGTGTGACTAACTTGAGCTTGGTGTTGTCTAGTCTCTTGTGTTGTGTTCTAATGTGTCTTAATGAGTTAATAAGGTTTTTATTATGTATTTATATGTGAAAAAACTTAGTTATAATATTCAAGGGTCAATTGGATCAAGAAAAGGGTCAAAACAATAAGCTTAAGCTCAATATGAATTTAGCCTATGCTTAGCTCGTGTTTCTAGTTCGCCGTTGAGAATATTGTGTTGTTTTTAGCTCTAATTTGTTGTGTTTAATGCTTTAGGATAATTTTTTAATGAACTATTATGATATATGAAGGATATAAAATCTTCAAATCAAATGGAAACAACTCAATAAGGCTCGAAATGGCTCAACGGAAGCACAACACAAAAATTGACACAATTTGGACCCCCAAAATGTATGGAGCGTGTGCAGACTGTAATGATGTCCGATGGATGCTGAAAAACATAATTGAATGAATAAGAGGCCCAGTTTTGTGAACCATAGGAGCGTGTAGCAATTAGTGGAGTTTGAAGATGAGCCGCGACGCGGTAATATCGCGGTGAAGTTTGAGATATTGACAATAGTCGATTGGCTCGACACCTCATCGCCATGGCCATCAAATGTGGAAAAAAAATGCCTTTCTGAACAATTATTATGTGTAAATCCAATCCCAATGGGTTTATAACTCATCTACTATAAATATAACATGTTAAATAACGTTTTAATCATCTTGGGACATCTTGGAACACTATAGTCACTCGATTGTTATTTTTATCATGAAACTGAAATTGAGAAGGTCAATAAAAGTGAGGGTGCTGAAGATAGTGTAAATTTTGAAGTGGGATTGGTTGGTCCTCACTCAAAGAACTTTTTCACATTATGTTTAGATGATATCTTGTCTGTGGAATCATTTAAAATAGTGGAAGAGTGTGAAGATGAGAAACAAGAATCCTATATTCTTGATTTTATACCGGATGAGAAACATAA
Source organism: Capsicum pubescens (assembly GCA_030864215.1). Taxonomy (NCBI): domain Eukaryota; kingdom Viridiplantae; phylum Streptophyta; class Magnoliopsida; order Solanales; family Solanaceae; genus Capsicum; species Capsicum pubescens. The sequence goes on along the minus strand of CM061549.1, from coordinate 31,140,364 downwards.
AAATAAAAATCACCTCAAGGCCGAGTGGTTTACCATGCATATTCTATTACTCGGTTCATTAATTTTTGTACAACTTCCCTAGGATCGAGGCAAAAATATGGATGCCAAGTTGGGGGTGAAATTTATATCCTCAAGGTGGAGGAAAAAGTTGATTGGGTCGTACCGCGACACTAAATTAGGAGCTTCTTGGGAGGCAACCATATATAAGGTATGTTTTATTTTTTGTTTTTAGTTTTTTTTATTTCACGTAGTTATTTGTTTTTTATTGAGTCACAGGTTAATGAAAAGTTTGAGTACCAAAAACCTGAGCTAAGGAGCATGGCAAAAAATAAGTGTGGGGTCCCCGGACCCTCTTGATATATAAAGATGCTACTAGCTAGGCTTATAGGCCTCAGGGAGTATTTCTATCCCTTGTTTTTAAATTCACTTTGGGGACAAAGTAGATTTTTAAGTGTGGGGTGGGGAAATTCTCAATTTTTGGCTCAATTTAAAAATTTTCTAGGTTAGGAATAAGTGAGATATTCTTGTTGGTGCTATTTTTTATTGCATGGTGCAAGTGTTTTGTTAGGTTAAAGGGTGTTGCTTGAAAGAATTTCTACTTTTAAGACTCTTAGGCTCATTTTTGTGAATGTTGTACTTGTGGCTTATATTTGAAGTCATGTTATTTTTTGGTTGGGATTCTATGATGATCCTATATGAGTTGAGCATGTGCTATGTGAGTGTGAGATTTTTGTATATTCCTTGTTGTATGTGATGTCTAGAACTTGTCCGGTGTGTGTGTTAAGCGAAATAAAGAGTGCGTGTTTAGGAGATGATATAGGCATTTTCTTGATAACCTTATTTTATACCTTCTATGTGTCCTACCCCTGTGCATTATCCTAGTTAACCTCCATTGAGACTTTAGCCTTTTTTTTGGTAGCCACATGTGTAGCCTAATCCCTTCTTTGATAGACCATAATTTGATTCAAAAAGCTCCTAAGTGCTTTAATTGAAAAAAAATAATTTAGTGAGGAGTTTGAGAAATTGAAGAAGAAAAAGGTGAAATTGATGCCCCAAGGTAATTGTTATTGGTGATTATAATTGTTGATGTATGGTGGATTAATGTGATATAAATAATGTTAGAAATATTGACATGATTGTAAAAAAAGAGAAAAATTGATCCATGTGGTAGTAAACTATGCGTCCATCATGTGTTTGTGAAAATGCTTAAAAGAGATGGGACAAAAATAAAAGGTATGTGTGAATGAATAAGTGTAATTTGGTTGTTGGAGATTGGTTTTAATTGTAAAAAGTAGTGTATTAAAGCTCTTAGAGAGGTTAATCACTATTCTTGGCCAAAATAGTTCCTACCCGTCCCTTAGCCTACATTACAACCCGGAAAAATCGTAATTGATCCTAAGTTTTACATTCTAATATTGGTGGAACATTACACTAAGGGAAAGCTTATGGTTCATTATGTGTAACTTGAGAATTCTTTGTGAGAGTGAGCATAATTTGATTCTTGTACCCATTATGTGACATATTGCTTAATTATGAGTGATTATGGGTAACTCTCTTGTTGAGAGGAGCACATGTTTGATGAATGTGGGTGATTTGTATGATGTACATGATTGAATGATAAGCATGAGTTTTCCACTTAGGAGAGTCAATTCTTGAGGCTAGGTTGTTTTGAAGTAGGATTCTTGAGCTTTCAATTGTGTATAAGATGTTTAGTGTTGTAAACTTCCATTCCATGGAGTCATTGTAGGGCTAGCTTGAATTGCTTGAATGTAGTAGAAGTGTGGAGTCTATTAAGATCATGGTCTTTATAGTTATGAGTTGATCGAGGATGAACAAGGCTTTAAGTGTGGGGGGGTGATGTTTGGTGTTTCTATGCATTCTGGCGTTACTATCCTATCCTTTTTAGCCTTGTTTTGAGGATTATTCTTATGATATATGTGTTGACAATGATATTAAATAGAATTTATGTGTCCAAGTATGTGTTTACAATGTTTGATGGTGTTTTCACGTGAGTTTTGATTCAATTCGATCATTTAGAGTTCAGCCAAGAAAACTAGTGTGACTAGCTTGAGCAAGCTGTTGTTGTAATACCCCGGGAAATTTTTTGTTGAAATTTTGTGCGTAAACGTGTTGGGTTCTATCTTCTAGAATGAATTATAAATTTTTTGTGTGGAATGTCTTAGATTATGACCCACCATTTCGTAGAGTATCGTATAATCTTTCTAACGATATGTGGATCATCATAAACGGACACCCGAGAGACGAGTTATGAACATTCCAATCGAACCGTGAATAGTAGTGAACAGTAAAACGTGCAGGAAAAAGTACTGAGACTGGCGTATTTTTGCCTCAAATTTAAATGATTATAACTCCTTGTACATAATGATCTGGGTGATCTACTAAATATCAACGGAAAGATCTGCGAGTCCTCTTTCCGATGAAATTGGTTTCATCCAATTTGTCTATCGGAGCAAAAAGTTATGGTCGATCTATTTCAGCCTACCAAAAATGAATTTTTGGGTCAAATTCAAACGATCATAACTCCTCGTACACAATGATCTGGGTGATATACTATATATCAACGGAAAGATATGAGAGTCCTCTTTCTAATGAAATTGGTTTCATCTAATTTGGATAGCGGAGTAAAACGTTATGGTTGATCTACTTCAGACTATCAAAACAGTCCACCAAAGGACAGATTCGAGAATTATTTGATTTTTAAGGGCATTTTGGTCATTATGCCTTCACTTCATGGACGAAAATTGTCCATTTATACCTATATTGAGCCATAAAATTCATGTTCTTCCATCAACAACATTGAGAGAACTAAACTCTAGGTCCATTTTGAGCTCCAAATATCTTCCTATTTCACCGTAGAAATTCAAATTTGATCCGATAATCGAACTCATCATCTCGAGACTTTCGAGGAGCACCCCTTATTTGTGTGAACAAGATTCCATAATCAAGAGGTCAATTTCAAGGTATGTGGGATTTTTGAACAAGATTATCCTTTCGATCTAGTGCCCGAAATTTTATTTACTTATGTTAATATAAGATTTTACATGTTTTTCCATGGATTGGAAATATGATTTTATAGCTCATATTGTTATCCATGAAATATGGAATTTTGTAAATTGGTACATATATGATTTTGAAATGGAATTGTGTCCAAAATTACTTGGTTCTGAATATACGATTATTTGAATTATTAAACCTTGATTTATACCATTATACCATTACTTCCTTATTATGACTTGATAATTGTTATCGAGAATTATGTATCCCTACTGTTGATTATTGTTTCAATTGTATTTAAAATGTGAGTTGGATTGTGAAATGAGGCGTGTTGATGTTGAAGTTGAAGGGCTATGATGAGCCTTGGCATTGTTTTGGTGTTATTGATGTTGTGGTGATTTAAAAAGGTGATACGTTTCGGTGTTGGAAAATATTTTTGATTTGAGTCGAGTTAGGGATCCACAAATGATTATTTAATAATTTGAGAAAGATACATGATGTTGGTCATCATTGTTGACCCTTGAGATGTTTTGAAGTGGAATCCCTAACGCGTTCTGAGCTTGTCGGGGAGTACTACTTAGCACCGAGAGGGAAATTTGGTATTTCCCCAAACCTATGTGCCACCGTAGGGTTGTTTGATGATGATATTATTGGCCAGAGAGCCCAATTGTGATTATTGCAGTTTTAAGGTCGTACTCCCTGGCAAAGAGTATGACGCTCCCGCCAACGGGGGTTTCAAACGCTGGTATTCCACGTAGCTCACGTGGGGTTGTCGGTTATAGGAAACTCCCCTGTCCATAAGAGTCATGTTTTTGAAATACCGAGTCACTTTGGGTTTTGATGTGGTAAGTCAAGTTGCCTATGATGATCTATAATGATTTATGAGGTTTTTCTCCTACATTTTCTATCTAAGGTGTTATGAGTTGCATGACTTAATGTCACTCATGCCAGGTGTGTCATTATGGTCCGTATGTCCGTTTTTACGAAATTTATGATATTATTTATATTTTGCATGCGCCCCCATATACTCAGTACGTATCTTATGCTGACCCACATATTTCTCTATGGGCTACATTCTTACCATAATGTAGGTTCAGGTACTCAGCCGCAGCCGCGACAGTGATATCCGAGTTCCGCATCTACGTTCCTTCAGTGGTGAGTCCTCATGGCTCGAGGACCAAGTTTCTAGTTTTGGTGTTGTTGTTTTGTGATCCCTTTGGTCCGCTGAGTCAGTTGGGGGTTTGTCCCAATGGCTCGTTGATTTTGTTGTGTAAAGGCTATGTCAGACTAGTGTATTGTTGGGTTGGTTTGTGTATAGACATTCTATATATGTACAGTCTAACGATATTCTGTGCCATGTGCGATGTGATATGATATGTACTTATATACATATCCTTAGCGTAGCGGGTATGTTGTTGTGTTGGAGCCCAAGGGTAGTGTTTTGGCTTAAAGGGTTAGCTTGAGTTTACGTGTATCTTTGGGCACCGTGTGGCGTCTCGGGATGATATTTTGGGGCGTTACAATCTTGGTATCAGAGACTAAGGTTTAAAGAGTCCTAGGAAGTCTGACAAGCCGTGTTACGTAGAGTCTTGATCATCGGTGTGTAGCGCGCCACATCTATGAACAAGAGGCTACGGGATGTTTTAAGAAAAGTCATTTATTTCATTCTAAAAGAGTTTATCATGCTTACAACTATTTCTTTCTGCTATTAACTCGTGCGCTCTTATGATAGAAAATGCCTCCACGTCGAGCTCACGGAAACAACAACCATCCTCAACCCGTTGATCTGTTACATGAGACAGTATCCCATGCCGAATTTTGGGCAGCTTTTTAGACACTAGCCCAGGTAGTTACCGCCAATACTCAGGCCAACGCTCCACCTCCGCAGGAAAATAATTCGGCAGCAGCACGAATTCGTGACTTTATGCGGTTGAATCCGCCAGACTTTCATGGGTCGAGAGCAGGTGAGGACCCGCAGATGTATGTTGATGAAATGAAGAAAATTACACAGATTATGCACATGATCGAGGAAGAAAGTGTAGAGCTGGATTCTTATCGGTTGAAGGATGTTGCCTATGACTGGGTGCAGATGTGGAATAAGGATAGGGAGAAAGACACCGCTCCGGTGACTTGGCAATTGTTCCAAGATTCTTTCTTGGATAGATTCTTTCCTCTTGAGTTATGGGAAGCTAAGATAGAGGAGTTTATGAATTTGTGACAAGGCTCCATGTCGGTTAAGGAGTATTGTCTTAAGTTTAATCAGCTATCGAAGTACAATCCCAATATAATGGCTGACTCGAGGACTAGCATGAGCAAGTTTCTAACTGGGGTGTCGAGTTATGTGGTGAAAGAATATAGATCTGCTATGATTAACAGGGAGCTTGATCTTCCTAGGTTAATGATTCACACCCAACAGATTGAGTCAGACAAGATAAAGGTAAGAGAAATAGTAGGAGGGATTAAGAGAGTCAGATCGGAGCAACAGGGGTCTGGTTAGACTAGATTCTTTGGAGGGAGTCACCCTCAGTTTCAGAGACGTCCATTTATAACTGCGCCTTCCTCAGCTAGTGCTCCCGTATATCGGGGCAGGCAGGATCTTGAGAATAGGTCGGTACCTTCCAGGTCTCAGGATAGTGTAAGCAACCGGCCTCATCCTCCTTCGTGTGATAAGTATGGTAAAGACCATTTTGGGGAGTGTTATATGGGGCAGCGGGGATGTTTTGGTTGTGGCAAGTTGGGCCACATACTTAGAGACTGCCTGTATGCCAAACAGCGGAGTCATGATGCCCGTCCCCAGAGTCAGGCTACCAGTGCCCCACCTCCCGCAGCCTGTCCAGTTCCTCTTCAGGGTGCTTCATCTAGTACTGCTGGCAGTAAATGCCAGAATCATTTCTATGCTATACCACCTCGTCAGGAGCAAGAGGACTCTCCCGATGTTGTCACTGGTATGCTCCGTGTTTTCCATTTTGATGTCTATGTATTGATGGATCCTGGTTCAAATTTCTCTTATGTGACACCTTTGGTTGCTGTAAACTTTGAAACGAATCCTGACTGGTTTCTGAGCCTATTCTGGTTTGTAGCCCGGTAGGAGAGTCTGTTATTGCTAAGCGAGTGTATAAGAAGTGTCTCATCACTGTCCTTCATCGGGTTACGTATGCTAATTTGATGGAGCTAGATATGGTTGATTTTGACATCATTCTGGGTATGGATTGGCCCTTATAGGATTCTAAGTCGTGTTGGGAAGGTAGCTTATGAGGTTGATTTGCCCGCGGAGTTGTCTAATGTTCACCCGGTTTTCCATGTATCCATGCTTAAGCGATGTATTGGTAACTCAGTTATAATTGAACCTTCTGAGGATTTGGATATCCAGAATAATCTTTCATTTGAGGAATTTCCAGTTGAGATTCTAGATTTTCAAGTTCGGAAGCTAAGAAACAAGGAAGTTCCTTTAGTTAAAGTGTTTTGGCGAAATCAATCCGTCGAGGGTGCGACATGGGAGGTAGAAGCGGAAATGCGTACCAAATACCCTCATCTTTTCTCTATGAATCCGGAACGTGTCGAAGGTATCATTCTCTTTTGATTTGATCCTTATTACTATACTTATCTTAGCATGTGTGTTTTCTTAAATATCGGAAATCTAGTGTGAAACATATGTTTTGAGCAAGGTAGTTTCTCTTGATATCCTCATTTCCATAGTATTCCTGACTTACTCATCGACATTCGAGGACGAATGTTTCCAAGGGGGGGATGATGTAATACCCCGGGAAATTTTTCGTTGAAATTTTGTGCGTAAACGTGTTGGGTTCTATCTTCTAGAATGAATAATAAATTTTCCGAGTGAAATATCTTAGATTATGACCCACCACTGCATAGAGTATCAAATAATCTTTCCAACGATATGTGAATCATCCAAAACGGACACCTGAGCGACGAGCTATGAACATTTCGATCGAACCGTGAATAGTAGTGAACAGTCAAACGTGCAGGAAAAAGTACTGAGGCCTGGCGTATTTTTGCTCCAACTTTAAATGATCATAACTCCTTGTACATAATGATCTGGGTGATCTACTACATATCAACGGAAATCTCTGCGAGTCCTCTTTCCGATGAAATTGGTTTCATCCAATTTGTCTATCGGAGCAAAAAGTTATGGTCGATCTACTTCAGCCTACCAAAAGTGAATTTTTTGGTCAACTTCAAACGATCATAACTCCTAGTACACAATGATATGGGTGATATACTATATATCAACGGAAATATATGAGAGTCCTCTTTCTAATGAAATTGGTTTCATCCAATTTGGATATCGAAGTAAAACGTTATGGTTGATCTACTTCATACTATCAAAACAGTCCACCAAAGGACAGATTCGAGAATTATTTGATTTTTAAGGGCATTTTGGTCATTATGCCTTCACTTCATGGACGAAAATTGTCCATTTATACCTATATTGAGCCATAAAATACATGCTCTTCCATCAAAAACACTGAGAGAACTAAACCTTAGGTCCATTTTGAGCTCCAAATATCTTCCTATTTCACCGTAGAAATTTAAATTTGATCCGATAATCGAACTCATCATCTCGAGACCTTCGAGGAGCACCCATTATTTGTGTGAACAGGATTCCATAATCTAGAGGTCAATTTCAAGGTATGTGGGATTTTTGAACAAGATTATCCTTTCGATCTTGTGCCCAGAATTTTATTTACTTATGTTGATATAAGATTTTACATGTTTTTCCATAGATTGGAAATATGGTTTTATAGCTCATATTGTTATCCATGAAATATGGAATTTTGTAAATTGGTACATATATGATTTTGAAATGGAATTGGGTCCAAAATTACTTGGTTATGAATATACGATGATTTGAATTATTAAACCTTGATTTATACAATTTTACCATTACTTCCTTATTATGACTTGATAATTGTTATCGAGAAGTATGTATCCCTACTATTGATTATTGTTTCAAGTGTCTTTAAAATATGAGTTGGATTGTGAATTGAGGCGTGTTGATGTTGAAGTTGAAGGTCTATGATGAGCCTTGGCATTGTTTTGGTGTTATTGATGTTGTGGTGGTTTAAAAAGGTGATACGTTTCGATGTTGGAAAATATTCTTGATTTGAGTCGAGTTAGGGATCCACAAATGATTATTTAATAATTTGAGAAAGATAAATGATGTTGGACATCATTGTTGACCCTTGAGATGTTTTGAAGTGGAATCCCTAACGCGTTCTGAGCTTGTCGGGGAGTACTACTTAGCACCGAGAGGGAAATTTGGTATTTCCCCAAACCTATGTGCCACCGTAGGGTTGTTTGATGATGATATTATTGGCTAGAGAGCCCGATTGTGATTATTGCAGTTTTAAGGTCGTACTCCCTGGCAAAGAGTATGACGCTCCCGCCAACAGGGGTTTCAAACGTTGGTATTCCACGTAGCTCACATGGGGTTGTCGGTTATAGGAAACTCCCCTGTCCATAAGAGTCATGTTTATTGAAATACCGAGTCACTCTGGGTTTTGATGTGGTAAGTCAAGTTGCCTATGATGATCTATAATGATTTATGAGGTTTTTCTCTTACATTTTCTATCTAAGGTGTTATGAGTTGCATGACTCAATGTCACTCAATCCAGGTGTGTAATTATGGTCCGTATGTCCATTTTTACGAAATTTATGATATTATTTATATTTTGCATGCGTCCCCACATTCTCAGTATGTATCTTGTGCTGACTCACATATTTCTCTATGGGCTACATTCTTACCATAATGTAGGTTCAAGTACTCAGCCGCAGCCGCGACAGTGATATCCGAGTGCCACATCTACGTTCCTTCAGTGGTGAGTCCTCATGGTTCGAGGACCAAGTTGCTAGTTTTGGTGTTGTTGTTTTGTGATCCCTTTGGTCTGTTGAGTCAGTTGGGGATTTGTCCCAATGGCTCGTTGATTTTTCTGTGTAGAGGCTATGTCAGACTAGTGTATTGTTGGGTTGGTTTGTGTATAGACATTCTATATATGTACAGTCTAACGATATTCCGTGCGATGTGATATGATATGTACTTATATACATATCCTTAGCGTAGCGGGTATGCTGTTGTGTTGAAACCCAAGGGTTGTTTTTTGGCTTAAAGGGTTAGCTTGAGGCTACGTGTAGCTTTGGGCACCGTGTGGCACCTCGGGATGATATTTTGGGACGTTACAGTTGTCTAGTCTCTTGTGTTGGGCTCTAATGTGTCTTTATGAGTTCCTAAGGTTTTTATTATGTATTTATATGTGAAACAACTTATTTATAATATTCAAGGGTCAATTGGATCAAGAAAAGGGTCAAAACAATAAGCTTAAGCTCAATATGAATTTACAAAAATCGACGTAGTTTGGACCCCTGAAATGTATGGGGCGCATGTATACTGTACAGGTGGCCAATGGATGTGTGAAAAACTTAAATGGATTCAGAATAGGTCCAATTCTTTTACCCATTGGCGCGTGTATCATTTGGTGGAGTTTGAAGAGGCACCGCGACGCTATGAGATTCTGGAAATTGACAATTGTCGATTGGGAGACCATGATCATGCAATTAACCCTACGATTCGACAACCAAGATAACCAATCAAACGAATGAGATTCAATAACATAGTATGATTGTTCGTAAGCCCTAACCTTGGGTTGCTATCCATTGATCGTCTATATCATGGAATAACAAGATGCTATTTTGGATTGTTTCACATTTCAGTACAATTGTATTGACCCCCTACATTTTAGGATCTGAGACACAGTCCCGAGGTCCCACTAATCAGTAGACTTATGAGTCAGAAGTTGCAGTTGGTGAGTCTTCTCTATTCCAGAAGGCCTGGTTAAAAGACTATTTTACTTTATTTCAATTTATAGTTCGCCAGGGGACCTTATCCCAGTCTTTAGATAGATGTTGATTTTCACATTGTTAGAGATTTTGCAGAATGGTTTCGTATGTTTTTTAATGTTATGAACTCAAATTTCGTGTTGTTCAGTTGAACTAAGTGATTAACCATGTTTTCATCTTTATTATCATTTCCACATATATTTTATAGTATATGAATGTTGTACATGATTCCCAGATAGAGGAGGGTGCCTGGGCCTTCATGGTTTGGGATGCTCGTCACGGCCTGGGCCTCGGCTCGGGTTCACTCGGTGTTGAATCCTACTTCCTACTAAATAGACTGTGGACTGATTGCTAGACTGAACAGGATTTGACTGAACTGTTACTGATCGCATTGACTGACTAAACTGGACTGAGTTTACTGAGTTCTAAAACTGACTGAGTAATACTATTTCGTGACATGACTGGGATTATTCTGTAACTACTATAGCTTTAGGTAAAGTGCTAGATTATCGGGTATTACATATCCCCAGGACTTGATAGCATGAAAAGTAAAGCATAGTATCATCCTGAAAAGCATAACAATGCACTCATTTAGACATTTTGTCAAACACTTGGTACACATAAGCTTGTACATGATTGGGACCACATAATGACATGTCATGATTCCACTATTTATCTTACATAGGCATTTTTGCAAACACTTGGGGATCATGGATTATTTCACATGATAATGGTCAACACATAAACAACATGACTACTATGCTCATTGGAAATTTCAAGGGTTTAGCATGCAAGTCATACAACTCATTACATAAACTATTTTAATAGCATGAGACCTATAATTAAATCATGAATTGAAACCCAATTAATATCATGAACATGAATACAATCAATCTCAAACATTGAAATCGTGAATCTATAACTTGTTTAAAAAGAAGTTCTTGGGCTTCATGGGTGAAAGGAACCCATGAATGAACACCTAACATACCTGAGAAGATTAATTCTTGAAGATTTCTTGAGTTTGTTCTTGATTTTTTAAAGCTAGGGTTTTTCCCCTTTTTGAGAGAGAATAATTTAATATTGAGGAAAATTGAGTAAATAATGACATTATAGGTTATTTAGAGGTTTAATCACGTGTTTAGGACTTATTAGGGCCATGGGAAAAGACTCAATTACCCCTAGAAAGTTTTTAATTTTCGTCACTAAAATCCCGAGTTTGGCCTCTACCGCAATGTGGTTCCATAGCGGTGAGACACTGGAACTCGACTGGAAACTATATAAAAAGGGACGACTGAAAATTGGATCATGGCATGATGAGACACCATCGCGGAGCCTCACTGGATTTTGACAATTAGGAAAATGGATAGTGGCGCGACGAGGTGGGATCGCATTGCCACACTGGAAAATGACAATTGTGAAATGGAACATTGGCGCGATGCTCCATTATAGTGGAGCTTCACTGCAAACTGATGAATGTCATTTGGCTGGTCTCCGCGATGCGGTGAAATGCCAGTTGGCCCACTATTTTACAAAATATTCTATAAATCTTCACTCGGGTATCAGATTTGGGCGAATTTTATATCGTTGGAAAGCTGACTGAATTTTCTATGCAGTGGTAAGCTCTAAACTGAAAAATACTGAGTGTTTTTAAAATATTATATAGGAATACTCGTATACTGAGAGTTAAATTAAGCTAGATAAATACAGGGTATTACAACTTATGGTTAGTCGGGTCATTTCAAGAAGGACTGCCCCACTATTACAGGGAATGTTAGAGGTGCTAGGTCCCAAGCTAACTCAACAGTGCCACCACCACCCAAGAGTACTACTTCAGCAACCGGGGGCGATCGCAATCGGTTGTATGATTTATCTAATCGCCCGGATATTGAGGCTTCGCCAGATGTTGTCATGGGTATGTTACAAATTTTCTCCCATGATGTGCATGTGTTACTTAATCCCGGGTCTACCTTGTCTTATGTGAACTCTTATGTGGCCATTGGTTTTAATTTCGAACCTAAAAATATTCCTGAACCTTTCTCTATTTCCACTTTTGTTGGTGACTTTATTGTGGCTAGAAGGGTGTACAAAAATTATATGGTATCCATTTGTAATTGTGATACTGTGATAGACATTGTAGAGCTTGATATGATTGACTTTAATTCTATCTTGGGGATGGGTTGGCTCCATTCATCTTATGCCATACTAGACTGTAGAACCCGAAAGGTCACTTTCTCCTTTACGAATGAACCAGTGATAGAGTGGGAGGGGTATTCTTTAGCACCTAGGGGGAAGTTCATATCGTATCTCAAAGCCCACAAACTTATCTATAAGGGTTGTTTGTATCATCTTATTTGGGTCAAAGATTCTAGTACTGAAAGTCCTTCCCTCCAGTCTGTCCCTATAGTTAATAAATTCTCAAAATTCTTTCCCGATGATCTTCCAGGGATACCACCTGATGAGATAGATTTTGGCATTGACTTATTTCCAAACACTCATCCTATTTCTATTCCTCCATACAGAATAGCTCCTGCAGAATTAAAAGAGTTGAAAGAATAGTTAAAAGATCTTTTTGACAAGGGATTTATCCACCCTAGTGTTTATCCCTGGGGTGCACCTATACTCTTCAAGCATAAAAAAGATGGCTCTCTCCGTATGTGTATACACTATCGTCATCCTAATAAGGTCACTATTAAATACAAGTACCCTCTTCCTAGAATCAATGATTTATTTGATCAAATCTAAGGTGCCAAATGTTTCTCCAAGATAGACCTTCGTTTTGGGTATCATCAGTTGAAGGTTAGGGAGGTTGACATCCCCAAAACAGCTTTCCAAACCCGATATGGCCATTATGAATTCTTAGTTATGTCCTTCGTACTAACTAATGCCCCTGCAGCTTTTATGGACCTAATGAATAGGGTGTTCCACCAGTTTCTAAACCTGTTCGTCATAGTTTTCATTGGCGACATCTTAGTTTACTCTAAGAATGAGGAGGAGCATGCCACCCACCTCCAAATTATCCATCAGACCCTCAAACATCGTGAATTATATGCAAAGTTTTCTACATGTGAATTTTGGCTTAGCGTTATTCCTTTCCTGGGGCACATCATTTCTAGTGAGGGGATTAAGTTTAACCCCCAAAAGATTGAGGTAGTGAGAAAATAGCCCAGACGCATAACTCCAATCGATATCCAAAGCTTCTTGGATTTAGAAGGGTATTACAGAAGGTTTGTAGAGAGTTTTTCCTCCATAGAATCTCCACTTACCAAATTGACTCAGGAAAAGGCAAAATTTTTGTGGTCTGACTCGTGTGAAAATAGTTTTGAGAAACTGAAAGATAAGTTGACTACCGCACTAGTTTTGACTCTTCCTGAGGGTACAGAGGGTTTTGTTGTGTACTGCGATGCGTCCTGGGTGGGACTTGGGTATGTGCTTATGCATCATGGTAAAGTGGTAGCTTATGCATCTAGGCAATTGAAGGTTCATGAAAAGAATTATCCTACCATGACTTAGAGCTAACGGTTGTGGTGTTTGCACTTAAGATGCATCTAGGCAATTGAAGGTGCATGAAAAGAATTATCCTACCATGACTTAGAGCTAACGGTTGTGGTGTTTGCACTTAAGATCTGGCAACATTATCTCTATGGGTACATGTAGATATATTCTCTAATCATAAAAGTTTACAGTATGTTTTCTCACAGAAAGAACTTAATCTCAGGTTGAGGCGGTGGTTGTAATTGTTGAAGGATTATGATATGAGTTTCCACTATCATCTGGGCAAGGCCAATGTAGTGGTCGTTACCCTTAGCAGGTTGTCAATGGGCAGCCTTTCTTATGTTGAGGAACAAAAAAGGGACATGGTGAAAGATATTCACCGGCTTGCAAATTTGGGAGTTTGACTCATGGATTCCGAAGATGGAGGAGTGGTTGTTCATGAGATGGTTAAATCTTTCCTCTGTGCTTAAGTTAAGGTAAAGTAGGCCAGAGACCCCATCTTGTTGTAGATTAAGAATGATGTTGGTTAATAAAAGGTGATGGCATTTGAGATTGGAGGTAATGGGATTTTGAGATATCAGGGTAGGCTTTGTGTACCAAACATGGATGGATTGCGAGAGGAGATTCTTAACGAAGCTCACACATCGGGGTATGTTGTTCACCCAAGCTCTACGAAAATGTATCATGACCTTAAGGTTATTTACTGGTGGAACAATATGAAGTGTGATGTTGCTAACTTTGTGTCTAAGTGTTTAAATTGTCAAAAAGTCAAGGTAGAGCATTTGAGCCCAGGTGGCACTTCTCAAGAGATAGCTTTACCTGTGTGGAAGTGGAAGAAGATTAATATGGACTTCATTTCGGGACTTCCGAAGTCTCGAAGACAATAGATTCCATTTGGGTGATTATAGACCGAATGAACAAGTCCGCTCATTTCTTTCTGTGTGGAAAAATTATTGCGAGAGATAACTATGATAAGTTGTACATTGGGAGATAATTTGGTTGCATGGGACTCATGTATCTATTATATCTGACCGAGGTACGCAATTTTCTTCTCAGTTTTGGCGATCTTTTCAGAAGGGTTTATGCACCCAAGTGAACTTGAGTACCGTCTTCCACCCTCAGACTGATGGGAAAGTTGAGTGCACCATCTAGACCCTTAAGGATATGTTGAGGGACTGTATAATTGACTTCAAAGGTAGTTAGGTGGATCATTTACCATTGATAGAATTATCTTACAACAACAACTATCATTCCAGTATTCAAATGGCTCCTTTTGAAGCACTTTATAGAAGGAGATGTAGCTCACCAATTGGATGGTACGAAGTGAGTGAAACCTGGTTGTTTGGGCCGGACCTTGGGCATCAGGCAATAGAGAAGGTGAAGATCATTAGGGAATGGCTTAATACTGCTCAGAGTTGCCAGAAATCTTATGTCGATGTTAGAAGGGGAGATTTAGAATTTGAGGTAGATGATTGGGTTTTCTTAAAGGTATCCCCTATGAAAAGAGTCATGCGATTTTGGGAAGAAAGGGAAGCTCAGTCCTCGTTATATAGGACCATATCAGATTGTAAGAAGAATTGGGGGGGTTGCTTATAAGTTAAAATTGCCCGCGAGTCTAGCTTCTGTGCATCCAGTATTCCATGTGTCAATGCTGAAAAAGTGTATTGGGGACCACTCTCTTGTGTTGCCTGTAGAGGAGATCAATGTGAAAGACTACTCTCTTTATGTTTTCCTTAGTATGCTTGATGTCATGCTTGTCTGTATTTCGAGCCATCATTCTGGGACGAATGATCCAAGGAGGGGAAAATGTAACACCCCGTAGCATTCTCGACCTAATACCATACTTATTAGCATGCATAAAGAGCTAACAACCTGAAATTTTCCTAAGTGTTAAAAGGACTCAGTCATAGTTTAAGCTCCTAAACTTCAATGATTTCTAAATCAACCTTTCCGGCCACGAGACATAGATTTTTAAGTTGATTCATGTTTAGGGGTGTAAGTAACATGTCTCGGGTAAGTTTTAAATTTTTCAAACGGGGTTTGAGGAATGTTTGGAAATTGAAAACAGAAGGTCACCACAATTTCACCACATCACGATAACTATAGTGGTGAGACCTTCACCGCTTCGCGGTAAAGAGCAAAACAACAATCGTCAGTTTCCAGTGACTCACCACGATTGCACCGCATCACAGTGCGCATCGCGATGAAGGCATCACTGCTTCCTGGTGAAGGCTAAATCAGCATTTCAGTTGCGAATTTTAAATTTGAGGTGCAAACTCGTCTTTTTCCTTAGGCCCCAAGTCATGTAAACAGTGAATTAAAATGCCTTTTGGGCATAATATGCCCAAATTAATTCAAATCCATCATGAACAAAAACCCTAACTTCCCTCCCAAAGATCAAGGATTCATCTTCTAAGTCAAGATCATCAAGAAAAGAGTCAAGGTTGGGGTTTCATTCTTTGAACTAAAAAACCTGAGGTATGTGGGACTATCCTTAAACTCCATGGGCATGGATTCTTTTTTTAAAAAATAAAATAAAATTATAATCATGTTGCAAGAAAGGTTTTTTTTTAATATTATTTCGAAAAGCATGTTATTAAATCGTTTTGATTAGATTATAAGTATCGTGTTGAACTCTTTTTGTGGTAATCAAATCTTGACCCATCATGTATATACATATATAGATTGGAATGTTTAATTGAGAGCATGAACAATGAATTTCCCTCTCTTGTTGTGAAATAAAGTGTATATTTGTATTGTAAGTGATTTTCGAAAGCATGAATTGGGATTTTAAAGTAAGTTTCTCAACATCATGGTGTTTGACATGATTTATAATATCATGATAGGGAGTTTTTTTACTATAACTATACTTTTGCGTTAAAAGAAGAGTTGCATGTGATTGAGTAAATTGACATGACCACCGCATGTTTTAAGTCTTGCAAAATAAGTTAATTGCATAAGTTTTCTTGAGATTTCAAAATGGTTACTCTCTTGTGATATTATGATTCTTTGGTGGTCAAGTGCTTGATTTGAATGAGATGGGTTGTAACATTGGTACGATATAAACGACTTGCAAGTCTGGGTATGACGATACCCGGTGATGACATGCCCTTAAGATTTTAAGCATTGAATGACTTTCCATATGAAGCATATTTCTTAAATAACTAAAATTGGTCCTAAAGAGAGATAGATGGTTACGCGAAGAAAGCGGTTGAGTGTAAGGGCTCATCACTGGAAACCGAGTGGGCTCATCACTGGAAACCGAGTTTACCGATTCGGGTAATATGATTTGTCTAATGCCAATGTATACTTATCCTTTAGACACTTGTATACTAGAATTAATTAGGACACCAATCCTTGTTGCATACTTGGATTGGGGGCTCAGCCGCCGAGTCAAGGGCGAATTCTAGCCTGTGGGATTGTAGAAATGTAGGGTGTATCATCTATCTCAGAAGTAAGATAAAGTGTGAGTCTTGATTTCAAGAAAGCATTTGAAAATTCTAAATTATGCCCATGTGTTTTACTTATCTCATATGTAATGTTTTACGAAATGCTCTCGTCTATATTGTGTAATAACAAGATGCTATTTTGGATTGTTTCACATACCAGTACAATTGTATTGACCCCTACATTTCAGGATCTTAGACATAGTCCCGGGGTTCCGCTAATCAGTAGACTTGTGAGTCAGAAGTTGCAGTTGGTGAGCCTTCTCTATTCCGGAAGGCCTAGTTGAAAGACTCTTTTACTTTATTTCATTATATGGTCCAACTGGGGGCCTTATCCCAGTCTTTAGATAGATATTGATTTTCACATTTTTAGAGATTTTGTAGACTGGTGTCGTATGTTTCTGAATTTTATGAACTCAAATTTCATGCTTTTCAGTTGAACTAAGTGATTGACCATGTTTTTGTCTTTATTATCTTTTTCGCATTTTTGTATAGTATATGAATGTTGTGCATGATTTCCAGATAAAGGAGGATGTCTGGGCTTTCATGGTTCGGGATGCTCGTCGTGACCAAGGCCTCGGCTCGGGTCGTGACATTTCATCTTCTTTCTTTGTACTGTTTCATTCCTTCCGATGCCTTTCCTTATCTATTATCCTATAGTTTTGATACACATATATGTATAGACTAACAATCAGTATCAACTATTTCAATGTCACTGTGCAATCTAATTTTTGTTTAACGCTCGAATTTGACAATCCCAAACAAGATGGACTGATTTATGAATCTTCATTTTCCATATCGCTCTTTTAACACCCAACATGGAAAACATGTAAATCAAACTCCTTCCCTCCGATCAAAGAAACCCTTACTTAAACCCAAAGAGAGAGAGAGAGGGAGAGAGAGATCAGACATTAAATGGGCATTAAAAAGGATAGCTCAGTGTAATAAAGTGTTCCTTATGTGTGGGATCCGTGCAAGAATCGGACCTCAACAGACATTAAATAATTTAGTCAAATCTTATAAAGTGAGTACTTTTAAAATATTTAGGGTCAACCCATAATTGAATCCACCATGTTATTGGCGAAACTAGGGAGGCGTGAATTCATCTGAATCATCTTCGTTGAAAAATTATACTATATAAAAAGAATAATAATTATTTATATATATTTCTTTTATTATACCTTTGATATTTTTGTGTATTTATTTGTTTTGTTTGTTTTCAAAATTTACTAAGTGAAATCTAACTCTACCACTGCCTGACGTGTCTATAAGAGGAAGAATGAATGAATTAAAATTAAAAAAGAAAAAGCACAAAAATAAAATTAAAGGTTGTTTACGTGACTCAAATGCAAGCATCCTACACCTCATTTTAAGGTTATATGTATTCGAGATATCAAAATAACAAAAAGGTTAATACACTTACCAAACGACCCCTTAAGGAAATATATGTTGGCACGTCGTTTAAAAATTATTTCAGTCTCATCCCATAAGACACTTGGCCAAAAGTAGCTCGTACAGTTATTCTTAGATGAGAATGGAGAAAGAAGACACTCAGGAAAATCGACATGAAAATTAAATTTTTTTAGCCTAATAATAACGCACAAATACTATCGCATACCAGACTAAATAGAAAAAAAAGTCTATCCTAGTAGCAATAGATCAAAATCCTTGAGCTAGCGATTAGTATAAAGTGCAATTTGGTCAAATAACACTTTCGATTACCATCAGTAAATGCTATGTTAATAGATGTGTCAAAACTTAAGGAGTTATAAGTGGACATATCTTTGAAAAATATTTTGACCTCATGCTATATGGCACGTGGTAAAAAGTATCTCGTGTAGTGTAGTTGCTCCTCGATAAGAACAGAGATAGACTAGATCTAGGATGATCTATCAAGATGAAAATTGAATTTCTCTAGCCTAGTAATAACTCACAAATGCAATCACATACAAATGTTATCACATACCGGAACAAAAAAAAACATGGATGCGGAAAAGAATATATATACTTAGTACAAAAGAAATTAACACATAAAACTTTACTAACCTAAAATTAAATATATCTATCGGAGTAAACAGTAAAAAATTCCTCTTCCTCCTCTTGTTCCTCCAACCTGAATTGGAAGGTACAACTGAGTTGCAAGTTTGTCCGGATAATCCAGAAGAAGATTATGGAGCTTGTTGGTGTTGATGGTAAACTCATTGATCCTATATACATAACAGAATATTAGAACAGCCAATGTGAGAAATCATTGAGTTATGTAAAATGAACAATCATGTGCACGAAGCATTCCACACTTATTCAAGGTTTGATGGGTCGGGTCGCACCTTAAGTAAGTTTCAGCACTATTTCTGTACAATTTTCAGCAAAATTTAAGCACAAGTTAAGCACCCTTTTAGCACTATTTCAACACCATTTTAACATCATTTTCTTCACCAAATTTGCCAATTTTTGTATTGGGATAGAATAATTAAATGAGGATCATATTTTAATTGGGAGAAAAATACACCCACCTGGGATAATAAGGGATGGGACAGTGCAATTAACAAATTAAGCGCAAATATGTGGTCAAAGTTGGATTACAAAGTTAATGTTGTTGACAAAAATATGAAGAGGGCTAAATAGAACTTTTTCCTGAGTGGATAGGGACAAAGAAGACTTTTTTTCTGTTTCTAAAAAGATTACAAGAACTAAAAGGTAAATTAAGAAGAGAGGAGGTGTAATTTAGTCATGTAACACTTTCAGTTACTTATGTTAAATAAATTTGAATAAATGTGTCAAAACTTGAGGAAAAAATAATAATTTGAAACATCTTCTAAAAATACCTCGATATTATAACAAATAACATGTGGCATAAAGTAACTCCTCTAGTTACTCCTTGATGTGAACAGCGAAAGAGGACACTCGGGAAGATCGTTGTGGTGAAAATTGAAAATGTTTAGCTTAGTGGTAACTCCTAACTTCGCATTACCGCAGCCGCAATGATGAAATTTATGGAGAATATGTGATAACCCTAGTGGGCGAAGGGAGGATCAATTTATAGAAATTAAGACTTAATTTGGTACATCCATCAAATACCAATGTACGAATGAGATCTAATTTTTAATAAAAAAATTCGGGCTGTACATTGATTGGGCCACAAGTAAAATAATAAGTCTTACATTCTCTCAATTGACAATGTCATAAATATTAGTTGCGTATAATAAATCTCTTCTATAATGTTCATTACACAGGATATGTCAAACCACTAAGGTTGAGTTATATAAGGTGGTTAAACATAGTTCTAGCGCCACATACTTCCGTTCATGTACTATATTAGTAGATGACTGTTCCTAAGTTCATAAGTTCAAAAACATTTAACATTATAGTCCGCAATAATGTTTCACTAAGACTTATAATGCAATATCTCAAAATAGTAATGTATACATCATTATGAGAAATAGAAAATTCATTAATTTATATCAGAATACATAATTGAGATCGAAAATGTAAAAACATCATAAATGCATTAATTATAAGTTCCGTTCTTTGAACATGTTCTAACCATCTAGCAATTAAACAATTAAGTGTCAAATGGTGGACTATATTACATCAATTGTGATAACGCTTGACCCAAAAATAGATTATTTTTTCCTAAACGATAGGGAACTGTTCGTAGGGTAAGCACCCCTCATCTTCAACCCTACCATTGTAAGCTCAGCTCACCAAGGGAGACAAAAAAGGTGGGTGCTAAGGAGGGGCAAACAAAAAAATTGCTACCTTTTATAGAAGTATGGTGGAATTTAGGAAGTGATGACCAGCCTGAAGTTTGATAAGCAAGACCATACTACAATCATGAAACAAATGTTTGAGAAACTACACTGTCGAACTATCTTGCAAAAGCTATAACAATATTTTGATCCACAAAAAGAGCTGCACTTTTCGAAATACAATAGAATGAAACATTTACATGCTGATCTCTGGTGCTAAATGATTACTACTACTTTCAATCATCATGATGTTAGGGGAAAAAACTTAAGAAGTTCAGCAAGCAGTTTATGATATTTTGCACGATGCAACTAACATTGGATAACTCGTGCAATGCACGGGTCCAAAAACTAATAGTTTGATAAGCAAGACCATCTTATAATCATGAGAATTAGTCTAGGCCAAAACGGACATTTTGAGAAACTACACTTTTGGATAAAATCTATAACAACGTTTTGATCCACAGAAAGAGCTGCAGAATTGGAACTATGTCTCCTTCTCTTTTTCTTCTGCCAGTCGGTCAGCTTTAGTAGGGAGCTGATGTGGTCGTCATTCTTTCTTATACTCCTTCAGTTCCTTTTGGTACCTTCCTTGTCTTTCACCTATAGTTTTGATAGACCTGTCTTTGCTAAAGAAGTAAAATTGTTCAAAGTGATGAAGCAAAGTGAAATAATGTTTCCTCAACGCATATGAAGCACTTGTTGTGGTTGGAGAAAACTTGAATACCGAACTCACTTCTTTTCATTTCTTCTCTGCTACAACCTATACAACAAAATAATATTTGTATATCTTCTTAATTTCATTATTTAAATACAAGAAATAAATAACAAGATATATCATATATGAATCAAATAATAAGAAGAAGAAAAATAAAAAGGAGAAACATTCTTACCTTGGAAAAGCCATCCTTTCATATCACTTCGACATATAAAACATGTAAATCAAGCTCCTTTCCTCCAATCACAAGAACCCTTAATTAAATCAAAAAGAAAAAAGAACAAATCAGCCATTAAAAAGCATAGCCCCGTGCACGTTATGTGAGATCCAGAGAAGGATCGGATCACAACAGACATTAATTAATTAAGTAAAGCTTTATAAAGTAAGTGCTTTTTAAATATATAGGGTCAACTCATGATTTAATCTACTCCATTAGTTCATCTGAATCATTTTCATTGGAAAATTATATCATATAAGAAAATTAAAAGTATTGTGTATATTTTTCTTATCCCTTTGATCTTTTTGTGTATTTTTTTCTTCATTTTTAAAAATTCTTGAGAGAGGAAGAATGTCACCTTCCATCAAAATAAAAAGGTAGAAACTTCACGAACTTTTCTTAAAAAAAGTTGCTTATGTAATAAAAGCGGTTGCTGAGATGATCGGTATCCTACACCTACATCTTAAAAGTTGTGGGTTCGAGTTATCGAGAAAATTAAAAAAAAATAAAGCTCCGAGGGATGTTTCTTTTTTCAAAAAAAAAAAAATTGGCTTACGTTATAAGAGGGGTTGCTCTAGGGGTAAGCAGCATACAACAACTTTTAACCTTATTCCAAATAGTAAAAAAGAAAAAAAAAGAAACATTTCACCTCCATGTTTAAGATTATAAGTTCGGGTTGCAAAGAAAAAAAGGTGAAAGCTCAGAGAAAAAAAAAGAGTTTCTTACGTGTACTTTATACTCAAAACAGAGTGAAAATTCTTGAGACACTCCATGAATAAATTTGAATCATTAACAATTTTGTCATGTGATGCTATTGGTGTTGGAACAATAGCTGCATGAGACATCATCGTACCACTGGAAAATCAAAAAACAAAGGTAACTTAGTAATATGGCGAAAACAGAAGGTAAATGATAAAAGATGTAATGAATACAACTTAAAAAAATTTGGGTACTTAAGGAAGAGAAGTAGGTGAAATGATCAGGGTGTTTTATACAAGTGTTGAAAGTTGAAACAACGGTTATGTGCAGAGAGTTTTGTAACTTTGGGTTCTTCTTCATAGCAAAGAAAAGAAAAACAATGAGTTAAAAGGGTGAAGAAAACAGAGGTAAATTGCTTAGGTTTTTTGAGTTTCATACTTTCACTCTCATCTTGATAAACATTTGATAATAGTTCAAATAGATAACTCACACACCTGATAGTTAATGTATGAAACTCAAAAAAAAAAAAAAAAATAGGTGTAGCTTGTTCTCTTTTTTTGGCTATTTTTTGTAGAAGGTATGGCGGAGTTTATGAAGTGATACTAGTCTGAAGTTTGATACGCAAGACCATTATATAAGCAAAAGAATTAGTCTACAAAAACAAATGCTTTGAGAAACTACACTTTTGGACTATCTTACATAAGCTATAACAACATTTTGATCTACAAAAAGAGCTGCAGTTTTGAAACTATAATATAATGAAATACATGTTGATCTCATGATGCTAATGATTACTATTACTTTCAATCATCCTGATGATCGATGAGGAAACAAAGTTAAGAAGTTAAGCATCAATCTAAGATATTATGCACGATGCAATCAACACTGAATAACTCGTGCAACACATGTGTTTCAAAACTAGTACATTGATAAGCAAGACAATCTTATAAGCATGAGAATTAGTCTAGGAAAATAAATGTTTTGAGAAATTACACTTTTAAACTATCTTACATAAGCTATAACAACATTTTGATCCACATAAAGAGCTGCAGTTTTGAAACTGCATTACAATGTAAAAATTTACAAGTTGATTTACATCTCCTGCTCCTTTTCTTTCACCCGAACCCTTAGTTAAACCCAAAGAGAGAGAGAGAGAGAGAAATATCAGACATTATACAAGCATTAAAAGGGGTAGCTCGGTGCAATAAAATTTTTCTTATGTGCGAATCAGTACAAGAGCCGGACCTCAATAGACATTAATTAATTTAGTCAAACCTTATAAAGTGAGTACGTTTAAATATATAGGGTCAACCCACAATTGAATCCGCTCCGTTATTGGAGAAACTAGGGCGGCATGGATTCATCTGAATCATCTTTGTTGAAAAATTATACTACGTAAAAAAAGTTACATTTATTTGTATATTTTTCTTTTATACCTTTGATATTTTTGTTGTTTTTTTTGTTAAAAAAAATCCTAAGTGAAAATCCAACTATTCCATTGCCTACTGTGTCTATAAGAGGAAGAATGTAATAATATGTAATCTATAATCTATAATATATTAAAAGTGTGAAGATTCTTAAAAAAGTGGTTCGAAATTTTTTTCCTTCATTAAAAATACTCACTAATAGATAAAATCGTTTTTCACTATATTTTTCAATTAAATTTTTATTTAACTAAACTATCTAAAATAATCTTACATTTAAAGTTACTTGTCCTTATTTGAGATTAAATAAAATTCTACTTAGGTTAAAATATTCTCACATCTATAAAAAGAATATTTAAATATCCAACGTAGGGTTATAGACCATGTTTCTTCTTAACCAGATTTCCAGAGAGAGGAGCAGCAGCGAGACTGAAAGAAGTTTGACGCCCCAGCCATAAATGTGTCTAATATGAAGGTAACATTGAAATTTGAATGGAAGTATTGCATGATTTTGAAATAATTGGGAAAAAAAATTATTGGATGATTTATTGTTTCTATGTTTTTATATTTGTCATATTGTAATTTGTCTTGACTTGGGGTCTATAAAAAACAACCTCTCTTTCATTTGAGGTATCAAAGATGTCTTTATTGTTGTTGTTGGAAATAAAAAAATTCATATCCTTTATGTTATTATTAATGTGTTACGAATAATTATGTTATATTATTATGTTTAACATATTGTTTTTATTGTTTAGAGATCAATGTCGCAACTATATCTACTGCCGATCACAAGAAAAAGGTACTTAGATATTTATTTATGTTCCACTCTTATTATCCATGATATGTATATAATAAATTATGCACTTCCTTTTCTTAGGATCGATTTTTACCAAAATCTGATCAAGTTAACCATGATTATTGGTTTTCATTATAAATATTGTATAATTTATGCTTAAACTCCAATAGTGCTTGATGCTTATAATGATTATTTCCCCTTCTATTATGCAAAAATAATTTTCAGTTTTATGATTCAATTCTTATAAAAATTGAAAAAGATAGTCATGCATGATTCCGTTGTCCATAAATATTACTTTTTTCTTCTTTTTTTGCTTTGTTAAACTAAGGCTGAATTTCTCACAGTTCCTTTTTGTGTTCTCGATCTCTCAATTTCAGAAAGATAAAAGGGAAGAAAGAGAGTGATGATGAGGCCATGTAAATAATAATTAAAGGAAAAATAAAACAAAATATTGATATTTTTATTGCAAAAGTTTTTAATGAAAGTGATTCGTGAAGGATCAAAGATGCTTTAACTTTTGCAAAGAAGATATAGTTGGGATTATTAAATAGTCTAATTCCGAATTTTATTTTGCATTATGTTAAGAATAATGCCTCTGTGATGATGAGTTAAATTTCACGTGCATCGCACGTACCCTAAGCTAGTAAAATTAAAAAACAAAAAGCACATAAATAAAATTAAAGGTTGTTTACGTGACTCAGGTCAGGTGCAAGCATCCTACACCTCATATTATGGTTATAGATTCGAGTTATCAAAATAACAAAAATGTGGAAGCTTAGAGGATTTTTTTAGAGAAAAGTTATGTGATAAGAGGGGTTGCTAAGGTGATGCGCATCCAACACCTATAACTCTACAACCTTAAATTTTTCGGTTCGAGTTTAGCAAGAAAATAAAAGGTAGATGCTCCGCTGGATAAAAAAAATTAAAAGGCTGCTTACGTTACAAAAAGGTGTTACTCAAGTGGTAAGTATCCAACATATTAAACCTTAACATTATATATTTGATTCTCCAGAGATCTAAAAGGTGAAAGCTCTTAGGAGCGAAACAAAAAAAAAAGTTGCCTACATATACGTTGTGGGATAGCAAAACAAAAAATAGTTGCTTACACATACGTTGTGAGATTTTGCTAATGTTTGACACTTCAATTACATCATCATGCCAAAAAAGGATTATTTTTTGCTAGACGAGTGGGATAATTCTAATGATAAGCACCCTCATCCCCTTCAACGAGTAAAAAGGGGTGGGTTCTAATTATAAGGAGGGGTAATTTATTTATTTCTTGTTTGGGGCTATGTTTTCTAGTTATGGTGGAGTTTCTAAAGTGATCATCAGATGTTTTGAGAAACTTTACTTCGGAAATAGTTTTGGACTATCCTACATAAGTTATAACAAAGTTTTGATTCTCAAAATGAGCAGCAGTTTTTGAACTACATTACAATGCAAAAATTTACAAGTTGATGCCAAATCTATATCTCCTCTTTTCTTCTGCCAGTCGGTCACCTTTACTAGGAAGTTGATGTGGTCGTCATTCTTTCTTTATATTCCTTCAGTTCCTTCGAGTACCTTGTCTTTCACCCCATAGTTTTGATAGACCTGTATGTATAGACTAACAATTATTATCAAACTCGCTCAGTGTCACTATACAATCTAATTTTGTTTTATTGCTCGAGTTTGATAATCCCAAACATGATGGACCGACTTATGAATCTTTACTATCCAGATAACTCATTGAAAGGCCACGGTCCAATATTACGTAATAATTAGTTTATCATTCTAAATTTATGGTAAATCTTCATAATACAGAATACTAAATGATCATTTTGAGTATGCTTACCATTTTTTCCTCAGGAGAAAGATTGTTCCAAGATTCTCCAATCATTTTTGGGAATTCCCTCTCTTTATGTGGATAAAGAGATTTGAGCATGGCGTGTTTTTCCGCAAAGATGAAGTTGTATCCACCCCTGTTAGCTTTAGGGTGATTAGGATCTCCATTTTTCCTCCTCCTGTTCCTCAGCCCTGAATGGTGGTGAGGTGCTGGATTGTAAGTTACAACTGCATTGCAATTTTGTGCAACTAATTTTGAAGAAGATCTCATTTTCATGGACACGAAATAACCACCGTTAAATTTGACATCAATTGTCCCTGCTGCTTGGAAACACCTCAACCCTAATATACAAGAGAATATAACAGAACAACCAAGCAATTGAACCCATAATTAAACCTAAAAGAAAAAAAAGAGAGAAATATCAAACATTATAATACAAGCATTAAAAGGGTTAGTTCGGTGTAATAAAGTTTTCCTTATGTGCGAGATCCGTGCAAGAGCCGAACCTCAATAGACATTAATTAATTTAGTCAAACCTTATAAAGTGAGTACTTTTAAAATATATAGGATCAACCCATAAATGAATCCACCCTGTTATTAGCGAAACTATGGAGGAGTAGATTCATCTGAATTATCATCATTGAAAAATTATACTATGTAAAAAAAATTATAATTATTTGTATTTACTTCTTTTATGACTTTGATATTTGTTTGTATTTATTTTTTGTTTTATTTTTAAAATTTTGTAAGTGAAAATCCAACTAGCCATTGCCTACCGTGTCTATAAGAGTAAGAATGTAAGAATAAAATTAAAAAAGAAAAAGCACAAAAATAAAATTAGTTGTTTACGTGACTCGGGTGCAAGCATCCTACACCTCATTTTAGGGTTATCGATTTGAGTTATCAAAATAACAAAACGGTGGAAGCTTGGGGGATATTTATTAGAAAAAAGATACTTACGTGATAAGAGGGGTTGCTCAGGTGATATGCATCCAACACCTACAACACTATAACCTTAAATTTATCGGTTCGAGTTTATCAAGAAAACAAAAGTCGATGCTCCGTGGGATAAAAAAAAATGTTGCTTACGTTACAAAAGGTGTTACTCAAGTGGTAAGCATCCAATATATGTAACCTTAAAATTATATATTCGAGTCACCCGAGAGAAAAAAGGTGAAAACTCCGAGGAGAGAAACAAAAAAAAGGTTGTTTACATATATTTTGTGCCCAAAAGAGAGTTAAAATATTTGAGACATTCCATGAATAAATTTGGATCATTAACAATTTGTAACACCCCGTACTATTCAACTCTCGAATAATGCGTAGAATGAGCCCTTAGGATCCCTATATCGATAGTAACCCATGTTAAGTTAGGATGGAATATGGTGGGGGTGCTTTTAGACGTTGAAAAGGGATTAGTGTCGCAAAGGGGACGCTCCACAAAGGCTCTGTGCCGTGGAGGGATCGCGAAGAGCCACTAGAGGAGGTCTGCTATGGCTTCGCGCCGCAGACCTCCAGCTCCGCTTTTGGTCCGCGATGGGGTCGCGTCGCGAAGACCCTCCCGGACGTCAAAAGTTGCTTCGGTTTACTATATTTTAAGGGCGTTGAGGTGTTTTCACATCCTATAACTGTTTTCAACTCTTTATGGATGAATATAAGATCTTAAACACATTATTTCGCCTCACTAAATCCCTAATCATCATTCCTTAAGAAAGAAAAGAGAAAACCACCTAAGGTTCGAGGATTTTAAGCTTTCAAGGGTCAACTTTTCTCAACGTTCTCTTCAAATTCAAGGTATGTGGGACTATCCTAATTCACATGGGCATAAGTTTTAACAAGATTTGAAAATGTATATGTATGTATATGTAATGAGTTTTGGAAACCGTTTGAAGAGCATGCATCATGAATTCATACTTGATGAAATTATAAAATTAATAGGGGGGGTTCTATGAACTTGAGTTGTAGTCATCTATACATATGTTATGAGTTTCAAAAAGTGATTTAATAGCATGATTTACGAAATTTCCCTCGCATGATGAAATTTATGGTCTTGACGTGTTATGAATTGTGAAATGGGTTTGAGAGAATGAACTATGAGTCCCCTTTATCGATGATGAGATTTATGTATGACTAGTATTGGGTTGTTTTATGAATAATGATAATTCCTGAGTTTTAAATATCTCTTGATTTATTATGCATGGTTGTTTTACATATTTTTCAAAGAGGTGATTATTATTCTAAATTTTATTATTTCCTAATAAAGAGTTGCATGTATTTTAAGAAAGAATTGGCCGTCAGCAACACCCCGCATTTTTAGGATAGAGTTTGCATTGTCTTCCCTACATATGTAGACTTGAACCCAATGGTTTCAAGTTATAAAAAAAAGTGAGAATAATGATTTCCTTAGGGTGGGAACATCTTCATAGAGGGATTGAAGTCTTAAATATCTACTAGCTCAAAGTTAAGTTTAGCACTTTCCTACATATCGAATTTTTGGTATACGATTTTTTTGGGTTAACTTTCGACGACCATTAATCCTAGAATATAAATATTTATGTGTCCCATTGTATATTAAATTGAATCCCTTCGAGTCCTCTTTCCAACGCCACCGACCGTTCGTCAGTTCGAGTTCAAAGTCAAAAGTTATGGGTGTTTTAGTGAGACACTATCCAGGGTCCGCGTTGGCCTTGCGCCGCGAAGGAATCGCCAAAGCAAACTGCCTAAGGTTTGCTTTGGACATGCGTCGCAAACCTTGAGATTTTCTTTTGGTCCATGTCGTGGGACCTCTCCCAAGCATCAAAAGTTGTTCTATTTTAAGTTATTTTAAGGGCAAATGGGTCTTTTCGCCCTCCCAAATCATTCCCAATCCTTTATGGATGAATATGGGGCATTAAAACATGTTATATCACTTCGCTAAATCCCTAATCATCATTCCTTAATATAGAAAGGTGAAACTACCTAGGATTTGAGGAATTCAAGATTCGAGGGTCTAAATTCTCAACGTTCTCTTCGAATTTTCTCTATCAAAGGGTACAGGGACTATCCTAAATCTCATGGGCATAAGTTTATTATTTTCAACCATTCGTAAAAAGAAAATAAAGAAGGTTTCAGGTGGATGAAAATATGAGTGGAATGACAGTTATATAAAGCAGTAACATATATCACATAAAAAAAATACAATAACATATTTACAAAAATAACTCAACATATAGTCAAATATCAAGAGAAAAAGGGAAAGGAGATAAACATGACGGGAAATATATAAAAATACGTAAAGAGACAGGGGAAAGGTTAACATGTAGAAAATAAATCATGATACTAAAAGCAAAAAATATGACAAAAACATCAAAACAAAATTTATACAAATAGAGAGAATCCCACATAAAGAAAAAATTCGTAATGTTTAGAACCTAAAGATCCACAGCAGAGTCGTCATTCTGCCGCACCGCGGGATTCAATAGGACCACTCTTTTAGGATTATTTTGAAGGGAATTTAAAGAGTCGCGACCTAACATATTAAGGTGCGTTAGGGCCTCATTCTAGGCTAACTATGAATCTATTTTTTTCGTTATTTAGTCTTAGTTCACCAGAAATTTGGGTAAGGATTCAAATTACCTCGAAAGAAAGGTGTTAGGCACCTTTCGAGGTCCACAAAGGTGGTTCTCGATCAAATTCGTACTTTACGTGGGGATTCTACGTGATAAAAAGGTTGATTATTTTTTTAACTTAAATGTTACTAAGTGGCAAAACATGAATAAGCAAAACATGTAATTTAATTATTTTAACTATCAATTACCTAAGTGATAAAATTAATAAAACATGTAAATATGACAAGTGAGCAGAGAGAAGGAAAGTAATTTGTAATAGATATATTTTTTAATTTAAAAACTAAAACTACAGAGCAAAAAAGAATTAAACTAAAGAAAAAGAATAATGTAGTCCCTCTCAATCCCGGGCGACTCTTCAATTCCCAAACCTGTTCAATACAATAACATAGCATGGCAAGCACAAAGAAACAAAGGAAAATATTGTGGCATGATTCCAAACACACAAAAAAAAAAATGTTCAAACAATGATATAGCAACCAAAACACCAAATAATTCCTATGGACATGCTTTCAAGTCTCATCACATAATATATTAAATTGCATCGACAAAAAACTTACTGGTAAGTCGCAAAGAAAATTAATAAAGAAGACCTTATCAAAGTAGTTGAAATTATAGAGTAGAATTGACTGCCTTCTTCAAAATCAAAATGCCCAAGGAGCTTGACAATAATTATGAACATAACTTGAACGGAGCAATTAGCAATGAAAATTTAAAAGATCAAGATAAGAGCATAAGATGCTGTCAAACAATAGAAGAGAAGAGGGAGTATGAATGATGTTTCTCTTTTGTATGTGAGAGAGTCGAGGGGACTAGGAGTTGTTCCTAAACACTGAAAAAACTATTTATATAGGCCAAGGGGGTGAATAATCACCAAAAATAAAAAGAAGGAAAATCATTCATAAATCAATTAAGGAGATTATTTTCCTTAAATAAATGATTGAATCAATTTTATAAAATTTAGTCAAACGATAAAAGAAAAGCAAATGTTTAGAAAATCAATCAACAACATTATTTTCCTTAATCAAATAGACTGAATAAACTAGAAGCAAATTGCCATAAATAGGTAAGTAAAAGATATTTCAAACAAAATAAAAAAATAAATATGCATAACTTTTGCTATTCACCATATATAACAAAATAGATTTAAAAATAAAGCAATTGTTATGAAATATAAAGTAAATACAAGAAGAACAGAGAGAGAAGAGAGAATGATTATTATTTCTCTTGAGAGATTTCTTGATGGGTTAATTACAATAAAGGAGAACCCCTTTATTTATAGGGAAAAACTAACATTGGGTTTCTAACTTTTCCATAAATAGACATTCACTATATATGGTAAATTAGACATCCACTATATGTGGTAAAGTAGACATTCACTATATATGGTAATATATTTATAACACTCCCCCTTGAATATCTAATTGATAGATAATGTGCCTCGTTAAAACCTTACTAGTAAAAGCTCAGTGGAAAAAATATCTAGTGAAGGAAAAAAATACACATCTCTAACAATACACATATAAGTTGCCTCGTTAAAAACCTTACAAGGAAAACCCAGTGGGACAAATCCTCGTAAAGAAAAAAGAGTACAACGCATATTAACTCCCCCTAATGAGAATATCCTTGAGCCTTTTCATCCCGATCTTGTGCACCATATTCTTGAAAGTTGCAATTGAAGGAGACTTGGTGAATAAATCAGTCACATTGTCACTTGAACGAATCTATTGCACATTAGTATCACCATTCTTTTGGAGCTCATGTATGTAGAAAAGTTTTGATGAAGTGTGCTTCGTTCTATCTCCTTTTATGAATCCTCCCTTAAGTTGTGCTATGCATGCTGCATTATCTCTGTATAAAATTGTGGGTACATTTTCACATTTTACACCACATTTTTCTCGAATGAGATGTATCATGGAACTCAATCATATATACTCATTCTCAGCTTGCTTCATGAATAGCTATTATCTCAGCATATTTCGATAAAGTATCTAGATAGACTACTTTGTATATCTCCAAGATATGGCAGTATTCCATATGTGAACACTTTGAATGTTTGAGACCGAGATTTATGTGGGTTAAATAAATACCCAGCATCAGTATAATCAACAAGATCGGGATAGATATCTTTAGAATAAAATAACATCATGTGTTTGATCCCATTTCGATATCTCAGTAGGAGCAAAACTATATCTTGCTAACAAATTAATCGAAAAAGGCTATATCAAGCCTTGTAGTATTTGCAATATGCATTAGTGCATCAATTACACTAAGATATGGTACTTCAGGACCAATCTAATTCAGCATGTTTCTCATTTCAGCAAATAATTTATTGCTTTTGAAAACTCTCCAAGAGTTCCAATAATATTCAAACCATCAATTTATCCCTTATAAGGATAATAAACAAGTTTCTCAAAAACTTTATATGCTTTAAGCATTTTGAATCCTTTAAGAATTTTCATGTAAATTTTTATCAAGTGACAATATCCAACATTTCGTGTATGACATCTTCTAGTATTTGGACTGCAAATCAAATAAGTTTTACGTTTTTCCAAGATGTATCATTTCATATCACTTGATAAATATTTCTATGTTAGCATGCTTCAATAATGTAAAATTTAGATCCTCGTAATCTTTCACTATATTGCGTCAATATTGTATCAAAGATATTGATGATATATCATTTCGTATCAGTTCACAATGCGATATAACATTTTGATATCTCATCATTTCATTATTTTCAGGTACCTGAACCTTTTATAAGGTTTCATGAAGTGTTATGTTGTAGGCTCTTCAAGAGCACATTGCCTTCTTATTATGATTATTTGCTCCTTATCCTTTTCAAGTATTATTTTATTTGAAATCGATTGGTCTACCACGCTTCACGCATGCATAGACTTTTTCCTTTAGGAACATAAAATAGGAGCACTTGCAGCTTAAATATGAGATGCTTTCAGCATTTAACTTGAATTATCTTTTGAATGAGGATCTAATGATAATTCCTAACCTATTTCATAGTTGCTTATAATCTCCCCCTTGTGTTAGAAAAACTAACATACATCCTCCATTTTCTTTCAGGAATCTATCTTTGTGCATTATGGTATATTCATTAATCATATACCGCACATCAAAACCATTATATGGACAAGGTATGGTTCCTGACTTAGAACCAAATTTGAGAGGAAATTAATCATAATTTATTGATTTGATGCATACAAGTACTTTTGTATATAATATTTCAAACCAACACATGAAGCTTTTATTCTCATTAACAATAGTTCAGCTATTTATCAAAGACATTCTATGCCAAATCAACATTATCAAAATAACTTGTCTTGATTACACAATCTGAAAATTATGCTCTTATCTCAATTTCATAGAAACTTTATGAATGTCAAACTGTAGATTGACAATAAATGTACATATGATCATTTTATTGATGCATCTTTTCAACATATCACATGATAGGTGAACGGGCCCATATTCACCTTTTATACTTTTCAAATTTTGAGGGATCAAATTCAAACATTAGTTGGTCCAACTAACTTGTCATGAGAACAAGCAACATAAAAAATTCTTGAAGAATATTCTATTTCTTCAACATATGTCTAATACTCAATAGGCACATTTTTAGAATGTAGCAATCGTTCATGTCAATTTATGAACTTTTATACTAGAAAACTCCAAGTCTACCATGACATGTGCCTTTTTTCTTTAGCAAATTTTAGATTTACTATTACATAAATAAATTTTTGAATTTACTACTTCAGAAGTAGATTTCAAAATAACTCTCTCAGTTATTCTGCCTCTTTCGGTAGTGAGTTGTGATACCATCACAATCAAGTGTAAGTTTATCGTGCATTAAGCCTATCAAATTATGACAGATTATAGCCTCTTTTAAGATGTTTCTAATACAAGATCAAATTAAGGCATACGTATAATGTATTGCTACCACATTCACTTCAAAAAGGAGCAAATTATCATCTTTCAGACCTATCATATATTGCTGCCACATTTACTTCATAGAATGAAGCATATTCAATGGACAAGTTTCATGAATTTTCATCAAAAATACATTATTTTGCCTTAGCCATCATAATATCATCAACATGGTGCATTGAGATTCAAACTCAACGTCTTATCCATATAAAGGCGTCTTAGACATAAAATTGATATAATTGATGGGCTTGAGCCCAACATCATATGTCATGATCATCAGGACTCTAACCTGATGTGTTAATGTGATGAGACTTAAATCAATCATCATATCTTTTAATAATATTATTTTTCAGCAACAAATATGAGGAACAAATCAAACCAAATTAGTTATTTCAAATCCAATATGCAATTGATTGTGTATATAAAAAAAAGACAACCATAAATTTTTTAACATACAATAACATAAATTTATTGGACTATTATTAAGGCAATGTAAAAGTGATCTCCACATACGGCGCCAAGTCATACGAATTATCAACATTAGCAAATTAGCATCAATTTTTTCTTTCTTTTCTAAATTGAATATTAAATTAAAAACAAGAAATAGTAGTGGCCATACATATGCTGGTGATGTAATAGTTAGTTTACTTAAATATTTCATTACGGTATTTCAAGAACAAATATAACTTTATAATAAAACAAGCCTTACGGCTAAATCGACTTCTTACCATACCAAAAATTTAAGTTTACCTTACAGATCCCAATTGGTAAGAGACTTCGTGCAGATAACGTGTTATAAAATATAAAGTAAATACAAGAAGAATAGAGAGAAGAGAGAGTGATTATTATTTCTCTTGAGAGATTTCTAGATGGGTTAATTACAATGAAGGAAAACCCCTTTATTTATAGGGCAAAACTAACTTTGAGGTTTCTAACTTTTCCATAAATGGACATTCACTATAAATGATAAATTAGACATCCACTATATATGGTAAAGTAGACATTCACTATATATGGTAATATATTTATAACACCAACTAATCATGTACAAAAAGATTTCTTAATCAAATTATTATAATTATGCACAAAATCACACTCAAATTTATCAAAAATATATTGTGAAGCATGTTGAAACAAATAAAATATCAGAAAATTACCAAGATGAATTAACATGAGGTTGTCCACATTTTAAACTCATGCACACGAATCAAACAATAGGAGTTCCACCATAACCATAACTTCATAACATCGGCATGAGTGGAGAGCCGCATTTTTAATGTTGACAGAATCTAAACTCAAGTCAAAAATTAGTGTTAAAGCAAACAATCATATAAATTTGGGCATTCACAATCTGATAGTGCAAAATGTAAATAGACATAGGATTAAGAGAATCAAGTCATCCTCATGTCTCAAATGCCACAAATTTTGCACTAATAATCTGTCTAAAACAAAAGAAAAGGTAGTAGAAGATAATTCTATTAAAGTTGTATTACAAAAACAAACCTGAGACTGGACGAATTCATAGAATTTGTCATGCATTTTAATGCTTTCCAGCGATATGTAGAAAGGAAACAGCGGAAGCAGCGGCGCCTGGCTATTTTTTGTCCTTTCTCCGGTGCTTCACCGGCGGAGAAGGGAACAGAGAAGGAAGGCGGCGCCTGATTTTCTCCAAAGCGGCTGGTCTCGCTGGATGGTGGTGGGACTAGCTGGGCAGCGGCTATTTGCCGCACAAGGAGTAGAAGAGGGTAAGGGGTGTGATGAAGTGGCGTACCCATCAGCATGCCCATTAAATACTTTAATAAAATATTAACAGATCACATAGAAATATTACATTTAAATTGATAAATTGTGAAAGGTGATAATAAAAAATAATAAAATAATTTATGTATTTTTAAATCATGAATGTGACACGTAAATATTTATTTGATATAAGAATAATGTGTAAAAAAATTAATATTTGAAATTAATAATTTTGATAAAATAGCAGGCTAAAAGGAGTATCGGTGGTCAAAATTGGGTGTCAACAGCTACCACTCTAGCATCTAATTGGATCCTTTTGAGGCTCTCTATGGGAGAAGGTGTAGGTCACCTATTGGTTGATATAAGGTGGGTGAACCCCATTTTTTTGGACTTGACCTTGTCCATCAGGGAATGGAGAAAGTGAAAGTCATTAGAGAATGACTTAGGACAGCTCAAAGTCGCCAAAAATTCTATGCCGATGTTAGACGAAGGAAGTTGGAATTTGAGGTTGGTGATTGGGTGTTCCTAAAGGTCTCCCCTATAAAGGGAGTCATGAGATTCGGGAAGAAAGGAAAGCTCAATCCTCGCTACATAGGTCCCTATTAGATTATGAAAAAAAATGATGAAGATGCATATGAGTTAGATTTAGGGCCTCATCTCGCGTCGTGAAACCACCACATGCTAAAAAATTGAAAAGAGAGTGTTTTTGCATAAGTTTCACATGCTAATTGAAATAATAACTCTCATGTGATGTTTCAATCTTTTTGGAGGTCAATAACATTTTTAAAATGAAAAAAGCTATGGATTTAATATGATATGGCTTGCAAGTTTAAGTATGATGATACCTATTATGGAGTATCCTTTCACATGAAAAGAACGAATATTTTGAGCATGAAGCATGATTTTAAAGGAAAAAAATTGGGCTTAAAGAGAGTTAGATGGTTACCCGAAGAAAGCGCGAATTCAGATAACTCATTGTCCAAAATCGTGTTTTGACAATATGGGATTAAGATATCCCGAAATTAAAAATTGTATGATGGTGACTATCCTATGGTGTATTGGATATCATCACTGTAACGCCTCAAAAATCTATCCCGAGACGTCACACGGTGCTTAGGACCACAAGGATCCTAAGCTAACCCATGAACTGGCATACTATTAAGCAACTAAATAAATATGAAATATATACTGAGTTTACTGTGCGGAAACATAATAATGATGGAATCTGTAAAATACAATACTGATACAACTCTTACATTCTGATAAAGTCTGAAAAGGGGGACTGAGATTACAAGACTAACTCTAACTGACATCTGTGAAACCTCTATTATACTGACTATAGATAGCTAGGACGTGACCCCAACTATCACTAATAAATACATATGATTAAGAAATTAAAGAACATAAATAAATCTAACTGGAGTCCCTGAAGTAGGAAGACTCATCATCTTGCTGGCTAGAATCTGCAACTGTCTGAATCTGAAGGTGCATACTAAAACTTGTACCTATATTATGAGACAATGTAGAACATAGACATATATGTGGATCAGTACTTGGAGGATGTACTGAGTATATGGGGGTGAATGCATAAGTAAAATATATCTCATAATCATCATTTATAAAACAATGCATGCTAAATGTAAATGACTCACATAAGCTGGAGTATCTTAAATACTGAAAAGGTAATAATCATGAGAATCAAATCATGCTTTATAAATCTAGTGAGTCATAACATTTAGTTCTAAAAGTTGTACTTGAATTCTCTCTTTAAATCATACTGTCTAAGTGAAGAAAGGACTCACTCTTAAATCTGAAATCTAAAAACTAAACTCTATAACTGTAATCTTTTGGTAAAGCATAATCTGAAATAAAGTTGTGAGCCTTTACACTTAGTTTCTAAAATCTGTAAAATAGTTTCTAAAATCTGTAAAATACTTCATCTTAAACTTTAGGGAGGTTCTCTTAACCGACATAAACCATGTGAGCTATCATGGAGCCCAACATCTTACCCACATTGGGGAGAATCCCACGTCTTGTCCTTCTAAGGAAGAAACCTCACAATGGGGAGAGGTGTCATACTCTTGCCAGGGAGTATAATATGAACTAAGTGATCACATCTGAGTCATCCACGTAGAAGTGGAAATAATCTGATAATTTGTACCTACGTTGGCTACACAGTTCTAGGAAAGTAGGATGCGCTAAACTCACACTCCTCGCTCGGTGCTAAATACTACTCCCTTATTATTTATATGCTCATTTGTTGGAAATCCACTTTTAAAAGCTAGCATAAGGGTTTATCTAAAACCAATTACGCTTCTATTTGATATAAGTTGTACTCAAATTCTGAAATCTATTTCTATAAACTGCAGTAAATTTTAAAAAGTGGATTCCGTAGCTAAACTGAGGATCCGATGATTAAATACTATTTACATAACTGAAAATATGCAAATCTCAGGGTGCTTACAAGCACAAGTTCTTGAAATATCAATACTCAAATTAGGGCCTAATAACCCATGCTTCAAACTCATAGTAAATCATCATGCTCAAATAGGCTTCTTGGGAGTAATTCAACCATATCAAGAATACAAAATCAAGAATCACAATATATGTTTAAACTCGATTGAACGTTTGAAATCAATATCTCATAACATACTCATGGTATTCAAAATCATAAAAGAACATTCTTTAACTCAAGATAAACATGGGATTTCATAATTCAATCATATCATTCTCAAAATCATCAACAAAATACTTTGGGTGTAAGCCCCAATTTTAAATCATAAGAAATTTATTGAAAATGTAAATTTGGGCACAAGGACGAAAGGATTATCCTTGTTCAAACCCCACATACCTTAATTGACAATCTTAGATGAGAAAGCTTGAATCTTGGATTCCTATGATGCTTTTGAAGATGAGTTCTTGGAGTTCTTATATTGGAAAACCTTAATCTTGAGTTATCTTGGAGAATTAATGGAGGAATTTTGGGTTTCTTGGAGAGAAAGTACGAGCCTTACGGTTTTGCTATTTGAGATGAAAAGATGAATAATGAGGTATCTTTGCTTCTTTGGGGGTGAAATTATGTGTTTTGGACAGATTTGGGTGAGGTAAATTGACTAAAGTGACCCTAGGCCCTTTTGGAATTGAATTAGCATGTAAAATAGCTTTGGATACGCGTCAGTTTTTTGTGTCGAGGCAAAGTCGATGCGACGCGTCAAGATCACATCATCTTACTACCTCACACGGAAAATACCATAACTTTTTACTCAGTTATCAGTTTTTTTGCAAAATTGGTATCGTTAGAAAGCTAATTCAATTATCTACAATTTGATGGGTCTTGAGATAAAAAATTCCACGTATATAAAAAGTTATACACATTTAAAGTAGACCCTTGTAGAATCAAACATCAAATATTGGACGAATCAAAGGATCTTAGCTCCACTAGACTTTAAGTGATTTCTATGAATATTTTTCAACTCTAAACCTCATCAAACATGAGGATAAAGATAATGAATCTCATATTTGCATGGGAATCATTTAGATTATATCTTATACACGTAGGAACGATGGTTCAAAGACTAGTCCAAGAATGCAGGGTATTACAAGCACTCTACCCCTTGTGGAAAACTTGGGTTTTGGGCTTGGCCGACGAGATAATAGCGGACCCATGTAGCCCGTGTGCACTATGTTGGTAGGGTGTAGCATCTAGTTCAGAAGTAAAACAAAGAGTGTTATCTATGTTTTTTCCTGGATGGTTTGAAACTCTTTAACTATGCCCATGTGTTTTACCTATATTATGTTAAATTGATTTTGTAATGCTCTCAATTATTTTACATAAATTATATGTTATTTTGGATTAGTTCTTCATACCACTACTTCCCAAGTATTGACCTTCACAATACAGGTTCTGAGGAACAATCTCGTGGTCCATCTCAGCAGTAGATTTTCCTCAGATAGTCAAAGTTAGTGTGCCTCTCTTACTTCGGAAGGCGTGTTAGTTTTAACTATTTTATGGTCTAGTCGGGGGCCTTGTCCCAGTTTAAATAGACTAGTATGTTCAGAACAGTAGAGGCTTCGTAGACTGATTTACATGGATGTTGGTTTTTATGAATCGATGTTATGACATATTTTCTTGTATTACAATAAAAGTCCTACCGTGTTTTCAGTTTATCTTCTGCACATTTACTTCTTACGGATTATGCTTATGATCGTAAGCTAAAGGTTTCTTGGACCTTCGTGGTTCGGGATGCCCGTCGCGGTCAGGGCATCGGCTCAGGTCATGACAAGCTTGGTATCATAGCAGGGTTCAGGATCCCAAGGTGTATACAAAACCATATTGGTAGGTTCCTTTTTATGGGTATGTAGTGTGCCACACTTATAAAGAGGAAGCTACAAGACATTTAGGAATATTTTCTTGTTCTTCATGTTCTAGTTCATACTATAGGGTCTGAATGTTTCTTAACTTCTGACTTTCTTCATTTTAGATTATGCCTCCCCATAGATCCAATGAGCAGAAAATCTGAGCCAGGGCCACCGTCCCCATTGGGACAAATGCTGAAGATGTCTGCCCTACACATGGGATACGGACCCGTGATAGAGCCCATACCCCAGAGTTCACTGCTACTCCAGGGGTTCCACAAGTCCAAACTAGGCCTCATCGGGATTCTAGGTCTGGTATCAACCATACTTAGTCCCCTCAGAGAAAGGTCTCAAATGTTGAGTTGTGTCAGTCTATTCATATTATTTCTCAGCTTGTGGCTTCTTAGTCTTATCAGTCTGTAGATATGAGTTTTGTTCCTGGTTCTTTTGAAATCACTCAGGTTGGCCAGTTCATGAGTCTGAACCCACCCATCTTTATGGTTACTAATGTTGAGGAGGAACCTCAAGGGTTCATAGAGAAGATGGAAAAGATATTCAGAGTCATACTTGCTAGTGATACTGAGAGAGTAGAGCTTGTAGCTTAGAAATTAAAAGACGTGACTTACCAGTGGTATGATGACTAAGAGGAGGTGAGAGGGAAGGATATCAAACCTACTGCATAAGGGGCATTTTCAATGGCCTTCCTAGATCATTTCTTTCCTCAGGAATTAAGGGAGTCCAAGGCTGGGGAATTTGTTAATCGGAAACAAAGGAAAATGAGGGTCAACGAATATGCATTAAAATTCACCTATTTGTCCTGTTATGCTATGGATTGGTGTGCAACATTAGGGCTCGAATGAGAAAGTTTGCATCTAGTCTCTCGACTAATTTAGTGTTAGAGTGTAATGGGGCAATGCTGAACAAGGATATGGATATATCTAGGTTAGTATTGTACATGCAGCTAGTGGGGGAGGAGAATAAAAAGCAAGTGGGGAAGAGGAGAAGCAGACTAAGAAAGCTAAGTCAGCAAATCAGAAAATTAGTCAACATCAAGGTGGAAGGTCGGGTAAAAAATAGTCAAAAAGAATTTTTGGAATAATTTTCAGTCGTCAGCAAGTGCATCTATACCCAGGACCCTAGGTGAGCAATGATTCCAACCAGGAAATAGGCCCAGAACTCAGAGTTCTCAGACATTTAGACAATACCCTCTCTATGGTACTTGTGGAAAGAATCACCCGGGAAGATGCTAGTGCGAAAGTGGCCTGTGTTTTGGATGTGATCAGCCAGGCCATAGAAGGAAATATAGAACCTCAACTAGAGAAAATTTTGGAGGTGCTAATTCACAAGCTACTTACACAGCTCCACCAACTAAGGGTACTACTTCAGCTACTGGAGGTAGTCGTAATCGGTTGTACGCTTTATCTACAGGTCAAAACTCTAAGGCTTCACCAGGTGTGGTTACTGGTATATTGTAGATCTTTTCTCATGATGTTTATATATTGCTTGATCCTGGGAATACCTTGTCTTATGTGATCCCTTATGTGGCTATCGGTTTTGGTTGTGAGCCCAAAAATATTTCTGAACCTTTTTCTATCTCCACCCTTGTTGGTGATTCTATCATTTCTTGATGAGTAATAGAAATTGTGTGGTTTCTATTTTCCATTGAGATACTATGGTTGATCTGATAGAACTTGACATGGTTGATTTTGACGTTATTTTGGGAATGGATTAGCTCCATTCATGTTATGCTACATTAGGTTGTAGAACCAGAAAGGTCACCTTCGATTTTCCTAATGATCTACTAATAGAGTAGGAGGGGTATTCTCTTGCACCTAGAGAGAAGTCCATATCTTATCGTAGGGATCGTAAGCTCATATCTAAAGGTTATTTATACCATCTTATTTAGGTCAAATATTCTAACTTTGAGAGTCCTTCCCTCCAGTCGGTTCCAGTAGTTAACGAATTCCCAAAAGTCTTGCCTAATGATCTCCCTATGATACCCCCAGATAGGGAGAGAGATTTTGGAATTGACCTATTGCCAAACACCCAGACTATTTCTATTCCGCCATATAGGATGACTTTTGTAGAATTGAAAGAGCTGAAAGAGCAGTTAAGGACCTTTTTAACAAGGGATTTATTTATCCTAGTGTCTTCCTTTGGGTTCTCCTGTACTCTTCATTCATAAGAAAGATAGATTCCTCCGTATGTGTATAGATTACCGTCATTTAAACAAAATCACAGTTAAGAATAAGTACCCTCTTCCCATAATTGATGATCTTTTTTACCAACTTCAGGATGCTAAATATTTCTCTAAGATAGACCTTTATTTGGGTTATCACCAGTTGAAGTTTTGGGAGGCTTCCATTCCCAAGACAGCTTTTCAAACTAGATATGGTCACTATGAATTCTTGGTCATGTCCTTCGGACTGACTAATGCCCCTGTCGCATTTATAGATCTCATGAATAGGGTGTTTCAGAAGTTTTTGGACCTATTTGTCATAGTCTTCATCAATGACATTTTGATTTATTCTAAGAGTATGGAAGACCATGACAGTCACCTCCAAATCGTCCTTCATACTCTTAAGGACCATGATTTGCATGCCAAATTTTCTAAATGTGAGTTCTGGCCTAGTGCAACAGCTTTTCAGGGGAACATTATTTCTAGTGATGGAATTAAGATTGATCCTCGAAAGGTTGTGTAAGACACCACAAAGTTCCCTAGTAGTCTGAGCCTTTAGAGTGTGTCAAGTGAAGTGTAATTTTGGCCCTAAAAGACTAAAGAGTGACTTCCAAAGTGATTAGTGTTTAAACCTTTCTTAATTTTCCTAAAAATAACTTTTTATCATATGGGAAATTGAATTATCTTTTCAAAGATACCCATTGCATCAAAATCCAACATCGGAAGAGAAAGATATGGCCATTTTACAAAAAGCAGTAAAATCGCCCAGGTGCGACGGAGAGGGCCGATGAACCATTGAGCTTGAAACGGACCATCGCACAAACCATCGCAGAGGAGGCAGTGAGACTCCATTCTGGTTAAGCGTGACGGTAACGTCGATGGACCATCGAGACCTCGACGGACCATCGCACCCATCGTCACAGATTAGACAGTGAACTGAGTTCTGGCCCAGATGTGACAGTCAGGACCAACAGACCGTCGAGACCTCGACGGACCAACGCACCCACCGCCGCATATTTTGCTCAGTGGTTTTAAGTCATTTTTAAAAGGGTGTTTTGGTCTTTTCCCACCCTTTTAACACCTTGATATAACCAGATCGAATCAGATAACTTCATTTTCTCCCAAAACACTTCCAAAGCTAGGGTTTCTCCCTCAAGAACAAGAAAAAATCCTTTCTTCAAGGACTCCAAGAATTCATCATAGCTTTCATAAATTGAGTTAAGATTTGAGGTTCCCAAGACAAAAGTTCCAAGAACCCTTACTCAAAGTACGAAAGGAGAGTCTCAAGCAAGCTTCTCCATCCATAAGTCATAATCTAAGGTATGTGAGGTTTGAACAAGGGTAATTCTTTCACCCTTGTTCCCAAAGGCTTAATTTAAATTACAAGTTTTCTGTAATTTATGAGATTTTAAATGAAATTGAGTTAGGGTTTATACCCATTTCCATTAATTGCAAGATTTTGATATTTACCATGAATTGAGAGTTGAATTATATAATTTTAATTGTATTTTCATACCTATTGGTGAAAATTATAGATTTCAAGATGCCTTATGAGTAATTTCATTCTTAAGCATGAATTTTGAGATGTTGACTTGATATTTACTGTTTGGGTCAATAGACCCCCATTTTAAGATTTATTGTCCAAGACTGTTTGGGTCATGAGTACCCCATAACTAAGTTATTTTTAGATTTTAGTTAAAGATTTGACCCCTTGGGTCTAAGCTAAGATAGGAATTCACATTTGATTATGATTTAAAGCAAAGAGAAATATATTTTGATCTTCATTATGGACCCTTGAGTTATTTGGAGGTGGATTTTCTAAAAGCTCTGAGCTAAGTATGGGAGTAGTATTTAGCACCGAGTTGGGTATGATTCCAAGGTATCATGCCCCAGAACTACGTGCCCCCATAGGTTTCTGATTTACCCAAGTGGATTAAGATAAGTGATCACTAAAGTTAAGGTTCTATTTTGATAGAAAGGATAGAACAGCTCTCCCCAACATGGGCAAGACGTTGGACTCCATGTAGCTGACATGGTTTATGTCGGTTAGAAGAAACTCCTGAGTTCCAAGTGACCCGACATGGGCAAGACATTGGACTCCATGTAGCTGACATGGTTTATGTC
The DNA here is from genome assembly GCA_030864215.1 of Capsicum pubescens. Classification (NCBI taxonomy): domain Eukaryota; kingdom Viridiplantae; phylum Streptophyta; class Magnoliopsida; order Solanales; family Solanaceae; genus Capsicum; species Capsicum pubescens. Next base: position 31,096,188 of record CM061549.1, on the reverse strand, counting down.
GGTTAGAAGAAACTCCTGAGTTCCAAGTGACCCGAGTCTAAAAGAGTTCCAGTGTTCCCAAGTGTTAAAAGTTCCTAAAATTTCTAAGTCCTTAAGTTTTAAAGAAGTTTTACTCTCCACAAGATAAAAGAAGGAGTTTGAAAGTATTTTTTAAAGCTTCCTTTAGCGTTCAAGTATTGAGAATAAGAGGAGAATATAGATTTTAAAGCTAAGTATAATGACTTACGAGATTTGTGTTACAAGTTTCGCTATTTATGATTTATGAGTTTTATATTTTAGACTTATTTAAGCCATGTGAGTCATTCCTATTTGCATACATGATTTTATTAAAGAGTATTGATATTGTTTTATGTAAATGCATACACCCCCATATACTCAGTACATTTCCAAAGTGTTGATCCACATATACGTCTATGTGCTACATTGTCTCATTTTGTAGGTACAGGTGCTCAGTCCCAACAGTGATAGTGATCTCCGAGCATCTCATCTACATCCTTGTCCTTGATGAGTCCTCATGGTTTGAGGACCTATATTTGCAGCTTTTCTACTTTTATAGTGTTTTGAGTTTTACTTTCAGATCATTGCGAGTCAGTTGGGGGTCTGTCCCAATGGATCTCTAGTTTGAGTAGTACAGGCTTTGTCAGACTAGACTGTCAGTTGAAGTTGTGTTCTAGATTATTAGTATTTTGCTATTCAGATATTATTTCCAGTTATTTCGGATTATAGTTGACACAGTAAGGCATCATTGTTTAGATTATCTATCCTAAAGCAAGTGTTAGAAGTAGTAACAGGCTCAAAGGGTTAGATTAGGGCTACTTGTAGCCTTAAGCATTGTGTGATATCTCAGGATGAGATTTTGGGGCGTTACAGGTTGAGGCAATAAGAAAATGGCCCAGACCTATGACTCCTACCTATATTTAAAGCTTCTTCGATTTAGTAACGTATTATAAGAGGTTTGTAGAGAGTTTTTCATCCATATCTTCTCCAGTTACCAGATTGACTCAAAAGAAGGTAAAATACTTGTGGTCTGAATTTTGTGAGAATAGTTTTGAGACGTTGAAAGACAAGTTGGCTTCTGCACCTGTGTTGACCCTTCCTGAGGGAACAGAGGGTTTTGTGGTATACTGTGATGTGTCTCGAGTGGGACTTGGGTGTGTATTTATGTAGAAAGGTAAAGTGGTAGACGATGCATCAAGGCATTTGAACGTACATGAGAAGAACCATCCCATCCATGATTTAGAGTTGGTGATTGTGGTGTTTGCACTAAAAATTTGGTGTCATTATCTTTATGGGGTACATGTTGAAATCTTTACTGATCACAAGAGTCTATAGTATGTGTTCACCCAGAATGAGTTGAATCCCACGCAGAGGAAGTGGTTGGATTGTTGAAGGATTATGACATGAGCCTACACTATCATCCAAGTAAAGATAATGTGGTTGTTGATGCTCTTAGCAGGTTTTCCAAGAGTAGTCTTTATCATGTGGGGGAAGGAAAGAGGAATCTGGTCAAAGGTATTCATCAACTTTCAAATCTGGGAGTTCGGCTCCTAGACTCCGAGGATGGAGGGTGTTAGTCTAAGAAATATCTAAGTCATCCCTATATGCAGAGGTTAAGGAAAAGTAGGCCAGAGATCCCATATTAATGCAGACATTAAGGTAGATGTTGGTCAACAAAAAGTGATGGCTTTTGAAATTGGAGGAGAAGGAATTTTGAGATACCAAGGTAGGTTATGTGTTTTGGATGTGGATGGGTTGCGAGAAAGGATTCTTGATGAAGCTCATACTTCTAGGTATGTTGTTCACTCTATCTCCACTAAAATGTATCATGATCTCAAGGAGATTCATTGGTGGAATAACATGAAAAGAGATATTGCTAACTTTATGGCTAAGTGTTTGATTTGCCAACAAGTTAAGGTGGAGCACTTGAGTCCAGGTGGTACATCCCAGAACATAGCTTTTCCCTTATGAAAATGAGAGATGATCAACATGGACTTTATTACAGGGATTCCGCAATCTTGGAACCAATATGACTCTATTTGGGTAATTATACATGGGATGAAAAAATTTGTCCACTTTTTGCTTGTGAGGACTAATTATTCCGGAGATGATTATGCAAAGTTGTATATTCAAGAATTAGTTTGATTACATGGGGATCCAATATCCATTATATCTGATAGATATATGCAATTCTCTTCTCAATTTTGGTGGTCATTTCAGAAAGGTTAAGGTACCCAAGTGAACCTTAGCACCGCCTTCCACCCACAGGCGGATAGGCAAGAGAAATGTACAGTTCATACTTTAGAAGATATTCTTAGGGCTTGCATGATTTACTTTAAGGCTACTTGGGTGGAACACTTGCCTTTAATATAATTTGCCTATATCAATAGCTAACACTCTAGCATCTAAATGGCTCATTTTGAGGCTCTTTATGGGAGAAGGTGTAGGTCATTGATTGGTTGGCATGAGGTGGGTGAAACCCATTTGTTTGTACTTGACCTTGTTCATCAGGTGATGCAGAAAGTTAAAGTCATTAAAGAGAGACTTAAGATTGCTAAAAGTCTTACGCCGATGTTAGACGAAGGGAGTTAGAAATTGAGGTTGGTGAATGGGTGTTTCTAAGGGTCTCCCCTATGAAGGGATTCATGAGATTTGAGAAGAAAGGAAAGCTCAGTTCTTGCTACATAGGTCCTTACCAGATTACAAGAAGGGTTGGTAGAGTTGCTTATGAGTTAGATTTTCCCGCAAGTTTAAATTCGATTCATCCTGTATTTGATGTGTCAATGCTTAAGAAGTGTATTGAAGATAATCTTTTATGTTGCATATTGAGGAGATTGGTGTGAAAGATTCTTTATCATATGAGGAAGAACCCATAGCTATCCTAGAGCGTCAAGTTCGGAAGTTGAGATGTAAAGAGATAGCTTCAGTTAAAGTGTTGTGGAGGAATAAAAAAGTTGAAAAAACTACTTGGGAGTCAGAGGATGATATGCGTACAAGATACCCAGCACTCTTTGAATCCATGGATGATATAATAGAAGGTACTAGTTTTATCTTGCTTATTATATTCCTTGTAACTCTTTAAATCCTGCTTAGCGTATTTTGGATCATCATTCGGGTATGAATGACCCCAAGATGGGATAATGTTACACCCTGTACTTTTCAACACTCAAAAAATACGTAGAATGAGCCCTTAGGATCCCTATATCGATGGTAAACCATGTTAAGTAAGGATGGAACGTGTTGGGTACTTTCAGACATTAAAAAGGGGTTGGCGTCACAAAGGGGACGTTACGCACCGTGGAGGGATCGCAAAAACCCACTGGAGGAGGTCTGCTATGGCTCCGTGTTGCAGATCTCCAGCTCCGCTTTTGGTCCGTGCCACAGACTTTGTGGTCCGCAGTGGAGTCATATGCAGAGCCTCTTCTGGGTGTCAAAAGTTACTCCTTTTTAATATATTTTAAGGGCGTTAAGGTCTTTTAAATCTTGTAACCGTTCCCATCTCTTTATGGAAGAATATAAGGTTTTAAACTATCACAACCCGACTAAGGCCCTGGCCGCGATGGGCATCCCGAAACATGAAAGCCTGAGAGACCCCTTAGTTTGTAATCATAAGCATAACTCATCTATTATAATAATGTGGAAGTAAACTGAAAACATAGTAGTTCTATTATTTCAACTTAACAAATGTGAGACATAAGTCAATAAGAAAATCCTAAATCATCTATAACAAGTCTACGAAGTCTATATTGAATTGAAAATAATAATCTGTCTAAAACCGGGACAAGGGGTGGTCATCTCTTTAATCAATTATATGCAAGATCTTTATTAGGAATTATGATCATTTATAAATCAAGGGAAAGTCCTTCTCAATTCTTTCATAAGGCAGTAACAATCCACAAACGTTTGGAAAAACACTTAAACTCATATTTTAATCCATCCATGTAATCAACCCATAACATTGTCAAACAATAGGTTTCGTAACAAGAGAGGGAATTTACATAAATATTGCTCTCATATAGCTTTCAAACTGATAACACATGTATACATGAAAACAAACCAAGTTTGGGGAAATAATCTCATAGTTTATGCAAGATTTCATCATAAAATAGATTTACAATACATGTTCTACAACTAATTCAAAATCCATCTCGTGTAGGAAACTAGATATATATTATAAGCTTGTTTGAACAATAAATTTTTATGTCCATCAAGTTTAGGATAGCCCCACTTACCTTAAGTTTATTAACTAAGAAATGAAACCCTAATCATGGTGCTTTCTTGACGGTTCTTGAACTTGGGAAGTTGAATTCTAGATTACTTGGGGGGAAAAGGAGTTGAATTTTTGTTCTTGGGGAAAAGGGAGGGTTTTCTTGAGAGTGAATTGGATAAGAAGGGAAAATAATGCCCTAATAAATATCCCGATTAGTGTTATGGACGATTAGGGTTGAGGGGGGAAAGACCAAATTTCCCCTCAACCACTTAAAACCAGAACTGGATGCAACAATGTCACCGCGACGCAGTCTAAAATAGTGGTAGTTGATTTACCTCTCCACGATGTGGTAAGTGTGAAGTCGAGAATAAGGGCGCGACACGGTCTTATCGTGGTGACCCACTGGATTCACGATCAAAACATGCTTCAAACCTTGTCCAAAAAATCCGAAACTCTCCTGAGACATACTTCCTACTTCCCTGAACATGAATTAACTCAAAAACCAATGTCTCGAGGTCGAGAAGACCAAAATAAAAATTCTCAAAGTTTAGAGGCCCAAAAAAAAGACTAAGTCCCCAACACTTAGTGAAAATTTCAGGCCTTAATCCCCTTATACAAGCAACTAAAAGCTGAATTGAGCTAAGAATAGTGTGGGGTATTACATTATCCCTCTTGGGATCATTCGTACCCAAATGATGGTTCGAAACACATTAAGCACGGTTTAAAGAATTACAGAAACTAAAATGAGTAAGATATAATCAATACCTTCCTTATCATCATCTACAAACTTGAAGAGTGATGGGTATCGTGCACACATGTCATTCTCTGACTCCCAAGTAGCTTCCTCAATATTTGATTCTTCCACATCACTTAAACCGAAGCTATTTCTTTACTCCTCAACTTATGAACTTGTTGATCTAGTATAGCTATGAGTTGTTCCTAATACGATAAGGAATCCTTCACTCTGATTTCTTCAATAGGTAACACAAGCGAATGATCTCCAATACATTTCTTCAGTAGTGATACATGAAATACAGGATGAACAGAAGCTAAACTCGCGGGAAAATCTAACTCATAAGCAACTCCACCAATCCTTCCCATAATCTGATATAGGCCTATATAACGAGGACTGAGCTTTCCTTTCTTCCCAAATCTCATGACTCCCTTCATAGGGGAGACCTTTAGAAACACGTAATCATTAACCTCAAACTCTAACTCCCTTCTTCTAATGTCGGCATAGGACTTCTAATGACTCAGAGCTGTCTTAAGTCGTTCTCTAATGACTTTCACCTTCTCCATCGCCTGATGAACAAGGTCAGGCCGAAACAAACAATTTTCACCCACTTCATACCACCCAATCGGTGATCTACATCTTTTCCCATATAGAGCCTCAAAATAAGTAATTTGGATATTAGAGTGGTAGATATTGTTATAGGCAAATTTTATCAACGGCAAGTAATCCACCCAACTACCTTTAAAGTAAATCGCGCAGGCCCTCAATATATCTTCTAAGGTCTGAATGGTGCGCTCCGCCTACCCATCCGTTTGAGGGTGAAAAGCAGTGATAAGATTTACTCGGGTACCTAAACCCCTCTGAAAAGATCACCAAAATTGAGAAGAGAATTATATCCCTCGATCGGATATAATAGATACTGGAGCCCCATGAAAATGAACTATTTCCTGAATGTACAGCTTAGCAAAATTGTCCCTCGAATAATTAGTCCTCACTGGAAGAAAATGGGCAGACTTGGTCATCCTATCTATAATTACCAAATAGAGTCGTATTGGTTTCGGGATTTTGGAAGTCCTATAATAAAGTCCATGTTGATCATCTCCCATTTCCACAAAGGAAAATCTATCTCTTGGGAAGTGCCAAACTGGTCTTAAATGTTCTACCTTGACTTGTTGACAATTTAGACACTTAGCGACAAAGTTAACAACATCTCTTTTCATGTTAGTCCACCAATAAACTTCGTTGAGATCATGATACATTTTAGTAGAGCCACAACATACCTGGAAGTATGATCTTCCAAATCTAAAGCAATGACCTTTTGTTGACCAACATATTCCTTAATCTGCATCAAAATGGAATCTCTGGTCTGCTTTTCCTTAACTTCTGCACAAAGGAAAGATTTAGCTACCGCTTTACGAACACCCCTCCATCCTTGGAATCCAGGAGTCGGACTCCCAAATTAACAAGCCGATGAATATCCTTCACCATATTCCTCTTTACTTCCTCCACATGATAAATAATACCCATGCACAACCTGTTAAGGACGTCAGCCACCACATTGTCCTTACCCGGATGGTATTACAGGCTCATGTCATAATCCTTCAACAACTCCAACCACCGCCATTGTCTGAGATTTATCTCTTTCTGTGTGAAGACATACTGCAAACTTTTATGATCAGTAAAAATGTCAACATGCCCCCAATAAAGATAATGACGCCAAATTTTTAGTGCAAACACCACAGACTCTAACTCAAAATCATGGGTGGGATAGTTCTTCTCATGTATCTTTAACTGTCTAGATGTGTAAGCCACCACCTTACCAGGCTGCATAAGTACACACCTAAGTCCCACCCGGGATGCATCACAATAAACTACAAATCCCTTCGTACCCTCAGAAAGGGTCAAAACCTGAGTGGTAGTCAACCTGTCTTTCAATTTGTCAAAACTACTCTCACAAGAATCAAACCACAAAAACTTTACCTTTTTTGAGTTAATCTTGTAAGTGGAGCAGCTATGGATGAAAAACTCTCTATAAATCTCATGTAAGACCCTGCCAAACCCAAGAATCTCCAGATGTCGGTTGGAGTCGTAGGTCTGGGCCATTTTCTCATTGCCTCAACCTTTTGGGGGTCGACCTTAATCCCATTGCTAGAAATAATATGCCCCAGAAAGGCAATAGCACTAAGCCAGAATTCACATTTGGAAAACTTTGCATGCAACTCATAGTCCATAAGAGTTTGAAAGAAGACCCGGAGGTGATTGGCGTGCTCCTCCTCACTCTTAGTGTAAATCAAGATATCATCAATAAATACTATGACGAATAGATCTAAAAACTAAAAAAACACTCTATTCATTAGATCCATAAATATCGCGGGGGCGTTAGTCTGCCCGAAGGACATGACTAAGAATTCATAGTGACTGTATCAAGTTTGGAATGCCGTTTTGGGGATGTCAGCCTCCCTAACCTTCAAATGATGGTACCCTAAATGAAGGTATACTTTAGAGAAATATTTGGCACCATGGAGTTGGTCAAAGAGGTCATCAATTTTGGGAAGAAGGTACTTATTTTTAACTGTAACTTTGTTTAGCTGACGGTAATCTATAAGCCATCTTTCTTACACACGAAGAGTACCGGAGCACCCCAGGGAGAGACACTAGGATAAATAAAGCCTGTGTCAATAAGGTCCTTTAACTGTTCTTTTAACTCTTTCAATTCGGCAGGTGCCATTTTGTATGGCAAAATAGAAATAGGTCGGGTGTCCAGCAATAGGTTAATACTAAAATCTATCTCCCTATTTGATGGTATCCCCGGTAGGTCATAAGGAAAAACTTCTAGGAATTAATTAACAACAGGAACAGACTAGAGGGAAGGACTTTCAATGCTAGAATCTTTGACCAGAACAATATGATACAAACAACCCTTTGATGTGAGCTTACAGGACCTAACAGAAGATATGAATTTCCCCTAAGTGCAAGAAAATATCCCTCTCACTCTATCACTGGCTCATTCGGAAAAGAGAAGGTAACATTTCTGGTTCTACAATTTAATATAGCATAACATGAATGTAGCCAATATATTCCCAGGATAGCATCTAAATCAATCGTGTCTAGTTCTACAAGATCATCCAGAGTATCATGACAAGAAATAGACACCACATAATTTCTATAAACTCTACTAACCACAATGGAGTCACCAACAGAAGTAGAGATATAGAAGGGTTCTGGAATATCTTCGGGCTTAAAACCAAAACTAACTGCCATATAAGGGGTCACATAAGACAAGGTAAACCCCGAATCAAGTAACACATACATATCACGGGAGAAAATCTGTAACATACCCATAACAATATCTGTTGAAGCCTCAAAATCCTAGTGGTTAGATAAAGCATACAACTGATTGTGACCACCTCCAGTAGTATAAGTATTACCCTTAGGTGGTGGAGTTGTGGAATTTGGCTGGGACTTAGTACCTCCAAAATTTCCTCTAGCTGAAGAACAGTCTCTTTGAATATGACCTGGATGACCGCAAGTATAGCACACCAGCCTACCCCACTGACACTTTCCTAGGTGATTCGTACCGCAAGTCCTATATTGTGGGAATAACTGGTACGACTAAGCCACACTACATTGGGACTGATTACCCTACACACCCGTCCCATTTCTAGGCTGATAATTATGAAACTGCCAATCAACTGGAGGTCTGGGCATCGGGGCACTAGATGATGATTGAGAATTGCTCCAAAATTTCTTCTTAAACCATTGGTTATCCCAATTCCCACCTTGATGTTGACTTACATTCTAATCGGTAGACCTGGCTCTCTTAGATTGTCTTTCTGTTTAACTTACCTCTGCCTGCCTCTTCTTCTCCTCCTATACATGCTGTATATGTACTGATAACTTAGAGAAATCCATATCATTGTTCAACATTGCTCCCTTAAATTCTAACACCAAATTATCTGAGAGAGAAGACGCAAACTTCTTCATGCGATACCTCATGTTGCCCAAACTCTGGAGCATAACGGGACAATTAAGTGAATTTTAATGCATACTCTTTAACACTCATCTTTCCATGTTTCAGATTCATGAATTCTTCAACTTTGGCTTCCCTCAGCTTCTGGGAAAGAAATGATCTAGAAAGGTCTCTACAAACTTACCATATACAGCAGGTTCCGCATCCTCACCCCTCAAATCTTCCCACTTATTGTACCATTAGTTAGCTACGTCCTTTAACTGATAGACTGTCAACTCAACCCATTCAACCTTACTAGCATGTATGACTCTAAAAACTTTCTCCATTTCATCAATAAACCCTTGGGGGTCCTTTTCAACCCTTGTGCCAGTAAAGGTGGGTAGGTTTAGATTCATGACTTGGTCAACCCGAGTGATTTCAGACGAACTGGGTATAGAACTACCATCTCTAGAACGAAAGGGACTGAGAAGCCACAAGCTGAGCAATCATATGGATGGACTAACAGACTCAATATTTGAGACTTCTCCTTGAAGAGGCTGGGTACGGTTAATACCAGACCGAGAAGCCTGAGGTGGACTGGTCTCGATCGGAGGAACCCCTGGAGTAGCAACAAATTCTAGAGTACGAGCTCTATTATGGGTTTACATCCCATGAGTAGGGCAGACATCCTCAGCATGGGTATTTTGCTCGTTGGATCTACGGAGAGTCATGATCAATCTCTAAAATATAGGAAATCATAAGTTAGGAAATATTTAGACTCTATAGCACGAACTAGAACATGAAGAAAGAGAAACATTCCTAAACACCTAGTAGCTTCCTCTTTATAAGTGTGGCGCGCTATACACCCATAAAAAGGACTCTAATTTATGCGACTAGGCTCTGATACCAAGTTTATCACGACCCAAACCAAGGCCCTGGCCACGACGGGCATCCCAAATCATAAAGGCCAAGAGACCCCTTAGCTTGTAATCATAAGCATAACTCATCTATTATAATAATGTGGAAGTAAACTGGAAACATGGAAATTCTATTATTTCAACTTAACAAATGCGGGACATAAGTCAATAAAAAATCCCAAACAATCTATAACAAGTCTACGAAGTCTCTATTGAACTGAAAACAATAATATGTCTAAAACTGGGACAAGACCCCTGGCTGGATCATGAAATAAAATCAAAAGGAAACCAACACATGTGAATAAGACGCCTTCCGAAGTAAGGGATACTCACCAACTCCAAATGTCTGATAACAATCTACTATTTAGCGGGATCACGGGACCGGGCCTCAGAACCTAAAATATAGGGAGTCAATACACAAAGGTACCGGTACGTAGAGTAATTCACAAAAAATAATACACATTTTATATAAAATAAGTTAGAGCATTTTGGTAACCAACTTACCATAATATATCTAGAAATACATGGGCATAATCAATAAGCTTCAAAATATTTCTGCAAATCACTGCTCAACCCTTTGTTTTACTTCTGAGCTATGTGGTACACCCTACATATCTACAATCCCATGGGCTATATGGAATCCGCCCTTGACTCGGCGCCCAAGCCCCCAACCCAAGTTTGCCTCAAGGGTTGGAGTATCTAAATCTGATACGCCAAAGGGCATAAGGCCAGCGTATAATCACTATCTTGGGACATAATAAAACCCGTATCGGCAAAACACGATTCCAGGCAATGAGTTATCTGAACTCATGCCTTCTTCTGGTAACCACCTAACTCTCTTAGAGGCCATTTTTAACCTTTTGAAACATGCATCTTATTGAAATCACTGTCTGAAGTCTGAGAAAAATCTGTATTTTGTTCTGTACTAAGTCGTTCATGGCATTATCTATTTTGGTATCGTCATACCAAGACTTGCAAGTCATCTATATAAATATGCCATATCACATTATGATTTATCCTTTCAATTAAAACATGACATTTGACCACCAAGCTTTTAAACATAACATGAGAGAGTCTTAGATTCAAAACACATAAAAACTCATGAAAAATACTCTATTTTTGAAACTTTGGCAAAGGGTGGTCATCTTTTCCATCAATTACATGTAAGCTCTTTATTAGGAATTATGATCATTTATAAATCAAGGAAAAGCCCCTCTCAATTCTTTCATAAGGCAGTAACAATACATAAATGTTTGGAAAAAACACTTACAATCATCTTTTAATCCATCCATGTAAACAACTCATAACATTGTCAAACAATAGGTTTCGTAAAAAGAGAGGAAATTTACATAAATCTTGCTCTCATATAGATTTCAAACTGATAAAACATGTATACATGAAAACAAACCAGGTTTGGGGAAATAATGTCATAGTTTATGCAAGATTTCAGCTTAAAACAGATTTACAATACATGTTCTTCAACCAATTCAAAATCCATCTCGTGTAGGAAACAAGATAAATATTATAAGCTTGTTTGAACAATAAATTTTTATGCCCATGAAGTTTAGGATAGCCCCACGTACCTTAAGTTTCTTAACTTGGAAATGAAACCATAATCTTGATATTTTATTGAAGGTTCTTGAACTTGAGGAACTTGATTTCTAGATTACTTGGGGGAAAAGGAGTTGAATTTTTATTCTTGGGGAAAGGGAGGGTTTTCTTGAGAGTGAATTGAAGAAGAAGGAAAAATAATTCCTTAATAGATGTCTCAATTCATGTTATGGACGATTTGGGTTGAGGGGAAAAGACCCAATTGCCCCTCAACCACTTAAATCAGAACTAGACGCAACAACGTCACCGCGACGTGGTCCAAATTACGGTAGTTGATTTCCCTCACTGTGACGTGGTAAGTGTGAAGTTTGGAATAAGGCCGCGATGCGGTTTTATCATGGTGACCCACTGGATTCACGATCCAAACAGACTCCAAATCTTGTTCGAAAAATCTGAAACTCCTCCGAGACATACTTCCTACTTCTCTGAACATGAATTAACTCAAAAACCAACGTCTCGGGGTCAGGAAGACTAAAATAAAAATCCTAAAAGTTTAGAGGCCCAAAAAAATGACTAAATCCGCAAAACTTAGTGAAAATTTCAGGCCTTAAGCCCCTTATACATGCAACTAAAAGTTGCACTGAGCTAAGAATAGTACGGGCTATTACATAAACACGTTATTTCACCTCACTAAATTCTTAATCCTCATTCTTTAAGCAAGAAAAGAGAAACCACCTAGGATTTTAGAATTTTAAGCTTTAAGGGTCAATTTTCCCAATGTTCTCTTCAATTTCAAGGTATGTGGGACTATCCATATTCTCATGGGCATAAGTCTAATGTTTTAACAACTTTTGAAAATATATATTTATGTATATTTAATGAGTTTTGGAAACCGTTTAAAGAGCATGCATCATGAATCCATGTTTGATGAAATTATGAAATTAATAGGGGATTTTCCTATGAACTTGAGTTGTAGTCATATGTACATGTGTTATGAGTTTCGAAAAGTGATTTAAGAGCATCATTTATGAAATCACCCTCGCATGATGAAATTTATGGTCTTAAAGTGTTATGAATTGTGAAATGGGTTTGAGAGCATGAACTATGAGTCCCCTTTTTCGATCATGAGATTTATGTATGACTAGTGTTGGGGTTGTTTTATGAATGATTATAATTCTTGAGTTTTAAATCCCTCTTGATTTATTAAGCATGGTTGTTTTACATATTTTTTAAAGAGGTTATTATTATTCTAAATGTTATTGTTTCCTAATGAAGACTTGCATGTGTTTTATGTAAGAATTGACCACCATATGTTAAAGTATTAAAAAGAGAGTGTTTTTGCATAAGTTTCACATGCTAATTGAAATAAGAACTCTCATGTGATGTTTAAATCTTTTGGGAGGTCAATAACATATTTTAGAATGAAAAGGGCTATGGATTTGATATTATATGATATGGCTTGCAAGTCTAGGTATGATGATACCTATAATGGAGTGCCCTCTCACATGAAAAGAATGAACATTTTGAGCATGAAGCATGGTTTTAAATGGCTAAAATTATGATTAAAGAGAGTTAGATGCTTACCCGAAGAAGGCGCGAGTTCAGATAACTCATTGTTCGAAATTGTGGTTTGCCGACCGGAATTAAGATATCCCAGAATTAGGGATTGTACGTTGGCGACGGTCTTGTGGTGTATTAGATATTAGCACTCCACCCCTTGCAACAAACTTGGGGTGGGGGCTTGGCCGACGATCTAATGGCGGAACCATATAGCCCATGGGTACTATGTATGTAGGATGTACAATCTAGTTCAGAAGTAAAACAAAGAGTGTTGTATATGTTTTTACCTGCATGGTTTGAAACTCTTTAACCATGCCGGTGTATTTTACCTCTATTATGCTAAATTGATTTCACAATGCTCTCAATTATTTTACATAAATTATGCATTATTTTAGGTTAGTTCTGCATACCATTACTTTCCAAATATTAACCCTTATAATACAGGTTTTAAGGCACAGTCCCGTGGTCAAGCTCAGCAGTAGATTTCCCTCAGATAGTCAGAGTTGGTGAGACTCCCTTACTTCGAAAGGCATTCTATCCATATGTTAGTTTCAGTTGTTTTATGGTCCAGTCGTGAGTCTTGTCCTAGTTTAGACAGACTGGTATGTTCATCTCAGTAAAGGCTTCGTAGACTGATTTAGACGGATGTTGATTTTTATGAATCGATGTTATGACGTATTTTCTTTCACTACACTAAAAGCCCTATCGTGTTTTTGTTTATCTTCTGTACATTTACTTCTTATGGGTTATGCTTATGATCGTATGATAAGGGGTTTCTCGGACCTTCGTGGTTCAGGATGCCCGTCACGGCCAGGGCCTCAGCTCGGGTCGTGACACAATCTTCTCATGCGACGCTAATGGTGTAGGAACAATTGTTGCCTGAGACATCATCGTACCACTGGAAATTGCTTATATATTCACCGGAAAATTAAGAATTCGGTGAAACAGAGCTAGCTTAGTAATGGAGAAAACAGAAGCCAAACAATAAAAGAGGTAATGAATACAAATTAAACTAATTTGTGTACTGAACTATCAGTTGTTCATTTTTTCAACCTAAAATATCACAACTGTTCAGATAGAAAAAAGAGAACAACTGATTATTGAGGTGTGTTTGATAAACATTTGATGATAGTTCAAATAGATAAGTCACACAAATGATAGTTAATATATAAAACTCGATAAGCAAGACCATCATATAAGCATAAGAACTAGTTTACGAAAACAAATGTAAAAGAAACTACATTGTTGGAACAGATTTGGACTATCTTACATAAGCTATAACAATGTTTTGATCCATAGAAAGAGCTGCAGTTTTGGAACTATAGTACAATGAAATACATGTTGATCTCATGATGCTAAATGATTATTGTTACATTCTATTATCCGGATGATCGACGAGGAAACAAAGTTAAGAATTTAAGAATCAATTTAAGAAATTATGCACGGTGCAATTAGCACTGGATAACTCATGCAACACATGTGTTGCAAAACTAGTATTTTGATAAGCAAATCCATTTTATATGCATGAGAATTAGTCTAGAAAAACAAATATTTTCTAATGTTTGATATTTTGCATGATGTAATTAAATCTAGATAACTCGTGCAACGCACGTATTCCAAAACTGGTACTTTGATAAGCAAGATCATCTTATAAGCATGAGAATTAGTCTAGGAAAAAACAACGTTTTGATCCACAGAAAAAGCCGCAATTTTGAAACTACATTACAATGAAAAAATTTACAAGTTGATCTACAACTCCTGCTCCTTTTTTTCTGCCAGCCACAAGTGCAATTTGGTCAAATAACAATTTCGAATACAATTATTAAATGCTTTCAATAGATGCGTCAAAACTTAAGGAATTATATGTTGAAACGTATGTTAAAAGTATCTCGGTCTCATGTCATATTACGTATGGCCGAAAGTAGCTCTCCTCGATGAGAATGGAGAAAGAAGAGACTTGGAAAGATCGAGGTGAAAATTGAAAAATTTTAGTCTAATAATATAACTCAAATATTAACGCATATCAGAGTAAATTGGGGGGGGGGGGGGGGGGGGATTGGGCCTAGTGCTAAATAAAGATCAAAATTCTAGAACTAGTTATTTCTTAGAAAGTGTAATATAGTCAAATAAACTATTATTAAATGTTTTTTGATAGATATGTCAAAACTTAAGGATTTATACTTTGACACGTCTTTAAAAATATCTCGCCCTCGCGTCATATGACACATGACAAAAGTAGCTCGTGTAGCTACTCCTCAATGAGAACGGGAAAAGAAGAGACTTGGGAATCAAGGTAAAAATTGACTATGTCTAGCTTAGTAATAACACACAAATGTTATCACATACATAATCAAAATCCTTGAACTAGTTATTTCTTATAAAAAGTGCAATTTGGTCGATTAACACTTTCAATTACTATTATTAAATAATTTTAATAGATGCATCAAAATTTGAGGAGTTATTTCATGACACGTCTCTTAAAAGTACTCCCTCCGTCACAAATTATCCGTTCCAAATTGATATGACACATTGATTAAGAAAATAATTAATAACATGTCTAGTTTACCATAGTACCCCTATTAAATGATGTTTACATTTTAATTTGAAGAAAAAGGAATTAGTGCAAAAGGTAAAACATGGAAAAAAGAAATTGTGTTGTCTTGATTAACGAAAAAAGACAAGTAAAATGGAAAATTAAATTAAAAAAATTGGAACGGAGAGAGTATCTCGACTTCATAATATATGACACATGGTAAAAAGCAACTCGTGTAGTTACTCCCATATTAGAACGAAGAAAGATTAGACTCAGAATAATCAATCGAGGTGAAAATTAAATATGTCTTAGCCTAGTAATAACACACAAAATGTTATCACATACATACAAACATTATCGCATACCAAAACAAATAGACCATTGATGTGAAAATATATCTATATATTTAGTACAAAAGAAATTAACACATATGAAATCTTACTAACCTGGAAATATATCATTCAAAACTTCATGTCTAAAGAAGTAAACTTGTTTCAATTTATGAAGCAGAGTGAAATAATGTTTCCTCAATGTATATGAAGCACTGGTGTGGTTAGAGAAAACTTGAATACTGAACTTACTTCTCTCCATGTCTTCTCTGCTACAACCTATACAACAAAACAATATTTGTATATTTTCTGAATTTCTTTGTTTTTTAAAAAAAAATAATAACAAGATGTATATATGAATGAAATAAATAATTATAAGAAGAAAATTAAAAGGAAGAAATACTTTTGCCTTGTCAAAGCCACCCTTTTTAGTCTTCTCAACCATTTAAAAAAAAAACAATAACAAGATGTATATATGGATGAAAAAAATAATTATAAGAAGAAAATTAAAAGGAAGAAATACTTTTACCTTGTCAAAGCCACCCCTTTTAGTCTTCTCAACATGTAAATCAAGCTCCTTCCTTCCAATCACAGAAACCCTTAAGTAAACCGAGAGAGAGAGAGAGAGAGAGAGAGAGAGAGATCTGACATTATACGAGCATTAAAAGGGGTAGCTCGGTGCAATAAGGCATTCCTTATGTGCGGAATCCGTGCAAGTGTCGGACCTCAATAGACATTAATTAATTTAGTCAAATCTTATAAAGTGAGTACTTTTAAAATATATAGGTTCAACCCATAATTGAATCCACCTCGTTATTGACAAAACTAGGGAGGCGTGGAT
This sequence comes from Capsicum pubescens, assembly GCA_030864215.1. Classification (NCBI taxonomy): domain Eukaryota; kingdom Viridiplantae; phylum Streptophyta; class Magnoliopsida; order Solanales; family Solanaceae; genus Capsicum; species Capsicum pubescens. The sequence goes on along the minus strand of CM061549.1, from coordinate 31,079,568 downwards.
TCATCTGAATCATCTTCGTCATAAAATTATACTACATAAAAAAATTATGATTATTTGTATATATTTATTTTATACCTTTGATATTTTTGTCTATTTTAAAAAAAAAAAAATCTAAGTGAAAATCCAACTATACCATTGCCTATTGTGTCTATAAGAGAAAGAATGTAAGAATAAAATTAAGAAACCGGTGAAACAGAAGCCAAGTAATAAAAGAGGTAGTGAATACAAATTAGACCATTTTAGATGAAAGTATCAGAGATTTTTACACGAGAGTTAAAACATTGGCTTCTTCGTTCATAGCAAAACAAAGAAAAATTGATTCATCGCAATGTGGACTATGCATAACTCCTACAAGCAATTACATCCTCGTGCCAAAAATAGATTATTTTTTGCTGGACGAGAGGGATAATTCGAATGATAAGCATCCCTCATTCCCTTCAACGAGCAAAAAGGGTGGGTGCTAATACAAAGGGGTAATTTTTATTTTTATTTTTTTGGGAGGGGGGGTCCTATATTTTCTAATTATGGTAGAGTTTTTGAAGTGATCACCAAAGTTTGAAACATAACCATCTATAACCAAGAGAATTAGTCTAGGAAAACAAATGTTTTGAGAAACTTCACTTCGGAAATAGTTTTGAACTATCCTACATAAGTTATAACAAAGTTTTGATCCTCAGAATAAGCTACAGCTTTGAAACTACACTACGATACAAAAATTTACAAGTTGATGTCAAGACTATTCTCCTTCTCTTTTTCTTCTGCCAGTCGATCGTCTTTAGTAGGAAGCTGATACGGTCATCTTTCTTTCTTTATACTCTTTCAGTTCCTTCTGGTACCTTTCCTTGTCTTTCACTCCATAGTTTTGATAGACCTGTATGTATAGACTAACAATCATTATCACTCTCTCTCACTGTCACTAAAAGATATAATTTTTGTTTTATTGCTCGAGCTTGATAATACCAAACAAGATGGATCGACTTATGAATCTTTACTATCCATGTCGCTCATTGAAAGCCCACGGTCCAATATTACGTAATAATTAGTTTATCATTCTAAATTTATGATGAATTTTCAGTAGTCAGAATATACTAAATGGTTGATTTGAATATGATTACCATTTTTTCCTCAGGAGAAAGATTGTTCCAAGATTCTCCAATCATTTTTGTGAATTCCCTCTCTTTATGCGGATAAAGAGATTTGAGCATGGCATGTTTTTCCGCAAAGAAGAAGTTGTATCCACTCCTGTTAGCTTTTGGGCGATTAGGATCGCCATTTTTCCTCCTCCTGTTCCTCCGCCCAGTATGGTGGTGACGTGGTGCATTGTAAGGTACAACCGCATCACAATTTTGTGCGGCTAATTTTGAAGAAGATGATGGAGCTTGTTGGTGGGGATGGTAAAGTACTCCACTAAGAACTTCAGATCCCATTTTCATGGACACAAAATAACCACAATCAAATTTGGCATCAATTGTCCCTTCTGCTTGGAAACACCTTGACCCTAAATATACAAGGGAATATAAACGTTATCGCATACATACAAACATTATGACATATCAAAACAAATAGAACATTGATGTGGAAATATATCTATTTATTTAGTACAAAAGAAATTAACACATATGAAATCGTACTAACCTGGAAAATTATGCCTAAAGAAGTAAACTTGTTCAAAGTGATGAAGCAAAGTGAAATAATGTTTTCTCAATGCATATGAAGCACTTGTTGTGGTTGGAGAAAAGCTAAATACAGAACTCACTTCTCTCCATTTCTTCTCAGCTACAACCTATACAACAAATTAATATTTGTATTTCTTAATTTTGTTCTTTTTAATAGAAGAAAATAAATAACAAGATATATCATATATGAATCAAATAAGAAGTAGAAGAAGAAAATAAAAGGAGAAACATTTTTACCTTGTCAAAGCCACCCCTTTTTGTCACCTCAACATATAAGACATGCAAATCAAGCTCCTTTCCTCCAATCACAGGAACCCTTAATTAAATCAAAAAGAAAAAAAAAGAATAAATCAACGATTAAAAAGCACAACCCCGTGCACACTACATGATATTTCAAAAAGAATCAAACCACAACAGACATTAATTAATTAAGTCAAACTTTATAAAGTAAGTGCTTTTAAAATATACAGGGTCAACTCATGAATGAATCCACCCCATTAGTGGCGGAACAACCGAGGCACGAATTCATCTGAATCATCTTCGTTGGAAAATTATATCATATTAAAAAGTTAAAATTATTATGTATATTCTTTTATCCCTTTGATTTTTTTTTTGTGTATTTCTTGTATTTTTAGAAATTCTTCAGAGAAGAAGAATGTCACCTTCGATCAAAATAAAAAGGTAGAAGCTCCGAGGAACTTTTCTTAAAAAAAGTTGTTTATGTAATAAAAGGGGTTGCTCATATGATCAGTATCCTACACCTATAACTTAAAATTTACGGTTCGAGTTATCAAGAAAACAAAAAAAAGAATAAAGCTTTGAGGAATATAACTTTTTTTTTTTTTTCGTAATAAGAGGGGTTGCTTTAGTGGTATGCAGCACACAACACCTTCAACCTTATTCCGAATAGTAAAAAAAGAGAAAAAAAAAAAAAAAACATTTTACCTCCACCTTCAAGATTATCAGTTCGAGTTAACAAAACAATACAAAAAAGGTGAAAGCTCGGAAGAAAAAAAGAGTTGCTTACGTGTACTTTGTACTCAAAACAGAGTGAAAATTCTTGAGGCGCTCCATGAAGAGAGTTGGATCATTCACAATTTTCTCATGTGATGCCATTGGTGTTGGAATAATAGCTGCCTGAGACATCATCGTACCACCGGGAAATCAAGAAACAGATGAAACAAAGAAAGCTGAATAATGGAGAAACAGAAGCAAATGAATGAAAGAAGTAATGAATAAAACTTAGAAAATTTGGGGTATTTAAGGAAAACAAGTTGGTGAAATGATCAGAAAGTTATAGACAAGTGTTAAAAGGTCAAACAACGGTTATGTTATGTGCAGAGAGTTTGTTTAATTTTGGCATCTTCTTCATAGCAAAACAAAGAAAAAAAAATGAGTTAAAAGGATCAAGAAAACAGAGGTGAGTTGTTCTGGTTTTTTTAGTTTCATACTTGAACTGTTATCTTGAGTCAAGAGTCTATCAGAAACAAGTTATTTACCTTTGAGGTGGAGGTGAGGTCCGGTATATTCTACTCTCCACAAACTGAGGTTTGTGGAATTATACTAAGTATGTTATTGTTGTTGTTATACTTGAACTGTTACGCCGTGTAAGTTGTTCAACCTAAAATGTCTCCATTTGTTCAGGTAGAAAAAAGTGAACAGCTGATAATTATGTGTTTCGGTAAATTCTTGATGATGATTCAGATAAAAAAAACACACACCTAAATCCTAATAATTCATAAATGAAGCTCAAAAAAAAATACTTTTAAGTGGTCGTTTGACATGCGAACTAAAGGATAGCATGGAACATCCCTAGATTAAGTCTTAAATAAGATTTATACAATATTTGCTAGACGATGGAGCTTCAATCTTGTACCAGGCTTAGTCTTGATATATTTCACCTTATCCCGTTTACCTAACAACCCCTATATTTGACCCTTCACTCAAAAATGTCTCTCAAAGGCTATTGAATCTCAGTGTGAAAAGGCAAAAGTACATTTGCTTTTCACTAGCTAATAAGATAATTTCATTAATTAAAAGTCTGTATTTTTTTCTCTTTTTCTCTGATTCATTCTTATTTGTTGTGTTGTCCAAAGTGTACTTGAAAGTGTCTGTACAATTCTCTCCAAGTCCAACGCAATGCTATGCTATATGCTAGTATGTTATATGCTATGCTATGTTGCTTTTGTTTTAAATAAAAGCATTAGTAATTAATAGGTTCTGATCAAATCTTTATCGTACAATATAGGTGAATATATCCTGCAGGTTCTTTTTGAGCTCTGCTGCTTACGTACCTATAACTAGAGCATGCTTCAATTAATCCAATCACCTTCTATTGGCCCCTTTTTTTAACTTTTATTCGGTATTCAATATAGGGGTTACATGTGACCTTATAAAGTCTAGTTTTGTGTTTAGAGTTTGAATATGAGATCTCTAATTTAAGAATGAAAGATTATTTATCATTTCACCACAATATTTTGTTGGTCAACTGTCACTTTTGATCATCAATTTTTTTAACCCTCTTGTCCGACATGAATTAACATCTTTATCACGTCACCAAAAAATTTATGAAGAAATTTACTTTATCTATTTCATTTGATCATTTACAAATGACATGGTATTTTGATTGACAAGATATGTGATTGAGTTAACTATAAGATTGAGATTTAGAGACAAACTTTAAAGTATAAAGAATTTAGGTTGAGCAAGATTAAGACAAGGTACTTAAATATCACGCTCAGTAATGTGACTTATGAAACAAATATGAAAGTGAGACTCGAAACACAAGTCATCTCCAAGAGAAAAGGTTTCAAATATCTTGAATCTATAATCCAAGGAATCGGGAGACCAACGATGATGTTACACATCAATTTGGAGTGGAAGTGACTAAAATGCTGGAGGCTCGTGTCTTGTGTTATAAAAATGTATCAGTAAGCCTTAAATGTTATTATTATAAAGTTATTAGACCAATTATATTGTATAGAGTAAAGTGTTGGTTGTCCAAAAACTTACCCGTCAAGAAGATAAAAATAGCATAAATGAAGACGTTGAAATAGATATATAGGAATACTAAGATTAGTGGACTAGGAATGAAAGTTCAGGACAATATGGGAGTGCCTCTGTGGTAGATATGACACGGGAAGTGAGAATGATTGATTAAATTAAATTGATTTAAAATAATAAGATTTTATTTTAAATAAATGGACTAAGAAAATATATTACATAAATTAGGATAAAAAATAATAATATTTAACTTTATTGTATGAATACTTCCTAATCGTCAATACATAAAATTTTAAATTCTTTTTTGGGAAAAAGGTGCGAAAAATACTTATATTTTAGCGAAATTTATAGTTACACATTCTGAATTTTGCGGGGTTCTATGATCCCCTAAATTATTTTTTATTGTATTTAACTGACATATATTTAAAACTTGGATCACTGCGTGTATTTCACGCACATTGAGCGCGTAAGGAAACAATGTTTGATAAGGGGCAAATATATGCCAGTTAAATACGGTAAAAAATAGTCTTAGAGGGTCATAGGACCCCCCGCAAAGTTAGTATACGTAACTGCAAATTTCGTCTAAGTACAGATATTTTTCGCACATTTTTTCTTCTTTTTTTATTAGCCTACCTTTGTTAGATTTTCAATTACACCGACATAAAAGGGAAGGAAAAAAAGAGACAAGTCAAATCGATATCACATATTCTTCATCCTTTTCATCTTGTGCTTCTTTATTTAAAAAATTAAATTAAATTAAATTAAAAAAAAAAACTTAAAACATGTCAAATTTTCTTTAAAAGAAAAGCGGAAAAAATTAATTAATAGTATGTTGATAATGAATTCATGACATGTATTGAAAAACCATGATCACAATTAAATAATATATATTTATTTTATTAAAATTACATTAATTTAATAATATTCGATGCTAGTAAGTCTCTTCGTATTTTTAGTTACCCTTGAGGAAAAAGGGTAGTAGGAAATGACATTAATTCATTAATGAAAACCATAAAATATATAAATTCGTTGAGCCTTTCAAATGTGAGCAAGTTTGGGTGGTTAACATTTTCTTTGGGATAATGCTCCTATGTCACTCATTTTTTTTATTATTATCTTATGCTTTTATTAAAATAAAAATGTACATTTGGGATTAATTTATAGCCTTTCAACTATATGATATGATATGACACATCACAACTTTAGACTAAATTCGTATTATCCTATATTATTCTAAACGGTAAATTAATTACAATTATGCAAAATTCTGTCATTTTACTACAAGTATGTAATATTTTTAGTATTTTTATGTGTGTGAAACAGTATATATTACCGTATTTAACTTATATCACTAATGATACAAGCGAAATTTTATACTAAGTCTGTTTTAATTTAAATGAAGTTGTTGAGTGTAGTTTAACTTATTATAGTTGGTAACATATTTTGTACTTTACGATACTAATTTCACTTTATTATGACTGGCTATTTATAGTTATCTTTTGAAGACAACAGATTACAACGGTTATTCTGAAAATTTGTGAAACTTCAAATTAAGTACATCATTTTGCGTGCCAACAATGGTTATAAATATGAGAATCTTGTTTTGACGCAGTTTGGATGGTTATAACAATGGTTAGATATAGAGAAAAAGAATATCCAAAATAATTTCAAAATTAGTTAATATCTCAAATCAAGTAAGGGATAAAGTTAATCTCATTATTTTTCTCGAAAGTATTACTCTTATTCAACGTACCAAAGTTTAATATATTAGTCACTTCGATGGAAATAACATATATAACTCAAAATTTTGTTGGACTAGTACCAAATCGATTATGGACTAAGAAATGTAGAGGCCCAATAATCCCTTAGCAAATCCAAAAAGCCCAAATAAGCCCATTAGTTGAATCTAAGAAGTCCCAAAAGTATCACACTACATGAGGCATTTCCTAGAACGTCATTTGTTGTTTCTTCAATAATTTCTGATCTCTAGTCGACCTCTTAGTTGATCTTTGTGGTCAGGTTCTTCTTCGAACACTGCGCATATTGGAAGCTTAATGTACTGAATTGCGCTTTTTTTTGTGGACCCCTTAGTAGTGTTCGAACCGAGATAAAGTTATGACCATCTATTAGAGATAAAATAACAAACTAATCTTACATAATTTGGACGAAATTCTTCATTTTTTTCCTGAAACAAATGATTATCATCTGCTTGTCGATTACTCCTTTATTGGAATTGAGGTAATAACCAGAACGATAACGCCAAACTGGTTGGTGAAATCATAATTACTTTGTTTTTATCGGTAAGTTTTACTTCACGCGGCAAGCGACACAGAGTAATTTTTGCTTCACCCTTGCATCACCAACCTATAAAACAAATAATATTTGTATATTTTCTGAATTTTTTTGTTTTAAAAAATAATAATAACAAGATGTATTATATAAGAATGAAATAAATAATTATAAAAAGAAAATTAAAAGGAAGAAATATTTTTACCTTGTCAAAGTCACCCCTTTTAGTCACCTAAACATGTAATTCAACTCCTTTGCTCCAATAAAAAAAGAAAAAAAAAAATGTAAAGATAGAAATATCAGACATTATACAAGCATTAAAAAGGATAGCTCGATGCAATAAAGCTTTTTGTATGTGCGAAATCCGTGCAAGAGACGAACCTCAATAGACATTAATTAATTTAGTCAAATCTTATAAAGTGAGTACTTTTAAAGAATATTGGGATATAAGCTGGTTGATAATTACTCTTTCATTCGGATTGAGGTAATGTCTGGGACGATAACACCAAAGTGGTGGGTGAAATCATAATTACTTTCTTTTCTTATTTTCATCAATAACTTGACTTCGCATAGCAAGCGACACGAAGTAATTTTTGCTTCACCCTCGCATCACCAACCTATAGAACAAAACAAAATTTATATATTAAGAATGAAACAATTAAGTATAAACAACATAAATCTCACCTTAAATGAAAGTAATTACATAGAATCTCATATTCAGTTTCTCTCTCCCAGATTTTGAAAAATGCATATACATGTCGTTGTACCTTATAAGTTAGAGCAATGTATGAGGTAAACCGTTTTACCTAAAATTAAGGAAATAAAATCAGACACCATTATTCTCTAACTTGATTAACGGCAGTAATTAATGTACAAATTTTGTGGAGGCTTAAAAATAGTAACCGTAATTCAAATTGAAAAAAAGTCTGAAACATCACAACCCAAAATGTATGAATATATATATATATATATATATATATATATATAATTCATGTTTGATTAACATGCTAAATAATCATGTTATCAGTTTCGTCATACATACGTTTCTATATATGAGCAGTTACAATACAATAGTCTATCAGTTTTTAAAAGTTACTTAATGTATAAGAAATTTTGATGGTTTATACAGGCCACACTCCCTATACAAAACACATTTACGAATAAACTATCCAATACAACAAAATTACTTTGATTTTTAACTATTTAAAGCTAACTAATACATAACTGACCTATGTATAAGCAGTTAAAATACATAAGTAATTACAATAACGGACTAAAAGTCAAATGTATAGGGTATTCTTCAAACTAAAAGAAGCAATTTTTCCTATACATATGAATTCAACAAATACGCTGACACGATACATATCAGTAACAACTTAAAATAAACTAATAACGTATAAGAAAAATTGTATTAACGTTTCGATAATTTTAGAACTAACCAACAATGGAAATTGTCGTTTGGTAAATCAGAACAACAAACCTCAAAATTAATCAGAACAAAGAAAAAATCAGAACAATTTTTTAATTTGAAAAAGTTGAAAAAAAAAACTCAAAATTAAATGAAGGTGGTGATGAAGTTAATCACTTTGTTCAGTTAATGCTTGATAACTGAAAAAAATTTGAAACCCCCAAATCACATAAGCTTGATTTTAGGCGGAGAATAAGGAGCACAAAGTTGGAGCAAAACTCGGGTGTTTGAAATGTATAAGACGGAAGAGAGAGAAATAATAAAAGGAAGAGATTTTATGTAATTAATATGGGGTATTTGTAATTACTTTTCAAAATAGGGATATTATGTAATAACTAATAGTTAACTTGTATATTTATGTAATTTTTTCAATAAATAATTATAAGAATAAAATTGAAAGGAAGAAATACTTTTACCTTGTCAAATCCATTCCTTTTAGTCACCTCAACATGAAAAAAAAAAAGTAATTCAACTCCTTTCCTCCAATTAAAAAAAAAAAGATTTTAAAAAAAGAGAGATAGAAATAGAAATATAGACATTATACAAGCATTAAAAAAAAAATAGCTCGGTATCTTTTCGTATGTGCGAAATCCGTACAAGAGTCGGACCTCAATAAATATTAATTAATTTAGTCAATCTTATAAAGTGTGTACTCTTAATGAATATGTTGATGATGAATTACTGGGATATAATTTGGTTGACGATTACTCCTTTATTGGGATTAAGGTAATATCTGGGACGATTATGCCAAAGTGTTTGGTGAAATCATAATTACTTTCTTTTCTTGTTTTCATCGATAAATTTGACTTTGCATAGCAAGCGACACGAAGTAACTTTAGCTTCACCCTTGCATCACCAACCTATAGAACAAAATAATATTTGTATATTTTTTGAATTTCCTTGTTTAAAAAAAATAATAACAAGACGTATTATAAAAGAATGAAATAAATAATTATAAGAAGAAAATTGAAAGGAAGAAATACTTTTACCTTGTCAAAGCCACCCCTTTTAGTCACCTCAACATGGAAAACATGTAAGTCTCCAATAAAAAAAATTAAAAAAAAAAAAAAAAAAAGAGATAGAAATAACAGACATTATACAAGCATTAAAAGGGATAACTCGGTGCAATAAAGCTTTTCGCATATGCGAAATTCGTGCAAGAGTCGACCTCAATAGACCTTAATTAATTTAGTCAAACCTGATAAAGTGACTACTTTTAATTAATATGTTGATAATGAATTATTGGGATATCATCTAGTTGACGATTACTCCTTTATTGAGATTGAGGTTATAAATTGGACGATAATGCCAAAGTGGTTGATGAAATCATAATTACTTTCTTTTCTGATTTTCATCGATAAGTTTGACTTCGCACAACAAATGACACAGAGTAATTTTTGCTTCACCCTCGCATCACCAACCTATAAAACAAATTAATATTTATATATTTGTTGAATTCCTTTGTTTAAAAAAAATAACAAGATGTATTATATAAGAATGAAATAAATGATTATAAGAAGAAAATTGGAAGGAAGAAATACTTTTACCTTGCCAATGCCATCCTTTTTAGTCACCTCAATATGAAAAACATGTAATCAACCTCCTTCCTCCAATAAAAAAATAAAAAAATTACAGGAAGTGATAAACTTAAGACCATAATTACAATATAGCAACACTTTCATAAAATTACACTTTGTAGCAAAAATAGTATTTTTTTTTGCTCATAAATTTAAAACACGCGTGTTTCACTCCCTCTCTCCTATTTTCACTCTATTATCTTACATCTCTCCTATTTTAACTTCATTATTTTACCTCTCTCCTATTTTCACTCCATTACTTTACCTCTCTCCTATTCTCACTCTATTATTTCACTTCCTCAAAAAAAAAACTTGTTAAACAATGTAGTTTTCAACAACTAAAATCAAAATTAAATCAACTGAAGATTTTTATCTTCATGAGCTTCGAAATTCAAAATAAATCATCATTGGTGTTATAGGTATTGAATCAAAAAATTAGTGTCATATATTAATTTCAGCAACTTAAAATGATTTAATTTTGTTTGATATGGTTTTTATGTCTTTAATCATTTTTTTCAGCAAATAGTTTTTTGAATATTTCGTATATGAATTTAAAAAAATAAAAGCGATTGTACTAGTTCATTTAGATTAAAATCGAACTGATCGAGTTGTTATTTGTTCAAACTCGATTTTGATACATTAAATAGTAATAATTTTTTTTTTTGAATTTTATTGAATTGTATAGTCAATTAATCTGTTTGTATATTCGAAATAGTGAAATTGTAATCTACTGATTTTTATTTGTATATATTGTTTGCATTTGTATATGTTGATTATGTTTGTATATTTACAAGTCTGCATATGTATTTTAACTATATTTTTCAGTTTTTGCATATGTATTTTTCTATTCGGCATATGTATTTTACAGGTCTGCATATGTATTCATAGGTCATTATATGTATTTTTCATATTTTTTAGCTTTGTATATATATATTTTATGCAAATCTATACATATATCTTTCTTAACACATATGAAAATATATTTTTTATTGTAATCAAATACATATATATTTACATAGAATTTTTAGCAAGTACAACAACAACAAAAAATTTAATGTATTCCCACAGCGTGGGGTTTGGGGAGGGTAAGATGTACTCAATCCATACCGCTACCTCCGAAAAAGTAGAGAGGTTGTTTCCGATAGACCCCCGGCTCAAGATAAGGATAATAGACGAGGGGATGGATGACATAACCAAAATAAAGAATAGGAAATAATAGAATAAAATCACAGGAATATGAAATACGGGAAATTAGAGCAACACAGAATAAGAAAAATAGGAACTAAGCAATAGAAAATAGGACACCCACCTAGTAGTGACATACACTCACATCCCAAAGACACTTATGTACACTGACTTATGATTACTAAATAATGCTACACAAGAATTCTCCTGACTGCTAGCTACAACCCACACACTAACAATAGCCTTCTACCTTAATCCTCGACCTCCGCGCCTTCCTATCTAGGGTCATGTCCTCATTAAGCTGAAGCTACTCCATGTCATGTCTAATCACTTCCCTCTAGTATTTCTTGGGCCTACCTCTTCTCCTCCTGAAGCCATCCAACGCTAGACTCTCACACCTCCGAACCGGGGCATCCGTGCCCCTCCTCATCACATGTCCAAACCATCTCAGCCTTCCTTCCCACATCTTGTCCTCCACCGAAGCCACTCCCACCTTATCCTGGATAATCTCATTCCTAACCCTGTCCGTTTTAGAAAGCCCACACATCCAACGCAACATTCTCATTTCCGCTACCTTCAACTTTTGGATGTGAACATACTTAACTGGCCAACACTCCGCTCCATACAACATGGCCAGACGAACTTCCACTCTATAGAATTTGCCTTTAAGCTTAAGGGGCACCTTCTTATCGCACAACACTCCCGAGGCGATCCTCCACTTCATCCATCCTGCTCCAATACGGATAGAAACATCCTTATCAATCTCACCATCCCCTTGGATCATAGACCCAAGGTACTTAAAACTATCCCTCTTATACACATCCTGGGAGTCCAACCTCACCACCACTTAGTCCTCCTACCTCGACTCACTAAACTTACATTTTAAATACTCCGTCTTGGACCTACTCAATCTAAACCCCTTAGACTCAAGGGTTTGCCTCCAAACCTCCAATTTGTCATTCACACCCCCCTTCCCCCGCGTTTCATCAATCAACACTACATCATCCGTAAATAACATACACCAAGGCACCTCGCCTTGGATACTTTGCATCAACACGTCCATCACCAACGCAAAAAGGAATAGACTAAGAGTCGATCCCTGATGCAACACTGTCTCGATCGGAAAATGCTCTGAGTCTCCTCCTGCCGTCCTCACTCGGGTCTTTCCTCCATTGTACATGTCCTTAATAGCTCTGATGTACTCCATCGGGACCCCTCTCACCTCCAAGCATCTCCAAAGAACCTCTCTCAGGACTTTATCATACGTCTTTTCTAAATCGATGAACACCATGTGTAAATCCCTATTTTTTCTCTATACTGCTCCACCAATCTCCTTACCAGGTGGATTGCCTCTATCGTCGAGAGACCAGTCATAAATCAAACTGATTGTCCGAAATGGACACGACCCTCCTCAATCTTCGCTCAACCACTCTCTCCCAAATTTTCATAGTGTGACGCAACAGCTTAATACCCCTATAGTTGTTGCAACTCTGAATGTCACCCATGTTTTTATACAACAGAATCATTGTACTCCACCTCCAAACCTCAGGCATTCTCGCATTCTTGAAAATGCCATTAAATAAATCAGTTAACTACCTTAAACTTGCCCCACCAACATACTTCCAAAAATCTACCGAAATCTCATCAGGCCCCGTCGCCCTACCCCTCCGCATCCTACGAATAGCCTTTTTGACCTCCTCAACCCTAAAACGCCTACAAAAATTGAAAACACGGTTCTCCTCCGAGTGCTCCAGCTCCCCTAACTCAATGTCTCTGTCCCCCTCCTCGTTTAAAAGTTTATGAAAGTACTCCTGCCATCTCTTCTTAATGTGTAAATCCTCCACCAAAATAATACCATCCTCCCCCTTAATGCACCTCGCTTGATCGAGTTCATGACCCTTCCGCTCCCTAGCCTTAGTAAGCTTGTACAACCTCTTTTCCCTGTCTTTCTCCTCTAACCTCGCATATAAGCTCTCGAAAGCGGCTGACTTAGCAGTCGTAACTGCTAACTTAGCCTCCTTCCTTGCTACTTTGTAAACCTCCCTATTCGCCCGTTTCTCCACTTCATCTTTACTCTCAATCAACTTAACATACGCCCCCTTTTTAATCTCCACTTTCTTCTTCACTTCTTCATTCCACCACCAGTCCCCCTTATGATGACCTGTTTGTCCCCTCGAAACACCCAACACTTCTCTAGCAGTCTCCGTGATGCAGCTGAAAGCCCTATCCCACATAACATCCACGTCCCTTCTGCACTCCCACACCCCCATTCCTGCCACCTTTTCCCCTATCTCCAGAGCACTAACTGGCATCAGGCCACTCCACTTAATTCTTGACCGACCCTCCCCGACCCTTCTCTTCTTGATCTTCTTGATAGACAAGTCCATCACTAGAAGCCTGTGCTAGATCGAAAGATGCACACTCGGAATGACTTTACAGTCCTTACATAACACTCTATCCCCTTTCCTAAGCAGCAGAAAGTCAATCTGAGTCTTGGCTATCGCGCTTCGAAAGGTAATCAGGTGATCCTCCTTCTTCGAAAAGCTCGAATTTACTACCACCAGCCCAAAGGCCCTCGCAAAATCCAACAAAGCAGCTCCCTCACCATTTCTATCACCGAAACCAAAACCTCCATGCACATCGTCATAGCAAGTACATATACGTAAATACATATGTATTAGTTATTTGTAATGTAATTATATCTTTTTTTTATTATACATTTATCCAGATATATATTGTTATTTACATACAATACTTCAAAAATGGCCACATTCATACAATACATTTTCAGTATTTTGATTACCTATATGTATATGTATATAGTTGTCATTTTGTTATAGAGATTTTGTGTTCTATATGTTTATATATACATGAGTCAGATATGTATTTCTGTAAATACATATCCAGGTATATATGTATATTTTGTATTGTAAATACATATACAGATTTGTATGTCTATTTATTTTGTATATTTTTTTGAATATGTATATGTGATATAAATATTTATCTTTTAAAAATAAAAGTTAGAGATAGAAGAGTAAAAAAAACACACAAAAAAATAAAAAAAGTCAAAAACGAAAATGAAAAATTCAAAAAAGAAGTGAAAAAGAAAAAAAAAAGAAATAGAAATGTAAAATTAAAAGCGAAAAAAATTAAAAAAATAAAAATAGAAAAAAGAAGAAGAAAACGAAAATAGGAAAAGAAAAAGAAAAATATGAGAAAGGAAAAAAATAATAAAACGAAAAAGAAAAAAATAAAGAAAAAAATGAAAAAGGAAAAGAAGAGAAATAGAAGAAAGAAAATAAAGTGGAAAGAAAAAATGATAAAAGAAAAAGAAATCAAAATAAAAAAATATAAAAAATAAATAGAAGCTAGAAATAGAAGTGTAAAAATAAAAGAGAAAAAAATAAAAAAAGAAAAAAAGAAAAAGAAAACGAAAATAGTTAAAGAAAAAAGAATATGAGAAAGGAAAAAATAAGAAAATGAAAAAGAAAAAAATAAAAAAAAAATGAAAAATGGAAAAAAGAAAAGAAATAGAACAGAGAAAATAAAGTGGAAATAAAAAAATAGAAAAGAAAAAAGAAATCAAAATAAAAAAAGTGAAAGAGAAAAAAATGACAATGATACTTTATTTTGAATTTTTGAAGATCATGAAGATAATAATCTTCATATTCGAGTTTGATTTGGAAAAGGAATTCACTAATTTAAATAAGAGTAATTTATCAAAAAGGAATCTACGGCTTTAAATAACAATAATTTATGAAAAAAGAATTTACTGCTTTAAACTGTTGGATAATTATTTCTTATTTAACTCAACTGATTTGAGTAAAAGAAGAACAGTAAATCTTGTTGTATATGTATTTTAGTAACAACATTTTTATAAAATATAAAATACAAGTTTCTATTTCAAATAATTATGAAACAGTTGCTATGAAACTCCTAATTATAAACTTAAGTTTGCTACTTATGAAATTTTTCCTAAAAAGAAATTAAAAAAAAAAAAGAGAGAGAGAGATAGAAATAACTAGGGGTGGGCATGGTATGGTATATACCGAATACCATACCAAAATTTTTTATACCACGGTACGGATGTTATGGTATTTGGTATGGTATTTGGTAGGAGCTTTAAATTATTATGGTATTTGGTACGGTATTTGATATTTATGCAATAAATATCGAAATACTGTATACCACACCGAAGTTTTTTAATAATATATAAAACCAAAATATATTATATTTAAGTTATTAAATATATTTATACGTCATCCATTAGACAATTTAACATAAAAGTAACTTTTATTCAGAAATAAATATTTTGGAAAACTTATTATTTCGAAGTACTATGCTTAAGTTTAGGTAATGTATGTTGTTCAGAGTTTGCATCTTGGATTACTTAGTCGTGATTGAAATGTTCCTTTTGTGTAGATGATTAACAAAGATAATTGGTAGTCTGATATGATTGAAACGTTTTTAAAGTTTTAAAGTTAATAGTTTTTTTTATATGAATATATGTAAATAGAAATCAAATAAAGTATGGTTACCGAATTATCATATCATAAAATACCGAAATCGAATTTAAAAATACCGAACCATACCGAACTAATTTGGTATGGTAATGGTATTATTCTTTTAGATACCGAAAACCGAAATTGTCGTACCAAAGTTTAAAATACCGTACCATATCATACCATGCCCACCCCTAGAAATAACAGACATTTTACAAGCATTAAAAGGGTAGCTCGGTGCAATAAAGCTTTTCGTATGTGCGAAATTCGTGCAAGAGTCGGACCTCAATAGACATTAATTAATTTAGTCAAACCTTATAAAGTGAGTACTTTTAATTAATATGTTGATAATGAATTATTGGGATATAATCTGGTTGACGATTCCTCCTTTTATTCGGAATGAAGTAATAACAGGGACGATAACGCCAAAGTGATTGGTGAAATCATAATTACTTTCTTTTCTTGTTTTTATCGATAAGTTTGACTTCACACAACAAGCGATGCAGAGTAATTTTCGTTTCACCCTCACACCACCAATCTCTATCTAGCCCAACCCTGCATAGACAAATACAATTCTACTAGATCCATCCTTCTGATTGCAAATTTCAAAGATTTTTTGTAACATCAAATTACTTAATGAATATAAGTTTTGTGCATTGTTTGTGCACAAAATATTCTTCATTATTAAGTAAATTTGACATGCTATTACAGGTTACCTAAAAAAAAAAATCAATTTTTATGTAAAAAATTAATAACTTGCAATAGCAGATTAAATTTATATGATAATATAAAATATTTTGTACACGAAGAGTTCACAAAAGTTAAACTCTTACTTAATTAGTCTCTCTCTTTCTTTTAAAATGTAGATTGATAAAATGAATTAAAAAAAAAAAAAAAAGATGTTCCAACCAACCAGTTGTATGTAACCATGCAAAGTGAAACGTTAGTTCTATAAACAATAAGTACACTAACAAGTTATACATAATATACTCGATTTAAAACAATCATATAACTAGCTCGATGTTTTTTAAAAAGGATTAATTTCACTAATGGTCACTAAATTTACCTTTTGTAACAGTAAATTAAGTCATAACCAATTTTTGTATTAGTATAATCATGAAACTAATTTTTGTAACAATAAAGTCACTTAACTATGTATTTATTGAACAGAAAATATAAATCATTGAAAAATTAAAGTTTTGTTGTTTGAAAATGACATGTCATCACCATATCATTTTGTCATTGTATACGTACTTGCAAAAAAGGAATTATTACAAAAAAAAAAATCTACTTTTTCATAATATATATTTCAAAAAATGCTCAAAAATACTCCTGAACTATCTGAAATAGCTTAAAAATGCCCCTCGTTAGATTTTTGGCTCAAAAATAACCCTCTGTTAAATATTTGGCTCAAAAATATTCCTCCCTCTAACGGAATTCGGAAAAGGATAAAAAATACCCCTGAACTATCTGAAATGGGTAAAAAATACTCCTCTGTTAAATATTTGGCTCAAAAATACCCCTCCCCTTAACGAAATTAAATTATTTCGATTGAATTAAACCCTAACTTTAACTTTTTAACCCTAATACTTTAATTTTTTTACATAAAAGTATTTTTTTTAATTTTAAAAATAAGATAATGAAAAAAAGTATTTGAATTATAATATAAATTGGTTGAATTTGATTTGAAAAATAAACATACATTTATTCTAAAAGGTATTTTTACTTTACATCTTTTTAATCTTTAAAGAAATTAACGAAATATAAATTAATGAAATATAAAGAAATTAACGAAATCAAAATTAAATGATGAAATTTATATAAATTAACGAAATAATCGAAATAATTTAATTTCGTTAAATACCCCTCTGTTAAATATTTGGCTCAGAAATACTCCTCCCCTTAACGAAATTAAATTATTTCGATTGAATTAAACCCTAACTTTAACTTTTTAACCCTAATACTTTAATTTTTTTACATAAAAGTATTTTTTTAATTTTAAAAATAAGATAATGAAAATAAGTATTTGAATTATAATATAAATTGGTTGAATTTGATTTGGAAAATAAACTTACATTTATTCTAAAAAGGTATTTTCACTTTACATCTTTTTAATCTTTAAAGAAATTAACGAAATATAAATTTTCACTTAAATAAATTAACAAAATATAAATTAAATGATGAACTTTATATAAATTAACGAAATAATTTAATTTCGTTAAGGGAGGGGTATTTTTGAGCCAAATATTTAACAAAGGGATATTTTTGACCCATTTCAGATAGTTCAGGGGTATTTTTGATCCTTTTCCGAATTCCGTTAGAGGGAGGGGTATTTTTGAGCCAAATATTTGACGGAGGGGTATTTTTGAGCCAAAAATCTAAAGAAGGGCATTTTTGAGCTATTTCGAATAGTTCATTTTTGAGCCTTTTCCGTATATATTTTAGGGAAAAGGACAGAAACGACACTTCAAATTAAACTATTTCCTTGAAAATGACCATGAAATTTAAATTTCACTTTCTAGTCATTTTAATTTACTGACTAGTTCTATATCGTTTTTACACAACTTTTATACAGGTTTTATACAAATCTTATACATAAATATTCTATACGAAAATTATACAGTTTTGATACATAATTTATATAGTAACTGTACATTTGCACTTCAAATTAAACTATTTCCTTGAAAATAGTCATGAAATTTAAATTCCACTTTCTAGCCATTTTAATTTACTGACTGGTTTTATACCATTTTTACACAACTTTTATACAAATCTTATACATAAATATTCTATACGGAAATTATACAGTTTTAATCCATAATTTATATAATAATTGTACTTTTTTTTACACGTTTTATACAACAATTGTATAATTTGTATACGCTTTCTATATATTGTACATATACATATTTGATAGAACTATACAATTTCTATACATATATCTTATATAGATTCATATTCTATTTAATAATTATATCGTTTTTATATAATTTAATTATTATTTCTAAAGAATAAAAAAAAGCAGAATATTTGATCAATTTAAAATTTTATAGTAAAAAAAAAATTAAAATATTTTTAAAAGGGCCGCATTGCCCAAGTTGAATATTGTATATAGACTATATCAGTATCATATATGGACTGTATATGGACTACGTGGATCAAAATGACCCAAATTGGGAAAGATTAGGAAATGGCCATAAAATGACATTTGTTTAACCGACTGGACATTATTTGTCCAAATGCCAAACTTGGACTATAATTGGACTATTATTTTTTAAAAAGGTCATAGATTGTCCTTTTCCCTATATTTTAATGAATCCGGCCCTTAAGAGGGTTTTGATACTTGAAAAAAATTAATTATTTAGGTTAATTAGATACTTGAGTCCCTTTTTTCACCTATGATTGAAGGACCGAATGCCATTCGATATTTGATAATAAATTTTCAAAAAGAAGAAGAAAATATATACTCTTTTGGTTGTCTTTATTTCAATCCTCTAAAAGAACACTTTGCCATTCGATATAAATTACTTGGAAAATTGTAATTTGTGCAAATTGGTTTTGTAGAGGTTTCACATGCCATGTGAGACTAAATGTACACATTAATTCTTATACTTATTCCTCCGTTCATTTTTACTTGTTTATTTTTCTATTTTAGTATATTCAATAATATATAACGACCCATTTTATCGTTACTAAATTATTCATAATAAATTCATGAAAATTCTTAATTTTCATTCCTCAGTATTAACTTGGATAAAAAATACCCAATATTTTATTTATTATGTCACCTTGAATTTTTCGGCAAAGATTCTAGCCTTCGGATGTGTCTAGATAGATTCAAGCTCGATGAATTTAATTATTCATGAGTGTTAATATTAATAATTTAGTTTGAAAGTTCTTTATGTATGAATTAAGGTCGTGCAATATCCCTGACACAAAGTTAAGTTTAAAACTTTCTTTCCGATATAATTTTCATATTGGTTTCTATTAGTGCTAACTTAAAATGACCATATCTCATAGAATATAAAGAGTTATGGGTCCCAATACCTATAAAATTAAAGATATTTGAGTCATCTTTCTAACACAACAAATCGTTCATCAGTCCGAATTCGGAGTAAAATGTTATGACTGTTTTACTAAGCACTTTCCGAGCTAAAACGGGATTTCGCTGTAGCAAAAATTCTGATGGTATTTAAATCAGCTTCAATCATATTTTAGGTCTAAAAATCCCAAATCTCATTCTCCAACCCTAAAGAGGTGATTTCCCAAAGCTTAAGTTGAAAGTCCTTCATTGAGGTAAGTTTTTCCATTATTTTCTTGGTCTTTTAATCCTTTAACATCTTAGAATCCTTAGAAAGACCTTTAATGATAGAATTCTTTTGAGGAAAATTCATGGGTGTTTTTAATATGATCTAGAGCTGGTTCTAAATTATAAATTAAAGATTCCTAACATGAATTTCATAAACTAGATTCTGGATTTTGATGGTTAGGAACCTTGAATTCCGTAAAGATGAGACATTTAGCATAAAAACTCCATTAATGGAGATGGGTTAAGCTTGAAAGAGCTAATGAATGGTTAATTGAACCTGAGAGATGATATAGACCTTGAATTAATGGTAGAATTAGTGGGTTTGAATCCCAAAGATATTTGTTTGAAGAGTAGTTATTTAATTACTCTTATAATTGCTTGATTTTTAGATGATTGATTATTTCAAGGCATGAAGGAAAGGAAAGAGCATCCTTGTTGCAGCTTGCTTCTTCCAAAAGCTTGGCGTCCAGGTAGGCTAGGTTTAATGAGTAGAAGATTATGTTATTTTATATTTTATAATTTAGAATTGATGGGAGAAAGCATGTCTAGGCCCGTGGGCATGAAGTTGAGGTGGATGAAGACACGAGAACTTAACTTTAATCCCGAAAATTATATTATTGATTAATTATGTGATACTTGTGATCATATTATGTGATATGTGCCCGCAGGGAAATTATTGTAAATGAAGTATGTGGACGTGATAGTTCTTAGTTGTTCCAGTGATGAACTTAGTTGAGTTATAATAATATTAAGT
Source organism: Capsicum pubescens (assembly GCA_030864215.1). NCBI lineage: Eukaryota > Viridiplantae > Streptophyta > Magnoliopsida > Solanales > Solanaceae > Capsicum > Capsicum pubescens. The sequence continues at coordinate 31,058,802 of CM061549.1, read as the reverse complement.
TGCATGTATTGGACAATAATATGATGAGGAGAATCATGATAGGATCAAGTATTGATGAGCATAGTAATATCTAAAGGATAGATGACTTGAATTAGTGTAATGATTGTATTATATGAAAAGAGGTAGTGACGTTTTAATAATGAATGAGTAAGTAATGCTCCAATAGTGACTTGCATGCTTAAGTGTTAAATTGTGACTTATTTTGTGATATTCTTATTTTGGTATTGATAAAACCACTTTATCTATTGGATGCCCATGAGAGGCTAAATTGGTGATAATGATGATTTATTGAATTATGCTCATGAGAGGCTTGTTTGATAATGATAACTCCTTGTATTGATTTCATGAATGGCTTGTTGATGATCGTGATAAATTATTGAAATAATGCCCGTGGGAGGGTCAAAATATAGATAAATGAAAGCACTTGATCGAATTTCTTGATGATTTTAAGTGCACTTGTAAATTTAGTACGTCGTGTTACATTCCGAAAGATAGTGTGAATTTAATAAAATATATATAATATGGTTATGGAGGATCGGGTACCACGTCGATACGGATGTAAATATTATATTACTTAGTTATGGAGGATCGGGTACCACGTCGATACGGATGTAAATATTATATTACTTAGTTATGGAGGATCAGGTACCACGCCGGTACGGATATAAATATTATATTAGTTATTTATGAAGGATCGGGTACCACGCCGGTACGAATATAAATATTATATTATTTAATTATGAAGGATCGGGTACCACGCTGGTACAGATATATATATAGTGGATCGGGTACCACGCCGGTACGGATATGTCTATGATGGATTGGGTACCACGCCGGTACGGATATGTATATGTTGGATCGGGTACCATGCCGGCACGGATAAGTATATAGTGGATCGGGTACCACGCCGGTACGGTATATGGACTTAGATTGTCCCATGCAGGTCATGACTAGTTGGGCAAAAATAAGTCTCATAGCATGTGTGTACATTTTGTGTTGAGTTTGAGAGGTTGTATGGGTTATTAAGTAGATAACGAGTCGGCATGGTGATTATAATAATAAAAAAAAAATTGATAATGAAGTGATCCAAAGCGATGAATCCAATGAATAAACCCAAAGAAACGATCCCAAACTTCAATAATTGAATTAATCCTTTTTCAATAGTATGTATAAGGTTTGTTAATGAGACTTGAGTTCTCTAATGTGTCTCACTGAGATATGAGTTGACTTGTATTCCCAACTTGATTGTATTCTTGAGATTGATTGGGTGGCATGTGCTTGAAAGAGTAAAACTCGATAGTTACTTACTTATATGTTGGTTGACTTGCTTTATTTATATGTGTTGTAATCGTATCTTACCAAAATGGCTAGTTATCATTCTTTAATATTATAAGAGAGCATTTGGTTGTTAGCCTGAGAGTTTAGTGTGGATTGTCTATGATTATGAGTTTGTTCCTGTGAATATGAGTAATGTAAAAGATAAGGTGAATAAAGAAAAATAGTGATGTATTAGCGTTAAATTGTGGTTGATGGTGTGAATTAATAAGGCTAGAGTATGTTAGTAGTGAATATATATAATATTGATGGAGTTGGAAGAGTAGTTGGATGATGTAAGTTATATAGGTAAAGTAATAATGTTATTATAATCTTTTTTGAATTATACTCCATTCAAGATGTCATGATTTATTTTCCTTAATTCTATTTTATGATTATATAAACTAATACGGTCGGCCGACGATGCCTACCAGTACGTATGGTTATACTGACCTTACTCTTCTACACTCCTTCTTGGAGTGTAAACTGAATGCAGGTTAGTTTGCAGTTACTAGATGGTTGACGATATTCAACACTAACATCTGCACTTTTTTTCTGGCAGATGTGAAAGTCCTTGTATTATTTATTTTATTGTCAGTCTATGTTCTAATAGGTAGCTCTTGTACATGTCTGGTTAAGTTTTGGGATAGTGAAGGACATTTATAAGAAGTTTTTGAAAAAGTATTTATTAGTATTTAATTTACTTTATTATATTTAATCCAGCATTTTCTTAAAAATAAAAGTCTTCCGCATATTTTTAGTTGGGTAATAAGGGTTCTCTTAGCTACTTAGAATAGCGTAGGTGCCTGCACGGTCCGTTAATCTGGGTCGTGACATAATATTTGTCCAGTTTATAAAATCAGTGCATAATTTATCTATTTTTATCCATTTTACCCCTGGTATCAAATACAATACATCACTCATTGCATTTTTTAAAATAGAATTTTTATTATATTCAAAAGGTGATATAGTAAAATCATCCCTCTATTTATTATTTCTTAGAGATCATTTGGTAGAGTGTATAAAAATAATGTTGTTAGAGTGTATTGACAATGCTTGCATTAGTAATGTTTGTATTAGATATGCTAGTATTAGTTATGCAGACAATATTTCTTACACACTATTTGGTTTGATGTATTAAAAATAAAATACAAAATATAATTTTTATCAAATAATGTTAATTTACTAAAATACCCTTTATTTAGCATTCTACCCTCTCTTTCCAATCTTGTGTAAAAGATGAAAACTCTTCTTCACTTATATGAAAGAGGTAACATTTTATAGAAAGTTCAAATTTTTCAGTGAAATGTGAAATTATCACTCTATCCTAATATTCCCTTCGTCTAAACCAAAATGCTGGCAACGCCAGCGAACTTTTCGCTGAAAAAGAAAAAACAAGAACGAAACGAACTTTTCGATGAAAAAAAAAGAAACAAGAACAGAACGAAAGAGACCATTGTAATGGATAGACTTCTTAGATTAGATTCCTATTAGATCTAAACTAAGTAAAGGTTGTGTAATTTGTGATGTATAAGGAGACTAATTGATGCCTAGTTCCAGTAGGTTTCTAGGTGTTTTGTCGTTGTATATATTGGTTGTTATTGTATGTATGTTAACATATGAATGAAGAATTCTTTCATGGTATTAGAGCCTTTTGTGGTTTAACAACCGCTCTTTCCGTTTATTTTTTTTTAAGAATTTTTTTTTTTGCAAAAGCAAAACTAAATGAGAGATAAAACAAAGAGCTCTTCTGCCTTGGCAACTTCAGTTGTTTCAACAAATGCCATGGGAAATTATTATCCTATGCCTAATCTTGCTCACCAGTTGCCTATTAAACTCATATCAACAATTTTTTTGCTTTGGAAGACATAATTTCTTCCGATGATATGCGGTTGTGGTCTTAGCCATTATATCGATGGCAGCGAATCTGTACCACCGCTTGTTTTGGATGATGATGCACCAAATCCTGTATATCAGGTTTGGGTCCGTCAAGATCAACTCGTCTTGAGTTGGATAGTCGCTTCAGTTTCAGAAAATATTCTCCCTTAATTAGTCGAAGTAGACACGACCCATGCTGCTTGGAATAAACCTGTGGCATCCTATGATACTGGTTCCAAACCATTGATTAAAGAACTTAAGGCGCAATTACACAACCTACGTCGTAATAATTCAACTATTGAAAGTTATGTCCAAGGAGCAAAAGAGATTGACGATAAGTTGGCTGCCTTGCAGCATCCAATTACTGATGATGACTTGGTGGAGTTTGTTCTTGCCGGATTAGGCCCTACCTATCGCCCCTTCACAAAGTTGCTTCAATCACGTCTTAAGGACGTCACCTTTAATGCACTTTATGGTATGTTGTTGAATGAAGAAAGACAATTAAAACGTGAGGACGCCAGTATTATTATTGCCCCAACAACACAATACACACAAAGTTTAATTTCTAAACCTCGTGGGCATGATAGGGGGCATACTAATCGAGGTCGCAGACGCTCTACTGGCCAGGGAAATTTTCAACAATCTCAGAGTCGTAATTATGCCACCACGAATCATTCTGGGACTCCACCGCCTTCTACTGATTTCTCTATAATTGTATGTCATAATTGTGAAGGAAAGGGTCACATTGCACGTGTTTGTCCATCCCCTAGGACTACGAATGAAAATCGGGTATCTAGACGCCCCTCTTCAAATCTAGAAAGTACATCTTCCCAACGACACCAAATTGGTTGATGGATAATGGCACCATGCATCATTTAACATCTGATCTTGACAACCTTACAATTCACTCGGAATATCATGGTCCTGAAGAAGTTACCCTAGGCTCTAAATTGCCTAGCTCTCATATTGGTAAAGGATTTCTCTCTATTTCTGATAAGTCGTATGCCCTTGAAAATCTTCTTCATGTTCCCACTGCTATCCAAAATTTATTATCTATCAGTTCTTTTACTAATTCTAACCAAGTCTCAATTGATTTTTTCCTAACTATTTTTTGATTAAGGACTTGGCAACGAGGGCTTCTCTTCACAAAGGACCGAATGATGGAGGTTTATATTCCCTTCCAATATTGAAGCCAGTTTCTTCACCAGCTTCACTTTATATGCTGGTTCACTTGGTGTTTGACATGCGCGTTTAGCTCACGCGTCCTATCCTATAGTTCGTCAGACTTTGCAGTCTAGTACTTTTATTTCATCTAGTTGTGGTTCATCTAGTTTGTGTCCAATTTGTGCCGTTAGCAAGAGTCATAAATTCCATTTGTTGAGTCCATTTTTCAGGCCACAAGCCCTTTAGATTTGATTTTTTTGGATATTTGGGGTCCAAAACCTATTATTTCAAATGATGGATATAAATATTATGTTATTTTCTTTGATCATTATAGCAAATATGCCTGGATTTATTTTCTTAAATTCAAGTCTGAAGTTCTTTCCATTTCTATTTAATTTCAAAAAATTGTGGAAAAATATTTTGGTCGTCCAATTAAGGGCTTTCAAGTAGATTGGGGGGCTGGGGGTGAGTATCAAGCATTAACCTCATATTTACGAGACAATGGTATCACACAACGTTCTTTTTGTCCTTATACTCTGAAACAAAATGGTTGTGTTGAATGCAAACATCGACATATTGTTGAGACAGGCCGTGCCTTATTAACACATGCTAGTAGTCCATCAAAATTTTGGACAAATGCTTTTGATACAACAGTCTATATCATTAATAGATTACCGACTCCCCATCAAAATAATCAGCCCCCCTTTGGCATCCTATTTAATTCTGATTCTGATTACTCCTTGTTGCATGTATTTGGTTGTCTTTGCTTTCTATGGTTTCTCCCTTATACGAAAGATAAATTATCTCCTCATTCTAAGAGGTGTGTGTTTTTGGGGTATAGCAAAATTCACAAAGGTTATAAGTGCTTTGATCCTATTTTCTCTAAATTTTTTGTCTCACGCCATGTTTTTGACGAAACAGTTTTCCCTTTTGCTGCTCAAGATGATGCTAAGGTGACTACTACATCAACCAATGCTTCCCCACTTACTTTCCAGATACCTTCATCACTTTCGCAGCTAGTTGTGCCTATTTCTTCCTTATTGAACTCATCTAGTCCTTCTCCTGCAACAACCAGTACCGCCCTACAGGATAATTTATCTCCCATCTCTACAATGCAATGCTCTAAACAATGTCTAGTAGTAACATCTGATCAATCCCCTGTACAAGTACATGTTATGCCTACGAATACATCTTCTCTATCTTCGGAGATCCTATCAAATACATTGTCTACTGAAGGTGGAAACCAAGTGGTTGATTTTGCATAATCTGGTCCTTCAAGCGATGTGCGTCATCCTAATGAATTGTCATACTCTTCATCTAAGTCTTATCCATTGACTACTAGATCACAAATAGGTTCACTAAAACCAAAGCGTCCCACGTCTTACTTAGCTATTTCCTCTAATGTTACTGAGCCTTCTTGTTACTGTCAAGCTACAAAGTATGCACATTGGCGTAAGGCAATGCAAGAGGAGTGCAATGCTCTCCTTCAAAATAGAACTTGGAAGTTAGTTCCACCTTCTGTTGGGTTCAAGGTATATGTGAATGGAAAATAAAGGAAAAATGGTGGGGAGAAGAGAGACTAATTTAGAAAGTGTACGCTCAAATTAGAAAGATCACTCATTTCTCCCACATTGGTGGGAGAAGAGAAATTGAAAGTATTTATAATGAGAAACACTAACTCCACATGGATAGTGACATAAGAACCAGGTGATACCTCGCGCCATTGTCGTCGTTCACTCGGCTCGGATTCGGATTTGGATTTGGAAAATGATCGATCGATGAGATATAATTTTTTAGACAAAAAATTGATAGTATTAATTTTCTCCAAGTGCGGGCGCATTTCGGATGCAACAATGCTAAGAGATGCGTACAGTGAGGGGAATTATTCCTCGGGGGACTTGGCCTTACAAATTCTGTTTCATCTTATTTATGAAAATTAACATACTTCTTGGATAGATTATCAGTAATCTTGTGTTGAAGGTGTTAAAGAACTTCATAGGTGTTCTTGTTTATACAGGAACTTGTGTTGAAGTTGGTGTTGCATTTATACAGATTCTTGTACCCGAAACACCATAAAATAACAATCTTAAGGAATATCCTCAGAATCTGTATTGCTTATTTTTGGAGATTAAAGCTTCAAGCTTTCTACTCCGTTTGAACTTAACTAGTGATTAGAAGACATAAAATCTTCATCACAAGTTAAAGATCACTCGGTTGATGATTGAAAGTCATAAAATCTTGATCGTTAACTAGAAACAAGAAGTGTTTAAAGTTGTTTCAACTTTTTAATAAGTATTTCAATATACTAAAGGTACTGTCTTGTGGTGACAAGAAAAATGACTAACGAAAGTCAAATGCAAGATGCGGCTACGACTGTGGGGGCAACTAGTATTGCTTCAACAAGTAGAGCAAATGCTCCGCAACCTATGACACCTGCGGAGAAACTTGGAAAATTTGCGGGCATTGACTTTAAGAGGTGGCAGAAGAAGATGTTCTTCTACCTCACAACACTATGTCTTCAAAGGTTCACTAGTGAGGATGCTCCTGAGGTGCCCGAAGGAATCTCGGACAAAGAGCGTTTTATAATTGTAGAGGCTTGGAAACACTCGGACTTTCTTTGCAAGAATTATATCTTGAGTGGTCTCCAAGATGACCTCTATAATATTTACAGTGGAACTAAGACATCGAAGAAATTGTGGGGGGCACTAGAACGAAAATACAAGACAGAGGATGCGGGAATTAAGAAATTCTTTATTGCAAGGTTCCTGGACTTTAAAATGATAGATAGCAAATCTATTGTCTCTCAAGTGCAGGAATTGCAAGTAATCATCCACGATCTCTGATGATAGGCGAATTTACACGCCTATAGCACTATATTTTTCCCATATTTTAGCCTAGTTTCGAGAACAAATTATATATTTTATGCACTTTTAGTCCTTTTTCCTGTAAGTGAGCTAACAAACATGATTAGCAAAGTTTCAGGTATAAATGATGCAGAATTCAGCATTTTATGGATAACTTGACGCCAAAGAAAGCTTCACGAAAGGAGAAAAGCCAATCTTGGACGCCAAGGACTAAAAATGGCGCATGGAAAATCTGTCCCGGGCTAAAACAACATTTCTGAAGACTTTGGGGACTAGCAGTAATTTAGTAGGATTAGGATAATGATACATTAACCTAGTACAATTGGGTTAAGTATTTCATTAGCTTATTAGGATTAGGATAATGATACATTAACCTAGTACAATTGGGTTAAGTATTTCATTAGCTTAGTAGAATTAGGATATGGGTATTATAAATACCCTATCTTTCTAGAGATTTTAAGAAAGGGGAAATGAATTCTATTACTCTACAACTCTTCTTCTAATTCTCCCATTAATTCTATTTTTCTTCTTCTACTCATCTATTCAATTCTTAAATTCCGCAACAAGAGAAACGTTACCTTGCTAAGGAATTTACGCCTAAACGTCTACCACACCATTATAAACGTGAAATCTTAATTGTGGTATAACAACAATGTCAATTGTGATTTCCTTTACACTCATGGATAACTAAACTTCTCTGTTGGGGTTATGGAAGACGAATGAGATACTATCTATTGCTGTGAGTTTGTGAGTTCGTGACACGTATGCTGCTTATATCATTATTCTCTTCATCTTAATCTAAATTCTTTGTGGTTGCAAACGCAAGAATACGCCAGTATAACATTTAACTTGTTCGAAAGAAAGGTTATCTGTCTGGAAAAGAGATAATGTCAAGGTAGTAGGGTCCCATCCCCTATTAAAAAGTTAGTGCCGTAACTGGATTAACCTCTTGGAGAATTCGTACCGTTAGACACGCTTTAAGCTCGAAAGAGTTAAAGTGAAATAATCCTCGAATAGGTCCAAAGACGCCTGGATTTACCATCGAATACAATTCTCTATAAGCACATGCATGTCTGAATTCCGCACACTCATAGCCAATAGAGACGTATAACTCAGAAGGTGGACATAACCCCAACTCCTCAATTCTCATTGTTTACATATTACAAAACATTCGTTCTTTTACTTTGCTATTTTCTGCTTTACTCTCTTATTTTGGTTACATTACTTTCACAATACAACTCCCCCCTTTTTACGAGACTTGCACTAAAAGTCTAGTAATCGTTGCTTACTTGTTGACCAAGCTATTCCCTGAGGGATCGATACCCAACCCAGGTTGGGTTCTATATTTGACAACCGACCGCTTTACACTCCTACGAGAGCTGTAGATTGAGCGTTATCAAAAATTGGCGTTGTTGCCATACAAGTGTCAATTAAGTTCGTAATAATTACTAGACCCTTTGGTCAAAGATTCTCGTTCTTTTACTTTTAGTTTTTGTTTTTGTTTACTGCAGGTTTTTATTCAGTGCATGCCCCATACCCGAAGTTCTGGTCAACCGTTATTACCTATCAATCCTGAACCACAATGTATTCGCAGAATAGAGGCACAACACGCAATTGAAAGGATGGCTGCTCAACAGGAACAGGCGAGACTAGCTGCGCTAGCCGCCGCTCAAGTGCATCAACAGAATATTGATAACCCTGGGCGAGCAACAAATCCTGACGATGAAGATCTAGGTGATGACGAGCTACTAAAACCTAGGCATGCCGCTGAGATCGCAACACCTGCCAACAGAAGAGATCGTCAAGCTAGGTTTAGGCCTGAACGCCAAGCTATGCAGACAGCTTTCGACGATGATGATGATGATCTTGATGGAGCCGGAGCCACAGGAGCCATTATTCCTCCACCATTGGCACCCAGAGCCAAGTTCAACATCATGAGCACCATGATTCAGTTATTACAACTCAAGGGATTATTTGGTGGACTAGCAGGCGATGATCCGAATATGCATCTCATCAACTTTATTTCTACATGCAAGTCGTTTGACAATCCTGGAGTTGGTCAGAATGCAATTCGGTTACACTTATTTCTATTATCTCTGTCTGGGGAGGCAACTCTATGGTTGAATGGGCTGACTCCTGATTCTATTACAAATTGGAGGCAATTGAGAGACGCTTTCCTAGAAAGATTCTTTCCGCCATCCAAAAGAGCACAAATGAGAGATGAAATCAGCAACTTTCGTCAGCTTCCAACTGAAGCCCTTCATGAAACATAGGAGAGGTTCAAGACGAAGCTAATGAGGTGCCCAAACCATCACATGACTAATGTTCACCTAATGGAGATACTTTACAGAGCCTTGAATTCAATAACTAAACCAGTTGTGGATAATGCGGCTGGAGGATCATTTATGGATCTCACCTTTGGTCAGGCAAGCAATATGCTAGATCGTATGACGAAGCAAAGTAGAGCTTGGCATACCAGGGATTCTGAGGTAGCAAGCCCCACTTTATCTATAGGCATGACTGCAGACCAAAGGAGAAGAGAAGAAGAACGTGATCAAGATATGGCGCACATGAAGACACAAGTGGATCTTCTTACAAAGCATCTATTATCAGGGAAGACCAAAAAAGTCAAAGCCATTGCGTCAAAAAAAAAAGACGAATCTGATTCGGAAGAAGAAGCCAACTACTTAAACAATCAGGGGGGTTTCCGAGGTAATACCCAAGGAAACCAAGGTCGGAACTATTATGATAAATATGGAAACAAGGACCAAGGTAGTTGGAAGAACAAGAATGACAAAAGTGGTTTGTATGTTCCCCCTGGAAGACGTGACGCCACCACATCTAGTTCTGGAAGTATGGAAGACATGATGGCTAAACTACTGAAAGGAGTGGAAGCAACTAGCGCGGGAGTAACGGAAGTAATAAATGATTTGTCCTCTATGAAGCAATTAGTTGATTCACATTCCACTTCAATCAAGTAAATAGAGCAGCAATTGAGCCAACTTTCAGCAGCACTTAATCAAAGAAAGGTTGGCACTTTACCTAGCGACACTGTGCAAAATCCAAGGAATGAGGGATCATGCATGGCTATTACTACTCGAAGTGGTAAGGCGCTGGAAACTTCATCTAAGGGAAAACAAGTGGTCAACGATGTAGCAGACATTGATGACAAGACAAAAGGAGAAGCTGCCGTAGAATCCACCCACGACGTCCATGACGGTACACCGAGTATGTTGCAGCCTGAAAAGGCTAAAAAACGAAGGCAAGAGGAGAAGAAAGCCGTGGAGAGAACAATTCCATACCCACCACCACCTTTTCCTCAAAGATTGAAGAAGGTGGCGGACGATACAAAGTTCAGCAAATTCATGACTATGTTAAAGCAGCTGACCATTAATGTTCCATTGGTGGAGGCACTTGAACAAATGCCTGGGTATGCGAAATTTATGAAAGATCTTTTGACAAAAAAGCGGGCAGAAATCTATGAGTTGAAAGATAATATTCATCACTGCAGCGCCATCGCTACCCGATCACTAGTTCAGAAGAAGGCTGACCCCGGAGCTTTCACTATTCCTTGCACTGTTGGATCTTTGAATTTTGCCAAGGCATTATGTGATTTAGGAGCCAGCATCAATTTGATCCCATTATCTATCTATAAAAAGTAGGGTTAGGTGATCCTACTCCAACCAATATGAGGCTCGTAATGGCGGATAGGTCGGTAAAATGACCTGTTGGGATTCTATGTGATGTATTGGTAAAGGTTTCTTCATTCATATTTCCGGCAGACTTTGTTATTTTGGATTGTAAAGCAGACTCAGAAGTTCCCATAATCTTGGGGCGCCCTTTCCTTGCTACAGGAAGCGTGCTTATTGATTTGAGAGCTAATGAGCTTTCATTCCGAATAAATAACGAAGTAGTTCGCTTTGATGTGTGCAAATCAATGAAGCAACCCAAAGAGCTGAACGTATTCTCGGTGGCTGATGTTTACTTTGATGATGAGAAAGAACTACTTGAAGAAGAGCAAATTATTGATGACCTAGTGGCGGTTGTGCTCATGAATGAAGAGAGTAAGGATGCTGAAAATTGCGAAGAAGCTATTTGTGCTCTATCAGGATTAGGGACATATCGCCATACTCCCAAGAAGCTGGACCTCGATCTCAAAAATCGACCCACACCACCAGCCAAGCCATCTATTGAAGAGCCACCCACATTAGAATTGAAGGAGCTGCCTAGTCATTTAAAGTATGCATTCTTAGGAATCGGAAATACACTTCCAGTCATTGTGGCAGCAGATTTGGGTGAGAAACAATTTGCAGCTCTCATTGCTATTCTACGGAAGTATATAAGATCCATTGGTTGGACCATTTCTGATATTATTGGTATTCCACCTGGGATTTGTACACACAAGATTCAGCTTGAAGAAAATTGCACACCCACCATTGAGCATCAAAGGCGTCTCAACCCACCTATGTAAGAAGTGGTGAAGAAAGAAATTATCAAGTGGTTAGACGCAGGAGTTGTGTATCCAATCTCCGACAGTACATGGGTAAGCCCGGTACAATGTGTTCCCAATAAAGGAGGCATGACGGTGGTCGCAAATGAAAAGAATGAGCTTATTCCACTCAGACCCGTCACCGGATGGAGAGTATGCATGGACTACAGAAAGCTGAATTCTTGGACACTCAAAGATCACTTTCCAATGCCATTTATGGACCAAATGCTAGATCGATTAGCGGGGAAAGGATGGTTTTGTTTTCTAGATGGTTATTCAGGCTATAATTAGATTTTTATTGCCCCCGAAGACCAAGAGAAGACAACGTTCACATGTCCATATGGCACGTTTGCCTTCAAACGTATGCCATTCGGGCTATGTAACGCACCAGCCACCTTTCAACGTTGTATGATGTCCATTTTTTCTGATATGGTTGAAGATACTTTGGAGGTATTCATGGACGATTTTTCAGTCGTTGGTGAGTCTTTTGAAGCGTGCTTGGTAAACCTAAGTATGGCGTTGCAAAGATGTGTAGAATTCAACCTAGTGCTTAATTGGGAAAAATGCCACTTCAAGGTTAAAGAAGGTATTGTTCTGGGGCATAAAATCTCCGAAAGAGGGATTGAGGTTGATCGAGCGAAAATTGAGGTTATTGAGAAGCTACCACCACCAATTTCCGTAAAGGGAATTCGTAGTTTCCTCGGTCACGCAGGTTTCTATCGGCGGTTTATCAAAGACTTCTCCAAAATTGCTAGTCCATTGTGCAAAATCTTGGAGAAAGATGCAAAATTTGACTTCAATGAAGATTGTTTGAAGGCATTCGAACGCCTCAAAGGAAAACTAATTGAAGCCCCTATCATGGTTGCACCAGATTGGTCTCTACCATTCGAAGTCATGTGTGATGCTAGTGGGGTAGCCGTGGGCACTGTACTTGGCCAGAGGAAGGAGAAATTATTCCATCCTATCTACTATGCTAGCAAGGTCCTGAACGAAGCCCAAAAGAACTACACTATCACAGAACAAGAGCTCCTAGCGGTTGTGTACGCGTTTGAGAAGTTTCGTGCTTATTTGTTGGGGACCAAAGTGATCGTTCATACAGACCATGCAGCTCTAAGATATCTAATGACAAAGAAGGATGCGAAACCAAGACTAATTCGATGGGTGTTGCTGCTGCAAGAATTCGATTTCGAAGTTAAAGATAGAAGAGGTTGCGAGAACCAAGTGGCTGATCATCTATCTAGACTCAAAAACAAGCATATGGCGCAGCCTGAAATCGAGATTGATGATGCATTCCCTGATGAGGAGATCTTAGCAACGATAATGGAAAAGTTACCATGGTATGCCGACTTTGCAAATTTTGCGGTAAGTAATGTGATACCTGCAAACTTATCTTACCATAAAAAGAGAAAGTTTATGCATGATGTAAAACACTACTTTTGGGATGAGCCATATTTGTTTCGACGATGCGCGGATGGTGTTATCCGATGATGTATATCCCATGCAGAGGTGCCTAATATATTGGAAGCATGCCACACTTCCCAAGTTGGGGGACATCACGCAGGTAATCGGACAGCAAGAAAGGTATTGCAAAGAGGATATTATTGGCCTTCGATATATAGAGATGCCTACGACTTTGTTAGAAGATGCGACCAATGTCAGCGACAAGGTGCTATTTCGAAACACCATGAGATGCCCATGTCGAAAATCCTTGAAGTAGAGCTCTTTGACGTATGGGGTATTGATTTCATGGGTCCATTCATAAATTCGTTTGGAATGAAGTACATCCTAGTTGCTGTAGATTATGTCTCAAAATGGGTTGAAGCAGTAGCGTTGGCCGACAATGAGGGAAAGCGTGTTGTTGCATTCTTGAAGAGAAATATCTTCTCTCGCTTTGGAGTACCACGTACTATCATAAGCGATGGAGGATCCACTTTTGCAACAAGCTATTCAAATCCGTGTTGGCAAAATATGGTGTCAAGCAACATAAGGTAGCCACACCTTATCACCCATAAACTAGCGGCCAAGTAGAGGTTTCCAACCGAGAGATCAAGCAAATCCTTGCTAAAACGGTGAATGCTAATAGGAAAGATTGGTCTAGGAAGCTGGATGATGCACTATGGGCGTACAGGACTGCATTCAAAACACCCATTGGCATGTCCCCGTACCAACTAGTTTATGGGAAGGCTTGTCACTTACCCATTGAGCTTGAGCATAAGGCATTGTGGGCGTTGAAGAGATTGAATTTGAATTGGGATGATGCAATAAATCTGAGATTGGAGCAACTGAACGAGATGGACGAATTCTGTCTCCATGCTTATGAAAGATCAGACCTATACAAGGAGCGGATGAAAAAGTATCATGATCAGCGGATTGTTCGACGAAACTTTCAAAAGGATGATATGGTCCTTCTTTTAAATTCCAGATTGAAGTTATTCCTAGGTAAGTTAAATTCCAAGTGGTCTGGTCCATACAAAGTTAACCAAATCTACTCGTCTGGAGTAGTAGAGTTGGAAGACAATAATGGTGTTGTCTTCAAAGTGAATGGCCAACGAATAAAACCCTATATCGGTCCTCTTGATTCGATAAATTATATGGCCCTCACTTATCTCGACGAAGTCTAAGTACTCGAGGTAACTATGTCGTGCCGCGACAATAAATCAAGCGCTAGATGGGAGGCAACCCATCGTTCATCGTTTATCGTTTATCGTTTTTCATTCTTTCATTCTAATACGTGTTTTATTTTTGATAAATAAAAATCCAAAAATAAGAGTCGTGCCATGACCAAAACTAAGGCGCTTGGTGGGAGGCAACCCATCGTACTAATCGTTTTTATTGGTTTTGAGCAAATGTCGGTGCAAGAGGTATTCAACGAGGAGACCGGTTTCAAATTTTGATTTGGACGTATTGCATGGTAAAGGTGGTAAGTTAGGCATGAAGATGCAAAAGGCTATGGATTGAGCATTGCTCATGAAAATATAGTCATCGAGCAAGGCTAGTCCTAGGTAAAACTAGGCCACGAACAAGGCAAGGCCTTTACTATGGCCCAAGGTCTCGGAATCTAGTGTGCCATAGCATAGGCGCCGCCCATGCTCAAGTATGCCATAGCATAGGCGCCGCCTATGCTAAAGCATTTTGTCTCTGAATCTCAAAGGCAAAGTAAAAGGCGCCGCCTATGCTCACCAAATGCTATGGCATAGGCGCCGCCTATGCTAGACAATGCTTTGCAAAAGGCGCCGCCTATGCCAAGCATAGGCAAAGCTAAAGGCGCCGCCTATGGTCACTTTATGTCTCCAAATCCGATTTTAAATGGGTCAAAACCCAACCCAATCTTTTTCTATAAATAGGAGACTTAGTCTTGAGGCAAAAACACATTGAAAACCTAACATAGGCGCCGCACATAGCATCCAAATCTTCTCAAAACTTTTCTTTTTGCTCTTCCACTTCACAAGAACATCTCCAAAGGCTTCAATAACGTAAGTACTCTTGTGTTCTTCATCTATTTTTCGTAAGTACTACGTTACTATGTCTATTATGAATTGCTAAATCTTGAAGAAGTATTGAAGATGTGAATATGTTTGAATTACAATCAAGTGAGTGAACATATACGTTAGGACGATCTTAACTTGTTTCCGACTTCAATTCGATTTTGATGCATACTACTTGCGGAATTGCTATAGTCATGAACATTGCATACTCTTGTCACTTGAATACTTACATGTTGGGATGTCTCGTTCATCGGAATAAGACTTATAGTTGCCTACCGACATAGGAGATTGTGATTATTGATAGAAACTATACCATGATGTAATCCCTATGTAGAAGTCTTGATATACCTAACATGAAAGTATTGCAAAGATTGCAAGAAGTGTTACATCTCTGAATTTCTTGTTGGAATATAGCCCCTAAAACGTATGTCGATGAAGCCTAAGTAATCGACCACTTTCACTTCACTAATTTGTGCCAACAAACTAAGTGTGGGGTGGTACCCCTACTGCTTGTGTATAGATTGTATCCATTGAGCTGATGCTAACATGAACATTATTCTAAGTCTCAGGTACAATGGCACCCAAAGCAAGACAAGGCAAAGATAAGGCTACCACTTCCCAAAAGAGCAAGAAAAGAAGTCGCAAGGAGCAAGGAGAATCATCCTCAATGCAATTACCACGCCGCACGTTTGGAATAAAATGGGTTCTTGAGGAGGAAGCGAAGGAATGGTATAGGAACAACAAAGAAAGAAAATATGTTCATGTGGACCTGATCAACAAGGAAAGCCTAGCGAAGAAGGAGCCGCGCATGTTGGCAAAGATCATGACGTTACCTTTGGATTTCATCTTCCGAGACATGGGAGAATGCAATCTTGATTTGACAAGGGAATTTTATGCCAACTGGTCACCGAAAACCACAGGCAGCGAAGTCAAGATTCGGGGCCAAGTTTTGCAACTCAATGCGGATTTCATCAACTCCTTTCTTGGCTTGCCTTCAGTCGATCCAACACCATTCAAAGAGCTTTACAGTAGACCTCCATATAGAGTAATTCGACACACACTCTGTGGAAGTAGATCCATGGCAAGGTGGAGCATACATAAAGACACCGGGCGACACAACACCTTCCCCTATGCTCCTTTGAATAGGGAAGCAAGGATATGGTTGCGTATTGTCAACTCTTGCCTCATACCAGGGACCCAGTACACCAAGATAACAAGAGATAGAGTGTGTTTGGTCTACACATTAATGACGAATGTCCCTATCAACATTGGGGCAATCATTCGGTCTACAATGCGGAAGGCCAGGCTACACAAGCGGTCCCACTTCACTTTTAGCAATCTGTTGACTGCAATCTTGCGGAAAGAGGACATCGAGGAGGAACCAGCTGATCACAAACTCCCACATAATCCGAAGAAGGTTGACCTCACAAAGGTCAAATATGCTGAAACAACACATGGCGTCAACCTTACTACGGCGGAGAGACATGCTAGAGATGAGAGTTTCTTTCGCCATCTTTATGGCATGACACGGTTTACAATGATGAGCGGAGGTCGTGTTTCAACTGTTGCAGAGCTCCAATAGCTGGATCATGACTATCCAATGAATATGCATGCAAGGGAGATGTGTGGAGTAGGTACATACTTTGAGGAACCTCTTGATGATGATGTGCCGACCGATGATGATCGACGAATTCCAGACTCCGACGTAGAGGAGAATTCTGATGACGACGACTCCTATGATGATTCCGACGACGGGGGTATGACCCCCGACATTGAGGAGGAGGAGTCCGACTGACCAGGTTCTTCGTATTTCCTTTCCACTGAGGGCAGTGTCCCGTTTAAGTGTGGGGTGGTGGTATTGCATGCTATACTTCTCTATTCGCATCTATGTTGGTTTGCTTTGTTTTGTTTCATTTTTTTTTAGTTAAGTTTTTAGTCGTTTTTTTTTTAGTAGTAAAATCTTTTTAGCTTCGCATGAAATTATTCTAACAGGCAGCATGAGATTATAACAAGAGTATGTGCTACAATTATGACTATTGAGACGTTTAGGCTCTAATTGTGACTCACTATGTGATATTGTGTGGTTCAATTCCTTCATCTGTTGGGGCAAGAGTCTATACTACTCCCAATAAAGTCGACCATGTGCCTTGTGTGTGTGAGATTAATAGTATATTCTATGTTTGCGGCTGATGCTAGAACTTGCCTGGTATGTATGCAAAGCGAAAATAAAGAGTGTAAGTTTAGGAGATGATTTAGGCATTTCTTTGGCAACCTATACTTGTTTACCTTCGTTTTACCTACCCATGGACATCATCCTAGTTAACCCCTTTTGAGCCTTTAGTCTATTTTCTTTGACAAACCTCATATGTAAGCCTAATCCATTTTTTCAAGACCATAATTTGATCCAAATTCCTAAGTTCTTTAAAGTAAAAAAAAAAAAAACATGTGACAAAATAAGAGGAAATTGGGTGAGTATGATGCTTTAGAATGCATTGGTGCTTGAATGAGTTATGAAAAAGAAAGTGCTATCATAAGAGGTATGTTATCAAAAGAAAAAGGAAAGGAAAACTGAAAAGTTAGTTATGTTTAAAATTGAAAAACAAAAGAGGAGAAAAAGGGTGGTAGATTAAAAGAAAGTAGAGAGGTTGTTTGAAAGAAAAGTGTTAATGATATAATGTGATGTATTAAAGCGCTTAGGAACATAGTCACTATTTCTGGCCAAAATAGTCCTACCCATCCCTTAGCCTACATTACAACCAGCAAAAGACCTATTTGATCCTAAGCTTAGCATTCTGACATTTAGTGGAGCATTACACTAAGGGCAAGCCTATGATCATCAGTTGCTACATATGAATTCTTTGTGAGAGTGAGAGCAAGGATATTTTGATACCCATGTTTGAAAAATATGCTATACTTGGGAGTGATTATGGGTAATATATTGTGAGACACACATGGTTGATGAGTTTTGGGTAGTAGTGTATGATTCTTTGTGCCTTAACTTTTGAATACGAGTTGACCACCATCACGAGTCTATGCTAGAGGTTAAACTGTTTCTACTAATGATCGAAAAACTACTCTTTGTTGATAATTGTTGTGCTTGTCTTGACGAATATTTTGTGTTGTTACTGTGAAACCCTAAGTTGATGTTTAGAGGGACATGATATGTTGTTCGAGGACGAACAAAGCTTCAAGTGTGGGGTGTTGATGATAGGCGAATTTACACGCCTATAGCACTATATTTTGCCCATATTTTAGCCTAGTTTCGAGAACAAATTATATATTTTATGTACTTTTAGTCCTTTTTCCTGTAAGTGAGCTAACGAACATGATTAGCAAAGTTTCAGGTATAAATGATGCAGAATTCAGCATTTTATGGATAACTTGACGCCAAAGAAAGCTTCACGAAAGGAGAAAAGCCAATCTTGGACGCCAAGGACTAAAAATGGCGCATGGAAAATCTGTCCCGGGCTAAAACAACATTTCTGAAGACTTTGGGGACTAGCAGTAATTTAGTAGGATTAGGATAATGATACATTAACCTAGTACAATTGGGTTAAGTATTTCATTAGCTTATTAGGATTAGGATAATGATACATTAACCTAGTACAATTGGGTTAAGTATTTCATTAGCTTAGTAGAATTAGGATATGGGTATTATAAATACCCTATCTTGCTAGAGATTTTAAGAAAGGGGGAATGAATTCTATTACTCTACAACTCTTCTTCTAATTCTCCCATTAATTCTATTTTTCTTCTTCTACTCATCTATTCAATTCTTAAATTCCGCAACAAGAGAAACGTTACCTTGCTAAGGAATTCACGCCTAAACGTCTACCACACCATTATAAACGTGAAATCTTAATTGTGGTATAACAACAATGTCAATTGTGATTTCCTTTGCACTCATGGATAACTAAACTTCTCTGTTGGGGTTATGGAAGCCGAATGAGATACTATCTATTGCTGTGAGTTTGTGAGTTCGTGACACGTATGCTGCTTATATCATTATTCTCTTCATCTTAATCTAAATTCTTTGTGGTTGCAAACGCAAGAATATGCCAGTATAACATTTAACTTGTTCGAAAGAAAGGTTATCTGTCTGGAAAAGAGATAATGTCAAGGTAGTAGGGTCCCATCCCCTATTAAAAAGTTAGTGCCGTAACTGGATTAATCTCTTGGAGAATTCGTACCGTTAGACACGCTTTAAGCTCGAAAGAGTTAAAGTGAAATAATCCTCGAATAGGTCCAAAGACGCCTGGATTTACCATCGAATACAATTCTCTATAAGCACATGCATGTCTGAATTCCGCACACTCATAGCCAATAGAGACGTATAACTCAGAAGGTGGACATAACCCCAACTCCTCAATTCTCATTGTTTACATATTACAAAACATTCGTTCTTTTACTTTGCTATTTTCTGCTTTACTCTCTTATTTTGGTTACATTACTTTCACAATACAACTCCCCCCTTTTTACGAGACTTGCACTAAAAGTCTAGTAATCGTTGCTTACTTGTTGACCAAGCTATTCCCTGAGGGATCGATACCCAACCCAGGTTGGGTTCTATATTTGACAACCGACCGCTTTACACTCCTACGAGAGCTGTAGATTGAGCGTTATCAATCTCCTAGAGGAAGGTATATCATTGAAAACACCTTAGTTTCACAAATTGAAAATATTCTTATTACTCACATAAACTATTTTGTAGGTTTGATTGTAAATGATGCATTTCAAGTAGCAGTGATAATTGAGAAGCTACCACCTATGTAGAAAGACTTCAAAAACAACTTGAAGCACAAATGCAAGGAGATGACTATCGAAGATCTTATTGTCCGACTACGTATTGAAGAGGACAATAAAGATGCTGAGAGAAGGTCAAAAGGGAATTCTACAATTAATGGAACACATATTGTAGAAGATGACCAAAATAATTCTAAGAAAAGGAAGGAAGTTGAACATGGAAGAAATCAACCCAAGAAGAAATTCAAGGGAAAGTGCTTCAACTGTGGCTAGATTGTCCACAAGTCCACGGATTGTCGTGCTCCTAAGAAAGGCAAGAAAAAGGACCAAGCAAATATGATTGAGTCCAACAAAGAATGTGATGATATGTGTGCTATGATTTCAGAATGCAACTTGGTGGGGAATCCTCACGAATGGTGGATGGATTCTTGTGCCACCCGCCATGTTTGTGCCAACAAATACTTATTTTCGTCATTCGCTCTGGCTCAAGTAGAAGAAATGATCTACATGGCTAACTACGTTACTGCTAAGGTAGAAGGAACAAGATAAGTGTGCTTGAAAATGACTTCTGAAAAGGTCTTGACACTTAACAATGTCTTGTATGTTCCGGAGTTACGTAGGAACTTGATTTCTGTTTCACTTCTAGACAAGAGCGAATTCAAATGTGTAACCGTTTCTGAAAAAAATTGTAATTAGCAAAGGAGAAGTGTATGTAGACAAAGACTATCTCACCGAGGGCCTTTATAAGATGAATGTAATGAATGTTGAAATCAATAAAAAATTAAATTCTTCTTACTTACTTGAGTCTTATGATTTGTGGCATGAATGTTTAGGCCATGTTATTTACAAAAGGCCAAACCCATCGATAAGACCTCAAACTTGTCCTGAAAATTCAGTTAGACCCCTAAACTAAGGTCTGTACCTATCAGACCCCTACCTCACCCCCCTCACCCCCGAATTTTGTTTCAATTGGGCATGTTTTACACAATTAGCAAAAGATATAGAGTGTGTGTAATACACTCGCCTTACGTGAAAAAATTGACCAATAAGAAAAATACACGTGGCAAACGAATTTTTTTTAAAAAAATATATGTTAAAAATCCAATTAAATAAAGATAAATGTTGAGTGGGTCCAAAAATAATTTTATATTATAATTAAAAAAAAACTGATCCCTCACCCCACCCTCCCCTTCCATTCTCTTCTCCATCTTCTGATGGAGAAGATGAACTTTTTTTAAAAAAAAAATGCCCCACTAATTTAAGAAAAGAGTATCAATTCTAACCAAACTCACCCTAATTCTAATCGAACAATCTTGAAATTTTGAATTGATTTTCCGGCTAGTCTAGCCGGAAAATGCATTCAAAAATGGCTAAAGAAAACGATGAATTTTCTAGCCTGTCGATCAGTTTTTATTTTTCAAAATCTGTTCCTACTTTTATTTTTTTAATTCTTTGCTTCTATTTCATTTGATAAGGCTTCGTCGGATTTTGGGATGGGGGGAGCTAATTGGTGTTTTCTGGTGAAAGGGGGTCGATTTTAGTTGATGAGTCGCTGGAATGAAGCTGGGTGCATTGTTTTTTTCTCGTCGAAGCTCCGGAGAGCTTCGACAGTGAAAATGGAGAATACTATCAATGAATTCCATTACAAATCAGTATTAATGAATTCCATTTAAGGAGCTTGATTCGATCCTTTGAAGTTTCTGGCATTTCTTAATCCGTTGGTAGCTTTTTAATTATCAGAAGGAAATGGGGTAGGGATGGGATAGGCTAAAGATGATGACGCGAGGTGGTATGGGGTGAAAGACGATGGTGCAGTGTGGGGGGTGGGGTGGGGTGAAGACGATGATGTTGGGGGGAGGGGTTGATTTTTTTTTAAAATTAGAAATTATTATAATTAAAAATTCTATTAATAAAATAATTTAAATATAAGTTTTTAAATTGAAAAAAAGTAAAATATTATTTTTTTTCTCCGATTCATGCGTCCAAGGAGAGTGTGTTCCTTGCCAAATCAGCATTTTGTGCCCGATAGGTACCAATTTTAGCACTTGAGGTGTCTGATAGGTGCATGCCTTAGTTAAAGGGTCTAAGTGAATTTTCGGGACAAGTTTGAGGTCCTATTGATGGGTTTGGCCATTAAAAAATATTACGAAAACTGATTAACTTGGAAGTTTTGCCAAATTTTGAGTGCAATAAATCTAAGTGTCAAACGTGTGTGGAATCAAAGTATGCAAAGCATCCTTATAAGTCCCTTGAAAGGAATTCAAATCCCTTAGACTTAATACACACTGACATTTGTGATATGAAGTCAACACCATCACGCGGTGGAAAAAAGTATTTCATAACTTTTATTGACGATTGCACTAGATAATGTTACATTTACTAGCTATAGTAAAGATGAAGCAATAGATGCATTTAGGCAATACAAAACTGAAGTTGAAAATCAGTTAGAGAAAAAGATAAAAATGATAAGAAGTGATAGGGGCGGAGATATGAATCTCTCTTTGCACAAATATGTGTAGAGAATGGAATCGTCCATCAAACTACGGCCCCGTATTCACCTCAATCTAACGGAATTGCGGAAAGAAAAAAACAAACGTTAAAGGAAATGATGAATGTCTTACTTATAAGTTCCAGTTTACCGCAAAACTTATGGAGGAAGGCTATCCTTACAGCCAACCGTATACTCAATAGAGTTCCCCATAGTAAGACACAATCGATTCCTTATGAAAAATGGAAATAAAGGAAACCCAACTTGAAATATTTCAAAGTGTGGGGATGTCTAGAAAAGATCCAAGTTCCTAGACCTAAAAGAGTTAAGATAGGACCTAAGACTGTGGACTGCGTGTTCATAGGATATGCTAAAAGTAGTAGAGCATGTCGGTTTTTGGTTCATAAATCCGAACATCCGGATATAAATGAAAATATGGTAATTGAATCAGATAATGCTGAATTATTTAAAAATGTTTATCCGTATAGAACTAGACATGAACAGTCTAGGGGAGGGTCTAAACGATCTCGAAATGAACCAAGTGAGAATGTACATAATGAAGAGAATCCAAAACGTAGAACACGTCAAAGAACGTCAACTTTGTTTGGATCAGATTTTGTAATATTTCTCTTAGAAAATGAGCCTCAAATGTTTAAAGAAGAGATGTCGTCGTTAGACGCATCCTTTTGGAAAGAGGCAGTCAATAGTGAGATTGATTCAATCTTAAGCAACCATACGTGGAAATTGATTGATCTTCCTCCAGGAAATAAACCTTTAGGTTCTAAATGGATCTTCAAAAGAAAAATGAAGGCGGATGGTACTATTGGCAAATACAAGGTGAGACTTGTAGTAAAAGGCTTCAAACAGAAAGAAGGCCTTGATTACTTTGATACATACTCTCCAGTAACAAGGATAACATCGATTCGAATGTTAATTGCCTTGGCGGCGGTATATGGTCTTGAATTAATCAAATGGATGTGAAAACCGCATTCCTAAATGGAGAATTGGAGGAAGAAATTTACATGGAACAGCCTGAGGGTTTTGTGGCTCCAGGAAAGGAGAATAAGGTGTGTAAACTTATTAAGTCGTTATATGGACTAAAGCAAGCACCTAAACAATGGCATGCGAAGTTTGACCAAATCATGTTGGCAAACGGGTTCACGATAAATGAATGTGATAAATATGTTTATATTAAAGACACTCTGAAACAACAAGTCATTATTTGTTTATATGTGGATGATATGTTGATCATCAGTAGATACATTTCTGACATAAATGCAATGAAATAAATGCTCGAGAGCAAGTTTGATATGAAAGACCTTGGAGTTGCGGATGTGATCTTAGGTATAAAAATCCATAGAACTCCATAAGGGTTGGCATTGTCACAGTCTCATTATATCAAAAATGTACTTGACAAATTCAAGTATATGGAATTCGGTATTGCCAAGACTCCTTTGGATGTGAGCTTTGCACTTCGAAAGAATGAAGGTGAAAGTGACTCACAATTAGAGTACGCAAGAGTATTGAGATGTTTAATGTAAATAATGAACTGTACATGACCATACATAGCATGCACTATTAGCAAGTTGAGTCGGTACACGAGTAATCCTAACAAAACTCATTGGATGGCAATGAAAAGAGTTTTGGGTTATCTTAAATACACTCAAGACTATGCTTTGCATTATAATAAATATCCCGTGGTACTTGAAGGATATAGTGATGAAAATTGGATCACCAGATCGAACGAAGTAAAATCCACAAGTGGATATGTATTTACTATCAGTGGAGGAGCATTCTCTTGGAAATTATCCAAACAGACATGTATTGCTAGCTCTACAATGGAATCTGAATTTATCGCATTGGATAAAGTCGGTGAAGAAGCAAAATGGCTCTGAAATTTCTTGGAAGATATTCCTTATTAGCCCAAACAAGTGTCACCAATATGTATACACTGTGATAGCCAAGCGCCAATAGGTAGGGCAGGGAGCATAATGTATAATGGTAAATATGATCACATAAGACGGAGAAATAATACCATTAGAGAACTTCTCTCTAGTGAAATTATCATGTTAACTATGTGAAGTCAAAGGATAATGTGTCAGATCTACTTACAAAAGGCCTATCTAGAGAAGGAGTGGAAAGAACATCCAAGGGAATGGGTTTAAGGCCTAGGACAAGTCAGCATAACGGTAACTCTACCTAGCAGACTGGAGATCCCAAGAGCTAGGTTCAAAGAGATCAAACAAAGTTGTGTCTGACAGGTTTAACATTGTCAATTACCCAATCCATTCTCATGATGTAGACAATGTGTAGTAAACAAGGATAAGACTTAAAGTGAAAAGTCTTTTAATGATTATCTAAATTTGGCAGATTTGACTAAATAGTTTAATCTATAGGATTGAATATTTAGAAATCACCTATGTGAGGGCGAAGTGGAAGCCACTTCAAAGAGAATGTTAGTAAAGGCCTATTCTCTAAGCTCTCATAAGACCGGGACGTGTTCATGGTTGAAAAGAACAAAACCGTGAGAACCAAAAATAGTAAAAGGTTGGTTGTATGACATATGTTATCTAGGTGTACATTAAAGCTCGACGGTTCAAACATATCAAATCTACCGATTGACCGAGTGCATCTGATGCATGTTCACTATGGAAAGTTCAAAGGAAAACCTACTTATCTAGATGCAATTAATCTTTGCTAAATAATCACATGCTTGTCCGTAAATTTTTTAAAAGATAGACATTTTCCATTCATGTGGGGGATTGTTGGGGTCAAGGTGTATGTGAATGGAAAATGGAGGAAAAATAGTGGGGAGAAGGGAGACACTAATTTAGAATGTGTACTCCCAAATTAAAAAGTTCACTCATTTCTCCCACATTGGTGGGAGAAGAGAACTTGGAAGTGTTTATAATGAGAAACACTAACTCCACATAGATAGTGAGGCAAGAACTAGGTGATGCCTCATGCCGTCGTCGTCGTCGTTCGCTCGGCTCGGCTTCGGATTTGGATTTGAATTTGTCAAATGATCGATCGATGAGATCTAATTTTTTAGACAAAATTTATTTGGAACTTGTTTACAAGTGAAAGTTTAATCCAAAGTCAGATAGTATTAATTTTATCCAAGTACGGGCGTATTTCGGATGCAATGCTAACGCATACACAACGCACATCATGAAGGGATGCGACCCTTTGAGAAGAGGCACACTTTTCCTCACTAGAGGGTGATATGCGACCGCATACGTAGCGTATATACACGACCTGTAGAGCAGACGCAACACAATTGCTCACTGGAAACTGCAAAACGTCACCTGCGGCCGCACTTCAAGCGCAGTCCCAACGCAGGGACGCGATTGTTGCAGAAAAGGTACCTTTTAGCTGAACCAATGCATCCTTTCTGAAAGGATACACTTAAGGCTATAAATACCTGATATTTTCCTCAGGTATTATAATCAATTTTTGACAGCAAAAACTCTGTGTGATCATTAAGTTGTTGAGTGAGTTCGTTGAATCCAATAATTTGAGGTACCGCTATTGTTCGGATTGAAGGCCATTTTATCCGAGGAGGAAGATTTCATAACCTCGGGTACAATGAGGGAAATTATTCCTTAAGGACACTCCGTGAAGTCGGGGGACTTGTCCTTACAAATTCTGTTTCATCTTATTTCTGAAAATTAACATACTTCTTGGATAGATTATCAGTAATCTTGTGTTGAAGGTGTTGAAAAACTTCATAGGTGTTTTTGTTTAGACAGGAACTTGTGTTGAAGTTGATGTTGCATTTATACAAATTCTTGTATCCGAAACACCATACACTACAAAAAATATGTCAAATTGCGGGGGTTAATTTTAAGGTTTGCGGGGTTTTAAACCCCCGCAAAATGTAATTGCGGGGGTTTCAAAAGCCCCCACAGTTCGAGCCGTCACAAACCAGTTGCGGCATTTTTTTTCGGACCGCCATAATTATTTTGCGGCGGTTATATTGCGGGGGTTTCGACCCCCGCTACTCTAAATTTAATTATTTTATAATAAATTTTAATTTAAAAGTTGCGGGGGTTTAAAACCTCCGCAATTTAATTTTTTCTAAATTAGTGGAATCCATCAATTTTAAATAATAAATTATAAATTTTAATTTTACCTCAAATTTAGTTTTTTCTTTAGGCATAATCTACTATCCAATATTTTATTAATTCATATATCGTTAACACAACACGACTAATTAAACATTATAATTGACAAGCACATCAAAAATACATTGAATGTTGAACTTCAAAATTAAATTTGCAACATTAACATCTTCAAACTCCAAATTTTCAACATTAACTAGTATCTTCAAACTCCAAAATCAAATTTAAACACAAAAACTTCAATATTCTAAGATCCACTCGAACCACATAATTACATCATCATAGTTGAATATCCAAGGCAAATGCAACAAATTCAAAGAATGCCGTTAGGATCATTATCACCGCGTGATCTCCTCGCATCCATTGGCGAAATTGGCCCACTAGCAGCATCACTTGGCTACATAAAAATGCAAAGTATAAAAATCAATCGATAAACCACTTTTAATATAAGCAAAGACGACATTAAGCGAGTCAGACTTAGCAAGGAAAGACAGCAAAATTAGCAAAAAAAACTTCTACTTTAACTAGCCAAACCAACTAAATTGTAACCACTAATTATTAGAACAATCAACACAATAACTTAACAAACCAATAACCAGATAACCTAAATAACATCAATTCAGCGCCTGAATAATCTAATGGTTGTATTTCACAAAAATCGACCAAGAACTTCAAAGAGCAATCTCATACAATTAGGAACTATGGTCAAAAATACTTGTGAAGAATCCCAGTCAGCAGTAAATAAATTAATCAGCATCCGGCGTTACTTTAACCATGGCTAGTAGCACACAAAATGATGTACACCAAGGATTGATTAAGCAAAATGATGTCAACACAATCTGCCCTACGTGTAGTTTAGAACTTTAAAGCATCAACCATCTTTTCTTTTAAGTGTTAATTATACTCCAAAACCTGGATGAGAATGTTAAAATGACAAGACATCTTCAAACAGGCACTTGAGTGGAAGAAAGAATTGCAATGGTCATCGAATAATCAAAATGGTAAAGTAACTAAAGAAAAGATGTATAGGATGATCGTAAGTGATACTATGTACTTCATTGTCAAGAATGGGACCTTAGAATTTTTCAAATCAAACAAAGACATGCTTATTTAAATGTATGACTAATGGTGCAGGAAGTGACATATAGACTGTAAGTGAAACCAAAACTAGCAGGGGGTGTATAAAAGCTTAATTCTTAACCATAATGATAAATTTTGGTAGGTAATATATGTTGTTAGCAAGTTGTTAGCTGAAAGTTGGGACTCTATTCTACCGCAAGTTATTTTTTTATTGTTTTATAAAAGATTAATAATATGAACAACAAAATAAATAAGAAATATAAAGAGAAGACAAGAAATGAGAGATTTTCAACAAACACCGAGATCAGAAAAAAAAAAGTAAAGAGAACTTTACTTACTGCTGTGGGAGAAACCATTGAAGGAGAATCAAAGAGACCCACAAATTATTCTGGTATCGTTCCTTCTTTCATCATCATATATGCCTTCAAAGCACTCAGTATTTGATTGTAGTTTTTTCGACATTGGAACGAACAAGAACCTCCACTACTTGATGCACTTGTACCACCAAAACGAGGTCTAACTTGTTGAAAAACTCTTCTAGGAACTGCTCCTAATCCCAAACATCTCACCCTTCCAGAGTGCTCTTGCCCTAGAACCTTACCAACGACATCATTTAGTGAAACTTGAGACTCATCTATGGTGCTTTGGCTTAAAGCTGACTCAATTTTTTCCTACATACCAAAAATTTGTTGTCAAAATAAATTTATTGGACCTGGAATGATCATTGAAAGGATAAAATTTGATTGCTTCATACACAACCAAGGAGGAAGATTGTATGGAAACAAAACCACCGACCAAATGCTATAGTTAGTACTCATTGTTCCAAAAGGATTGAAACTATCAGTAGCTAGTCCTAATCGAATATTTCGAGGATCTGATGCAAATTCAGGATACTTTGTATCAAGCCTTTTCCATGCTTCACCATCTCGAGGGTGCCTTAAGATACCATCTTTGTTATCATCCTCGGCATGCCATCTCATATGCTCTGCAATTTTAGAGTACATAAATAATCTTTGTAATATTGATTTTAATGGAAAGTAGCGCAAAACTTTGGCAGGCTTCTTTTGCTTCTTCTTTTGCTTCTTCTTTTGTTTCTTACTTGTACTAGGCGCATGATCAAGATCGTTATCCTTCTCGGGCTTCCATCTAGATGTGTGACAATGCTTATATGATTCTGCATTAACATTATCTTTCCAGTACAACATGCAATCATTTGGGCAAGCATCTATCTTGATATAATCAAGACACAACTTGTTGATAGTTTTCTTAGCCTCATAAAAAGATATAGGGATCTTTGCAAATTTAAATGCATCCTTGAGTAGAGCTAGCACCATAGTCATTCCCTTATCACTTGACCCAGACAAGCACTTTATGTGATAAAGCTTTAGTAAAAATTTCAACTTTGAGTACTTGGATCCTTCATACAATTCTTCACTTCCATCCTTAAGCAATTCAAAATAATCTTTGTTATTTGAATCAGACAAATCATGTAAAATTTCTTCTTCTCCTACTTCTTGTGATAGACCTGCATCAACACCTTCGTGCCTTAAACTACGAAATGTTTCATTAATCAACAATTCAATAGAATTTTCAAAAGGTTGTGCATCTTGAATGACCTCTATGTTTCTGGAATTAGGCAAAACATTCATTTCTCCATGCATAACCCAAGTGACGTAATGTTGAGGGAAATCCTTATCCATCAAATGGTGAAACACCACATTTTTTGTTTTCCACTTTGTAAAGCCACATATAGGACATGGACACTTTATTTTATCTCCTATAGCTTCATTGGTAAATGCAAAATCTAGAAACTGATTCAAACCAAGTAAATACTCTGGTGTGTTTCTTAGCATTCCAATCCAAGATCTATCCATTGAAGAATTTAATGAAAATGCAAAATATCCCCTATAAGATTTCATAAAGAAGAAGAGTGAACATAATAGAAAATAAATAAATTGTTGAACTCTAACATAAAACACACATAACAAAATATCATATAAAAAATTACTCTAAGAGATAATTGTAATGTCCGGATCAACTTTTGCACAACTCGACTAACTTTACAGACATAAAAAAATAAGTTCAACGAACATAATCAATCAACAATCAGTCAACTAGACTTCAACCCCAAACTAGTCGAGGTCCAATAACAACATACCTAGACGATAAAAAAACAACAATGCAAAATTGGGAGCAACTAGAAATCATAAGCAAAACTGTTATTATATAATGGGGAGAAATTACACAAAATCACACGCAAAATTAGTGGGGTAAGAACTACAAAGGGTGTTTGTGACTAACCTGAGTCGGAATTGGGAATGCGGAAAAAATACGTGGACTCTTTTGGTTACTAAAGACACCGTTTAACTCCTTTAACAGTAACAGCAGTACTCCAATTTCCCAAACTTTTTTGCAATCTCTTTCAATGCTTTCACTGAAAAAACAAGTCACAATACTCCGTCAAGAAAATGAACATATTGTTAATTGAAAAAAAATAACCAGCAAACTTGTAATCGATATAGGTTTGTTCCCACAAAACAATTGTAATACTTTCCTGGCACATATAGTATTACAACTTACAAGTTTCACCGATAAAATTTTTCAATTATAACCACAACAAACAACAACAACAACATACCCACTAAAATCCCACAAGGTGGGGCATAGGGATGGTAGAATTTACAGGCAAGTATTTCAAGCCAAAGAATGACACAATGTGCTATCTAATCCATTGGTAACTTTACTTGTGCTAGTTCACATAATGAAAAATGGAAAAAGTCGGTCATGACCATCTATCTGACCTACAAAGAAATGCACATGTCAAAGAAAAAAATAAAGAGATAAAACCCAAAACCTTCAGATCAGAAGATAACCATTTAAAATGAATCTTCCACACCATCTGTGAAAACAGTAGGGATGGAGGCATTGTCATGTTGGTGTGGGGCAGCTAGAAATTATTTGTTAGTTGTAAGATAAAAAATACACAATTACAAACAACATAAGAGCTTCATAGTTGACTATAATGTTGGGACACAAGGACTGATGTAATGACTGAGTGATATTGTTATTGAATAAGCATGAGAGGTTAGGTAGAAAGCCAAATCCAAGTTGGAATGGTTGACAGAGGACATAAAAAGAACAGAGGACACTTTCAGTGAATACAACTAAGTATGTGCAAACTAAATTTGTGATAGTAACAATTAAACCTACATGAATACAACTTTCAATCAAACATAACCAGTAAAGCATCAAGGGAAAATTCATACAATGAGCATCTACATTTTCAAACTATTTTTCTTAATTGTTTGTCGTATTGCTGCTCGGATAGACGAAAAGAACAACCATACGCCAAAATCCGATATAAGCAGGTGACGAATCTAATTAATAAGTTGTTTGTCAAGAAATCACTTTCATAACGGAATTGAGAAGTTCAAAAAGCGTGGAAAACCGCCCGATAAAAACCCTACCTCACCAACACTTAACCTACACTGAATCCAGCAAAACAATTGAGAAAATAAATACATGAGTTCACCATTTGACAAGTAACTCACATTTCAGCTCAGTATTTACGTTACAATGTATCAAATCAAGTCAAAATCCCAGTTCCTCCCTCCCATAGCACTCCAACTGTAGTGTTTTCATTTGACTTACAGTGACAGGCCCATTGACTATCTACAATTAACCAAGACCGAATCCAGCAAAACAATTTAGAAAATAACTACATCAACTCCCTCATTTAACAAGTAAACTCACACTTCACATGACATTTACGCTACATATTCTGAACCAAGTAAAAATCCCGATTTTTCCCTCCTGTATCACTCCAACTGTAGGGTTTTAATTCAACTTACAGTGACAAACACATCGACTCTCTAGACTTAACCTACACTAAATCCAGCAAAAGAAAAATAAGAGAATTAATAAATCAACTCTCTCCTTTGACAGGTAAACTCAGTACATTGAACCAAGTTAAAATCTATCTTCACCTACTATATCACTCCAAGGTAGGATTTTGATTCGACTTACGGTAATAGGCACCTCAAAGCTCAACACTTAACAATTCTCTCATTTGACAAGTAAACTCACACTTCAGCTCAGTACACTGAACCAAGTCAAAATCCCAATTCCTCCCTCCTATTTCATACCAACAGTAGAGGATTCAGCTTGTGAAGGTACGGACAACCAGAAAATCAAATACGAAAAAGCATGAACCTTTTATTTATACCTCAACATCTTCATCCGAATTTTGGTTCTTATGTTTAAGAAATTCAACTACATCATGTGTCCCTTAATCAACTTGGATACTATAACTAAATATCAGAACAAAGGAAACATAATCTATTATCATGTCACTTCCAAACTCTAACCAGCCCGGGATTTCTTTCGGAAAAAAGAATTCCTACTTCGACCGCAAAATGCAACAAGTTTCAATATAAATAAACACTAAAACAGGCTCAAAACATCTGCAAAAAAACTGAATATACTCAAATAACCCTAATTTAACTTACAATAGAAGATGTCAATTCAACTTTAGTTAACAGAAATTGCGCAAAAACTGGAACAATCCGTGGGGATTTCTCGTGAATCTGTGGTTATTGAAACCTCAAAGAGTCATTTTTGCCTACCAACTGAAATGACTGCCTACCAATTTGGGAAATGAGAGAGGAAAAGTGAGAGGGAAATAAGAGGATCGATATAATTGGAAAAGTGAGGGAAAATAATAGCGGGGAAAAGGAAAATGTTAAGTTTTTTTTTTTATTATAGCGGGGGTCAAAAAACCCCGCAAATTTATGTTTTATGACAAAATAAGCGTTGATTATTTTTGGCATATAACGGGAGTTTAAAACCCCCGCAATTTATTGCGGTGGTTTAAAACCTCCGCAACTTTATATATTTTAGCGGCAGGTTTTTAACTCCCGCAATTCATATAATTTTGTGTAGGTTAATATAACCCCCGCAAATAAATCCCTGCAATTTGACCTGTTTTTTATAGTGATAAAATAACACCTTCTCCATCTCAAAATATTATTGGGAGCAAATGAGTTTTTAAAACAAAGGTTAAGCCTGATGGGTCCATTGATCGTTACAAGGCTCGGCTAGTTGCTATAGGGTATCATCAAAGACTGGGTGTGGACTATGTTGATACTTTTAGTCCTATAGTGAAACCTGCCACCATTCGCCTACTTCTTTCCTTGGCTGTCTCAAACAACTGGTATATTAATCAATTGGATATCTCTAATGCTTTTCTTCACGGTACTCTTGATGAAGTAGTGTACATGTCTCAACCTCCCGATTTTGTTGATCCCGATCGTCCTAAGAATGTTTGCTTGCTAAAGCGTTCTCTTTATGGGCTTAAACAAGCTTCGCGTATGTGGTATAAATGCCTAACAGATGCCTTGATTTCATATGGCTTTACCGACTCAAAAATTGATTGTTCGTTATTTTATTTGTCCTCCAACAGTGATAAATTATTTTGCTTGGTGTATGTTGATGACCTTCTTATTTTGGGATCTAGTTCGTCTCTTGTTGGTTCTCTTATTACTCGCTTGAAGTCGCAATTCTCAGTTAGAGACCTTGGTCGACTCTCTTATTTTTTGGGGATTGAAGCATCATGAACCCCTACTGGTTTGCATCTATCGCAACATCGATATGCAACTGATTTGTCGCGGAAAGCACAAATGGATGGGTGCAATCATATTTCTACACTGTAGGAGCCCTCCAATATTTAACCTTCACTCGTCCTGATATAGCATTTGCGGTGAAAAAGGTTTCCTAATTTATGCATAGTCTGCGAGAGTCCCACTGGGTTGCTGCCAAACGCATTTTGCGATACAGTCCACTTCCTCCCATGGTTTATTCTTTTGCTTGGCAAAATCCGAAGCTTCTACATAGTTATAGTGATGCGGACTGGGGTGGTTCAATGGATGATCGTAAGTCAACTACTGGTTATGTAATCTTTTTTGTTTCTCATTTAATATCTTGGGCTTCGAAAAAGTAGCGAGCAGTTGCACGTTCTAGTACTGAGGCAGAGTATCATGCACTTGCCACTGCTGCGTCGGAGCTAACTTGGTTGGAATTCTTACTTCGTGAGATTGGGTGCTTTGTCACTGCTGTTCCTATACTTTGGTGTGATAACCTAAGTGCAACTTATTTAACAGCTAATCCTATTTTCCATTCCCGCACCAAACATATGGAGATTGACTTTCATTTCGTCCGTGAAAAGGTGAAGGATAAATCTTTGGTTGTTCGCCATCTTAGCACTCAGGATCAAGTTGCAGATGTCCTCACGAAAGGTCTCCCAAAAGTACGATTTCAGCATTTTAGGGACAAGTTGACAATGTATGCTCCCCCGTTCAACTTGCAGGGGAGTGTAACGGATAGGCTTCGTAGATTAGATTCCTATTAGATCTAAACTAGGTAAAGGTTGTGTAATTTGTGATGTATAAGGAGACTAATTGATGCCTAGTTCCTGTAGATTTCTAGGTGTTTTGTCGTTGTATATATTGGCTGTTATTGTATGTATGTTAACATATGAATGAAGAATTCTTTCAACCATGTGATACTTTACAAAAATTTTGAGTTCTCAGATTGTCCAGTGAACTGAGTATAGAGGAGGAATAAGAACAGAAGAGAAACTTGGAAAAGTTGAGGGGTAAATTAGTCATTTAATAAGTTAATGCACGTGTTGAAAATTTTGTATTACTAATACATAGAAAAATGGTGGTATATGTATAGCATAATATACAATAGAGTGTATAACTAATATTTGCATTAGTTATATCTAGATTGAAAAAGTATACTACACAAGGTATTAGCAATGCACATGGCCTGGCTAATACATGCATTAGTTTTTTAATCATACTCTACCAAATGAAGCATTTGTGAACGGGGACATTTTGATGCTGCTTTTTTATCACAATAACAATAACGTCACCCATATATATAGTGAAGATTCATATGATCGATTCTAGCTAAAGTCTAAGTGTAGTTGATAATATTGTGTACATCATATGCTAAATTAAAAAGAAATCATTAGAGAGTGGACCCTAGGGAGGGGAATCACATGGCAAATTAGAGAGAGTTACTAATAAGAGTTATGGTGGAGTGATAAGTACTTCTTCATTCTTAGTCAGAAGTCTCGGATTTGAGTCTCTCTGGATAAAAAATGTCTTTGTTAGAGAGTGCGTGAGATTTCTGACACAAATTTAAATTTAATCGAGCTTAAATACGAATGACGAACACCGGATGAAAAAGTTAAAAGCAAAATTAGAGAGAGTTGTGAAAAAAGAGAGATTCCAATTTCCTCAGATCACATATCACAATCATAACTAGCAATTGTCATCTGCCTCAATGATTTATTTCCTGAAAACTCAAAAGCCCATCTCACTCTTTTCTGCTCTTTAATCAGACAACAAATACCTCAAAACTATCA
The DNA here is from genome assembly GCA_030864215.1 of Capsicum pubescens. Taxonomy (NCBI): domain Eukaryota; kingdom Viridiplantae; phylum Streptophyta; class Magnoliopsida; order Solanales; family Solanaceae; genus Capsicum; species Capsicum pubescens. The sequence goes on along the minus strand of CM061549.1, from coordinate 31,023,741 downwards.
TTAATTTCCTTTTAATTCTCCTCACGTGATATATATATATATATATATATATATATATATATATTAGCCATCATTTATTTGTTTTGTAGTCTACTTTAGTCCTATGGTAATTTACCCTAGTGTTGGCATAACTTTAGCCTTAATTTATCAAGACTCAATCTCAAGAAAAAAATAAGAGAAGGTAAAATCATAAAGTGGAATTAATACAACAACGTATTCAGTGGAATTTCATAAGTTGGGTTTAAGAATGATAGAGCATGCATTGATGTACAGACCTTGCCTCTCTCGTACAGGTAAAATTAAAGAGGTTGTTTTCAAAAGACCTTGACTCAAGTGCAACAAATTAAAATATTTTTAGAAAAAAATACAACAAAAATACAACAATAAAGAAAACAAATCAATTAGTAAGAAAAATAATACAGAGCATCTACAAGAAGAAGAATAGAAAAGGATTTATATGTAAAAAAGAAAAGTAAAAATTTTACACAGCAAATTCATTCTTTTACTTTATAGTCATATAAATATATAGGGGTCAAAAGCCAAACTGTAGAACATACGGTTGAGCTTTGACTAATTTTGATCACACTAATGCTAGACGTAGGATATAATCGATTAAGAAATAATCAAATATGCATATTATTCATGAAAAAAGAAATTATTTAAATGGATAATACAAATATACATTATGATGAATATTCGTTTATGTGCTTGTTACATTATATGATGTTTTGCCTTTTGAAAGTCTGAATTTATTTTTATTAATAATTTATTATGCACTTACAGTCTCGCCTGACTATTTTTGAATAATAAGTATTCATATCATCCTTTGATTAATCCTTTTTTTTTTATAATCACATTAAATATGAGTGAACAAATATTTATCTATTTTCTTTAACTTGCTTTCAACCTGCTTATATCCGATCCGGCCCTTTTATCATCATTATTATTATATATTTCATATTGTTGGGTTCGAAATCGAGAGGGCCTCATGCAAAAGTTTTTAGTTTGTAAATCATATAGACGATAAATCAGATGACAACGAAAAATATAATACTAAAAAAATATTTTTGATATGGGTGGTCAAACGATCTACATATTAAAAATAATATTTAAAAAAAATATAAACCTATGGGAGAAATCTCACCCTAAATCAGACTCTTTTAAGGACTACATTGTGGATTCTATTGTGTTATGGTATGAGAAGGGGTCATCTATTTATAGAGTTCCAAAACGTTAAGGGGTCCGTAGTTGTCGCAATCGCTCATTGGTCTTCACCTCAAGTGCTTTCTTCAATGAGTCCAAGGCGTTTTTCGCCTTTGAGCCCGCATAGAGCCTGTAATTATACCTCGCCGAAAATCGGATTGTTGCGAATAGATTATTAAAGGCACTTCCTCGTTGGTCTCATCAGGATCCTTCTTCTCGTTGTTGGCAGTAAAAATAACTACACGTTTGAATTTTCTTAAACGAATTTGATAATCTACTGATAGGACATCTTCAAATTTACCCAATTGTTGGTCCAATTCGGTGATTAATTTACATGATCAGCGAGGTTTTTTTTTTACTGATTTCGTTTATTCCAATCGATTTGTTTCCAGATTTTGTCTCATTAGGATCACAGCTTCTACGACGATCGGCATAAAGGCATGATTAGTTCCACAAATCTCACTGCACTGACCATAGTAAACTCCTTCTCGTTGTACTGAAATAGAGGTCTGATTTAAACGACCAGGTACAGCATCACATTTGACACCCTGATTTGCCAAATATGGAAAAGTTTAATATTTTCCTTTCAGGAAAAGTAAAAGTATTTATGGTTACTTTTATTTATTTATTTTTAAAAAGTAAAAACTTAATTTTAATAAGAAAATCGGGGTAAAAGACAATGCATGCTAATTTTTCCATAATCACATAGAGTGGAGGAGTGGACAACATCTATTAAACTATATGAAGCTAATTAATTTAATTAAAAGTTGTAAAGTTTCTCTGTTCAAATTACCGACGTTAGTGACTAATAAAATATTACTATCTCCAAAAATTGAATTGATTTTCTATATATTTGGCACTACGAGGATTTTATTTTAATGTTTCAATTATGGTAAGCATGACGTCTGGACAACATGAGATCATTGCAACTATGGGTGTCAAGTGGGCCGGCCCGACCCGGTCCTAGTAACTAACTCGGCCCGATTTGACCCGGCCCGGTAAGCCCTAGGGCTTTAGGGTTCCGGATCCGGGACCGGTTATTTTTTTAAAATGGGATCGGCTAACCCGGCCCGGACCAAGCCCGGTCCAGGCCCGTCGGTTAACCGGCCCAGCCCGGATACCATTATTTAAAAAAAAAAAAAAAAATTGGGTCAAACTTGCCGTTGGCCCAACGGCTATATAGCCGTTTTTGGGTCCAAACGGCTAGTTTGGGCCCATTTATTAAAAAAATAAAAAAAATAACTTTAAAAAATATTTTTTAATCCCAAAAAAAATTCTATAAATACCCTACAACTTCAAATCATTTTTCACACAATTTTTCACTCTCTCAAATCTCATTCTCTCTCAAATCTCAATTCTCAATTCTCAATTCTCAATTCTCAAATATTCAATATATTTAATTTCTTAAAGTGTTCACTTTAATTTTTTAATTTTTCGTTTACAAAGTACGAGCGGAAGTTTCTAAAGTCGCAATCTTCGGATACTTCCAAAATTTGGTATTGTCGTTCCATCTCTTACGTTTAATTTTTATTTATTGTATTAATTGTTTAATATTTAATTTTATTATATTTGTGTATTTTGAATATTTTTAGTTTAATTTAATTTATATTATGGATAAATTAAGAAACCTCGCTACTAAAGGTGTTAAAAAATTTTGTCCCGAAAGCGGTAGTGGTAGTAAAAAGTGAATTACTAGCGGTAGAGGTAGTTCAAGTAGTAGATATACCCGTGTGCCTTCGCCTCCGGTACCGCTTGGTACACCTTTTGAGGAAGAAATAGGTATAGGTGCTCACGATATGGATTATGTAGAAGCTCAGGAAAATTACGGTATAGAAGAAAAAAATTAAGTAGATGCGGTTAATTTAGTCGAAGATAATGAAAATATTGCTGAGACACCCGCAGTAGGAGATGCTAACGTTAGATCAGAATCGGTTAATCTCCTTCCCCGTGCTCCCAGTGCCCCAAGACCTCGTAAAAGAACTAGTATTGCATGGTAATTTTTTGAACGTATATCAGATATTGAGGTGCAATGCAATATTTGTCAACAAATATATAAGCATAGAAGTGGAGGCAAGCAAGGGGGTACGGGAACGTTAATGAGACATGTAGCTGAAGATCACAAAAGAGAGTTAAATATTGCAAAAGGTGGTGGGGATGTTGGTGGGCCAACGCAAACTAGAATGGACCCAGCAACCGGTCACGTAGCGAAGAAGTATAATAAATTGAGGGACCGGAAAGAAATAGCTAAAATGGTAGCTGTGGGTTGTTTGCCTTTTAATTTTCCTTCTTCTGATGCCTTTATTCGTTATATACAAGCAATTTATAATCCTATGTTTAACGGTATTCCTAAAACTACTTGTCGGTCTGATATTTTTAGACTTCATTCACAATATTATTTTTATTTATCAACATTGTTAAAAAATATTCAATGTAGATTGTCCCTAACTTCTGATCTTGGTCGTGCTGTAAATAAAAATGATTATTTAACCGTTACTTGTCATTGGATGGATAGTAATTTCGTGATGCAAAAACGTATTCTTGCTTTTTTATATGATGAAGATCGTAAACATACTGGACAATTTATTGTTGATTCTATTGTTAAAATTGCCGGATATTATGGTATCGAAAATAAAATTTTATGTATTGCTTTTGATAATGCTTCTAACAACAACACTGCCATAAAAAAAAAAAAATCTACGTTATCTCCGCCCTTGCCTGAAATTTTTCATATTAAGTGTGCATGTCATATATATAATTTAATTGTAAAAGATGGTCTTGAGTTTTTTGAGTTTTATATTGAAAAAATTCGTCTTACTGTTGGTTTTATTCAAGAAAATAATCGTAGATCGAAAATTAGAGAATTTAAAGTTAAATGTCAAGAAAATGGACTTACACCGATTTTGATGCCTGAGGAAATTGATACTAGATGGAATTCTACGTATGAATTTTTAAAAACTTGTTATAAATATAGAATTCCTATTACACTAGCTTTTAACCAACATTGCGGTTCATTTGCTGATTTTGTTGATTGCATGCTACATAATTCGGATTGGGTTGTAATTAATGATCTTGTTAAGTTTTTAGAAAAATTTTATGTAGCTACGGTTGAATTTTCCGGTGCTTATTATCCTACTGTTTGTAATATTTTGGCATATATAGCCGATATTTCTGGTTTGCTCAAAGAATATAAAAATAAAGAAGGTTATAAAGAAGCTGTTGGCGCCATGTTTACGAAATTTAAAAAATATTTTTTCCCGATTCCCCCTATTTACTTGGTTGGTGCTATGCTAAATCCGTGCATGAAATATAATAATATGTGTCACTTTAGTACTCTTATTTATACTAACTTAAAAATAAAAATACTAACCATGATTCTGAACAAGTACATCCTGATTTGTGGACGGCTACGACTGATGCAAAGGATTACATAGAAAAATTATATAATCACTATGCTGATTTATTTGATTTAGCCGTACCTACAAATATCACTCCAACTGTCGCTCTTCATCCTCCCGAGGAGCCATCATCTTCTAAAAGGCCGGCACATAGTGGTTTTTCTGATTCGTTTTATGATTTAAATTGTTGGAACAGTGTTGATGAGAGAACTTACACATCAACTTATCGGGAAGAGCTGAAATATTATCTTCGGACGGCACCAGAGGATCGCAGACGACGGATCAACACATTGGATTGATGGAGGAGTAATGAAACACAATATCCTGTGCTTTCAAGATTAGCTAGAGATATCTTGAATGTTCCAATATCAACCGTTGCATCAGAGAGCGCCTTTAGTCAGGGACGACAGCAGCTTGGAGACAACCGACACTCATTGGGAAGCCATGCAATGAATGTTCTAGTTTGCCTCAGAGATTGGATTAGAGCGGAAAGAAGAAATCAAGGAATGGAACCGGAGCCGAGCGACGAGCTGAAACTTGAAGAAATTATGACTTCACGGGAGAACTCAGCAGAATCAAGTCCAATGCATGGTTTTGCCCCCGTTGACTTCGACTATCCTATGCAAGTTCCCATTAATATTAACATGAATGAGTTGGAAAAAATGATGCATAATTTATAGATTTTTCATTCATGTAAATTATAAATTTTGGATCATTTTGCAATCAATAAAATTCCCCAAATTCATTCACTTCTTAGTCCTTGCTTTTTATATTTTTTCATTTAACGATTTAAAATTTTAAATTGAATTTCTAGTTTTCTACTTTAAATTAAAAACTTACTTCTAATATGTTATTAATTTACTACCAAATATTATTAATTTATTATATTAAGTAGCATATGTTTTGTATATTTGTGTATATATCTTCTATAGAAGTGTATATTTAACGTATACATGTGTATATGTTTTATAAATTAGTATATAAGTATATCTATATATATTGTAATGTATATATAATGTAGTATATTTTATAAGTAGTAGTATATATACATTGAATGGTGCGTATACACGTGTATAAATCTTTTATAGAAGTGTATATTTAATGTATACATGTGTATATGTTTTATAAATTAGTATATAAGTATATCTATATATATTGTAATGTATTTATAATGTAGTATATTTTATAAGTAGTAGTATATATACATTGAATGGTGCGTATACACGTGTATATATCTTCTATAGAAGTGTATATTTAACGTATACATGTGTATATGTTTTATAAATTAGTATATAAGTATATCTATATATATTGTAATGTATATATAATGTAGTATATTTTATAAGTAGTAGTATATATACATTGAATG